>CM055101.1:31749682-34149682 GCA_029204225.1 Diphasiastrum complanatum
CCAACTAGGGATATATGTTATCGTGTATCAAGGAATGTACTCAACCAGTGATATATGTTATCGTGATGCTAGGGTCTAGAATCGCAATTCCGATATTAGCTCATTCAATATGTAGGTCAATACGCGATTAGGGTTGGTTTTGTCCCAAGCAACATTCATTTTGATAGGACAAAGTAGGTCTTAATTGTATAAGCAATATATTTTGATAGCCAAAATTAAAAAATGTACTACATTTTGATCATGGTGCCCCGATTACATTGGTGGCCAACAACAAAGTATTGACTTTTCAAATAGAGTGTATATCTCATTTCAAAAGGGTCGTGCCTTTCAACAATGGCTTACCATACCACTGCCTTTCATTCAGATGCAAGACTTTCAAAAGTGTATATAGGTTTATACGGTGCTTGATAAATAGTTGGTATCATTCTTACAATAACAGTCCAATTTAAATAGGTCTTAACTCATAAACCATGAATTGGTTGGTATCATTCTTGCAATACTAATCCAATTTATATAGGTCTCAATTCATAAACAATGATAATGATATTGTGCAAGTATCAAAGATTCAATACATATATATATATATATATATATATATATATATATATATATATAGTACCAAGACTCAATTGGGTTTTAGAAAATACATAACCTTTTAATGCCTCAATTGGGGTGTTACTAAAAATTCAGAAACTCACCTAACGCATTCCAAATAGTCACTTCGATCACACATGGCCATTGCCCCTTGGGTTATGAACTATAGTCTCGAAGACATTTTTTACTACTATATTGAATTAAAAATATAAGTAAAATTTTGAATACATTTCCTCTACTTGAAAAATGAATATACAGCTTTGTCATTCTAAGTTCAACTTTCATGTATTTTGCAAACTACCAACAAACGCAAAGGCTTCACTTCAGTAATTTCTTACATTTCTTACTCTTGGTGCAGATGTCTTCATAGCCCAACCGACTAATGACCTTGACATTTATGTTGATTCAAGTAGCTATCTTCTAGATAGTTTTTCAAATTTTATTTATAACATCCTAATCGAGCACATGAGACCAATAGTTTTTATGCCTAAAGACCAAACTGCTTGCTTCTAGCTAACAAAGTGAGATAGACTAACCACTTGTGAGTGACGTTTAATTGCTCATTACGCTTTGTCCTCTGTTGACTATCTCGTTCATGTGCTTCCAAATGTTCCAACAGATTTATATCTTGATCACAAACCAAAAGTTAGCCATACTAACATGCCCAATAAGTTAAGGAATTTTGTAACTAGTCTTTAGTTATTATTTACGTCTCATGAAAAGTTATTTTCTACAATGATTAGTTTGCATTTAGTTAGTATACGTTAATTCAACATTTTCACATAGAGAATATTTATTGTGTACTATAGAGATTCTTTTTGGTACTTTGAGTTGTAATCTATCAAGAAAACCATTTTAGCATTCAAACTCACCATTTTATAATCGAAGAAAACCTGGATAACCATGCAAAGCATTCATCTTTCATTTTCCAACCATGATTGTACTAATTCTATATTTAATATTGCCCTCTATAAATTATAATATTATCAACATAGCCAAACACTTTAACTTTTACACAAGTTCCATTCCCAACTAGAAGTAAGATTAGAGAAGCAACCAATTTTAATGGCATGAGGAGCAATAATTTTTTAGATGATGTATAACTCCCAAGTGTTTCTCGCTTACACTAATTTCAACTTTAGCTTGTCTACAAATTCACCAGATAATGTAATCCCCACAAATGTTTGAGTAGCAACAAAATTTTGTAATATCCATATTTTGTTTTTTGCTATTAAATCTTAGCAAAACCCCAAGAGGAGTCAAATGTCTTTTGATTTATTGATGCACGATGCAAGTGCCACTCCCAACACACTTAAAATTGAAGTATGCAACTTCCCATTTATCTTGAGTATGCAAATTCTCATATATCTTGAATCTTACATTTCAACTCACTTATGACCTCTCTTATCGAATCTTTCTTGGACTACTTAAATCACTTTTATCCATTGCCCAATAATGGCATGCATTTCCTGAGTCCTTGGGTTTACAGCTTGTGTCTCTTATTGCCCCTCCATGTGCTGCATCTCAAATTGCCCCTAGGTCACTTGTTGTTGATCTTCTTGCATAAGTGTTGCTTCTGATACTTGATTTGGGCCTTCACTTGTTGGACTCATATTCTTGCTCTTACTACGTTTCTCGTGTTCTCGATTGTCCCTAAGGCTTCTGTTATTTGTATGGTACATGCCATGACTTTGGACATTTAATGAACAATAACTAAAGCATAGAAATAATAACAATGACAATATTTAGCACAATGGTGATAGTAGTGCAAGTACTAAGTGTCAAGATGATAACATCCAGAAGATATCGAAATGTAGTATAACAACATATTGATATTGAAATTGTGTGCATTTCTAATTCTACTCAACAAACCATATAAATTATCAACCAAATCTTGCGTGATGCAATCATATAAGATAGAACATTGTTATTATGACATGGAAATGTTGGAATTAATCTTACTCTTACTCACTCTAAGTACCCTCCTATTCACTCAAAGGAAATCGCTCTTCAAATAGTCCGCAGAAATGAACTGTTCTTGCACAGTCTGCATTTTTACACGCAATCTTTAAACATGCAAATGCACCACAAGACACCATGGAAGCACCACAAGACACCGCCCAAGCACCGTCGAGGCACCGCAAGACATCGCTTTCGATCACATGTGGTTGCAACCTACGAAGGGAACAGACCGCCCAGGCAACGTAAGAGCGTCATTTGCAAAGGAGACTTCACGCTCCTGCAGTCACTTGCGAAGGAGACTGAACACTCCTGTGGTCACTTATGAAGTACATCTTCACGCTCATGCGATCACTTGCGATGGAGATTCTGTTGTCTTCTGCACAAGACCAGACCTAATAAAATTATGAGTAGAACCACTATCCACCAATATATGAACTTCATGTCCTTTAATTGTGTCTTTCAAACAAAATAATTCATTAGGCAAGAATGAAACAGTACTGAATAAACATTCACACTCACAATTAACCTTGTTAATTTTCCAATTTTAGATTTTCTTTACCTGACATCTCAATGACTTGAGCTGCGGGTTTCTTTCACTCTAGGCAAAATTTCATAACATGTCCAGGCTTGTTACAAGCAAAACATATATTTGTCTTCCTAGCCTTCTTCCGGGAGATTTGTTTCTTTTGCCTAAACTCTGATGCAACTTTATCCAATTTGTCAAAAATATTTATTGGGATTTTTGTCACAAACGCGTTTCTTTCCCTTCTTCTGATTGGGTCTAGATGGATTAGCCTGAAATTGCTTCTTGGATGCCACCACCGTGGAATCGTAAGCTTTCACGACTCGTACGACGTCATCAAAAGTCTAAAGCACATTTCGCTTACATTTATTCTAATAATATGCTGACAGACGATTACCATCTTCGGTATGGGACTTAGATGGGGGTAGGATCTTGAGTATGCTTGTGTTTGTGATTGTGGTGAAGCAAGGGGGTGCTAGATAGGCTTGCTTGTGCATGGATCTAGCTATGGTTGGGTAGTGAATTCTTGAGGCCATTTTGATTGTCTACTTTGGAAGGATCTTGGGACATTGGAGGAAGGGCACCTTGGAGGACTTTTTGGAGGCATTGGAGGGCATCAACTCAAAAGCTTGGAGGGCAGCTCTTCCTTGTTGTAAAATCGTGCCATAAGATGAATAGGACCAACATAGTCAAGTCCCCATTTCTCAAAAGGTACTTGTGCTAAAACTGGATGTAATGGCTCATAATTATATTTTGTAGGACAACGTGGACGTTGACAACATCACAAGATTGAACATAGCATTACTTGAATAATTGTTTTTTTTTTCAAGTAATTATCCTACCCCCATCTAAGTCCCATACCCCCATCTAAGTCCCATTGTATTCGAATGTAAAGTCCCTCTTGCATAAAATATCACTATAGTGGAGATTCTAATTTGCAATGGATTCGAAGACATTACTTGAATAATTGTTTTTTTTTTCCATCATCATCAACATCTCCATCCTCATTTTCTGCCCACTTACTTGCTCTTCCTCTACTAGCAAGCCTTCAATATCTTGATCATCGACATCAACGAGAAATGATGTTCCTCTATACAAAACACAAAATGCGCTCCGTATGAAAGTGTCGTCCATGCGTCCACAATGCATTGTATTTTTTGTACTGAACGAAATGGAACTAAATGTGTTAAGGATACAACAAACACGTACAAAATTGCACGTATTAATAAACATGTGAATGGTAATAATCATAGCTTACGTGTAAATCGCACCCCCTTGCATATTCCCGCTCTTTCTTTGTTACTTCCTGGTTGTTTGCCGAGGCTTCTCTAAGTGCATCACGCAGCCAATGAAGCATCATGTCCTTGGGGAGAAGGGCGAGGTCAGGTGGATTTCGTGGTTGGGTTATCGCGGAAATGGCTCATGGTTAACAAATGAATATAAAAGAAAGGGTTTTAGGCATGTACAAGAATTAAAATGGCTCATGGTTAACAAATGAATATAAATGAATAACAATCTTGTAATCCATGCACTCTATCTCAAAAATTTGTCTAAGTGTCTATACTTTTGATAGTGCTTGAAGAGTCGTGATGTATGGTTCTATGTTTTTGTGAGTCACTTTTGACCTATGGTTTCAGTAGTTCACTGAGTGGTTGGATTATCACGGTTGGGTTATCATGGTTGGGTTATCGCAGAATGCATAAAAGAAAAGTTTTTAGGCATGCACAAGAATTAAAATGGCTCATGGTCAACAAATGAATATCAATGAATAACAATCTTGTAATCCATGCACTCTATCTCAAAAATTTGTCTAAGTGTCTATACTTTTCATTGATAGTGCTTGAAGAGTCGTGATGTATGGTTCTATGTTTTTTTTGAGTCACTTTTGACCTATGGTTTTAGTAGTTCACTGAGTGGGGAAGTTAAGGTTAGTTCTCTATTAGTATGACTATCAACGTCATCTACAAAATATAGATGAGATTCTTATGCCAATGCATTGAAGCTTCCAATAATAGGAAAACTATACATGACCTTTATGCAACAAAGACACCACAATGTTAAGGTTGTGATAGGGCAAGAACACATTAAGGTCCAGCAATGGACAACAATGACAATTTTGGTTTCTTGAAACCGTCCACCCTGCCTCAAAGGGCAGCAATGGACAGTTTCAAAGTATGTGATAATTCTCTGAAATCGCAGGTGATAATAATGATGTAACCACATTTTTTCCATGCTTTTTTCTTACTCCTTATGGCTCAGTGAGCAGCGATGGAGGGCTGCCTCACTCCTACACATGCTTCACACTTTTCTTTGAGTAGGAATGAGCGTTGTCCAGCGATGGACAGATCGTTGATAATTGCTCATATGAAGAAGATGTATCATTAATGCTTTGTGCTTTCCAGCAATGGATTGCATATGCATGATAAACTCACGTTTAAACACCGAATCTACACACAGAGACCCTATTGTTCCAGCGATGGACAGGAAAATGGTCTCCACTTCAGTTGATAATACTATATACTCATGCATGGCTAACTGTCCAGCGATGGACCACGAACTTGTGCTATTTGTTCATAGAACTTTTTCACTTCTTTAGCCTCCTCCAACCAGCGATGGAAGGATGGACACATGCATGCATAACTCTTACTTATGTGCTTTCTTTACAAATATTTGTAGATTCTCTCATAGTATGAAGCTAATGATATCTCAGGCTATAGCTTTCTCATACTGCTCTAGCTTCGTCAGAATACTACTTGGTTCTTTCCTGAACCGACTACTTATTACTGAATGGTATGTAACCAACTGGATCTCTGCGTTGTAAGTTAACTTACATAATCAAAAGATGTTGTGTAAAGCGCTTTCTACATAACTTTTCAAAGCAATACGCTCACATCACGGTTTCTTGGCTTTCTTATGCTCTAAAAGAGTAAAAACTTAGTCGGTTAAAAAAAAACTACTATGGCTGCCTCTCAAGAAGCTAGGTGTATTTAGGTACACCTTTTGAGTTTAAATTTACTCTTCACAACTTCGGTAAGTTGGTGGTTTTGGTTCCATAAAAACTATGATAGACATTCACTCTACATAAGTTTATTCTTTCATTCGGCTTTTCGACTTCCCTTGTTCGAAAGTAAGTAACGACATAAGAGCACACTCGAATCAAACGAGAATACTTGGAAATAAGATCTGGTCACTAAAAGTAACAGTAAGGACTCCAGTATTATGATCTTAGACAACATGGATATGCGTAAGAATCATAGTTTATACTTAGGGAGTAGAATGACATGAATCTGCCCTACTACCCAGTATAAACACTGGTAGTCTCTTACTCTATTTTAATGACATCTTTCCTATACAGTGTCCTTATATCGAGGATATTATATCATTCTGATATAACATTCAGGGTCACACCTCACCTTTCCTCTATTAGTTACTTTAGACTTTTGGTGAGATATGACTGGAAAGCATGGACATGCTCAAGAGTACGAACAACAGTGCGTGACATACCTTACGTTGTAAGGGTCACTTGGGTCAGTATAGCATAGATTTGCTCTGATATCAGCACACGTGTTCACACCAAGTCTTTTGGCTAAATAAAACTCCTAACGGTTTAAACTTTTCATACTCCTCTTTGATTAAAATGAACTGATACCGACCAATTGACCGTAAGCTGATCAGTATGGCACTCGCCCTGATACGGTGATATAACGGCTTGGCCTATCGCTAAAACACCATATGTTTGGGAAGACTGGACTATATTTTAAAATGCTATTCAAAGCTGTTAAGTAGTATAACTTCTTTTGGACATGAATAACAACTGTCGTTCAGCTATGACACCTATCTTTCTCACTAAACTAACTTGAGCGGTTTTGTTTTGTGGGATGGTGGCAGGTATCAGCTGGACGTCTTGAAAGTGGTTATGCGTTATGGTGTTTTCTAGTATTATATTTTACTTTTCAGTTGTACTTTACCTTGTTGGATTATAAATAAAGGCTTTAAAGAGCTTCAGTCTTGCTTTGTCAAGAGGAACTAAGTGGTGTCTTGTAACAAAATCTCTCTCTCTCTCTCTCTCTCTCTCTCTCTCTCTCTCTCTCTCTCTCTCTCTCTCTCTCTCTCTCTCTCTCTCTCTCTCTCTCTCTCTCTCTCTCTCTCTCTCTCTCTCTCTCTCTCTCTCTCTCTCTCTCTCTCTCTCTCTCTCTCTCTCTCTCAAAAATAGAACCATGATTCAATCCCAACAACTAGCAAATCCAAATAACATAAAGATTTCAATAAAACATGAGAGATGGAGCAAGGCCCATCCAATTGACAAATCAATAGAGGTTCCATCAACTTTGATTTAAAATTGAATATGAAAAATGAACTACAAAGTACCACTATACATATTGGATTCTAGGGCCTGTGGCCTGAAAGCCTATTGGCCAATTTCTACCTCCTTATTTGAATTTGAAAATTGGTGGGAATGGACCCTCTAAACTTTAACTTGACTTAAGTTGACATTTAGGCCTCTACGCCATTTACTTCGACAAATGGCCCTAAAGTCACTTTTATTGCTATTCTAAAAACAAATACTTACACACTTAGAATGCCAAATTTCTCACACTTATTCTCTAGTCTAGATCAATTAATAGATCTATGTACAATGTATTGATGTAGTGCATGGTGATGTGGTATCCACAAATCTCCAACACATTGCCATTTTGTAATTAGTATTGATGTCGTGGGGATAGAACGAAATTAGGGAGCCTGCTTTGATACGATGCAACTTGTTGAAAATGCAGCCAAATAAGTCCAATAGGTCCTAGAAATTATTGAAAAAGCACCTAATTACTAATCAAATCCAAATGCTAGAGCACAACATAATCTATCGATTTCTAGCTTATCTTGGCTTGAACTGCACTCTATGGCTCCAAAACCATGCAAAAAGCTTCACACATGTGGATGTACGGCCCGCTCATCCCTGTGTACTACACCAACACCCTTTGATCCTTCCACTCATTACAAAAAACCAAATGCCAATAGAAATAGATCAAAACTAGTCATGAAGGAAGATCTCTAATTGGAGAATGAGTTGTCATTTTGTGCTTGGGGCAATTGTTATTGGTCAAATTGCACTTAACCATGTGATCAATATTGGAAAAAAAAATGTAATACATGCTTTCTATCTCTCTTGTGTGTAAATATTTGCTCAATTGCATATATAATTGTGTGTGAATGCTCAATTGAGATTCTTGTTGCTGAAACCACTTTGTTTGCAAAATGGGGCAACTGATTTCGTGGGAAAAACTTTGTTGAGACAAATATTTTGGAAACATGCGCCATAAATCGAGGTTAGATTATTTATTTTGGGTAGTTATTTATTGGGTATAGGGTGATCAAACTCTGCATGGGAAAGCTGCTAGAAAAATATTCTAAAGTATAGATCAAGTTTGAAGAAACTCATCCTCAACGATTGTGCTCAATGATAGTTCGTAGTATGTACATGAACCTCTCTCTATACATAAGGCCTTGAGTCCTCCTCTTCAGAATAAATTCCTACTTATTATGCTTTTCTACAATTATTGCGTTCCCATGCTACATACCACCTCAACTCTAAACTCAAACAAGACTCTGCCGAAGAAAATTGAATTGTCTTAACACAAGTTTTTACCTCTATAAATTGAAAAGCACTCTTATTTTCAAGAGTTTACAATAGTTTCACTTGTTGCTCTGTCTATGGAGAATCCAATGACACATCATCAAACAAGGGCCCTTAACATCTTGAATGCCATTTGGATGCCACATCCTTATTTCAATGATATTTTAGCAATGACACACTTGACTAAAACATAGATTCAAAGTTGAAACTCTTGTGGGTTTTGGTCCGAAAGGGAGGTAATCTAAAGATTTCCAAGTTTCAATCAACATTCCACGAATAGAATATGTGACTCTTATTCTGGATATTCAAATGTTGGGAAACATAGTCTATTATACATGAGTGGTAACAGGTAAGCTAGTTAGGATTGCCATTTCTCTCTAAGACTTAAAGAACTTCATGTGGGGCCCATGTTTATCAAAAGAGTTTAGAAGAATGTTCAAAAGTGTAGAGGAACTATTTGATAGAACATGTGGAGTTAAGGTATTGACCCCCCACCCAATCTCACCAGATAAATTTGGCTTTATTATTTTAGAAGGGAGTTCTATGCCTTTACATACATTATGATTATGCAAATAGGCTTCGCTCGAAGGTGATGCAAGCTACATAAGAGAAAAGATGATATTAAAAAAGTATCATTTGGTGGGGGAAATTGGAAATAGAGGCTCTCTAGAAAGTAACTAGAAGGAAAAGAGCAATGGCAATACCCGAAAGAGATGATGGCTATTTTAAATAAATAAATAAATCCCATGGTCATAAATTTGGTGCAAGAATACTTGCCTGTTTGCAGAATGAGAACTAGTTTTCATGAACTTAGAATAGAAATGTGAAGGTGCAAAGGACTTCAAAGAGAAGTCGTATCTTGTAAGCTATGTAGTAGTGATGAGTGGAGAACAAGGAGCACTAGATCTTCAACTAACCTATCAAGTACTACTATAAATAAACATTTCAAGTATAAATAAAGCATGTATGGCCTATAAAGTGAAAACCATAAAAGAAAATAGAACACTATTTATGTAAATGTTATCCAATCTATTATTAAGAAGGTCGACTTCTTGCTTCTTAACTTTTACGTGCTTGAAGATTTTGGCAAATTTAAGTTGTCCCCATTAAGTGTCAATAGCCATTTGGAGTTTCAAAATATTTCGTCAAATTCCAACACCATCATGCATAGATGCAATTGAAAATATTTCTATGCAGTACAATGCTAACATGCATAAATGTTGTTGAGGAAAGCACATGTTTTATTCAAAGTAAATTTTGTCTTTGATTGTAATGTAGCAACACATGCACACATCATACTCATTTGCAATATTCAACTATGTTTTTGAGGAACATATTTATGGTTTGAGTGTTTGTTCTTTGTCATACTTCGAGGGTTTATGTTGCCTGGTGGAGTGCAGGTAATGGTGTGCTTGTCAAATTAGGTCAAGTATTTAGGTTCTTTTGATTCTAACGTCATAGTGTTCTTAAGAACAATCAGCTGAACATTTTAGCTCTGGTTTCTCTAAGTGTCCAGTGGCTTCGATCGCAATTGTTGGTATCATAGATAAAGATTGTAATTTGTACGCACCATAAGGTAACATGTTAACTTGAACATTTATTGCAGGTTCGCTTAAGGAAGCTATCTTTCTATGCAAGTGGCGAGAAGTGCATGAACTGCAAAGTTTGCACAGGTAAGCTGGTAATTTTTTCAATCACATTTTCTCACGTTTGGGATGTGTACAACTTTTGATATCAAATAACTTGATGTTATTGCTTGCAACAGGAGGAACAATGTCAAATGCTAGGTACCCTCTGAGATCATTCAGTCGTGGCATCTGTAGAAGCTCCATAGGAAGTGAGGAGACCATCAACAATCCAATTTCCATGATGGATCATGCGGCCTCTCAAGTGCTAGATGGGGATGTCCATAGCACAGTGGTACCAGTTGCAGATGGAATTCCCGAGGAGATGGGAGGAACAATACACGAACTAGATGATCACATGTCCGCTATGGAAAATGAAAGTGGTCGCAGGTCTCCGGCAGCTGTCGCAGAAGTGGAGTCATTGGACATTTCTCAAGGAAAAAAGGCCCATCCTCGGTTGTTGGGCAAGCTAATACACACAGACATATTGCAAGAGACGGTCCAATCTTTTAGAGTGCGGACTATGCTACCACAGCCAGCAATTCCTCTTTGCCAACTAGCAATAAATGAGGCCATACGCATGGTTACCGACCATGTTTTTGACATGGGTTATAGTCCGATCCATAGCCTGCTCCCGCAAATATCGATTTCTCTAATTTTTGACAAGGATGGCACTTTATATAATCAAGATGAATGTTTCTAATGAAGTGTTGAGGGAGATTGGCTCATGCACCTCAACCAAGGAGGCTTGGGACACATTAAAATCTATTTATGAGGCAAGGAACACATCAAGGCTACTCATAGTAAGGAATTAAATCTTTCAAATCTTCCAAAGGAGTGATGAGAGTGCCTCAAATTATGTTTTGAGAGTCCAAGACCTTCATAGAGAGCTTGCTTGCATAGAGACCACCTCAATCCAAGAGAGCTAGTGCAAGTGATCCTAAATGGGTTGAAGGAAGAATTTGACAACCTTGTTCAATGTTATGCAATCAAGTAGGAGCTTCCAAGCTTGGAGGCACTAAAAGGAGTTCTCATTTCTGAGGAGTGTAGGCAAGAGAACAAGCTATTGAGGATCAATCAACTTTCTTTGAAGGATGATAGAGAGGTGAAAGCATACTTCAGAAAGGACAAGCGAAGAGGAAGGGACAAAGAGCATCATCAAGATTTTAATAAGGACAAATTAAAGGAGGAGATTTATGAGGATTCATCACAAACATCAACAAGTTGCAAATCCAACAAGAAGTGTTCCTTTTGTGGTAATAAGGGGCAAAAAGAAAGAGTTTCTCAAGCAATCCAATGTTGCCAAAGAGAGTGAAGGTGAGGTAGAAGGGAGTTATGAAGAAGGATCTCTCATAATGTCTATGTACTCTTCTTCTAGTTTTGAAGTTGAAAATTCTTGGTGGATAGATAAAGCATCTAGTTCGAATATGACTAGTTCAAGAAAGTCTTTCACTCATCTTGCACCTTAAAATGGTTCTAGAAAGTTTATTTTCATTGCTATTGGTGGTAAATGCAAGATAGAAGGAATTGGTAGTGTAGCAATTGGTGTTGAATCCACTATGGCTCTTATTGATGTACTTTTTTTGCTTAATCTCAATACGAATCTCATTAGTGTTGGAAAAATGTTAGATGTTGGTTTCCAAGTTGACTTTTGAAAAAATGCTTGCTTGGTTAAGAGGGATGGTGAAGTGGTAGCAAGAGGGACTAGATGTGAGAATCTTTTCAATTTGGAATCTAATCCTTGTGGAAGTGTGGTCAAGAGGAGCTTGGATCATTGCGAGGAGAAGGCAATTGGAGATCTATTGTGCAATCACCCACATCTTAGGAGATCAAAAATACTTTTGGGTTGTCCCACACGTGTGAAATTCAGCATACCTGATCCCATGCACATATTTAAAAATGTGGTTGAATATATATGAAAACACTTAATTGGTGAAAAATATACCATTGTTGCAAGGTAGGATCTAACAGGATAAAATATCAAAATCTCTTTGGCTAAGGTCAACATCTTTAACTGTTGTTGGGGGTCATCCCACTCCTTAGCAATTCTATCATTCCCGGAGATAGTTATCAAATATTCAGAATGGCTATCAATGTCGGAACAAGTCACAACATTCAGTTGAATTGATGGTGTCTCAACCACAATCGCAATTGGAGACGAGAATATAGAATAGCATTGTGCCTTCTTTCGTTCAAGAGAAGTAATTCAAAATGGAAGGCCAATTGAGTTTTGGACAAGCCCATATGGTCCATAGCCATAATGACACATGTCCTCATACAATTCATTCTTCGTCATTCTTTAAATGATCACAAAACGTGGAACATCATGATAATAAATGAACATTAAAGAGGCTTAAAAAAGATGGCCACATAAGCTAAAGGTAGTCCTCTAAGTAAAGGGTATCGTAAAATGTAAGGATACGTTCAAAATAAGCAAAAGAGGGTCACACAACAAAAATGAACACCTCAAAATAAAAAATGAACATTTTAAAATTCAAGGAAATTCGAGAAAAAATTCAGAAAAATTCGACCTTTAAAGTAGGGTTTTCCATCATAATTAGCGATCGAAAATTTGGTGGGTTTGAAAATGGACAAACATAAATGAAAATACATGCACAAAACCTTGATAATGAAAAGAATAATCAGTCGAACAAAAATTTGACAACCTTATTGACATAAATGTTGACTTGAGATTGAATGAAAACAAATTAAAACATATTAAGTGTAGTATTTTTTTCAACTTAAGCAATTCAACGATTATTAGTTGAAGCAATTTTTGCACTGCTTCAAGCTCTTGTACTCATCTTCTATCAATGAGAGTGCAAGTTTTTGTCCACACTATTGCTTCGTTCTACTGCATATTGTTGTCCCTTATGTCAGCCCAACATAGGAATTTATTGTGACATGTGTTTTGTAAGCCCACAAGTAAATTCACATTAGGAAAATCTTCTGCTTAGACCTTTTACTATTTAAGTTTAATAATTACAAACAATTAGTTGTAACGGTTCAACTTAGAAAGTCTAAGTTTAAGATTTAATTTCCTAAAGTAAGTTAATTCCTTAGTTCAAGTTAAGTTTAATTCTAAGTTAGTGTAAGTTTAATTAGCTTTAAGTTTGGACTTAGTCCCATAAGCATGTTTAAGCTTAGGCCCACCACTCTTTCCATATATGGGAGTGGATTTGGGCCTCCAACAACACTTGTATAGGCAGTGTGTCTATACTATTTTGTGCATGCAACTCAAGTTCCCACTTGTGGATAGAATACTTGGTGGTAGGTGTCCGATGTTGAATTTCACACGTGTGGATTGTCCACAACATGTACTTGTGATCTCCTAAGGTGTGTAGATGCACCAAGATCAAGACTAGATTGAGATTCAAGGTCAATCTTAGATCCTATGGCAAAAACACACTACTACATGCATTCAATCACTTCCAACTCTCACTCACACGTCTCAGAAGTATTCAAAAAATAAACTAAGTAAAAATAAGTTGCTCTCCTCGAGTAGAGAGAGAAAAAGCATCATGAGCTCTCGGGTAGAGAGAGAAAGCTAGAAATCCAATAATACTCAAAATCCATATAATCACCAAATCAATTAGCTTCAAAATGAGGAGTACAATGATACTAGTAGATCCACGAGCTACCACTATGCTTAACTATGATTGGACCATACTTTGTCACATCTTGATCCTATTGGACCATTGATCCATGCACTTCTTAATTCTAAAGGACTCTATTCAAGCACACCTCAACTTCCTATTGAACCTCACATGGTTCCACGTCTAAATCCTATTGGACCTCTTGGAATTCATCAAACAAAACAATTACACTTGTCTACACTCTAATTGGCACGAGTTTAGCCTCTTACTCTATTTTGGCTCAATAGTGGCATTACAAGTGGAAATGCATAATTTGCCATCTATGCCAAATTTGTTCCTATCAACATCCTACACCTAGATGCTTGATGTAAAAAACATAAGACCCATATATCTAACATAGATAATCTTTTTCAATTCTTCGCACTCCTGTCCATCACGTCTTGAAGGATCAAGATGGACTCCATCCTCATTTTCCAAATTGAATAGTTTGAAGTGGACAATCTTTCACTTGGTTCCAACAAGGATGAACCCATTGAAGACATTTGAAATGAAGAAAACTCAAATGATGAACAATAAATGTTGCTACACACTCTCTATAGGATCCAATAATAGAGTACTATCTCCTCCTATGAAAGATCTTGCAACTATTTGTGAATTGATTCTCACTAGCTACTCAAATCTCTCTAAAACAAGATCTATTTAACATCAAATGATGGAGTATAGGCAAAGTTAGGATCAAACATTCTTAGCACATGTGAAGTACACTAAGAAACCAAATTTGACTCAAATACAATGATATTGCATGAAACAAAATGGCTAAGATCTCAAAACAGTGCCTAGATCACAAATAGATGAGATTGGTAAGCATACAACTGTGATTTTGGATCAACCAAGAAATTTCTTGACCAAACCAAATGTGTCCACCCAGGTCTAGGTGCCCTATCTAACCCTCTTCAAAAGCTTATAACTTCTGATTGGCTCAACCAAATGGAATAAAACTGATTGCATCATAAACTAGACAAAAATAGCTTCAAAAGAAGCTATCAAGCAAGATAAATGGATCAAGCATGAGAGAGAACTTACAAACTGAAATTGGATATTCCTCACACGTGTCTGAGCACTTGATTACGTACAGTACTAGGTCAGACCCAATCAATGTCCTTTTGATCTCTTTTGATCCAAGATTAAAGAAGATAGCTAGGAAAATGGGCCTTGACAATTTCTAGCTCAAGATTGATGAAAAGTTTTCACTTAGATGGATCAAAATGCATGGTAACCTTAGGTAGGCTCTGATACCATGTTGAATTTCACACGTGTGGATTGTCCACAACATGTACTTGTGATCTCCTAAGGTGTGTAGATGCACCAAGATCAAGACTAGATTGAGATTCAAGATCAATCTTAGATCCTATGGCAAAAACACACTACTACATGCATTCAATCACTTCCAACTCTCACTCACACGTGTGGGAAGTATTCAAAAAATAAACTAAGTAAAAACAAGCTGCTCTCCTCGGGTAGAGAGAGAAAAAGCATCATGAGCTCTCGGGTAGAGAGAGAAAGCTAGAATTCCAATAACACTCAAAATCCATATAATCATCAAATCAATTAGCCTCAAAATGAGGAGTACAATGATACTAGTAGATCCACGATCTGCCACTATGCTTACCTATGATTGGACCATACTTTGTCACCTCTTGATCCTATTGGACCATTGATCCATGCACCTCTTAATTCTATTGGACTATATTCAAGCACACCTCAACTTCCTATTGGACCTCACATGGTTCCACCTCTAAATCCTATTGGACCTCTTGGAACTCATCAAACAAAAGCATTACACTTGTCTACACTCTAATTGGCACGAGTTTAGCCTCTTACTCTATTTTGGCTCAATAGTGGCATTACAAGTGGAAATGCATAATTTGCCATCTATGCCAAATTTGTTCCTATCAACATCCTACACCTAGATGCTTGATGTAAAAAACATAAAACCCCTATATCTCACATAGATAATCTTTTTCAATTCTTCACATCCGAGCCCCACTAAGCTTTCCTCATTTGGTTAATTTATGTGAATGTTATTATGGGATTATCTTTCATTCAATTTGCTTCCATTCTCTTGTGCAGTTAGTTTTAGATAGCTTAGTGTTCTTATTTGCATTACACTAGATGGGAGACTGTCATAGTGTAACTTAATCATTCCTCCATTTTTAGTTCTCTTCTAGTTGGGAGACCGCCATAGAAGAACCCAGAAACATACAATAGAAACCATGAATAGAGTGGATCCTACTCGTACTCACCCTACACAATGCATTTTAGGATCATTCTAATTCTATTAGATGCAAGACCGCCATAATAGAACATAGAAAGAAAATAAAAGTACAACATTGGCGCCATTGCCGCTCATTTCATTACTTCTATTGCTTATTTTTCCTTGTCTTTCCATTAGTTTTCTTGCTTCTTCTTTCATTCATCTTGTTTAAGTTTTTTTTTTCATAGTTCCCTCTTCCATTGAAACTACCGTACTACCTCATTTCGGATAGAAGGAAGAACCAAGGAACTTGGTTTATTTTTTAAGTTTTTTTTTAAGTAGTTTTTTATGATTTTGGTTGATTTTTTGCATGAAACCTCACCAATAGAATTCGCCCATCTGCACAAGACCTGAATAGAGCACTTGCCTTTCGAAACTCCTCTGTGCGAATTTCTATACGGTCAGAAAATACCCCAAACGGCTGTTCTGACCTGTTCTTTGACAACTATCACATCCCAAATCAGCTCAAATAAACTCGCCCACTATACAGAGTCCAAAAAATGGATTGAAAAAATCTTGTACGAATTCTTAGGGCCTTGTGCGAATTCCTTTCGGTCAAAAAAGTTACAATTTTGAGCAGACAACACTAATTTGCCATTTTGGGACAAAACAAATTCACACACCTATCTAGACTATTTTAGAAAATCGCACACAACATTTCAAACTCGCCCACTGCCAGATAAACAGGTTTGTAGTTTGAAATCACAAAAAATTTGAAAGAAATTTAGGTCTGACCCATAAAAGCATTGATTTTTTGTCAAAATACTGAGGTTCAAAATTTGCACACTCTATCTTTGACTAAGTCAACCCTATTCTGAGCTCTGAGTAGCTTGTGTGAATTTTGTTAGTGTCTGAAAGCCAAGAAAATCCAGAGACGTTGCAAGTTTTACCTTATTTAGTGTTGACTTCTCCCTTTCGTTGATTTCTTCTTCCATCACTGTCATTTTATAGTAATAAAACCCTGGAGAAATGATTGGTTATTGACGAGATGAGTAAGGAATCTGAAGGTGCTCCTGCTCCATGCTTTGAAAGGCGTATTCCTAGGATTGATGCACCTAAACATGATGGAGGATCTAACCTAATTAGATTCCTCCAAGACTTTTAAAATGCATGCAAATTCTATGGAGATACTTCTGAAATTGAAAAGCTACGCCTATCTCCTATGATCTTACTTGGAGATGCTAAGGAATGGTATCTCAATCTTGAAGAAGCTGATAGAATTTCCTTGGAAACCCTTAGCATAGCCCATACCAAAAGATTCAAACCTTCCAAATTGACCCAAAGCCCTTTCATTCAACTATCCCACATCAAGATGAGAAAGGAAGAATCAGTACGCATCTGTTGAGCGTTTTAAGCGCCTCAAGGGTGAATGTGTTGATGAGCAAATAACCAAAAAAATGGCCATCGAGCTCTTTCTATAGGTATACCTAAATCTATTCGACACGAACTTAAATCAACTGATTCATACAACCAACTGAAGGAAGCAATGGATGACGCCATTAGAGAGGAAGATGAAGGATTTGATGATGAGTATGATCATCGTGATCACAAGGGGAAAGCTCTTGCTAAGCATGATACACACCTTGAGCACACCTCTAGTTTTGCATTCATCAGTTTTGAATTCTACCTTATGATCTAAATCTGTAATTCTACTTACTGATAACAGACTTGTAGAGATTTTAGGAACATATAAAACCTTTGATATCAGTTTGAATTGATCATGCTGGAATCACAATATTACAGTACCTTCATCTTCAATAGTGTGAGTACTATTGTCACCAAGATGAATAAATTTCTTCGTGATGTAAGACATGTAGGAGTTTCGAAAAATAGCCTTGGGTCGGAAAAATTTGATCCTAAATTTTTCAATCCTTTGTTAAAATTTTGAGTTTTCATAATTTTTATGTAGTTTTTTTTTTTTTGAATAAGTATGAACATGTTTCAGGATGCTCATTACCTAATGGAATTGGGCTTGAGCATGAATTCCAACACAGACCAGGGTCGAGTAGGAAGTAGTTCGATTTTCAATTGGTCATTACATATTTGTTCAGCATGTTGATGAGATATCATTGTTGACTGAAAAAGATCTGTCTGCTGGGTCGATCTAGATAGATCTGGATTTCGAGACTTAGTCATTATGTACTCTTGTGCTATCATGCATTTCATATGCTTCAATAAATTCAAATTGTTACTAAACAATAACGTATCGTCAACATAAAGAGTGATGATAATGAAGGAAGTAGAGACGGACTTGAAGTAAACATTCGAGTCTTCTGAGTTTGGAATAAAACCATTCTCGATTAGAAATACATTGATCTTCTAAAACCAAGCTCTTGGTGATTGTTTCAAACCATAGAGAGCCTTGTGGACGTTGTCCACTAGGTTCTCCTTACCCTTCAGCTCATATCCCTCTGGCTGTGACATATAGATTTACATGGCTGAAGGTCTTCGAATAATCTATATCTGGAATCTGGGAGAACCCTTTGGCAACAAGCCTAGCCTTGTATTGATTTAATCTTCCTT
Organism: Diphasiastrum complanatum; assembly: GCA_029204225.1. NCBI lineage: Eukaryota > Viridiplantae > Streptophyta > Lycopodiopsida > Lycopodiales > Lycopodiaceae > Diphasiastrum > Diphasiastrum complanatum. The sequence continues at coordinate 31,768,452 of CM055101.1, forward strand.
CAGCATTATACTTCGCTTTGAATATCCATTTGCATGAAATCAGATTTTGATCCTTTTGCAGCTCAGTAACAGTCCATGTTTGATTTTCGATAAGAGAATCGAATTTGATGTCCATTGTCGCTTTCCACTGATCAGCATCAGGTGTCAACATTGCCTCTGAAACAGTGTTTGGTAGCAGGCCAAATCATCCATAAATTGGGATGGAGGCTGTCTGGACCGGTTCGACCTTCTGGATTGAACTTCAGTCCTCTGATGCAATTCGAGTTGTCAAGGGTCTAACTCATTATCGGAGTCGGTGTCAAGCTTGTGATCAGTTGGTGTCGAGCTTGTCAGAGTCGGTGTCGAGCTTGTGATCAGTCCTATAATCGAAGTTGTCGACTTTGGGATTGGAAGTCGATGGAGCTTTTCCCTTGTGGTCGAAGAATTGGTCTTCCACAAAAATGATGTCTCTACTGGTGAATGATTTTTAAGTGTCCACATTGTAGAGCTTTTATGCCTTGTGATCTGGAGAATAGCCGATGAAGATTGACTTTCTGCTGGTGTCGTCCAGCTTCTTTCTCAGATCTTCAGGGATCTGAGAGTAAGCAATGCATCCAAACACTTGAATATATTTGAGTGGTGGCTTTGATCATGTCCACACCTCATGAGGTGTTTTGTAATTTAGGGCCTTAGTGATGGATTGATTTTGTAGATAGGTTGCCATAGTAACAACTTCTGCCCAAAATTTCTTTGGAAGAGAGACATGGGCCAGCATGCTAAAAGCATGTTTTGGTGGTACAAAAAAAGAACCCATTTTTCATTGTACCTTTTGGTAGTACATTTCACTTTTTGGGGATTTTATTACTCATAATTGTTTTAAGTCCACATTAAAAATGACAACTTTTTAGTGGTAAGTCCAATTTGGTGTGCTAGAAAGCACTTGACGAGTGCTTTCCAATGATATGTTAGATGACATACTTCTAAGTTGCGGTTAAAAAGTTATGGCAAGTCAAAGATATGGGGATTTTATTAATCATAATTTTTTTGAGTCCACATTAAAAATGACATAACTTTTTAGTGGTAAGTCCAATTTCAGAAGAGTTTGGTGCCTCAGAAAATGCTTGACAAGCGCTTTCTAATGATATGTTAGATGACATACTTCCAAGGTATAATTAAAAAGTTATTGCAAGTCAAAAGTATTAGTTGGAAATAGTGTATAATAATATAAAAGTGTATTTCTACCCAAAAAAGGTAGTGTCCTTGACAGTCCATGTTGTACCACCAAACTATGCTTTTAGCCAGCATGCTCTTGGCACTTTTGATGAGTGTCTGACTCTTCTTCTTAGCTACACCATTGGACTAAGGTGAGTAGCTGATTGTGTATTGTTGATGTATTCCATTGGCCTGGCAAAAGTCCTTGAATTTGGTGAAGATGAATTCTCCCCCTCCATCAATACATAGAGCTTTGATCTTTCTTTGGGTCTGGTTTTCAACAAAGGTCTTGAACTGTTTGAAGAAATTGAATGCTTCGGATTTGTTTTTCAAGAAATAGGTGACAATCCTTCGAGAGAAATCATCAATAAAAGCTAGAAAATAAACAGCTCCCCTTGTCAAAACAGTCTGCATTGGGCCACAAATGTCACTATGTACAAAATCAAACAAACCTCTAGAAGTATGAACTGTATCAGAGATGAAAGGACTTCTAGCATGCTTGCTGATAATACAACTTTTACAAGGAAAAGTTGGTTTGCTAATAGAAGCAAGATCTTGCACTAAATTCTGAGTAGACATTTGTTGAATACTATTGAAATTTAGATGGCCTAATCTGAAATGCCCAATCATATCAGTCGATTCAAAACTAGATGTATGAAGAGCTTGGCTATTTGTCAAATAGCAGTGACTAACTTTATAAAGATAGTCACATTATCTATTAAAAGCTAAAACTATCCTAGACTTGTCGAGTATGGTGTAGCCCTTTGTATCAAGTTCAACCCTCTAACCAAAATCAGTGATTCTGCTTATTAAAAGCAAATTTTTGGTCAGGTTAGGAACATGGAGAACATTGACAGCAACTTTACATCACCTTTCTAGAATTCAACTTTGACTGTTCGGTATCCTCCGATAGTATGTGATGAGTTGTCTCCAAGTTGCACAACTCTTGAGTGGGTGAATGCCTTGTAGTCTTGGAACTAGTCTATAGCGCAGGCATCCCAAAGGGAGTCGGGATCCACGACTTAGCTTCCCAGTTATCAATTCTTGCCGTCCAAACCCACTTGAAACACAAGCAGCCAACTTGCCAACCACGATCAGACTTAACCAACTTGAAGTTCAAAAACTAACATTGAGATCCAACCTTGCCCCATGCCAAATCGGGGGTCCCGATGTGGGTGACTCCCCTCCAAGTTAGCCGCTCGACATACATCAAACTTAACTAACTCGAAGCTTCGTTACAAACGAGTAACATCCATTCCAAGCAAGTCGTCTGACTTACATCAGACTTAACCAACTGAAAGCTTTGTCATGAGCGTTGGAAGCCAACCTGGCACCACGCCAGACTGGACAGCCATAAACAGGTAACTTCCACCCACGCAAGCCATCCAACTCAACCGACAGGTTAGAGCCCGTTCCCCAAGAGCTTGACCCATTCACGTTCATGCATGGAACACTCAGAACCACAAGTCGCGACAGATATGAAGACAACCAGAGTTCCTAGACCGAATGGTCTCGACAACATACCGCTGGCGTCCGAACCGAATGGTCCCGATGGCATACCATTGGCATCACGGGATACGACCCTCAGCTATTTGTTAGATCAAAAAGATTTGAAGCGGCCTTACAACTGGCGCTTTTACTGAACACTGATACCCAGAAGGTAATCAGAGTCAGTTTGAGACAAATCTCACTTTATTGATAAATTTGAGAAGGTTACATTTCAAGGTGTAACCGACCCTGGTCTCTGAGGCACTGGCATGCCAAGGCGGGCGCCAGGACAATATTCCAGCAAGGGAAGCTGAGACTAGGTTGTAGCTCGCCATGAGTTGCAACCCGCATTCCCCTATAGTATTGGTGGGATTCACCACCTCCTCTATAAGTGCTTTGCCCAGGTTGGTAAAGCACATTTTCTCTCTCTAGGATTATCTCTCTCTAGAAAGTCATTTTCTCTCTCTAGAAATTATTGATCCCTAGGCTTCCTTTAATCATGCCTAGATCATGTGAGGTAATTGCACATCGATCCGAGCTCTCTGGACTTCGCTAGAACCGATCAAAGATTTTCAGCCATAGGGACTTGGCGCCGGCTGTATTTTGGTCACAGTGGCGCTAGGAGCGGTGTCAGCGCCGGGAGCAGCAGTGGCGATGTTGGCACCGGGGGCAATGTTGGCGCCAGTGAGGCCGGAAGTAAAGCTTGTAAAGGTAGCTTTACAACATCCACCCCACCTTTATAAAATCTGATGTCATCATCAGATGTCAGATTAAAGCAAAGGTGTCTCCCAATTAAAAATAACTATATATTTAAGCTACTTGGCACAGTACTCAATTTATTGGCTACTTTTTTATTAACATGGTAGCTGGCACACCACAAGTAAGAGGCTCAGCTCTTTCTTTGAAAAATTACATAGCTTGAAAATATCACTTTGTTTGGGAAAAGCGTAGATTTTATATCGCTTACGTAAAACCCAAGAACCTTATTAATTGGTGACAGAGGCTTTTCTTGTGAAATGTTTGCCCCTGTCACTTCTGTCTTTTTGACTTTGGAACTCCTTTGATCTCCTGATTTGTCCTTGATGCACTTTGTGTTGAGCTCCCTGAGCTCCAAATTTGATCAGTTCCGCATAGGTATCAGGGCTCCCTGAGCCAAAGGATTTATTGATTTCTCACTTTATGGTCCACTCTGTGCCTTGTTGCTTTTGCACCTTGATTTCTCTCCTTGTCCCAGCCTGAACTTGATATTTTTCCTTTTTGGCTCTTTAAGGTAGGCAAAGATTCAGTACTCCGCAATGCACCTCTCACTTAGCTTGAAGTAGTTGTCTTTGAATCAGCCCATATGTACCATTGACCTCGTGGAGAGCCAAGGGGTTGCACCAGTTTGATCCTCATACGAACTATCTCTCATGCAAAACTTGACTTTCACAATTCCATCACTGGTCAGTTGCCTCACAGTGAAAACAAGAAGTGTACATCTAGCTTGGCTTCAAGTAGCTCTCTTTGAATCAGACAGATGCACCTAGAGTTTGCACTAGTCCGATTTCAATATGAATTGTCCCTTAGCGTCTGTTCAAAGTACCAAGTCTCTCGTGCAAGACTCAACTTTCACAGTTCCTTCGTTGATCAGCTGCTTTACACATAACACAAGTCAGCGTACTCTTATGTCTCCTCATCATTGCTGGTCCAGAGAAAGCCTACAATAGGCTTTCCATTCCACAACAAAAACTTGTCAACTTATTAGGTCCAAAGTCCACTAGTCTTCTCATGTGAGTATGGCTAGGTCACCTTGAATTAGAGTTCTCTAACAAAAGGCCTTTCCAACACTTTGCTTCCCATCTGCTAGGATTATGGCTCGATCCAACTTGTTGCCAATCTCTGAAGAGAATCCTAGTCTTTCCCCTTTGAGGAAAAACCCAACTGATACTGGATATCACCCATGCTCAGTGAGTTTCAGTTCCGAAGGTTGGCGTCCCAAAATGAAGACCAACTGCTCCATAAAAGATCTCCCCTGAAATTGCCCTTTCCAACTTTTGATTTTCTGCTTGCGTCTTGGTGGACGTTGTCGCAAATGAAACTAACCTAAGAAACAGGCTAGCCATCCATCCTTTGCAAACATTGAGTCATTTCGTTGCCATTCATATGCAAGTACTTGAACTGCAAATCCGCCCCACAGATTCTGTAGTCCTCTTTGTTTGATGGTATCAGCCTTCAAAAAAAAGGTTCCTTCTCGAGCCATCAGCTCCTTGTATCACAAGCAATCATGCAAACCAGGCAAAGCACGAGTACTAAGACTCACCATGAATACATACAAGTAAGACACTCAGGCATGTTTACTAACAAGTAACAAAGACAAGGTCCTCCTTTGAGATGGTCCTACCAACGAACCTTTGCCTGGCCGCGCCCATACAAATCGATCACAGAATCAGCCCACATAGGACACCCCTCCAACTATTTGTGCTTTCACCATTAAGCAGCACATTGCCTCAGTCACGCCCCATCACTTTTTGGTCGATAGCCCTTATAGCTAAATGATCGGCAGCTATCACACACCGGTAGCTAACCACCCGTGCTTTACACCCGAATTTGAGCAGCATCTCTGTATCAATGGTTAACCCGTACAGTTCGAATATGTTGCCCCGCACCCCACAAGGTGCAGACCGTGCTTTCACCTACCTAGGCAGCACTTTGTCTCATCCGTCCTACGTGCAGACAGCGCCAGGCCCGAACCGCGAGAACTGACCGTGCTTACACCTCAAGGGCAGTACCTTGACTCATCAAGTCCCCCGTGTTGTCGACCATCCGACTGTGGATGCACCCATGCTTACATTGTGGGCAGCATCTTGCACAACAGTTGTCTTGATGAACCCCAAATCGTGTGGCCATTTCGTGAGATCCGCATAGCTGACCGGCCAGTCAGCTTTGATACCACATGTAGCGCAGGCATCCCAAAGAGAGCCGGGAACCACGACTTAGCTTTCTAGCCTTCAACTCTTGCCATCCAAACCCACTTGACATACAAGCAGCCAATTCGCCAACAACGATCAGACTTAACCAACTTGAAGTTCCGAAAACCAACATTGAGATCCAACCTGGCGCCATGCCAGATCGGGGGTCCCAATGTGGGTGACTTCCCTCCAAGCAAGCCGCCGGACACACATCAAACTTAACCAACTCGAAGCTTCATTACAAACGAGTAACATCTATTCCAAGCAAGCGGTCTGACTTACATCAGACTTAACCAACTGAAAGCTTCGTCATAAGCGTTGGAAGCCAACCTGGCGCCACGCCAGACTGGACAACCGTAAACATGTAACTTCCACCCAAGCAAGCCATCCAACTCAGCCGACAGGTTAGAGCCCGTTCCCCAAGAGCTTAACCCATTCATATTCATGCAAGGAATACGAAAAACCACAAGCCACGACAGATATGGAGACAACCAGTTTCTGAACCAAATGGTCCCGACAGCATACCGCTGGCGCCACGGACCGAATGGTCCCGACGGCATACCGCTGGCGTCCCAGGATACCACCCTTACTATGTGCCAACTTAAAAATTTTGAAGCGGCCTTACAACTGGTGCTTTTATCGAACACTGAGACCCAAAAGGTAATCAGAGTCAGTTTGAGAAAAATCCCACTTTATTGATAAATCTGAGAAGGTTACATTTCAAGGGTGTGACCGACCCTAGTCTCCGAGGAGCTGGCATGCCAAGGCGAGTGCCAGGACAACATTCCAGCAAGGGAGGCTGAGACTTGGTTGGAGCTCGCCCTGAGTCGCAACCCGCACTCCCCTATAGTATTGGTGGGATTCGGCACCCCTCCTCATACCAAGCACTCTACCCAAGCTGGTAAAGCACGTTTTTCTCTCTCTAGGATTTTCTCTTTCTAGAAAGTCATTTTCTCTCTCTAGATTTTATTGATCCTAGGAAAGCATCTTGAACCCTGCTTCACGACAATAACACAAGCCATAATCTCTCGTTAATTGAAGATATTGCAAAATTTGTTTTGCAATCTTCCAATGTGTCAAGCTTGGATTCGTGCAAAATTGGCTCACCCTTAATATTGTATGAGTAATGTCAGGGCATGTGTTTTCTGCAAGGTACATCAGCAAACCTATCAGCTTCTTGTAAGGTGTGAGCTACATTTGTTCTCTCTCTTCTTCAGTCCTCGAACAATCATCATTTGTCAGCACCGTTCCTACGAGCATTGGAGTATTCGCTCCTTTGCAATTCAACATCCCAAAATCCTCTAGGATTTTCTGGGTGTATTTGGATTGGTGAAGGTATAACTTACCTTCCTCATAGTCCCTGTCAATCTGCAAGCCAAGGTAACACCTGGCTTCTCCCAGATCCACAATTTCGAAATGTTTCGAGATGTCTTCCTTCACTTCAGCAATCAGCTTCTCACTTTTGCAGAGTATTAGAGTGTCGTCCACATATACAGCCACAATAATGATATGCCCATCTGTGACTCTGACATACACATTGGAATTAGCCATCAGTGGCTTGAATCCTAATGATTTCAAGGCTTGATCCTTCTTTTTGTAGCATTGTCGAGCTAACTGTTTAAGACCGCAGATACTTCTATGCATTCTGCATGCATAGTCAAGAAGTGAATTCGAGACATATCCTGGGGGTTGATCCATGTAGACCTCTTCGTCTAATTCACCATGCAAGAAGGCTGTCTTCTCATCCACAATGTGGATCCTGAGGTCATAAGCGGCTACATATGCAAACAACAAACGTAGGGATGAATGTTTGACAACAGGAGAGAAGGTTTCAGAGTAGTCAATACCATATCTCAGAGAAAATCCCTTCGCTACCAGTCTTGGTATGACAAATTGTTGTCATAACCTACCAGAAATCCTTGTTCATTTTTCTCATCAAGCTTCTTTCTAAGCTTATCAAGAATATGTGCATAAGCTGCACAACCAAAGATTCTGATGTGAGACAAGTTGGGCTTTCTACCCCACCATAATTCGTGTGGTGTCGTGTGAGGGAGGCCAGACTTCCCTATCTTGTTCTGGATGTATGCAGTTGTAGCTACTGCTTTAGCCCACAGTACTCTTGGAGCTTTCGAGTAGGCCATCATGCGTCTGGCAGCTTCCATTAGAGTCCTATTCTTCCTCTCTACAACATCGTTGTACTGCGGCGTGTAGGCTGTAGTCCTTCTGTGAATGATGCCACAATCATTGCAGAAGTCAGTGAAACAAATTCGAGATGTATTCGCCACCTCCATTTGTCCTGATCTGCTTCATCTTGTTGCCTGTGCATCTCTCAACCCAATTCACATACTCTGTGAATTTATCAAGTGCTTCAAATTTATTCTAAATAAAGTACATTCTGGCAAATTTTCTATAATCATCAATGAAGGTTATGTAATATTTCGAGCCTCGTACTAAGATCACGTTGAAAGGCCCACAGATGTCAGAATGCACTAACTCCATAATCTTGGTCGTTCTGTAGGAGTCTTTGACAAATGGAGTGCATGACATGAACTGGTTGCATTCGAGATGCTGACTCCTTTTATTGCTCCATGATGGCTTGCTTGGTAAAGTGTCATTGAATTCATGTGGCATAATCTCCTGTGCCACAGAGTGTCTGGCGAATTATCATGAGTTTGATGCACCTGATCTGCAGGCAGACATACCTTCAGGTGATATAGATTATCTTTTCTTCTGCCTTGAGCGATCAGGGTACTGGTACTGGCATCAACCACGTTGCATGCTTCGTCAGAAAACGTCACACGCATCCCTACATCAGCTATTCTTGCCACAGAAAGCAAGTCTTGCTGTAGTGTAGGCACGAACAGAATGTCTTCTTGTCGTCTATCTCTGCCATTAGTGTTGAGCCAGAGTGAGCCAGCACCGTTCACTTGATATTTGGATCCATCTCCAAGAACTATGAATCTTGATGGATCTGCACTTCTGAAATCAGACATAATTTGTCTTGATGTCACGAAGTGTGAGGTAGCTCCTGAATCTAGGATCACCTCTTGTGTGTCAGGCGTTGACGTTGCACACAGGTCTACACAAATGTGGGTGGTCGAACAATTTCTGTTCGATTTCTCTTCGTCCTTTTTTGAGCTCTTAGGCTTCTCGACATAGGATGAACTGTTATTGTTCTCCTGTTTGTTTAGTGCTGATTTGTTCCTCGGGTTCAGGTGACAATCAATGGCTGCGTGACCCTTCTTATGGTAGTGGATACACTCAATCTTTGGATTGAGCCAGCATGTATCAACTGTGTGCCCATCTCTTCTGCATCTCACGCAAGTCTTCTTTTCTCCACCTTGCTGTTTCGACCTCCCTTTGCTCTTCTAGTTGCCTTTGCTAGTCCCCTCTGCTTGCTGATCATGATCCTACCTTTGATTCAACTCCCTCTTATGCTTGGATTGTGTTTTGGATTTTTCTTTGTTGTCGTAGAGGGCTTGGTCAGAACCGTCCTTGTGATCAAGGTGTTCTCTAGCCTCGACTTCCTCTCGAATCTCGACAATTGCCTTTTCGAGAGTCATTGTAGGATCTTTCGCGAGCAGGGTACTCGTCATCTAGAAAGATCTGGGTAAGGCTCTCAATAGGTAAGTGAGTTGCTTTTCAGTTGACATTAGAGAAAATATGGGCCCAAAGAGGGCCCTATAAGAAATGCCATGTAGGAGAGAGAAAAATAACTATAAAGTAATAGTATAATATCATTTTTTTATCTTCTTTACGCATCTGCCTGCACTACTTTCCATGTAAATGAATGCACCTTAGTTTAGTCACATCAAACTTCATTAGTGCTTAGCCATAGTTAAAATATAATTTTACAAATGCTGAAATATTCCCTCCCAATAGTTGGGAACACTCAAAAATTTAAATTAGGAGTGACATTTCTGAAACAAAGCCGTGAGTCAGTTAATAATCTATATGTGTCATGGTAAAAATGGCCTTTTGGGTTACTATGAGAATTTGATGCTCTATGGGAATGCACATTCAATGCTGAATACATCATTTGGAAGATGAATCAAAGAAAATATCAAAGGAGTGCAAAGAAAAATCTACAAAGATGAAAACTTGTTTGGATGAAAATGAGATGCTCAAGAAGAAGATCCAAAGGTTGAAATCTTCTTTGCATCATTATACAACTAGTAATGATGAGATAAAAACTACATTTCAATCCATCCATATCTCATATTTGTCTCTTGTTAAAGATATGGATGTGCTCAACAGAAAGGTCTGAAGCAACAAGAGGAAAAGACTGGTAAACAAAGATATATGTGATCTATCATTTAGAGGAGGTCATAGAAAAAGACGAATCTGTGCATTCAAGTAAGTTATAGCTTATTTGGTATTGAATATTGCTTGAACTTTTTGATTTATTCATAATCACTAGTCCTATTATTTATTCATTTCAACTTTCTGTTGATTTGCTTATTATATACGGCTGTGAATACTATGAGTGTCCTAGTTTCTACTAACATTTTCATGAACATTATGTTTGCAATGCAGATCAACATTGGTTGTTGAAGACCATTTGGCCGATGAGATTTCAATTGGAAACTCACTAGGCTCTATCTTGATTCTAGATCTATGAAATCAATGTTAAATAATAATAAAATGAAAAAGATTAAGGCTTCAGTTACTGATAGCATTATGGATGAGGTTGGAAAAATATTAGACACTACATTGCTTCAGGGGGCATGTGACTTTTCTAGCATCAGTAGAGAAGCATATGCAACAATGTTTAAGATGATAAAGGACGCATTTGCACAGGTAAATATTAAAAAGTTTCCAATCCCACGACCATTTCATCTTAAAAAAAAAGGAGACATGTTAAACCAAGGTATGCAGACAATAGTTGGTAATCCATCTCATATCAATAAAGTGTATTGCTCGAAAGGAGAAAGTCTAGTAGGAGATTTGAAGACATTAAAATGTATGTTCAATGCATCTCATGGCGCTAACTTTAAACACTCTTATTTGTATAGCATGAAAACAACAAAAGACATGACAAGGAGTATAAGAATATCAAGAGATCGAGAAGATCCTAATTGGAAACCTATACTACCGATTCCTCTATGAAATATTCATATCTATACATTGCATGCGGAGGTGCGTATCATAGAAAAAATAATATATCTTCACATCTTGTTTGCATGGAATTCCAAGCCAAAGGCCCCTGCGAAGGAAGCTATTTCTAGATTAGAGGATGTGTTGTCCAAAGCGGGCTTACATAAAGGCCATGTTAAAATAAAAAAAGATGACAAGCTATCAGGTAAAACAGAAAATATTCCATGCAAGCCGAGCATTGGAGGATCTAAAGCTCGAAGATTTTTATCAAATTATTTTGGCAAACAATCCAAGGCTCAATACACGGTTTGGAAAGAAATTATTGCAGCAACTCAAGATTTCAAAGAAGAAGGTTCTACTCGTATACACAACGTAGAAGTTTGGAAAAAGTTAAACAACATGGTGAAATACTTGAGAAAAGATAAATTTTCAAATACGGATGTACAAATGATACATAAAACAACCAAAAAATTTGTGGATGCAGTTCAAAGTGCATGGGGTGTTGATCATATAACACATTATATGGTAAGTTTTTTATTTTACACTACGATAGACAAATATGTGCATTAAATTAGATATTTTTGGTACTGATTTAGATTATTTTTTTATGACATGCAGCACATATTACGACATCATTCGACATTCTTTACAAGAAACAGTGGAAGTCTTAGCATATGGTCATTGCAAGGAATGGAAAAATCTCATTGGCAAGCAAGAGCAGCATTTCATAAAAGTACACAACATGGCGGGACTAGCACAAAAAACAGCTATATACTACAACTTTTCCAATGGTTTTACAGAAGAATCCAAATTCGTCATAATACAAAATCGACGGATTATAAAAAATTTCAAAAAGCACGCAAATTTATTCAAGCCAATAGGCTATAGACACACAATAAAATTTTGTATATTAAATAAAAATATTTACAAAGTACAATTCAGCAGTATCTACTCTGCTTCCGATATTTTCTCCAAAAGTTACAACTTAGAATCATGCAACAATTTTCTTCTTTCGTATGGATCCAACAACTCATAGTTTTCATGTTTACTCAGATCAATGTAAGCAGCATACAATGCAAAATAAGATGATCTAAGCATGGAAATCACTGGTCCATATTCTAAAAATTTAACCGCAATGGTTTTCTTTACAAAAATTATTTTATGCACTTTATTGAAATTATGTCTTCCAAGAAAATGAGACAGTGCCTTGATTGCCATAATCGTAGTCTCACCATGTTGATGAATTTTTGAATGGGCAACACTTATCTCATTATTCTTGAAGAACTTCAGATAGTGCCCAAGTGCATGATCTCTTGAAAATTCTCTAGCAGAAGATCTCTGCCCTCCTCGACGAATTGCGAAATCATCAAGAAAAATTGTTTCCTGAAATGATAAAAAAACAAAGTAAGCTCCAGTATATAATCTAACATAACGAATCTACTAGTACATGATAAGATACAAAAACTTACGCATTCGACTTTGTCTTCTCTGATTATTGTCTCTCCATCAATATTATGTCCATCTTTTGATGTCAATATTGTTGGTGAATAGACAGATGGTTGTGGAAAACCAAGTTGACTTTGGATTATGAGAAACTCCTCCTCAGAAGGTAGGTCATCTTCTTTGTTGCGCATTTCCTCCACATCCATTTTCAAGCAATCTTTCCTTGAATAAAACGTATCATTATGTACATTGTCAACACCAGGGAGAAGATCATCAGCATCAAAATCAATTATATCCGAAAATTCATCAAGCTCTTTGTTCAAAATGCAAAGAGTCTCAGCTTCAGTGAAGTCAAAAAGATCCGATATATCCGATATTGTCAAAAAGAAATTATTCTCTATATTATAAGTAGGCAAAGTGATCAAAGATTTATCAGAAGGAGAAAGGGTAATGGGTGTTCTAGGGCCTATGAATGATGCCCTATTTCGAGCAGGATCAAAATCTGAACAATAATCTAAATTAATGCTATTATCAATAAAAAAGTTTCTATATCTACAATCTTTGACTTTTCAGACTTTGTACCACTCGAAGATGCAGCTTCAGAAGTGGAAGGGACAACCTTCGAATCGTCAAAAATATTTAACAAAAGAAAAAAAACAAAAGTGGACTGAAAATCAACAAATCTACATTTTTTTATTGTGAATTGGACACTCATCTACAGACTTGAAATCATTATGTAACTTGGTAAACATTATGTCAAGCTTAGTTTTATAGATATGCTTGTCGAGTGCCACTAGGTCTTGATAATGAATCATGTCCTTATTCTGAGATCTGAATAACGGAGTACTGAGTAGGGACTTAAATCTGAGATATATCTCAAAAAATGCCTCCACACCCAGGCCCTCAATTATAGAAGGAAGAATGAAAAGAAAAGGAGAAAAAAGAGATTTGAAATAATCCAAACTATCAGTAATACCAAATTCATGAAAAAAAGAAAACAAACTAGAATTAAAATTAGATATTTTAAACAAAAACAACAGATGTAAAATTTCAAATATCGCTCTCAGGCGCAAACGGCAGGTCAGGCAAGCACCTCAAAGCAATGTGCGCTCGAAAGAGATATTAGAAATAAGAGTATTGGATCCGAGTGCGTGAACATAGAGAACAAAAGAGAGGAGATGTAATGCACGCTTGAATACGATACCGGATGAGGCAGTATCGCTTCCAGGCGCAAGTAAGTCAGCGGAGGGTAATCAGTGCAAATGGCGCGGTTAAATCGATATCCAGCCAAGAAATCATAAATTTGCGTGAAAATCCAAGCCGAAAATGACCTATTTATAAAAAAAAATTCGCACGTGTGGAGGAGTAGTGAAGGAACACGTGTCGACGTGTGATTCTTCAGAATTAATACGCCATATAGAGAATGATTGATCTGACATCTGTCACGTGCAAGAATGACACAAGTCGAAAATGGATTCGTGCATGTGTCCCACCCCACGTGGCCTCATAATTGAGTCAATACAAACCTTCTACGTGGACCAATGATCTGACAACACGTGTCTTAAGCCGTCTTTTCACACGTGTGAAAAATTTGTATATATAAGTCCTCGGAATTTTCATTTTTTTTTCGCAAAATTTTTGGTTTTCGCTCCCAATATCGCTCTCAAGCGCTCTCTCTCAATCTTTAAGCGTCCGTCCTCTCACAGTGCGCTCGAGACCGATACAGCTAGTAGTCCAATATCGCTTTCGAGCGCACATGTCGTTTTTGAAAATATATTGTGTATATCTTGTGCTCGAAATCGATATTCAGTTTTGGTATCGATCTCAAACGCCCTTTTATTGCAAATTTTTTTGTTTTCATCCCTTTTGCATTTGTTCAAACTTTTTTTTTGTTAATTTTCTTCTTCTGAGAATAATGGCCAGGACCAAATCCACTGCCCGTGCCATACCCACTATACAAAAATCCCATTCTAGTGTTCCCCCTGGTACTGGCCGTAGACGTGACTGGAAGCAGGCTGGCTGAGGGAGATTAGAAAACTCCAAAGATCAACTGAATTGTTGATCCCTAGAGCTCCTTCTGGCCGATCTGTAAGGAATGTCACTCTGTCACTTGGGCTAAATGTTCGTTTTGCCGTGACAACCATGAGGCCTTATAAGGTGCTACAAAAGATTTTTTGTCCCAAGTTTTTGAGGATACTTGTCTTTTGGCAGTACATGGTAAGCGTCGTCATTCTCAGAAGGCTTCGGGACCGATTTTCTAGTATGCATGTTAATAACGCCAGCACCTCTAGAGACCTACCTCTGGATAGAACCGACTTGTCGACTACCTCTAGGAGGAAGAGGAAGCAGCCTGTCTCCAAGAAGGCTGGATCTCGAAGGTTAGCTACTTCCCTTGCTCCTAGAGTTATCCCGGCCAAGAGACCCCGTATCTTCTTGAGCTCTGAGTCAGATGCTGGAGAATCTAACTCAGATCGAGAATCTTCACCCCTTCCTTCTCCTATTATTCGTCCAGCTCCTCAACAGGTTTCTTCACCAAAAGTGTTGATTACCCAAGAGGAGCTCGACAAAATAATAGAGAAATCTGTAAATATTGTTTCCACTTCTTTTCTGCTCCTGTACATAATCTTTTTGTAAGAATTCCATACCATCCAGCCCAAGTTTCTTTTGATTCTGTCCATGATAATCAATACGAGGCCTACCTAGCTAATTAAATTGATATTCTTGACAATGTTTTTGATTTTTTTTCTTCTAGATACACGTACAAGCTTTAGATTAGGTCCCAAATTTTGTGCCGAGCTGAAAGATAAAACCTCAGAAGTTTCAGATGTAATAGTAGAAGCCGAAATATCTTTTTTGCAGAATAGCCAATTTTGAGAAGGCTGTATATTTTATCGAATGCAGTCATGTGGCGAAATTTTATTTGATTCCATATGAAAATAAGTAAAGATTGTTCTTTTGTTTTTGTTGCTTTAATCTGGATTGTTGCATGCTTCATTGCTTTAATAAGTAAGGAATTCTTTCATAAATATGGATTTATCGATATTTGTATTTTGGTTGTTGCAGTTGGCTTTGGAGCCTAAACATTCTTTCTGTAAAGATAAATAAGGAGGGAGTATCAAATTTTCTATGTGTAAAATTAAACTCAGCTGCAAATACACATAGAGAATTTGATTCTCTACTTCATGATGCCGTTCATCAAAAGCTGGGTCGACAAAATTTTCGGGAACTTTGGGAATCATTTGAGTTGATTCTTTACCGGATGTGAAAGCTTGGTCAGATTTTTTGAGTTCTGTCTCCTTAGACAAGGGCTTTATCGGCTGTTTAAGCTTCTCATGCATTTTTTTTTTACGCTCGGTTAATTTCGTATCAATAATTTTATTATGTTGTAACCAAGGTTTTTGTGGTTTTTGAGTGGGCGGTGTTGTTGCCTCATTGATCATGTCTTCATCGAATGTATGCCAGACTTCATCGGGATACATGTCCCATGTATACACGTTGGATTTGGGTCTATACGCTTGTGTGTTGGGTACCTTGGATGTCAGTTGGACGTGAGCCAATGAACCTGGTGTCTTGATCTCCTTAGGAATTGAATTGGGCGGATAAGATTGTGCATCTAGATAGAGGAGTACATGTTCATCCGTCATTTCTACATCATTCATGGAAAGAATACTTTCTTCTGAAACATGGGCGGTAGAGACACTAGGTTCTCCTAGGCACCAAGCTATAGGAATCGGGTCAATCATCATAAGTGTGATGATGGGTGTGTCAATGTCTGTAGAAGATGGGAGAATATCCACATCTTTTGCAGTCGTTTCGATACGACATCGATTGGAATCAGCACAGTCCACATTGGCTAGTGCGTGACCCCAATTGATTATGTCTGTGGATCTCGTATAGTGGCTTTTTGGTTGGATCGTGACACTATTTGATTTGTCATATGTTGTGGATGACCAATCATCATATACCTTGGCGGGCTTGACATGGCCTGTTGAGTCAACCGCCCCATTCTCTAGTAGGGTAAGCCTTAGAGGATGAGATTTTGTTTAGGGTTTTATCTTTTAGATTAAGCCGTCATTTGTTAGAAACCAAGGAGAGAAAAGAGAAAAGAGTGGATCTTACCCTCAGAATACTCACCTTGTGCTCATAATGCTCTTCCCATCCTCTTGCTCAAGCTAGTTGGAGAAGTCATAGCGTAGACAAGTTGGGAGACTGCCATAGTCATGCTAGATGGAGCCATAGCCAACGGAGAATGTTGGATAGCTAACATTGGCGTCGTTGCCACTCTTGCTTTTGTTTTTTGTTTTAAGCTATTTCTTGCTTTGTCTAGTTTAGTATTTCTTCATTTTGCGTTCTAGTACCCTTTGTAGCTTGTATCTCGCAGCTTAAGATCAGTAGTTCTTCAAGGGAGGGGATGGGCTCCAAGAACTTTTAAGTGCACCATTCTCACAATGGGTTTTACTTGTTTGTAGGTTGCAAGCAGGATATAGGTTGAAGGAGAGGCCCACCCAGCATTCTTTCATGCCCATCAGTCGCTGCCATCCGTCTACACCCATCTTGAGCTCAAGCAGAAACACTGAAATTCCTTATTCAGAACTGCACATGCTCACCAGTGCGTTGATAGAAGTCGTTATGAAATTTCATGCCTTGCGATTCAATGCTCCAAACTATTGAAAGATCAACATGAACCAATACTCACAGAAGGTTGATAGATCAACGCTCATATTGCTGGAACTTGAATCCGTGAGGGATACTTATAAGCTTGAAGTGATCGACTGAAAATCATTTTCTTGAGAGATATAAGTGACAATCGAAGTCAACTTTTATGTGGACATTTCACACTCAGAAGCATCTCAAAGGCAACGCTCAACCAGTAGTTAGACCAGTAGTGCGTATAGTTAGTAGCTCAGTAGCAGTCAGAAAATCCATAATGGTTCGCTTGAAAAACCTCTTTGCTGGTCTGCGCCATATTTTCTGAAACTATAGAAATCTGGGACACATGATAAGTCCCTTACACAACCATCCTTCCACGCTCTTCTTGCACAGCCTCCCAGCCTAAATCCTGCTGTCCACGACCCTTCTTCATCAGCTTCTCCATCATGTGCTGGCTAATCTAATGCGATTTGCAGCACCTCCTCACAACTATTTCTACAAACAATTGATTTGCACACAGTTGAAACTCTTGACCAACTGGACTGCAGTGGCGGTTAATTTCTTACTATTTTGTTTTCGTCCATGAGTCATTTTTTTTGCGCGCGTCATCTTCTGTGCGAGTCCTGTGAGTCGTCTGCTTCCGTCCACGAGTCAATTTTTTGAGCGAGTTATCTTCTGTGCGAGTCCTATGCGAGTCATCAATTTCTGTCCACAAGTCATTTTTTTTGCGCGAGTCATCTTTTGTGCGAGTCATTAGTTTCCGTCCATGAGTCATTTTTTTTGCACGAGTCATCTTCTGTGTGAGTCCTGTGCGAGTCGTCCGTTTCCGTCCATGAGTCATTTTTTGTACGAGTCCCTAGTAATTTTCTTGCTCTGTGGTCCATTTTAGTTGACTAGGTCTGAAATAACTCACACAACTATACGAGTCATTCCTTGATTTTCGCAACGACTTTTGTCAGCTACAAGAATCCTAGAGGAGGTGAGTAATTTCAAAAAAAAAAAATAAACCTCCCAAATAAGATAAGAAAACCTAGAACAAACTTGTAGAAATACTTTCAAGGTGCAAAATCTTTGATCTCTCCTAAAATAGAACTATCTAGTACTCGCATAGCCTGTTTTTTGGCAAGATCTGGACTTGTGCAAGTCCCAGGCATGCATGCGAATTTTATCCTGAGAGGTTCATTTGTGATCACAACGAAGACCCATAATTTCAAGCACTTGAAACTTAGTAAAATCCTCTAAGATCAACATCATATGGTTCCACTCAGGAAACTCCAAGCTCTTGCAAATACACGTTGCACCTAGAATTGTATATATCCATCTTCCATTGCCGACAACCCTATCATGATGAATATGTTTTGATAGCCTTAGGCACCTCTAGTAGGGAATGCCTTAGGAATGTCCTAGTAGGAAACCATAGATCCGTCATGATAAGTTTGCCAAATCTGTCAATATCAACATCCATCACCCATCACCTAAGTGCATAGAATCTCAACATAGAGAGCGCTTGTTTTGAAACAAGTTTGTCTGAGACATTTGTTTTTCTTGTAAGGCGTTCAATGGTATGTTAAGAGCGTTTTGATGGCAAGGAGCAAATGGCCTATCTTAATCTCAAGCTAACAAACGTTGAGTTTTCTGGGTGAACATTAGAGAAGACCCTTTAAGAATTCGTGCAAGATGTAGTTTATATTATCAAAATATTATAACACTAATACTTTTGACTTGCCATAACTTTTTAATCGTAACTTAGAAGATGTCATCTAACATATCATTGGAAAGCCCTTGTTGCGCTTTTCAATGCACCAAACTTCCGTAAATTCGGACTTACCACTAAAAAGTTATGCCATTTTTAGTGTGGAATCAAAATGTGGACTCAAAAAGTTACGTTACGCAGATTTCAAATTTGAGTGTTTTGATTGGTCCATGTGTAAGAAAAAATTGAGAAAAAATATAAAAAGAATCTTCACAAAGGGTCTCTTTTGGATTAAGAACTCCTCTAATGAGTTTTGTGTGCTGAGTTACTACTGACCGATGGGGATCAATCCATTGCCTTCAAATCTCGAGACCGCCGATGAAAGAGGCTTGTCCAAGTACTGCCACCCTCAAGTGGTAATATGAGAACAGGAGACTCTAGTGAGGCAAATGACAGTGGCATGTCAACAATGCCAAACATGTCAAACCAGGATCAGATTGCATTGGAATAACTCGAAAATATTATGAGACTCTATGTTATCACCAATGGTAAGATACAGAGCAAAAATGGCTATTTTTGCATATTTCATCATGGTAAGTATTCGCATAGATTCGCGGCGAAAACTTCAACACATGTGCGAATACTCTACTTACATATCTTGACCAAGAAATCGAAAAAGGCCCCCTTAAATCAAAATTGGCATGTGCGAATAGGTTGGAGGTACTTTTGCCCTAAGGACCAAAGGCTCTAGAAATATCAGGAAAGTTCAAAGAAGGTGAGAGAAACATAGCAACCTCCTCCAAATTATCTAACGATACAAATTCGTGATCTTTCTTCAAATAGTACTCGCATGGTACTCGTTTTGGCAAGCTTGGCCTTTGTGCGAATCTCTTCACTTGTGTGCGAAGTCTCCAGAGCTAAAACTAGCAGAGTCATACCCCAATACCTCTCGAAAGATCAAAACTTGAAAAATTAGCATCATCAATCCAAGCATGAAAATGAGATCTTCACCGCCAAAAGTGAAATAGTGAGATATCTTTATACTTAGGCTTGTACATATTCACAATTACCATCAACATCTTGGTCACATATTCCTACCTTGTCTAGTTGGGAGAAGCCTTAGGTATATTCAGTAGGGATTGCCTTGGATATAGCCTGGTAGGGAGCCATAGATAAGCAAGAGTAGGATATCACACTCATCATCCACCATCCATCACCTAAGTATTGATTTTCTGCTAGAGCACCATGAGTGAGAAGTCAGATCAGCCTCCTCCCAAAGTGGACAGGAGAATTCCACGGATTGATGCACCAAATCTGATGGGGAAACCAACTCTGTACGATTTTTTCAAGACTTCGAAAACACTTGTACGTTCTAGGGCGATACTTCTAAAGCTGAAAAGCTCAGACTATTCCCCATGATCCTACTTGGTGACGCAAATGAATGGTATGTGAATAGTAAGAAGTCAGACGCAGCCATGTGGACTGCAGTCACGACGGCCTCAGCTCCTCATCAACATAGACCAACCAAGGCCAACCAAGGCCAATAGGCCCAGGTTTTCATCAACCTCGATCCTCTGGTTCTATGACCCATCCTACACCACTTTTACATTCTCAACCAGAGTCTTCTTATCCATGACCGATCGCTCCCCATCCAACACAACAATCTTTTGTAGAGAGTCGACATATTGCTACATCGTCTATCACACAAGTTGATTCTGACTACACAGACCCACTGATGTCCTATATAGAAGATACCAATGTGCCTATTCATCAAGTTGATCCATTTGCACCTTACTAAAATTAGTAGTATTCGATGTGTCTAGGCTTGTCTAGTCTTACTGATTTTTTTGTCATCCAGGGATACATAGTTGCTTATGATCTTACATCATATCTAGCAATCACGTAAGGTCTATCTCAAACATCATTCATAGATAAGACCGAGAATGTACCACCTCAGATCTGTGTCTTCGTTACGTCTTTATGACCAAGCAATTGATATCATACCCTGGAGCCAAGTTTTGAGCTATTGCCTGATGAATCAGGAGTTTTGTGTCTAGATGATAACCCATACGTTTTATCTGAGTGAAAGTAATCTAAGACATAATTGTCTTATTACATGCTACGTAGATGTTATATGTTATCACTTGTTTTTTTTTTGTAACACTGTAGCTATGGCCTTGTGCCAAGTTCGATACTGGATTGCAAGAGTTTGGTCTAAGAGTGTCATGCAAATCCTTCTATAGAGTTATCTGGTACAATTTTTCATTTTTTCTCTTATTTCAAGTTTTGTCCTGTCAACTATTTCATTTGTTGCTACCTGTTTGGAAAAAATGTTCGTGAACACCTTGACGAAAAGACACGAACATAAAAAATTCACAAAAGAGAATTTTTTGTGGTACAGCAGGAGAAAGTCAGACGACGAGAAAGTCAAACAACTCAAAGCGACACAAAAAACGTCGCGACACCTTTTTCTGCCCTCACACTCCAAAAAGGACCAACAAGATCATGCAAGTACCCAGAAGTACAGATATCTAATCTGATAGCATGATGTCAGCACATACACTCGAGGTCGTGGCTAATCTGCCACTCTTGTAGTTCGTGATTAGCTGTAGATGTTTAATCACTCTAATCTAGAAGTTACACGACGCGACTATATACTTTTTAAATGATACTCGATACATACACATGAAGTCTAATGTTGGTAAGCAAGAAGACGAAAACACAGAATACGAGTCCACCTGTGTGTGAGACAATTCTGCATAGGATCTATAGATCCACAAGTCCGCTAGTAAGTGAGACATGAATTCATGGGAGAACTGTACTTCACGCCAATGCACTACGTGGATCTGCATGCAGTGCTTGAAGAATCAGAGAACAAAAATCAATAGATGATTATGTAGCCATTGCGCACATATCACTCTTATCTTGTCTGATCTTGAATGTAAATTAGTCTGTTGTTATTCGTGTGTCTGATTCACTTGTTCATTTAATTCCGCACCTTGGTTTGAATTTTGTTGAATGTTGTGTTAATCTAAAACGTAGATCAGCAGTCTCTGTCTACATTTTGGAGGACTGTAGGAATGATACAGTTGGCAGTGACCAGCAATTATATCTGAAATCCATCCGAATCATCGTTGTGTTTCGCGTTTACGATTCTCATCACTACCCGTTTCAATCCATCATCGGCTCACTAATGTACGCAATGATCTACATCTTTTTGCCTTAACAAATTTTTAGGCACCTTCGTCTTTTTCGCACCTTAGCGAAAAATGCGACACACTGGCCAAGTGGCCAGAATGTGTAAGTGGTAGAACTCCAGCTAGATAGGTTGTAATGTTGTTATTGGATGTGTGACAAATCAAAGTTCATGAGGTCCAATAGAATTAAGAGGTGGAAGTATCAATGATCCAATAGGATTTGAGTTTTGCTTGAGAATGATCCAATAGAATCAAGAGGTGATCATAAATGAGGTCCAATAGTTTTTGAGGGTGAACTACCTCATTGATCTACTAGTCTCATTGTACTTCTCATTTTTGTTCTAAGTAATTTGGAGATCAATCAAGTTTTTGAGTTTGTGTTTACTTGCTTTCTCTCTCTACCCGAGAGCTATTGATTGCATTCTCTCTCTAGTTGAGAGTTATTGATTGCATTCTCTCTCTACCCGAGAGCTATTGATTGCATTCTCTCTCTACTTGAGAGCTAGCCTTTTCCATACTTAGTTTTTTTGAGGGAGCACTTCCCAGGCGTGTGTATGTACTTTGGTTTTGAGTTAATGCATGTGGTAGTGTGTTTTTGCCTTTGAGAGTGAGATAAATCTTGAATCTCAATCTAATCTTGATCATTTGCATTCACACACATTAGGAGATCTAAATCACACTTAGTGGACACTCCACACGTGTGAAATTCATAGCTATAAGCTACAATTAATGGCTTATCAATTGGTACAATAACAAGTGCACACTATTCCAATTTGTATTGGAAACTCCTAGCCTTTTTCTAAAACTTGGACTTGTAGACTCACTATATTCAATTCTTGAGCAAAATTTGCACTATTTGATATAGTGTTGCCTAAGAACAATCTATTGAATCTTTTTCAATTGTCATATTTGACACACCACATCTTCCAAATGAAAATTCTTGCCCCGTTTCCTAGCCTTTTTTAACTGATGCTGATCGACTCAAATTTTTCATGAATTTGACTATCGTCCTTGTCCATTGATTGTAATAACCTTGCTCTCATACCAAGTTGACAATAAACAAACATAGATCAACTCAATCATGCCAGCACAACACAAAGTGCTTCAAGACAAGATGATAATCGATTGCTTTCCAAAAGATTATATATTCACACTCCCCATGAAAGGACAAGACATTTAGCATAAGTAGCAACTAAGGGCTCGAGGAAGACTCGCTCGTCCACTATCTGAGAGAGAGAGAGAGAGAGAGAGAGAGAGAGAGAGAGAGAGAGAGAGAGAGAGAGAGAGAGAGAGAGAGAGAGAGAGAGAGAGAGAGAGAGAGAGAGAGAATAAACAAGTTAATTATTGCTCTTTTTCAACTAAAACTTCACCAAAATAGACAAAGAAATGTATCATTATTCATCATTAATGATCATTCAAAGCATAGGGCCGGAATCTAGAGCATGATCAAAGCTCTCATAAGATTTTAGGCACATGAACCACTAGTACCATCAAGAAAGCTCTACAAGAGAAGCTTCAAGAACACTCAGAATCGAAATTTGACTAAAGAAGACACAACCTTAGCTATTCATAGTGGTCCTTTGTGCTTCTACTATGATTTTGGGGCCTTATTTGGCTAAAATAAGGAAGTCTAATTTGCTATGTATTCCAAGCTCTCATAGTGAGAAGATAGAATATTTTTGGAGCTCATTGGCAATCTCAAGCTAATTCACTATTTACATTGAGTTTTTGTGATCCAAATGCAACCAAATCACTTTCTACTTGTTTCTTAGCTTGAAGGCCATACAACAGACTGTGTCTTGCATGTGTGGACTCGAATTTGGGTCTTTGGACTTGTTTATTGATTATCCATACTTGTTATGTGTCAAATTGCTAATCTAGATCAAGATTTATTGTCTAGTTTTTTTATGCATTGTTAAGCAAGCACATAATCTCTCTTTTGGATCTTCTAAGATCCATTTTTGGTTCTTAAAGTACTATACTTTCACATGGTTTTAGATCCAAGTACAAAGGCTTTGATCTTAGAACCATTCAAATCCATTTTTAGCAGTTTTGTGTGCTAAAAACTAGTCTTGTGAGGGCAAGTTAGGTGCTACGTTTTGGTGGTAGGACTTGATCCCAAACTTCTTCAGGATCAAATTCCGTATTTTTCCCACGTGTGGGCACTTTTGAACCAGCATTAAATTCACTAAATTCATTTGGTCACTGTAAATTCAATTTGTGAGCTGTTGGTGTAATATTTGGTGAAAATCCTAGGATACTCTACCAAGATCATTTGCGATTGATTAGATTTGAATTTGTTTCATGGAATCTAATTAATCTAGGCTGATTTCAAGTCATATTAAGGTTAAAAACAGGTCTTGAAAGTACACCAAGAAGGAAGATAGAGATTAAGTCATTTTTTTGTCCAAAAATAGCCAAAATTGGCAGATTTGATTGTAAGTAGATTTCACATCATCGTATCTTCATTCCAACTTTGTGAAGGAGTGCTAGAACTGAGATTATAAGTCCACTTGTTGGATTAGAAATCTAATTTGAGTGAAACACTACAAGAAAGAGACCTTAGTGAGTTTCTAGAGACAATCAAATCCATTTTTTGACAAGATTTGTTTGAAAGTAGTTTTCACTTCATCTTATCTTCATTCCAGCTTTGTGAGGGAGATAGAACTATGATTATAAGTCCATTTGTTGGAATAGATATCAAATTTGAGTGAAACACTACAAGTGTGAGACCGTTGTGAGTTTCAAATCAATCATATCTATTTTTTGTTTGTAGAAGTCACTAGTAAGATGAGATCTGCTATACCTTCTAGAAGCTAGTGAGAGATTGAATTCTACAAATTATGCTGTTTGGAAGGTTAGGATGGAGTCACTCTTGGTGCTCCAAGACCTTTATGAGTTCTTGATTGAAGATGAAGATGAACCTCTAGGTGCACATGAGTTAGCTAGATACAAGAAGAGATCTAGGCTTGCACTTCATTGTGTGAGGATGAATGTGAGCAATGATTTGTTGAGAGAAGTATCAGCATGTACTAGTGCTAAAGAGGCTTGGGAGTCTTTAAAATCAATCTATGAATCTAGTAACACTTCAAGAATACTCATGCTTAGAAATAAGATTTTGCAAAGCATGAGGAGAAGTGAGGAGAGTGCACGGGATTATGTACTCAGAATCAAGTCTCTAAATAGGGAGTTGGCTTCCATTGGAGAGAAGATTCATGATGGAGAGCTTGTACAAATTGTCCTTAATGATCTAGGAGATGACTTTGCAAATTTGGTCCAAAATTTTGCCATCCAAGACACTGCCAACTATAGAAAAACTTCACAGTGTATTAGTGGCTGAAGAGTGTAGGATGCTCCACACCAAGGCAGGAATGAGTCCATTGTCTTTGTAGGATGGAGATGAGAAAGCCAATTTCTCATTCAAGGAAAAAAAGAAGACCAAAGGAAAGAAGAAGCATCCCAAGGAGGCCAAAAAAGAGGATGATGCATCAAGCTCAAAGGACAAGTCAAAGCAAAAATGCTTCTTTTGTGGAAAGAAGGGGAATTATGCATCCGAATGCTACAAGAGGCTAAGAGCAAAAGAGGAGGAGGACAAACAAGGGAACCTTGCATATGAAGAGGATGGAGATGAGGAGATCTCATCTTTGATGACATCTACATCCACTCCAATAAGCAAAAGCAACTCAAAGGACACTTGGTGGATTTATAGTGGGGCTAGCTCCCACATGACTTTCCAAAAGGACACATTATCAACCTTACACTCTTTCAATGGTGCTAGTAAATTTGTTTCTTTAGCAAATGATCAAGAATGTAAGATAGATGGTATTGGTACCATCTCATTAAGTCTAGGATCTAGCAAAAGGATGAATCTAGGCAATGTCCTTTTTGTACCATCAATTACCAAAAGCTTGCTTAGTGTTGGACAACTAATGGATGATGGTTTAGATGTTCACTTCAAGCATGGAGTTTGTTCCATCATGAAGAATGATATTTGCATAGAAAATGGTGTTACAAGTCTCATTCTTTGAGGACTTACAATTTTGAAAAGGTGGCAAAGAGCAAATTTGTTATTAGAAATTTTGTTACTTTATGAGTGAAATTCATATTTGTTCAAAGTCTTTGCACTTCATTCAGTATTACCCATAATCTGTAGGTTACTTGTCAATGTGCCATGGACACCGATAATGAATATATGTCAAATTACGATAGGATTGGAATGCAAGTAAATACGATAATCAAAGCGACTTGTATGATAATGGTGATGGTGGTGATTGTTTGGTTGAAGAGCAATTTGATGATATGGACGTGCATGAACAGTATCCAGATGAAGATCCTTTTTGTCAACAAGATGCAGAGCAACTTGATGATATGGACGTGCATGAACAATATCCAGATGAGAATCTTTGTTGTCAACAAGATGATCAAAAATATTAGCTTGGTGGTGCAAAGGAGTATAATTATGATTAAGAAACTTCTTAAGGCAAGGAACAGACCCTTTTTGAGATCAAAAAGGGCCCTATGTATGAAAGATATGTTTAGAATGTATGTGGCTCACAAGCAATTTCATTGGAGAAATTATATTTCTTTGATTGAGTTTGCATATAATAGTAGAAAACATTTTGCTACAAGTTAGTGTATTTATGCTAGTGTACGGTTTTCAACCTATATCAACAGTAGTTGTGAAGATTAAATCAGTTAAGATTCAAAAATTTGTTGATTTTTTGCATGAAATGCAAGAGATGATGCGATTAGCTCATGAGAGTATCCTCAGTGCTCAAGATTGAGTCAGGCGCTTTAGATCTTCATGAACATTTTTTCATAATCTAGATAAACCTTTATTTAAAGAGTAAGACAAATAAATAGGTCCATCAAAAGATACTTTGTTACCTTCTAAATATAGGCTTTTTTTAATTAGGGATATATGTTTTTGGAGCTGTAAAGGCCTACCAAAAACAAGTTTAATTTAAAGCTAAAAAATATAATTCCTAGGGCCAACTTGACTAGCACATTGAGTGTGCTCCAAAAAACAAAACTTAATTTTTTTTTTTTGTATACTATCATGCCATCAAGCCAACCTTTATAGGCCCATAAGCATTGTATAATGATAAAAACAAACCTATATTTAGAGGGTAACAAAGTGTCCTACGATGGATCTATTTCAAATTTGATGGATAATGGGATTTTTAAATATGTACCAATCCACAACTTTTTGCTTATAAAAAATCGTGTAGTGCTTCTTGGTTTCCAAGGGGAGGCTCGAACCTGGGATCAAAGAAACTTTGGATGCCAAGCTAACCAGTTGAGCCAACCCCGTTGGGTAAAATCGTGTAGTGGCATGAAAAGATAAGCACACCATGTGCTACCTTTTTGTTGCAGAATGTCAAAAACCCCCATAACCACTAGTCTTATTTATAGCTATTGGTACTTTTTGGCAAAAAATTTCAATGGGTAAAATCATTGCCATGCTTAACTAATGAAAACAATACTTGTATTTATCAGTCAATAAAGGTTTTCAAGATAGCATGATACTTAAAAGAAAAAGTTGACATGTATTTGATGAGAGGTCTAGTAATAAACAATTAGTGAATTGGTTAGAACTTCTTTTAGGCCTTGGTACATTTTCTGTCCATAATAAAGTTTTGACAAGGTGGAGGTCTTTTTAGTCTCTCGCTAAATTATAAAGATTATATATGCATTTTTGCATTTTTATTAAATTTTAATCTATACGAATTGCACAAAGTAAACATTTTGATATTGATTATTGCATCAACTAAAGTTGAAATTTACATGAAAAAGGGTTCGTAGAAGAATCAGAACCTTCTAGAGAGAAATCATTTTTTTTGTTGTTAGTATAAAGTTGGTGGACTTCTGTCTCGCGAGATGCGCTAAAAAGGGTATGAAATTTTTTTGGATAGATTTTGTGTTGGGTCGTAAAAAAAAGTTTTCCAAAAGCATGGGGATAATGGGGGGTTATACCACAACAAAAATAAAGCAGCACCTAAAAGAGGCGTGTAGGCCACAAGAGAGTGGCACATGCCAACGCACTGGGAATAGGCACAGCAGCTGCATCTTCACGAAGTAGAAAGCATAGAGTTAGAGTAGGAACAGGAGTCGCCCATCAATTCTATCAATGACTCGTTTTGTATTAAGCGAGCAAGCACTTCTTCGCCTCTGCTTCCCTTCCCTTTCACGAACCTTGTTTTTCCTTTGCCTCTGCTTCCCTTCCCTTTCACGATCCTTGTTTTTCCCTTGGAGTGTTGAATTTCAATTCAAAGTATGTATGGATGAAGATCTATCTCTGGAGGTGTGGCTTCCTTGCTCCACAAGACATGCGTTAGCGTGTTTTCAAACCAGGTTGTTGATCAATTGAAGATACACCTCAGCCTTCCTTCATATTCCTACAGCCCAATTTCTTTTTTCTTTGTGAGCTCCTCTCTTGCCTTGGTTGATCTGTTAGTTTTTGTGCACTGCAAACAGTGGGGCGTAATTCGGTCAGATTTTTGTGGATAAAGACTTTGACTTTTATTTGATCTTTCCAGATTGCAATTGCAGGCTTGAATGAGCTATTTGGGATGGAAAGTACATCACCCACCGTGAAGAGTGAACGTGGCGATGCAGTATGGGGCAAACTTCCTGATGCCTTGACAGAGAACATTCTTGCGCGGTTGCCCATTCCGATCCTTGCACAATCGCGCCTGGTATGCAAAAACTGGAACTCCATCATACTCTCTGATGCATTGACTGAGCTTAGATCACAGAACAATCCCGTAGAGACCTGGTTTCTGATTTCCTGGAAGCCGCAAAAGTCCATCGTCGTCTACGATCCAAGCTCAAGACACTGGCATGAAATGCCTGCTCATTCGTTGATAGCTGGAGACTCTCAAATATTGGGCACGGCTGGTGGCTTGCTCTTTGTAGTCTCCTACTTCAAATGCTCTTCGGGCGGCACAGACTCTGAAGGCCATTGGTACTACGAAGACTTCCAGTTCACAGTATGCAATCCTCTCACTGGATCGTGGCGTAAAATTTCTTGCAACAATTCAGTTCTTGACATCTACATTGTAGGCATGACCTACAACCACCAGAGCAATTCCTACATTATTCTGCTATGTGGGTCTTCTGCGAGAGGGAAGCAGTATCTGGCAACAGAAGTGTATGAGTCTTCCACTGATTGTTGGACAGATGGGGATGACTTCATTTTGCCAGAATCTGAAACCCACTTTGAGTTTGTGCAGAGGGAGGCAGTGTGCGTTGATGGGTTCTTTTTCTGCCTGTTGAATGACACAGTTCATGCATATGATCTTCAAAGGGGAAAATGGACTCCACTCCCTGCAAAAGTGCCACCCACCGATGCATTCATCTCACTTTTGGGATGCTGCAGTGGCCTGCTGATGGTAACAGAGCTTGCTCCTCTGCAGTTGTCCCCGGGTGATGCTTCCCTGCCTTTCAGGATCTGGGAGCTGGAGCAGTCAACCATGAAATGGGTGGAAAAACAGATGGCTCCCCCATCCTTATCTAACACCTTTTTCGATCCGGGCTGGCACGAGGATTATTATGTATTTGGACAGGGTGAATGGCTTTGTTTGTGGACTTTAGAGGAGGATTTCAGAGCATTTGCTTATGATTGTTCAAGGAAGCAATGGCATCAACTGCCCAGAAGTCATCTGCTTGAAGGTCTAGACTGGCTTGACAATCTCTGCGGCATGCCTTTTGAGCCTAGCTTCAAGGCAAGGGTGTAACATTCTCTTAACTTTCTTCAGCTTTCAAGAATAAGGCTAAGGTATTCAATTTCTACAGGGAAATGAACTTGATTTACCTTCAGGTTTGAGAGAACAGGTTTTTGCTATCTTATTGGCATGAACATTTGCACTTAAATTTGATAGACCCAGAAATAAGCAATTTGTATTATAGGTTTATCTTCAAGAATTGGTGGTGTGGGAGTAGCATTATAAGTAGGAGACATCTCAACTTGAGGTCCTCCTTCATAAGAGCTATAGAAGAATTGTTTTGCTGCTTTAGGGCTTTAAACTAGCTGGAGTTAGGGTTCTAGTTAATTTAGGTCCACTTTGGGGTCCAATCAAAGACTTTGAGAGTTAAGACCCTCTTTTATGATGGTGGGTTCATGAAAGTTCAGTTTAAAAAACACATTATATAAGACCCACATTTCGAAACAAGTTTGGTTGCACTAAGATAGTAATTTTATCCAATGTGGTACTCGTCAATTTATGTGTCTTTTGACATCTTGAGATTGTGCTCGCAAGTGATTACATGAACTTAGAATTGGATGCAACCAAAAGACATTGCATCATTAATGTCATATTACAATCTTTAGAATTAAACATGTCCATTCCATCGTTTTCTTAGTCTAGGAAAAATTGAGGTGACTTATTCTCATAGAAAATATGTGGACGTTGATAACTAGATGAGCCATTTTTGCACATTATTTGGGCTCTCGCCCAAGCATATTATATGGTGTTATACTTTATGATCTAGCGCTTGATATTTGGTCATGTGCTATGATTATTACTAGCCCTAACTAGGAAATAATAGGGTCTCAGACTCCATAAATAGGCATGCGAGCTTCGCTATTGTTGGGATGGTTTTGCATAAGATTGAAACACTTTTGGTTGCAAATGTGGTACAAAGAGCATGTGACGATTTTGGATTTTGCAAAAATGCATGTCTAATGATCTTCAAAATTGTACAAGAGCATTTTCTCAAGTATAGTAAAATAGACTTATCTTCTCCATCCATTTCAAGTAAGAGTAGCAAGAAATTATTCCAACAAAAAAATGTGTAAATTTGCAAGCCAACCATTTCATATATCTAATTTATATAAATATGAAAGTGGTGAGCTCAAATACAATGACTGCAATAGTTAAAATCTTGATCTTCAAATGGTTCCTGAGGATATGCTCCAATTTCTTGATCTCAAAAGGTTCTTGAATGTATGGGAAAAGCACATTGGCAAGCAAGAAAATTATTTTATCAAGTTACCATGGTGGACATAATTTTTAAAAGATTTGTTTAGTTCAACTTTTTCACATGAGACATATTCCATCATATCATAAGCAAGTTCACATGATTGGAGAAACTTTTGTCAATTTTTCTTTAGCGAAGATGCCTAAATGAATAAGAAGGCACATATTTTATCGAATTGAATTATTTATTTACTTTCGAACTGAATATAGTCATGCTAGGGCCCAAATTCTACTAGAGCCTTACAAAAATTTTCATCATATTTAATACAAGCATGTGATTCATTGTATGGCAAACATGGAGGGGACTGAAAGTATTACAACTAATTGTGCATCATCTGTAAGCAAAAAGTAAATTAAATCTAGATTGTCTAAAATGGGACGTCCACTACACGAAAAATGCATGAACTAGGAAATAGAGCACTTGTGATCATAAATATGGAAAGGAGGGAGGCGTGTCAGGAACATCAATGCAAAAATTTCATTAAAGAAAACCAATGATTGGAAGACTTATGTTGGAAGTATTTCTAGTTCATATGATGGCTAGATCTACTCACGGTGTAGTATAGTATAGAGAGGATCGTCCACCTTTTAAGAACCTACCAAAAGCTTCAACGGAAATAGATAAACAAGGTCGGGAGCACTAAGGCTTCCCAACTAGTGCCCGGAACTGAAATATAACTAACTAAGATAACAAGCAATAAAATCCTTGCTAAGGCTTACCCAACTAGCAAGTTCACTTAATTTAACACCCAAAAGGGAGATAGAAATAATAGATTGTGGCTAACTAAATAATCAACAAATAAATACATGCCACAATACACAGCAATGAGGAGGCAAGAGGAGGCCCGAGCACCTTCCCCCAAGCTATGCACCTTCCCAAAGGGAACACAAATGAAATAGAATGATAGTCTAAAAAATAGAGAGCAAGATAGCTTAATCTCAAAAGTGTTGTGTACATGGCAAATACCTCTCCTTTTATAGCAAGGAGGGTCTTCCATAAGTATTCACTAAATTATGTCGAATTTCAAAAGGGTGAAGTCAAGTTGTTGTTCAACGTCCTCCATGTCCCAAATCTTGACCAAGAATCTGCTCTGAATTAGCAAAATTATTGATTCAGGTCGGAGGGTCGAATTCGATGCAAACGGCTGCACCATCCTTAACAAAGCTCAAAAAATTCTAGCTTTCGGAAGAAGAAGTACCAACTTCTACAAACTCAACCACTGTTATTCTTCCAATAGTCAAGCTCTTCACACTTCTACTTTTGATTCATCTGATATGCTTTGGCATTTCAGATTAGGCCATTTGAATTTCAATAGTATTCAACAAATGTCGACTTAAAAACAAGTACAAGATCTGCCTGTTGTTAGCAAGCCAACTTCTCCATGTGAAAGCTGTATAATCAGCAAGCATGCAAGAAGTATGTTCTTTTCATACTCAGTTCATACTTCCAAGGTTCTGCTCGATCTTATACATAGCGATATATGTCTTTCTCAGAGAACGCGATTAGAGGTTGAATAAATCAAACCAATATCATCATTTTTAATCATGCCTGAATTTGATCTATGTACTAATAGAGCAGTTCTATTATGAGTAAATTATGCGTGCAAAAATATGGGTGCGAAAATTGGAAATATATGTGTGAGTGTGATAGACAATTAGATAATCAGATAAACGACTGAACTTTGACCAAAAACGAATTTTTATAATTCTGAATCTAAATCAATATACATTTCTTGCTGCCTTGTGGTATCTCTTACAAAGAGTACGTAACTGCGCAAGTGAGAATGTATCAGTGTAGTCAATCCCATATTTTTGTGAAAAACCTTTCGCCACCAACCTTGCTTTGTATCTGATGTTTTTTCCATCAAGACCTGTTTTGATCTTGTAGATCCACTTGCATTTGACTAGTTTTCTTCCATCAGGTACAGGTGCAAGTGTCCATACATTGTTCTTAGACATGGATGACATTTCGTCCTCCATTGCTTGAATCCAACGATCTTTATTTGGTCTGTCAATAGCTTCTTCGAATGTCTGAGGTTTGTCTGTGAAGCCATAGCATTCATCATGACCAAACCTTATTGGTGGTTTGCTCTACCTTTCAGATCTTCTCACAGTCTGTATAGGTCTCAAATTCAAATCCGCATCTTTAGGTTTGACCTGTTCTACTTGAATTCGATCTGGTATTTCGAGTCTTTCTCGAAATTGAACTCCCTCTGAATCACTATTGTGTCTAAATGGTAATTCCATTTCATCATCTGCTTGCTTTACTTCTGTAGATGGTAACTCATAATAATTCTTGAGAATTTCATAGCTGACTAAGTCACTGTCTGCTATGTACTTTGACTCATCAAATTTTACATCTCGTACAGCTTTTACTTTTTCAGTTTCGGGTATGTAAACTCGATAATATGAAGAATGCAACTCAAATCCTACCAGAAAGCCTTGTTCTGTTTTTTCATCAAGTTTTTTCCTCAATTTGTCTGGTATGTGCATATAAACTGCACATCCAAATGTCCGAACATGAGCCAGATTCGACTTCGACTTCCACCATACTTCATGAGGAGTTTTATCTGGCATTCTTGATTTCAGAATTCAATTCTGAAGATAGTTTGATGTAGCTACTACTTCCGCCCATAACTCTTTTGATGCTTTTGCATGAGCCATCATACACCTGGCAGCTTCCATAAGTGTACAATTTTTTCGTTCAGCTATTCCATTGTGCTGAGGTGTGTATGATGTTGTCTTTGTATGCATAATACCTCGATCAGTATAGAAAGCTTTGAATTCGTTGGAAATGTACTCACCTCCACGATCTGTGCGAATTTGCTCTTCCAGTGGCTCAAGTATAGTGGCTTTATTAGGCCATCTCTGGCCCAACAAATTCCAAATGTGGGTAGACCACTTTTGGCTCACAAACGTGCACAAATTCTTCTTTCCCTCGAAAAATGCGAAAAGCACAAAAAGACTAGAGTTTATAAAAGAAGTCAGATGTTATCAAGGGGCTGGTTCAATAGAATCAATCGATTTTTGTTGCAACAACACGACTTAATATTCATTAGATAAAGTTGCAGTAGTACACTGATATCAATATAGCGTGGACTTCAAATTATTGTGAAAACTGGTAAGGCAACACTAAGAGCTCAAGACATTTGTGTTGAAACTCTACTATTCTTCTACGAGTTTGATAAACTGACTACAACAAAATGCCAATAGCTTACATCAGTTGATCGCTCAAATCATGTCTTCTCTGGCTTCTCCCTATTTTTTATATAAGAAGAGCATGTCAAGTACTTGTTTCTAGATGTGGTAGATACAAGAATTCAAATACTGATTCAAATTTGTTCATTTTGTAGAAATGGTAGATGTTTGCCATGATTTGAAGTTAAGGGTCAAAAATAGCTGTTGGATCGAAATAGACACTGGGTCGAAATAAGTGTTGGATCGAAATAGACAAAGGGTAGAAACCTGTGGGGTTGAAGTAGACTTCGGTCCGATTCGACCTATTGATCCAGGCCAAGTTCAAAATAGATCTTAATTCGTAGGGTCTGAATAGATCTCGACCAAACTACATAAGATGCCTTGTAATTTTGTAGACTATTAAAAATAAAATACATTTGCATACTTGACAGGTAGAAATTTTAACAACATTTGTTTGATAGAATGACAAACAAACTAATTCAAAAGTGTGATAACAATGGAAAACATATATATTGATTGAATGATCTAGTGAAATTAAATCGAACTTTTATTTGATTATTGTTGGTGATGTGTTGGTGTGTCAAGCAAATTGAGAGTCTAAGGAAGCATGTGAAAAAAAGAGAGGAACTCGCATGTGCATCTAAGACGTGGACATGTAAGCAAGAAAAAGAGATAGACATGAATATTTTGCTATTTGCTATATAAAAGTGCACATCTAAAGGATGAGATTCATGCAATAAAGTCCTTAGTAGTGAATGACAAAGCCTTTTGTTCACACATAACCTTATGATTTAAAACACTAATTTTGACATTTATTTATTTTTAAACCTCATGTACCAATTTGAAGACATAGTGTCGTCTTTTTATAAGGCAAACTATGGTCATGTTTTCCGAATGAGCATAGTTTGCACTTCCATTGTGCTAGCAATCAAACTATCAAAGTGAAACTCTTCATCATCTTATGGCTCTTCTTAAAGAATGCATCGCATGCACTCCGTGCACCATGTCAAGGAATGCAATCCTCATCATTGCTTTTCTTGGACAAATTTTTTGCTTGTTTCTCAGCTCTAGATGCACTCCATTGATATGGTGCAAGGAAAGCATGGGGTGCACTTCCTAAGTAACACCATCATGGTACCATCGCTGCATCCTTTGATATGGTGCAAGGAAAGCATGGGTGCATTTCCTAAGTAAACCATCATGGTACCATTGCTGCAAGAGGTGCCTCGAAGTGTTATTCGTTGATTCTGGAGTATGCTCATTCGTTTTAGAGTGAAAGAGATAGGCACGTGCGTAATTGTCGTCTATTTTGAGTTGTCACTGCTACTGAATTTTGTTTTTTTGCTTTTCGCTTGATTTTCCTGCTCCTCCTGGTGGCTTTCATCCTGTGCGAGTCCTCCCTTACTTGCAGAGACCTCGCATCCAGAAACCCATCTCCAATTTTATCTTTTCCAGGTCTACTTCCAGTCAAAATCCAATCTTTACCACCTCCTGGCACCTTGTTCCTATGAGTGTGTTAAGCTCTCAGACCCCCTCTTAGCTGTTTATCCCAAAAATTCATCTTTTTTCGCATGTTCATCATTCCTTCCCACTCTTTCCTGATCCAACTAATAACTCTTCTGGAACAAATCCTTTCATGATTTAACCTCCTTCATTGCTCGCTTTTCAGAAGTTTATCCTTAGCACTCAGGAGTGTCATCTTTTCCACAAACCCTTCTTACTCTATTCTGGCTGTATGTCAGCACCTCTTTCTTTTTGAATTTTACTCGAGCTTGTGTTGTTTGTCTACCACCTTTGTTTATGTGATCCCATTCATTGCTTTGAACTTGAAAGCTCCAATTACACGATGAATGATTTGGTTGGTTTTCCGAAATGTTGCGAAGGTGGTAGCCAGCAGGTACAGCTCTCCCTGTGCATGTGCTGCTATGTCTTGCTAGATTAAGAATCGTTCTTTTTTCACGGTAAGCCCTTGTTGCTTCTCTCCTTACCGATCGTGAGCGTTGCTTTTCGACCTCTGTCAGATCTTTTCTGCTTGAAGAAGCTGTTACGTCTGGCTGAAGCTTCACGACAGTGCCCTTGTTCTTGCAATGGTATGAGTAAAAGACTATACTGCAGTCGCGTAAAGCTAAACCAAGGTTGCGTTATGTGAATGGAGCTGTTGCTGTGAGAGTCTTCGAGTGAAGGAATAAGGACTTACAAATTGCAAAATAAAAGAAATTGTATTTCTGGCAGAACTGCTGGCTGGCTATGGCGAGCTCAGCACGTTCAAAGGCTGGCGGAATTCCAAGGAGGGGCGAGGAAGGAGGAGGTCTGTTGGAGGAGCTGGATGCATTGAGTCAAGCACTGTACAAGAACGCCCCTATGCAATCCTCTAGAAAAGCTACATCTCTGGAGCCCCGCAGTGGAAGACCACCTCCTGCAAGAGACAGAAGGACAAGCGACGTCATAGCCAAGCCTTCTCAGCAGCTGCCTTCTGTACCCAGCTCTGCAGTCAAGCCTCCATTGTCCCATGCAAGGCATTCCCTATCTGGGTTTAGGTCAAGTGCTTCCTCAGCAGATGAGGGGAATGGCAACAAGGGTATTAGTGAGAGGCACCGCCACTCCCATTCGCAGGCTGGGGAGAGCCATTTTCCAGAGTGGTTTGAAGACAATATGAGCTTCGGCCAAAAGCTGGAGTCTCCACTGGAGAAGAAGAGCATTTGGAACTGGAGGCCTTTGAGGGCATTGGCGCGTATTGGGCAGCAGCGCTTCAACTGCGCCTTCTCTGCACTTGTTCATGGAATTGGAGGCCTTCCTTCTCGCATGAATGGGATAAGACTGATTGTGCATTTCAAACACAAGGACAGCTCTGTGCAGACACTGCCTTCTCGAGTCTTTGGGGGCGCTGTGGAATTTGAGGAGACTCTCTATCACAGGTGTGCAGTTTTCGGATCCAGAAAGATCTCACAGGCAATCAAATACATGCCCAAATCATTTACCCTTACTGTCGTTGCACTGGATATTGATGAATTAGAGTTGGGGAAGTACAGATTGGATCTCAGCCGTCTGCTTCCGGCAAGTATCGACGAGAAGAGTGATGAGGATAATGCCAACGCATTGACAGCAAGGTTCAAGCTCTCTGGAAAAGGTAAGGGGGGCTCTTTACTTATTACGTTTGGTTATGAGATTTCCGTGTCAGAGAAGGAATCCAGGCAGCAACTGGGCAATACTAGTGCCAGATTTGGAAATTCACCAGCACGTCGTGCCCTGCAATCCTTCAACAGCCTGCCCAATTCACCTCATGGCAGAATTCGAAGGCGCTCCTCCGGTGTGCCTCTGTCTTCAACAGCTTCATCTGAGCCTAATACCGAATTGGCTGATTTTCTTGGCATGGATCATTTTAGCCTGGATGAGACATATAATCAGGAAGATATGGGTTGTATGGCAGATACGGAAAGTAAACTAGGAGTTGTTTCTGATGCAGAGCCAGGGTGGAATCCCTTCGCTGATCTACAGCCACAGCAGGAAGAATTTTCCAAGATTGATTCATTGCTTGCGCCAACTACTCCAGGACAGTCTTCAGAATATTCTGAAAACATGAAAATCAACTGGATTCAACCGCACATTGACTTAGAAGATGAAAGTTCTGTGGATGATACCGAATCTGTCTTAGATGATCACGGAATGGAAAGGAGTCTTTTTTCAAGAGAAGTGCAGACAACTACAGTCAGAAAATCTGATGGTGCTGATGAAGTTGAATCAGAACCCAATAACGCAGGCACCGCAGAAGCTCTCTTTGAGGGGAACTGGCAACCAAAAGAGGATTCAGACGTTTTAACTGCTTCCAAAAAGGAGTTGCAGCAAGACTCACACACCGGGGATTCTAGTTATATAGAGCTGGGAGAATCAGATCTAACAAGGGGACAGCACATATCTGATCTGAAGAATGTTCAAGATGAAGCCCATGAAGAAGTCAGAGAGGATAA
The DNA here is from genome assembly GCA_029204225.1 of Diphasiastrum complanatum. Taxonomy (NCBI): domain Eukaryota; kingdom Viridiplantae; phylum Streptophyta; class Lycopodiopsida; order Lycopodiales; family Lycopodiaceae; genus Diphasiastrum; species Diphasiastrum complanatum. The sequence goes on from CM055101.1 coordinate 31,806,303, forward strand.
TGCCCATCTGACGAACAATGGGAGCCTGGGCTTACATTTTTCAGTGAATGGTACTGGGTACGATGCTGTCAAACCCATATACTCTCTAGATTCTACCAAGGATGGTGACATAAAGACCTTAGGAGGGGCGCAAAAGCCTTCAAAGGAACCAGGCTGGGAGTTGCATCCTGCATCTAGGCTGTTAGAAGTTCAAGAAAAGACACAGACACCTGAGATCGACGATGAGGCTGACTTGGTAGCTAGTGAATTTTTGCACATGCTCGAAGGAGTGCGGGGATCTGCTCTTTCCAGTTCGGATAGTGAGTCCAATTCTCCAAGAGCTATGTTGTTGAAACAATTTGAACAGGAGGCGTTGTTGGGAAGTAGCGTTGGACTCAATTTGAATCTTCCAAAAGACTCAGATCTGCATAAAGCCCCCAATGACAAGACATTACAGTTACAGGAAAAGGGATGGCAGCAGGACTATGCTGCTAGCTCAACAAAGGAGAACAACGAGCTTGCTGCAATCATGGATGCTGCAGAGTCAGAGTTGCAAAAGGCTGCTCAGACCATGCTCAGCAAGGCTCGTGCCAAGATGCTAGAAGATGCTGAAACAGAGGCTCTTATGCAGGAATGGGGTCTACATGAAAAAGTATTTGAGAGCTCACCTCCAAACGACACAAATCACTTTGCCTTTGGAAATCCATCAGAGAAATTGATGGAAGCTCCTTCTTTAGCTCATGGTCTTGGTTCGGTAGTTCCCACGAGAGATGGTGGGGAGCTCAGGTCTATGAGATCTACACACCTCCAAAGTGGCTATAGTGGTGGCCACTTGGCGATGCATGTCTCTAAGCCAGTTGTGGTGCCAGTAGAGATGGGCTCAAGTACGTTGGATATTCTCAAAAGGATGGCTGCTGCTGGCGTGGAAAACATGGCAATGCAGGCAATGCTTTCCATGCCACTGGAGGACATCGCTGGGAAATCTGTCCATCAGATAGCTTTTGAGGGACAGACTGCAGTGGAACTAATCGGTCACAGGTACTATTTCTTGGGTTCATCCTAATGTTTGCTTTCGATTCAGTGAGCACTTAGATGTATCATGTTAATACTAGCTGTTGAAGTATCTGAAACATTTCTTATGGGTTTTCTCATCTTTGTATTAATAAGGGTTTACTTGTTTAAGAAAATTATGAAAAAAGATTGAAATGCTTTAGACTCTTAACGATTTTGTCTTTGTTATTTCAGCCTTTGGTATGTCAAGATGATTAAGCATAGACTCCAGAATAGTGAGAACTAAGGAGCCCACTTTGTTTCCAACCTTTTCTATTTTGTGCGAACTTTTTTCACAAATAAAGGTATTGTTGCTTTTAGTTTTCTTGTTTTGGTTTTGTTTAAGTTTATAAATTTTTTTGGTTGGTTGTCACTTGCTTCTTGGTCAGCACTGGGTCTGCACGAGAATTTGAATTTTTTTGGAACCCAGATAGCAACTTATTTTGGGTATTAAAGAGACATAAGTATTGCTGGTTGGCCAAGAATTTTGTTTTCTCCTTTTACATTGTCGTTTTAACCCGGATTCTTCAATATGCTAGTAAAAACATGTATAGCTCTCCTTAGACTACTATTTAAGTATTCCACCTTCCATTCCTTTGTTTGGCCACACAACCGACTCAAGGGTGTGTTATAGACTGTTGAGAAGTTAGCTCCATCCTATCACGTTAGAAGTAATGATCAAAGGATGGCATTTTGTGTTTATAAGTTCAACTCACAACGCAGGTTAGGAGAAATAATAAATTGGCAAGCCTCAACTAAGCATGGGACCATGGCTTTTAAATAATTTCTGTTAGGTAGTCTTATTTTGAATTTGAACTCAAGGGGCCCAATGAGAAATTGACACTTCATTTCACCATGAGGGTGTTCTCATTATATATTGTACATATCCTTTGCATTCTTATGCAAATACATTTCAAGATTTCCAACTTTTGCATCCTCAAGCTCTCTCCTTTGTCCCTCTGCAATGTGAGGTGTTGTATGGGAGAATGGTATATATAGTGGCCTTGTTTTTCCATTGTGTATAGATTGGAGCTCAAGGGGAAACAAAAGCTTGTGTCGTTGCTAGTGGAGCTTTTTGTAGACTATCCAACTCTTTCTTTGTGGATGGGATGATGTGATTGGTCGTAGCAGTTAGCTTTAGTTGTGGTTGGTTGATTCTTGTATGGAATGATGAATGGGAAGTGGGATTAGGAGGTGTAAGGAAGCCTAGAGGTGTAGAATGATATACTTTGCTAGAAGCCTACAAGTTCTGTTTGGCATAAACATTGCCAGAAAATTGTAGAGATATAGCTTAAATGTAATAGATCCTAACACCACAGTAGGGCAAACACTAACTGATCCACCCAACCTTGCCTACTCCCTGATATAGAGTAAGCCCCTCCTAGCCCAGTGTGAGGACTGGTAGCATGCAACTGCCAAGTGTCGGCCACGTGTCACTGACGTGGCCGACTGCACGTCGGGACCCAACTGGGAGCCCTATCCTGCTGACAGGGTCCCTAGGCTGTGTTAGGCCCGCCATGGCTATGGACCGTGCTGGGGCACACTACTCACACTGTCTTGCCCTGTTGGTCGTGTACGCTGGACACGACCCTGACTGTGGTATCTGACCTATCTGTGTTCTCTAGGGTTCGGCACTGGTCACGAGCTCGTCACACTCCCTCCCCCTTAAGAACCGTCTTGGTCCTCTAAGACAAAGTCTGGAAAAATCTTGCGAAGGACGCTGCCTCTTTCCCAAGTGGCATTCTCAACAGGCTGATCATTCGACAAAACCAGATATTCTCAGTATAGAGTATGACGAGTCTGCATCTCTCTACTATCAAGAATCTCCTCTGGTTCATGTGGAGGTTGCTGAGGATCCAATGGGAGAACTAGAACACTGTCCCCTACCAGATTTTCTGATCTAGCTAAGGCTTTTCGTAACTGACTTACATGAAAGACTGGAAAAACCTTACTGCTGTGTGGGAGTTCTAGTTCATAGGTGACCTCGCCTAGTCTCCTACTGATGGTAAAGGGACCACAATACCTTGGAGACAACTTAGCACACACTCCTGATTTGAGGGTTTTAGAGTCGATTGGGACTCTCAAGTAGACTTTCTCACCAGTGGAGAACTGCACATCCCGTTTGTGTGGATCTGCATAATGTCTGGCTCGATCCTGGGACTGCCTAATGCTACGCTTAGCATGTTCTATCATCCGGTTTAGGTCCTCTAAAAAGTTTCTGGCTGCTTCAACTTTTTCTTGTTTAAACCCTACAGCTGTGGGTGAGCATGGCTGAAAACTGTACATCAGCATAAATGGGCTGTATCCCGTAGCTGAATGTTTGGTACTGTTGTAAGCAAACTCTAATATCGAGAGATACTCCTCCCAATTAGTCTTCTTTTTGCTGACGTATGCACGAAGTATATCCTCCAGCACCTGATTTACCCTCTCTGTACGATCCAGGTGCATTATCTAAAAGTTTATTTCATCTTGGTACCCCTGAATACCAAGATTTAAGCTACTTACCATAGTTTCCCATATTTTTTATCTTCACCCTTAGCTAATGAAACTATGTACCTATGCTGACTAGGTACTTCTGGTAGTTTAAGCTTTTTAACCAGGGTGTAGTTGATGAAATTATGGGTTGCCCCATCATCAACCATAACTCTTACTGACTGGTTACCAACTTTCTTAGGAGCAGTGCTTGTAGAAAACTTTTTTTCTCGACTTAGGTTTTTTTCTTTTTGTAGGCTTTTTAACAACTCTTGGGCCAAAAGCCTACAATTCTATATGGAGAAGGCTCAAAAAAAAAAAATTCAAGAAGGCTCAATTTTTTATACAAAGCCTTATAATACATTTATCCTTTTTAATTAGGATTTCAATTGATTCAAACTTTGGATCATTGGTCGGGAAAGCCGGCAAGTATAGGAATGGAATGAATATCTTTCTTCAAAAATTGGCTTTGTAAAAAACTTATAGGAAGTTCTTTTTCAAAAAACAACAATCTTTTTTAATTGGACTATGAGGACATTTTGGCCCCAAGGCTAGAATTGGCTCCCATAAACTGTGCATGGGCAATCATCAATGACATGGAGATTCTTCAAATGGATTAAAAACAACTTCTCTCAACAGGGAGTTGCATGAGGAGGTATAATGAAATTGCTATAGTGATACGAAGGAAGGAGGACCAAAAATTGAGGCTGAACAAGGCACTCTATGGCCCTAAACAAGCATCATAGGTCTTGTATGAGAGAAGAGAGCTATTCTATAAACAAAATGGTTTCAATACATGCAAAACAAATACAAGTGTCTTTTACAAACAATGGTGATGCTATGATAGCTTTATACATCAATTATATCAATGATATCATCATGGTTAGTGATGACACAAGGACCATGGCAAAATGCAAGCACGAATTAGAAGCTGAGTTTGAAATGACTGACATGGGAGATCTGGCCTTCTACTTGGGAATTCATATGATAAGGGAGATTAAAAACAAAGCAATGGAGTTTGAGTCAAGAAATGTACATTGAGAACATGTTGAGGAAATACAACATGCATAAGTGCTACATGGCAAGTACCCCCTTAGAGTTGGGTTTGAACATGGGCGCAAACATGTGCCCATTAAGTTTGAAAGAGTAACGGAAATGAAGAAGTGCCCATATCAAAATCTCATAGGATCACGCATGTACGCCATGGTTTTTAAACATTGCAAAATTGAGTTAGTATCTTACTAATCTTGAGATCGAGCACTGGAGGGTATAGAAAAGTTTTGCGATATTTGCAAGGAACGACATCTGAAGGAATACAGCAAGTACACTAGCAGTCATGTAGAGGCGACGAGGAATGCGAACTTGTATTGGGCGAGGGATGTCAGTGATTGTAAGTCAACCTTTGGATACATTAATATCATGGGCAATTAACTGGGCAAGTGGTAGACAAAAATCACTAGTGCTCTTTTCCATTGAGGCCGAGTTCGTAGCAATGTCCAAATAGCAAATAACTACTTATTGATCAAGAGCATGTGTGAAATTGGAATGAAAGAGGTAACTTTTGACAACCAAGGTTGTCTGTAGTTGTGTACAAATGGAGGATTACATAAAAGGAGTAAGATTATCGCCCTTCAGTCAACTTTGTCAAAGATTTGGTTTACAATGGAGAGATTACTTTTCACTGCTGCCTTACTAAGGAAATGGTCCCAGATCTGTTGACAAAAGCTTTTGGGCAAAAAAAGGTTTTAGTAGTTGAAGTGATGATGGAGATTTTGGCAATTGATAACAATAATGTTTAAATTGTGAGAGGGTTTTATAGGTTGCAATTCAACCTAGATTGTCATTTTTCACTTTCATGGTTAGATGTTAGGGAATCAAGATGCGATCAGCTGGTTGTGGCCAGTAGGCGGTCACACCAGGTGGTGGTTGCGAGAGGCCACCACCCATACAAATAGCTTCCTGACACATGTATGTGTTAGTTTTCTTGGCGTGATAATACTCTTCTCTATATAAGATGTTTCATATGAATAGAATTGGCACTCTCTTTTGTGTTATGTCCTCTTGTAGTTAAGCATTCTTGTTTTCTTTGTGTGCAATCCAGTTACAAGCTAAGGTTCACTAGCTATGCTAGAAAGCAGGACTTAAGCTAGAAAGCAGGAAGAGAATGCTTAAGGAGGCTAAAAGAGGAGCAATCATCATCAACTGAATAAAGATACAATGTTGCCCTACTTATACCCTCTCCCTGAATCAAATGGAGGATTCAAAAAAGGGAGGGAAAAGGATTTGGAGGGAAAATAGTGCGCCCTCCCAATAGGAGGACCCCCACTCCACATCAATGTGACCAAGTCCTAAAAATATAACCAAATAGGGCCCAAGGCCAATATATGAATAAAAAGAGCCCTTAGGCCTGCTTATGCATAATAACAATAAAAGAATGGACGCGGCGAATGTAATGAGCCAAGTTCATAACTCTCCCTTGCAGAAAAACAAAGCCCTCCACCGGCTAGCAAGCACAATATCTATCTAAAACAATAATGTAAGCATGCTAAATACTGAAAAATCACGAACTAATGGAAATACTGATGGAGAGGACATAAGTCGTCACAACAGATATCCCAAAAGCATCATAACTGTGCAAAGTAAGTACTAAGCAAATACGACAATAAAGAATAGTCATAGCTAGCCGAATCATGAAGCAGAGGGAACATCTACAATGACATCTGTAGTAGAGGAGAGAACTAAAGCCATGAGGGCTCGAGCCTGATCTGCCAATAATGGTGTATGATAAAACACATCAATAGGCTCCCAAGTGGCCTCCTCAAGAGGACGACCATCCCACTCTCAAGAAAAACTGAATCTGCCGGCAGCGTCGACTATGGTGAAGGCGAACCTGGTGAATGGCAGCTGGTAAGAAAGGGAACAACTCAGGATCAACATCATGGCGACGAAGGGAACATCTCGGCCGCGTCATCAGAAACCAAGCAATATAGAATAGCCAGGAATGCCAAGGAACCAGAAGAAGATCAAGCAGCAACTAGGAATGCCAAGGTATCCGTAATGCCCAAGCTAGTAGAGGATCAGCCCAAAAGATAGGGACATCATACCAAGGTATCCAAAAAGCCCGAGAAGGTAAAACTGCATCAGCAACGGGAAGCCAATAAGGAAACTGAAAAAGAGATGGACACTCATCGCGAATAGCCGCATCATACACGTAACCATCAACCATATGTGCAAGGTAGCAGCATCGGAAGACCAGCACCAAAGAGTAGGAACATAAGCAGGATAACAGGCACACTGTAACAGCATGGAAAAGCAAGCGATATGCCAGGAAACATGGAGCATAAAGAGATCATCCTGACAAAGGATAGCTAAAATGGAGAAATATGCACCAGCATGGTCAAAAGCCCAAGGTATCCATAAGGCCCTGAATGAGAAGTAGCAATGGCACACGGTACCCTCAAGGCCCATATCACGAGAAGAGCAGCATGCCAAAAGCTTTAGAAGGTCCAAGAAATCAATGCATCATCTAAAAAGACATGATGAGGCCCCAACTGAAAAACTGTAGCCGAAAAACTCATCCAAAAAGACCTCATATAGACATACCAATCCATCATAGGATACACCAAAAACGGATGGAGAATCGGATGATCCATCGGAACTGGCTGCAAGTGTAATCCCAAAGTACAAACCAGGCGCACAAGTGAGAATAGAAGAAATGCACTGGAACGAGGAACAGGATCTGCAACATCAGTAGCAAGCATCGGAGCAATATCCACGTGTATCTGGGAATGAGTATCAAAGCACATATGAGCAACACTGAAGTATATGGCAGCAACATCCCCAAAAACTATCCAAGAGAGGAGAAGGAACTCTCTCAAGGTACCCTGATGGTCTCGGAACACCAGAACAAAGTGGCAACTCAGCATCGGAGACCAAGCGATATGGAGCAACCCGAAATGATGGGGAACCTGAAGATCACTTGGACAAACAGTAGCTGGAACCGAGGCAATAACCCAAGCCATCGGGATATGCCAAGCCTGACAATGAGCAACAATCTAAGGAACACATAGAGAGCCACATGCATAATCATAGAGATATCGGCAACATAGGCGATCAATAATATGGAAAAATCAGCACCAATCAACAGGTCCAAATGAAAACCAAGCTATATGTAATAACCAGGAATGCCATATAGCCATAGCATCGGCATGGACTGCATGAAACCTATATGTAGAAACACAAGGAGACTGAAGGATCCTCGTATACTCTTCTAAAAAGATCCCAGCATATAAATACCCTAGATAAGTAATAGTGACCATCTGGCAAATATCCTCAGATGGAAAATGTGTAATGGTAAGGGCGAAAGGCTCATGAATCATGTCAGGAACCGTAGAAATGTCATGAGGCAAATCACAAACCTCAAGCAGAGATCCATGGAATAAAGCGAAAGAAGATACAACCTGATCACCAATAGCGAGGGAACCAGCAAACGTGGACCTGTGAAGAACCCCATAGAAATCAGTAGGAACATCGGCCATAACGGACTCAAGAGATGGAGATATAGAGACCAATGGAGAAGATACTGCACCAACCACCGAACCAGGAGGGCTATCTGAGGTAGGCGCAAAAGCAATAGTAGAAATACCACCAAGGTATACGGCCTCAATATCAATGAAACCAGGAATGACCACCGTATACGATATCTGTGAATCAAGGCATATAGGCGCAAGGCACATAGCAACAACCTGTATATCCGGAGCAGCATCAACCTGAGTAAGAGGACCCACAGTCGGTGAAAGTGAAGCAGCAACTAATGTACTCTGAATGGAAAGAAGAGCTGCATCATGAGCCTTTGGCAGGCTACGCATAAACTGCTTCCCGGTAACCAACTGATAGTCACTCTGGGAATCAATACCAGAAAGTAAATGATGTCGACCAACATGTGTAAAAGACAGTGTCTGCTGAGAAAGATCCACAACAACAGTACCAAGTGATGAAAACCAATCTGCACCAAGAATAATGTCATAGCGCTCTAGAGGAATAATATAGAAATCTGCCTGTCCAGAGAAGTCACTAGTGCTATAGTCCAAGCCCTGAAACATCTGAGAACTGGAAAAAGAATGGGAACGAGCAACCTCGACACTGAGAGACTGTGTAGCAGAAATAGGTGTAGCACGAATCCTGGTGGAAATGTAATTGCTAATAAATGAATGTGTACTGCCAATATCCACCAAAGCAATATACTCTCGCCCCAAAATGCGAACACGTAACCGAATAGAACGAGGACCAGGACGCCCACCTGCCCAAGTAGCATAAGCAAGCTGTGCATGGCAAGCGGCGGAAGCAGGATCATCAGGAAGCGGGTCAACCGGCTCATCAACAGAGTGTGGGTCAGGAGTATCAAGAATATGGATATAAACATCAAAATCATCAGGAGTAAGAGCCTCATGGTAAAAAAACAGCGATAGGAGGACCAGGAGGAACGGTAGTAGAAGAAGCCAAAGTAGGAGAAGCAGTGGAATGAGAGCAAGAAAGACGAGAAGAAGTGGATAACTCAGGATACTTATGCTGCAAGGTAGTAGCCAAGGAGATAGCATCTGAGAGAGTAAGAGGCCAAAAAGATGAGACATCATATCGTAAGGTGTCTCTAAGACCAGCAATAAAATGTGAAATAAGCTCTGTAGGATGAAGATCAGTAAAAAGGTAGGAAAGCTCAATAAACTGATCAATATAAGCAATCAAATCACTAGTATGGCGAAGGCTACGAAACGGATCACGTTGGCGAACCAACCATTGTGGGTCAATCATAGCCATATGAAGATCATGCCGAAAAGTAGGCCATATATGTAATCCCTCACGAGTAGGCTCAGAGCGATAGACACGCCACCAAGTCTGAGCTCGACCATCTAAATGTAACGCAGCCAACTGCACTTTTTGGGTTTCAGTCTTGGGATACATAAGTAATAGGTCTCTAACTTAGAGAACCAATTTTCCAAGATATTCCCATCAGATGAACCAGAATAAGTAGTAAGCTGGATGCGATCACGAAAATCACGAGCAAAATGAGGCTCAAGATTACCTGAAAAAGTAGAAGAAGGAAATCCTAGTGGTGCGGAGGGAAATCCAAGTGGTGGTACAGAAGACCCGAAAGGAGACCCATAAGAACTAGCACTATATGAAGGGAGACCAAACGTACTACCAAAAGCACCTCCTGAAGATGGAGATGGAGCAGGAGCAGGCGTACTCAAAATAGGAAATAAAGGTGCTTTACCAGGACGATGAAGAATGTCTGGGGGGGTGGTATCCCCTCGTGGTAGGATAGTCTCAAGGCTAGAAAGAATACCATCAATACGACTCTCAAGATGATCCATGCGGGAATCAATATGTGTAAAACGATCATCTAAAGAGCTCTGCGGAGGGTCTTCTGATGAAGTCGCCATAGGGACTAAGGAAGAGACAAAAACCTGAGGGAGAGGACGTTTGTCGTCACTCCAACTTAGATACCAAGTTACAAGCTAAGATTCACTAGTTATGCTAGAAAGCAGGACTTAAGCTAGAAAGCAGGAAGAGAATGCTTAAGGAGGCTAAAAGAGGAGCAATCATCATCAACTGAATAAAGGAATACAATGTTGCCCTACTTATACCCTCTCCCTGAATCAAATGGAGATTCAAAAAAGGGAGGGAAAAGGATTTGGAGGGAAAATAGTGCGCCCTCCCAATAGGAGGACCCCCACTCCAAATCAATGTGACCAAGTCCTAAAAATATAACCAAAAATAAAAAGCCCTTAGGCCTGCTTATGCATAATAACAATAAAAGAATGGACGCGGCGAATGTAATGAGCTAAGTCCATAACTAATCCATTTTGAGTTGACTATTGATTCTTACTCTGATTGAATGACATGTGCATAGAATTAGTATGATGAATTTATCACGTTTGTGATGGGAGAGGAGGGAGGGGGTGTTCTTGAGTTCCATGTTTCTAAAAACATTTGAAGCTACTTGCTTGAAATTTGTATTGAGGTTGATAAGTTGCAGCATGTCAAAGTGAAAGGTGGGTCCCAGACCCCATAATACATATCCATTACATATTAAGAATTGAGGTTTGCCAGCAAGTTCAATTGTGATAGATTTATGCAACTACTACTATAAGCAGCACCACTGTAAACTACAATTTTTAGCAAGCTATTCTTTATTTAGAATGATCTCATCTCTTGATCTTTGACTTAACCCATTTGTTCCTTCAGTATTTTGAATGATTAGTGTCATGTTTAGAATCATCAATTGTGGTTATAGGGGGAGTGATCAATCCACGTGTTCATTCTACTTTTGTGATTGCTAATCCTTCTTACAATGGATCAAGGACAATCAATTGGCAATAGTTACAACTGTAGTAACCTTGGAAATTGGACCTATCAATGTTGCAAGAAGAGGGGAGGTTTGAAGGCTAAGAAATCTAAGGATAAGCATGATGTGAAAGAGGTTGTGTCAGGCTCTCCCTGAAGTACACTCATACACAGACCTCAGTAAAGCGTGTACAGATGGATCTCAAACTCAAAATTTATGGAAGTCACAGTAAGTAAATTGTATCTTGTCTTGTGGTGGACCATGTGGTTGAGAGAAACCATTGATGCAAGTGCAAGATAGAAGACTTGTCTTGTGCATGGCTCTTGAGACCACAGGGTGGTTCATTTAGTGTACCTGCTGTTATTGAACATACTCCCACTTTTGCCTGGATGAGAAATTTTAGGTGGTGTCTGGAGTATATAAAAATCGATGCTTGCTTGTAGTCACTTTCAAGGAAGAGAAATTTGCGATGCAGGTGATGCCATGACTAGTCACCATGCTAAGAATGCGTCAAGTACCTCTACAAAGACTATAGGCTGAATACACAAGCATCTTTCTAACTGTCGATGGAGATTACTATTTTCCAGCAGGTTTATACTTTATGGGATTCCTGTCTGCATTGGAATTATGTCCAACTGTCGCTGTCTAGTTTTTCTATGAGCATGATTCTAGTTCTATATTACCCAAATCGTTGAAGTTGTTAACTTGACGGATCATCAGAAAGAGAATAACCAGATTACAATTTCAGAGGTTCATCTTTCATGGTCATTAGCGGTATCAGTAGGCTATTACAGTAAGTTGGTTCAGGTGTTATGGTGCCACGCAGATGAGAAATATGATTTAAACTCTTTCTGAAGATTCAGTACTATCTCTTAGAACATCAATTTGACCTTGTTTGTTTTCGTTCCTTCTCATCACCCCACTCCAACAACGGGACAAATGCTAAAATGCTTTATGGCTGCAATTCAGGCATTGCTGCTAAAATGTCAAAACTTTTTGTACTTGGTTCCGATTCCAAACTGCGTATCGATGTAACTTTGGTTTCAGTTAGGGACTTCGCTTTTTCAAATATGCTACTTGTTTAGAGCACCTGAATAATTTCAACTTTTTGCATTTACAGACCTTTATGATTTGTTAAATTTGTGCTTTTTGTTCTCATCCTGCATCACCCTTTAGGTTACACTTGGGAAACCTCATCTTGTGAAGCTTTAGCTTTTATTGTTAGGCTGCTGTTGCTCTCAGCCACAATGTCACCTAGGAGTTGCTTCAGTTTCAGTTTGCATATCATTACTAAAGCTTGGGAATTTGGGGTAACAGGTTCTTACTGCCGAGGTTAATGCTAACATTCTTGACAATACTGTCAACAGAATTATCTGTTTGAATCTTGATCTGTTGCTCATAGTAATGTGGAGTTAATGCTACCCAGTGCAGGTTACATAGAAATGATTTGAAGTGTTTCATGGTTCTGCAGATATGCACCTTTAGGTCCTGGACAGGAGGGCAGTGAACTTGGTGTTGACTATATCAGTTCATCTATGAAGGGCGGCTTTTTATCTGACAGTCACCAACTAAAGAATAAAACACTGTCAAGTGGTAGTAGGAATTTAAAAAGGCATAGGAAGGTTTGTGACGTGAACTCAGAAGCTATTGTCTCCCTTGAGGATCTCGCGCCTATTGCGATGGAAAAGATTGAGGCTTTGGCATTGGAGGGATTGAAGATACAGTCAGATATGGCTGAGGAAGATGCGCCTTACAGCGTAGATGCAATGTCTTGGAACGAAGCAGATGCCATAGGGAGCAGGAAGCAAACGAATGATGGTTTCAACTTGCTGGCGGGATTTGCAGCCAGCCAGCTCTTGGAGGGATCTAACTTGCAGCAAGAGGAGGCTGGGGGAGAAAGTTTTATGTCATCAGCAATTTCATTGGAAGAGTGGATGAGACTGGATGCAGGCTTATATGATGATGCTGAAACTAATGAGAATACCCTTGCGACCTTGGCTGCACATAATACTAATCACAATAGCCTTGTAGGAGGCACTAGCAAGCAGGGACTCGTACAAAACAAAGGCCCGAGGCCATGTGCAGGAGGTGGCGGGGGATTCATGGGGGATACTTTGACTCTGGCAATGCTGGTCCAGCTAAGGGACCCACTTCAGAATTTTGAACCAGTAGGGGCACCGATGATGGCATTGGTTCAAGCTGAACGTGTCCTTGTCCCACCTCGTCCAAAGTTATGGAGGAGGGTGTCTGTGATGGGAAATGGTGAGGATGATGAAGATCAGAACAAAACTGAGCAGCAGCAACAATTCAAGATTATAGGAGTTCATGTTTCTGGCTTAAAACCCAGTGAAGATATTAAGGAAGATAAGAAGAAACTTTGGGGAAGTCAGAAGCAGCAGCAGTCAGGCTCTCGCTGGCTTCTTGCCAACGGCATGGCCAAATTAGCCAAGCCAGCACTTCTAAAATCAAAACCTGTGCCTTTCACACCAAAGGCAAAACAAAGTGAGTCATTGTGGAGCATATCATCTCACATTCAGGGGAATGGGAAGAAGTGGCAGCAAAGTTCAGCCAGAAACTCCCTCGTCCGAAATCCTGATGTGACTTTTTGTAAGAGCAAACGGTAGCTCTTTTCTTTGACTTGGAGTGTGGCAGTACTGTGAAGAACTTGTGTCGTGAAAAGTCATGTAAATGATACAAGTAATTGTAAGTTTATTGTACATACATACATTAGTCTTCTCTTTCCTTAGTTCACAAAAACAAAAGAGTTTTTTTTATTGACATGTGAAAGCTGCAGCCTTGTAGATCATTGTCACAGGTGGCTTACTTTTGTGTAATCAAGTCTTGTACCATAGCATTGTAGTTTGTTTGTCTGGTACACCATCACTGAGGATTGCAAGTTCTTCGTCATTTTTGCTGTTTAGCCCTGAGAATGCAGGTTTGGAGTAAGAGAAGAGTGTGAATTGAGGCTGGCTCAAGCATCACGCGATTTTTTAATTATTTTTGTATGGTAATGTTCACAAATCAGGAATTTTTTTCAAATAAAACAAAGTTTGTTAATATCAGTGGAATTGTGACTAATAAAAGCTTCAGTATATTTAAAACTTGTTCAGTTTGGTTTTCCTTTGCGGGAGGTATCTGAGACACTCAGTAGAGCAGACTTGAATTGTAGTTTAATAATTTTATCAGGATAGATTTTCACTTTGCTGTAGAGCCATGGTGGAGTGATTAGCACTCATAATTGTAGAACAATGGTCAAAAGAAAAGCAACGAGCAACTGATGGCTGTCAGTGAATGATGTTTACTGAAAGGGTCTACAGACTATGAAGCTTTGTGGTGGCACGATCAGCGCGATACATGTGACCGTAAGCTGCAAAGAGCAGCATTTTAGTTAGAAGATTGCCCAAATCCTTGCACACATGTGACAACATATTAGAGTTTCGCAAGAATTTTGTTAGACATCGTAGAATTTTGGTTTAGGCTACAATTATGGGCTCTTTGCCTCATTGTGAAAGGGCATCCTTGTGTGGTTTGTTGAGTTTTGAAATGCCAATGGCAATCAATGTAATATGTAAATAGACTAACACTCGCTCATAGACAATTAGTAGGAAGTAGGCCAATCCATGGAACAAAAATGCATGTGTATTAGAAAACTTGAGATGTGGACTTGAAGCCTAGTCAAATGGCATTTTAGTTGTTCCAGATTTTAAGCCAGTGGAGATAGTGATTTGTATGAGTCAATAACTTAATTGCAACTTTGTGTTGATATGAATCAAATAAGTGAATTTTCAATTCTAGTTATTTGTTTAACACCACATGGACCAATTTTCATTGATTTTTGTAAGAAGATGGTAGTTTAATCTTGGGGAGTGCTTCATGTGTTTGTTGTTTCATAAAGAATAAACAAACTGGTATTAAGCCTAAAGAAAGATAAATTTTGACTACTTATCATCGATTGATTACATGATATCTTTTAGCTTTTATAAAAAAACTCTCACCAATTTTTTGTGAAATAACTCTGTGTAGGGATACTTTCGAGCCTCATGCTCTAATTTTGGTAATGCCTAATATGTGGTTGTACGATATACACAATGAAAGCTCGTGCTATCAAGGACCCTTGCATTAAAAAAACTGCGGTTATTGTGTTCTGAGCAATCATTATTCCATGGCCAAACAAGAGCGATTATATAGAAAGAGATGATTTTAAGATAAGGTCAAATGGAGAGCAAATGAGTTTTAGGAGATGAAGGAATCCATTCTTCTTTTTTCTACAGAGTGCAATGCTACACTTTAGTTTGGTTTGAAACTCAACAATGTTGAGATAGTAGAAGGCCACAAGGTACAATATATCAACCAAGCCAACAATTTAGTGTGCAATTAGAAAAGCACCTTTGGTGGATTGCGATATTTGAGGTTTTGAATGTTAACAAATGCGAGTTTCCCAATGTAATTCAATCACAAAGCCATATTGAATCTAATATCGGTTCAACGCGGCTGAATGATTCTGGTTGGGGACTTTTGAACAAGGCGCGCCTTAATTCGATATTCTGTAGGAGGGGCTGATGTCGCTTCAGCGCGTGAATGATTACAATCGGGGTGTCTAGAACAAGGCGTGCGTTGATTCGATATTCCGTAAGAAGAGGGTGATATCGCATTAGCTTGCAAAAATGAGAAATAAGTGGACGTAAAATGAAGGCGTGCGTCCATTCGATATTGCGAGAGAAGGCCAGAGAACAAAATAATAATGTAGTTATGACAAAAAGATCACAAAATTTCAGTAAATTAGGTGGTGCTCATATTTATGCATGGTACATGGGTGTTCAGTAGATTGATTAGACAAAATTTCATGCATGAAGCTATTTTTAGCAATTCTAGTTTAAAAACTTGATTTCCTAGTTTCTAGGCAATTTACGTAAAAAATTTGATTTTTTTTTAGAAATCACTACATGTCATATTTGATGCATGCCGGATGTTTCGAAATCCTTAAAATCCTAGTTTACGTAAAATTTGAACTATGGATGTTTTGGATGTGTTCAAATTCGTTGAATATTGATCAGATAGAAATCGCTTGTAAAGTGGTTGATCTTACTACATTGAAACAGTCAATTTTTAAGGTCACAGTTCCTTTCATTTTTAGTTGTAGATATTGAAATCTGTCAAGTAATTGGAGCATTTCTTGCTTTTTGGGATCAGTAAAGACCAAATTTAACGCAAATCTTATTGGAACAGTTTCTATCTGATCCATAAGGGGATTTGCCAATAATTGAGTGTGGCACTTAAATAGTTGAACAATTAAAATAGTGTGGTTCATTAGTAGTTAAAGTACTACTGATACCAAATTGAACTTTATCCTAGCACAAATTTGGGGCTTTTAGCCTGAGCCATATTTGCAAGGGAGGAAAGAGATGAAGCCTAAGGGGTAGTTGATTGGTTGATCCAGTCAATCAGTTTTGTTAATCTATCGTCAATTCCTGAAGTATAACTGATAACAAATGAGAATAGCAATTGGGAATTAATAAAGAAGACTGCCTCTAGGAAATTGGTTTCCTTTTCCCCAGTGATAATTAGAATTTCGAGAGATCAAAGATTCTAAGAGAAAAGTGAGTGGCAAGTCAGATAATCCATTTATGGAACCATCTCTGTTTTGCAATTGGATTTGGATCTTGCAAGTGATGGCAGATGAAAGGTGTTCCATACAGGAATCTAGTAATTTGGGTTCTATTTGTGACATTATAGAGTGTTCTTTTATAATGACTAAAACAACCAAGAGAAATTCTAACATGTAAAAGAATTAAGTTCTTTTTTACCGATTCTGAAATAGATATTGGATATCTAGGACAATATGGTATTTGGTTTTGTTGAGATCCATGTTCCTTTTGGGTTAGTGAATACACTTGAGGCAATTCATCTGTACTTGAACGATACATTTTCGTCTTGTCCATGTTGGGGTACAATGTGAAGTGGTATTCTTTTGGTAACACTTAAGGAGCATGAGGGATTCCCTGGATTCGGTTGTGAAACTGATCCCATTAGAAAAAATATTAGGACTCAAAATGGGCCCTTTGTCAAGATGCTTTTTTTTACTTCGCACGCTTTCAACGCTTATGTGTCCCAATCAATGGTGTCCATCTGTGACGAACTGTAACAATGGTTGACGGACGGAAATCGTTTTTAACTATCCCGGCCAAATTTTCGTGATTTTCAAATATCCCACCGGGCAGAACAAACGATTGTGATTGGACCACAGTTACTACCCGAATACTCTTTTGTTGCACATCTTTGTACACTCGAGGTTGATTTGACATCAATAGTCGTAAAGTGTAGTTAGCTATTCCTTGTAGTTTAGGAACTTCTTGTCATTCTTAGGTATACCTCTCATCTTCTCGCCCTCTCTGTTATTTCGGATTGCCATTCTTTGGTTTACCTCTCATTCTCTTTGTTCTCTCTGTTATTTTAGATTGTCATTGTATAGTTGGATATAGGATAGTCAAATAGTCTTTTTGACTTGGGCAAACCAGATCTAGATACAGAGGATTCTTGGAGGAAAAGCTGGTGGTATGGGACGTCAATGATTCCAAAGGGGATTTCTTGGCTGAGAATGATCTGTAGAGTGATGGTTAGTAATTATTGTGATGGCCATACTAACAACGAAATCCATTGGTTTTTTGTTTTGGGTATTTTGAGAAATTTTGAGATATAGATCGATCCCAAATGGTATCTTATTATTCGCAAAATCTAGAAGCCCTGAAATCTATTTCTCTATTATGTTAAACCTCTACTTTATAGAAATTTCTTAAATATGAGACAATTGGATTGAGATTCATATAATTCCTTCCAGTGTAGAACTTGGTTCTAAAGGACTGAAAAGTTATATGAAATTATACTTCCATATATGATTTATGAATATGGCTCAAAATCTATTAATGTTTTCAATTGATTCAGTGGAGTTTAGACTTCCTAGACCCAAATGTTAATCTCTATTTGATAGTAAATTATTGAGATGTAATATTTTTATCACTCAAGATAAGATATATGTATTATCGTATTTTAAAGTTTGAATAGTTTGTTAATATTGACGGAGTAATGCCAAACCAGTCAATAAAAGAAAACAGTCCAATTTTATTGGAGAATTTGTAATTGATAGAAACTGATCAAAAGTATAAAACTGATTTCATTTCCAGTTAAATCCTAGGGTGAATTATATTCAGAAGATCGGACTAGTAGTGTTTTTCATACTAGTAGAGGATTTTTGGTATATCAGTTATTCAGCCCAGAGATAGAATAGAAATGAAATGGTTTCAAACTTTTTTCCTACAGTAATCAATTTTAAACATTTACTAATGTCGTTACGACTTCTTAGTACCTTAGCTGGAATAGATTTTCAGGGAATTGAAAATTCTGAGGGAAGAAGAGTGGACATCAGTCGTAGTAAGTGTGAGTAGGAAAGGTATTTCGCAATTAGGACTTTGGTAATCTCAGTAAGTAATTGCTTTTCATTTAGTTGAACTCATAACTGATATCTTTGTGACCGTTGAGTTATCCGCAGTTTTGGATGTCAATTGTGATGTTAGAAGTGGAATCTGATACTTGGATTACATTGGATCTGTTAGTTGACAGAAGCTTGTCCCTAAATTTGATGCATCAGTAGGGGATTTGAAGCTTATTCATTAACTAGAAAAGATCAGAATGTAATATTGAACCATGTTGATTCTTCTATTTAAGTCACAGGATCAGATGTGGATTTTGGTATCCATCTGATAGACATGCCAGTCATCCAAATAAAGAATTCTCCAAAGTATGGGAACAGGAGATAATTCCTATACGGATTATAGGACAGCTAGATGATCAATGGATCTTTAGAATATCAGATGAAGTAGTTAAGGATTTTCTGGAAGGAAGAGCTGATGGTATGAGACATCAGTAATTTTGGAAAGGAGATTCTAGGACTGTAAAGATCTGATGATCAATGGTGTGGTTAGTACCTAGTCGCGATATGGGAAAAATAAAACCATTTGATCAAATGTGGGGTATTTTGGGAAATTTTGAGGTTTAATCTAGATTCCAATGTGGTATCTCATTATTTACAAAATCAGAGGCCCTCAAAACTATTTCTTGTTTTTTTATGCTTAATCATGTACTTCTTATAATCTCTCGAATATTAGACATCAGACTAGTTTATATGATTCTTTACAGCATGAAGTTATTCTTCTAAAAGACTGTTATGTAATATAAATTACTACTTGTGTGAATAGACATGGAATTCAGATAGATTCTATGGTTTAAGTGTTTCAATTTATTAAACCTAGAATATCTCTTTTTGCATAAATGGATTTCAATGGAAGGGTAGTTTTTGTCACTCAGGTTGAAAATATTTGAAGGGAAAGTCTTGAGTGTAATAGAGTGAATCCTTTGGTGGAATACACTTATTATTGACTTTTCTTGGATTTGAGTATTTTCATATATCATCTTTCTAGTTAACTTTTATTGTAATTTATAATTTCTTTAAAAGGAGGGGTGAAGTGGTGGGATAAAATTCTATTGGGAAATTTGTAGGTTGCATAGTTTTTGGAAGAGAACCAACTGTGGTATAGAATCGAGATATGGTCTGAAAGTAATTTTGGATAGATTCAAAGTAAGATACCTAATTGGAACTTTTCAAAAACAGAGAAATTCTCTAGAGATTGTGGTGGACAATCTGGAACTAGAACAGGTTTGATATTTGAATCATTATCTATAAGTAGTACAGTAAAAGTTAAAAGCTTACTAATTCTATTTTGATTGGAATAGAAGTAAGTTTGATCATAATTTGAGTCTGAGAGTTCTATATTGGATCAACCTAATCTTAGTTTAGTACTAGGATCAGAGAGGGGTTGATTGAGTGGAAGAAATTATGTAATTAGAGGTAAAATGGGTTGGAAAACTGTTGAGAGTGAATTTTATTTGTCTTAGAGATTTTCTGGATATGTTATTTACTCATGAGAGATAGAAAATCTTTTGTAGCTGAGTTACAAAATCTTAGTGAGATATCTGAGTAACATATGTGGGTTCTGGAGGAATCTGCCAGATAAAAATGTGTTTATGTACTGGGTCATAGTGAGATTATTCACATATGTGCACGATTAATCTTGTATAAATCTACTATGTATTCTTGGTTACTAGAGTTATTTGGTGCACTTAACCTAGTCGGTAAACATAGACATATAATCAAGTATTGTTTGGGCAGATACTTGCAGAGTTAACAAATCTTTGAAAGGGAGATTTATTGATTAACTTATAAATGATTTGGGTAAGGATCTAAATGTGGTGTCATACTAGTATAATTGATTCTTCACCTAGACATTTGAGATTTCTGAATCATTGGCAATTAACTTGAGTAGTTGATTACTCCATGATGAAGTTAATTGGTGAAACGATCAGTGTGATGTGGATTCACCAGGAACTGATAGTTTTGATTTATATTGTTTGTAAGACGCGTGATTAGTGAATCATTTGAATTCATCAATTAAAATTGTGTGCATTGGATATACAGTATTCTTGGGGTAGAGTATTCCTTAGTTAAGGAATAGACTCAGCTTATTAGTGATTGTATCCCAGAGCGCTCAATTGGATAACAAATCATAATGTATCCAAGAATAATATCTGAATTGAAATTCAGCAGGACTTTGGGTATCTAGATTTGATTCTAGATTGTAATCTAAAGTTTTTTTTCTTGTAGTTAAAGATGATTGTCATTTTGGTATGTGTTCAGTCTTTAATTACCAGTGGTTTCTAGAACTTAAATCTTGCACTTCAGTCAAAAAATCTTGTTTGAAGAATGTTCCTAAATCCAGTATTTTCTTAGTGGAAAGATTTTGGAATGATTCTTACTTTCCTTGAGTTATGTTGGACATATACTCCAGTATCCAATGTAAATGATTAAGTATGATTTTGGATTCCAGGAAATTATGATTGACGAACCATATGAATCTAAATATTTATGGTTGATGGATCATAAATAGATACTTAATTATTGTTAGAGGATTATAAGAAATGGTGATGATTCTTAAGTGTGATGATTAGTTCTTGATCTATTAATTGAGTAAGAATTCAAACCAGTGCTTTGAATCTCTTTACTCCAGTATTTTAATTGAGGACCTATAAATCTCACAGATATTATTTATCTAGTGGATGTTATTCTATTCCAAAAGGATTTTTTTCTCAACTCTTGTACCTTTTGTAAGTTGTAAAAAGTCTATTCTAATAGCAAGTGATCAAGAATGTAGAATAGATGGAGTGGGAACTATTCCCTTAAGTCTTGAATCCTCTAAAAGAGTAGATCTTGATAATATACTCTATGTTCCTACACTCACTAAGAATTTGTTAAGTGTAGGACAATTGATGGACGATGGCTTAGATGTCCATTTTAAGCAAGGTGTTTTCTCCATAATGATGAATGATACTTGCATTGTAAAGGGATTCAAGCAAAGAAGGCTTTTCAAGCTAGATGCTAATGTTTTTCTTGGAAGTGTAAACATGGTGAAGGAGGAGCTTTGGCATAGGAGGTTGGGCCATCCCAACTTCAAATCAGTGGAGATGCTATGCACCAAGGATCTTGCTCTCGGCCTTCCAAAGACACTCTCAAAGTTTGGAAAAAGATGTGAAGCTTGTAGCCTCTCAAAGGCACACAAGCTATCTTTTGTTAACTCTTCCACTAGATCTACAAAAGCATTAGATCTCATTCATAGTGATGTGCACTCTTTTTCTCAAGAATCTAATGGAGGTGCATCTATGTATTATCTTTTATTGATGATTACCCTAGATACACTTGGATTGAACTTTTGGATTCCAAAAGTAAAGTGTTTGAAGCTTTTGTTAAGTTCAAAACTCTAGTTGAAAATCAACTTGATGCTAGAATTAAAGTATTTAGGAGTGATAATGGTGGAGAGTATATCTCCACCAAGATGATAGAGTTTTGTATATCTCCACCAAGAGAGCTTACATTACTTATAGTCCTCAACAAAATGGTATAGCCGAGAGAATGAATAGAACACTTTGTGAGTGTGCAAAGGCTTTGAGGCTAGATGCATCTCTACCTAAGTCTTTTTGGGGAGAGGCTATAATTTGTGCAACTTATTTGTGTAATAGATTGCCATGTAAGCCCATTGGAGGCATAACATCTTATGAGGCTCTATTTTGTAAGAAGCCGAATCTTAAAGATCTAAGAATTTTTGGATCTACTTGCTATGTTTTTCAAGCATTAGATACAAAAAAAAAGGATGATCCTACTTCTATAAAAGGGATCTTTGTTGGTTATGCTGAAAATAGCAAAGGATATAGAGTCTAAAATCCAATCACTAAAAAGATTTTGGTGAGTAGAGATGTTACTTTTGATGAAGGTAACTACTACAAGTTGAATGAAAAAGCTTCTAATCCATCTTATGTCAAGGATCTTGTAAGATTTGAGGAGGAGCCTACATGTGATCAAGATCTTGAGGATCCATCTCAAGATCCGAGAACTCGAAGGAGGTCTACAAGAAGGAAGGCCGACCCTTCAAGGCTCACCTATGTTGACAAAGGTGAACAAAAGGAAGACCTTCATTCACTTACCTCTTACACGTTTCTAACTTCTATGTTTGATGAGCCAAGTTGCTTTAAAGAGGCTATGGAGTCACAAGAATGGAGGGATGCCATGCAAAAAGAGTATGATGCTCTTATGGAGAATTATACATGGAAGCTTGTGGATCTTCCTCATGGAAGAAAACCACTTGAGTGCAAATGGATCTATAGATTGAAGTACAATCAAGATGGGAGCATCAACAAACACAAGGCAAGGCTAGCGGAAAAGGGGTTCTTGCAAACCAAGGGAGTCGGATTTTGATGAAACTTTTGCTCCTATTGAAAAACTAGTTTCCATCAGATTGTTCGTTTCTCTTGCAACTACTTTCAATTGGCCTCTATTTCAACTTGATGTGACTAATGCATTTCTCAATGGATATTTGGAAGAGGAGATCTTCATGAGGCAACCAGAGGGCTTCATCAAAGAAGATCAAGAGAAAAAAGTGTGTTTGTTGCTAAGAAGCCTTTATGGGCTTAAGCAAGCACCTAGAGCTTGGTACTCTAGGTTGAATACCTTCTTGAACTCTATTAAGTTTGTTGTAAGTGCTTATGATCCTTCTTTGTACTTAAGATTCAATGATGGTCAAATCATCATTCTCATTTTGTATGTAGATGACATTATCCTTTTGTGGAAATGATCATGATGGTATACAAGAAGTGAAAGTAGCATTGTTTAAAGAGTTTAAGATGGTGGATCTTGGTAATCTTCATTTCATATTAGGAATAGAAGTTTCAAGAGACAAGGATTTGAGTTTTATTTGTCAATCCAAATATGTTTCCTCTATTTTAGAAAAGTTTGAAATGAAAGATTGTAAAGGAGTAGAAACTCCTATGGAGCAAAATGTAAAAG
Organism: Diphasiastrum complanatum; assembly: GCA_029204225.1. Classification (NCBI taxonomy): domain Eukaryota; kingdom Viridiplantae; phylum Streptophyta; class Lycopodiopsida; order Lycopodiales; family Lycopodiaceae; genus Diphasiastrum; species Diphasiastrum complanatum. The sequence goes on from CM055101.1 coordinate 31,829,591, forward strand.
TTTCTAATAGTGCTAATGAAGCATCCTTTGAGGACATCACACTATATAGAAGACTTGTAGGCTCCTTGATCTATCTTACTCTAACTAGGCCTGATCTAAGTTATAGTGTGGGTAAACTAAGCCAATCTATGCAAAATCCATTGGTTTGTCATTGGAGAAATGCAAAAAGGGTGTTGAGGTACATCTCGGCCACCAAGAACTTTGGCATTCTGCTGATTTTGTAGGTGATAAGGTGGATAGGAGGTCCACAAGTGCTTTTGTTACCTTCCTTTGCAATGGCATAGTGTCTTGGCTTTCCGAAAAGCAAGATACTATTTCTCAATCTTCAACCGAATCGAAATACAAGGCCCTAACATCCACAACAAAGGAGATCAAGCTACATCATGTGTCTTCTTCAGATTGCCTTGCTGATCTACTCACCAAAGCCTTGCCAAAGGCTTCATTTATCAAGTTAAGATCAGCTTTAGGAGTTGTAGATAGATGTACTATAGTTGTATCATGTAAAAATTGAGGAGTGTTAGAATTCAGCAATTTTCACATGGTTTTTGATGTATTTTGACATCTATGTGGATCCACACATGTGAAATGACACTTGAAATATTCAGATCCATATTGATTAGCTTTCATTTGAGTCAAATATGACATCTCCTAAACTATAGGAGTTAGGTCCTAGATTGTAAGAATCTAGAAGGTCAACACAAACCACCAATGGATGATGTGGCAAACTTGATAGATCTTATCCAAAGTGGTTATGGATAAGTACAATGAGCTGTCCCACACGTGCTGGATGCAACTTAGAAAGAGATTATGATGATTATGTACTTGATCCATGATGGATTCATTTTGTTGAGCTAATGATGAGAAACATTGGTTTGTGAAGCAATCTTGGTGTTTTCACTCTCTTAAGCACTTTCTTTGTGGATGAATGCTTAGTAAATGTTTAGTAAACTATTTTTCTGTTATCAGGCCATACAATAGCTATACTTCACACGTGTGAAGCCGTGGGTCATCATTATTTGATTGTTCTTGCTTGGAATCACAAAGATTGTCAAGTAGAAGCTAGATTTGGAAGCTAGTCTTGATATAGATCAAGATCCCAAGCTACCAATCACTCTTTGTGATCATTTGTAGATCAAATTCAGTCCTTTACTCTAAAATTTGATAGGAATACGGATGTAGATGCCCGAAGGGCTCTCACCCTATTTGCTAATAAGTATTTCAACTGCCCTGACCCAACAGTCCGCGCGGCAGCCACTTACACCCGGGACCTAGAGCACCTAATGGGAATTGAAACAAAGTGGGACAATTTTTTCCCCCCTATATTCTTTGATTCAAATAAGGCGCTAGCCTTAGAAAAAGTGGAAGATCAGTTGCTGGTCGCTCGAGTCTACTACCAAGCTGCATTACTTGGTGATCCCTAGACTCGCAGATTCCAAGCGTGGGTCGACCAAAACTGGCTAACAGGAGTCCACAAGTCCCTTCACACGCCTAAGGACTTGAAGAAGCTGGACAAAATAAATTTCATGGAAGATGTCACTGGCTACCTGATCCACCAGAGGTGGGTCAAGAAGACTCTATAACCGACAAAGTGTCGAGGGACCGGCACTACTTCAGGTCGTGGGTCCTATTGGGGGTATTCCTGACAAATTGTAAATAAATAATATTGGCCAATAAAATGTGTTGCGAGGGCATGGCATCCTGCGCGTATAAGCTCATGGCCCAATGAGCATGCAAGTTGAGTTGTAAATAGAATAATAGACTTGGGCCCCTTTGTAATTAAAATAAAACCTTCAAAGAAAACATGCTCGGGTATGGCAATGCAAGCAAATGATACAAGGTATACATTCCATTTTTGAACAAGTTTGTGGTCTCTAGAGATGTCATATTTGATGAGATTAGGATGCATAAGCTTGCTATCAAGAGGGAGGTGGTCGAGGATCAAGACATTCTTGATCTTGAGGAGGAGCAAGAGCCAAGTGTACCAATCACTCCAAATAAGTCATCAAGGGTAAGATTGGAGCATAAGACTCACACATCAAGACAAGGGCAAACAAGCTGAGGGTAATCCATCTTCATCTTTTGCACTCATTTCATGTTTTGAAGAACCTTCATGTGTAGAAGATGCATTAAGTTCCAAAGAGTGGTTCCAAGCAATGTCAAATGAGTACAATGCTTTGATGGAAAATGGCACATGGATCCTTGTTGCACTTGCTTCACATTTTGGTTGGATGCTTTTCCAAATGGATGTTTCTAGTGCATTTCTTAATGGATATTTGGAGGAGGACATCTTCATGGATAAGCCCCAAGGCTTCATCAAGCTCGGGATAGAAGGTAAAGTGTATCATATTCAAAGGAGCTTGTATGGCTTGAAGCAAGCATCAAGGTCTTGGAATTCAAGACTTAATGACTTTGTAGTTTCTATTGGATTCACTCAGAGTGAGTAGGTTCCAATATTGTAAATTTTGATGCAAATGGAATTGTACTTTTTTTTATTTATGTAGATCACATCATACTTAGTGGTTATAACATTGATGGCATAGAGAAACCAAGAAAGATCTATCTTTAGAGATTAAGATGGTAGATCTTGGTCACCTCCAATTCATATTGGGCATAGAAGTACTTAGAGGTTCAGATTTCATCCTCATTAGTCAATATAGGTATGCACAAAGTTTTCTCAATAGATTTAAGATGCAAGATTGCAAGCATGTAGAATTACCAATGGAGCAAGATGTAAAAGTGCTCAATAAAGGTGATGAAAGATCCTTCATGGACATCACTCTTTATGGGAAACTTATAAGCTCATTAATGTGGATTACCATTACTAGACCTGATTTATGTTTTAGTGTGTATAGCCTAAGTCAATACATGCAAGATCCATTGGTCATACATTGGAAAAGTGCAAAAAAGGATCTTGAGATACCTTTTGGGCACTCTAGATCATGGAATTCTCTATAGACAAGATAAAATTGATTTTCATGCCTTTAGTGACTCAGATTTTGCAAGTGATAAGAGAGATAGAAAGTCCACAAGTGCTTAGTATGCAACATGTATTGGTGGAGGTGTTTTTTCTTGGTTGTCAAAGAAACAAGAAACTATCTCACTCTCTTCTATCAAGGCAAGATATAAAGCTCTCACAACAACAACAAAGGAGCTTTTTTGGATCAAAAGGCTACTAATAGAGCTGAAGGTCATGATTTTAGATGCTTTCCCAGTCACTTATAATGACAACATTTCAATCCAACACCTTCTTCCATGCAAGGTCAAAGCATATTGAAATCTCTCATCATTTTGTGAGAGAAAAGGTGCAATCTAAGGAGGTATCTTTGGAGCATGTGGCAAGTAGTGAATATGTTGCTTATATCCTCACTAAACCACTTCAAAGATCTGCATTTGTGAATTTAAGATCAGCCCTTGGGTTGATAAGCAAGACTATGTTATCTACAAACTAGTTGTGAGGAGGAGTGTTAAATTTACACAAGCTAGTTTGGTTCTACCACTTGTAAAATGTAAAATGGCCATGATGTGGGATGTCACACGTGCCAAAAAGCATAGGAGAATACTTTTTATAAGTCTTATTCCTAACCTAACTTTGTATTGGCACCTTCAGAATGAGGCCAAAATGTGCATAGGTAGGCTAGAGATTTTCTAGGGGCTAAAAATAGCAATTTTACATTATTTCTGGATTTCAAGATCTCGACCCTCAATTAGGGTGGATCTTATGACCTATTAGGTTACAAACCGGGGTTAGGTCATGGAGTATCCCTAAATGCTCAGATCCTAGGCACTTATGTATAGATATGTGATGGATTTGCCATCCAATTATGAGTAAATTTGAGATCTTCCTTCATGACTAGTTTTGATCTATTTCTATTGGCATTTGGTTTTTTGTAATGAGTGGAAGGATCAAAGGGTGTTGGTATAGTACACAGGGATGAGCGGGCCGTACATCCACATGTGTGAAGCTTTTTGCATGGTTTTGGAGCCATAGAGTGCAGTTCAAGCCAAGATAAGTTAGAAATCAATAGCTTGTTTTGTGCTCTAGCATTTGGATTTGATTAGTAATTAGGTGCTTTTTCAATAATTTCTAGGACCTATTGGACTTATTTGGCTGCATTTTCAACAAGTTGCGTCGTATCAAAGCAGGCTCCCTGATCTCGTTCTATCCCCACGACATCAATACTAATTACAAAATGGCAATGTGTTGGAGATTTGTGGATACCACATCACCATGCACTACATCAATACATTGTACATAGATCTATTAATTGATCTAGACTAGAGAATAAGTGTGAGAAATTTGGCATTCTAAGTGTGTAAGTATTTGTTTTTAGAATAGCAATAAAAGTGACTTTAGGGCCATTTGTCGAAGTAAATGGCGTAGAGGCCTAAATGTCAACTTAAGTCAAGTTAAAGTTTAGAGGGTCCATTCCCACCAATTTTCAAATTCAAATAAGGAGGTAGAAATTGGCCAATAGGCTTTCAGGCCACAGGCCCTAGAATCCAATATGTATAGTGGTACTTTGTAGTTCATTTTTCATATTCAATTTTAAATCAAAGTTGATGGAACCTCTATTGATTTGTCAATTGGATGGGCCTTGCTCCATCTCTCATGTTTTATTGAAATCTTTATGTTATTTGGATTTGCTAGTTGTTGGGATTGAATCATGGTTCTATTTTTGAGAGAGAGAGAGAGAGAGAGAGAGAGAGAGAGAGAGAGAGAGAGAGAGAGAGAGAGAGAGAGAGAGAGAGAGAGAGAGAGAGAGAGAGAGAGAGAGAGAGAGAGAGAGAGAGAGAGAGAGAGAGAGAGAGAGAGAGATTTTGTTACAAGACACCACTTAGTTCCTCTTGACAAAGCAAGACTGAAGCTCTTTAAAGCCTTTATTTATAATCCAACAAGGTAAAGTACAACTGAAAAGTAAAATACAATACTAGAAAACACCATAACGCATAACCACTTTCAAGACGTCCAGCTGATACCTGCCACCATCCCACAAAACAAAACCGCTCAAGTTAGTTTAGTGAGAAAGATAGGTGTCATAGCTGAACGACAGTTGTTATTCATGTCCAAAAGAAGTTATACTACTTAACAGCTTTGAATAGCATTTTAAAACATAGTCCAGTCTTCCCAAACATATGGTGTTTTAGCGATAGGCCAAGCCGTTATATCACCGTATCAGGGCGAGTGCCATACTGATCAGCTTACGGTCAATTGGTCGGTATCAGTTCATTTTAATCAAAGAGGAGTATGAAAAGTTTAAACCGTTAGGAGTTTTATTTAGCCAAAAGACTTGGTGTGAACACGTGTGCTGATATCAGAGCAAATCTATGCTATACTAACCCAAGTGACCCTTACAACGTAAGGTATGTCACGCACTGCTGTTCGTACTCTTGAGCATGTCCATGCTTTCCAGTCGTATCTCACCAAAAGTCTAAAGTAACTAATAGAGGAAAGGTGAGGTGTGACCCTGAATGTTATATCAGAATGATATAATATCCTCGATATAAGGACACTGTATAGGAAAGATGTCATTAAAATAGAGTAAGAGACTACCAGTGTTTATACTGGGTAGTAGGGCAGATCCATGCCATTCTACTCCCTAAGTATAAACTATGATTCTTACGCATATCCATGTTGTCTAAGATCATAATACTGGAGTCCTTACTGTTACTTTTAGTGATCAGATCTTATTTCCAAGTATTCTCGTTTGATTCGAGTGTGCTCTTATGTCGTTACTTACTTCCGAACAAGGGAAGTCGAAAAGCCGAATGAAAGAATAAACTTATGTAGAGTGAATGTCTATCATAGTTTTTATGGAACCAAAACCACCAACTTACCGAAGTTGTGAAGAGTAAATTTAAACTCAAAAGGTGTACCTAAATACACCTAGCTTCTTGAGAGGCAGCCATAGTAGTTTTTTTTTAACCGACTAAGTTTTTACTCTTTTAGAGCATAAGAAAGCCAAGAAACCGTGATGTGAGCGTATTGCTTTGAAAAGTTATGTAGAAAGCGCTTTACACAACATCTTTTGATTATGTAAGTTAACTTACAACGCAGAGATCCAGTTGGTTACATACCATTCAGTAATAAGTAGTCGGTTCAGGAAAGAACTACGTAGTATTCTGACGAAGCTAGAGCAGTATGAGAAAGCTATAGCCTGAGATATCATTAGCTTCATACTATGAGAGAATCTATGAATATTTGTAAAGAAAGCACATAAGTAAGAGTTATGCATGCATGTGTCCATCCTTCCATCGCTGGTTGGAGGAGGCTAAAGAAGTGAAAAAGTTCTATGAACAAATAGCACAAGTTCGTGGTCCATCGCTGGACAGTTAGCCATGCATGAGTATATAGTATTATCAATTGAAGTGGAGACCATTTTCATGTCCATCGCTGGAACAATAGGGTCTCTGTGTGTAGATTCGGTGTTTAAACGTGAGTTTATCATGCATATGCAATCCATTGCTGGAAAGCACAAAGCATTAATGATACATCTTCTTCATATGAGCAATTATCAACGATCTGTCCATCGCTGGACAACGCTCATTCCTACTCAAAGAAAAGTGTGAAGCATGTGTAGGAGTGAGGCAGCCCTCCATCGCTGCTCACTGAGCCATAAGGAGTAAGAAAAAAGCATGGAAAAAATGTGGTTACATCATTACTATCACCTGCGATTTCAGAGAATTATCACATACTTTGAAACTGTCCATTGCTGCCCTTTGAGGCAGGGTGGACGGTTTCAAGAAACCAAAATTGTCATTGTTGTCCATTGCTGGACCTTAATGTGTTCTTGCCCTATCACAACCTTAACATGGTTTAGAAAGATGAATGGCATATCAAATCCGATCATTATTACAGCAACCTCCTCCGAAAAGTAGAGTAAATGTAAACGTAGTGTAAGAGAGGAGCAAATACATACCGTAAGCTGTCAGATCGTTGAACCATATGTAGGACTCTTCACTGGTGTTGTAAAGCAAAAATGGTTGAGAAGAGCATGTACTTATAGTTATCAATAAGGTAGTAACCTGGAAGGAGAGAGTGGGAGTGGGAAACTCTATTTCCCTCCAAATTATTTTAAATGGACCAAACCAATTCAATTATTTGTGAGAAAACTTTCTAAGTAAAAAGACTGTCACCATGTGCAAGGGTACAGTCAAAAAACAAAAAAAAAACCTTGTAAGTATGAGGTAGCGGTACGTCAGTATCTGTCCACGTTTTCTGTTTAATGCAGTAGGGTAAGACTGAACAAAGGAGCATCCATGTGAGAGAGAGAGAGAGAGAGAGAGAGAGAGAGAGAGAGAGAGAGAGAGAGAGAGAGAGAGAGAGAGAGAGAGAGAGAGAGAGAGAGAGAGAGAGAGAGAGAGAGAGAGAGAGAGAGAGAGAGAGAGAGAGAGAGAGAGAGTTAGTGGATCATAGTGTTAATTCTGAAATCATAAGCATGTGTATGAATCCGAATTATGCATTTGCTCTCATAGAAACAAACTTTTGCATGATATGTTAGACTCCTCTTCATTTCTTGATGCTTTGTAGGTGATTAGGTCTAGGGTTGAAAGTGGATAGAAAAATTGGCTACAATTATCGAATGAGTTTCACCAATTGTTATTGTACCAAAAAATAATGGCAAGATGTGAATTTGTGTGACCCTCAAGGCCTTGAACAAGGTTGTGTGAAAGGATCATTTGCTAGCCGACAACTTAATGATACTGAAGTGAACTATTCCACCACATAGCAACATGCGTTGGCTATGGTTTTCTCTGTTAAGAAGTTTCGTCATTATTTGATGGCAACACATTTTGCATTTTATATGGATCACCAACCTTTGCTTTATTTAGTGGACAAGACATGCAATACGAGACACATTGGCAAGATGGTTACTTTTACTATCTGAGTTTGATTTTCGAGTTGTGGTTCGAAAGATTGAACAACATTATCTTGATGATCATGTTTCAAGAATATAGATAGCCCCAGTTAATATAGAAGTCAATGACGAACTACCAAATATTGCATTATTGTTCAATAACGAAGATTGATTGTAACAGCACAACCTTATCAATTGATCATTGGACAATTGTATCGTCAAGGGGCTAATGATATTCTTTGGAGATGTGTTTTACCACATGAAGTACCTGACTTAATCATGTTGTCACATGATGGAATGAGAGCCGATCATTTTGTAGCTGATATTATTGTTCATAAGATTGTACAATCAGGATGTTGGTGGTCTACACTTCAAAAAGATACAAACTTACATAAATCGATATAATAGCTTACATGCTATATGCAATGTAATGAATTCTTATTCACTTACATCAATTTCATGTTGTCAAAACAATGTAAAAATAGATATATATTTAAACAACATACCTTATAAACCACCTCTTTTGCTTTGGGGTTTTTCTCATGTGTTGCACTTCACCTTCAATGATTGTCTCTCTTCCAATTGCTCATTTCCAGTCAACCTCTTTCTCCTTGATCAATGCAACCATAAAATCAGTGAAAGAAACAAACCATCTAAAATAAATCTGTGTATCCATTTATCAATAATCCATCTATTAATCAACTAAATGACCAATCAAACTACGAGATGGATTAATTAATTAAATGATCAATCTAACCACAAAAAACATATGAGCTCATCTACAAATAGGAACTCTTTGTGTTTCTTGTCTTTGATGGTCATCTACAAATAGGAACTCTTTGTGTTTTTTGAAGCTAGACTACTTGCCAATTTTTCACTCTATTGACTACTCTTGACAAAATCAATGAACACAAAGTAGGTTGAACTTTTCGACCCTCCCTAAGTTCTTTTCCACAATTTGCCCACTAACAACTTACTTGAAATACACAAAGATTCAAGTAGCATGCAAAACAATGCAACTGATTTTTGGGCTATTATGGCCAAAACCCTCCTAGTCAACATTTTTCAGGTTTTTTTCTTTCATTGTCTCTTTAACTTAGCTAATCCAAAGCTATACCACCAACATGAGAATCTAGATGATCCTCCATCCAATGTGCACATGTGCACATGTCATAGGTGGAGCAATGGCATTTGACTGTTACAGAGATGCAATGATTTGAGCTACATCCTCTATTGGTGCTGCTACAATTGGTGTCTTTGTTGCTGTTGCTACAATTGGTGTCTTTGTTGCATAAAGGTCATGTATAGTCTTTCCTATAATTGGAAGCTTCAATGCATTGGCATAAGAATCTCATCTATATTTTGTAGATGACGTTGATAGTCATACTATAGAGAACTAACCTTAACTTCCCCACTCAGTGAACTACTAAAACCATAGGTCAAAAGTGACTCAAAAAAAACATAGAACCATACATCACGACTCTTCAAGCACTATCAATGAAAAGTATAGACACTTAGACAAATTTTTGAGATAGAGTGCATGGATTACAAGATTGTTATTCATTGATATTCATTTGTTGACCATGAGCCATTTTAATTCTTGTGCATGCCTAAAAACTTTTCTTTTATGCATTCTGCGATAACCCAACCATGATAACCCAACCGCGATAATCCAACCACTCAGTGAACTACTGAAACCATAGGTCAAAAGTGACTCACAAAAACATAGAACCATACATCACGACTCTTCAAGCACTATCAAAAGTATAGACACTTAGACAAATTTTTGAGATAGAGTGCATGGATTACAAGATTGTTATTCATTTATATTCATTTGTTAACCATGAGCCATTTTAATTCTTGTACATGCCTAAATCCCTTTCTTTTATATTCATTTGTCAACCATGAGCCATTTCCGCGATAACCCAACCACGAAATCCACCTGACCTCGCCCTTCTCCCCAAGGACATGATGCTTCATTGGCTACGTGATGCACTTAGAGAAGCCTCGGCAAACAACCAGGAAGTAACAAAGAAAGAGCGGGAATATGCAAGGGGGTGCGATTTACACGTAAGCTATGATTATTACCAGTCACATGTTTATTAATACGTGCAATTTTGTACGTGTTTGTTGTATCCTTAACACATTTAGTTCCATTTCGTTCAGTACAAAAAATACAATGCACTGTGGACGCATGGACGACACTTTCATACGGAGCGCATTTTGTGTTTTGTATAGAGGAACATCATTTCTCGTTGATGTCGATGATCAAGATATTGAAGGCTTGCTAGTAGAGGAAGAGCAAGTAAGTGGGCAGAAAATGAGGATGGAGATGTTGATGATGATGGGAAAAAAAAACAATTATTCAAGTAATGCCTTCAAATCCATTGCAAATTAGAATCTCCACTATAGTGATATTTTATGCAAGAGGGACTTTACATCAAACCGAAACGTATGTTCAATCTTGTGATGTTGTCAACGTCCACGTTGTCCTACAAAATATAATTATGAGCCATTACATCCAGTTTTAGCACAAGTACCTTTTGAGAAATGGGGACTTGACTATGTTGGTCCTATTCATCTTATGGCACGATTTTACAACAAGGAAGAGCTGCCCTCCAAGCTTTTGAGTTGATGCCCTCCAATGCCTCCAAAAAGTCCTCCAAGGTGCCCTTCCTCCAATGTCCCAAGATCCTTCCAAAGTAGACAATCAAAATGGCCTCAAGAATTCACTACCCAACCATAGCTAGATCCATGCACAAGCAAGCCTATCTAGCACCCCCTTGCTTCACCACAATCACAAACACAAGCATACTCAAGATCCTACCCCCATCTAAGTCCCATACCGAAGATGGTAATCGTCTGTCAGCAGATTATCAGAATAAATGTAAGCGAAATGTGCTTTAGACTTTTGATGACGTCGTACGAGTCGTGAAAGCTTACGATTCCACGGTGGTGGCATCCAAGAAGCAATTTCAGGCTAATCCATCTAGACCCAATCAGAAGAAGGGAAAGAAACGCGTTTGTCACAAAAATCCCAATAAATATTTTGACAAATTGGATAAAGTTGCATCAGAGTTTAGGCAAAAGAAACAAATCTCCCGGAAGAAGGCTAGGAAGACAAATATATGTTTTGCTTGTAACAAGCCTGGACATGTTATGAAATTCTGCCTGGAGTGAAAGAAACCCGCAGCTCAAGTCATTGAGATGTCAGGTAAAGAAAATCTAAAATTGGAAAATTAACAAGGTTAATTGTGAGTGTGAATGTTTATTCAGTACTGTTTCATTCTTGCCTAATGAATTATTTTGTTTGAAAGACACAATTAAAGGACATGAAGTTCATATATTGGTGGATAGTGGTTCTACTCATAATTTTATTAGGTCTGGTCTTGTGCAGAAGACAACAGAATCTCCATCGCAAGTGATCGCATGAGCGTGAAGATGTACTTCATAAGTGACCACAGGAGTGTTCAGTCTCCTTCGCAAGTGATTGCAGGAGCGTGAAGTCTCCTTTGCAAATGACGCTCTTACGTTGCCTGGGCGGTCTGTTCCCTTCGTAGGTTGCAACCACATGTGATCGAAAGCGATGTCTTGCGGTGCCTCGACGGTGCTTGGGCGGTGTCTTGTGGTGCTTCCATGGTGTCTTGTGGTGCATTTGCATGTTTAAAGATTGCGTGTAAAAATGCAGACTGTGCAAGAATAGTTCATTTCTGCGGACTATTTGAAGAGCGATTTCCTTTGAGTGAATAGGAGGGTACTTAGAGTGAGTAAGAGTAAGATTAATTCCAACATTTCCATGTCATAATAACAATGTTCTATCTTATATGATTGCATCACGCAAGATTTGGTTGATAATTTATATGGTTTGTTGAGTAGAATTAGAAATGCACACAATTTCAATATCAATATGTTGTTATACTACATTTCGATATCTTCTGGATGTTATCATCTTGACACTTAGTACTTGCACTACTATCACCATTGTGCTAAATATTGTCATTGTTATTATTTCTATGCTTTAGTTATTGTTCATTAAATGTCCAAAGTCATGGCATGTACCATACAAATAACAGAAGCCTTAGGGACAATCGAGAACACGAGAAACGTAGTAAGAGCAAGAATATGAGTCCAACAAGTGAAGGCCCAAATCAAGTATCAGAAGCAACACTTATGCAAGAAGATCAACAACAAGTGACCTAGGGGCAATTTGAGATGCAGCACATGGAGGGGCAATAAGAGACACAAGCTGTAAACCCAAGGACTCAGGAAATGCATGCCATTATGGGGCAATGGATAAAAGTGATTTAAGTAGTCCAAGAAAGATTCGATAAGAGAGGTCATAAGTGAGTTGAAATGTAAGATTCAAGATATATGAGAATTTGCATACTCAAGATAAATGGGAAGTTGCATACTTCAATTTTAAGTGCGTTGGGAGTGGCACTTGCATCGTGCATCAATAAATCAAAAGACATTTGACTCCTCTTGGGGTTTTGCTAAGATTTAATAGCAAAAAACAAAATATGGATATTACAAAATTTTGTTGCTACTCAAACATTTGTGGGGATTACATTATCTGGTGAATTTGTAGACAAGCTAAAGTTGAAATTAGTGTAAGCGAGAAACACTTGGGAGTTATACATCATCTAAAAAATTATTGCTCCTCATGCCATTAAAATTGGTTGCTTCTCTAATCTTACTTCTAGTTGGGAATGGAACTTGTGTAAAAGTTAAAGTGTTTGGCTATGTTGATAATATTATAATTTATAGAGGGCAATATTAAATATAGAATTAGTACAATCATGGTTGGAAAATGAAAGATGAATGCTTTGCATGGTTATCCAGGTTTTCTTCGATTATAAAATGGTGAGTTTGAATGCTAAAATGGTTTTCTTGATAGATTACAACTCAAAGTACCAAAAAGAATCTCTATAGTACACAATAAATATTCTCTATGTGAAAATGTTGAATTAACGTATACTAACTAAATGCAAACTAATCATTGTAGAAAATAACTTTTCATGAGACGTAAATAACAACTAAAGACTAGTTACAAAATTCCTTAACTTATTGGGCATGTTAGTATGGCTAACTTTTGGTTTGTGATCAAGATATAAATCTGTTGGAACATTTGGAAGCACATGAACGAGATAGTCAACAGAGGACAAAGCGTAATGAGCAATTAAACGTCACTCACAAGTGGTTAGTCTATCTCACTTTGTTAGCTAGAAGCAAGCAGTTTGGTCTTTAGGCATAAAAACTACTGGTCTCATGTGCTCGATTAGGATGTTATAAATAAAATTTGAAAAACTATCTAGAAGATAGCTACTTGAATCAGCATAAATGTCAAGGTCATTAGTCGGTTGGGCTATGAAGACATCTGCACCAAGAGTAAGAAATGTAAGAAATTACTGAAGTGAAGCCTTTGCGTTTGTTGGTAGTTTGCAAAATACATGAAAGTTGAACTTAGAATGACAAAGTTGTATATTCATTTTTCAAGTAGAGGAAATGTATTCAAAATTTTACTTATATTTTTAATTCAATATAGTAGTAAAAAATGTCTTCGAGACTATAGTTCATAACCCAAGGGGCAATGGCCATGTGTGATTGAAGTGACTATTTGGAATGCGTTAGGTGAGTTTCTGAATTTTTAGTAACACCCCAATTGAGGCATTAAAAGGTTATGTATTTTCTAAAACCCAATTGAGTCTTGGTACTACATATATATATATATATATATATATATATATATATATATATTGAATCTTTGATACTTGCACAATATCATTATCATTGTTTATGAATTGAGACCTATATAAATTGGATTAGTATTGCAAGAATGATACCAACCAATTCATGGTTTATGAGTTAAGACCTATTTAAATTGGACTGTTATTGTAAGAATGATACCAACTATTTATCAAGCACCGTATAAACCTATATACACTTTTGAAAGTCTTGCATCTGAATGAAAGGTAGTGGTATGGTAAGCCATTGTTGAAAGGCACGACCCTTTTGAAATGAGATATACACTCTATTTGAAAAGTCAATACTTTGTTGTTGGCCACCAATGTAATTGGGGCACCATGATCAAAATGTAGTACATTTTTTAATTTTGGCTATCAAAATATATTGCTTATACAATTAAGACCTACTTTGTCCTATCAAAATGAATGTTGCCTGGGACAAAACCAACCCTAGTCGCGTATTGACCTACATATTGAATGAGCTAATATCGGAATTGCGATTCTAGACCCTAGCATCACGATAACATATATCACTGGTTGAGTACATTCCTTGATACACGATAACATATATCCCTAGTTGGGTAGATTCCTTGATACCCAAGGTAAATACCAGCTGGGCACCTACACACTCAAGCAACAGAGGTGTGAACTTGCTAAGTAAGATACAAGACGAGGTGGAAACCTTCCAAGGATATAGCAACATCCTTTTCATCACATAAATATGCACTACTTTTGAAGGAGGGTGTATTCATCTGTACAACGTATTCCTATCCCACGACCATGACACGCCACTTGAAAGCAATAGAAAGGAGGGGGCACGAAAATTGCGTGAAGAGATAGAGAGAGAGAGAGAGAGAGAGAGAGAGAGAGAGAGAAAAGGAGAGACGTTGAGAAGAAGAGAAAGAAAAGGGAACTTTAGAAGGACCCATGCACGACGCGATGTGTGTGTGCCCAGGCCAATTTTATCTGTCCACGCGCCAGCAATGCCCGAAGTTTAGAAAAGACAAGAGAAATGTAGGCTGATTTATTTCATATTTCAAAATGAAGGGTGAGACGATTTTGGGTGCACTGGATTATGGATAAATTAAAAATGAGGAAAAATGGCATTCCAGTCAAAAGTAGGTCAAATAAGTAAATTAATTAATTAATTATTGTAAATTGCGTACTATTATGAGAAATGGCGACCGTGTTATAAAGTCATTTGATGAGGCTGGAATTACGTTCCGACTGCGCTGCTGTTATATCACCCGTTAGGGTGGTTGCTACTCCGCCGTGTATTCGACCGTCGACTTCGAGGATGCCATAGTCACGCGTGTTCGATCCCTTGCTCCAGCTATGGCGACGATGAGCTTAACATCTGTCTTTTGACGGTCTTGCCATGTCTGAAACTTACAGGAATGTTCTGTTTCTGATTTACGTCTTTTGGAATTCGTCAACGAAAGTGGAATAGAAGTCGATATCTCCCCCTTGGTTTGTGATCTTTCTCAGTCTCCACCTTCTCCACCTTCACCCTTACCCTTTTGGGCAGCCAGTGAGCCGGTTTTTTCAGCATTGATTGTTAGAAGAATCTGCTTTATTCGTGTGCTTTTCTATGGCCAACTGCTATTGGGTGTTCTGCGAAGATGGGCTATTAAGAATCTGTAACACTGGCTTTTCTCTCTCTCTCTTCCTTACTGGAGTCTGGCACTCTCATTAATGCCCATCTCTGCAGTCTTTCCGTTTATTGCGTTGCATCAGCTCATTGCATTGTCACATAGAAGTCATGAGGTTGAGAGCTGGCTCTTGTCAAGTACATTTTCAAGACAAAGTGAAGGAGTCCGTACGTTGTAGCTTTGTTCTCATTCACTTTTTGTGTTACATTCAGGCTGAGTGAAGCGCCTCAGGTTTGTTTCAACTATTCTTGCTATCAGTGCTGGTCAATGATTTCCTTGAGAGAAAGCTATGTAGTTGTTACAGGGTTGGGTGAATTATATTATCAGACAACACAATTATAGTTGTCATGTCTGTTGATTTTCTGCTGCAGTCATGCTGATCTTGTGCTACCTATGAATAATTTTTTTTTCACTCCCTACGACATACTTGTCCTCTGACATGTACTAATATTACTGGAACTTTTCTTGACTCTAGAAATTATGAATACATTTGCATGCAAGTTCTGAGTCATCGACTACAATCTTACTATGTCGTGATGCACATTCCAGCTGAATTATTATACTGCTTTAACAGATCCTCACAGCATTGCAGCCTGTCAGTTTGATTACGATAACTATCGCTTCTGCGCTCGGGCACAGATACTGTTTTTTAAAAGACGAGGTTGAATCCGAGAACCGCTACCTTTGAAATATGGCTGTTTCGGGTGATAATACATTTTCAAAAATTAAATTTGTTAGGAAGTATTTTTCTCTGTCCATTCAGCGGTGGACATATCAAATGTTCGCTCGGACATAAAGGATCTGTCAATTGGCCGACACTCGATCATTAGCACGAGATTCCTTTGAACGCGTAAAACAACCAGTATTGAAGGGAATGGATACGGGCGCAAGCAGCAGTAGCACTTCGAGTACGACTAGCGGCTCCTTAAATGCCAGCAATATCGGGATTGTCAGCAGCAGCTCTTCGCTGATTCAAACCTCGCATGGATTTGAGTCTCGTGCTCAGTACAGCCAGGCAAGAATGGCACCGAGGATGAGATATCGTGATACGGAAGACGAATGCTGGTCTTGTCTCGTCATCCCCATCACATTTTGGTTCTTCGGTATGTATTTCTATTCTCTTCCTCCTTTACTTATGAACGTTACATTTACGAATCAATCCTTTTTTCAGATCAAAGAATCAGTTATATAGCTTTTATGTTGACATATCGCATATACCCACCGCCTTAAGCTACATGGGTTTGAATCCAACAGAGTCTGGAGAAGCAAACTTATAATCTGACATGCTTGATTTGTCCGAAAAACTTCCTCCACCCCCTCCCTGATCTTCTACAAGATGCAGTCACTCCCTAGGAGGAGGAGGGAGAGTAGAGGATGGTACAAGATGCAGGCACTGCCTAGGAGGAGGAGGGAAAATAGAGGATGGATTGATGATGTGGCAAGGTTTGGGCCGAGTACATGTACAATTTTAAACCCTAGCGAGAGTGGTGGGATCACATAGATATAAGAATGAATAATATATCATAGCATGTTAGGAGATGGTGTTATAACACATGTTTACTATTACATGGCTTTGAGCCCACCACTTTTATTGGAGTGGTGCTATCGAGTGGGGTTGACTTGTTGGTTAGCTTCACATCCGAAGTTTCTTTCGTCCCCAAATTAAACCTTACTCTTGAAAACCAAGAAGCATTGGAGTGGTGTAGGTTAATATGATAATCATTTCCCTAAAAATATATATTAATAAAATATATGATATAATTAATGACATGGTCATGATTGTACAAGTATGTATCATGATCAACATTCATTGATACATGATCTTGTACTACATTGACTATTCAATAGCCCACAATTTCACCTATTAAGGCTTTGCCAAACTTCACAAAACTTCATTAGGCCAATCTGAAAAGTCTCTCACATGCAACCCTATGCCTTTCAGCTACCTTGTTGTGGATTGGGGAGGCATGGCCAATTTAGAAATTCCTCCATTAAGAGGTGGGGTAATGGGTTGGCAACATGAGACTCTATTCCCTATTCCCTTGGAAGGAAGGCCCTAGTTCGAGGTCCTCCAGCCTTCTTTGGTGTAAAGGGGATGTGCGAGGGACTTGCATCTTGCACTACCCAGGAGGAGGAGGATGGAGAGACCAAACTCGAGACTCGAGACTCAAGAGGATGGATTCATGATGTGGCAAGGTTTGGGTCAAGTACATGTAAAATTTCAACCATTTTTTATGATATCTCATAATTAAACTTGAGGTAGCGTATGTCCGCACCACGACTCAACTGACCCACTAGAGTTATAGTGGTGGGCTCACATCTATCTAAAGGTAGCATATTAGGAAATGATGCTATAACATATGTTTACCCTTAGATGGGTGTAAGCCCACCATTGTAGTTGGAGTGGTGGTGCTTAATATAATGATCCTTGGCACTTGACCTTCACAATATATATCAATAAAATATGTGATAATAATTAATGACATGGTCACGATTGTTCAATTATGTATCATGATCACCATTCAATAATACATGTTCTTGTACTACCTTGACTATTCAATAGCTCACAATTTCACCTAGTGAAGGCTTTGCCAAACTTCACAAAACTTCATTAGGACAAGTCTCTCACTGCTCAACACTATGATTTAAGCTATTGTGGTGTGGATTGGGAGGCATGGGCAATTTAGAAGTTCCTCCACTAAGAAGTGGGGTCTCTCAGTGCTCAACACTATGATTTAAGCTATTGTGGTGTGGATTGGGAGGCATGGGCAATTTAGAAGTTCCTCCACTAAGAAGTGGGATAAGGGGATGACAACATGAGACCCTATTCCTTGGGAGGAAGGCCCTAGTCTGAGGCCCCGTTTCTTCTTGGATGAAATGTCCATTGCATAGTTTTTTTTGTTGCAATTCCTTTTTTGTTTATTTTAAAGATATTTTTGTTTTAGTGAGGTTTTTGCATAATGACTAGGTGCAAAGAAAAAATTGACAATGCTTTTGTTTTGTTCATGAATTGTGCAAGTGGATAGTCAATTGCAGGCTGCCACATGGCACATGCACATTATGTCACATGGCACATGCTAGAATGTGTTATGTGCCATGTGGCAGAGCATGTCGTTGGTTGTTCACTCGCCATCAGAGTTTAGGTGAGAATGCTTACAAAAAAATTTACATGAAAAATTATATTTCTTGAACCAAAAAAAAATTGGGCACTTGGCATTATGGGGGTGTGGATTGAGGGCTACGGCTAGTTTCGAGGCCCCTCCACTCGATGGTGAGGTTGGCAACTTCATGAATGTATCATTCTCTTTCTAAGATGTGCATTCTCTCTCTACAAAATGTGAGTCCTCTCTCTACTAAATGTGCGTTATTTCTTTGGAATGTGCATTCTCTCTCCACCTTCTCACCTTGCATTACCTCCACATTCTCACATTGCATTACGTCGTGAAAGTCCCATGAGCCTCGGGCCTTTTGTGCAGGTAGGGCTTGTGCTCGTGCAAGGGCCCACCCTACAGCCGTGGGATACGTACTTGCACCATACGAAACCGCCCTAATATTATCTCGAGATCTCGCTTCACTGACGAATATGCTCCTCCAGCGCTGCAGAGAATGGGCTGCCAAAACCTGTCACAACTCCCAACTCTCTGGCTAATCCACCACCGCTTTTCTTTCTGCTCTGGAGCTACGCTGAGGCGAGGAAGATCGTCTTCAGTCTATGAGCAAACCTCATCGCTGCTAGACATCTCGTTCAGAAGCTTGTACACGTGCAATTACAAAATTTCCTGGTTTTGTTCATAATTTCTGGCTAGTTATCACAAGAATGATGAGCAGAATTTCGATCTGCGCTTACCCAAAAGCCAGGCCAAGCATCTCCGCCTTGCTATGCTTCTTAATTTGTCGATATTCAGCTCGCAGGGCAGCACGAATTGGGCAGAAACGTCGATGGGAACCGCTGCCCTCCCGCATTCGCTATAAAACCCTGCTGATTCTCTTTGAACCTTGTATCACAGAAGTGCTGATAGTGGATCTTAAGAGAAGCTAATTGATGCAGATCAATTTGGAGCCCATGACATGAGAATTCAAGAGCGCTTACTTTGCACCAGCTAAATTCTGGTTAGTCTTTTGAATGTAGACTTATCTCTTTGATTCCTTTTGTGTCAACAAAACTTGATTTTGAAGATCTTGTCACGTTTAGCAATCATTTTCACGGAATCTTGCTAACAGATCAAAGCTCCCTGTGTACAAGGTTTTATCTGGAAACTAATGAAAAAAAATTTATGGCATCAATGGAGGACTGTGCTGGAGAGTGATTCAGTTTCTACATTCGTATTGAAATTCATCTTGCATTTCGAAAACTAGCTTCTGTATCGGACCGAAAGTTGCCATCCTGCTTAGGCCTGCGCCCCACCTACAGCTATCTCTCTCAGTTAGAGATTATGTGTGACTGAAGGTTATGTAAATCTATTCGATAGCAGTAGATAACCTGTCAGAAAGCCTTGACTAATCTGAATCAAAAAGCCTTTTTGCGTAACCTGAGATTGCAAACAAGCCAACTAAATCTGTGAGTTCAAAATTTATCTTTCTGAACATCTTAAGAACAGGCATTTCATAGAGGCTTGGTTACTTCTCTGATCCTGCTGGACAGAGATTTCTGCCAGAATCAGACGTACGGATTCTCTATTATTTAGAAGAGAAAAGCAAAACATAACCACATTCAGAAAACACAAGAGCAGAAAGTAAAGCATAAGCTTCAATCTGTTGCAGCCCTGCTTAAAACCGTGCCTCTCCTGAACCTGGTGCCCTCCCCAAAATCTGTCCCTGCGCTGTAGCTGGCTGGCTGCTCCCTCGCTTGCTCTCTCCCTGTCTCTCTCTCACTCTCTCCCTCTCTCTCAGCGCACTCCTTCGTCACGGCCAATCTGCTGGTTTTCCAGACAGCAGCTTGGGCCTCGATTTGGGTTCGGGGGAGGGGGAGATTTTGCTATTGTTTTTAAGTGGGTAAGTTTAGTTAGGGTGGGGGTGTGAATGAGTGTGTGAGAGTGAGCCTCAACAGCCTTTAATTCTGGAATTTTGACTCTTTGTTGTTTGAAAAACAGAATTTTGGTCTTTAGCCATTTTTAGCTCTAGTAATCTTTAGAAAGTTAAAACAACAAATTACAAGGGTGACTAAAAGGACATCTGAATAGATGAAGTTTTAAATGAATTTTTCATTTTGTGACTGCTTTGTGGAATTTTAAGTACCTTAATTAACAGCATTTGGGCATTGTGATTTGTTAAAATTTGGCATCTTATTGGAACTTTGCTCCATATTTAATTGTCTAATTAAGGTTACTATGCGCTCCCCATAGGAAATGGCACATCTGGAGATTCTAGGAAATGGCGCATGTGGAGACATCCAAATAAATTCTCCCGATAATCAACTTCTCTTTCTCGTGTTGGGAGGACCAATCGATTCGTCTCACTTACTTGACACATTAAGTAAGGCAGTTATGGAACTTCGCCAACTCAATAAACAACACGATCAACAAATGGACTATTTATTTAATCAGCTTTAGTCCCCAATAACTTGGGCTATCAACCAGATACTTTTACCCGTGAAGGTTTTTTTAAACGCCTCGAACTGGTAGAAGATTGGATTACTAGATGGTCAAGCTACTTTAGCTTGCACAATGTCCCAGAAAATAAAAAATCTCATCAGTCCTCTTGTTTTTTGAAGGCAAAGCTTCCTCCTGGGAAGGCTTGAGGAATTCCGGAAGGCTTTCATTTTCGTAGATGACTTGGAGATGTATATTCTTTTCATTAATAGCCGATGGGCAATCATGAATTGGACACTTATGTCCAAGAATTCATGGATTTTTTGGCCAAGGTGCCACTTTTTTATTGGAAGTTGGCTTAGTGGCAATTCGTGTATGGATTGCCAATCTTGCCAATTGACTATCAAAATGAATGCAAGTGTAACGTCCTCTGTACTCTTGAGGATGCTATCAGAGTAGCAAAAGCTTATGATAGTACAATGGTGGCATCGCGCAAGCTGGCACATGACCAAACGGCCCCAAAACACAAAATTGAGAAATCAAAATTGACAAATTGGATGCCACCCATAAAAAAAAAAGCCGACGAAAGTTGGTGTTGTCCTCTATAGTGTTGCGCCGACGCCTCAAAGGGCGCTGGGACTTGAGCGGTTTCCCCAACACGCGCTTAAGTCTAACATTCATCCATCATGCACTTACGTAAAAGCCAACTCAGAAACGTAACAAGCTTAACCATTCAGACTTAAGAAAACTGGAATCCCAATCAACCCGAAAGCCAACTCAGAATCCGTCCCCAAAAGGTAACCAACAGCAAAGACAAGTCACACATGAAACCCAAGGCATAGTGGTCGCCAAACTAACCAATTGGCATAGCGGCAGGCCACACGTCGGTGACGTGGACCCTTAGGCCCCGGCGACGCAAAAAGGTTGTAGTAAGGGTCCTTCCACTTGGACCAGTCCCGGAGGCGAAACCGAAATGGTAATCATCCCCAAGGATCAACTTTATTAGATTTGGAAGAGGTTACATTCATACATAGACTGACCGGTCTCGGGGCCACGAACACGTGCTGGGCATTGTGCCTGGCTCGTGCTGGTAGAGGGAGCTGAGACCTGGCGACTGGATTCCTGGCGCTGGTTGAGCTGCCCAAGTTTCTGTCTATCGGACTCCCCCTATAGTTCTGCTGTGATTCGGCGCACCCCCTCTGGTTTGAAACATAGTGCTTTCTGGTAAAGCACGCTTTTTAGGACTTAGTTTTTATTTTGCTGATTAAGCCTGGCAAGCCTGGCAGAATCCGTCTGGCTCCCGGACATGGGTCCCGGGAGCTGTCCCGGCGGCAGAATCAACTTGCTTCCTGACTAGGCCATGACTCGAGCTCCAGAGCTAGCTCATGACTTGTGACTACTTAACTGGCTCACCACAGGTCGGAGGCTCAGTCCTTGACGTTCTAACTTGTTCTGGGACCTTAGAGAGTGTCACCCCTTAGAGTCTTACAGGGCACGCTGGGTGCACCCGAGTCAGCTTTACAACATTCTCCCCTCGTTTGAGAAAGCTGATGTCCTCATCAGGGCCAAACTAGAACCTAAGACTCATGGCATGGGCTTAATTCACCGGCCAGACTTTATTCACATATACAAGGACGGGCTTGATTCACCGGCCAAAGGAGACCAACTGTAAAGAGAAGTAAAAACATTGTGTTTGCACCCAGCACAGGAAAAGTGTGGATCTAGTTCACTTACGTAAAACCTGTGTAAAGCTGCTGCACTTAGACATTAGACTGAAGCTCACTCCTCGATGAGAAAAGCGGCTTACTTTATTAACATGAAAGAAAAAGGTACTTACGGCTCCCTTAAGCCTCATATGGATGAGTCCCCTAGGACTCTAGATTTTTCGTTTGGTCGCCCAGGTTGAGCTCCTTGAGCTCTGCATCGGCACTTAGATTCACCTCTGATGTAGAAGCTGCAGGCAATGTTGGCTCCATTTGACCTCGCGTCAGCTGGTTTGTCTCTGCTGGATGTCCTTCGTTAAAGAGGTGAGCTTTCGCTTGGTCACACAAGTTGAGCTCCTTGAGCTCTGCATCGGCACTTGAATTCACCTTTGATGTGGAAACTGCAGGCAATGTTGGCTCCTGTAGCGCAGGCATCCCAAAGGGAGCCGGGAACCACGACTTAGCTTCCCAGCCTTCAACTCTTGCCATCCAAACCCACTTGACATACAAGCAGCCAACTCGCCAACAACGATCAGACTTAACCAACTTGAAGTTCCGAAAACCAACATTGAGATCCAATCTGGCGCCATGCCAGATCGGGGGTCTCGACGTGGGTGACTTCCCTCCAAGCAAGCCGCCCGACATACATCAAACTTAACCAACTCGAAGCTTCGTTACAAACGAGTAACATCCATTCCAAGCAAGCGGTCTGACTTACATCAGACTTAACCAACTGAAAGCTTCGTCACGAGCGCTGGAAGCCAACCTGGCGCCACGCCAGACTGGACAGCCATAAACAGGTAACATCCACCCAAGCAAGCCATCCAACTCAGCCGACAGGTTAGAGCCCGTTCCCCAAGGGCTTAACCCATTCACGTTCATGCAAGGAACACTCAGAACCACAAGCCGCGACAGATATGGAAACAACCAGTTCTTGGACCAAATGGTCCCGACAGCATACCGCTGGCGCCACGGACCGAATGGTCCCGACGGCATACCGCTGGCGTCCCGGGATACGACCCTCAGCTATGTGCCAAATTAAAAATTTTGAAAGCGGCCTTACAACTGGCGCTTTTACCGAACACTGAAACCCAGAAGGTAATCAGAGTCAGTTTGAGAAAATCCCACTTTATTGATAAATCTGAGAAGGTTACATTTCAAGTGTGTGACCGACCCTAGTCTCCGGGGCGCTAGCATGCCAAAGCGAGAGCCATGACAACATTCCAGCAAGGGAGGCTGAGACTTGGTTGGAGCTCGCCCTGAGTCGCAACCCGCACTCCCCTATAGTATTGGTGTGATTCGGCACCCCCCCTCATACCAAGCACTCTACCCAAGCTGGTAAAGCACGTTTTTCTCTCTCTAGGATTTTCTCTTTCTAGAAAGTCATTTTCTCTCTCTAGATTTTATTGATCCCCAGGCTTCCTTTAATCATGCCTAGATCGTGTGAGGTGATTACACATCGATCTGAGCTCTCTGGACTTCGCTAGAACCGATCAAAGATTTTCAGCCATAGGAACTTGGCGCCGGCTGGATTCTGGTCACAGTGGCGCCGGGAGCGGCGCCGGCGCCGTTGGCGCTGGGAGCAGCAGGGGCGCTGCTGGCGCCGGGGACATAGCTGGCGCCGATGGCGCCGGAAGTAAAGCTTGTAAAGGTAGCTTTACAACATCCACCCCACCTTTATAAAATCTGATGTCCTCATCAGATGTCAGATTAAAGTAAAGGTGTCTCCCAATTAAAATGACTATACATTTAAGCTACTAGGCACAGTACTCAATTTACTGGCCACTTTTTATTAACATTGAAGCTGGCACACCACAAGTCGGAGGCTCAGCTCTTTATACTGAAAAATTACATAACTTGAAAATATATCTTTGTCTGGGAAAAGCGTAGATTTGATATCGCTTTCGTAAAACCCGAGAACCTTATTAACTGATGACAGAGGCCTTTCTTTGAAATGTTCGCCCCTGTCGCTTCTGACTTTCGACTTTGGAACTCCTTTGAGCTCCTGATTTGTCCTTGATGCACTTTGTGTTGAGCTCCCTGAGCTCCAGGTTTGTTCAGTTCCGCACAGGTATCAAGGCTCCCTGAACCGAAGGATTTATCGTTTGATTGCCCACTTTATGGTCCACTCCGTGCCTTGTTGCTTCTGCACCTTGATTTCTCTCCTTGTCCAAGCCTGATCTTGATACTTTTCCATCTTGGCTCTTTAAGGTAGGCAAAGATTGAGTACTCCGCAATGCATCTCTCACTTAGCTTGAAGTAGCTCTTTGAATCAGCCCAAATGTAACCATTGACCTCGTGGAAAGCCAAAGGGTCGCACCAGTTTGATCCGCATCCGAACTATCTCTTCGCGTTTGTTTGAAGCACCATGTCCGTCGCGCAAAACTTGACTTTCACAATTCCATCACTGGCTAGTTGCCTCACAGTCAAAACAAGAAGTGTACATCGAGCTTGGCTTCAAGTAGCTCTCTTTGAATCAGAAACATGCACCCAGAGTTTGCACTAATCCGATCTCAACGCGAACTGTCCCTTAGCGTCCGTTCGAAATACCAAGTCTCTCATGCAAGACTCAACTTTCACAGTTCCTTCATTGATCAGCTGCCTTACACGTAACACAAGCCAGCGTACTCATATGTTTCCTCATCATTGCTGGTCCAGAGAAAGCCTATAACAAACTTTCCTTTCCACAACAAAAACTTGTCAACTTATTAGGTCCAAAGTTCGCCAGTCTCCTCGTGTGAGTATGGCTAGGTCACCTTGAATTTGCCCCCATTTTGATCAACTTTAATTCAAAATTTGCCCCAAGAGAGAGGTGTGTGTGATAGTTCCCCTCCACTTAATAAATTAGCTGATCGGACTTTAGAGTAGAGTTCTTCGGACAAAAAGCCTTTCCAACACTTTGCTTCCCATCGGCTAGGATTATGGCTCGATCCAACTTGTTGCCAATCTCTGAAGAGGATCCTAGTCTTTTCCTCTTTGAGGAAAAACCCAACTGATACTGGATATCACCCATGCTCAGTGAGTTTCAGTTCCGAAGGTGGCCGTCCCAAAATGAAGACCAACTGCTATAGAAGATCTCCCCTGAAATTGCCCTTTCCAACTTTTGACTTCCTGCTTGCGTCTGGTGGGCGTTGTCGCAAATGAAACTAACCCAAGAAACAGGCTAGTCATCCATCCTTTGCAAACATTGAGTCATTTCGTTGTCGTTCACGTGCGAGTACTTGAACTGCAAATCCGCCGCACAGATTCTGTAGTCCTCTTTGTTTGATGGTATCAGCCTTCAAAAGAAAAGGTTCCTTCTCGAGCCATCAGCTCCTTGTATCACAAGCAATCATGCAAACCAGGCAAAGCACGAGTACTAAGACTCACCACGAATACGTACAAGTAAGACACTCAGGCAGGTTTACTAACAAGTAACAAAGGCAAGGTCCCCCTTTGAGATGGTCCTGCCAACGGACCTTTGCCTGGCCGCGCCCATACAAATCGATCACAGAATCAGCCCACATAGGACACCCCTCCAACTATCCGTGCTTTCACCATTAAGCAGCACATTGCCTCAGTCACGCCCCACCACTTTTTGGTCGATAGCCCTTATAGCTAAACGATCGGCAGCTATCCCGCACCGGCAGCTAACCACCCGTGCTTTACACCCGAATTCGAGCAGCATCTCTGTATCAATGGTTAACCCGTACAGTTCGAATATGTCGCCCCGCACCCCACAAGGTACAGACCGTGCTTTCACCTCCCTAGGCAGCACTTTGCCTCATCCGTCCTACGTGCAGACAGCGCCAGGCCCGAACCGCGAGAACTGACCGTGCTTACACCTCAAGGGCAGCACTTTGACTCATCAAGTCCCCCGTTCTGCCGACCACCCCGACCGTGGACGCACCCGTGCTTACACTGTGGGCAGCACCTTGCACAACAGTTGTCTTGATGAACCCCAAACCGTGGCCATTTCCGTGAGATCCGCATAGCTGACCGGCCAGTCGGCTCTGATACCACATGTAGCGCAGGCATCCCAAAGGGAGCCGGGAACCACGACTTAGCTTCCCAGCCTTCAACTCTTGCCATCCAAACCCACTTGACATACAAGCAGCCAACTCGCCAACAACGATCAGACTTAACCAACTTGAAGTTCCGAAAACCAACATTGAGATCCAATCTGGCGCCATGCCAGATCGGGGGTCCCGACGTGGGTGACTTCCCTCCAAGCAAGCCGCCCGACATACATCAAACTTAACCAACTCGAAGCTTCGTTACAAACGAGTAACATCCATTCCAAGCAAGCGGTCTGACTTACATCAGACTTAACCAACTGAAAGCTTCGTCACGAGCGCTGGAAGCCAACCTGGCGCCACGCCAGACTGGACAGCCATAAACAGGTAACATCCACCCAAGCAAGCCATCCAACTCAGCCGACAGGTTAGAGCCCGTTCCCCAAGGGCTTAACCCATTCACGTTCATGCAAGGAACACTCAGAACCACAAGCCGCGACAGATATGGAAACAACCAGTTCTTGGACCAAATGGTCCCGACAGCATACCGCTGGCGCCACGGACCGAATGGTCCCGACGGCATACCGCTGGCGTCCCGGGATACGACCCTCAGCTATGTGCCAAATTAAAAATTTTGAAAGCGGCTTTACAACTGGCGCTTTTACCGAACACTGAAACCCAGAAGGTAATCAGAGTCAGTTTGAGGAAAATCCCACTTTATTGATAAATCTGAGAAGGTTACATTTCAAGTGTGTGACCGACCCTAGTCTCCGGGGCGCTAGCATGCCAAGGCGAGAGCCATGACAACATTCCAGCAAGGGAGGCTGAGACTTGGTTGGAGCTCGCCCTGAGTCGCAACCCGCACTCCCCTATAGTATTGGTGTGATTCGGCACCCCCCCTCATACCAAGCACTCTACCCAAGCTGGTAAAGCACGTTTTTCTCTCTCTAGGATTTTCTCTTTCTAGAAAGTCATTTTCTCTCTCTAGATTTTATTGATCCCCAGGCTTCCTTTAATCATGCCTAGATCGTGTGAGGTGATTACACATCGATCTGAGCTCTCTGGACTTCGCTAGAACCGATCAAAGATTTTCAGCCATAGGAACTTGGCGCCGGCTGGATTCTGGTCACAGTTGCGCCGGGAGCGGCGCCGGCGCCGTTGGCGCTGGGAGCAGCAGGGGCGCTGCTGGCGCCGGGGACATAGCTGGCGCCGATGGCGCCGGAAGTAAAGCTTGTAAAGGTAGCTTTACAACAGCTCCATTTGGTCCCGTGTCAGCTGGTTTGTCACTGTTGGCTGCCCTTCGTTAAAGAGGTGAATGAGATTGGGAGGGATGGTCGGCTCAGGTTCATTTGTGTCGTTCTTTTCTAGTTGGTCCCCTGGCACAGCTCTAACGACACAAGGTCTCCTGCCATTATATAATAACACAAGGTTAACCCCTTTTGCCAAGAAGGCCACCACATGTTCGTTAAACCAGCTTAATCCCAAAATAGCGTCGAAGGCATCCATCTTCAAGATTGTGAACGTTAGTCGATTCTTTCAGGTTCCCAGGGAGATTGGTAAGTTGGTTGCCAATCTACAAGTGGTCATTGTACCTTTCGCGATCTCCACACAAATAGGAGTCACATTTTCTTCACATTGGATGTCCAATTCCCCTGTCAGTTTTTCTGACAAGTAGTTATGTGACGCTCCCAGGTCTACCGTGAAGTGAATGATCTGCCTTGAATACAGCCTTTCAGGTACAATAACTTTGATCCTCTCGCAGGAGTCACCATGAGATGTTCACGATACGCCGCAAGTGCCCCTATCTGTTGTAAGGCATTCAGGTCAGACTCCGTCAAATCCATTTCTGGGTCCTCTTCGTCATCCTGTTCACCATCTTCTTGATCAAATGCCTCTCTCTCCATCCTATCAAATCCTTCAATGGCAGCCATGATTTGCTTGTTCAATGGTTTGGGGCATGACCTCCAAGAGTGACCTTGTTGATGACAGTTGAAGCAGCGCATGGAACTGCCCACTGCTGGTGAGCTGTTGTTGTGACTAGCTGAAGGTCCAACAATGTTTCTTCTCTGGAACGTGTTCCCTCCATTGTTGCCTTGGTTGCCAAACCCTGTTTTTGTTGGGAATTTGTTCACGCTACTCGAGGCTTGGTTGCCATTTGAAGCTGAGTCCCCCCTTGAAAAGAAGCTCAGACTCGGTCTGGATCCACTAAATACTCTTGTTGAGGTTGAGGGAGCAGCTGGTGCCAATGTGCTCTCATAATCACAAACCATTTCAGCCGCCCGAATAGTTGAATTGAAATCATGGGGCATGTAGCTGTCTATTGCATGTCGGGTCCAAGACTGCATTCCAGACAAAAGATAATGAGTTTTGTCCGCCTCGGACATATCTTCAATAACCCATACACTCTATCTGAATTTATTGAGGTACTCTTGCAATGACCCTTTCTGCTTGAGCCCTGATAATTTTGTCCTCAATCTCATGTGTGAATCCTTCGGTACGAACTCCTCTCGTAATGCGGTTTTGAACGCGTCCCACGTCTGGAAATGCATTCCTGCCATCCGGTACCAATTTGTAGTGTAGCCCTCAAAATATGCTAATGCCAAGTCCGTTCTTTCTTCCTCAGGAGTGTTCATCAGACGGAAGTAATGGTCCATGTGAAACAACCAATCTTCCACAATTCGAATGTCACGCTCTCCTTTGAAAGTAGGTGGTGCTTTTACTTTGGCAGTCTTCTTTGGGCCTTCTGTGTTTCGCGCTCGTGGTTCTCTTGGTATCTGTGGAGGAGGCGCCACTGCATTCCCTCTAGTTGCCTCCAACTCTTCAAACCTGGCTTCGAGCTGTGTTAGCCCGTCTCTCATTTCTCTAGCAAGGTCGAATCGAGTAAGGTTCATGGCTCGCAGGGATGTTTGCCATTCTTTCCTTTCTGTTTCTCTGTCCTTCTTGACCTCGCTAAGCATAGCCGTCATTGCGCTTGATAAGTATTGCCGCATCTTCACTTCAAAGAGGTCTTGTTGCGCCTCTGGCAAGGGTTCGTCTCTTGGTGTAGGTTCAGAACCCATCTCTTCTTGGAGATGGCGAGTGCATACGCTCTTTCTTTCTTGACTTGGACCTGGTGCCATCTCGATGCATGCGGGAGCCGTATTCTCGAACCTGCTCCTCTCCGTCCGTCAATGCTCGTAACTCATCAAGGTGGTCCTCCATTATAGTAAGAGGTGTACTTCCAACAGATTATCGCCTCAATCCTTTTTATTTTTAAAAACTCTCCCTTCTGTCGGCCGGGCCCCACAGATATCTTTTCGTCTTTATTAAATCAGCTTCAATGAAAATATCCCCTCCTCAAACTTAGCACGCTCACATCACCTGAGAGCCAAGTAGGAACCAGGTCATTTGTGTCCAAGCAAGCACACAACAAACGGAACATACCAACCAAAGCAAACGCAGAGGATCCCTCTCAAGCCGCAATCCCCCCTGAGACCGGACGTAGGACCTTTGCCTAGCCGCGCCCACAGAAATCTATCACAAAATTAGCCCACGAGGAAACATCCATCCAACCGTCCGTGCTTTCACCATTAAGCAGCACATTGCCTCAGTCACGCCCCACCACTTTTTGGTCGATAGCCCTTATAGCTAAACGATCAGCAGCTATCCTGCACCGGCAGCTAACCACTCGTGCTTTACACCCGAATTTGAGCAGCATCTTGCCTCATCTGTCCTACGTGCAGACGGCGCCAAGCCCGAACCGTGGGAACTGACCGTGCTTACACCTCAAGGGCAGCACCTTGCCTCATCATGTCCCCCGTTCTGCCGACCACCCCATCCGTGGACGCACCCGTGCTTACACTGTGGGCAGCACCTTGCACAACGGTTGTCCTGACAAATCCCAAGACGTGGCCATCCCTGTGAGACTTGCATAGCTGACCGGCTAGTCGGCTCTGATACCACATGTTGCGCCGGCGCCTCAAAGGGCGCTGGGACTTGAGCGGTTTCCCCAACACGCGCTTAAGTCTAACATTCATCCATCATGCACTTACGTAAAAGCCAACTCAGAAACGTAACAAGCTTAACCATTCAGACTTAAGAAAACTGGAATCCCAACCAACCCGAAAGCCAACTCAGAATCCGTCCCCAAAAGGTAACCAACGGCAAAGACAAGCCACACATGAAACCCAAGGCATAGTGGTCGCCAAACTGACCAATTGGCATAGCGGCAGGCAACACGTCGGTGACGTGGACCCTTAGGCGCCGGCGACGCAAAAAGGTTGTGGTAAGGGTCCTTCCACTTGGACCAGTCCCGGAGGCGAAACCGAAATGGTAATCATCCCCAAGGATCAACTTTATTAGAATTGGAAGAGGTTACATTCATACATAGACTGACCGGTCTCGGGGCCACCAACACGTGCTGGGCATTGTGCCTGGCTCGTGTTGGTAGAGGGAGCTGAGACCTGGCGACTGGATTCCAGGCGCTGGTTGAGCTGCCCAAGTTTCTGTCTGCCGGACTCCCCCTATAGTTCTGCTGTGATTCGGCGCACCCCCTCTAGTTTGAAACATAGTGCTTTCTGGTAAAGCACGCTTTTTAGGACTTAGTTTTTATTTTGTTGATTAAGCCTGGCAAGCCTGGCAGAATCAGTCTGGCTCCCAGACATGGGTCCCGGGAGCCGTCCCGGCGGCAGAATCAACTTGCTTCCTGACTAGGCCATGACTCGAGCTCCAAAGCTAGCTCATGACTTGTGACTACTTGACTGGCTCACCACAGGTCGGAGGCTCAGTCCTTGACGTTCTAACTTGCTCTGGGACCTTAGAGAGTGTCACCCCTTAGAGTCTTACAGGGCACGCTGGGTGCACCCGAGTCAGCTTTACAACATATAGTAGGAGCTTAATGTTCGTATCACTTGCTGACAAATCTGATTGAATTTCCTCCAAGTTGGGTTTACTCGGGCATAATTTTGACTCTTATGTAGACATTCCAATGCACTGAAAGCATAAAAAGTTGGCCTCTTATTGGTCTGCTTAACTGCCTATAACATGTTTAAAAACATGCCATTAAGCTCGTGTTCTGTAGGCTCATATTTGCATGAATAGAAGGGGGAAGGTTAGTGGGTGCTTGAGAGTTGTTGGTGAATGCTCTCAAGCAGCCACGACTATTGGTGGATAGTGGAGGACCTGTGACTGTCATGGCAGCCATGATTGCCTACTCCATCATGCTATGATGTGCTAGTGTGGTATGAGGTTTGTGAAAATAAGCTAGATGATGTGCTAGGTCTACTTGAGTGCTAGGTGACCTAGCATATCATCTAGATGGAGTATCTTGCATGCTTTGTTTGCTTATTCTGATGTCTATAAGTGCAAGGCCCTCAAACTATCTAGTCATAATGTATTTCATTATTTTGGTAGCTCTATTGTTTGGAGGAAATGTTCTTTATCAGCAAGGGTTAGAGACACCAGGTTAGATGAATTAAATGCTAACAAATGCCTTTTGACTGGCCTTCAGCATCAATGACTTTAATCTTAGGCTTTTATGGATCGGAGAAACTGGTGCTGGGACCAAATACTTCTCAGCTACTGAGTGCCAACTCATTGCTTGTGAATGAGATTCAGGTACATCTACCAACACTTATCTAGAACTTGAAGTTGGACTTCTTTTCAGGAATTGCATGATAACAGAACTTCCATAAATGTTTCTAGTATAGTCTGGAGAGTGTTCGAGTCTCTGATAGCTTTGTTATGATGATTGTCTGATAACTTGAGTAAGGTTCCTTTTTCTCTGTACGTGGTGTATGTAATACCATGCAATATGATCTAAAAATCTTAAATGTTTGACAAATATGAATCATTCTGACATTGCATTATATTGAAGCCTCATGCCATATGCCAATGGTGAGTGCAGGTCCAAGATAATCAAGAACCAGGTCCAATGCTGTATGGCTTTAGCAGTCGGCCTGAATTGAATGTTGAGAGGAACTGGTCTGAATATCACGAAATCGCTCTGCAGGCAGATTATCATCAGGTATGGTTTCTCCCTGTTTTCTCTTGTGTGCTCATCTGTGTGGCAGATTGAAGTTGAACCCCTGACCAGAGAGCAAATGAAGTCCTAACCAACTTCTTGTTTTCAAAATAGATAGTTTG
Organism: Diphasiastrum complanatum; assembly: GCA_029204225.1. NCBI lineage: Eukaryota > Viridiplantae > Streptophyta > Lycopodiopsida > Lycopodiales > Lycopodiaceae > Diphasiastrum > Diphasiastrum complanatum. The sequence goes on from CM055101.1 coordinate 31,862,192, forward strand.
AAAGGCACATGTAACAGTTAATTTCATAAAGTCTTCTGATGTTGTTTTATTGGTTCTTAATCTGTTAAAAATATACTGTGGTTGGGAAAATTTATTTGAAAAGACTAAAGTTGTGTCTTCATGCACCAGGAGTGGCCCATCTGGTTGAACAGAGGTTCTAATGTGACCTTAAACTATACCATCTGGAGCACAGGCTTCTTCGATATTCTCATTGCTGTTCTTAAAGGTACCATATTCTCAGCTGCTGACCACCATTTGTACTTAAAGTAGATCAGGCATTTATTATCGATATTAATTAAAAAAATAGCGTTTCGCGGAGCTGCCCGCTAACGCGTGACGGGCAGCTCACACTGCCCGAGAACCTCTTTTTTTTAAAAAAAAAATTCCCTCCCTCACGCTGCCCGAGCAAGAATTCCATATGTATTATGAAATCTTTTAGATCCAGTGATTTCTGCAGAACCCCACCATTATATTGAGCTCAAAAACTGAAGCCTGATCGACAATGGCGACATCTCTGCTTTCGCCAACCATCAATGGATCGTATTCTGTTCGCAGCATGGCCGGTTCGAGCTTGTCGCAAGCCTAAGGGCTGTTCCGGTGGGAGCTCGGTCTCTACATGGCCTTGCCAGCTCCTCGCTTTCTGGCGAGTTCTAGATCTTTTCTGTTAAAATCTTCATTTTTGGGGAGTCCTTAGCATCACGTGGACCTGCTCTGCCGAGAAAGTGAATCCCGGTTTGCTATGCTGGATCTCCTGTGTGTTTGGCAGCGGCTGCTGATCCTTTCCATTGAAGGTTCATCATTCCTTAGAACGTAACAATCTGTAATTATAGAGCCTTTGGCAGCACAAGAAGTGCTCTGATTTTACTTCACTTTGAGGCATTTTTCTTTTGGTTTCTGTACTGATGCTTTAGTGTGCTTAGTGTCTGCTTTAAAGATTTTGTGTGGGATTGCATTTCAAAAGGAATTGGTATAAGAGAGCTGATCAAGGTGAGGATGACTCTCTGGGGTAGAGAAGCCAAAACTTTCTTCTGCTTCATCTGGGCTTCCAGTTTCAGAATTAAGGCAAGTGGCTGAGCTCTGTGATGGGTCTGAGGCAGCAGGAGGATCGGAGCCAGAAACAACTCTAGGCTTCTCTCATGTTGTGAGCAGCTTGAGCTGCCTGTTCTGCAGTGTCAAAGGTTCCCAGCCAGACTCGAGCACCCTGCCTTTTAGAGTCTCGGATTTCCGCTGCAAATTTTCCCCATGGCCTTTGTCTGACACCAATGTAGTGCCTGGGTTTCTCTTTGAGTGCTTTGAAGCAGCCATTGATCACTTTTTTGGGCTTTAACCCGCAGGGTGCCTTCACAGGGAGCTCCTGCACTGCTTCAAGAGAGAGCTTCCATTTGATCCGGGTGAAATCGGTGCCCATCCTTTTCGAGCTGCCTCTTTCAATACTCCATATAGCACCATGTCTTTGGAGTCGTTTTCGTTAAGGGGAAACGCAGCAGGGGGAAGAGCATATCCAAATTTTTGGTCAAAACAAGCTTGAAGAGAAAACTATGAGTAGCACAACTCTACACTAAATTCAGCGCATGTTCTGCATACATTGCACCTTTTGAAGGAGAAATTTAATTTTGTAAGGCAAGCCCTCTGCATTGCTCCCCTTTCGATAGCTGTCCAAAATATTATGATTCTTAGATTAAGAGTGTTCAAAACATGCGCAATTGGTTGCACTCAAGACGTCTCCGTCGACCAGTTGCTGAAATTCTACGTGGATGACATATTTGTAGAGAAAAGTTATGTAATAGATCACTAATAAATCTTCGTTAGTCTACAGTGAACATCCTTTCACATAGAGTGCAAAGGTTTTCAGCTCTATACATGAGAAAGACAATTTTCACTATTTTGCACTTCCGTACTTGCGTTCACATTCGCTCTAGATTTGAGGATAGATTCAATTCACTCCCTTGCTAAAATGCAAATTGCAATCCTACGAGATATCTAATCACAATACCTCAATCTACAAATCTGTTTCATGGACTCGGATAACAGCACAACTTATTACCTATTGCTAGAAGTGAGATCTTTGTTCATATCTTTGCTAGAAGGTTCTGAAGGTCTCTCTCGGCCTCTCTCTGACTGCGAGATGTGCGAGATATGCGAAGGTCCCGGCGGTCTCTCTCGGCCTCTCTCTAACCCGGACTCTCTCTCTCTCAGTATGCAAGATATGCCAGCTGTGCGAGATATGTGAGATATTCGAGATGCGACATGTGCGATGTCTCTCTCTCTCTCTCTCTCTCTCTCTCTCTCTCTCTCTCTCTCTCTCTGCATCACGTGCGCGCGCACACACACACACCTCATCGGCCACTTGCCATCGGCGGACACACTTCGGCCACGTACATACGCACACATACATCGGCCACCCTCGTCAACGACCATCGGCTTTCTTCCTAAACCATCGCCCGCCATCCTAATCATCGTCCGCCACCCAGATCGTCCGCCCCTGCCCGTCAACAACGGGCACACTTCGCTAGTCTACACTTAAATGCGTCAATAGTAGTTGAATTATGCATATAGAAGCTTGATGGTATGGTGGTATCACTATTTAATTGCAACTATATCATATGTGAGAGCAATATTGAGGATCAAAAGAATGAGGCACTCATTGAGTAGCTTAGGAGGACAACGGGGTAGCTGGTTGGTCAGGTTTGCTTCTAGTTTGAAATTTCTTGCTGGTTTGAACTAAACATGACCCTTTCTTATTATTTCTCTCAAATGCTGCAGGGAGTTGTGGTTTGCACGGATGGATTTCAGACCCAATGAATCCCAACTTGGCTTTATCGTGGCATAATGTTCATGGTGAGCTTATCAAATTGAATGTTCTTATGGACTACATCTAGGCCCAATTATCATCACCTGGACGGCATCTGGGCTCTACTCTAATAATCTGCGTGTGGCTCAGGAAGCTTTCCCTTTTTTCGGTCTCATATCAATTAAAAAAATTTCTCATTCAAAAAGCATTAGCTGTTTTCTGAATGAGTTTTGAAGCTTGAGTGCTGTATTCTACATCAGGTACTGGAGTATTTACTTTCGAGGCTGATGAAGATGCAGACTATTACTTTGTCATTGGTAACCTGAATCGCCATCATGTAGAGGTGTATATCCATTCAATTCTTGTTAATTCAATCAGTGAACGGTGTGCATTTCCAGGATTAGGCATAAGAGAAAAAACAACAATTTCATTCCATCTGACTGTCATAATGTGCTACATTCAGGGCTAATGCAGAAAACTAAATAGTAGCTTGTTTGGTACTGTAGTTTTCTATAAATGTGTCATCATTATGCCGTGCAGGTTCAGTTGGAACTTTTAATCCATGGCATGCTATACAACACATCCAATGCAGACTTTCAATGTTCAATGCACAACAAATTTTGTGGTGTCAGCCTCTTTTTTCCGGGTCCCAACTTTGCACTGCTAACAACACCTGATGAGGGACAGGTATTTCATAAGACAATGATCGTCTCTAAAATAAAACCACCATATATTCATGTAAGTACATATTTTCCTGCTTTGAGGGAATCACATATGTCCTAAGTGAATACTCAAATGTTTACCGCCGTTTTATCAACTGCAGCTCACTGTCAATTATGAGAAACTTTTCATCGTTACTTCTTCAGAGATTTCTGTAGATTGAACTCAGTTGCCAATTGTAGGATTTCTTGATTCTCATCCTTGTTTTAGGCTTGTAATTAGAGCTTGTATCGCATGTGATACATTGTCACCAAGTAGCTAATTCATGGATGATAGCAAGAGTCTCTGTGGCCTTCCATATCTCTATTTAGATCATAGTTGCACAGAATCGCGTTTCTAGGAGGAGACGTTTCGGAAACCGCGTTTCTCCTCCCAGAATCGCAAAAAAAAAAAAAAAAAAAATTTGGAAAAATAGCTTATGGCTGAATTTTTTTTAGGGGATCAATGGTGAAACCATTGTTTTGCCTCTCAGAAGTGCAGTAGATGGGGCACAAACAAATCTTATTTTCAATAGCTATTTGGTTGTTATTTGCTCTAGTTTTCAATAAATGCTCACGGGGTTCGGGGGGCGGTAGCCCCCCGAGAAACGGGGGGTTCGGGGGGCTACCGCCCCCCAAGAAACAGGGGGTCCGGGGGGCGGTAGCCCCCCGGTGGGGGGTTTGGGGGGTTTGGGTTTGGCGGTAGCCCCCCGACGGTAAGGCCTCTTCATGACTTGGCCTTCCAACTCCCTGAGCGAAAACACACTTATTGGGACCTTCTGTGATCATAACAGATAGGCTAGAGGTTAGTTTTGAATTTTTATCCTTGACAAAACCCAACATGGATTAATGCACTTGAACTGGACCATTCTGCACCCGAAACATTCGGCAAAATACACAGTAATTATGCTCTTAATTAGCGCTTTCACCTGATACCATATTGCCCAAAAAAAACCAAAAAATTAAAAAATTAAAAAAAACGTTTCTGGGAATTTTTTTCATATTTCAGAAACGCGTTTCAGAAACGCAGTGCAACTATGATTTAGATAGAGAAAGGTCAGCTTCATCATCTGAGACTGATTCATTCTACAAAAGGCTTTTGTCACAACACATGCCTTATATAAGTGCTGCTCGAGAACGTAATTTGGCAACTAGTGGAATGCTGATTGTCTCAGCAGTTAGTTTAGAAACTCAATAAAATATATTCTGGAAGCTTTGAAAGTTGCAGATAAATTTGAAAACTTGCTGGTCTTCATAATCATAAAGATAGGTGGTTCTCTGTGAGCAAGCTTTGCAGCCCCTGTGCATGTGCATTTAACTTCACTATCCTTCCAGTGCAGCATACACCACCCTTTTAGCTTGTTAATTGCCATATCGTGGACTCAGCTGTGTCAAATTTGTTGCTTTGAAATGCCATTCAGTACAGAACAGAGCACTTTGTTTGATCGAACATGGAAATGTTTTTTATACTGTCTTGTGATTCTAGCTGTGCCAATAGTGGAGAGGTAGGCTTGAAAAAGGAAAGCTCCATGCGGAAAAAGAGGCAAGCATCCTCTTAACTATCACTATCAGAAAATTTTGTGAGTCCTAGGCAGGTTTTTTCTTGAGTGCGAGAGGGGAAGAGCAGAGAAAGGGTAATCTTTCAATGTGATCTTTTAGAGCTAGAGAAAACTCACCTTGTTGCAATGATAGTGGGCATATCATGAACTTGATCACATTATTAGCATCACAATAAGCACAGAAGACTATAAAAGATGGAGCAAAAGCATCCTCCAACTAAGAATACTAAAAGAACAAAGACATTTGGTTAAGCTTTTTGGTCTTGATGGTATGTTTTGACATAGTCACTGATTGCTAGCATATTTGGCACTGTGTGATACAATGCAATGCATGGATTGTCTGTACCATTTTATCTGCTCTTACTGTAGTTTTTCACTATTTGGCTACAGGTTGGCCCCTTATTTGTATTCTTTAACTTACATTATGTGGTTGTTATCAAGCATTTGAAGTCTTTCTAGCCATTTTCTCTTAATTTTATTTGGCTTTCCATGTCTATACGATATTAAAATAATTAGTCAATTTATTGCTTAGTGTGAAGCCGTGTGAAAGTAGTTCTCTCTGTGGTCTATGTTAACATGTCGGTTCAGAGGGACGCGTCTGTGTTGCTCATATATGTAACGGGCTGTTCGCCCATCATTGTGATAATCCGATGCATTTATTGTTTAGTTATTGCTCTCTCGCTCTCTCCAACACCTCACTATATGGCTATTTCTCAGCCCAAAACCCTTAAAAAATGTAACCCTAAAAAAACCTTATTTTTTTTGAAAAAGCCTCTCTCTCTCTCTCTCTCTCTCTCTCTCTCTCTCTCTCTCTCTCTCTCTCACCCTGGATCGCGCTGTGCGCTACTCTTTCTCTCTCCACGCAGATATATATCTCTCTATACGAAAGTTCCAGATTCTCTCTCTCTCTCTCTACGAAAGTTCCACCTCTTTTCTGAAACATTCCAGAAAACTGCTCGTCGCCCTTCACCTTGCACCCTTCAACTGCCTGTCATTGACGTTTTAGGGCACACGTGGCCCAATCAAAATTCATAATCCACTTTTCTCCACAACAGCCTACATTCTCTCTCTCTCTCTCTCTCTCTCTCTCTCTCTCTCTCTCTCTCTCTCTCTCTGCCAACTACGATCTACAACATGGTATCAGAGCTTGTAGTGTAGCAATCCTTAGCTCCCTGAGCGTGCCATCAGAGCTAGTTGTGGAGAAAATTATAGTGCCATGATGAAGCATGAGCTAGAGATTTAAAAACTCGGTTCTATGTAGAAAGCATGAGATTGCCTGGGATGTAAGAGAAAATGCAGTCTCTTGATGCATTGTCAGGGGACAGCTTGGATGTGAATGCACTGCATTGCATAGCATTTATCATCGACATTCATTTGGACCCTAAAGTAGAACTGGCAGATGTATTCCGGTCACCAGACTTTGCTTTTTCGCATTGTCATGCAATCAGTCATTTAATAGTAATTTGCAGCTCTTTGAGTTTATAAACATATAAATTTATGTGAAGTATGATCATAAGGTCGATTGTCAGATACAAAGACTGCCATGCGGTGTGGAAGAATTTGGTTGAAACAAAATGCAAGGTTACTTTCCAGATAAGAAGCAGAAAAAAATCATGTAAATATTGAAAACTTCTGTATGGAATGTGAAATTATACAGAGGTTGAGATCGACTTGAAAATTGTGAGCATCTTGGAGAGCTACTACAGTTATTGACATATGATGTTAAAACTGAGAAGAGGGCTTAGGAGTGAAGCGGTAATTTCATTATGGAAATTTGGTGAAAGATTCTCTTTCTGAGGGACAAAGGGAACATCTTTATAGTTCTTGCTGGGATTATTTATAAAGCGTTCTTCATCCAAAGCCCATTTTCTTTGAAGCTTTAGGTTTGTTTCTGCTGCTAAACAACATGCTCTAGCACATCTGTTGCAGGAAGGCTTAGGTTTTTGAATGTGAAGATGTATGATGACATGGTTTGATACTGGCTCATGATCCAACTTGGGTAAACTTCAGACAATAGTTAGGGATTCGAGTTCTTTTATATTGCTGTTCTATATAGAACACATCTGAGACTTGCTGACTGGTGAGCCTTGAAGGAGATCTTACCTTTTGTTTTCAGTTGTCGTCCTTTGTAGCTTTAGTAAATATGTGATTCACTCATACAGTGAATTTATATAAACATGAATGCAACTTTGAAGTTAAAATTCTTATGCTGAGAAATTGTGGTGTAGCTACAAAACTCTATCTCTTGCAGCTTATAATGACTCAATTAGCTTGTGAAAGTTTCCCAGGTTTCTTTACTCAAGTAGATCAAACCTTTTACTTCCTCAGGATAGGGTGGCTACTAAATATAATTTCTTTCTCTGCTGCTTTTACAGGGGAAGCAGAAGGCTTGGTACATCAACCTATCGTATGGACACAGATGGGTTACCTATATCCTTTCATTGGGTATGACAGATCTTGTGATTTTTACAGCTAAAATAGCATAGAAATCATTGACAGGTAACTAATGCATGACATCTTCTACATTCATGTTTATCCAGGTTTCATTTTGAGTTTGGTTGTAGTGCTATTGCGCATCACAAAGAAACTTCGTTTCACTTATAGAGGATCAATCACCCAGCAAACCCCACTTCTTTCTCGTAAAGAAGGTACAGGAACTGGTGGCAGTTATGGTACTATACATCGAGATTATTTCCCAAACCTGTACAATTTGCAATTTGAGACATCAGATGGTGATGAAACTGGATCCAAGAACGATAACCTCTATGATAGTCGCACCTGTGCGGTGTGCTATGATGCGCCAAGGACTAGCTTCTTTGATCCATGTGGCCATTGTGTGACTTGCTACCCCTGTGGCCTGAGGTAGATAACTATCATGCTTGGTTAAATCTAGATAAACTGGTAGGAACTATTGGATTGACATAGGTTCTTAAAGTTGCCTCAAGCTTTGAGGATATGATTTCATTGTATTGGTTCAATCTCTAACCGCATCCTGCTGAGAGATGCCCTGGTCTAGGACTGTTAATCATCAAGTTGTCCTGTGTGTTTTATGCAACTAAAGTTTCACCTTTGCTGGTGTACTCAGGATACAAATTGGAGAAATTGGAGATTCTGATGAAATGGGAGACTATGGAACATGCCCTATTTGCAGGACCAAAATTCAGCAAGTTCGAAAAATTTATACCGCTTAGTATGTTTAATTGGTATATATCACGTGGATCAAGGTTCAAGAAAAAGCCATCCATGCCCAAGAGGCAGAATTTATTTTGATACACATCCAGGCAACAAGATCATGGCTATGAACAGCAAGTTTGAAGTGAATAACATGCTGCTCTTCTATTCGAAATAGTGCAGCTACTAACAAGCTCTGAACTACGCAATATAAGATGGCTGCCTGATGTCAGAGCCTCACCACAAAGTCAGCACAAACTCAATGATACTTTTTCAGCAACTGGGAGTGCAGTCTGCCTGTTATCTGGTCAAAGGCATGAAATATGGGGGGTTTTTTTTAGCAAAAATCTGCTCGCAGAAGGTGCATTGGATACATATATGTCATAGACACTGGACTTTTAAGGGTATGTTGGTGGCATTACTCAATCAGAGACGATGTAACTAATCAGTTGAAAGTCTTATAGTTCTCAGTATGTTATACAAATTATATCACATGCTATAAAAGTTTTGGGAATTATCTGTAAAAGCTTGAGCTACAAAGTATTTCCTCAGGGTATCGTAGGTAAGATTGCAAATCTGTGTATCTTTTACTTATATGTTTGAAGAAGATCAAATCCCTTACCGGGGTGCCTCCTCCAACAAGTGTACTTAACTCATGTTGGCATCATTTCTCATCACATAGGACCACCTAGGCATAAATTTCAGCTTATGTGAAAGATGAGGAGTGCACTTGAGTGGGCTCAACCTGTGGGAGGAAATTATTCTGACATTCTCCCACTTGCCATGCTCCTATGTGAAATCATCCTAAGTCCCTTTCATTCATAGCCGACAATTTCTACCTTCCACAACTTTGCAATAAAAAACTAGTAGTGAGTAAATGAACACAAGGTGAAGGGCACTCATTTTTTAGCCTCAAATAGCTTGATGTTGCATATTCTGGAGAGGTCAGCAGTTTTTAAAACCAAGTTTACCTTGTGTCTAAGGAGAATGTTTTGACATATCTTAAAAACTTAATAAGGTGACAGGGAAAATAGTCTCCAATACAATAATCAATCACTATCAAATCTCCAGGTACAGCCTTTCAAAGCTACAACATACATGTGGACAAAAATCCGACTTATGTATACTCCCATATAGTTCAAGCAAAATCAGCTTCGACTACTTAAAAAAAAATTGTTTTAGATTCTTCAGGATGAAAGGACCATTTTTTTCTGAGTGCATTTGTCATTTCCATTTATAACTTTTCTACGTACTGTAATGTCATTCATACATTTTACTGACAATCAAGGCTGCAAGCTGATGCAATATGACACCTTCAACATACTTTTCGTACTATTGATCTTATCAAGTTGGAAAAGAATGAATGTTTCTTCTTGACCAAACTCTTTCTAATTAGGGTTATGTAGGAACCTAACAGCCGGATGTGCCATGAATCCAATCAAAGTAATTGATTGATTGATCATAAAACAAATGCAGATTAGACACACAAAATTGAGATCTAGATTGACAATTTTACATGCATCAAGCAAGAGCAATCTAAAATCATGAATCAAAAGTGATGATCACCCCACACACGTGTGGCACAATATCCAATACGGCCTGTAGACACTAAATGATGTTAAGAACACTTAGTTTTTGCTTAGATCCAAAAGAAATCAAAGTACATAGTGTAGAAAGTCGAGTTTGCCAATAAGCTTTCAAAAATAATCTAAGGCATTACTATGGGGAGATGGTAATACATAGAAAGCCTCTTCTCCCACCTCGAGTTAGGTGAAAATCTAGCATGTAATAAGGAAGTTGATTGAGCTTTCTTGTCCTAATTTGTCATTTTAGCCTCATCCTTGAGTCTTGCCATGTTGGTGGCTAGATTGATCAACCTAGTCCATAAATCTAGGAATTTGGTCCTACAATGTAGGAACCACTACCAAACAAATTTGACAAACCTTTTAGAGATGACCTAAACTACTCTAGTGTAGATTCCCATGTGGCACTATGGTCTACCACGTGTGGGACCCACCATTGTACATATTCACATGGTTTAACATAGCTAGATTTGCCAATTTAGGCATTTTTTCACATCTACCTTTTACTATTTTTGTTGATTTTTTTTCCAAATGCAATGTTTGGCGAACGAAAACAATATTTATTTGTAAGGACTTGAGTGATGAAATGCTCGCCGATGATCGTTGAGATATGAAACAAAATGAGCAAGTTGAGTGCAGAGTATGTAACTCATCAATGACATTTAGATATCACATAGAAAAACAAATGATCACTTTGCTACTGTATTATAGAAGATGGATAATATGCAAAAATGAGTGGAAGCCACTAGATCAAGATTATGCATTAAATCATCAAGAGCAACTTCAATAACAGTGAAAAGAAATGACAACATTCTTGCTATGATTGAGGTTGAGGAAGATTGGAGTCTCAATCACATTCGATCAGAACTAGACATGTCGCAAGTCGATCTACCTCAGTACTATCAATTTCAATTGAATGGTATTAAGGTATGTTATGCCATATGAAATTTTCATTTTTCTGTTTGTTAGTGATTCAGTTGTGCAAGATAAGTTATACATCATGAATTAATTGAACCTAAACAATTTCTCATGTGTAGGTAAGAGCAAGGCAGGAAGAGCATATAAAATGCAAAGACATAGGAACATCCATTGAAATTGAATATCCATAGAATTTGAACAACGTAATTTTCTATTATGTCGTATAATTTTAAATATACATTGTGTTTGAAAATATATGAACCGCTCAACTTGAGTATCATTGTTCAAGTTGAGGCTCTTTCTTTTCTACAATCTCTATATCCATTTTTCCATATGGTAGTAACTTTGGTAGAGAATGTGTAATTGAAACTGGAAATGAATGTTTGATATTAATTTTTATTGTCTCCTGCCAGAAATGCATTATCTCCTTTGGGGCAACCTTCGGGCTAGAGAACTGAAAAAAAAAAAACAAAACAAAACAAAACAAAACAAAACAAAATCAAATCACAAGCACATGTTATTTTTCAAGAATAAGTGATTACGAATTATGAATAAGTGATTGTGATTGTGAATAAATAGATTACCTAAAGTAGATTCGAAAGCTTATCTTGTTGTGCAAGCCAAGTGAAAAAATGTTTGGCATTGTATATCGTATACCAACCATAGCTAACACAGTCAGTCTGTTGGGGGGACTACAGTGTTCAAATATATACTCCAATTAGAAATGAATTTTTTTTCAAAAAAATAGATGGCATATCGGATCAACGCGCACGTGATTAAATGGAAATCTACAAAAGAAACAAGCGTGCATCGAATCTATATCAAATGAAAAATACCTTAGCATCAAACATTGTAAGCTTTGTATATGTTGTTGCACCTAGCACTAGAAAGAGTTCCACGGTGACTGCTTAATGGATAAGGCTCATTGGTTCATTGTGAGCGTGTGTAATAGAGTTCATCTTTATACAAATCGGATTACACACAACCTCATCATTGAGATATAAAGACAAAGCATATAAGCTCCAATGGTCACTGCAATCAGAAATCAATATGTTATCAAGAGTGCAAGTAAAATCACAATTCATATGAAAAAATCAATGAATTAAAATGTGGAAAGCATATACTTACTTGTGTATGTATGGAAGCACAAGCAATGGTGTCCCCTCTCTGATATTTTTTATCATCGTTGAGTGCAAGGTCTCAAAATCGGAGAAGTTGAAAGCACTCATAAAATGGATAGGAAATAATGTGACATCTGTAAAAATTGGAGTTTGAAAAATCTCCATCAAATACTGAATGGCCCCCGCTCCTACATTATCTCCTAACATGTTATCCTTATTTTCTAATTCACCTGTGTCTAATATGCTAAGGGGATGATTAATTTTGCTACGTGGCATCTGAAAATTGTAATGTGAACCGAGAGATTTCTAACAGATAGTGCCAAAGTACTACTTTATTGACTAGAACAGAAGTATTCAAGACTTGACTTGCATTAGAATAACAATGAATCAGTCTATATAAGCATTCAAGCCTCTTTCCAAGTGCAAGGACCTTATTCATCCTATCTGAACAATTCGACATTGATCAAATTCAAATTCTACACTATGACCTAAATTATTAATTCTGCTTATTGATAATAAAAAAATTCGACTGTTTCGGTAAATACAAAACATTCAATAGTAACAAGAATTGATCATATGTGAACTTAAATCTTGTAGTGCCTTCAAAACTCTTACAATTTATTGAGAAATATTCTAAACTTGCCACTCTCCTTAATATTTTTTTAAAGGGGATAAGACGTAGCCCTCTGATAAAGTGGAATGACAAAATTGATAAGAGTTCTCAACACAATGATTTATATCTCTCCCTAAGAGGTCCTCATGAGAAAGACCCACATTTTGGACCAATCTAGAAGAGAGTACTAGCAAACTCTCAAGCGAGATTGATTTACAAGGTGATCAATCTAGAAAAAAGGATAAAAAGAGTGTTGATGACTTCTCTATCCATAATGGACATATGCATGCCCAATGTGGATGCATTAAAAAAAAAATTATGAATGTCATGACCCACATTGTGCAAGGAATCAAAGAATAATCATATTTTAGATTTAGTACGAAGGAATTTCTATTGGCCAAATCTTAAACCCTTTGTAGAATCTTATGTGTCAAGTGAGACGAATGCCAATTGAATAAGCCAACCATCTTAAGGCTGGTGGACCATTACATCCACTGAATATTCCTAATAGGAAATAAAATAGTATTTTGATGGATTTTGTGGTTGGATTACCATGGACGAATATATAAAAATGATGCAATTTGAGTAGTTGTCGACCTTCTTACCAAATTGGCTACATGTATTCTGGTAAAGACCTCTACGAAGGCTGATGATTTGGCTCAAATATTTGTTGAACATCTGTTTAGACTTCACAAATTGTCGAGTGACATTATGAGCAATCGTGATTCGAAGTTTACCAATCACTTTTGGTAGGCCATCTTTACTAAACTAGAGACAACATTGAGCTTTAATTCCTCTGATCATCTCGGGATGGATGGTCAGATAGAAGGAACTAATCAAACGATGGAACAAATGCTACGAGCATACGTTTCCCGATGGCAATCTCATTGGGAGAAATATTTGCCCTTAATTGATTTTGCCTAAATAGTAGTAAGCATTCAACTACCAATTTTAGCCTATTTATGCTTATGTTTTTCTTGATTTTTCTTGCATTTTGATAGGTTTTTGACTTACCCTCAAGCTTTTTCCAACTTTTTTCTCATCCTTCTGACTCACCACTATTCCAATGGGTTGAGCTGATTTTTAAAATAGTTATGTGACCTCGGCAAGTCAAAATCTGACTCGCGCTCTGACTCACCAACAGTATCCTGACTTGCTGACTTGATTTTTTTCATTTTTACTCAGCCATTTGACTTGCCATCAGCATAGAGTGACCAGTAGTCTCAGAACTACCATTCTGGAGGTCGACGAGTCAAATAGCATCTGACTCACCATTTCAAATTTCTCGCCTATTTTTAATTTCCCGTCTTTTCTTCTAACTTGCGCCTTGCCTAACTCGCCGACTGAGATTTTTTTTATTCTTTCAGTAAAACGTTTCTAGCCACAAAGCTTTACTAGCTTTCGAGCTCAAGTTTGTAGAAATGCAAGGGAACCGCCCGAACACAAAGACCAAAGCTTCAAGAACTGAGACGAAAGTAAAGTGTTCGTGGACTGCGGGACACCCGAACGCGAAGATGAAATGTTCGTGGACCCAAAGAAGCTCAACGAAGGAGACACGAAGACCAAAAGGCTGGCGGATCTTCACGCTCCTTAGTACAAAGGAGATCAAAGAAAGTACAAGTAGGAGAACCACCTCCACGGATGATGACAACAACAAATCTGGATACCTTTAGAACATGCTTAATTAGTCGTTCTTGTAATCTCAGATCAGATTAAACCTTCTCTCTCTATCTATATTAACAGATCTAACACAAGAGAATAGGTTGGATTGTCAATTGGTTGAGGATCATCCTGAGCTAAGCATAGTATTGCTAGGCCATGAAATTCATTGATAATACATCAGATGTTATGCAAATGATTTTCTTATCTTGAATGTTATGGAATGCTTTGTTGTCTGATTGTTGTATGTTCGTTAGCAGTTGTTTATTCTTATTTCACATACTGGTTTCATCTTGTTGAATACACAAATGAAATTACCATCCAAGCTCAAACATGATCGCCCAAACATAGAAAAGATCTACAAAAATATCTGAGGAAAAAAAACAAGAAAAACAAAGGAAAAATAAAAACAAAATAGCCTCACCTTCCGTTCTTGTGTATGCATCTTAGATCTGGTAGGAGATTATTCACTTTGCATCTCCCCGATCTTGAGGAATTCGTCAACGTACCCATCAAGATACTTCATGAACCAGTTGACATAGATCCACCCCTAATGGACAATACAAGGTCATTTGTACCCCACGCAGTCTGGAACTTCCCCAAGATTGACCTCCCAAGGTTTGATGGAAAGGGAGATCTGAGACCTTCATATCTACACTCAAGTGTGTAGAGCCTATAGAGATGACAACCCACAAGAGCTGTTAAGATACTTCAATCTATGTCTAACCGATACTGCGAAAGATTGGTATTTCAATCTTGAGCAAAACGAAAGAGACGATTGGAATATCTTACAGGCTGAGACCTCACCTCCTTTATCAAAAAGATGAAGGATCTGTTCCTTTCATTACACAACGCCAGAACGGAGAATGCAGTATCAGTGGAGAAGCAGCTCACTAACCTGTTATGAGCTTTACCAAGATCTTTCCAGACAACCCGAACATTGCTAGCAAAGGATCCAACGATGACACTCAAGAAGGCAGTGATCGAGAAGAAGTCGAAGCTCGTGAGCACCTTGATCACAAGGACGCCTCTGAACAAGCTCTCTACAACAACAAGGAGAAGCCAAAGATTCAGTTCAAGCCTAAGAGGGAGTCAGATCGAAAGTAGGAGCAAGACCAACAAACAGAGGGAGCCAGCAAAGACAGATGGAAGAACAAAAAAAAGCTGAGACAGCAGAATGGCAACAAAAAAATTTGCGTGAGATGCAAACACGAAGGACATACTGTCGATTCATGTTGGCTGAATCCGAAAATCGAGTGTATCCATTGCCATAAGAAAGGTCATGTAGCCATGAACTGCTACCAGAATTTGTGGAACAAGTAGCCTCAAGGCAAATGGGAGAACACCAATAGTTCATTTGACGTCGAAGAGCCAGAAAGCTCGAAGATGGGCAAAGAAAGGTCGAATGACAGAAATTCGACGGCCTATGTGTGTATAGACGTGTGTGCAACATCGACATTTGAGCATCGACATATGACACACAAGAGGTGATCCTTGATTCAAGAGCAACCTCTCACTTCATTACATCAAGACGAATAAGGTCTCACTTTCAAAGTACAGATCCATCCATATACATAGTTCTTGGAGACGGATCAAGACATCAAGTGAACGGCACTGGTTCACTATGGCTCAACACGAATGACAAAGACCAGCAATTGGATGATGTTCTACTTGTTCCCACACTGTAGCAAGACTTGCTATCTGTCGCAAGAATAACAGACGCAGGGATGCGTGTGACATTTTCAAATGAAACATGCAATGTCGTTGATGTCAGCACCAGCACATTTCTCACTCAAGGAAGACGAAAAGGCAACCTGTACCATTTGAGGGTACGCCTACCGACAGATCAAGCACACCAAGCTCATGAGTCTACACATGTTCAATGGCACAGAAGACTATGCCATGTGAGCCCAATGACATTGTATCATGCAAGCCAGCATGGAGCTATCACAGGAGTGAGCATCACGAATGCCACTATTTCAATGACTTGTGATGCATGCATGAAAGGGAAGATGTCCCGAACTCCTTTCACCAGAGACTCCTACAAAACAACAAAGATTTTGGAGCTGGTACATTCGGACATCTGTGGACCCTTCGATGTGATCTCAGTATGAGGCTCGAAATACTACATCACCTTCATTGACGACTACAACGAGTTCGCCAGTGTCTACTTCATACACAACAAATCAGATGCACTCGATAAGTTCACAGAATATGTGAACTGGGCAGAAAGATGCACAAGAAGTAAAGTGAAACAGATCAAGACTGATCGTGGTGGAGAATACATCTCGAACCGCTTCACCAACTTTTGCACAGATTGAGAAATCCTTCATAGAAAGACTGCATCTTATACACCACAACACAACGGTGTTGCTAAAACAAAGAACAGGACACTCATGGAAGCCACAAGGTGCATGATGGCCTATTCGAAGGCACCAAGAGTGCTATGGGCTGAAGCAGTAGCTATAGCCACCTATATTTAAAACAAAATAGGAAAATCAGGTGTTCCTCACAAGACACCACATGAGCTATGGTGGGGTAGAAAGCCCAATCTGACACATGTTTTGATTTTTGGCTGTGCAGCTTATGCACATATTCCTGATAAGCTTTGAAAGAAGCTTGATGAGAAAGTCGAATTAGAATATCTCATTGGGTATATCTACATGCCAGAAATGAATCTAGTGAAGATTGTCAGAGACGTCAAGTTTGATGAGACCAGAACAATGGCTGACAATGATTCTGCCAGCTATGAAGTCCTAGAAAAGCAGTACTATGACCTGCCAACCATGACAGAGGGAGCGAAACCCGAACACTTTGACAAAGTTGTTCGATTCCCACATTAGCTGAGTGACGAATCAAACGAGGAAAGGACCGCAAGCCTGCCTGCTACTAGAACTCTTGTAAACCGAGATGGTCCCGGACCTAGCTGAAGAGACAAAGGCAAGGACATTGCATTACCTGAAGAATCTCCCAGAAGATCAACAAGAGAACGAAGAGCGCCAGCAAGATTCGTATTGGGTGATTTAAGTAATGCATAAGAGATTGCTAGTAGATTTGAAATCACTTACACTCAGCAGTGCGGAGAACAAAAATCAGAAAGGATAGCCTTCGTCGCTCTATTCACTTCTCCAATCTCATAATACAGAAACTCCCCTCTCTCGGTGGTGTGAGAATGAAGCGTGTCTTCCTTTTATATTACCTAAGGAGCGAGCAAAGACACATCTTAAGATTCATGGTGCATCACTCCATTTACTAACTCTAGTTAATAAATAGGTTACATATAAATGTAAAATTACATCATTGAAGATAACTTTCAGAAAGAGTTTAATTTACTCTAGTTTACAGCGACGATACGACAAGTGTCGTTTCATTTCAAGAGGTCTTATCCTTTAGTAGAAGACAGGTCCTTAGCAATTATACCCCGAATAATTATATATGCCTCTGCATAATATATATTTGTCCAGCGCATATCCTCATTTCTAGGTATATATTGCCATTTTGGAGTAAATATACAAATATGTGATCACATGACCCTAGATCAATGATCAATAAACGGAGACATGAAAATTATATCACCAAGGAGAAGACTGTGAGCTTAATTCCCAACACAACATTGGGCCTTAAGCTAATAAGTTCCATGGAGCACAATTATTAAATAAGTATTTTAAACTTGGCTTTTGTAAAGTTCCTAAGTTAGGAACCACAACTTTTCCTCAAGAAGCACAAAGTGATCTTGACGGCCAAGATCGTGATCCTAATTGAACTTCAATAGCCAATCAGAGTGAAGGAGGCTCACCTCTCAAAATCTATAAAGAGGAGCCATTTCCTTTGTATTGATCATCTTCTACTCTTCCTAATAAAACTCTATCCATTTCATCTTGGAATCTCTCTCTCTCTCTCTCTCTCTCTCTCTCTCTCTCTCTCTCTCTCTCTCTCTCTCTCTCTCTCTCTCTCTCTCTCTCTCACATCAACAATATCATGGAGTGATTATTAAGATCCATTAGTAAGCTTTTTTTCATCATTCACCTCCCTTGAGAAGATCAACCTCTTGAGGAGAAGATCTAGAGCCAAGGATGCCTAGATAAGCACGAATAAACCAAACCAAGAAAAAGACCAAAAAGAAAAGAAGCATCCAAGATGAACGCCACATGGGTCCACCAATTGATCTAGGATTGTTGGGAGGTTTTGCTCCTACATGTCTCATGTTGTGGTTTCCTATCCTCATCCTAGGGGTTTTCCCTAGTGGTCTTTACAGCAAGGGCATCTAACAATCATGCAAAGCATTTGATATTGTGGTTTGCAGAGCATTTACTTATTGAGCAAGGACACAACATTTGCTCACAATTGGAATCCGCTAGGAAGCACATGGAAGTTGTGGAAAGGCAGTTTTGGAGGCTAGAAACATATCGCAACGTCACAATTCATGAGCAAAAAAGCACAATTTTACTCAACTTCTCACACTCAACATGCTCTTCACTCTTTTGCCAGTCAATATAAATCGCAACGCTTTCCTAGACATGCTCTATTCTGGGGATGGTATCGATGATTGCTGCTAGCCCACTGCGAAAGAAGCACTCCAAATCTATATGATGTTTTTCTTGATCAAACAGATCTATCAAACTCGAACAAAGAATTTGAGCAATGTTCAATGATTAAATGCCAATACAACTTCTAAAAACCACGCAATCAATTGCGAGCACTTTTGGCAACCAACAATGATTTTATGTCATGTCCTTTTCTTGGAATTTAGTCATGTTCAAAGTCTGTTATTATAATATATTTATAGATACTAATTCAAGCACTAATCATCATGCATAAATGAAGAGTTGCATGTAGAAACATAAAAGCAAATGCTCATGCTCGCATGCTCAGTCGTAGATGAAAAGAAATTCTCTTGGTCTCATGCTTTTCAGGTACTAATTCAAAGCGTTGATCATGATGCACAAATGAGGAGTTGCATGTCAAAAAGATAAAAGCAAATGCTCATGCTTGCATGCTCATTCGTAGATAAAGGCCAATGCTCATGCTCGCATGCTTAGCCATGTCGGTTTACATGCAAATTAAGTGAAATTTTTGCATGCAAGCCCTCAAACATCATCCATACCATAAAAATTTAGACCACCACACAACATCCTTTAATGTTGACTTTTTTCCAAACTCCGTTGACATGATACCTCATCACATAGTATTACCTTTGCAAGGCAAGGCCAAAAAATACATTACAAAATCTTAAACTTGAACACATATATAATATGCATATGTAAAAGCACTCTATTTTTTATAGATAAAAAAAGCCTAAGAGTATTTATATCTTTCAAATAGTAAATTGGAGGACATGGATGTTGCATGAGAGACAAAAGGAAAAAAGCAAAGGTCTTGGCCAAAAATTAGTTTGCAATTGAGAACACTCTAGTGTGACACTCTAGCCAAGGAATAGGGATGGAACAACAATTCTAGAAAGTGAAAAATATATGAACTCCAGTGTGACCACTATGGCCAAGGAATCAGGATGCAACAACAATTCTTGGAGGACTAATATCTCTAAAATTCATAAAAGATAGTACAAGGCTCTAGAAAGTGGAAAATATATGAACTCTAGTGTGACCACTATGGCCAAGGAATCAGGATGCAACAACAATTCTAGAAAGTGGAAAATATATGAACTCTAGTGTGACCACTACAACCACAGGAATCAGGATGCAACAACAATTCTAGAAGGACTAAAATCTCTAAAATTCAGTACAAGGCTCTAGAGTCTACTATGTCTGGTCCCATTTCAGAAAGTTAGCACCATCCATCATCGTCGTCATCATCCCATGCATCTTCAATTACATCAGTGAGGGCGTGCACATGGCACATGGCGTTCTCTCTGTCTTTCTCTCGCATATTCTAGCATTTTTGTGAAATGGGCAGCGATATTTAGCTTGCTATAACACTGCCATTCGGTTGATTTAGCCTCCAAAATAGTCTCCTTCTCTTATGCCTTGTTGGTTGTTAATTGCTGTGCAATAACAGCTGAAGGGCTACTGATCTAGTTGTACTTCTGTGCAGAAGGTGCCAGTTTATTGGATATGATTTCTGAAGCAAATATGAAGGCTTTTGTGTTCATAATAAGTACCTAGTCTCGGATCATGTTTGTTATGCCGCTCTCTAGGTTACTCTGATGACTCTAATTTCTTGAGGCGAGTGTGCTGGTGAAAGGCTGATCTCACTCACACTTATACTTACTGCATGTTGAAAACAGGATACTTTAAGAGCGTGGCCGTTATGTCGGGATCCAGAAATATTTTGTCCGGAGCTGCATTGCAAGGTCTCTCTCTCTCTCTGAGTCCTCTCACGCGCGCGGTGTTCATTTTGAGTGTACAAAGTAGGCAGCAATTTGATGAGCCTGTTTCTTATATGACACATCGTTTTGTCAATTCAGTCTCCCATTTTATTGAAACAATTCTGGATGATTGATACTTTTCTGTACTACCCGATTGCCAGATATCATGAGTAAAATGTTCCACTGGTGGCAGCAGCCTGTAAGTTCGAATTCTCTCTCTCTCTCTCTCTCTCTCTCTCTCTCTCTCTCTCTCTCGTGTGCAGCTGAAGCTCTTATAACTGCAGGCAAGACAGGGCATGCAAAGACCAGAAGAAGATATTGATAAGGAGAAAGTTGCTCTCGTTCTTGGCGTTACGGGCATAGTGGGTTCCACTTTGGCTGAAACTTTACTGGATCTTGAGACATGGAACGTGGTAAATCCATGCAAGGTTTATGGGGTAGCTCGGAGGCCAAAACCAGAATGGTTTATGAAAGAGCCAGAAGTAGCATACATTCAATGTGACTTGCTGAACCGGGAGGAAACTATGGCCAAGCTTTCGCTGCTTGTGGATGTGACTCACGTATTCTGGGTGGTATGGGCCAACATGCGCACGGAGGAAGAGAATAGCACACTTGTTTGCAAACCGGAACTAAACATTACACTGGTCCTTTTGATTATGTGGGCAAAGCTTCAGCTCACGAGCCGCCACTATACGAAGGTCTGCCTCGACTTCCATATCCCAACTTCTACTACGTTCTAGAAGATCATCTCTTTGAAATTGCAAAGCAGAGAAACGACATGACATGGTCTGTGCATCGGCCAGATTTAATATTTGGCTTCAGCCCAACTAGTGATGCTATGCTGCGATCTGCAAGAAGGAAGGCTTACCTCTGATCTTTCCAGGCAACAAATTAGCTTGGGAACATCTGATGGACAGTTCAGATGCAGGGTTGATAGCTGAGCAGGAGATCTGGGCAAGTGTGGACCCCAAAGGCAAGAATGTGTCGTTCAATGTGGTGAACGGGGACACCTTTTCCTGGAAACGGTTGTGGAACATGCTTGCAGAAAGGTTTGCAGTGGAGGTACCACCATATAGTGGGGAACCCACAAGCTTGCAGGCAATGATGCAGGACAAAGGACCTCTGTGGGATGCGCTGGTGCTCAAGCATAGCTTATTTGAAACAAAGCTAGATGAGGTTGCAGCCTGGTGGTTTGCACACATTGTTCTCAATCCAGCAGTGGAAATGGTTAGCCTAATGAACAAGAGCAAAGAGTGTAGGAATTCGGTGGGCCTTCAACGGATACAACTTAACCTTTTTGGTTTAGAGGTTGCACCGTGATGCAACTTAATCCTTTTGATTAGAGGTTGCATCAAAATCATGGAGCCTTTTGCCCTTTCCGTGAGCCATGTTCTGAGATCCCGTCCTCGGACGCCTAGCCACCCACAAATCCAAGTGCTCCCCTTACCCGCAAAGGGCCCGCTGGTACCAGGGGACATTAAACACTTAGACATTTACCACTTATATCCACTTTGAACAAAGTCCCACTTCTACTTGTGGAATTTCTTTGAGCGTGGGGTGTTGCTCCCAACACTCCTCTCAAAGTGGGGCACAGGTCACGTTGTCTGCTCTGATACCATGCAGGAATTCGGTGGGCCTTCAACAGATACAACTTAACCTTTCTGGTTCAGAGGTTGCACCGTGATGCAACTTAACCTTTTTGGTTCAGAGGTTGCACCAAAATCATGGAGCCTTCCTTTTGCCCCTTCCGTGAGCCGCGTTCTGGGATCCCGTCCCCGGACTCCTAGTCGCCCACGAATCCAAGTGCTCCCCTTACCCGCAAAGGGGCTGGTACCAGAGAACATTAAACACTTAGACATGTACCACTTATATCCACTTTGAACAAAGTCTCACTTCTACTTATGGGATTTCTTTGAGCATGGGTTGTGGCTCCACTTTGCCATTCCAACAAAGAGCATGGCTTCTTTGGTTACCGAGATAGTGATGTCTCATTCCTGTACTGGTTGGACAAATTGGTTGAAAGTAAGATCATTCCTCGGGAAGGTTATCAGCTGGTGCCAAAAGATATAATAGTCTCTGTTCCTTTGCCATAAGTCTCTTTGAAAATATGAATATTCACTTTTGAGTCGAAACCTTTTAGGGAAAGCATTGGTTGTCCGTGATGCTTATAATCTGAGAGTAAAAAAGAACTATGATGTGTATTTTAGTTTGTAAGCTTGACTGCATACTATATAAATACAACTATGTTTTTTTCCAAGAAATATCTAGTTTATTGAGTGCACTTGAGCTTTAAAGTTACATCGGCAAACTGCACTGGCTTGGAACATGTTTTGAAGGAATTTAAATTGTCTCAGCCCATTTCATTAGAATGGCAAAACATGAACTAGCGGTCAAGTGTTGAATCTAGAAAATGATACGAATAGATCGATCGTCTTCAAATTCTAAGCTCACTCACATGAACTTAGCTAGACATGCATGATAAGAGTAAAAAATCATGAATCTTTTTCTCACTTTGCAGGTGTTGAGAGTTTTATTTCAATACTTTCGGATGTTAGTCTGAAACAATATGCTCTGACAACTCTATTTTGTGTTAATCAAAGTGCTATTGCTTTATCAGCCAACCCTAGATTTCATTCTAGGAGTAAGCACATTGAAATTAAGTATCACTATGTCAGAAGCAAAGTTCTCGACAAAGAGGTAAACTTGCAGTACTATCGAACGCAAGATATGACAGCGGATATGTTCACTAAAGCACTAAGCTTGGATGCAACAGAAAGTTTTGTGCAGAACTAAGTTTGAAGGTCAAAGCATTCATGGATTCAGATTAAGGGGGAGTGTTGGATATTATTCTACCATTGGAGTGATTCATCCGAATAATCAATCTTTAATCTTCATCCACTTTATTATCCAGTTCTGCAGTTTTATTCGTGTTTATACATAGTCTGCAGAAATACTCATAAATCGCTCAACAAGTGACTCAACATATCGAATATCATCTGACTTATCGACGACGTCGACGAAAGTCAAAGAAGTCGACCATGTTGAAGAACGACAGTTATTGTTCCACTTGATATGAAGCTAAAGACTTGCCCTACTGCTTTGCAAGTAAATTTTCGGGAAGTCCTAACTGAATGGATGCCAGTGCATTACGGCCATTTACCAATTGTGACTGCCTGATTAGTTGTTCTACTGGATACGCGTTAGTATAAATAGTTGATCATCAAAGACTTCTTAGGTCTCTAGAAAGTTTCTTTCAGAGTTCTATTAGAGTATTGCTATTCGCGCATGTTTTATATAGCCCATGTAATTTCAAATATCATTTATAAAGACTTATCTTTAATAGAAACATCCTCTAATTGAAGAATCTCTCTCTCTCTCTCTCTCTCTCTCTCTCTCTCTCTCTCTCTCTCTCTCTCTCTCTCTCTCTCTCTCTCTCCCCCTAAAGTAATAATAAATAAAATAGCCATTACCTTACTATGAGTTTCTCTTTGATTACAAAACATTGCTACATGGTTGAGAGTACATTTCCAACTTAGAAAAGAGGAAACTGTTCAAGATATTAATACAATAAATAATGGTTACGACTACTCAGCTTGGATGAGTTTCTAAACATAGTTAATGATTTCTATCCCCATATAATTTATTGCATGAAATGTTTAGATGAATGCTTTTTATCTAAGCACTTTTTCTAAAACAAAATACTTTACAAGCTTTACTTTTATGGTTTTTCTTAAGTTGCATGCTAACATTGTATGTGTGATGTAGCTACAAATGAAGGACTATTGAAGTTGTATTCATAAAGCAATTGGGTAATATGTTGGGTGAAATGTGTTGATTGCGGTTCTTGCTAAATCACAAAATTTCTTTAAAAAGTTATAACAAGTTTCTGAATATGAAAAATACTTCACGCTTGAAAAGATCTATGTGTCTACTTATGTATACATAATTGTGTTGCTACATGATACATGAAGGATTCTTTTGGACTTCATGATGTTACCAAAAAATTTATATGGCACTTATGTAGAGGGTAATGGTCGGATTCATGATATTTGCTCAAAACTAAGGTCATTGTTACTGAATCCTATGAAAATGGTTATGTACAATAAACTTGACAATGTTGAGAGTCTAATTGTAAATGAGCATGTAAATTGACTTGTATTTGTAATATTGCAAAAGGAGGCTAAAGGTGGTTATTGATGGCTTGTATACTCAATTCAATTGGGCATGCAAATATAGAAGTGCTTTATGTCATCATTTAAAGGTAATACTTATGTGTGTCCACCACTTTTTGCATGATGACTCATTTTTATGGCTGCATTCATTGGTGTTGCATGTACTCCTTCCTTCTCCTTTTGAGAGGAGATTCTTCTAGTTTCTTTATCTTAGCTTGATTTTCTTAGCATTTTCAACCCACGTGACATCTTGACATTGTGTGGCTTGCTTTGTAGTGTTTGGATTGGTTTATGTTTTATGTGACTGTTGTCTTGTGATGTTGTGCATGCTTGGATACTTGGTGATTGAAATCATCAAATGTTGATTGTGGATGGAAGTGGCTCAAGAACATAATTTGGGTTGTGTACTTACATGTGTTGTGTTTTTTATTTCTAAATTGTGGGCAATTGTGTGTTTGAGGTCCTGAACTATGCTCTTAAGATTTGTGATGAATTTGTGATGACGTCTAAACTCTTTTAGCTCTTAAGATTGTAGCGGTTTTGTTTAAATAGGTATGCTCCTTGTAAGTTTCATTCTTATCACTGTTAGTCGTCAAAGTCATTTGTTCACTTAACATTTCAAGCATATGTTTTTATATATATTGTCTTGGCTATGGTTCACTTTTTATAGCCATGGTGCTTGGCGTTCATGTGTTTGTTGATATGGCAATTGGCTTTGCCATTGGCTTGCCTAGTGAGTATTGGACCTGAACTTTTTGCTGTTGCATTGTCTTTGTTGGATGTAACTTGGTGAGTGATTTCTTTGTTGTACTTTTAGTAGCATTGTTCTCTCTCGTTTTGTTGTGTGTATTTAATTTTGCCATGGTTGCAATCAATGTTGGTAGTGTATGAATTCATTGCTCGGATGGCCTTTGTTTGTTGTGTTGGTTGCTAATTTTGGTTTATTGCATCTAGCTAGTTGTGCAACTTATATGGTATCACAGCCTATCGTGTTTATATTAGTAGCTTAAAACTTCCATTGTCTCCAATCAGTAATGTTTTCCTTCCAGGTTCATATCAACACTTGGAAAAGTTTGTGGTACACCTATTGTTTTATGGCATTAATCCATGGTATGATTACTATCTGCAATTTTGTTCTAAAATTCCATGATATACGAAACAATATTCCCAGTTCAAAAAAACTTAAAATTCCATGGTAATTTGGGATATTTATATGTAAATTCCACTACTTTAATACCTTGGATATGGTCTGACATTGGTGAAGGCCTCTCCTTTTCTCCCCTTGCAATCAAGAGTTTAATCAGTTCTACAACAGAGGACATGCAAGAGAATAACTAATTGTAATTCCCTCGTGAAAGTCCATGGTATTTCTGGATATTAATGTGTAAATTCCACTACTTTAATACCTTGGATCTGGTCTAATGTTGCTGAAAGGCCTCCTTTTCTCTCTTTGCAATCAAGAGTTCAACTCTTATCAGCTCCACAAAAGAGGACATGCAAGAGAATAACTTCATGGGAGTAAAGAGCAATGCTCAATATTCTTTTGTGGTAAAAGCAGAATTTATTTTCAGAAATTGCATCCAAGAAATGTTTAAAAAATGCTGACTTCAATAAGTGCCTGTTACTTCTTATAAAAAAAAAAATTTATAGAATAGTTACATGAATACAAAGCTTGAGTTTTCTACTACATAAATCATCAATCTCAAAAGAATACTGTATTTATTATGCTATAGAAGGTTTGGATGATATGATATTGCATATCCTGGTTATACCTTGTGGAGGCCCAATTTCATACAATGTCCAGACAATCAAAATTATATATTTGTTTACAAGGTGCCTAGAGGTATGTCTAAAGTCTAAACACCGGCATTGGCATACAATGGAGTGATCTCGTAAAAAATTAAAATCTGGACATTTTAAAGCTTAAGTAGACAGATGTATAAGAAATGCAGGTACGACATTTCTATTCTTTTGATGCTTCTTGAATTAAGCACTTCCTGATTAAATATGTCCCTTTTTCAATATAGTGTCTAGCTTCACCACTCTGCAAAAAATTTATGTCATAAAATGGCCTTCTTATGAACTAACGATGTAATGACATATGCTGGAATGCAAGTTCATAAAGTCAGCATTGTGTCCCTTAGAGCATAAGGATCATATGGCCCATTCCGTTGGGTTCCCTCTCCAGGCCTTAACAATCAGAGTGGGCCAGGCCCAGCTCATTCTATAATACACAGGAATGACATTTGTCTTTCAGTCTTGACAATTGAGATTGACTAGTTTAAACATTTATCAGGCTGTTTTTTACCACTGATTCTCCTGTGAAGTCTGGCGATACTTATGAGTGCAAGAACTCCCGTTGCTCTGCAGTTGTTACGAGTAACTTAAACATACACCAATGCACTTACTGGCCATTCCATATGACACATTCTACACTAACAGCTTGACCATGATGAGCTGAAAGGTGATGTCTGTAAACTACCATTCGAGTCTATAAAACCAATCTTAATGTGTAGAATGATGCAAAACTGCACATGTCTTCAGTCAAAGATTGCCAAAGTCTGACTTTACAGTTCACCAGGCTGCTGGCTTCAAAGAACGAATGAGCTAACCTGATTGCATTTCAAATACACAGTTTCCGACACTTCATGACTTGATACAAGCAAGAAAATCAAGAAGTGCATTGCAAAAGGTGCCAGTACAGAATAATTGCAACAAGGAATATCACCAAACCATGCATCCACCCATCCAATAAAGAGGAATTATATAAAACTCAGAAAATAACACTTACAGTTACCAAAAAGGGCATCATGATCAATATTAAAATTGAACTTAGCAATCTATCTAGAGAACAAAATAAAAATGCCTGTGTCCAGGAACGATGACGCAAGCAAATGTAACAACACTATTTTGAATGATAGCCATAATCCACTCTCAACCTCATGAGCAAATAATATTCCTTTGCCTTCAAAGAGGATTAAAAACCTCCAATTTTTTTCGTTGACAATCATTCTGTCCTTGCTCAGTCTAGGATAGCACCCAATAAACGACAGTTGATACTGTAATCTAGGTGAAGACCTATTGAAAAGCTCAATATACAGCAAGTGATTTATTGCAAAGGATAACACTGAATAAGAAGAGAACTGCTTCTAGCTCCCTACTTGTGATCAGTAAAATGTCTCAATGAACCATTCTGCAAGTATCGAGGGCTGCTCATCAAAACTGATTACTTTATCTGCACTATTGCAAATATTACTCTCCTCGAAGGCGGATTTGTGACGCATTGAAGAGTTGCCAATGCAATTCATGCAGAGCACCCTTCAATTTACTCAGAAAAAATAGTACAATAAAGATCAAGTTTAATGTAATACATCAGTACCACAAAAAAAAGAATCCCCCGACTGTGTCAATGTGTCCACCTCCAAAAAACAATAACTACTATGATCACAACAAACATACCCACATAAGAAACCCATTTGTCAATCCGATGTCGCTTCTCTATAATTCTCAAAAGCGAGTTTGATAGCCCCACCGTGTTTAGGATATCCAAAGCCTTCCGTTGAGCACTCTGAAAAGTTTAATCTACAAGGTCAGAGTAGTTTGCTAAAGTGCCAAAATTTCTCATTTCTTGAATGGAAAAAGACAATACTTTGCATCCATTCTCTCTAGCACAACAGATCCAAAACAACCTAGCACTCGGGTCACAATCTATAAAGTTTAATGATGCACTTAACAATAGTACCAGAAAATATCTCAAAGAGTCCACACTTAACAATAGTACCAGAAAATATCTCAAAGATTCCATTTACAGTCATGCACATAATGACATCCAAGGCGTAAAGCATAACAATCCTAAGACCACCTCAAAAACTCAAAATATTTTCCAAACACATTCCTTGTTTGGAAGCAGTTATGCGTGGAAATCTCATGGAGAGAGCAGAAAAAACCACTTTACTTTCAAGCGCTCTCTCTGCTCTGCATATTTTGCAAGAACAGCTGCCCCAGTTGATAATGCATCCTCCAACATGTTCGACGAATTGCGAGTCGATCGAACTGCTACCTGCTCTGTATCAAAAATATCCAGTACACGAGCAGAGTCGCCATTCTGGAGGACAACATATGGCCAATGAACCAAATTTATGAAATTCAATAAACAACTTAAAAAAACAAAACAGTCAAAGGCTATATTTACAACTGTAACAGAAATTCCATATAAAACATTCTGCTCAAAACCTCTCTGCAATCCCCCATTTTTGGAAAAATAAAAAAAAGGCATTATTGCCATGGTCTTCCATCAAAGGTGCTTTATGTCAAGATTAAAAACAAGAATGGAGTTCCTAACATGAAATTATAGTTCCATTGAATCGCCCTACAAACATCTCGTATTGTTTGAATAGATTCAAAATTCTGCTTCTTAGAAAATTTTACTTATTAGATAAGAGATATAATGGTATACATGGTAACTATGAACCCTAATCAATTGGGATCTCCTAAGATTCCAATCTTTTAGCAGTCTAACTTTATATATGTAGAATCCAATCGATCTGAATTATCAAACATGTAGGAGAAATCTGTACATCAATGCATGTAAATATAAGTTATATACCAGAAATAGCCCCTAACTAGTATACCTTTAGGTACCCTAATCTTTAAAAGGTCCACTAAGGGACTCTAGATAGTAAATATAAGCTTATTATTTAGACGTTAAACATTCATTGATTATTCAGCTTAATATTTGGTATTGCTTGGGCTGTTCGTGGGAGAACCCTTTGCTAGCCATTCTTTGTGGGAAATTCCTTGAATGTGTCTTTTATAGTCATTTTTCTCCACACTCGGCAGATCTCCATTTTTTCTAGCAGATCTTTAGCGGACAATTACCAGAAGTTCTTCAACTAAATTTGGTGGCAGAAAAAAAAATTTCCTATCTTTTTGGTGGCTGTTTTGGAGGATGTTCTGGCAATACCCATTGCACTTTCTAGCATCCTATTTGAAATAAGTTTTGGGACTTATTCATCAGCGTTTGTTTGCTGGCTTTTGACAATCTTTTGAGAGCTCATCACCCTATTTCAACTTCACTTGCTGGTTTTTCGTGGTAGTACCTACCATTCTTCCTAATGCCCTGTTTGGAGGCAATTTTGACACACATTTTATCAGCAATTGGTTGCTAGTTTTTGGCCTGTATTCTAGCCATTGCATTGCCTTCTTTGCTGCTGCTGTTTGGCTATCTTGCTAATAATTTGGAGCAACACACCCACCTATTTTGGAGCAACATACCCACCCATTTCCAGCACCCTACTTGGAGGTGATAATGACATATTTTTGCACACTCATTGGTTTTTAGGCTCTTTCTGCAGTACCATCGTCTTCAGGCTATTTTGCTGGTTTTTGGGGTAGCTTGGTGTTTCTCCTTTATCATTCCTCTCTGTTTATTGTGGTGCAACGACTTCTAAGTGTGTGTTGAAGAAGTGGTTGACACGTCTTCAATAATAGTAATGCCGTTTTCCTCTTAGGTGGTCCTGCTTATTCTCTTTGAGTGATATGTGTTTTTTACATGTGGTTCTTCTCCTTATATTATCAGTTGTCGATGCAGCTGCTTTTGAGAGTCCTCAGCGAGTGGTATCATCGATCTTGAGAGTGATACTAGTGTCATAGACATTGAGAATTGCTGAACTTGTAAACCTAGCTAAATAAATAAGACATGGTACATGGTTAGACTTGGGTCCAAGTTTTAAAGGCCCAAGATAATTTAGGCAAATTTTTTAGTACAAACTCGTGGGAGGCCTTCTTCCATGATGATGCCACATACCCACTTGAGTTTGGTAGCCCCCCATGCACATGTGCATGGGGGAGAACAAGTTAGTTTGCAACCAAGCATAGCATGCATGCAACATGCAAGATGCATGCATGAATATTTTGACACTTGGCAATTGCGTGCCAGTGATAGTACATACTCGAATTCTATTTAATAGAGTCTCCACGAGTTGGACAGTGTGTTGATTGGAATCATCTTCCATCTTCATCAATTTTCATTGTCTCCTTGATCTGAATATTTGTAGGAGGTCGCAGTTGGATCTGATCTGATCTTTTACATGTTTCTCCCTCTCCTCTCATCAGATTTCGATGAGGACAGTTGCATACTGATCCTTGGAGGAGGGTGCTACTAGTCAAACCTATCTCACTTCGAATTTGGTGCAAATCTGAGCCAGGACAGCAATCAACCATTTGTGGGAGGGCGCTAGATCTGGTTTGCTTGTTCCTTCATTTCTCCTCAACTAACATTTCCTCTTCCTTAAAAAATTCCTTATCTAAGGAAGGAATCCAGGGAATCTCAGTTTAAGGTCATGTTCCTTCTCCCAAGTATCATTGTCCTCGGAACTTCCTTTCCAACGAACTAAGTGTCAGTTACCTGCCGGTTTCTGAGCCCATGTTGACATACATCAACAATGGCCTATGGTTCAGTAGGTACAAAGGATGATAGGTCCTCCAGCCGAACTAAGTCCTCCTGAGGCATTAAGTCATCCTTTCCACCAAGTCGTTCCTTTAAACGACTAATGTGAAAAACTAGATGTACCTTAATCCCTTGAGGAATTTCTAGCTGGTACGCATTCCGATGGAGTTTCTTTACTATACGGAATGGCCCTGCGTAACGAGGTGATAACTTAGGACATTTTCCAGTCCTTAGTACCTTAGAATCTTTTGGGCAATTAATGCATAGTTCAAGATGAATCTATGAAAAAACCCTGTAAAGCCCAAAAAGGACTTAACCTCCCGGATGGTTTTAGGAATAGGCCATTCAGGTACTTGTCGGACTTTATTTGGGTCAATTTCCAACCCATGGTCCGAAATAATGTGACCAAGGTATATAGAAGCTTTTCTGGAAGAACACACATTTGGATTCTTTGGCAAAAAGCTTCTCCTGTCTAAGTAACTTTAAGACAGTCCTGAGATGCTCCTCATGCTCCTCCAAGGTCTTACTATAGATGAGAATATCATCTAAGTAGACTATTACGAACTTTCCCAGATATGGACGAAGAAGATCGTTCATCATCTGCTCGAAAGTCGCTGGAACATTTGTCAAGCCAAAAGGTAAAACCAGAAACTCATAATGGCCGTACCTAGTTCTAAACCCGGTTTTTTCAATATCCTCAGTTTTAATGCGAATCTGATAATACCCTGATCTCAAATCGATTTTGGTGAAGTGCTTTGCACCATGCAATCGATCAACCTGTTCATCCATTCCCGGCAAAGGATAACGGTTTTTTATTGTTAATTTATTCAACTTTTTAAAGTCCACACAAAGACGAGTGCCTCCGTCTTTTTTATCAACAAGGAGCACAGGTGCCCCCAGGGAGATTTACTAGGCCTAACATGGCCCATCTTAAGGTAATTTTGCAGTTGCCTATAATACCATGGTCAACACCCCTAGAGGGGGGAAGACCCTCTGAAAGCTGTTCAAGAAATACATCGTTAAATTCTTGTCTAAGTTTCCTAAAAATTTAACCTTCCGGCGAGTTTTCTTGTTTTAGGTTACTAGACATTAGTTCCATTTGGAGATTGTAAAATTGCAAACTACGTTCCACATGGTAAGTAAAATCTTTTAACCAACATAAGTAAGAACTGCAATCCACAATACATTTAACAGTTTCCAAAGCAGAAAGCATATACGGAGTAGAAATATCAACATTTCCATTTAATTCTATGAGTGAGCCGTTATGTAAGAACGACAAACTGTGTGTTACATAGTTTTTCTTCATAGACTCGTTCCTCTCATAGAACCACTCTTTACCAAGTATAACATCTACCCTATCTAGATTCATAATATGAAAGTCTAATTTATCCTTATAGGCTTGAATCTCTATTGGTAGACGTGGGACTATCCGGTCCCAAACTTGGCTTTTTGCTCCAGTTGCCAGCTTCACTGTGTATCGGTGGTCACTTTGCCTTGTTTCCACCTTTAGCTTCTGCAACAAATTAGCGTTAATAAAATTATGTGTGGAACCATCGTCAAATTAAACAGTTACGGCTTGGTCACCCACAACCCCCTTCATCCGAATGAGGTCATGAGGGCCAAATACAGCCGTATTAAAACAACAATGCTCACACACAGAATTTCCAGCAAAGAAAAGATCTACACTAGATATGCTAGAGTTACCTGGCGTCTTAAAACATGCCCCTTTAGCTTTCCGTTTCTTTGGACATTCCTTCGCGACATGACCTGGTTCCATGCAATTGAAGCACAGATTGTCGCTTTTGGCTTTCATGAAGGTTTCCTGGTCCAAGGTAGATCTTTTCTTCCTTTGCCTTATCTTTCGATTTCTTTGGAAAGAAAGGCCTCTTACCCTTTACGTCGGGCAAAACACCAGTCTCAGGCTTAGCCATCGTACGAGTATCATCGTAGATTCTGGCGAAGCGAACAGCATCCTCGAGGGTAAGAGGCTGGTTCCTCCTAACCTCTAGCTGGTAGTCTCTTGGCAACCCCTGCAACTTTACTAGCAAAGGATCTATTCTAGTTGCAAAACGAGAATAGACCTCTTGAAATTCTTGTAAATACTGATCCAGGGGCCGGTTCCCCATATGGATCGTTGCATACTGACGATAAAATTCAAAATCATCAAGAATAGGAAGGAAGGCCGCCTTAAAGGCCTTACAAAAATCCTCCCAATTCCTAGGAACTTCAGTCTTACCCCTTATATCTTGCCACCAAGTAAATGCTTTACCTCGCAGGTACATGACGGCGAGATTGATCTTGTTATCCTCGGATGAATCGTGCATGGAAAAGTGCGAATTCCATTGATCCAGCCATTGCAAGACCGCCTCCGGGGTTCTATCCTTCTTTGAGATCCTGCTGATCCCGACTGTGTTTTGCTTGCATATCCACAATTTGTTGTTGTAGACTGTTAATAGCCAGCATCAAAGCATCAAGGTCTAAGACAGAGGCAGATACTGTAGCCTCATGAACAGGGGACATAGGTTGTGTGGTAGGAGTAGGCTCCATTTTTTGAGAGAGAAGAGAGGTGAATCAAGAAGAGATGATAGAAGAGAATCAAAAGCTACTCAAGGAAAGTAGATACAAGGCTACTCTTGCCGTCTCTTCACAAACCAAATGGTATTGTCCATGGCTGCCAAGAGGAATAAGAGAAAGCAAAGAGAAGGATGCACCCACACCTCCACCTCTTTTTACAAAAAACAGATGCATAGGAGAGGTATGTCTCCCTCTCCATGCTATCCTTTTACCTGCCAAGTGGCCTTGCCTTGCCACCTAGCCTCCACCTCAGCCTTCAAGCCTTCTCCTAGCAATCTGCCAGGTGGCCTATAGCCCCTTCCCCCCTTCATTTTTTCTAGATTTCTTCAGACTGTCCATCGCTGGAAAACAGGGACAGGTCTAGAAAAAAACGTTTCAAATATGAAGGGAGGGCCTCGGTTTCACCAGCAAAGGATCAGAGAAGGAGCGGAACTAAAAAGCGCTGCTATCTGACAACTGTCCGGGCCCAGACAGTACCACGTGGCAGATTCCTCAACGCTTTTTGAGGACCATCGCTGGTCAAACAGCGATCCTGAATTCTGAAGTTTGTTTCCTACGCTGAGGAGGGTCCATCACGATCAGATTAATGCCTAGATCTGAGCGAATCAACTGTAGGAAGGACCGCCACCTGTCCTTTCCTGGACAGTGCCACGTGGCAGGTCTTCCTTAGGCCCCCAACTGTTTTTTTCTAAAACTTTTTTCTTCAATTTTACTTAAAAAACAGTGGAAAGACAAAACCCTGAAGGGTGCATAAAAAATGCATTTTAAACCGATTTGAAATCCGTCAAAGCAACGTAAATTACAAGAAAACCACTTCGGATCAACGCACCTGCTTTCAGTATGCAGTGGCTCTGATACCATATGTTACAAACTTACTTACTGCAAACCTCCAGGTGCCGGTTAACCACAAGAGACCGAACGATTCACGTTCCACCCCGCCATAGGACCTAATCCGGGTCCACCCACCGTGCCCTGGCCTGTGATCGTATCAAGCTGGATCCGACCTCCATCCCAGACGGCGTCCCATACCACCGCCTAGGCTCTCAGCCATCTCCTGCCTCACGCTAGCAACACATCTTGGCCGTGCGCACGCTCTACATCCACCTCCTCCTAGGTAGACAGAATGGATGGCAAATGAGTCCTCCTCCCCTTGTATACCTCCAAGGAGAGAGACTCCAAGCCATGTGCACTCTTGGATCATGACACGTGCCAACCATGCAGGTTCACGAGTCACCGGTCAAGTCTACAGGCCCAGTCATCGTCCAGTCTCAAGTCTGGGTTTGGGACCCAAGAGAGTTGGGTCCCTAACAACTGGAGCCTAACATGACTAGGATGTAGGAAATCAAAGTGCCAAGATCCTTCTAACATTCAATCTCCGTATACAAGAAGAAGAAAAAGAGGAAGAAGACGAAGAGGGAAAGGGTTAGGCGCCCTCAAGGAGAGAGAAAGTAGTAGCAATGCTTGAAAGGGAATGAATTACAAATGAACAAAGAGTACATATAAATAGGCCTTCCAAGGGCCTAGACTCTTCCAAACTCTAAGTACTAGAACCTTCCAAGACCCATTACTAATTATAGGGCACCCCCAAAAGTCAAGATAGGGTCCCTTAACATAATTAGATTTTACTTGGACCCACGAATTACTACGGGACCAAAATTGGGTCCAACTCAACTAAAACTGACTTAACATGGTCTAAATAATAAACCTAACCCATGGTTACACAAGTCTCGACCTTTTGGGTCAAAGTAACCTATGGGAAACTATCATTATCATTTATTACTTCTAACACCCTCCTTAAATGATAATGTGAAAAACATAACATGACATGAAGTATGAAAAATGGCAACAAAAATGCAAAGTGTTGCATGCTGCCCAAAACTCCATGTAGCCGAAAAAGAAAAGATGTAGCTTCTTGTCCAAGCTTAATGCCGCCAAAAAAAAAAAACTTCAGCTTGAAATAGTCGAAGTAGCCGAAATCTCAGCCCCAATCATGCCCGATGTAAAAGAGATGTAGAATACGAAGTGCGGTAGCATCAAGTCGAAGAGTGAAGACAAGCATGCTCCATCCAAAGTAGGTAACCAAAAAACCAGCCACAAGCCGAAATATGGATTTGCAATCCATCAATGGTTCCCACATAATTCCATAAGTCTTCTTATCACAAGAAACATAAAGAAGAGTATGATACTCTTTTACCATCACATCCTCCCGAATCTTACTATCAATGACCTGCTCACCAACACTAGGTAAGACAACACCGTCATCATAAGAAGTAAGCATCAAAACATGAAAATCAGCATAAGGTACTGATTTTGGTGAGGCATATGTGTTTCCTCCAAGGTTAAAAGATGCTTTGCTATCCCGCAAAGACTCGGACAGCCAACAAGAGGCTGTAGCAGGCTGTCCAACAGCCACAAAATTACCAACACTTTGCTGTCCAAAGTGTTCCAAATGTGGACCTTGCTGTCCTAAAACCTTCCGCAAGCCGTTCCCAATGCATAATAGGATGCTTACGATGTAACATAGGCTGAAAATGATCAATAAACCATGGCTAAATCTGGTGTCCACCATCTTCAAGAAAAAAACCAATAGCTTGTCACTTTGAACACCCAAAAAAGCCAGCAACACGCCACTTTGAACCAATGTACTAATTGACATGATTTTTTCCCCTCCTCCATTAGTACAAAATGGCTTCAAAGAATGCTTGATTTCAGCCTTTTCCAAAACATTATCTTGAGAAGCTTGCTCATAAAGTTCTTCACTAATGCATCCATCATTTGCAACAAATGGCTCAAGAGAAAAAGAATGCTTTACCATACCAACATTCCGATGCAAACTTGTACTTGTAGAAAGACAATGATCAAACTTTGCATGACTTTGCTCTTCTATCTTCAAAGAGGATGAAGCAGAGAGGAAAAAGCATGATGATGAATCCTTTATTCGGTACATCTTTAAAAGTGCTTCCCAAGCACTTTTAGAGGTCTTGCAAAATCTCAAATGATATAAGATAGATCTTGTTACCAATAAAAACTTGATTATCACGTGCAAAATCTCAGCTTGCAACTCCATGAAGAATAGTTGGTGCCATCCAACATATCTTCACCTGAACAAGTACGAATTGCTCCCAAATCTCTTGCCATAAGAACCAGCCAAGAAGATAAACTTTTCCAAACCCTAAATGTGCCCTAAAAGACACAAAAACCAGCAAGTATCAAATCTGACAAATCAGCACCGAAATGTGTCGAAACCACACATTAGATGGATGTAGGAACTCGCCTTCCTACAAGCCTTGTGTGCTGAAAATTTCAGCCTGAAATTGCAATACAAACTCAAAAACCAGCAAGCAAAGAATCAAGTTAGCCTCCAACAAAGCTTTTTTCGGAACCCTTCTTTCTTGCCAAAAAGTGTGAACAATACACACACGGATAGGGCTGTTGCAACACCCTACAAATGGTAATATGCTATCCAATTTTCAGCCTCGAAATGTGATCGGATCATCAGAAAAAAAATTAGCGCCTTCTTCCACGCCTGGAAACAATAAAAAGAAGCGGATCTTCACTTTGTAAAATCAGCAAGGGTGTTGATTTTTCAGCCAAATCAGAAGAATAGAAATTGCCTGTAGATGGGCGCCCTCCTGCAAAGGAGCAAATCTGAAAAATAGGGCAGCAGCGGACCAACGGAAGTAGGATAAACCTACACGGATGTGGGCGACCTAAAA
This sequence comes from Diphasiastrum complanatum, assembly GCA_029204225.1. Taxonomy (NCBI): domain Eukaryota; kingdom Viridiplantae; phylum Streptophyta; class Lycopodiopsida; order Lycopodiales; family Lycopodiaceae; genus Diphasiastrum; species Diphasiastrum complanatum. The sequence continues at coordinate 31,899,540 of CM055101.1, forward strand.
GAAGCCCCGAAGAAGATAATTAATGGCGCCTTCCTGCAACCTGAAAAATCAGCAAATAACAACCTGATTTTTGGGCGCCCAAAATCCTGTTATCTTCTTTGATATGTGGCGCCCTCCTGCAAAACGGAAAAGAGTCAAAAAACGGATCTTCACTCCAAAAAATCAGCAAAGGTGCTGAATTTTTGTGATCCCTAAGTGAAGATGATCTCTTTTGGTAGGGCGCCTTAAAGCAAGCATAGAAGATCCATGGCTCTGATACCATGTAGGAAATCAAAGTGCCAAGATCCTTCTAACATTCAATCTCCATATACAAGAAGAAGAAAAAGAGGAAGAAGACGAAGAGGGAGAGGGTTAAACGCCCTCAAGGAGAGAGAAAGTAGTAGCAATGCTTGAAAGGGAATGAATTACAAATGAACAAAGAGTACATATAAATAGGCCTTCCAAGGGCCTAGACTCTTCCAAACTCTAAGTACTAGAACCTTCCAAGACCCACTACTAATTATAGGGCACCCCCAAAAGTCAAGATAGGGTCCCTTAACATGATTAGATTTTACTTGGACCCACGAATTACTACTGGACCAAAATTGGGTCCAACTCAACTAAAACTGACTTAACATGGTCTAAATAATACCCATGGTTACACAAGTCTCGACCTTTTGGGTCAAAGTAACCTATGGGAAACTATCATTATCATTTATTACTTCTAACATAGGAATGGAACATGCATCTGAAATACACAAAGAACAACAAGCTGTAGATCATAAGAATGATCCTAATTCAATCCTCTTTGAACTCTATTCATTGTCTTTTGAATGAATCAAGATGTGGACTATTTCCTACTTGCTGGCCACTTCAAGTAGGTGCCTCAGATCTGTAAAACAGATTCTGATCAGCCTCTATATGACTTCTGTTCACTATGAAAGAAAGAGCCTATGCAAGAGAAACCACATGCAAAAGATCTCATCTAAATCTGACAATACATGAAAGAGATAAGATGAATTGAAGAAAACAGGTCCAGCACCCTACACCAGAATGTTAGATGGCTGTCCTGCCTCCAGAATAGCAGAATTTGAACGGGAGAAGGTTTGAAAAGTAGCGCCCTCCACCAAGGATCGTATTGCAACAGATTTCATCCAATTCGGATAAGAAATGAGAGAGAAACTAGTGGATTCCCTGATCTGATCCTGGTGTGAGTTCCTACACAAAAATTGAAGACAATTCAATGATGAAGAATGGAAGCTTATTCCAAAAAGCACTCCTCTCCAAATCGCGGAGGTTCCATTTGATAGAAATGATGTATGTACAAAGCATGGCATGCTATTGCCAAGTGTCCAAGGTATGTGGCAATTTGCATGCCTATTTGCATGTGTCTAATTTGTCATGCATGCATCTTGCATGCAAACTAGGATATGTGGCAAACTAACTTCTTCTCCCCCATGCACATGGGGGTCTACCAAACTTAAGTGGACAAGTGGCATCATCATGCAAGAAGGCCCTCCACGAGTTTGGCTTATAAAAAAATTTGCCTAAGTTACTTTGGGCCTTAAAAACTTGTACCCAAGTATGACCATGTACCATGTCACATTTATTTAACTAGGTTTATAAGTTCAACACCATTGAAGTTTGTCCTTTAAGTTCATGGATTCGAAGGTTGATTCAATATGTGACTTTGACCTCTGATAGTGTATATTCACATAAATCCTTTACAAAAGTTAGACCAATGACTACTCCGATATATATTTCTTCATATTCGAGTAGTCGCATTCGATACTTGACTTGAATATAAGTACATTTGAATAATCTTTATGATCATTCACGAAAAATGACGTGTAATAGTGTATTACAATTCCCGTGCCAAGACTTTGGGTCTTCCCAACACAATTTGTTCTACCCATAACGCCTCAAAACATTTAACACATCATTGGATACAATCACTACAAATACTCCTACTTGTCATGGAATGCAAAGCATGAGATGAGAGGCCCATAAGCCATGAGAACTCTCTTTTTTTTAGACCTAGATTAGTTATTTGTTGTTGGATGTACTCGCAATGTGCCCATTAGTAGCATATAACTAAAGGGCCCAAAGTGCCGACGACATAATTAATATTGTCTAGTCCTTCCAGGTGTAAAAGAACCATGGGACCAATGGACCAAATATTGAAGGGAAAATATCGTTGCATCTCCTCTCTCCTATGGTGAATGCCTACTATGTGCTCTGATTCCTAACATGGTATCAAAGCATGCAACGATCTCCTATGCAATGTTTCATGGGCTTGTCTCGTACGCCGTTTCGATGTAGGAAAGCAAGAGTCAAGTCACCAAGATCTAGTTATCAATCAATCTCCACAAAAAACAAGAGAGAAGAGGCTGGGCGCCCAACTCTGAGAGAGAGAGAGAGAGAGAGAGAGAGAGAGAGAGAGAAAAAAAACATCAACAAGAGCAATGGAGAGCAATGCTTAGCCAAACTGTTAAAATGGAATACACAATGAGCATCTAAGTACTCTACCTGGATGTGGCCAAATGCCACCAAACCCTAAGGTTAACCACTTACTAAATGTAGAGCACCCCCAAAATTCAAGATAGGGCCCCTAAACAAAATTAGATCCCTAAGGACCCACGAGTTAGTACATGACCAAAATTGGGTCCAACTGAACTTAAGACAAACTTAAGATGGCCTAAATAACTAAATACCCATGGTTACACAAATCTCGACCTTTTGGGTCAGACTAACCTATGGATTAACTTTAGCGGAGTCATTTATTTCTAACACCCTCTTTAAATGACAATGCAAAAACTGAAATCTTCACTATGTAACAAAACCAACATGTGGTATCAAATTTAAAGCTTTGCATAAAGCTTCAAATCTGACTCTAGGCAATGCCTTAGTGAAGAGGTCCGCAATATTATCCTCCGTAGGACAATATTCAAGTAAAATGTCGCCATCATGAAGTCTCTCCCGAACAAAGTGATAATGGATCTCGATGTGCTTCGTCCTCGCATGAAAAACAGGATTCCGTGCAATGGCAATAGCACTTTGACTATCACTCAAGATAAGAGTGGCTGAGGGTTCGCCAAACTTCATGTCAACAAGTAGTCTTCTCAGCCATAAACACTCCGTTGTGGCTGGAAATATTGCTCTATATTCTGCCTCACTAGAAGAAGTAGCAACAGTGGACTGCTTTTTACTTGACCACGAAATTGCAGATTTTTCATAGAAAAAGCAATGTTCACTTGTAAAGTCCAGTGTCTTGATCTCCACCCCAATCCGAGTCACTAAAACCAACCAAACATGCGTCATCACAAGCAGGAAAAACCAGTCCATGACTTCTTGTTCCTAGAATATATCGAAAGATCCTCTTCAATGCTTTCCAATGTGATATCATCGGGGCATGCATGAATTGACTCATGAATGAGACACTATAAGAAATGTTCGGTCTTGAATTACATAGGTAAATGAGACAGCCAATAGCTTGACAATATAAAGTAGTATCAAATCGTTCACCATCACCTTGACTACTTAATTTCAGGCCTGTCTCAATAGGTGTAGCAACCGGCTTGCAATCTTCCATCTTGAACCGCTTCAAAATCTGCCCAATGTAACGTTCTTGAGAGATGAAAATTCCAGCCCCTTTTTGTACAAATTCGAGACCAAGATAAAAATGCAATAGGCCTTGATCTGAGGTTTCAAAAACCATACCAAGAACTTGCGACAACAATTTCAACTATCAAGTGACTTGCAGGCCTCAGGCTACCAGGTTACGAGCTAGAGCAGTGAGCACTTGGCATAGAACACCAAAGACTCAAATAAAGTTGAAAGTTGACTCCTTTTAACTAACTTGTAAATTTGGAAATTGAAAGTTCAAAGTTGAAACTTGAAAATACTAAAGTAGTAAGTGCAAAGGTTTTGAAGATGTAAGGTATACCTCACCCATGACTTCCTAATGGGTTGTAGGTCATTATCCACAGACTGCCGCTCAGCATGTAGCTCTCTCATCCTCACACTCCATGGTCGGGCCCTCCCACTCAACACCAACACAAGATACTGCTCGCATCATATCCCTCCATGCAAGGGTCATAGCCACATGAAAGGGGAGGTCGCACAAGTAAAAGCACCTCCTAACAGCAATAGCAGTTGCATCCCTGTGCGACTGCTCGAAGGCTGCCACATAAACATCCCTACCTCTCACATGTCCTCGACCCCGTCCCCTAACATCTCCAGCCCTACCAGTAGCACTATTGCCTGCCCCACCTACTGGCACTGTAGGAGTCTCTCCAGAAGAAGAAAGTGGAATGGGTACTGCAGCGGAGCTAGTGCCGGCTGCAGGTGACGGCTGTGATGTGGAATCTCGGTGCTCTGCCGCACCTGTAACAATAATGGTGTTAGCTAATAAATTAGAGTCACTAATAACTCATTAGTAATCAAACTATAGACTGAACTTTAAGTTCTAGTTTTAGATCAAACAAGAATCACCTATGGCTGAAGTAGTTCGTCCCCGATCCCGGCAATCCTCAATGACTCCGTTGCCTAAGTGCAAACAGCGATCTCGTATCCTCGAAGACATAAAAGATGCGCCCTTATTCAAACGGGGCCACCTCCATAAGTATTCCCGCAATACTTGCAAGTCCACTTCTTCGTGCCTGATGTGCCATAACCTGAATTAAGGGTGACGTGATCTCATAAAGGATCCCGCTGTCTGGGCATAGCTAACTATCTAGTGTCAACAAAACAATATTATTAAATTAAAACTAATCCTAATTTCTAAAACGGTAAACCTACGCTCTAACCTCACTCTAGCTCACACACACACACACACACACTCTCCCTCTCTTTCTAGATTCTCACACACACACCTCTCTCTCTCTCCCTCTCCTCACTCACACACACACGTCACAAACACTCCCTCTCCTCTCACACACAACACACTCCCTCTAATTCAAAGTTCACACACACACACACACACTCCCTCTTTTACACACACACTCTACCTCTCCTCTCTCTCTCACACACACACTCCCTCTAGAGTCTACACACACACACACATATTTCACACACACACTCACAACACTTAATCTATTATCTCACACTCACACTCTCCACACACGTGCCAGCGGACGGATCAGTTGCCTCTAGCCAGCGGACGGATCAGTGTGATGCCCTCCAGTGGCCTGCTTCCAGCTAAACAACGGATCTGTCAAGATCCTAGCGGACCTGCCAACTAAGCCTAGTTGCAGCGATATCAACTGCAACGATGGCTAGCCTATGAGCCTGCCTCCAACGAACTTCCAAACGGATTGCAGAACCAGGACTGTTTGCTTGCAGAGAATTCGAATCATGGCCAAAAGTAAGAGGGGTGGTGCACCTGCCCTTCCTGCCAACACTGCTTCATCCACTTCATCCTCTTCATCTGCCTCATCTTCTTCTTCCATTTCAGACGCGTCCATCGCACCTACCTTCAATCCACCTTCACCTTCACCGTCTATTCCAGTTGCAATCCCTATCTCTCCGTCAGATCCTATTCTTGCTAATAGTGAATCCATTATAGCCGACCCTTTGACCCCGAATACCCCAGAAGAGGAATCACTTCTGCCTCCAGCCTTTATAATCTCTGTAATTCGTGCAAACTAGTTACATTCCTATGAATATCTCAACGACCATCGAAGAAAACTTTTTTCTCTTGAAGCTATGATCCAAGCTGTGCAATCTCATCTTCAAAAACTCGATTCGTCTATCGATGATCTCAAGAAAGAAGTTACAGCTATCAAAATCAAAGCTTCCTCTCATTCAACTACTTCAACTAAGATCCAACAGCTTGAAAGTCAAGTGGAACAGCATAATACCGTTGTCCGATCCTGGGCAGATGTGCTTAAAGGTCCTAATATTGTTGTTCTACCACCTCCACCTTCATTTATCTCAGCTACGTTCATCGAGAGCCGTTTGCGAGAGCAAAAGGCTCTTACTGTCCGAGTCAGAGGTATTACTAACTCCCATGATACTGTTGGTGAAGCTAAAAAATTTTCTTGAAGAGAGTCTTCAACACCACCACAAGGATATGGATACTGCATGGCGGCCTAAGAAAGACCCAGATACTCTTGTCATACACTTTGCATCTGCAACTGGTCGTCATGAAGTGTTAGGGAAGAGATCTACACTGCGGGGCACCACAGTATACCTGGATGAAGACCTTACTTTCATTCAGGTTCAAGAACGGAAAAAAGCAAAACAGGAGACTCTAACGAACGGAAAGTGGTTGGTCTATAGGGATGGTATCATTCGTTTTGTAGATATTAAACTTGTTGCTATTAATGAGACATCTGAGATTGTTCAGAGTTAGTGAGAGAGTTAGAGCACTGAAGAGATGCCAGTTGGATCTGTAAATGGTCTTCATACCATATAATCCTGGACATTATCCTCTTCTTAGTTAGTTTGGTTTAAGTTATGTTGTTTGACGGCATTGCTCCGTCTTGGTTCCAACTTATCTGATGTACTTGTTTGTCTTATATGCCTTTTGGCATGGTAAAGACGTTAATAAAGCTTCTTCTTCTTCTTCTTCTTCTTCTTCTCTCTCTCTCTCTCTCTCTCTCTCTCTCTCTCTCTCTCTCTCTCAAACCAAAAGGTGTGAAGAAACACACCTCAGGACCGCGCGGGTTAACAAAAAAAATTTGGTTTTTTTTACAGTCGTTTCGAATGCTGAAATGGCATTTCAAAACGGGGTCGTTTCATACAACTCGTTTCAAACGCGTTTCAGCGTTCGAAACGCGTTTCGAGGAAACATTGCTCCTATGTCCATACAGTATTTGGTCCACTTGTCCTATAGTCCTTTAACACTTGATTACATCATTGGCGTGCCAGGCCCTTTGATTATTTATTACTAATGTGTACATTGTACATTCAACAATTGATAACTATTCGTAATGTCATTGATTAAGCACATCTAGTTAACCACTGCAACTTCCACAAATTGTGATTCGTTGATGGCCAGATTTGTTTTTAGAAGGGCCTACAAAGAAATCTATTGTTTATTGTTTTGACAACTTAATTCGAGGTCAACATTCAAGCTTCAATGTACGTTTTATGGATCATATTCTGCAGATGTGATCTTAAGGTTGCTTATTTTCTCTCAGTAAAGAACAAGCAAGCATATCATTTTCTTGATGTGGAGCTGTCAAAATGCACGGGAACCTAGAAAATCAAGGAAGTATTCTCCAGCTTCTCACATAACTGTTGATTCTGTTGTTGTTAAGACAATAATGTTGTCTACCACACTTATAAATACATATCAAAGGGTACAGAGATCTGGAATCTACAAGTGCCTATCACTAATCAAACATAAAGTGAGCAACAGAATTTTCACTTACGCAGTTGGAAGAACTAGACCGTCAATTTAGTAAACATTAGCTGCCACAAAGCTAACTATACATTTCCATCTATGAAACCTTTACCATGAGGGCATGCTGCATATGCACAAGGGGGAGAAGCAGTTGTCACATGACCCATTCACCTCTGCAATGGGATTGAACGGACAGATTTTTCACACTCCTATTTGTGTTCTGGCATGTAGGCGAATGACAAATATATTGATAACGTAGACATAGATAAGTATTTTGTATGTTCTACGTCGGTGTGACCTGAATTTCATTTAGATGGAAAACTTCATTCAAATGAGTTTCGAGGGACTATTTCTCAAAACATGTCAGCAGGGCTGCCTCCTAGATGGAACATAAAACATAAGAGCTTGTTCCAGAAGCAAGCGATGAGTATAGGCTTCCTAATAAGATGAATGTGAGAATACCTCAATTTTTAACGTTGGGACTTTCGTTCGTGCTGCCCATTAACTTAAAAGTTTCAAAATTGAACCATTCAAAAATATAGGGCAGCTTAAGACTGCAACGTACCACTCTCTGTAGAAGGTCTGCTCGCTCTTGAGCATCAACCTGTCTTCTATGCTGGCGAACCAGGTATTTGTCAAGCCCTGCCTTCAATGAATCTACTTCCTCTGCCACTTGTTCTATCTTCCTGCAATAATTAAACATATCTATTAGCTGTCTTCCACGGTCAAGTATTCATTATTCATTAACTCATTAAAGATGTCTATGGTGAAACTTTAAACATCACAAAGACTACAGCGTGTTTTGATTTTCAAGGCATGCCGTGGCACAATGTCCTCAAATTACTAGGAAGGTTTCAGCCAGATTATCAAGTATTAGGAAAATCTTAACAAACTTTCAACATCATCAGAGAGCTACACTAGGCCTCAACAGGTAACACTTTACAAAAGGCTGACAAACCCTATGAGAAGGGAACTCCTAAATCACTAGGAAGCTGTAAGCCAGATAATCAAGTATTAGGTGAGTCATAAGAATCTGCAAAGTCATCAGAGAGCCACATTAGACTTGAATTGCAACGCTTTGAAGATCAGAAAATATCTCCTTAAATCACTAGGAAGTCGTAAGCCAGATTTTCAAGTATCAGGAAGTTCATAACAAACTTTCAGGGTCATCAAACTGAAAAACCCTACAAGACGAGTTCGGAAGATTTTCAAAGAAATCCGACAGATCCGAAAAAGGATTGCTATTGGCAAGAGAAGTGAAGAAGAATCAAATCAAACCAGACCGTTTCCAAAGGTCACGATGCGTCTTTGGAAGCTGAAGCCGCCACAATCTTTCCATCTCAACACAGTGATTTTGCAGCTGCGTAAGGTCACGCTTCAAGGCCTGTATCAAATCTGGAGATGCACGTCCCACTCCATGATTACTGCTGCTGCTGCTGCTGCAAGCGCTGTCCAAGGCGAAGGAATTCGATGAGACTTGGCTAAATTCCAGCCGCTCCAATCTTTCAAGGCCATCACGAACAACCAGCAGAGAATGGCGAGCTTGCTGGTGTACTTCGGACAGTGTTGCTCCACTCATTCCTTCCTCCAATCCCTCCTCCTCCTCCCAAATCGTCCTCACATATCAATCCTACGAAACAAAGCGCTCCAATTTGTCCAAAAACGAAGCATATTTCTGTCTCGTTTTTCCAGCAGCAAGCAACTACCATCCACGAATACAGGCAAATTAGCGAGACATCATATATTTTAGCTCCGCTCACTTGGATTTTTGCCACGTCAGATGATGCCATTTGGAATCATTTCAACCGTTTAATTTTAGAAGCGTGGCAGAATCTGAACGTTTATGGCACAATCCAACGGTGGTGTGCTTTCTCGTGCCATTTAGATACAAGGTACTGGGACTAGCAGCGAGTTGTACTATGGAATATGCCGGGCAAAAGGCCATTTTGCCCTGTAAAGCTTTATTGGGCAGAATGGCCTTTGCCCGGCCCATTCCATTGCGTAATGGGATTCTTTTCACATGCCATTAATAAATCATAATCTGCAATTTGACTTTCTTTGGACCAGCCAAAAACTGCCACGTGGCAGACTGATGAGGACTGACGCTCGCGGATTGACGCGCATTTTTTTTTGTCAATTTTTTTTTAAAACCCAGTGACGTTTTTTGCTTCTTAAAGAGCCAAAAAAAGGGGCATAATCATCACAAAGAATCCATTACGATATTGTAATGACCGTCACCCGCCCAACCAAGAGCACACACGTGACAGGAACTTGGACCTTGAACAAATGGACACAAATTTTGATTTATTCAATGAGCAAATGGACAAGAATTAGTTTCTCCAAAACCCCCATTATGAGTATACTTTGATAAGACCATTACAGGTTGTGCAATGGAAAGGGCCACTTCCCTCATGTAAAATCCTAGTTAGGTTTTCTCTTTTGGTTTTGGTTTACAGATTCGTACAATCCATGCATTGATAAGATTTCTTAACTATTAATAGCATTTTCATATATTTTCTCATATGAAATAGAATCATTTTCAAATTTCAACCTATCCTCAACATATTCCATAGTGAATTGAAATGATTCATAGATTATTCCTTCACAACAACCATTCATAGCCAATAATGGTGTTGGTTCTATTTTTTTTAGTCATTGTCCTCGTCAACTTGAAAGATCATGTGTAGTTGGTCATTTATCAACTTTGTACATATGCAAAGACTGGCGTAAATAGCAATAAGCTTGTAAGATATTTGTCTCTCGACACTTGTATATATATATATACTAGCTGAATCAAGCTATGTAAGTGTTAATTGAAATTCTCTTTCAATCAGAGTTATTTTTAGCCAGCGTTATCACGCTCAGCAAGTTGAAGTTATTACTTCAAGCCATTGTACTCACTGTTGAGATTATTGTATATATTACATTTAATCAAATAGATACAATTTACATTTGTGCAAATGAAAGGTACTAGAGATGGCGTGAGGCCGTTGTGCCGTATGGAGGAGATCATGGACGGTTGCTGTCATTGTCAAATTAATTTGCACAGTACAGGATGTTTTGTCTCACTACTGCGTCGTTCATTTGCGCAATCTGTATGACTTCTTCTACTTGAATATTTCTGCTGCTAACTGTTGTGTTTCCGTTCCTACACGCCTACGCTCTAAGCATCGAGCTTCTGCTGCCGCTCACGCCCACAGTTACACCATGTGCCAAGTTTCACGTGATTGATGGATCCTTTAATGACTAGACATTCTCACACGTGCCAAATCAGTTGAGTCAGCAGCAACTCGAGCTATCTCTTGTGTATATATAGAGCCTCATTTGGCCATAATCAACAAGAAAGTCAAATATTGGTTTTGCAACACATCTTGAGTAATATCACCATTTGTCTTGTGATTTTATGCTTCTATTGCATTCTAATCTTAGTGTACTTCATTCTCTGCTGACAGGCCATACAGGGACATGTTTTCACACGTGTGAGGCCCCTCTTGCCTTAGTTTGATCTTTGTTGATTGTTCTTGTTAGATTTGTTGATGTAAAATCGATCTAATGAGCTCTAATCTTGTGTAGATTGGTAGATTTATTGAATCTAACACCCAATCTCTCTTGTGGATCTGATTTGGATCCATTCTTGGTCTTTAATTCTCTGGAATTTCACTCTAAGATCTAGTGGAATTAGAGAATATTAACATTCATGGAATGATGCAATAAAATCAATTACCAAAAATGGATCATCTTCTAGAATGAAAAATTGATGAACATGATTATTAAAGAGAATATCCATGTGGCCAAATGTTTGTAGAAAATTTTAAAAAGGTTAAAATTGAAAATTGACCAACTAGAAGGAATTATGAAATCAACTAATGGAAACGATTCAAAGGAATATTTTTTTTAAAAAATGAGAGTTACTTCGTTTTGGAACATTGTTTCGATGCAAGAAAATCTGAGTTTGAAGATAAGTTTTATCAAGATTTTCAATATCACAAAGCATCCAATCTAATCTGGTTAACCTCTTGATTAATCAACAATGATACCATGTGATGAGTATGAGTTAAGGCAAAAAGAATCTTTAAAAAGGAAAAAATGTGAAGGTCCAAAAACATGTAGTCAACCTCCGTTTTTCAGGATGCCCATTACTTGAACGATTTGTTTAAGACTGAACATAAGAAATCTAACACTCCCTCTTAATATGGATCTTAAAAAACTTTGATTTTCATATTTAACATATTGTTAAATCTGAGATGTTGCTCTTTTGATAGAGCCTTTGTGAAGTAATCTGCTGCCATGTAGTTTGTTCTACTTCCTTGTTGTGCACTTTCTAAGGTAATGATACCTAATTTCTATATGTTTGCTTTGAGAGTGAAATCTCGGATTGAGAGAAAGCGCTATTGTGCTTTGACTGTCACAATAGATTGTTGTAAGAAGTGTTTGTGTAAGATTGAGGTCTGCAAGCAGTTGCCTTAGCTGGATCGCCTCTTTGGTTGCATTTGTGACAGCTATGTATTCAGATTCCGTTGATGATAATGCAACTGAGGTCTGCTTTCGGCTGTTCCATGAGATTGGGCCTTGGTTGTATAAAAATACAAATCGAGAAGTTGATTTTCTGGTGTCGACATTTCCTGCCCAATTCGCATCTGTGTAGGCTTGAAGGATGTTGGCAGTTTGGCTGCCTCCTTAGAAAATGTTGAGAGTTTTCGTTGTTTGGATGTACTTCATGACCTTTGTTAGCGCTTTCTAGTGAGTTGAGTTTGGATTTGACAGAAACTGGCTGAGTGTACTGATCGAATATGCAAGGTTTGGCCGCGTGCAGATCATTGCGTACATCAATGAGCAGATAATAGATTGAAACGGGTAGTGCTTCATCTCCTCCTTTTCTGCCTTTTTTTGAGGAGACTGTTCCTTTGATAGCTTTAGTCCAGGGTCGAGTGAAAAGTAATTTGGTTTGTAGTTGTCCATTCCATACTTTTCCAGCACGTTGTTGAGATATCGTTGCTAACTGATAAAGATCAGTCTGTTGGGTCAATCTCGTTGAATTTGGATTCCGAGACCATAGCGGGTTGGTGGATGTGAAGGATTTCAGATCATTCAAGATCCAATCCATGTCCCAAATCTTTGGTTACAATAAGGAGCAAACCAACAATCCTGCCAATGTAGAAAAATTAGCATCTACATACAAAATGAGATGCAAACTCTAAGAGATATTGATCAAACATGAACCAAAACATAAAATATGTTTGTTGTCCATACAATTACAGTACCCTACTGTATTTCACACGTGTGGAACCGAAAATAGCAATAAATGATCATTCTACACATAGAATTGCAAGTTAACACCAAGATAGTGCACCAATGAGTAGTAGAACCCAAAGAGAACCATGTATAATGATGAAATGAGAGATAGAAGAGAGAAGATGTGTCTCTCCACTAGTTACATCCTTTTATAGAGTTTCCAAACCCTATTTGGCCACTTGGCTTTCCCTCCAAAATGTAAACCCTACTATTTGTGGGTCTAGATTCAATGTACCCAAAGTTCAAATTTGAATCTCTCTCAAACTCGACTACCAACTTTCCCACACTTTCCAAAAGTGTTTATTGAATGTATTTTAAACTAATATAACTTCAAAAAGTTTATTTCTAAGTCTAAAATGAGTTTTGGCCTCTTATTGACAATTTACCAAAATGTGACTAAACTAGACTAAACTAGTTGAAATCTCTCACACTCCCTCTTCAACTAGTTTTGGCATAGTTTTGACAATAGAACTTTGATCCAACTTTAGAATGAATTCCATCCTAAGTATAGATCTTCTTTCTAAGGTTCTAAAGTATCTTTCATAATTGATATAGAGAATAGTGTCCAAATTGGATGCTTCACTATTTCTTACATCAATTTTACACATCAAGATATAACTAGAACATGAAGAACCAAATAGAATGTGAATGAAATGATTTCTCCATGTTTCAAACTTTGAACTATTTGGAAAATTATAGCAACCAAACAATAAATGTGAGTGATGACCATTTGCTTGCTTGTCTCCTCCAACTTTGTCCTTTCTTGATATGTCTCCACCATAAAACTCCATGAATGAGCCTCCATCTCCATCTTGCCACAAGAAACCATCAAACCTTGGAAATCCATGAGTAGGTGAGTACATTAATTATGCAAATCCAGCACCACATGACTCCATAAACCAAGTATGTTGCACTAGTCCATTTTCAAGATCTACTTGACACAAGAAAATGACCATGAATTCACCAAAAATTGACAATCTCCAAGTATTGGCACCAAGTAGCTCAACACTTGAGAACTTAGCCATGGATGAGTGACATAATGAACCTCCAATAGCTTCATTTCCATCAGCAAAACCAGCCAAGAATGCTAGTACAACTCCAACAATAAGATATTGCAAGACAATGTAGCTAGTTTGTCCATATCTTGACAATTTGCACACATTCACATGAAATAGCTCAAACATGAGATAGAACAAGTAAAGTAAACTTGAACAAAACTTCCTTGCTACTCCTTTGACCTTACTTGAGTCTTCAATAAGCTATAAAAACAGATCCATAACATCTTTGCCAAATAACCTTCTTTTGATGCTCTTGACTAGCTCCAAATTGCCACCTTTCCTTTTGTGTTGTTGAAGCCCTTTGAGACCAAACTCTTGACCTCTTGAACATCAAAGTCATTGAACAAACTTTGTTTTCCAGATCCATTACTTACTTTTCCAGTATGAAAACCATGAGAACCAATATCCACTTGCATAGCATCATCTACACAAGAAAATTCTCCAAAACATGTGAGTAAGGCAAAAATGAGTCGCTTTCACTTGCTTACCTTTCTCTTGGTCATCAAAGATATGAATATATTCAGACCTGAACCTTTGGAGATACTCCCTCTCAAACATATGATCTAGATCCAACAAGATCTCATCAATGCTTGATCTCGATCTTCCACAAAGGTTAGTGAAAACAATGTCACCAATGTCACCATCATAAATCAAAAGATAGATTCCAAACTTTCCATCCAACATGAAGTAGAGTAGGTGAAGATGAGTATCAAACCTAATAAATCCAGCCCTCTTGAGTCCATAACAAACCTCAATAAGCTCACCAATGAGATCTCTCTTGCCTTGAAGAAATTGCCTCTCAATTTGCTCCATGTAGTCTTCTCCAACCAACATTTTGCCATCTTGATCATGAGTGATCAATTCACAATCATAGAATCCTTTGAGTTGATGAAGAGATGTGAGATCCATGCCTTGAATCTTCCCAAGAACCAATCTTCCATTGCTCTTTCCTTCATAAGACTCCCTCTTAATGATTGCATCATAAGAAGTAGAAACCTCAAAAACATTAGAAGCCATGAAAAAAATGATTAGTACCTTCAACATAAGGATGATTGAAGTACTCTCTTTCTTCAAACAAGAACTTCTATTCAATGTTTTAGGTAATGGATCATAGGATAATGATTCTTCCTCACTATCATTCACAATGACATCATTCAAAGTACATCCTACTTTGAACTCTTCACATACTTCTCTTCTTCTTGACTTGTGACTATCTTCCTCACCAAGTCTCTTGATAGAACCATTTGATGTACTCTCTTTATGAAGACATGTGACTCCACTTGCTAGAAAAATGACTTTCTTGGAATCATAACAAAAGAATGTAGAAGAACCACCTCCTTCATGCATGCACCTAGCAACATCTTTTGACATATGATCAAAGAAATCATTAACAACAATCTTTTCCAAGGAAGAACCTTTACCTCCATTGATGAAGTTAGCTCTTTCCTTACCTTTTGCATGCTTGCACTTGCCATGAAGAACCATTGAAACACCATCATTATCCTCAAGACTAGCCAAGTTAGCACAAAGATGAACATCTCCAAGAAGCATATTAGATCTTGACCTAGATCTAGCATAAGGAAGCTTGTTAGACTTTGCATAAGATCCACCAATCTTATTGATGCTAAAAGGTAACTTTGGAAAGTTGAGACCAATCTCCTTTTCCATTTCATCCTTTTTGTTAGCCATAACAAAAGCATCAAGCTTGAAAATTCTACCTTGTCTATTGCCCCTAGCAACCAAGATTTCTTCCTTTGTAATGAAACAAGCATCACCACCAAACTTTACCATGTATCCTTTCTTTATCATTTGACCAACACTTAGCAAATTCTTTGAAAGTGAAGGAATGTAAAGAACACCATCAAGTCTTGCTTTCCTATTAGTAGAGAGACAAATAGGAATTGAACCAATACCTTCAATCACACACTCACCACCATTGGCCATGTGAATTGCTTTCTTGGCTCCATCATAAGTGACCAAAGAAGTAAAGAACTCCTTGTGACTAGTCATGTGTGAGCTAGCTCCACTATCAATCCACCATGAATCTTTGTCACCTTCACTTGATATTGGACTTGATGAACACATCAAAAGAGAATCACCACCACCTAGACCCTCATCATTAGTAGTAAAGTTGATTTTCTTGCTACCTTCATCTCTTTGCTTCTTCAAACATTCATTTGCAAAATGCCCTTTGATTCCACAATAAAAGCATTTCAACTTAGAATTATCTTTCTTTTTGCCAAAAGAAGAAGTCTCACCTTGATCTTGCCCTTTAGATCACTTGCCTTTGCCTTTGCCCTTGAACTTATCTTTCATGTACATATCCTCCTCTTTATAATGAGATGTCGATGTAGATCCACCTCCTCTTGATTGAAGCCTATACTCCTCATTCACCAAGATCTCTTGCAAATCCACAATAATTGGCAAAGTCTTTTGAATAGCAAAACTTTGAACAAGATTAGCATGATCATCCAACAAGCCATTAAGTATAACTTGAACAAGTTCTACCTCCTTAATTCTTTCATCAATACATGCTAATTCATCATTGAATGCTTTAACCCTCAAAACAAAAGCATGAGTATTCTCTTCCTTCTTTTTCAAACTTTGAAAGATTTACCTCCTAAGAGTAAGCACTCTTGATGTAGACTTGGATTCATAAAGCTTCTTCAAAGCTTCCCAAGCCTCCAAAGATGATGTGCACTTACCAACTTCCTTGAGAAGTTCATTGGTAACATTCATCTTGATCATGTGTAGAGATTTCTTTGCTCTCTTGTCATACCTCACTTGATTTTGAGGTGCCTTAGGTCTCTCCTCCACACCTGCAACAATCTCCATCAACTCATTCATCTCCAATAAGGACTCCATCCTCACCTTCCAAGTAGAATAGTTGATTGAGGTAAGCCTATCATTGCTCTCCAACATAGATCCACCACTTGCAGCCACGTTGAAGTGACCTGATCTTCTTCTTTCAACCTGTTCCAATGCACAAAGCACTCTCTTGAATGTCAACAAATGAACTCAAGAAGAAATCACAAAGATATGGAACCTCTCAAATCTCTTCTAGCACTTCTAACTAGAAAAGCAACACATAGAATAGTGAAATCTTGATCAACCTATGATCTATCCTCAATCTAATGATTCTTGCCACTTTCTAAGATTGAAACACACTCAAATGAAGTTCAGTAACCTCACAAACTAGAGATCCAATCAAAATTAGGGTTTTCACAAAATCACAAAAAATTGAATATCTCAAATTCTACATGCAATTTCTAGAAGCTTGGTATATCTTCTTGTAGACTCCAATGAGACCTTTCTAATGCACCAAATATCATCTAAATCCAGTAAACCAAGTGTGAAATCGGAATTGATCAAGTATATAACCCTATATTGAGTTTTGACCTACAAAAGATCAATTCTACACATGCAAAAATGCTGATTTTGAGTAGAGATCAATCTAGCATGCTCTAGCATTGGTAACTCCTCCAAATCCTTGCTAAAGATGGCTGATCCTTTCATAACCTGAAACACAAGAGCTCTGATACCATGTGAAGGATTTCAGATCATTCAAGATCCAATCCATGTCCCAAATCTTTGGTTACAATAAGGAGCAAACCAACAATCCTGCCAATGTAGAAAAATCAACATCTACATACAAAATGAGATGCAAACTCTAAGAGATATTGATCAAACATGAACCAAAACATAAAATATGTTTGTTGTCCATACAATTACAGTACCCTACTTTATTTCACACGTGTGGAACCGAAAATAGCAATAAATGATCATTCTACACATAGAATTGCAAGATAACACCAAGATAGTGCACCAATGAGTAGTAGAACCCAAAGAGAACCATGTATAATGATGAAATGAGAGATAGAAGAGAGAAGATGTGTCTCTCCACGAGTTACATCCTTTTATAGAGTTTCCAAACCCTATTTGGCCACTTGGCTTTCCCTCCAAAATGTAAACCCTACTGTTTTTGGGTCTAGATTCAATGTACCCAAAGTTCAAATTTGAATCTCTCTCAAACTCGACTACCAACTTTCCCACACTTTCCAAAGTGTTTATTGAATGTATTTTAAACTAATATAACTTCAAAAAGTTTATTTCTAAGTCTAAAATGAGTTTTGGCCTCTTATTGACAATTTACCAAAATGTCACTAAACTAGACTAAACTAGTTGAAATCTCTCACAGTGGACCCATGTCCGTCATCTTGTATTCATGGGCCATCATGCATTTTGTGTCCTTCATCACATTCAGATTATTACTGAATAAGAGTGTATCATCAACATAGAGAGTGATGATGATGAAGTATTCTGATACAAATTTGAAGTAGACATTCGAGTCTGCTGAGTTTGGAGTAAAACCATTCTCTGTCAAAAATGCGTTGATCTTCTAGAACCGGGCTCTGGGTGACTGTTTCAGCCCGTAGAGCGCCTTGTGAATTCTGCATACAAGGTGTTGTTGCTTGTCATTGAGTTCGTATCCCTGTGGCTGCGTCATATAGATTTTCTCTTCGATGGTTCCATTGAGGAAAGCGGTCTAGACATTCATCTGGTGGACTTCAAGATCTGTTGCAGCTACAAAGGAGAGGAGTAGGCAGATCAAAGCATGTTTGACTATTGGGCTGAAGGTTTCTGAATAATCCAGATTTGGAATCTGGAAAAAGCCTTTGGCGACTAGCCTGGCCTTGTAACGATTTAGCCTTCTTTCAACATCGTACTTCGTCTTAAATATCCATTTGCATGGAATTGGGTTTCGGTCCTTTGGCAGCTCAGTGAGTGTCTACGTTTGATTCTCCAATAGAGAATCAGATTCGGTGTCCATCGCTGCTTTCCACTGGTCAGCATCAGGAGTAGACATCACCTCAAAAATGGTGGTCGGTTCCTGCACAAAGTAGCTGGCCGGATCATCCATAAATCTGGATGGAGACTATTTGGACCTATTCGATCTTCTGGGTTGAACTTTGGTCCTCTGATGTGGGTTGACTCGTTGAGATTCTGACTCATTGTTTGAGTCAACGTCAAGATTCTACAGTTGAATCTCAGGATTGAAATTGACTGGTTGTTCGATCCCAGAGTCGAATTTATCAGTAGCTTTCTCTTTGTGGTCGATGACCTGGAGTTCCACAAAGATGACGTCTCTACTGGTGAATGCCTTCTCGGTATCCAAATTGTAGAGCTTGTATGTCTTGTGGTCTGGGAAATAGCCGATGAAAATCGTTTTCTTGCTCTTATCATCTAGCTTTCTTCTTAGATCCTCAGGGATCTGAGTGAAAGCAATGCATCCAAACACTCGAATATGTTTGAGTGATGGTTTTGATCCTATCCACACTTCATAAGGTGTCTTGCCATTCAGGGCTTTGGTGATGGGTCATTCTGCAAGTAGGCAGTTGTAGTAACAGCTTCTGCCCAGAATTTCTTTGGAAGAGAGGTGTCATGCCCGTGACTGGTCTCGGGTAGCGTGTCCATGCTAGGGACTGGTAGACCAACAACCCGTAAGTTAATTGTGACTATAAGGGAATTGGGGCCCTTATGTGTACATGGTCATAAATAATGGTTGTAGGCCTAAACACATGGTGGTGGAGTTGGTATGGGTCTATCAGTGAGTCATTAGGGAACTGGATGACATGGCCCAGATAGGCTGCAGAGTCCAGTGAGGTGTCACAGTGCACTACTAGTGGTGCATGGGCCTTGGAGGGTATAAGTATACTTGTTGGGCTCTGACTAGTGCATGCTTGATTTTGTGATTGGTAGCTACATGTTGCTGGTGTGACTCCTCTTTCCATGACTCTGATTGATCCATAGCTTGGGAGCTAGATCCGTACAATCTAGGTTTGGTTGGGTTGGTTTAACCTCCACCAGTTTCCATGTGTTGTTGCTTTGTATGGTATGCTTAGACTAGAATCATGTTGTGAGGACTTTATATTGGTATCAGAGCCAGTCTAAGTAAGATTTACCATTGAAAGTGTTGAGTGAAAATCCCGACGTTTTCTCGAGAATCCGGCAGAGTAAGCAACAACGGTGGAATTGTGGGATTCTCTTCCCGTTGAAAATATTTTTCGATTTGCAATCAATTGTGTGGTAAGTGCACTACCAGGTTCAAATCGGTTCATTATTATGCTTTTTGAATTGGTTTCTTGGAAGGAATTTTGTGTCAAATCTGTTGTTGCCGATTACTCTGTGGTTAACATATTTGTGAAAGCAACAAGTTACTTTATTGATTGGCTGGATTTTTTTCTACAGTCTCTTATTCTTTTTATGAATGGTTATTGTATTTTAAATGATATCTATTGCTTGTTTGGAAGTCAGTTTGGTTTAAATTAGTGGAAATAGGTTGGAATAGAAGCAAAAATACTCTAATTGGTTGGCTGTTGAGTGTTGGTGATGTTTAACAGGTCTGCATGGCTGTCTAGTATGGAGTTACAAGCTTATGTTTCATTTTCCAGCAAACTAACAATTTGATTGCAGGGATGTGAGCCAGTAAAGCCATTTCTTGGAAGTGGTTTGGTTCAAAACAAGTGCTATTCAATGGAATAGTTAATGTAATTTGCAAAATTAGTTTTCTATGAAAATTTTGGCAGCATATCCTCTGTTTCTCAGTCATAATATGGACAAACCCTGCAAATCTATAATAACAATTTTGCTCATGCTTTTAAGTGAACAAAGTAAAGCAAAGGGAACAGTAAATCGCTGTTAAGGCAGTTGCAATCTGCAAAAAATAGCAGATTGGTTGCCTTTAAGCTTCCTGCATGTGAAATGGTTGTGAAACTGTAACAAAAACTCAAAAAATGTGCTATCAAATCTACTGGAAGCACCCCTCCTATGCGCCCTATTACCTGCAATAAATTTTGTTGTTAGAGGGGGTGCAGAAGGGCAACTCTCCTCTGACCTCTTCCCACCCGGTTGTGCCCACGGCCGTGCTCTCTCTCTCTCTCTCTCTCTCTCTCTCTGGAACGGGGGAAGAGGCCCGAGAGGGGCATGATGTGTGCCCGAATGGAGGGCCCGTCGTGAAGTAACCGTGAGAAGGAGACGTTTGGAAAAGGAAAGAGAGGGGAGGGGGGGGGGGGGGGGGGGTGGGGGGAGGGCTTGCTAATTGGTTACTTTATGAGTTTTTTGCAAACTTGTAGAATTTTTCACGGTTTGGGAGTTTCCCAGATTTTATGAAACTCTTGATTTATTTTGCAGTCGTTATATGAGCTAACAGTTGTTAAGAGATTTATGTTGCATTGACGGTTAATTTCGATTTTTTATTGCTTAGCACCCATTTGTCGATTCATTGGTATAATTTGTGAATGAAAGCATGTATGGTCTGTAAATTGGTTTTTTGTAAACATTGTTTGGTTCAGTAACTATTATACTCGTAATGAATGCATTAACTGAACGAATTTTTTTTTTAAATTTTCAGTTAAGAGCAAATGGACATTGATGAAATTTTGGAGGGGGGTGGTACCGAAATTCACCTAGCATCACCAGGAAGTGATGGGGGAAATACGAAAATTTAGCCGGCCTCACCCGACAGTGATGACACCCTAGACTCAAAAAAAATGTTGCAAACTTTAGGCAAAGCAGTCTTAGAACTTCATCAGAGCAATAAACAATGGGATAAACAAATGCAAAATCTTTTTAATCAACTGCAAGCTATTAACTCTAACAATTTGGGCTACCAATCGGAACTATTTTTCGGCGATAGAAAGTTTAAACGCCTGGAAGTTGTTGAAGACTGGATAAACCGTTGGACAAGCTATTTTAGCTTGCACAACGTCCCAGAGGATAAATGAATATCATCGGTTCTATTATTTTTGGAAGGTAAAGCCTCTTCTTGGTGGAGGAAACTTTCCACGAAACCGATGACTTGGGCTGGATTCTTGACGAAATTCCGGAAAGCTTTTGTCACGATAGACGATTCCGAGCTGTATATTTGGTTTATCAACTGCAAAATGGGCAGCCGATAACTGGACGGTTATGTCCAAGCTCCAATTTAGAGCTTCGGATGCAAGACTATGTCGAGTCGTTGGATTTCCATGTCATGAATCTAGATCGAACTGATGTAATTTTGGGCTATGAATGGTTTTTTGGCAAATCAGACTCTTTAGAGATAGATTTTAAAAATCATTCTATGGTATTTAAAGATAAGTTTGATTAGATTGTCTCTATTTCTGGGGAGACCGATGTACTTCCATCGCCGATGATTTCCTCGGCTGAATTAATTGAGAAACTTCATGATTCTGAGTATGAACTCTTTCACTTGCTCTTGAAATCTCGTATGCATTGTGATGTTGGAGATGTGAATGTGTTTTCATGCTTTAACACCGAAAATTCGCATCAGGAACAACAACTTTTGCAAGAGTTAAAGCAAGTTCAGACAACCATATCAGTTTAGTCAAAATTCACAACCATTTAGATTCATTTCAGGAACATCCACAACTGGAATAACATAAATTGAGAAAACTTCATACTCAGAATAATCCAATGCTTCCACTTTATTAACTATAGAAATTTGATCCAACGGACGTACAAAATTGTTGCCAATTAATGTAACTACCTTATCACCCTCCTTGAAAGTGAGAACATGCTTCTCAAAATCAATTAACAGAGAAGGCGATTTACTGAATAACCATTCATAACCTAAAATTAAATCAATACGGGCTAGGTCTAAAACATGAAAATTAACTAATTCTGTTTGTCCTTGCACCAAAACTGGGAGCTTCGGGATTTTTACGTTCCAAGTCTCCAACTCTGATCCTGAAGCTAGATAAACTTTATATCTATGATTGCTGGCTTCAGTTTCCAAACTGAGTTTCTGCACAAGACAAGAATCAATAATATGAGTTGAACCATTGTCCAATAAAATACTTACTTCTTGATCTTTAACTGTGCCAGTTAAATGGAGAAGTTCATTAGGCAAGAAAGAAGTAGTACTAAAAGAACATTCACACTCACAATCAGTCCAGTTAATTTCCAAAGTCTTACCATTGCCTCTTGGAATTTCTATCATGTGAGCAGACCCTTTCTTCCTTTCTAAACAAAATTTCTTCATATGTCCAGGCTTCTTACAGACAAAACATAAGTTCTCTCTTTTAGCCTTTTCCCGGGACATAGATTTTTTGAATCTCTTTCTCTTCGGCTTCCTAGGTTCCGATGCCGCTTGATCTAATTCATCAAAATATTTTGCTTGGTCTAGACCACGCTTCTTACCCTTCTTGGTTTTCAAAGTGGTTGGAATTTGCGCAAATCGCTTCCTAGATGCCACCATTGTAGAATCATATGTTTTCGCAATCCGAAATGCATCCTTGAGGCTTTGAAGCACATTTTGCCTGTTCGTTCCGATACCACTTTAAGGGAAACTTTAAGGGAAGCTTCTTAGATCCTGCTTACAAATCCTAAACACAAAAGGATAACACACTGCGCAGAAACCACCCAACCAAGTAGAAGCATCCAATCAATCTCTAGAAGCCTCACCCCCAAGCCAAGGAACAAGAAGCATGAATGTAGAGTGAGAGCCTGACAATGAATCAAGAACCATGATGAGGAGTAGGGCGAGTTTGATCCTCTTATATAGAGCCTAATGCATCCTGGGCACATAGCATGCATAGCCCTATGTTCCCTATACATAGATTCACCTAGAATAGAGTCCAATGCATGGACCAACTATTCATAGAATTGCTATTGATAACTCTACAAATGCATACATTGTCTCATTACCTTGTCTAAACTCCACTTAGTGTGTTCTGGGCCTCACAAGGATATTAGTTACTTTCGGGTCACGTCCAGTATGACGTGACATAACTAACAGCTTGTTTCACTGGAGTACCGTGTATCCAAGACTAGGAGTATACTGTATCCTATGTACTGCTCATGGACATAACAGAACTTCTTTACCTTGGTCATAAGATTACCTCCTTTGGAATCAAGATTGACGAAGAAAAGGTGAATATGGTAGTGGAATGGCCAATCCCTAAGATAGTGCATGAACTTAAGTCGTTCTTAGATTTCACTGTGTTTTCTCGTAGATTTGCAGAGGAGTACCTGAAGATTGTTGCGCCTCTCAACAATATGTTGAAAGGAGTGAAAAGCCGCAAAGGTAGGCCAAGTCCTCCCATCAGAAAAAAAAAAAAAAATTAGAGTAGGGTTTTCACAAACTCAAGCTTCTATTTGCCTCAGCTCCAATTTTGAGAATAGCAGATCCAGATTTGTCATTCGTCATTAACACTGACTCGAGTGATATGACTAATGGAGCTGTTCTCTTACAGGAGGGCCAGCCCATTGCCTTTGAAAGTAAGAAATTAACTGATGCACAAGTCAGGTACACCACTCAAGAAAAAGAGCTTTTTGCGGTGATCCATGCTTTGAAGTCATGGACGCATTACCTGTACGGTAATAAATTCGTGGTTAATACATATCATCAACCTTTAAATTATTTCTGTAATCAAAATGATTTGCGAGGTCGTAAGGCCAGATGGGCAGAACTCATGCAAGAATTTGACTTTGAAGTGCGGTATATCAAGGGCTCATCTAATCAGGTGGCTGATGCACTTAGTCGAATTGGTGAAGTGAACAAACTTTCTTTCACTGAAATCAGTATAGTCTTTTATCTCTCCTTGAGAGGTCTTTATGAAAAAAACCCACATTTTGGACCAATATGGAATAGGGTTCTAGCAGTTTCATCAAGCGAGACTGATGATTATGGTGATCAGTCTGGGGGGAAGGATATAAAGGGTACTGATGACTTCTCTATCCGTAATGGACTATTGTTCAATAAAAGAGAAGGTTTGTGTGCCTGATGTGGATGTTGTTAAGAATAACATTCTTTATGAATGTCATGACTCACCATGCGCAGCAGGACATCCCTGCATACATCGTACATTGGATTTGGTACAAAGGGATTTTTATTGGCCAAAACTCAAGCCCTTTGTAGAATCTTATGTGGTCAAGAGTGACCAATGCTAGTTAAATAAAGCTGAACGCCATAAGGCTGGCGGTTTGTGCATCCATTGGATATCCCTGATAAAAGGTGGGAGAGTATTTCCATGGATTTCGTGGTTGGATTACCGCGGACGAATAAACAACATGATTAAATTTGGGTTGTGGTCGACCGTCTTACCAAATTGGCTACGTTTATGAAGATAAATACCACCGTGAAGGCTTATGTATTTAGTTCAGATTTTTGTAGAGCATCTGTTTAGGCTTTACGAATTACCAAGTAATATTGTGAGTGTCCATGTTTGCTAAACTAGAGACGACACTGAGCTTGAGTTCTTTTGATCATCCTGAAACAGATGGACAGACGGAAAGAACAAATCAGACGATGGAACAAATGCTTCGGGCGTATGTTTCCAGACGATAATCTGATTGGGAGAAGTATCTTCCATTGATCGAATTAGCCTATAACAATAGTAAGCATTTGGCTACCGGTTATAGCCCGTTTATGCTTATGTATGGTTTTGAGCCTAGGTCTCCTATCGCGGTTGAGACTCGGACGATCAAGTTTTAGAAAGTAGCTGATTTCCTACACGATATGCAGGAAATGCTACGGATTGCACGTGAAAATGTCCAGAGTGCCTAGGATAGAGATAGACATTATGTTAATCTGAAAAGATACCGAGAGACTTCCAAGTGGGAGATTGGGTATATTTGAGAATCTCGAAGGATTCAAGTGTAATGCGTACCGACAAGCATTATAAGTTGTCCCCTATATATAGAGGACCGTTTAAGATCTTGAAAAAGATCGGATCCTTAGCTTACCAATTGGAACTCCCGGAAGGATCGCAAGTGCATCCCGTATTGATCTGGAGATCAGTTCAACATGTTGGATGAATCATTGGGTGTATATCATCTTGAACCCGAAAAGATCTTGGATACAAGAACTAAACGATTGCAAAATCGTATAGTTACCGAGCATCTGGTTCAATGGAGGGGATGTACAGACGATGACAATTCCTGGGAATAAGAAGGAAGCTTAAGGAGGAACTTTCCCAGTTTTAAGTTCTGAGGACAGAACTTGAATAAGGGGGGAAGAATGCCACGCCCATGACTGGTCTTGAGTAGCATGTCCACGCTAGGGACTGGGGTGAATGCCTTCTCGGTATCCAAATTGTAGAGCTTGTATGCCTTGTGGTCTGGAGAATAGTCAATGAAAATCATTTTCCTGCTCTTATCATCTAGCTTTGTTGCTGATCTGAGTGAGTGGTTGTAGCACTATGTGCTTGTTGTTGGAATTGCTTCTTATTTTCGTTGTTGTATTTCAAAGTTCGGTAGTCCTTGATTTCGTGGCCAGTCCTCTTACAGTATGCAGCAAAATTACTCTTGATAGAGTGAGATGCTCCTGGGTAAACATTGCCAATCCCCAATTTTCGTAGGCTTCAGGTAGACTCAATAATAGAGTCATTAGTTTGGGATATTTGGTTGTCTAGCTGTCTTAGGGTTGCTGATAAGTTGGCGACGTCGGTCTGCCACTGTAGAAAAAATGCGAAAAAGCCAAAAAATCGAAGGTGCACTTAGACTGAAGGTATGCAACTCCTGGAGGTGCCCTTAGACTAAAGGTATGAGTGTCCTTGATATTGAGAGTGATCATGGAAAATGCTTTGCCATCTCTCAGTCTCCACTTGGTGATGATGGCTGTATCACCTTCTGGTTTGAGATCTGTGCCATCAACGATGTCCCATAGTTCTTTGGCTAGAAGTATAACTTTCATCTCGAATTTCCAGAGATGGTAGTTATCCCCATCGAGTTTGTCAATGAGAGAGATGTCTTGATTGAAACAAGACTGATAATCCGTAGTAGAAATGCAGATTACTGAAATGTCTGCTCCGATACCATGTCATAAAATCATGGGCGTGAGCGGCAGCGGAGGCTCGAGGCTTAGAGCGTAGGTGTGTAGGAACAGAAACACAACAGATAGCAGCAAAAATATTCAAGTAGAAGAATTCATACAGATTGTGCAAATGAACGACGTAGTAGTGAGACAAAAATTGCACTCTGATAAATATCAACAGTGAGTACAATGGCTTGAAGTAATAACTTTAGCTTGTTGAGCGTGATAATGCTGGCTACACATAACTATGATTGAAAGAGAATTTCACTTAACACTTACATAACTTGATTCAGCTAGTATATATATTTACAAGTGTCGAGAGACAAATATCTTACAAGCTTTTAATGCTATTTACACCAGTCTTTGCAAAAGTACAAAGTTGGTAACCACTAACCGCCTTTGGGATATTTGGTTGTCTAGCTGTCTTAGGGTTGCTGATAAGTTGGCGACGTTGGTCTGCCGATGTAGAAAAAATGGAAAAAGCCAAAAAATCGAAGGTGCACTTAGACTGAAGGTATGCAACTCCTGGAGGTGCCCTTAGACTAAAGGTATGAGTGTCCTTGATATTGAGGGTGATCATGGCAAATGCTTTGTCATCTCTCAGTCTCCACTTGGTGATGATGGCTGTATCACCTTCTGGTTTGAGATCTGTGCCATCAACGATGTCCCATAGTTCTTTGGCTAGAAGTATAACTTTCATCTTGAATTTCCAGAGATGGTAGTTATCCCCATCGAGTTTGTCAATGAGAGAGATGTCTTGATTGAAACAAGACTGATAATCCGTAGTAGAAATGCAGATTACTGAAATGTCTGCTCCGATACCATGTCATAAAATCATGGGCGTGAGCGGCAGTGGAGGCTCGAGGCTTAGAGCGTAGGTGTGTAGGAACAGAAACACAACAGATAGCAGCAACAATATTCAAGTAGAAGAATTCATACAGATTGTGCAAATGAACGACGTAGTAGTGAGACAAAAATTGCACTCTGATAAATATCAACAGTGAGTACAATGGCTTGAAGTAATAACTTTAGCTTGTTGAGCGTGATAATGCTGGCTACACATAACTATGATTGAAAGAGAATCTCACTTAACACTTACATAACTTGATTCAGCTAGTATATATATTTACAAGTGTCGAGAGACAAATATCTTACAAGCTTTTAATGCTATTTACACCAGTCTTTGCATATGTACAAAGTTGGTAACCGCTAACCGCCTTTGGGATATTTGGTTGTCTAGCTGTCTTAGGGTTGCTGATAAGTTGGCGACGTCGGTCTGCCAATGTAGAAAAAATGCGAAAAAGCCAAAAAATTGAAGGTGCACTTAGACTGAAGGTATGCAACTCCTGGAGGTGCCCTTAGACTAAAGGTATGAGTGTCCTTGATATTGAGGGTGATCATGGCAAATGCTTTGCCATCTCTCAGTCTCCACTTGGTGATGATGGCTGTATCACCTTCTGGTTTGAGATCTGTGCCATCAACGATGTCCCATAGTTCTTTGGCTAGAAGTATAACTTTCATCTCGAATTTCCAGAGATGGTAGTTATCCCCATCGAGTTTGTCAATGAGAGAGATGTCTTGATTGAAACAAGACTGATAATCCGTAGTAGAAATGCAGATTACTGAAATGTCTGCTCCGATACCATGTCATAAAAGCATGGGCGTGAGCGGCAGCGGAGGCTCGAGGCTTAGAGCGTAGGTGTGTAGGAACGAAAACACAATAGATAGCAGAAAAATATTCAAGTAGAAGAATTCATACAGATTGTGCAAATGAACGACGTAGTAGTGAGACAAAAATTGCACTCTGATAAATATCAACAGTGAGTACAATGGCTTGAAGTATTAACTTTAGCTTGTTGAGCATGATAACGCTGGCTACAGATAGCTATGATTGAAAGAGAATTTTCACTTAACACTTACATAACTTGATTCAGCTAGTATATATATTTACAAGTGTCGAGAGACAAATATCTTACAAGCTTTTAATGTTATTTACACCAGTCTTTGCATATGTACAAAGTTGGTAACCGCTAACCGCCTTTGGGATATTTGGTTGTCTAGCTGTCTTAGGGTTGCTGATAAGTTGGCGACGTCGGTCTGCCAATGTAGAGAAAATGCGAAAAAGCCAAAAAATCGAAGGTGCACTTAGACTGAAGGTATGCAACTCCTGGAGGTGCCCTTAGACTAAAGGTATGTGAATCCCGAAGGCGCCCTTAGATTTAAGACAACGAAGAAGACGAAAAAGCCGAAAAAGCCAAAAAGTGCCTTAGACTAAAGGCAGCGAAAAAGACGAAGGTGCTTTAGACTAAAGACAGCAAAAACCAGAAGGTGCCTTAGTTTTAAGACAACAAAAAAGTCGAAAAAAGTTGAAAAGTGTTGTAGACTAAAGGCAGCGAAGAAGTCGAAGGTGCTTTAGACTAAAGGTGGCAAAAAATAGAAGGTGCCTTAGTTTTAAAATAGGGAAAAAGACGAAGGTGTCTTAAGAATGGTTTCTAAGGCATTATGGCCACTTGGCCAGTGTGTTGCATTTTTCGCTAAGGTGCAAAAAAGGCGAAGGTGCCTAAAAATGGCTAAGGCAAAAAAAATATTTAAAAAGGGAAAAAATGTGAATCCAAAAACATATAGTAGGCCTCCGTTTTTCAGGATGCTCATTGCTTGAACGATTTGTTTAAGACTGCATAAGAAATCTAACACATGGTCCATGCTTCCTTGATTTAGGGTAATTTCCCTAATTTATAGGAACCTGGATAAATATCTTCTACAAGTCCAAACTTGAGTTCTACTGAGATTTTCACACGTGTGAGCAGATCTCTACACATGGGATATCGCTCCTAATCTCATGGTATAGCACACTCTACAAATAAAATGATGCCAAGTGGCATATAGCTAGAAAACTAGATTTTGGCCATTTTAGCCACTAGATCTCAAATCAAATGATATGTACAACTCATATGATTGATCTAAATAAAATATGCATTTATTTTCAACGTGGCAACAAGCTCCACACATGTGTAATGACAATATGTACATAGATTTGGCCTAGATCAGGCAATATTTTGACAATTTCACACTCCTCTTCAAAATCTAACTTGGTAAATCTAACATGCATCTATCTACAACTCCAAGTGCTAATCTTAACTTTACAAATGGATCTTTTGCCAATGGCTTGGTAAGTATATCAACAATACAATTTCAAGATGAAGCATGGATGACCTCCTTTGCTTGCACTAAAATGGTGTGAAATTTTGATGTGCTTGGTTCGAATATAGAAGATTAGATTGTTGGCAAGTTGTTGGGCTCCTTGATTGTCACAATAAATACATGGAATATCTTCAGCCTTGATCACATGAAGCTCCTCCAAAAGTCTTCTTAGCCATAGGATCCCCTTTGTTGTTGTTGTCATAGCTTTGTGTTCGGATTCTATTGATGAAAGAGAGATGGTATCTTGCTTTTTGGAAAGCCAAGATTTAACTCCTCCACTTAAGAATGTAGCAAAGGCATTTGTGGATCTTCTATCCATTTGTCACCTACAAAATCTGAGTCTGAGTATGCTCTCAAACAAATATTAGTCCCATGATAAACAATGCCAAAGTTTATTGTAGCTGAGATGTATCTTAACACTCTTTTGGCACTTTTCCAATGACATATTAGTGGAATTTTCATGTATTGACTCAATTTTCCAACACAAAGGCTAAGATATATTCTAGTGATGGTCAAGTAGATCAAAGAACCAGTAAGCTTTCTATAGGTAGTGATGTCCTCGAAGGATGCTTTAACACTTTTTTTATAAGCTTTTACACTTAGTTCCATGGGATTTTCTACTCCTTTACAATCTTTCATGCCAAACTTTTCTAAGATGGATGTAGCATACTTAGATTGACATATGAAAGTAAAATCATTACTTCTAGTGACTTCTATTCGAAGTATAACTCTTAAAATTCCTAGATCTACCATCTTAAATTCACTAGACAAGGAAATTTTTACATCTCTAAAGCCATCAAGATCATTTCTTGTGAGAATTATATCATCAACATATAAACCAGAATTATGGTCTTCCCATCATTACATTTGTAGTACAATGATGGTTCATAAGAACTTACAAAAAATCCAATGGAAATAAGGTAAGAGTGCAACCTAGAGTACCGTGCTTGAGTCCATAAAGACTCTTCTTAAAAAAGCCCACATTGTCTTCTTCTCCATCTTTGATGAACCCCTCGAGTTGGCACATGTAAATTTATTCTTCCAAGAAAGCATTTGTCACATCAAGTTCAAAGAGCTTTTTTTCATCATAATCTATGCCTTTGACTTGCAAAAAACCTTTTGCTACAAGTATAGCCTTATACTTATGAATGGAATTATCTTGATTATACTTCAATCTATATATCCATTTACAAGTAAGAAGCTTCTTTCCATGAGGTAGATTGACAAGATCCCGAGTTTGATTTTCAAACTCGACTTGCAAATCATTCTTCCAACTTTAAGACTTAATTGCTTCTTCAAGACAAGTTGGTTCTTCAATCATAGTAGTCAAGAAAATCAAGAAAGAATAAGAGGTGTATAGTTGAGAATCCTCCCTTTGCTTCCCTTTTTCAATGTAAGTGACCCTTGATGGCTCGGCCTTCATCCTTGTTGATCTTCTTGGCTCCTTTGGATCTTGAGCAATATCCTCTTGGTCTTCAACTCCTTGAAGCTCCTCCTCGGCCATTGCATGATCATTGACAATATGAGAGTTGATTTCAAAGTTAGTTACTATAAGATCGAACGTGATTTCTATCACTATTGTTTTGTTCAAAATTGATAGGCATAGTCATGCTGAAGAAAGAGGAAGATAGTCTATTCTGCTGCACACGATAAGTTTTCTTTCTTGTTGTTTGAATTCTTTTTATTCGACTTTATCCGAATCTTATTCGACCTATCTTTCACATACCTCTTTCCAACATGGTATCAGAGCATTGATTCTTCAAGGCCTAATACTATATCAAAGCGAAAACTGTTATACTTGATATCTTTCATGATATCAAATTATTCTTTAGTTTGAATCAATTTGTTTCGGTATCAGAGAATCGATTTCCACAGCATTGTATCTTTCTCTTAACGACAATCGAATTATCGACAGTCTAAAATTCCAGATGGATTCTCAAAGTAAAGCCGGTCTTATCCCAGACAAGCTGAATGGATCCAATTATCATTTATGGAAATTTAAGATGAAGACCTTGCTAATCGCCAATGAGTTGTGGGATGTCGTTACAGGTATCGAAGTGAAGCCTGAGGACGACACAATCGATTCAAAATGAAAATCAAAGGATGGTAAGGCTTTCACGCTTATTATCCTTAATATATCAGATACTCAAATTGGCCACATAGCTGAAGCCAAAACTTCAAAAGAAATTTGGGACATCCTGAGCTCACTTATATGATGTGAGAGACGTAACTACTAAGTTACATCTTCGAAGGAAATTCTTCACACTCAAGATGTCAAACAATGATTCTCTTCAGAATCATATTAACCAGTTTAAGAATCTGTTGATGGCCACTGTCGGATCAGTCATAGATGATCAAGATGCAATTATGACATTGCTTTCAAGCCTGCCTTCTACATATGAGAACTGGGTGATGATCATCACAACACACTCAGATTTAACTCTTACCAGAGTTATCACTATGTTGCTGCAAGAAGATAATCTAAGAAGTAAGACACTTCGTCTACCTCTTCGTCTCATGCTCTATATGTCAACAAGGGCTCAAAATGACAAAAGCAAAAAAGCTCTAAGCAGTCTGCATCGAATCAAAAATAAACTCAAAGTCAAGAACAATCATCGAATCCAAATACATCTCCATCGAATTCAAGGAGTATTGCCTCAACAACGGCATTGAGCAACAATACATTACCTCCTATTCGCCTCAGTCAAATGGTCTTGCTGAGAGAAAGACCAGAATCTTAGTCAAATCGACAGAGTGCATGTTATTACGTGCGACACTTCCGAAGTCCTTTTGGGCTGAAGCTATTTCAACAATAATCTATATTCATAATAGTTTTCCTACTAAAGATCTCTCAGACAAGACATCATTCGAAGTTTGGACAAGTACCAAACCTTCTTTATCGAATTTAAAAGTTTTGGATGTACTGTTTATGCATAGATTCCTCATGATCTCAGGAAGAAGCTCGACTTCCAAAGTATCAAATGTATTTTCATCAGCTACACTATTTCAGATCGAGCCTACAAGTTATTGATCCCATCGAGTATAAGATGTTCACTAGCCGGGATGTCATCTTCATCGAAGATCAATTTATCGACCTCAAAGGAAAAGGCTTGTCTGACTCGTCCGACATATTGAACTTCGAGGTTCCTCATTCGACTATTCCCATTGAAGGTCCAAGCTCATCTATTTCTGATGAACAACATATTAAAGGTGAATCCGAAGAAAACGACATCGCAGTTCAGCAACTACAATATGATGAAAATAATCAACTTCCTCCACTTTTTCCATTTCCCAGAAGATCATCAAGGGCTAGCAGACCACTTGTGAGGTATATCGACGAGTCTGCAGCCTATCTTGTTTAGGAGCCGATGACTATTGAAGAGGCACTCAGTTAGCCCTATTCTGATCTCTGAAAAGAAGCTACGGATAAAGAGTATTCATCTCTTATCAAGAACCAGACATGGACAATTGTCGAATTACCTGCTAGCAGAAATCGAAAGTTGATTTACATTACTCAGCAGAGGTACATCTACAATATGTTAGTCAGATATAATATGGTTAATTGCAAGTTAGCTCTCTCACCAATGGAACCAGGTCTCAAATTGTCAAAGGACCAGTGTCCCCAAACAATCAAAGAGAAGGAACAGATGCAAGAGTATCCTTATCATTTGATAATAGGATCTCTTATGTACGCAATGATCTGTACCAGGCCAGACATAGCTTTTGCAGTCAGTTCCCTAAGTCAGTTTATGACTAACCCTGGTATAACACATTGGAAGGCTCTTATCAAAGTCATGAGATATCTTTGAGCTACTATGGACTTTTGCATTTATTATGGAGCAGTTCACAACGACAAACTCAATCTACTCAGTGGTTACACAGATGCAAGTTGGACAGGAGATGTAGACACTCAAAAATCTACTTTTGGTTTCACATTCTTTCTCAACAATGGTCCTATTTACTGGAACAGTCGTAAGCAATTTTTGATAGTTTTATCTTCTATAGAATCAGAGTATATCGTAGCCTCACAAGCCACTAAGGAAGCAGTTTGGTTGAGAAACTTACTTTCAGATATCAGTCTGAATTAATATGCTCTGACATTATTATTTTGTGATAATCAAAGTGCTATTGCCTTATCAACCAACCCTATATTTCATTCTAGGAGTAAGCGCATTGAACTCAAGTATCACTATGTCAAAAGCAAAGTTCTCAACAAAGAGGTCAGATTGCAGTACTGATGAACACAAGATATCAATACTATCTTTTATTGCCTTTAGGTTCATCTCAGAATGTATGCATTTTTGTAGTTCTTCGCGACTAATTATTTGTCCGATAATTCAATGCATTATTGTTTGGATACGTAATCATTGTAGTACTGATGATTTCAAAGTTAGTTACTATAAGATTGAACGTGATTTCTATCACCATTGTTTTGTTCAAAATTGATAGGCGTAGTCATGCATGAAGAAAGAGTAAAATAGTCTATTCCGCTGCGCACGATAAGTTTTCTTTCTTGTTGTTCAAATTCTTTTTATTTGAATCTTATTTGACCTATCTTTCACATACCTCTTTCCAACAAGAATCGCGCTAAATTATTATTCGTGTTCTTGTCGCTCATCCATGCATTCATCACTCTTCTCACTTGCATATATATATCTCGTGAGTGGTCGTTATGTGTATGTATACATGGAACAGTTACAATGACTGTGTGGGCAACGAGCCTGAAACAATGTAGTTACTAAAAGGTACTGAAGTGAACTGTAATGTAGTCTATGTAGGACAAGGCAGAGCAAGTTGGCAGGATGGTGATGATGTGGACCTCGAACTTGAAGACTTCAAAGTCGAAGAATTCAATGTTGTGAATCTCAAACTTGAAGACCTCAAACTTGAAGGATTCGATGTCGATCCTACTTCTCTTCAGTTGATTGATTGCACATACATTCGACTTTAGATAGTAAGAATGCAATGTTGTTGTGTATAGAGAGAGTACATATTTACATGGTATACTGGTGCTCATGAATCGAATTCGAATGAGTCGAACTCGAATGACTCGAATTCGGGTGTGTTGGAGTGAAGCTTAATTCCAACACTCCTCCTTAAGCTTAACTCCTAGGATATTGAATGAAATTGAGCAAGCTACATAATGCAACATGCTTTTCCCTTGACCTCTGCTTAGTCAAGATATCAGCCAACATATTGTTTGTTGGACAATAACTTAATTTGACATCTTTATTCTGAACTTTTTCTCTATGAAAATGAAATTGAACTTCGATGTGTTTAGTTCTAGAGTGAGTTCGTGGGTTCAGAGATAGAGCAATGCAGTTCTGATTGTCACAATAGAGTATAGTTGAACTGATTTGGGAGATTATAAGATCCTGAAACAATCTTTTGAGCCAGATGATCTCCTTCACTACAGAGATAGCTGCGACATATTCAGATTATGTGGAGAACAAATAAATGCATTTATGCTTTCGACTATTCCATGAAATGGATCCTCCGGCTAGAAAACAAAGATAGCCATATGTGGATTTTCTTGTGTCCACATTTCTAGCCCAATCAGAGTCGAAATAAGTAAGTAATGTCAGAGCATCCTTTGTCTTTCCATTATAACACAAAGCAGTGCTTTGAATGTGTTGGAATTAAGCATCACTCCAATTCACCAAAATTTGAGTCGTCAGTATTTGAGTCATCAAAACTTGAATCATTCGAGTTTGACTCACTCAAATTCAATTCTTGAGCACTAGTACACTATTTAAATATCTCTACAACGACACTGCAACCTTACTCTCCGAAGTTGAACATTTGTGCAATCAATCAACTGGAGCAAAAGCGAGATCGGCAATGGACTCTTTGAGTTTGAGGTCTTCGAGATTTTCATCTTCTTCTTCGACCTCGTTCGAATTCAAGATCTTTGAGTTCAAGGTCCATGTCATCCACACCACCCTGTACAATGCAGACCACGTCATAGTTCACTTTAAGACTTTTTAGTAACTACGTTGTTTCATGCTCGTTGCCCACACAATCTCATATTTGTTCCATGTATATATACATAATGGCAACTCACGTAACAAATACACATGCAAGTGGATAAGAGTGGAGTCATAGTTCCTGCGCGAACTCCATTGTGTCTTAATATCTGATTTATTAGAATCAGAGATATCCGAGAGAGTGAAAGCTATTCAAGAAATAGAGACAACTATTTAATTTGTAGCTAGCTAAGTAAGACCACTGCACATAGTGCGCCACTACTGTGAACCATTCTTGGGCACAAGATCATGATCTAATCATTGTATGCACAATAAGCTTAATTTAGATTATCTATTTTCTTATGTGTATTCCACTACAAATGCTTTTTGATAATTTTCTTTCTCATTGATGCTCACTCAATTCGAAATGTCTAATATTGAAGGAAGTATGGTTGTCTCAAACGCCTAATTGTTTCGCTCCCTTCATGGTTGTCTTTGACACCTACCAGACATTCCTCCATTTGATCTAAGTCAATGTTGATGTTGTAGTTTGGTAAAGTTCCTATTCAAGTTCTCTATGTTGGAGCTCTGTTCTATTGGCTTTGATACCACTCTGTTGGTAATAGGAAATGGAAATTATCAGCTCTGATACCACTTTTGTAGGGGAGACTTCTGAACGAATTTCCAACCAACAAAAAAAAAAGACAATGAATACTATGAAGAACAGTGATAACTGTGTTTAACAAGATCGTGGATCACTTAGAGAACGGAGATTACGAGTTGTTCTTTTGTGTTAAAAAGATTATCAGTGTAGGAAAGTAGACTACCGTGAAAGAGAGATTGCAAAAAGATTAGGCGTCTGAGAAAGCCATGCAATCCTCTAATACTAATAATCTGATTATGAAGAAAATGTAGAAATAATATAGGCATCAGAGACATCCATACATTTCTCTTTTAATGATGTTTGCATAAGAGGAGTGAGAGTTAATTTCATTCAACAAGAATGCAAAAGATGTAGAATAGTAGCGAACCTGTATAATAAAGTTGTAGTAACAACGATTAGACCACAATACAATTGCACTGATAAGCACATGATTCTACTCACAAATTCAAAGCAATTGCTAAAGTTCTGAATATCTCTCTCTATATATATATATAATCACTAACTCTGAGGAGTCAGCTACTGAAAGACCTATTCTGGTCGTTTTAATCTCTGTCACATCATCCACTAATGCTAATCTCTGTTTTTCAGATCTCCCCTATCTTCAATCGCTTGTAAGATTTGCCATCAACTACAGCCTCAGATGTAATATGTTATGAATGGATATATCTCAGACTATATTGTCTTTGACTGAATCATATGCCAAAATTAGATTAGCAATAGGAGATTCTGTATTGATTGTTTGTCAGATATGATTGAACTCATCTGATATGATCTAGATGTCAAATCAATCATGAAAATCTAATCAAATTGTGAAGTCAGTTAGCTCATCGGATCTAGTTTGAAGCTCTTTAGATGCAAACTGATAGTTGTCGAATGCAAACTGATAGTCATCGGATGCACACTGATTGTTGGATGTAAATGGATTTGGATGCAAATCAGTTGCAAATCAGAAGCAGTATCGAATCTATATGTGAAATGGAATTTGTTTGATATAGATCGTCGGAGCTAGCTCGTCGAATGCAACGTTGGTTCTAGATCGTCAGATGCAACATTAGATCTAGCTCGTCGAATGCAACGTCGGTTCTAGCTCGTTGGATGCAATGTCGGTTCTAGAGTGTCGGATGCAAATGTTGGTTCTAGACATCGAATGCAATTTTTTAAGTCTAGTTATTGGTCGTCGGATCTAGCTATCGGCTCTAGTCTAGCATATCTAGATGTCGGCTCTAATTGAGCATATCTAAATCATCGACTGTGATGTCGGATCTAGCTCGTCGGATGCAGGGATGTCGGCTAGTACATCTTGACGATCGTGGATGTAGGACTCAAACTAGTCTTCCTCCTCTGAAACTGGAGTGTGATAGGAATGTGATATTGGTGGGTTGATGTGTGATTGAATGAACAAAGTAGTATGGCTCAAGCCACAACGAATGTGGATCTGACAAGAATGAGAGTGCATATCACAGTTTTCAAGAAATTGTAGATAGGCTTGTGTCAGTTGGTTTCTTGAATGTTTGTGGTGAAATTGCACAGATATGGAATGATCTTTAGAGGCATTCTGATGCAATTATGATCTTATATAAAAAGTGGAATGCATGCTTGTGGAAAATATGAATGCAAGAATTCAAGCAAGTGTTCAAAAATAAAAAAGAACTAAAAGATTGATAGATATATACAAGTTCTTGGAACATAATTCAAGAAATACATGATCTATTAGGACTTGTATATCAACATTCTACAATTCTGTTTTAGATCTTTCTTGATTTTTTACAGTCTATAGATTATTCCTAATCCCACTTCTATTCTTCTTGGAAAGGATCTAATCTACTAATCACAGAAAGAAACTAATCTATCCTATATATGAAATTCACAAAGCACAACATCTAACTACAACAATTGTGAATCTTAGAGAGTGCTTTTTACAATTATCACTCAACAATTGTAAGAAGAACTCCTTAGGGAGCCAAGTACAAATCAGCATCGAAATCTGAGTAGAATGATGGATCAACCACTAAGCCTTGCACATCTACTTGATGCTAATCAATCCACAACAACCTGAAAGAGGAAGAATCAACAAATCACATTCATACACAAGTACCCAAACTAAATGCATGAAGATGGAGCATAGAAGGAAATGCAGGATGAAGGATCTTCAATTAACAGTTTAGTAGCATTTCAATACAAATCTTATGCTATGGAACTCATGGAGGAGGCTCCTCTAAATTCTTACAAGGGGTGAACCACATTCTATAACCTTTTGGGTTCCACCTCTTAACTTACAAGTGAACCCCATTCTATAAACTTTTGGGTTCCACCTCTTAACTTACAATTAGGAGGCCTCTTTCTTGAAAATACATCTCAATTATGAGAGGGCCCAAATTACTAGCTCCCACATGTTTTTCCATCTTCTGGGAATTACCATGGGGCTCACAATATATGCACTAAGCGTAGCACTAGTAATTCTCGTGCTCTTAGACTCGGCTCTCAACATCTTCATTAGAAGCCCTTTTGAGTGATGAGGCACTACATCGACACCTCATGGGCATGGCATCAGCTAACACATATTAGAGCTTATTTCGGCGTTGGTATGCACAACCATTGAATCAAAGTTTAGCTTGTGCATTGTTTAGCATATTCATCCTCAACTCGATTACTAGTAATTTGCTCATTTTTATTTTTGTATTTTTGTTTAAGTTGAACATCATCATTGTCACCCAATACTTATATTCATTCATGAAATTGTCATCTTGGTCCCATTGATATTTCGTATCATTATCAAAACCATCATCATAATCTGTTTGATTCTCATCTTTGGATTCATAAGCATAGTCCATTGTGGACTATTGTTATGTCCATGTCCAATATGTGGAATTCAGAATAATTCCTGACATGGATGGCCGGTACTCCAGTGTATAAGGTTATTAGTTATGCCACGTCATTTTGGGTTTGGCCAGTAATGTAATTAAGATTCTTATGAGGGCCCAGGTGCTCTAATTGGAACTATGGAGCTTTGGCATGGTGAGTGACAACTTTTATACAAGAATAGGAGGTCAAATGCTTTTGATAGGAATAGAGGAGTCCTAGAGAGAATATTCTCTAGCTTTTAGAGAGTATTTACCTTGTAGGAATCGCCCATCTCCTCATTGTGTTTGTTGATTTCAAAAGCCAGGACCTCCTTCCTCTTGCATTCAATCACCTTGGCTTGGGGGTGAAGTGGTTAGGGTTTTGACTAGCCATTTTTTGTTGATTGGATGGTTTTTCTCCACAGTGTCCTTTTGGTTTATGTAACAAGATCTAAGGAGATCTTCACTTGGGATCGTATTAGTGGTATCAGAGCTAAGGATTACATCAATCAAAAGGTGGAGTCGAGATTCTTGCTTTTTGTAGCTTCTTGGTGGATCTCTTTCTTTTTGCTTCTAGGTGGTGGAATTGACCTCCAAGTAGGAAAAAGATATCTCTCCTACTATTTTTAGAGCACTTTTGCTTTATGTTTATAGGCTTTGAATCATGTGCCAACTAGCTTAAAACAAGTACAATTCACAGTTGATATTGACCTCAGGCAATGGCCTTCCCCTCACTATTATTATTATTATGTACTTTGATATATTATTATACTATATTTCTTTAATCTAGTAAGGTTACAATATTTTATAGTACTTTTAGTTAACCATGAACTGATGTTATGTGTTTTCAAAATGTTAATCAACATTTGTTCTATATTTTTCTTTTTGCTAATAATCTAATGTCATCTATGAATGTGTTTTGATATAAATTGATAGTAAAGTGCCAACTGTCACACTCACATAATAGTAAGCCAGCTATCCAAGTGGTCATTCTGGCATAATGTGGTAGTAAGCCAGCTGTCAAGGGTGGTCATTCTGGTAGAATGTTTTAGTAAGCCAACCGTCAAAGTGATCATTCTTGTTTTTAGTAAGCCCACCGTCAAAGTGATCATTCTTGTAGAATATCTTAGTAGGCCACCTGGCTATTCCAAATCATATTAGACTAAAATTGTGTGGTTGAATATTATGCTTTTGGAGGTGCCTCCATAAAAAATTGAGCACTTGGCATTACTAAATTTGAGAGGCCTTACAATTGTATGCTCTTTTGATGCTCACAAAGTCATTGCCAAAGAGTTTTAGACTCCACATGCTAGCATGTAGTGCTCTCACTATCTCTCCACAGCTAATTATACCATTAATAGGGGAAGATGATACTCCTTGGGAATATGATATGAAACTTGCTTGAGAAGAAATCCTGATTAAAATGATGCACACTATGATATAAAACTTGCTTGAGAAGAAATCCTGATTAAAATGATGCACACTGCTTGATTCTGCTGTTGGGTTTTTGCTACACAACGCAATACCAGTCTGCTCAATCATTAATAGCTCTTGGGAAGATGATACAGCTTGAGAATATGATATGAAACTTGCTTGAGAAGAAATCCTGATTAAAATGATGCACACTGGTTGACTGCTGTTGGGTTTTTGCTACACAACGCAATACCAGTCTGCTTGAGCACAAAGCAAACTTGCAAATTGATGGGCACAAGGCAATTTCTGACAGAGCATTTAGCCTTTTATTTAACAATGTACAGCCATGAAGGCATAATTCCTCTTCAGAATCCGTGTCAGCCTCATCCATGCTAATTTACGTCCTTATCATCATCCGTTTCGAGCGGAAAAAGCTTTGGTGATCCTGTCACTGTAAGACTGCCATCAATCACCAAGTTATGCCCACTTATGTAATTGCCATCGCTAGCCAGAAAGAGTGCAGCTTTGGCTACTTCATCTGGAGGCATAAACTTTCGAAACAGTATGCAATTAGCAGATGTCGACAAACTATCTAGTATTTTCATGAAGCGAGAATTGGATAGCATAATTTTGCTCATAGGTGATATAACGACAGCCGGCGAGATGCAATTGACACGAATTCCGTATTCAGAGAGCTCGGAAGCAGACGATCTGGTAAGCCCCACGACAGCATGTTTGCTAACTGTGTAGTAGTGAGACATGAAACCACCCTGAATGCTTGCTATGCTGCCTGTGCAGATGATGCAGCCTCTTCGCTGAGGTTTCATCGCACGAGCCGCATGCTTGATTCCAAGAGCTACTCCATACACATTAGTTCTGAACATGTCATGCATATCTGCAAGATTCAGATCCGAAATGCCTGTGTCTGTTCCCATCGACTTATACCTTATATTTCCTGCATTGTTGTACATGATATCGAGCTGGCCGTAGACGGATAAGGCCAAGCCCACAGATTTAGAAACATCCTCTTCGTTTGATACATCACAATGAATGAAATGCGCATTGGGACCGAGGTCTTGGGCTAGTTCGGTGCCGGCTTCATCTTGAATGTCGGCAATAATAACTCGGGCACCGTGAGCTATGAAGGATCTGGCAGTTGCTTCCCCAATGCCACTTGCTGCTCCAGTTATGACCGCAACCTTCCCTTCGAGTCTGTAAACAGAAGATGATCAGAACCCACAACTTGCAAGCTTCTCTCTCTCTCTCTCTCTCTTCCTCTCTCTGTCTTTGCTTTGTGTTAAAGAGGTCAAACCGATCTAGCAACGATAATGTACAATTTGGTGAAGGATGAGGACCTTCTTCCCAGAGCAACAGATGTGTCTGTCAAGGTCGTCGCATACTCGCGTGCCCATGTTCCTGCTGACTGTTTGGAAGTAGTCAAAAGCTTATGCACGCCATAACACAGTTTTCGCTGCCAGCTTCAAACCCACAAAAGCAGAAGAAGCATACTACAGCAATTTAGCATCTTTGATTCATAAAAGAACAGCACCTATTAGTAGTAAGGGGAATGACTACAAAATTCAAATTCGCTGCCAGCGTCAAATCCTCAAAGCAGAAGAAGCATACTGCAACAATTTAGCATCTCTGGTTCATGAAGAGTAGCAAGCATTTAACAATAGGCAGTGGAATGACTGCAAATTTGTGTGTACAGATCTAGCAATCGAGATGAAAATTCAGCCAACAACTGGAGTAGCAAGCCCGGGAAGGCACAGGTGAGAGTTTACCTACACATGATCGTCTTAATCATGATGTGTATGTCCTGATTTCTTCGATTTTACAATTCAGCAGGATTGCTAGCGAGATTATGGTCCACACATAGATGATGGAACGATCCGAGATATGGATCACACAGGATGAGACAAACGGATGGGAAATAACAAAAGGCACTGAACTGGTGCCTTTCAAGCAATGCTATATTTTTTCTTAAAAGGTTTAATTATCCATTATAACAAGTCTATTCTAATTTATGAAGCTATTTGGACAATTGGATGATATAATAATTGTAGGTTTTCAAGCCTCTCATTTTACTCTAATTTATGTTAGTCCATTGCAAAGTTTTTCAAGGCTGTCATTTTCTCCCTTCATGTTATGAGATTGGTAAAGAACATTACTGTGCCAAGGCTAAAGAAGATCTTGCTTGGTAGGAGTCATGGCAAATCAACATTCAAAGGTTGAATTTGTCGTGATGGTTGCTTGATGGTTGCTTGATGAAGGATACATAGCATGATTTTAAAGTAGTTGGGATAGGCTATCGCGACAATACTTGTGGTATCTACAAATATGGAGAGTATGGTTTACATCATCAATTGCATCTCAATCTAAGTTGCGGCATTGTAGGATGGGACATCTTAACTATGGTAGCTTGCGCTTGATGAGGTACATGAAAATGGTGAATGAATTATCAACCATGCAAGAGGAACAATACTCAGTTTGCGAGGGTTGCTTGATGGACAAGTACCATAGGAACAATGTCAAGAAGAGGGAGCATCATGGGCCAAGAAGGTAGTTGAGCTTATCCATAGTGATCTATGCGGCCCAATGAAGACCATGTTAGTGGGTGGAGCCTATTATTTCATGAAATTCATAGATGATTGCTTTAGGAGCACGTAGATCTACTTCTTGAAAAACAAATCCAATGCATTAGCTTGTTACAAGGAATCAAGGCCTTGGTAGAGAATCAGATGGACAAACACATCAAAGTGTTAAAGTCGAATAGAGGGGGGGAGTTAAATTAGGTGGATTTGAAATTTTTTGTAAGAAACATGGGACTAATGGGCTAGTACCTACTCAAAGCCCTAATCAATATTTAGCTTTTGCTTGTTAATTTGCATAAAATACAATTGCTTATGATGCTTGAATGGAGAATTGCTCATGGGACAATCTACAAAAGGCCACAATCACTCTGTCTTGGCTGCAGGTAGGATTTGGAAGTAATTTCACATTGTAAACAGCCCACAAAAGGCCGTTGGCTCACTAATAGGCCACTTACAAGTCTATCACAGCACTGTTTGATCCAAAAAAAATGTGTAGATGGTCGTTACAGTCTAATAGTCTGATTTTTTACTGTAGAAAGCTCTCGGAAGGTCAAATTAGCTAGTTTTTGGTCGTGGGTAGGGTTTGGAGGCCACTGACATTTTGATAGATTGCTGGCAAGTCTAATACAGTATTGCTTTGTATGATACAACTCATAAAAATGTGTAGGGAGGTCACTTACAGGATGCACGTTAGTATTAATTTCGACTGCCTCATACTGGACATGGACATAACATAAAGAGTATTCATCTCTTATCAACAACCAGACTTGGACTATTGTTGAATCACCTTCCAGTAGAAATGTAGTTGATTGTAAATGGATATTTAAAATCAAATACAAGGCGGATGGAAGAATCGATCTCCTATCACAGTTTTGAGCTATCTCACGAATTTCCACAACACCGGCTTTGTGCTTCCAAGCCAATGCTAGATCGCTAGCAGGTCTGATACAACATTGTTTAATCCAAAAATGAAGAACTGCATGTCGTACATAGGTGATTTCAATATTGGAGTGTTAGCTAGGGCACTTTTAATTCTTGAAAATTCTTCTCACATTCATTTGTCCAAGTCCACTCCACGTTAGTTTTCAACAGGTCAGTTATCTAGTAAGTACTTGTAGCATAGGCCATGACATATCCTTTGTAGTAGCCACTCAAGCCTAGGAATATTTGAAGTTGGGACACCATAGTTGGTGCCATCATGGCTAGGAGCATAGCTATCTTTTTTGGGTCAGTTGCCATAGTGTATTTACTAATCACGTATCCTAACAGTACCTCGTAAAGAATTCCAAACAAGCACTTGTTGGCGTTCAAAGCTATGTAGGTTACTGCTCACTTTGAAAACATTTCTCTAGCATGGCGAGGTGTTCCGCAATGGTAGATGCCCCACAAAGGTCATTTATAAAGATTTTGAGATTGTCATCTAGGATATCCTCGAAGTGTTTGTTCATGAACATCTGATGGTTTCAGGGGCGTGAATCAGTCCAAATGGCATGACATGGTAAGCAGAAACTCTGAAAGTGGTTGTAAAGGTGGTCTTCAATTTTTTCTCTTTTGCAATGGCTATTTGATTATAACCCGTGAAACAGTCCATG
The DNA here is from genome assembly GCA_029204225.1 of Diphasiastrum complanatum. NCBI lineage: Eukaryota > Viridiplantae > Streptophyta > Lycopodiopsida > Lycopodiales > Lycopodiaceae > Diphasiastrum > Diphasiastrum complanatum. The sequence goes on from CM055101.1 coordinate 31,944,307, forward strand.
AAAGAGTATTGATCTCTTCTAGGACTTGATCTATAAATGGCAATGGGTACTAGTCTTTCCTGGTTTGTTTATTTAACCTCTTATAATCCACGCACACACGAATGCATGTGGAGTTCTTCTTGGTTCGAGGCACTATTGGAGAACACCACTCGGTATTCTCCATTGAAAATATTAGTCCAACATTTCGGAGCCATTCTAGTTCGGTGTACACTCCTTCCTTCAGGTAGTCGGGTAGCTGTTGTTGTTTTTGTCATATAGGTTTGGCTCCCTCCTTTAGTGGTATTGTGTGCATCACTAAGTCAGGTGGAATCCCTTTCAATTCTGAGTAGTCCCAGGCAAAAACATGCTGTACTTCCAGCTAGAATTAGAGTAGAATCACTATGCTACTAGACTGTGGGTCCTATCAGTTGATAAGGATCAGTTGGCCTCGCCATGAGGCGAGTCGACGGGACACGCGTCCCGCCAACGACAACCTGGGTCATGCATGGGTTGCTTGAGTGAAGAACCATACGTACAATATAATTTCATTTTGAGAAATACAATTGCTATGTGAGCTTGTTGTGAAGAGTTTCTGTCTGTATTATTGTGTAGCATGATCTGTGTTCCCATTCGAAGCAAATTCTAAGTTGGTATCAGAGCCGTACATGGAGTGTACACAGTATAGTGTCGTCGTTGAAGAGAGTTTCGGGAGAAGAACAGTCTTTTGAGAGTTCGAGGTTTACGGCAGGTTGTAGATGGAAAGAGAAGCACTGGTGCACAGATTCTAGCACACAGAAGCTTGCTGAGCTTGAGACTATGTGAGGATTTGGAGACAAGAGTTGTCAGCTGAATCAAAACCTCAACAAAATGGAATTTTGAAATTCCGCAGGAAGGCTACTAACCCTAGTTTGGAGTTTGGAAGCATAAAATCGCAGTTTTCTCTCAATTCTGAATCTTTTTGGGAGTTGTAAAAGCTTGTTGGAGGGCGCCCTGGTCAGTCAAATAGATTCCCTAAAGGCCGTGTGTAGCCGCGAGCCAGTAAGGGAGCTGGATCAGATCATAGTTGTGGAAAGAGCCAAAGCTTAGAGAGAAGAGAGGACGAGGAGCTCGTGAAGCTTGCGCGCGACCATCGCGAGTAGACAGATAGTGTTTTGAGGTGAGCCAACAACTGCATGGATCGAAGTTAATGCGCAAGTTGAATAGCAGTCGTCAGATGAGAGTCCATCCTGATCAGCGGTAGAGATCGAACCTCTAGCAAGGAACAGGGATCGTGAGATGCAAAGAGACCGTTGGATCTCCTTAAATCCACTTCAATAGAAAGGGTTGCAGGGCATTGAGCCATTCAACCTCAATAAAAATCTTCACTTTGAAAGTTGAGTTGGGTCCAAATTCACTTAAGGTTGAAGTCTCTTCAAACTGAAGAAATAGTTCAAAAAGTGAAGCCCTTAATTTTGTCTCCTTTATCCGTTTTGACCCAAATGAAGGGCTACGGACTCCAAACGAAGGGCACCCAAATTGTACCTGCAAGTATGGTATTGCAAAACAGAGTGATTGTAGTGGAGAAAGTGTTCGGAGTGCCCCAAAAGTGATTTCACCATTCCATTGGGCATGTAGTTGGGAGTTGACGACAGAGTGCATTTTGAAAGGCGACGCCGATTTGGCTTTCAATTTGGTGGATAAGCGGCGAGTTTATAGGGAAGGAAAAATGTTCAGGTCATTATTTTTAAATTTTGACATCACAGTTGGCCTCGACATACTACTTCTAGCTACAGACATGGGAGAGTCCATTTTGAGTGAAAGTAGCAAATTGGACGGGATTTCCAACTATGCAGTGTGGAGATTCACAATGAAAAACATACTGATGGAAAAGGACGTGTGGGATGTCGTCACAAGTGATGAGAGAAGACCGCCAAATGAAGCGGACATCAAAGCGTTCGATAAGAAGGTGAGGAAAGCTTTGACCTTCATTAACTTGTCAGTGAAGGATCACATCATTACCCACATTTGCGATGTTGTTACACCCAGATAGGCAGGGGATGTGCTAAAGGAGCAGTTCGAGACATCAAATCCTTCAAGAATCATGTTTTTGAAGTCAAAACTAAATAGTGTCTGCATGGAGCAAGGAGAGCACATTCAGACTTATATGACCAGAATCAAGACAATGAGGGATGAACTGCACTCTATTGGTGAGCGCATACGTGATGTGGAGCTGGTGCACAATGCATTGTGCGGCATTGCAGAACCCTATCAGATGTTTGTGAGTGGAATAGCATCAAGAGAAATATTGCCAACCTTTGACGAGATCATAGGAATCTTGATGTAGAAAGAGCAAACGACGAGAAATGGTGAAAGCTAGACGTCAAAATACTAACAATCAGGCACTTGTGACACGCCAAAAACAAGGCAAGGGCAAGGGAAAGAAGAAGTCTAAACAACAATTCGCCAAGACTCAGGAGGACGAGAGATCTTCCAACAAGACCAACAAGAAAGGCAAGTGCTTCCATTATGGTAAAAAGGGTCATTGGAAGAGTGAATGTCGGAAATTCCTAGTAGGCAAGGGGAAACCAAAGCAAGCAGGTAACTTTGTCGATGAGGGTGAGATTGAAGACTCTAGTATCTTCATATCAGCATTGTCATCTAATCAAGATGATCAAGCGTGGTATATTGACTCAAGAGCCACAAGACACATGACAGGTAACAAGGATTGGTTCAGTAGCTTGAAAGCGCTAGATAATGGAATGTCCATTTCACAAGCAAATGGTCATGTGTGCAAGATCAAGGGGATCGGCACCGTTTCAATCCAACTACTTGATGGCAAAAGCAGGATGATTAGGGAGGTACTTTACGTACCAAGTTTGAAGAAAAATCTACTTTCTGTTGGAGTCATTACTGATCAAAAGTTGAAAGAAGAATTTGCCCATGATCGTTGCCTTGTGAAGGATGTGAACCAAAACTTGAATACATCGCAAACTGAATTGTGGAAGCCTCAATTTGATGAGGAAATTGAAAATGGTGAGAGGATTGCCTACGATAGAAGACCACTTGAAATCGATGTGCGAATCATGTGTGTATGGGAAGCAGCATCGAGAGAAGTTCAATAAGGGTGGTGTTGCAAGGGCAAAGAACATCCTGGATTTGATCCACACAGAGTTATGCAGGCCTATGAGGACTATGTCCTTAGGTAAAGCCTTCTATTTCATGACCTTTATTGATGATATGTCACGAAAGATGTGGATCTACTTCTTGACTAAGAAATCAGATGCATTTGACAATTTCAAAAGCTTCAAAGCTTTGGTCGAAAATCAGACAGGTAGGAAGATCAAAGTTCTAAGATTGGAAAGTGGAGGTGAGTTGGTGAGCCAGATCTATGCTAGCTGAGATGAAACTACCAAAAGATTTTTGGTCAGAAGCATGCAGTACGACAATCTATCTTCAAAATAGAAGTCCTACCATTGCCATACCAAAGATAACACCTGAGGAGGCATTCACGAAGAAGAAGCCAAAGGTGAACCACTTGCATATCTTTGGATGTAAGGCCTTTCTACACATTTCTAAGGAAGAGAGACGTAAACTTGATGTGAAAGCTATCAAGTGTATATTCCTAGTATATGATGATCGTGTGAAGGGCTATAGATGTTTTGATTCAGTGGAAAACAAAATCCATGAAAGCCGTGATGTCATCTTTGATGAATCCAAGATATATGAAGACGAGGATGCTAAGAAGATAGACACATCCAGTGGGAAAGATAGTGTAGTGAGGATACCTCCTGATGATGATCCATTTATTGACTTTCCTAGTGATGGACATGAGGATACATCTCAAGATACTACGACTCAACCTCAAGAGGCAGGTTGGAGAGGTAGAGATAAACCTTTTGGTGCAAGAAGGATTGAAGTTGCAGGTGACAAACGCAAGGAGAAAGATGTACCGTGGGATACATTTTCACCAGGAAGCCGATCACCTGACATGAAGCTCCCTAAGTGGTTTGAAAGATTATTGGAGAGCCGCGACATGGATGACTTTCCAGGATCATCTAGCCATGGAGAGCTACGAAAATCAACAAGAGAGAAGACACAACCTGAAAGGTATGAAGAAAATTATGCTCTCTTATCTAGAATTATTCAAAGCAAAGAACCTTCGACTTATGGTGAAGCGAAGGATGATGATATTTGGGTCAAGTCCATGGGAGAGGAGATGGAGTCAATTGCTAAGCATAGCACATGGGACTTAGTGGAACCACTAGTTGGCAAGAAACCCATTGGTTGCAAATGGGTGTACAGGACTAAGTACCATGCAAATGGAAGTATAGCAAAGCACAAAGCAAAATTGGTGATCAAAGGGTATGCACAAAGTAAAGGGATCGACTATGAGGAGACCTTTGCACCAGTATGTAAGTGGAATACTCTACGTCTACTTGTTGCTTTAGCTTCACATTTTGATTGGCCTTTGCATTAGATGGATGTGAAATCTGCTTTTCTAAATGGTGAGTTAGAAGAAGAGGTGTTCATGGATCAACCTGAAGGCTTTGTAGCGAAAGGACATGAGAATAAAGTATGTCGCTTGAAGAAAGCATTTTATGGTCTTAAACAGGCACCACGTGTGTGGTATAGCAGGATTGATGCTTACTTTCGTTCAAAGGGGATGGTGAGAACACATTCTGATCCAAATCTTTATGTCTTATGCTTTGATGGTATGGTTGCTTTGATTGCTCTTTATGTTGATGACTTGATTATTACGGGAAATAATCAAGAGATGATAGACATGATCAAGAAAGACCTCATGGAACAATTCGAGATGATAGATCTCAGCCTGATGCATTATTGCCTTGGAGTAGAGGTGTGGCAAAAAGGACACGAAGTGGGTTTAACACAGGTGAAGTATGTCAAAGAGTTGCTGCACAGGTTCAGGTTGCAGGATTGCAAACCAGTGAATACTCCTATTGAACCAGGTAAAAAGCTTTCTAGGCTTGATGAGTCACAACCATTTGATGCTACGCTGTATAGGCAATTAGTAGGGAGCTTGATTTACCTTACCATGACTAGACCAGATATATGCTATGTTGTTGGTATTGTAAGTCAGTTTATGCCAACACCTACGGAAATGCATTGGAAGGCAGCTAAGCGCATTTTGTGTTATGTCAAAGGCACTTCAGATTATGGCTTGATTTACAGGAAGCATGAGGGTGTAACTGAGTTGTGTGGGTATGTGGATGTGGATTGGGGAGGTGACTATGGCGATCGTAGATCCACCACAGGGTATGTATTCCAGCTTTGTGGGAGTTGCTTTTCCTGGTCTAGTAAGAAACAAAGTACAATTGCTCTATCCACCACAGAAGCAGAGTATATGGCAATGTGTAGTGTGATTAAGACAAATCTTGGAAGAAGCTGGCATGAAACAGAAAAATCCCACAACTATACATAGCGACAGTCAGAGTGGCATTCAGCTAGTAAAGAATCCAGTGTTCCATGCGAGAACCAAACACATTGAGATTCAATATGAGAGGCTGTCGAGTTGTGAAATTCATGTTGTTCATTGTAGTACAGAAGAACAACTAGCTGATATTTTCACTAAGCCACTTGTTGGAGAAAAGTTTGATAAGTTTAGATCAAAGCTTTATGTACTTAAAGTTTGTTGACTTTAAAGCTATGTATATGATTGTATAAAAAGTAGACTCTACTTTAAGAGAGAGAGCTAGAATTAAAGTAGAATCACTGTGCTACTGGACCTGGGTCCTATCAGTCGATAAGGATCAGTTGGCCTCACCACGAGGCGAGTCAACGGGACACGCATCTCGCCAACGACAACCTAGGTCATGCATGGGTTGCCTTAGTGAAAAACTATATGTACAATGTAATTTCATTTTGAGAAATACAGTTGCTATGTGAGCTTGTTGTGGAGAGTGTTTTTTTGTCTGTGTTATTGTGTAGCATGATCTGTGTTCCTGTTCGAAGCAAATTCTAAGTCTTTCTACATAATTGCTCGTACTTCTCTTTTATGCACTGCCTAGGAAAGTGCCTAGTTTGATATTCTTGGGATTTTCTAGGGTCCCTAGGTTTATCAAACAAATATAGGGGTCTCAAACTTTGGGGTGGGGGGGGGGGGGAAGGGGGGGGGTGGGGGCGCACTCTTCTAGAGTATTCCACTCTACCTCTATTATCAGTCTTAAATCATGTTTGTCTTCACTTTTAGTAGACTCAACATTGTCCGCACTACTCGTGACTTCCTGTCATGCCCACGACTAATCTCGGATTGATTATCCCATTAGAGGTTAGTAGGCCTACCTCAACCCATAAGTTAATTATGATTATGACGGGTATGGGGCCGTCATGTGCATATGGTCATAATTAATGGTTGGAGGCAACTTATGATGGTGGATTTTTATGGGTCTATTGGTGAGCCACAGGAAAACTGGATGATGTGGCCCATATATGTTGCATAGGTGTCCAGTGAGGTGTTACAATTTACTACTAGTGGTGCATGGGTTTTTGCAATTTCAATCCTCAGATAATTCAACAATGGTATGCCCAAATGGGATACCAAGAACCATAGTATGGAGAAAATCTAGCAGCTAGACCTCGACAATCTGCTCTTGGATACCTGGAACGTTTAGCCTTACCTGCCCAACCAAAGCACCTCGCTCTTCTTGCCAATTTGATGGAACTAGAACCGTATAGAAGTATCGAGCAATGGAACTATGGTAATGATTAAGAAGGTGAATCTTCAGAACAACATGCTATTTATGCTGCCGTGCAACAACAAGCATCTAGAAACTGGACCAGAGCACCACTTGGATGCTTTGCATGTGGAGAAAATCACAGAGTTGCAGAATGTCCGAATAAAGAAGAATTTGTACCATTCTGTCGTGACTGTGGTTATGGGCATTGCTATAAAGACTGTCTAGCAAGACCGAAGCCACCACCACCAGCTACAGCTCCTGTAAATTTGATAACAATCAAGCGAAGTCTAGTAGCTCAAAATAAACCAAATGTACCCTTGATGGTGGTCACCAAAGCACAGAGGCAGAAAGAACCAGTAGCGGATCTAGTACCTATTGATTCTACACCATTAACTGAGATACCAATAGCATTTGGAGTCTATCCAAATCTTCATGCAGAAAAAAGAAGATATCAGGATATGAGGCAGTGGATTAAACATCTTCAAGAAGAAGAGGAGTTTGAAGCTGTTAAGGTAACAATCGAAGTTTGTTCTTCACCATTGTAGCCACCAAGAAATTCATGTATAGATAGGAATGATCAGTTGCATCATCATGAAGAACCCTTCAAGATGACTTAACTGGAAGCGCCGCAAACAGAACTGCTCATGCTAGTAAGATCAATATTTCATTGGGAGAGTTCCTGAAGTTGGTGCCAAACGCAAAAGAAGCCTTAGTGCAAAAGTTAGCGCAAGCATAACCAGAAGTCCATTAGGAGCTACTTTTTTGTGCTGGATTTGAAGAATCTAATGAAGTACTCCATGTCGGAGCAGCTTGGGAAAGTGAACAAAAAAATATCACCCTGCCGATACAGCATAGACAATTTCCTAAGGAAGCAGCTGTGATAGATGGCGGTTCAGGAGTTAACCTGATTTCTACAAAGCTGTGTGCAAAATAGGGTCTTACAAAGATCAAGCCTATGACTTTTGCCATTAAGCTAGCTGATCAAACGACAGTTCGTCCGCAAGGAATGGTTGAAGATATACCTACCAGAATTGCAGGAGTACAGTTCGTCATTACTTTCGTAGTAATGGACTTACCAGATGCACCAAATGTCTACCAAGTCCTATTGGGATGTCCATGTTACGAGTTGTGCAAGTAAATCATAACTGGAGTACCGAAAAAATCACTTTTGAAAATCGTGAATGTTTTGATCCTGCAACTTGGACTATCAAACCAGTGGTTCAAAAAGAGGATAATGATTCCTCAACAACGGATCATACTTGTGACCGACCAGAGAAAAATTTGGGAGTTCACTATGATTCTCAAATGAATAATGTCATCTGGAATGAAGCTCTTGCAACGATTGATTGTACAGCTAAATATATGTGTCAACAAGATAATCAGTCAGATTTGAGCGAGATTTCATTATCGGATCGAACCTTGGATGCACCGATCACTTTTCCATTGAATGTGCTGAATGTAGCTTGGATATCAATGGAACTTATACCAGATCCGATTGAAAATGACCTCATTCCTGTGAGTCATGCCTTGACTTATGATGACAATGCAAAACTTACTGATGAGCAGACTCTAAATCATATGGATCTGACCAGATTTGGAGTGCGTAATATTTCTGATGAACCAACAATAAAACCACCCAAAGCAGTTATATTGAAGGAAGACATGATCATAGGATCAATGACGAAGAGACAAGCCAAGCAACATAATAATACAGTCCTGAAATGGGAAAATCCTCCTCAAAAGATTGATTCAAAAAATGTGCCACCCTTACTGGATAAAGGCAAAGAAAAATTCAAGGATGATTCTACAAGTCAGAGTTCTAGCAAGACATCATTGTCTCGGAAGTCATCACCTCCACGATCAATTCCTGCTAAGAAGGCTAAGCGAAGATCCAAGACAAGTCCTTTTGATAAAGAACAAGCAGATGTAGCCCAACATGATATACCCAGATATTTTAAACGTTATACACTGGATGATGTGGTTATCATATTACCTAAAGCACATCGTGAACTCCAAGAACTGAATGGGTTTCACCGATTGTCATTGTTTTTAAGAAGAATGGGAAATTGAGAATTTGTGTGAATCTCAAGGCTTTTTCAAAGTGACGCAGAAAGATCACTTTCCGTTACCTTTTATTGAAAGCATTTTGGATCGCCTTGCTGGAGCGGAAGCTTATAGTTTCCTGGATGGATGTGGTTACAACCAAGTTAAGATTGCACCTGCAGATCGCCACAAAACTACTTTTGCAACAGAATGGGACATCTATGCTTACAAAGTAATGTCGTTTGGACTCTATAATGCGCCAAGTTCGTTCCAAAGAGTAATGCAATTTGCTTTTAAAGATTATCTATAGAAATTCATTGAAATTTACTTGGATGACCTGGGAGTCCATATAGTACAGATACAGACCACCTGGATCGATTGAAGAGAGTATTTGAAAGATGTCGCAAATATTAAATTTTCCTAAATCCAGAAAAATGCCAGATATGGGTTTCCCATGGAGTTGCTTGGGCATGTGATATCAAGACATGGCATTGCCACAGATTATTCTAAAATCAAGATTATTGTGGAATTGCCACCGCCAACAACGATTCACAGAGTTTATGTGTTTATGGGTCATGCGAATTACTATCGAATTTTTATTATCTTCTTTGCAGAATTAGCACGACCTATATACAAACAAACTAGTGTTGCTATTTGGACAGTAGAGGCGTTGGAAGCCTTTGAAAAATTAAAAAAAACATTAATTTCAGCACTGATGCTGCGTTCTCCAGATTGGACGGTTGAATTCCATGTTCACACGGATGCCTCGAAATATGATATTGGATCAGTTTTGACGCAGCCACGTGACTATAAGAAGGACTATTCTATACGATTTGCAAGCAGACAACTTACAAATCCGGAGTCCTGAATATGGTGCTAGAATGTGAGATGAAGTTAGTCAAGATTGGGTTACTATTGTGCACCTGTTATATTATCTAAAACTAAAATCATTTACCATCAACAAATTTTTAGTTTCCTATTTACGACATTGGATAATGTGGCGTTATTGATACTTGTAGATTTAGGTTGTCTAGTTGTTGATTAATTCTAGCTAATGCATTCTCTAAATTTCTATTGAACCACCAGTGACAATAGATGCTCTTAACATAAGATGTGTTGTAATCTAAGTATTTTCTAAGTGTAGTCAACTAAGTTTCAAGAATCATATATGAAACTCAATAACATACATTCTAAACTAGCAATGGTAGGGAATGTGAGTATAGCAAAAAATCAAGGAATCTCTTCTAGTCCACATGATCACAAATAAGGGATCACCATCACTACAATGATAGTGCTGGGCTACCACACATCTAAGGGTTGGAAGATATATTACCATGTTTCCAAGATGATGGTGGCATCACCACCATCACCATTAGATGGGGATGAGCATAGTTTTTGACTCGCGATAACAACCATGTAATGGAGATGTTGGGTGATACCAACATCTTGGAAGATCCAACCTTAGATATGTGAGACACCCACCATTGTCATAGGAGATCACCCACCATCTTGGAACGTGCAATAGATCACCCACCATCTTGGAATGTGCAATCTTTTCCCAACCTTAGATCTGTGACACACCACCACTGTCACAACAAATGTGGTTTGGAATACGCTCATGGATTATGATGCACCATGATTAACAACCATCAATATGACCAACCAGAAGTCACTCATGGGTTCACAATAGGCTCATCCCCAATAAGTGCCATGTGACTGAATATTGAAAGCTCATGTCCTTATTTGGACTTACATTCCTCTTACAAGACCAGCAAAACAAAGATCAGGCAAAGTATAGCCAAAAGGTAAAGACTGTGAAAAGGGAGGGCAATCATCGTCAGAACAAGGAGAAAAGGAAAAGATCGAATAGTATCTGAAAAAGAATGCAAAGGGGAGTGGTGGAAAAGTGAACACGAGATCATACTCTCCTTTCTACTTCTACTTGTTAAGGCAGATCGACGAGGAGCTTCGAAGATCACGCAGCCAAGAAGCTTTGAAGCATTCAAATCTACAAATGAACAGCGGCTGAGCAGGTTGTGGACCGGGCTTCATTTTGCTGCTGCTGCTGTTGCTCCCTCCAATGCCCAATCCCTTTGAGGTCTCGATACTGTCTCTTCACTTTCAGCTCTCCAGCAGGGTTCAGCTTCCGATCCATGTCACATCAACTGGACATTTGTGTACAATTGCCTGGGCTTGTACTTCGCAGAGAAGGCTCCTCTCTTGTGCCGAAAATATCATCCAGGAAAATGCATTGACGAGGTTTGTCCCATTTGGAAGATTGCGCAAGTTTGTGTCTGCACAGGTTGCGAGCAGGGGGCTTTCTTGTCATAATTTCGCCTTGAATCACTTGGACATTTATTCTGTCAGGGCTTTGAGGAGTCTAAATAAGCCACTGTGTTTCAATCAGAAAGTTTTTATACATGGAAAGCACAAATTCGTGGGAGCTGGAGGTTGCAGCTGGTTTCACATTGTCGCTTCACTTGCGAAACAAGATAAAGTGCAATGTTCCACTTGTGTCCCAGACTTTGCACATGATACTGGTGTGGTGAAACTCGAATTGTCGCGGGAACAGTCGGATTTCGGTTCTAGCGACATGCCGGCAGCAGATCCTCTGGTGAAGGTGAAAGTGATGGGTTTGGGTGCAAGGGCAGCGACTATCATAAACTTTTGCATGGAGTCCCGTCTTCTCCCTTTTGCTGAATTCTGGTCTTTATCTCTCTCTCTCTCTCTCTCTCTCTCTCTCACACACACACACACACACACACACACACACACACACACACTCAGACACACACACGCGCGCGCGCACACACACACGGATTAGCTTAACTACCGTGGCCTTTTCCAGCTCAGAATCGGCAGCCAAATTCCCTCATACTCTCATGGATAGGCGCCTCCAAAATTTGTATAGCAAGAAGCCCACATCTACAAAACAGAGAGAAGATACACAACTCCATTGATCAAAAGAGGTCGGAATTGTTGTCTGATAGAATGATGAAGTACCTAATAGAGTGCATGCACCAAGGGAATGTCTATGTCCCAAATGACTGCGAAGTATTTCATCTCTCACCCATAAAGACTGTCTACGAATTGTCAGTTCAAAACCTGTAGACGCTATTTTGACAGACAAAGATAGGAAGTCTATATCCAACTTCCAAATAGAACTGATATGGAGTCTTTATATTAAGGTGCCTGCCAAAATATGGAAATGCCAAAAGATGATGTCAAAAAAATGGAGATTCCAAAGAAATTGTTGAAAAGAATGATGATATTTTTTCAAGGAACTCTTCCAAGATAGGTGTATGGACAAAAAATGCCTCATAAAAATATCAATGAGAGCATCATGACTGATCTATAGAAACAGTGGCCTGAATGAGCACGTAAAGAGCTCAAGCTAGGTATGAATCTCTTAGCACCTTCGTTGGAGATTTACCCCCTTGTAAATATCATCTTTAATGTGGACCAAGAAGACGCCCTGCAAAAATACAAGGAGTTTTCAAGACTGTCGAATCTGTCGACCCTGCAATTTTTCCTCCGGATTTTGACAGGAAAAATACTCGCAGAATTACAAGTGATTACGTACCAGTCAAGTGAAGGAGCTCAGCCATAATTAGTCGTAAAGAACCACCTTATGAGGCCTTACAAGTTTCACGAGCGCTTACGAAGTTCAACGCTACGGGCCTAATGAGGTCTTACGAGCCTTACAAAGAACTTACGTTATGGGTCCTTGCGTAAGACAGCCATAATGAATGATGCTACAAGCTTCTACGTGACAGTAACGTAACCAATGAACTATGCTTCAGACGAATGAGCATGAAGACCATTAGAGATCATGCTCCTCACTCAACAATTCTTCTAAGCTGTTCTTGTACACTTGTAAACTAAGCTTAATGATTAAAAACGAAAGTAGTTTAAGATGGCATGCTGCAGAGATTGTGACCAAGAGTTTGTGTGTGATCCAACAGATCACATGATCTGTGAGTGAGGAAAAGATCATTAAACATAGGGGGATATTGTTTTTTTAGTGTGCACCCTCAGTATTCAACGTATCAAGCATTGAACATTGTTTCCTGCCACATCCTACATGATCTGAGTGGAAATGTACATTGCCTCCTGATATAATCTTTTGTATACTCTACCTTGGTTAATTCAAAGTGACTACTAATCCAAGAATCTGGAATGTTCTAAGCTTGGCTCTAGTTCTTCTTTATTTTTGCACATAGGCTATTATGCTTAAACGATCTACTGTTTTGATTCTTTGGTCTGAGTGGGTAAAGAAGTCTACTAATGAACTAATTCTGTTATGATCTACAATGCCTTCATACACTATGGCAGTCGGAGACCCTCTTTTGTATGAATGTTGTTAATCTAGATAGAACACTTTCAAGAAATTTAACCTTTTTTGTGATATCAGAACGATTGAAACTTCAAACTCATTTCAAGTTGCACTTGGTAACAGAGTTAACACATAGGTTCCGGCTACCCTTTAGTAGAAAACTTAATTATGCTATCATATCTGGAAAAGTTCTGAAACTTGTGCACAAAAAATTGTAGATGATGAAAGGTCCAAATAGATATGGTGCCCACTTTTGGAAACATGAATGCAATTAAATCTTAATCTTTCAGCGAATATCACTACCATATGACTTTATCTGACAATGTCGAAACTATGTTAGGGCTCAATCATGGACTAAAAACAATCTTGGATGGACCGGTTACCAAGAGGGTCAATTGATAGACATATTTGGTATTAACAGGCAATTGGACTAGACACCTAGCTTATGTTAAGTTAGATGTGCTGCCAGATGCAACCCAACACACCACAACTTAATATTCAACAAGGCAGGATAGGAATAAGTGCTATGCACCTAGTCATCCAATCTGAATCTGAATCCAGACAGCTCACGTGGGACTATGACTAGGGCTAGCCTATAGTAGGCTGGGTTGGTCCAATGGTCATTGAAGCAGAATGGGCACGAGGGTGATTGTCAGTAGTCACTACGCCTTTTAGTTAGGTTGAGGCATGGTGCCAATTAATGAGTTGCCACCATTGATGACTGTGGGCTTGGGATAGGAAAGGTAGCTTATGGAGTCAAAAGGATAATTTATCTGGGGCGAAGCCTCATTCTTCATTCTGCTTGAGAGAACAACCCTGTTAACATTTGGTATTAGAGCCAAGGTTGAAGACAGAAAATGCTCCTTCTTAGTTGGGTTTGCATAATATTTGCAACTTTTGAGAACCAATTAAGGTTGAAAGTCATGCAAAGATGTTTGGATTTTCAAACAGAGTAGAACTTGGATTTTAAGCGAGTTAAGAGATGATTTGCTGGCCATTACGGACAATGTCAGCCATATTTTTTGGGGAAGACTTAAGACTCTTAACGTAAGCAATACGATCGCTTGCTATCATACTCATCGCGTGAAAACTCTCCACACTAACCAAGAATCTTTTCTAGTCGTTTCTATTTTCTTCAATGTTTATGTCTCCGTAACTCTTGTCTATATAGTATATATTATGGTCTCCAATTTATTATTTTATCTCATTGGAATTTTTATTTTTTCTTGCTAATTGTGATTTACTTCTTAGTCAACACTAGGTCTACCCAAGAGAATCTGAATGCTTTAGAAAGCAAGATAGGAACTTATGCTTGGGTACTGATGAGACATAAGCAATGCTGGCTGGCTAAGATTTTCTGTTCATTAAGTCTATATATTGTTTTTTTATAGATCCTTTGACTTTTTTGGTTGCGTGTATATTTTTTCTAAGCTTAATGTTATGACATCACTAACTTCTCAAACTAAATTTGTGAAATTGGATATATTCCAGTTTCACAATAGATAAATAAGGATATATACAAATAACCATCACAAGGAAAAGAGCATTTGAACCCTAATCAATACTCACGGAGAAGAGAAGCACAAAAAATTTGTTGGAAATAAGTACATATTCCACCTTTACATGTGCCACAATCAGAATCAGATTACCCATAGAGTCTTAGCTCACTTGTCTTTCTGTTATCAATTCCATTATCCATTGTTCCTTTGATGTGCATTAGAATCCTTGTTGCTGCTTTCATGTGTGTTAGGCTTAGCCATGAATTGACCTAGTAAGCTCATAACATAGTTGATGTCTTGCCCTGTAGTAATCAAATGAATAAGCCTATAGTCTTAGAATCATTTTCATTATTAAACTTGAGACTTATTTGTGTGGGTGAACATAGTCTTCCACTCTTTTGTTTTGAAACTCTTTGTCAATTGTTTGGCATATTTGATTTGTGAAAAAAATGTGCTATCCTCCTCCTACCAAACCTTTATATCAAGTCAGAGTGAAATAGGCCCAAATCAGCCATTTCAAACCTGATGCTAATTGATCTTCTATAGTTGTAACCATCTCATCATAGTTTTTAAGTACATAAGATCATCAACCTATAGAGCAACTATTATTGTGCCATTTTTGGATTTCATCACATAAAGATTAGCATCCAAGGAGCTCTTAACCATGGGTACCAATATGTACATACCACCTCCTAGGTGCTAGCCTTAAACTATACAAAAGTCTTCTTAAGTTTAGACACCTTTGTTTCTTGATCTCGAACAACAAAACCTTCAAATTGCTCTAATTAGACTTCCTCTTCTAAATCAACATTTAGAAAAATAGTCTCTAGGTTCATTTGATGCAATATTCAACCAAAATGAGTAGCTAAAGCTATTACAACCCTGATGGTATATTACCTAGCAATTGGAGCAAAAGTCCTATCAAAATCAAGACCTGCCTCTTGTGAATAGCTCCTACTTGGCTTTGTATTTGTTGTTAGATCCATTTGCTTTGCATCTAACCCTGTAGACCCACTTAAAGCCAATAGCATTATTGTCTTTAGGAAAATCCTTGATTTATGCTTTACCAATTTTTTTTTATCATGGAGCCTTGTTTTTCTTTTATTGCTCTTTGTCAACCTATAGGCTCCTTTGCTACTTCATATCTAGATGGTGGCAATTTAAATTCTTTTGATGCTTTTTTTTTGGTTCTTTTTCACTTGATGGTGGTCAATAATCTAAGTCCTCTGCATCATGTTTGTCACAAGCCAGTCTCTCCAAGCTCGTGAATCCTAGGAGCCGGTGCGTAGAATCAACCTCCCAACCATAGGCACCCCCTCCTTGAGTCCTTCTACCTGCTATTCCCGTCAACTGGCACATGGCATCCACCTGTGGGTGATCAGTCCACTTGGCATGCCTGGCCCCTGTGACCTGTGAATACTGAGTGACTCATAGGGTACCACCCCCGTGCCCCGCCAAAGACCTATGACCCTCTTGGTCACCCGACTACTTGCCGGCTAGCATCTCGTCACTGACGGCTAGGGTCCTGACTGTCGAGACATGCCGCATCTCTGATAGCTTGTCAGGCGGCCACACCGGGTCATTGCTCGTGACGCACTGGTCCCAACTTGGGATAGATGTCATCGTCGGTCACCGACCCTTGCCAACACTAGGCCTCAGGCCCTTTGGTAACCGGCCGTGCCGAGGTCATGATAGAGTTGTAATTGGACTCTAACAACCCTTCCCTCCTCTGGCAAGTCCTGCAATGCCTGTCGCGTCTCCCAGGTAGCATCTGACAACAGATGCCCTTTCCAAGTTACTAGATACGCTTGAAGGAGGCGATTCCGCAATCGTCGCTCCCTTCGATCTAGGATTCTATCTGGCCCATAACCTGTGGTGTACCTTCCACCAGGCTATCACCATCATGCAAACATTTCTTCAGTTTGCTAACATGGAATATTGGATGCACCTTGCATCCCATAGGTAGCTGTAGCTTATAAGCTACTTGGCTCACCTTCTTAATAATCAACCATGGTCCACAATACCTAGGAGATAACTTGGCGCACTTTCCTGTGCGTAGCACCTTCGACTTCGAAGGGACTAGTAAATACACCAATCTCCATTCTCAAATTCCCGATAGGTACGATTCTCATGAGCATAACTCTCTGCCCTGGCTACAGCTTTGGACAAGTTATCTCGTGCCAACTCTAGCTTCTGCTGCATCTGAGCCAAAAACTCTACAGCACTAGGTACCCTATGCGGAATCCCTGTGATTGCAGGACTCAATGGCCTGAAACCATAATTTAGCTCAATGGACTCAATCCAGTGGACGCATGTCTCTTATCATTGTATGCGAACTCCAACAGCGGTAAATGCTTTACCCAGTCTGTTTGCGTACTACTAACATATGCCCTAAGCATATCTTCAAAGATCTGATTCACTCGCTCTGTCTGACCATCCGTCTGAGGATGCTCCGAGCTACTCATCCGCAACTGTGTTCCTAGCTTGGCGAACACCTCAATCCAGAAATTTCCCGTAAACTTGGGATCCCTGTCAGAAACAATGGACTTCGGAAGACCATGTAACCTAACAATATTCTGAATAAACAACTTGCGGAGCTGTGACCTTCTTGGTCGTAGCGATGAAATGATCCATCTTGGAAAACTTGTCTACCACTACCATAACGGAATTGAATCCATTCTGGGTCTTGGGTAGAATAAAATCCATAGAGATGCTTTCCCACCTTCTTGTAGGTATCTCAAGTGGATGTAGCAAGCCTGGAGGACTTACTCTCTCGGCCTTGTTCACTTGACAAGCTGTGCAACGCTGGACATACTTTCTTACATCCCGCTGCAATCGTGGCCAGAAATAATGCCTTCTTAAAAGCTCATTGGTCTTATCAATACTAGGGTGCCCTGCGTAGGGACTATCATGGCATTCATGAAGTATTTTACAACGAAAATCCTTCACGTCCGGCACGAAAGCTCTTCCATTTCTCAATAACATACCATCCTTAAGGTTTCTGGGTATCCACAATCTTGAGAACTGGAGCCGTGGCCACCAACTTCTTCAAGTTCTCATCCCATTGAGCTTCAGCATCCCATTGAACCATAGTGTTGCTTTTCCTTAACTAGTCCGTTAGAGGAGCAGCTATCCAGGAATAATTTCTAACAAACCGCCGGTAGAACTTACAAAAGCCTAAGAAAGATTGTAATTGGTGTATATCGGCAGGCCTCGGCCACTTCTTAACCACAACCACCTTGGCTGGGTCAACCAAAATACCCTCAGTGTCACTACGTGACCCAAATACTCGACACGTGTTTTACACAACTCTGTCTTCTGAGCATTGGCATACAAGACAGAAGCTTGTAACTTGCCCAAGACGGTCTTGAGATGAACCTCATGCTCCTCGATTTCTTTACTAAAAACCAATATATCATCAATAAAATTGACGACAAACTTGCCCATATAGTCTCGCAAGACATTGTTCATGAGCATCATGAACGTTTTTGGGGCATTGGTTAACCCAAATGGCATAATGTTGCACCGGCGCCTCAAAGGGCGCTGGGACTTGAGCGGTTTCTCCAACACGCGCTTAAGTCTAACATTCATCCATCATGCACTTACGTAAAAGCCAACTCAAAAACGTGACAAGCTTAACCATTCAGACTTAAGAAAACTGGAATCCCAACCAACCCAAAAGCCAACTCAGAATCCATCCCCAAAAGGTAACCAAAGGCAAAGACAAGCCACACATGAAACCCAAGGCATAGTGGTCGCCAGACTGACCGATTGGCATAGCGGCAAGCCCCATGTCGATGACAGGGACCCTTAGGTGCCAACGACGCAAAAAGGTTGTAGTAAGGGTCCTTCCACTTGGACCAGTCCCGGAGGCGAAACCGAAATGGTAATCATCCCCAAGGATCAACTTTATTAGATTTTGGAAGAGGTTACATTCATACATAGACTGACCGGTCTCAGGGCCACCAACACGTGCTGGGCATTGTGCCTGGCTCGTGCTGGTAGAGGGAGCTGAGACCTGGCGACTGGATTCCTGGCGCTGGTTGAGCTGCCCAAGTTTCTGTCTGCCGGACTCCCCCTATAGTTCTGCTGTGATTCGGCGCACCCCCTCTGTTCTGAAACATAGTGCTTTTTCTGGTAAAGCACGCTTTTTGGGACTTAGTTTTTATTTTGCTGATTAAGCCTGGCAAGCTTGGCAGAATCAGTCTGGCTCCCAGACATGGGTCCCGGGAGCCGTTTCGGTGGCAGAATCAACTTGCTTCCTGACTAGGCCATGACTCGAGCTCCAGAGCTAGCTCATGACTTGTGACTACTTGACTGGCTCACCACAGGTCGGAGGCTCAGTCCTTGACGTTCTAACTTGCTCTGGGACCTTAGGGATTGTCACCCCTTAGAGTCTTACAGGGCACGCTGGGTGCACCTGAGTCAGCTTTACAACATCCTCCCCTCATTTGAAAAAGCTGATGTCCTCATCAGGGCAGGCAGGCCGTGGTATTTGACACATAACCTTGCCACTTCTTCAGCTGTCACTGAACTCTTAGTTGGTACTAGATGAACTTGCTTTGAAAAGCGGTCAACCGCCACATAAATTGAGTCGAAGCCTTGGCACCGTGGTAGTTGAACAATAAAATCCATGCTCACCGAATCCCATGGGTATGCTGGTACCGGTAATGGTTGGAGTAGTCCTGCTGGAGCTAGCGGTTCCACCTTCACTTGTTGACATGTCGGGCATGCTGGCACATAGGATTCAACGTCTGCCCACATACCTGGCCAATAGAAGCCTCTTTTGAGAAGTTCATACATGCGATTCACCCTTGGATGTCCGGCGGCTAGTACGTCATGATGTTCTCGCAAGACTTTCGTCCTCAGGTTGATGTTGTCTGGGACATATACTCTGCGTTGTTTATAAACAACCATTTGATCTTTCTAAGTAAAATGTTTATGAGGCTTTCCCAGCTGGAATTCGATCATTAAGTCCTTCGCCAACGCATCTGCACCATAATTCTCCCTGATTTCTTGGAGTAGGTCAGTCACCTGAGTTGTCATTGTTGCCATCAAGTGTTCCTGTCTACTTAGTGCGTCCGCCACCACATTGTTCTTTCTCGCCGTGTGTACAATGTCTATATTGAATTTCGAGAGAAAGTTTTGCCATCGCATTTGCTTTGGCGTGAGCATACCTTGGGATGATAAGTACTTGAGTGATACATTATCAGTGAACGCCTTAAAGGGTTTTCCTGCCACATAATGTCTCCAATGCTCCACTGCTTGAACTACTGCGACCATTTCTTTTTCATGAGTTGGCCATCGTCGCTCTACGTCACTCAATTTCTTTGAAAAATATGCAACAAGATTTCCGTCTTGCATTAGCACGGCCCCAATAGCAAAGTTCGACGCGTCTGTATGTATTTCAAAAGGTTTGCTAAAGTCCGGTAAGGCAAGAATGGGTTCTTGAGTGATCCGTCGTTTTAGTTCTTGGAACGCTGCTTCACATTCCGGTGTCCATGTCATCTTCAGATGAGTCTTGGTCTGCTCCAACAGTGGTGCCACTGCTAAATGCCTCAGTGAATCTCCTGTAAAAGTTACATAAGCCCACAAAGGATTTGATGCCATGAACAGTCTTAGGAGCCAGCCAATCCAAGATAGTCTTGATCTTCTTAGGATCCATCCGAATTCGTCCGTAGCCTATAACGTGTCCAAGGAAATCAACTTTCTCTACCACAAATTCACATTTTTCTCTTTTCGCGAACAAGTTGTTCTTCCTTAGTCGTTGAAGGACAGTCCTTAAATGTTTAATGTGATCTTTGAGGCTACGACTAAACACCAAGATGTCATCGATGTACACAATGGCAAATTCATCTAAGCAGTCTTGAAAAATGTTGTCATCAACATGCAAAAAGTGGCAAGTGCGTTTGTTAGACCGAACGGCATCACCCTGAATTCGTGACTCCCATACCGTGTTCGAAAAGCCGTTTTGTGCTCATCGCCTTTAGCTATTCGAATTTGGTGATATCTAGATCTAAGATATATTCGGCTAAAATATCTGGCATGTTTGAGCTGGTCGAACAGGTCATCAATTCTAGGCATGGGATAATTGTTCTTGATGGTACCCTTGTTGAGCATGCGGTAATCCACACACATCCGCAGTGTCTTGTCCGCCTTTTCCACGAATAGTACAGGGGCTCCAAAAGGTGAAGCATTGGGTCTAATGAATCCTTTGTCTATCAATTCACCAAGTTGTCCTTTCAGTTCCACCAACTCTTCTTGGGACATCCTATAAGGTGCTCGTGAAGTTGGTTCTGTTCCTGGTACCAACTCAATCTTATGGTCCACTGGTCTTCGAGGAGGTAACTTAGCTGGGAGTTCTTCTGGAAACACATCGCTAAATTCCTCTAGCAAATCTGCCACCTCCTTTGGCAAGTTTTTCTGTTGTGCGTTTTTCCCTTTTGGAACCTCTCTGCAGATACAAAGAAAGCACTTTGACCTTTACCCTTTCGCCATGCTTTTAATCACAGATGCAGCAACCAGATTTTGTTCAATATCGGTGCCCTCCGCGTTCCCTCCAGGCAGAGCTTTTGTCATACAGATCTGTCCCTTGTAATCCAAGAGAACCAAGTTTGAGCTCCTACCCAAAACTGCAATACAATGTTCATTTAGCCAGGGAAGGCCCAAAATTACATCGAAGGCATCCATCTCTAAAATCAGAAAGCTAAGTTTAGCCTTCCATCTCCCAATTTGCACCGGGATATTCAATGTCGCTTTGTCTGCGTCCAGTGCTCCCTTTGCTGTTTCTACCTTGAGCGTTGATGTTACATTTCTGGTCGGCAAGCTGAACTGTTCCACTACGCTCCTTGAAAAATAGTTATGTGAAGCTCCGGAGTCGATCCTGAAATCTGACTTCCTCCCCGCGATCTTTCCGGATAGGAACAGTAATCTTGAACCAATCTTGGGGGTTGCCCCATGGAAGCTCCTTTCCATACTTGTATGTCGTCTACACACAAATGTAAATTCCTCCTTCCACTCCCAACTAGATCAGATCACCTGGAAGAAGTTAAGCAACCAGGGGTTATTCAGGTCCAAACAAGCACACCACAAACGAACATACCAACCAAAGCAAACACAGAGGATCCCTCTCAAGCCACATTCCCCTTGAGACCGGACGTAGGACCTTTGCCTAACCGCGCCCACACAAATCTATCACAGAATTAGCCCACGGGGAAACATCCATCCAACCATCCGTGCTTTCACCATTAAGCAGCACATTGCCTCAGTCACGCCCCACCACTTTTTGGTCGATAGCCCTTATAGCTAAACGATCGGCAGCTATCCTGCACCGGCAACTAACCACCCGTGCTTTACACTCGAATTCGAGCAGCATCTCTGTATCAATGGTTAACCCTTACAGTTCAAATATGTCACCCCGCACTCCACAAGGCACAGACCGTGCTATCACCAACCTAATGGCAGCACATTGCCTCATCTGTCCTACTTGCAAACGCCGCCAGGCTCGAACCGCGGAAACTGACCGTGCTTACACCTCGAGGGCAGCACTTTGACTCATCAAGTCCCCCGTTCTGCCGACCACCCCGACCGTGGGCGCACCCGTGCTTACACTGTGGGCAGCACCTTGCGCAACGGTTGTCCTGACAAATCCCAAAACGTGGCCATCCCTGTGAGACTTGCGTAGCTGACCGGCTAGTCGGCTCTGATACCACATGTTGCGCCGGCGCCTCAAAGGGCGCTGGGACTTGAGCGGTTTCCCCAACACGCGCTTAAGTCTAACATTCATCCATCATGCACTTACGTAAAAGCCAACTCAGAAACGTGACAAGCTTAACCATTCAGACTTAAGAAAACTGGAATCACAACCAACCCGAAAGCCAACTCAGAATCCGTCCCCAAAAGGTAACCAAAGGCAAAGACAAGCCACACATGAAACCCAAGGCATAGTGGTCGCCAAACTGACCGATGGGCATAGCGGCAAGCCCCATGTCGATGACAGGGACCCTTAGGCACCAGCGACGCAAAAAGGTTGTAGTAAGGGTCCTTCCACTTGGACCAGTCCCGGAGGCAAAACCGAAATGGTAATCATCTCCAAGGATCAACTTTATTAGATTTGGAAAAGGTTACATTCATACATAGACTGACCGGTCTCGGGGCTACCAACACGTGCTGGGCATTGTGCCTGGCTCGTGCTGGTAGAGGGAGCTGAGACCTGGCGACTGAATTCCTGGTGCTGGTTGAGCTGCCCAAGTTTCTGTCTGCCGGACTCCCCCTATAGTTCTGCTATGATTCGGCGCACCCCCTCTGTTCTGAAACATAGTGCTTTCTGTAAAGCACGCTTTTTGTGACTTAGTTTTTATTTTGTTGATTAAGCCTGGCATGCCTGGCAGAATCAGTCTGGCTCCCGGGAGCCGTTCCGGTGGCAGAATCAACTTGCTTCCTGACTAGGCCATGACTCGAGCTCCAGAGCTAGCTCATGACTTGTAACTACTTGACTGACTCACCACAGGTCGGAGGCTCAGTCCTTGACCTTCTAACTTGCTCTGGGACCTTAGGGAGCGTCACCCCTTAGAGTCTTACAGGGCACGCTGGGTGCACTTGAGTCAGCTTTACAACACATAACAAAAATTCATAATGACCGAAACAGGTTCGGAAGGCCGTTTTCTGGACGTCTTCATCTCGAATCCGTATTTGATGGTATCCACTTTTGAGTTCTATCTTACTGAAAATGGTTGCACTTTGCAATGCATCTAGTAGATCATCAATCCTGGGCATCAGATACCTGTGCTTTACAATGATCTTATTCAATCCCCTGTAATCTACACACATAATGAAACTACCATCCTTTTTCTTAAGGCGCAAGGTGAATAACTCGGACGGATGTACCCCAGCTTGAGATACTCCTCCAACATCTTTTTGACTTCCTCTTCCTCTTTTAGGCTCATCCTATAAGGAGGCCTACATCCTATAGGCAGCTGATCAATGAAGGAACTGTGAAAGTTGAGTCTTGCATGAGAGACTTGGTATTTCGAACGGATGCTAAGGGACAGTTCGCATTGAGATCGGACTAGTGCAAACTTTGGGTGCATGTGTCTGATTCAAAGAGAGCTACTTGAAGCCAAGCTCGATGTACACTTCTTGTTTTGACTGTGAGGCAACTGACCAATGATGGAATTGTGAAAGTCAAGTTTTGCGCGACGGACATGGTGCTTCAAACAAACGCGAAGAGATAGTTCGGATGCGGATCAAACTGGTGCTTTGGCTTTCCACGAGGTCAATGGTTACATTTGGGCTGATTCAAAGAGCTACTTCAAGCTAAGTGAGAGGTGCATTGCGGAGTACTCAATCTTTGCCTACCTTAAAGAGCCAAGATGGAAAAGTATCAAGATCAGACTGGGACAAGGAGAGAAATCAAGGTGCAAAAGCAACAAGGCACGGAGTGGACCATAAAGTGGGCAATCAAACGATAAATCCTTTGGCTCAGGGAGCCCTGATATCTGTGCGGAACTGAACAAATCTGGAGCTCAGGGAGCTCAACACAAAGTGCATCAAGGACAAATCAGGAGCTCAAAGGAGTTCCAAAGTCGAAAGTCAGAAGCGACAGGGGCGAACATTTCAAAGAAAGGCCTCTGTCACCAGTTAATAAGGTTTTTGGGTTTTACGAAAGCGATATCAAATCTACGCTTTTCCCAGACAAAGATATATTTTCAAGTTATGTAATCTTTCAGTACAAAGAGCTGAGCCTCCGACTTGTGGTGTGCCAGCTTCAATGTTAATAAAAAGTGGCCAGTAAATTGAGTACTGTGCCAAGTAGCTTAAATGTATAGTTATTTTAATTGAGAGACACCTTTACTTTAATCTGACATCTGATGAGGACATCAGATTTTATAAAGGTGGGGTGGATGTTGTAAAGCTACCTTTACAAGCTTTACTTCCAGCGCCATCGGCGCCCCTGCTGCTCCCGGCGCCATTGTGACCAGAATCCAGCCAGCGCCAAGTTCCTATGGCTGAAAATCTTTGATCGGTTCTAGCGGAGTCCAGAGAGCTCAGATCGATGTGCAATCACCTCACACGATCTAGGCATGATTAAAGGAAGCTTGGGGATCAATAAAATTTAGAGAGAGAAAATGACTTTCTAGAAAGAGAAAATCCTAGAGAGAGAAAAACGTGCTTTACCAGCTTGGGTAGAGTGCTTGGTATGAGGGGGGGTGTCGAATCACACCAATACTATAGGGGAGTGCGGGTTGCGACTCAGGGCGAGCTCCAACCAAGTCTCAGCCTCCCTTGCTGGAATGTTGTCATGGCTCTCGCCTTGGCATGCTAGCGCCCCGGAGACTAGGGTCGGTCACACACTTGAAATGTAACCTTCTCAGATTTATCAATAAAGTGGGATTTTCCTCAAACTGACTTTGATTACCTTCTGGGTTTCAGTGTTCGGTAAAAGCGCCAGTTGTAAGGCCGCTTTCAAAATTTTTAACTTGGCACATAGCTGAGGGTCGTATCCCAGGACGCCAACGGTATGCCGTCGGGACCATTCGGTCCGTGGCGCCAGCGGTATGCTGTCGGGACCATTTGGTCCAGGAACTGGTTGTCTCCATATCTGTCGCGGCTTGTGGTTCTGAGTGTTCCTTGCATGAACGTGAATGGGTTAAGCTCTTGGGGAACGGGCTCTAACCTGTCGGCTGAGTTGGATGGCTTGCTTGGGTGGAAGTTACCTGTTTATGGCTGTCCAGTCTGGCGTGGCGCCAGGTTGGCTTCCAGCGCTCGTGACGAAGCTTTCACTTGGTTAAGTCTGATATAAGTCAGACCGCTTGCTTGGAATGGATGTTACTCGTTTGTAACGAAGCTTCGAGTTGGTTAAGTTTGATGTATGTCGGGCGGCTTGCTTGGAGGGAAGTCACCCACATCGGGACCCCCGATCTGGCATGGCGCCAGGTTGGATCTCAATGTTGGTTTTCGGAACTTCAAGTGGGTTAAGTCTGATCGTTGTTGGCGAGTTGGCTGCTTGTATGTCAAGTGGGTTTGGATGGCAAGGGTTGAAGGCTGGGAAGCTAAGTCGTGGTTCCCGGCTCCCTTTGGGATGCCTGCGCTACATGTGGTATTAGAGCCGACTAGCCGGTCAGCTACGCAAGTCTCACAGGGATGGCCACGTTTTGACAACCGTTGCGCAAGGTGCTGCCCACAGTGTAAGCACGGGTGCGCCCACGGTCGGGGTGGTCGGCAGAACAGGGGACTTGATGAGTCAAAGTGCTGCCCTCGAGGTGTAAGCACGGTCAGTTCTCGCGGTTCGGGCCTAGCGCTGTCTGCACGTAGGACGGATGAGGCAAAGTGCTGCCTAGGTAGGTGAAAGCACGGTCTGTACCTTGTGGGGTGCGGGGCGACATATTTGAACTGTACGAGTTAACCATTGATACAGAGATGTAAAGCACAGGTGGTTAGCTGCCGGTGCGGGATAGCTGCCGATCGTTTAGCTATAAGGGCTATCGACCAAAAAGTGGTGGGGCGTGACTGAGGCAATGTGCTGCTTAATGGTGAAAGCACGGATAGTTGGAGGGGTGTCCTATGTGGGCTGATTCTGTGATCGATTTGTATGGGCGCGGCCAGGCAAAGGTCCGTTGGCAGGACCATCTCAAAGGGGGACCTTGTCTTTGTTACTTGTTAGTAAACCTGCCTGAGTGTCTTACTTGTATGTATTCGTGGTGAGTCTTAGTACTCGTGCTTTGCCTGGTTTGCATGATTGCTTGTGATACAAGGAGCTGATGGCTCGAGAAGGAACCTTTTCTTTTGAAGGCTGATACCATTAAACAAAGAGGACTACAGAATCTGTGGGGCGGATTTGCAGTTCAAGTACTCGCACGTGAACGGCAACGAAATGACTCAATGTTTGCGAAGGATGGATGGCTAGCCTGTTTCTTGGGTTAGTTTCATTTGCGACAACGCCCACCAGACGCAAGCAAGAAGTCAAAAGTTGGAAAGGGCCATTTCAGGGGAGATCTTCTATGGAGCAGTTGGTCTTCATTTTGGGACGGCCACCTTCGGAATTGAAACTCACTGAGCATGGGTGATATCCAGTATCAGTTGGGTTTTTCCTCAAAGGGGAAAGACTAGGATCCTCTTCAGAGATTGGCAACAAGTTGGATCGAGCCATAATCCTAGCAGATGGGAAGCAAAGTGTTGGAAAGGCTTTTTGTCCGAAGAACTCTACTCTAAGTCCGATCAGCTGATTTTATAAGTGGAGAGGAACTATCACACACACCTCTCTCTTGGGGCAAATTTTGAATGAAAGTTGATCAAAATGGGGGCAAATTCAAGGTGACCTAGTCATACTCACACGAGGAGACTGGCGAACTTTGGACCTAATAAGTTGACAAGTTTTTGTTGTGGAAAGGAAAGTTTGTTATAGGCTTTCTCTGGACTAGCAATGATGAGGAAACATATGAGTACACTGGCTTGTGTTACGTGTAAGGCAGCTGATCAATGAAGGAACTGTGAAAGTTGAGTCTTGCATGAGAGACTTGGTATTTCGAACGGACGCTAAGGGACAGTTCGCGTTGAGATCGGACTAGTGCAAACTTTGGGTGCATGTGTCTGATTCAAAGAGAGCTACTTGAAGCCAAGCTCGATGTACACTTCTTGTTTTGACTGTGAGGCAACTGACCAGTGATGGAATTGTGAAAGTCAAGTTTTGCGCGACGGACATGGTGCTTCAAACAAACGCGAAGAGATAGTTCGGATGCGGATCAAACTCGGGCGACCCTTTGGCTTTCCACGAGGTCAATGGTTACATTTGGGCTGATTCAAAGAGCTACTTCAAGCTAAGTGAGAGGTGCATTGCGGAGTACTCAATCTTTGCCTACCTTAAAGAGCCAAGATGGAAAAGTATCAAGATCAGGCTGGGACAAGGAGAGAAATCAAGGTGCAGAAGCAACAAGGCACGGAGTGGACCATAAAGTGGGCAATCAAACGATAAATCCTTTGGATCAGGGAGCCCTGATACCTGTGCGGAACTGAACAAATCTGGAGCTCAGGGAGCTCAACACAAAGTGCATCAAGGACAAATCAGGAGCTCAAAGGAGTTCCAAAGTCGAAAGTCAGAAGCGACAAGGGCGAACATTTCAAAGAAAGGCCTCTGTCACCAGTTAATAAGGTTTTTGGGTTTTACGAAAGCGATATCAAATCTACGCTTTTCCCAGACAAAGATATATTTTCAAGTTATGTAATCTTTCAGTACAAAGAGCTGAGCCTCCGACTTGTGGTGTGCCAGCTTCAATGTTAATAAAAAGTGGCCAGTAAATTGAGTGCTGTGCCATGTAGCTTAAATGTATAGTTATTTTTATTGGGAGACACCTTTACTTTAATCTGACATCTGATGAGGACATCAGATTTTATAAAGGTGGGGTGGATGTTGTAAAGCTACCTTTACAAGCTTTACTTCCAGCGCCATCGGCGCCAGCTATGTCCCCGGCGCCAGCAGCGCCCTGCTGCTCCCAGCGCCAAGTTCCTATGGCTGAAAATCTTTGATTGGTTCTAGCGGAGTCCAGAGAGCTCAGATCGATGTGCAATCACCTCACACGATCTAGGCATGATTAAAGGAAGCCTGGGGATCAATAAAATCTAGAGAGAGAAAATGACATTCTAGAAAGAGAAAATCCTAGAGAGAGAAAAACGTGCTTTACCAGCTTGGGTAGAGTGCTTGGTATGAGGGGAGGTGCCGAATCACACCAATACTATAGGGGAGTGCGGGTTGCGACTCAGGGCGAGCTCCAACCAAGTCTCAGCCTCCCTTGCTGGAATGTTGTCATGGCTCTCGCCTTGGCATGCTAGCGCCCCGGAGACTAGGGTCGGTCACATACTTGAAATGTAACCTTCTCAGATTTATCAATAAAGTGGGATTTTCCTCAAACTGACTTTGATTACCTTCTGGGTTTCAGTGTTCGGTAAAAGCGCCAGTTGTAAGGCCGCTTTCAAAATTTTTAACTTGGCACATAGCTGAGGGTCGTATCCCAGGACGCCAGCGGTATGCCGTCGGGACCATTCGGTCCGTGGCGCCAGCGGTATGTTGTCGAGACCATTTGGTCCAGGAACTGGTTGTCTCCATATCTGTCGCGGCTTGTGGTTCTGAGTGTTCCTTGCATGAACGTGAATGGGTTAAGCTCTTGGGGAACGGGCTCTAACCTGTCGGCTGAGTTGGGTGGCTTGCTTGGGTGGAAGTTACCTGTTTATGGCTGTCCAGTCTGGCGTGGCGCTAGGTTGGCTTCCAGCGCTCGTGACGAAGCTTTCAGTTGGTTAAGTCTGATGTAAGTCAGACCGCTTGCTTGGAATGGATGTTACTCATTTGTAACGAAGCTTCGAGTTGGTTAAGTTTGATGTATGTCGGGCGGCTTGCTTGGAAGGAAGTCACCCACATCGAGACCCCCGATCTGGCATGGTGCCAGGTTGGATCTCAATGTTGGTTTTCGGAACTTCAAGTGGGTTAAGTCTGATCGTTGTTGGCGAGTTGGCTGCTTGTATGTCAATGGGTTTGGATGGCAAGAGTTGAAGGCTGGGAAGCTAATTCGTGGTTCCCGGCTCCCTTTGGGATGCCTGCGCTACAGCTTACCAAGTACAATATCAAACTTAGCTAGTTTAGTGATTTCAAAATCGAACTTCTCGGTATACGTCTGAATAGACAAAGACGCCCAAGAGATTCTTTCATCCCAAACCTCTGTTCCCTTACCATCTAGCATCTCAACAGTATACCGGTAATTAGATGGAACAGTAGCTAAGCGAAACTTTACCACGTGAAAATTAATAATATTATGCGAGGAACCGGTGTCAAACAAGACGAGCACGTCATGACCTTCCAGCTCCCCCTCATGTGTATCAGTGCACTATCAGGAAACTGATAAGCTTCACGCGCCTTGGTGGACAAATAACAAACTGGTGCCTCTGGAACAAGCTTCCGCACCGAAATAGTCATGACACGATGAGTGTCCTCATCATCACTTACCAACAAGTCATCCAAAATTTCCTCATCCTTGCCCTCATCTTGACGTTGCATAGTATGGAGCTTCTTGCCCGTACGTCGAGGACAATCTTTGAAAAGATGCTTGCCAAGACAGAAAAAGCATAATCCGTCTTTCTTGGCCTTTTCCTTTTGCTCAGGACTGAGGGGAGACTTGTCGTAAGCACAACGAGCCATAGGAGATCTTGCCTTGCGCTTCAAAGTCTGCTGCATCTGGATAGGATCCTTTTGCAAAAAGCCTTTCTGACCAGCTTGGCCAGACTTTTGCGAACCCTTCTTTTGAGGCCAGCTTGGCACTCCAGATTCAGCCTTGGTGCGCACATTACCTTCAAAGTTGAGAGCTGTAGCAACTGCCTCTTCTAAGGTTTGCATCCTTCATTCAGCACTGAAGGCCTCAACTCCGAAGGCCAAATATGAACTTGTGGACTACTAGCCACTCAGGAATTTTGATAAGTGTCTCACGATACCTATCAGCATATTCCTGCACCATCTACTGCCTCTGATGATGCAAAAACCAAGCATCCGTCGCACGCACATGCTCATGTGCAGGAATGAACCGAGCTCTAAAAGCTCGCTTAAACTTGAGCCAGGTGGATGGAGCCCGATTGGACTTCAACAACTTGCGCCACCACTTGTCAGCAAAATCAGTGAAATGGTAAGCAGCTTTGCGAACCCGCCAACCCTCATCAGTTGGGGACCGCTTCAAATCAAAATACTCTTCCCACTTATGCAACCACTGATCTACGATATCAGTATTGCGTTGGGGAGTAAGGCGGAGCATACTGTGAGGAAGATGCATAACCACTAGCTACCATCATAGGTCACATCTCTGCAACGGTCTTTTCCACACTATCTATGCGAGCTTGCACAGAAGGGGAAGTACCAGCAGGCGAACGGGCAGCCACTGTAGGCGGATTATGAGCAGGGCTAAGCACAAGGCTGGGTGGTGGTGATGGGAGAGCAACAGGTGGACTAAGCGGAATATCAACTCTATCATCTTCCATTATGAAACAAAAACAAGACAACACAAAATCAAGCTAGAAATTGCACTGATTGTAAAATACTGAGAAAAGCAAATCTGACCCAAAACTCTTCAACTAGCAAAACAACAATAGATAGGGAAGGAGCTCTCCTTGAAATCCAAGCAAAAATCCCCATAGAAGTGCGCTGGACTAGCAAAATTTGAACGCTGATTCTGCCTTAAAAGAAATCCCTCAGACCCGGAAAAAGGTCAGGATTGCCTCCTTCTTCAAAGATGTGCAGAGCTGCAGCAAATGATTGCTGATTGGTCCGTTGATTGGTGCTAAAACTTCCGCCTCAGAATAGCCTCAGAACAGCTGTCTAAAAGCGTTGGAAAGAGGCATAGAAAAACGCCAAGAAAACACTTGAAGGAGGGCACTAGATCAGTGCTAGAACAGCACTCCGTCTTTTCCCACGTTTTGGATGCTTTTGTGTCCTCAGATCAGCGCGGAACAGCTGTAAAATTTTGCTAGATCAGCGATGGAGCATCGCTCTACCTTTCCCCCAATTTGGATGTTAATAGATCTTCCAAACAGCGGTGGAACAGCTGGAAAAAGTGCGCTAGATCAGCGCTGGAGCAGCACTCTACTTTCTCCCCCAATTTAAATGTTAATAGATCTTCCAAACAGCGCTGGAACAACTGGAAAAAGTGTGCTAGATCAGCGCTGGAGCTATAGGAAACAAGTGCCCCAAGATCTCTTCGAATTTGAATCTGTTTCCCACCTTTTCCAGTGAGGGAGATAGGCCACAGGAGGGCGATGGAGCATCTGCAAATTTTTACCAACTTTTTCTCCTTCAAAACGAGTTGTTGTGGGCTCCCTCTATGCTGGAACAGCAGCGCTGGAGGCCCACCCTTCTTCTCCAATCTCTCTCCCACGTTTTTCCCCCCAAAAAACCTTCAAAACAAGAGAAAAATGACAATTTTCTAGATGGTAGGTTTACTTGTTACATGCATTGCAAAATACATTCATGGAAAGACTTGAGATCATTATTGGAGATAGTGGAACGTGGACAAATAGTGCATGTGGAGGAAGTAGATTATGGACAAATCATCTAGAAAGAGGAGACAATAAAAATAAGTTGTCTCAACGAAAAAAAAAATTCCAGCTCGGGGTAGCACAAAAAAGAAAATAAAAACAACACAATGTGTACTGGTCAACAAAAGCTCTCGATAGTCTTGCTCACTTTGAACCTTCAAGGAAGTTTCATAACCTTTTTCGTGTTGGCATTTTTGTGTAATCTTATTCAAATTTACATTATGATATGATAGCTAGTGCTTCTCCACGAGACTATAGTACTTGGTTCAAAATGGTTGATGTTGTAATGAAAAGTGACACATTATAATTGTTTGCAAACGGAGTGTTCGACGTACCATTATCATTGTATTATTTGATTCACTACAAAATTTTATAAATAACATTTGGAATGTGCTTCTTCATCTAGATATGGTCAAGTGGATCAAATGTAATTAAGAGATGTTGATGGATATTTGGCCATTTGCTTCTAGTAGGACAATGCCATAAACCTAATTGATCAAATACGTGAAGTGTAATTTAGGGTATTTCTCAACAAGGATGATTGGGAAAGGCAATAGCAATAGATTCTGTGCAATGACGAAATTCAGAAGGTATTGGATGATCTATCCAACTTGAAACAGAGATTGGAGAAGTAGATAAACAAAAATATTCTTGCATTTAATTCTGTCAACCCTTGCAGATTTGAGCACCTCAATATACAATATTGAGCATGTTAGGCTCTCCCTGATCTTCCTACCGACACCCGTCCAAAACATGCACTGATCGCCACAAATTTCAAACCTTTTTGATTCCCCGTAAGCATATAACATCCAAAACAAACACAGTGAAGTTGGCTGCATCGTCTCCTCCCAGCCTTTGCTGCATAGATCACGATGAGGAATGCCTCTCTCTAGACTCACTTATCCATGACCCTCAAGCACCCCTTAACCCTGACCCTTCCTATCGTCGACACATGGGCAATGGGCAATTCCATGCACAGTCGACGCTTGCCACTCGGCAGTACTCTGACACATAGGCAAACACATAGGTCGACATGTGTCACTCATTCACTGGACCAAGTGTCCATGTGAGCATATGACACGTGTCCTGTTTGACCACTCAACCCTGACATGTGTCACTCATTCACTGGACCAAATGTCCTAGTGAGCATATGACAAGTGTCATTTGACCAGTCAACCCTCTCCTACAAAATAGGTGGTCAGTCCAGCCACTCCTTATTAATGTCCCAGTACCCTATACCAAAGTTAGCATGCGACTCAGAGGCATAGTAAGACATATAACCATTTTATTTACATTTCTTTTATAAGTGTCACCACAGGCCGGTGACGTAGCCATTTACAAATGTCACCACAGGCCGGTGATTCATCTAACAAGCTATACATAGGTTTAGGCTGTTTTTGGAATGGAGCTGCTTTTCGTTTATAATGTTATGAGAAGAGTGTTCATGGACAAATTGGTTCATGTGCATTGATTTCACATGAAAGTGTACTTGATTTATTGATCAAATGTCATTGTACTATGCTTATTTAAAGGTTTCCTGGATTTTTTTGTGAGAAGTTTATAGATGTTCTTTTAGTTTGTTGATTGCGCATGCTTTTTTAGTCAAGTTGATACTAAATTGTCATAATGATGCATGCAAATAATTATTGACACGTGATAGCATTGTAGGATATTTGACAAAGTTTAAGAGTATTTTAGGCAGTTTATTCTTTATTTTTTGATTTATGCCACTCAATCTCATCAAGGCATGTGCAAATGCTTGGGTGATTTGCACTTGCCATTGCGATAATAGGGTTTAGTGGTTGTTACCAAGTACACGTTTCATGTCAAAGCTAGTTATTATATTAGCTCACCGAGGAGAAGTTCCAAACAAAAGTCATGATATAAACTCTATTAGATAGTAGAAGTCAATGTGCTATTATGCATTACATTTATTACATTCTGGTGAATGCTATAAGAAGATTAAAAAATGCTAAGTGTCTCTTTTCAAAATGATAGGTTGAATAAATCAGGCTCAAGTACATTGCAATTTTCTCAGCTTCAGCACACAACAAGTTCATGTGACATTGATTATGACGGTACGATGAAAATTGCAAGATTGTTTATATCTATCTGTTGCTAGGATTTTGAATGCTTCTTTTCCTTTTTTGTATTCTTCCGTTGTTGATCATTATCAAGTTAAGCTGCTTTTTCATGTTTTCATTATATTTATAATGTCTTGACCATACAATCTTACAACTAGAACTTTTCAAAGAAGTAGGGTTGATCTTATTGTTTCTTGTTATTGTTGCATCAATTAGAGGTTTGTAGTATAAAACTGGTCTAGTCATGTGAAGAAATTTCTTGTTTTGGTTGTTCGACTTGGCATCTAATGTATTCATTAATAGGAATCAAGAGTGCGATTTTGACTTGTGATTGCCACAATGTAAGGCTAAACATCTTCTCATGGCCACACTGTCATTTTCCCCATGGAACATTAGCCTTCGGTTAGGGGCAGTTCAACAGGCTAGCAATGATAAATCTTAGCTCACTGCTCACCTACCTTTAGGGGTCAATGCCCTTAATGCTGATGGCTCAAAGGCTATATAAGGATGAATGGCCTGAGGAGAGATACTGTTGGAGATGTACGTCCGAGGAGATGATGGACTAGAGACTAGGCTATGAGAGACGATAATGATTTTCAATGTGCATGAAGTGTTTGTGGTATGCAACACAAATATGAAGTGATTAGGATCATGCCTGAGATGATGTACGGTGTGGGCTTGGAGGGAAGTTTTGGAATGCAGCCTATGGCTAGGAGGGGAGTCGGTAGCAAGCATCATAATGGTATTAAGGAGTTGGGCTGGAGTGAGAGATGAAGCACTGGAGTTGTATTCTTGGGTCAGTAGGGGTAGACTTGGTAGGCCAAGTGGATTGATCACCCACCATGTGCACCAAGTGTCCTTGGACCAGAATAGCAGGCAGTCATGTAGTAGTGGGCTTAAAGGTTTGCCTATGGATTAGAGGAAATTCATTTTACACACTGGCTAGAGGAGCTTATAGTTACTGGAGTGTAACATTTGGTATCCGAGCCACGTTCTAGAAAGAAAAAGTCTTGTTTTAGAGGAGAAAGTGAAAAAAAAAACACTATTTTCCTCTTCTTTTTTGGGGGATTTTTGGAGGAAAGTGGTAGCTCCATCTGTGGGGGTGAGAGGCAGCACTACAAATCTGATAGGCCTGACTTTGAAAGCAGAAATTTCTGATTTTGCACAATCAGATTCAGCTTTCCCTAGAAGGGGAAAAAAGCAAAAACTTATGAAAAAGTTGGTGGACCCTCACAAAATTTTGACAGTCCACTACTGATATTGGATCACTGCCCTGCAGGTTTTCAGCCACAAAAATATTGTAGCAAATTGCTAATTGGGGCCAAATATCAAGTTTTGGACCAATGTTTGACCTTTTCCAGTTGTAGCCTCATAATTTCTTCGTTTCTTGCCCATTCTGACCGAAATGCAACCTACTGCAGTCGATTGCACACTATGTTTGTAGGCCTAATTTTCTGGACGTGCGCATTTTCGTAGGCTGGTTTTTTAGCAAATTTTTAAGCAATTCCAACGCATCCTCTAGGTAGGTCTGTCACATCCTGGTGGGTAGATTTCACACCATTTGTGCAGTCAAATTGCAGCCAGCAAGGAACTTCTGAACCTATTTAACAGTTCATTTCAGCGAGCTTACTTCCTTCTACATGTTATAGTTTGCTCTAAGTGTTTTTAGAACCTTTCCTTCTCGCCTTGCGTAATCATTATGTGTAAATTTCTAGCATTTTGTTTAATTTTCTAAAAAAAAATGGAATCGCCAGATGTTCACATGAAGTCACCTTCTCTTGTTCAACCTTCATCTCTTGTACGTTCTCCACCTGGAGGTAGTGTGATGGTATCTCAAGAACCTGAGCCTAAGTCTCCATGTTCGGATATGCAAGATCGCATGTTAGCCATGGAGGATACTCTCCGCCAATCTTGCCTTCTTCTTCTCATCTCCCTTATCAATTGTCTAATGTTCCGTATCCTATTGATACGAATGTGAAGCCTCCACGTTATGCAGGCACGTCACAGCAACATACAATAGATTATGTGGATCAATGGTTCCACAAGTGGGAGTGCTATTTTGAATTATGGCAAGTATCTGCGGATGAGGTATGCTGCAATAAGTGAGCCACCTATCAGCTGCAGGATGTTGGTGACCGTTGGTGGCGATGAGATCAGACTATGCCAAAGTGCCCCACTACTTGGGTTAACTTTAAGAGATTATTTTGAGCCTAGTCTATCCCACCTCATGAGCATTTGCGGGCCACTGATGCACGGTTATCAGTTAGACAAAGAGACAATCCTATACAAGTTTATGTTGATCAGTATCGTGAGATACTGATGAAAATCCTTGAATTAAATACGTGGTTGCAAATATAGAACTTCATCTTTGGATTGAGGGAGGAATTGCGTCCTCTAGTGTTCAACGAATCCTACAAGACGTTGAACATGCCATAGCCAGGCTCTTATTTATGCGGCCGGGTCTAAGGGTAAGGTTCTAACAAAGATTACAAGGGCTTTAGATACGTAGCGCCAGACACAGAATAAGGCAAGCCCAACAAGTGGCTTTTGTAGCGCCAGGCACAGAATAAGGCAAGCCCAACAAGTGCCAAGCAGCCGACGACCGTACAACTTCATAAAGGTGAGAAGCAAAAAGCTTTCTCATGCTCTGGGTGGCCATTCGCGTCTTACGTTGCAAGAGAAAGAAAAAGCTAAAATTGAGGGGTTGTGCCACTATTGTTTGGGTAGGCGCATCTACAAAGAGGATCCACAAAAGAAGCAGAACCTGAATGTTGTGCAACGGTACGAAGATGGCACGGTAGGATTGCCTCTGATGAGTTTGATGCTCTTTGCAACAAGGAGAAGGTTTTCCCTAAAGTGATGATAATTTCAGTTGAGAAAATTAGTTATGCGGCTCCTATTTATTATCCTATTAAGGCTCAAACCTGTTATAGTTTTGATGATATAGAACTAATCAGGATGCAAGGACGGCTGGTAGGTCATGAGGTAGTGATCCTCTTTGACACCGGTTCATCGACAATGTCATATATTCCATGTTGGTGAAGAAGCTTAAACTTACCACAATACTTTCAGCTTATTGGTATGCAATTGAAATGTTGAAAGGGAAGGGTATAGAAATATGGGATCGCACAGTTGTGCATCTCCCAGTTACTATACAAACATATATGGAATCTCTAGATTTTGATGTTACTAGGTTGGCATGTTTTGATCTAGGGCTTGGTAAACATTGGCTTGTGCCATGTGGTGAGGTAGCCAACTAGAGATTATGTAAATCATGTATATAAGCTCAAGTACGGGGGTTTTGTTTTGGCTTTACAAATAAAGAAAATTTCAAGTATTTGTATTTGTGTTTTTTGAATGTGAATGACTTAGTGTATGAATCACATGCTTAAGTTATGAAAAGGTGGATAGCCGAGTGCATAGTAATGTGTTGCAATGGAATTTATTGTTTCTTCCATTGATTCATGAGGGACTATACCAAGTTCGCTTTACCCTTTATGAATCTTTTAAAGGGGGAAAGAAAGGGAAAAGTAGCCATAGGCCAGTACATCGGACAATGAATTTGAAAAAGTGTTCCAATGGTTTGAAACAACAAGTCATTTTAGTGCCAATGTTACAAATGTAGATTTGAATAAACCATATGTGGTCGAAACAGATGCTAGTGATTTTCAATTGGTTCAACTATGTTCCAAGAGGGTCAGCCTATGGCATTCAAAAGCAAGAAGAATGCATTCATGGTCTAGGCACCCTATGCACGAGAAGGAACTCTCTGTAGTATTCATGCTTTGAAGATCTAGAGACATTATCTATACAGATTTAGTTTTGAAGTCTCAACAAACAATTAGTCATTGAAGTCTTTGTGTAGCACTTCTGCCTTGAAAGGTTGGAGTTTGGTGGTTGAAACTTACGCAAGAGTTCAACTTTATAATACATTATAGCATGAGTTCCACTCATAAAATGATTGATGCACTTAGTCAAATTGGCAAAGTAATCAGATTAGTTTGAGATCTAGTTTGATCGATATCATTTTGAACGGTTGTGTTCATCCGATGTGTTCTTTGAGTTCATATGGTATGAAGTTTATATTGGGGCCTCAAATGAAAGTAATCAACTTGGTGAATCTAAGGCCAATTCTAGGGAGGCTAAAATAGAGATTAATATGCAATTCGTATTAAATTGCTCTTTTGGAAAGGGAAATTTAGTGTGTTGACATTTGGAATCCAAGGTAGCAGGCAATCTTTTCAGCTAGTTACCTACTATCCCTATCCTAGGATATGTGGCATCCATGCATGGGTAGCTAATCCATGTAGGTTGGTCAATACATGCCTTGAATCGCAAGATAGGCGTAACGACTTAGCCGAATTGCCAACCCCCATGCGTTTTTGTGCCTAAGTGGCCCTTTGGTCAACTCTGGCCTCTAACAAGCTAATCCTAGTCATCGCCCGTTGGCCCCCACAAGTTGTCTTGGTTGGTTGCAGGTCAGACCTACATGCCTCACTGCGCATGACCATTGACATGAACGTCCTCATTGGGGTCACATACAGTGACACACCCAAGGATCTATAATATTTTTGTGTGCTTAGATTGGGTGTGAGTTGTGCTCGTTGCTGGCGGTCACCTACTCATCTATTGTGGTTCGTGCCTTGCTACGGTGGTCATCTAACCCACATGGTCATTGGTCCTTAAAAAGGTGTTCAATTGATTATAGTTTCTTGGCTACTACATTATATACATTTTGGCAGCTTCTATTGTGTATATAGTCAGTGTTACTTGCAAACTTGGGCCTTGGATGGTGTAAATAGGCTAATGAGCTTCATTACTAATAGGTTGATTGATTAAAGAGTAGCTCCTAGGTTCGTCGATTTAACTTTCATTTAGCATTATTAGCTCACCTATATCAATTTAGTCAGCTTAGCATCAATAAATTCTTGGAGAGATCATTCTATTCCAATGATCATTGTTGTTTTGATTTTTTTATGCTTCATCAGTGCATATGCATTCTTGTCTCTATTAGTTTCGTATTTAATATAATTTTTAATAGTTGATACCACTTATAGGTATAACATGAGTGTCCACTTTTTAGAGTGGTGTAATAGAAGGTCCCATCATTGTGACTAGTGAATAAATGTCTTATGTGAACGAAACTGATCTAATGACATAAATGGACCCACAATGCGATTGGGGGTATTTAGGTATCAAGTAAACTAGAATGCGAAAGTATGCCTTAATTACATGCCCATAATTTATTCCTATAGTAGGTTTTACATATATGTGATTGTGGGTATAGAGAGGACATTGTTCACACATGTGTCTATCTTTTTTGATACGCAATATGAATAGATGAGTAGAAGTTGATGTGTTAGAAGAACCTTCAATTCTATCAAGGATTGACTCCATATTTGTGCTATGTTGGTCTTAGATAGAAAGGAATATGTTCTCATAGAAAACAGTCCATAAAGCATTTTAGAAATATGAATAATACTTGCTATTTTAATGCTTGAAGTTAACAAATTTTGCTTTACACAAAGCTTCCTTTTATCCTCCTTCCAATTATCAATGAGAATCGCTTGACATCCTTAAGTTAGTAGCAACTATCTAAAGTTGTGTTATTGAGATTAATGATTCAATGTGTTGATTGATTCAACTTGGAGAGGGAAGTTAAGGTCCAACAATTCTTACAGAATATAATCCATTATGTCAAAATCTCTTGATTGAATCATATATTACATTAATGTGGTTCTATTTTCTTGCTTGGCCCATGGTTGTGAGACACATACATACACAAAATACCTAAATTTCGCGTCTTCTTGCAATATATGTTTGGCTTAATATTTGTAGTGCCTTTGTAGGAACTTGTGCCTCAGAAATTTGTGGAATAGCTTCTTCTGAAAGCCAACAAGCTTTGGGATGCAAGGACATGACCATTATTGTAAGTCTTCCTTCCTTCCATCATTTATTGGTGCTAGACTGTCAATTTTTGGCATTGTAGGTCATAGGTTCAAGAACATTTGGAACACCGGATGTGATTTACATTATAATAATATAGTATTTGCAATCTAGATCCCAATATGTTTTCCCTCGTAGTACTTTGTACGATGGTGATTGTTGCTGTCTACATCGCAATGGCATCCGTGCTCATAAATTGTCTCCTCATCTTCTTTGTGGAACCCAATGCTAGTATCGTACCTTGTTTGCTTTGCTGTAAGAAGTTGGCCCATGAGGAAGTCAAAGGCGAGTGATTTATTGATCTTTTGTTTTGCTATTCATTGGGTTCCTTCCGACATAAGTTTATTCCATGTTCTCCTCCTCCGTCTTGAAGAATCCTTACACTTGGATGGACTATGCCTCCACCTTGTACATGATCTCGACTTTGACTCAGTACCCCGTCATATGCTCATGGAGAGGTTCAGGGACACGGTGGTGGTTGTGGCACTGCATGAGAGAGTTGTGGGATGTGTTAGGACATAGGATGGCCTTCTTAGCAGATTGATAGTACTTTATCTGTCTATCTCTTTCTTTCCTACACATTTTGGCTTAATATTGATGAGCTAGAGCAAGTTATTCATCGAGATGGAGTGTAGGATTGTTGGATGTGTGATGTTTTGATCTCTATTCTACTATATTTTGATGATGTGGTTATGGTCTTCCCAACTAGAGAGGGATTATAAAGTCACCTTAATACCTTACACTCTTATTGTACTACTTGGGGGTTGGAGGCCAACGTCAAGAAGTCGAAGTGACATCAGCCATCTTGAAACTTGTTTCATACAACTTTTCTTGCTGCTTAGTGTACCGAAATATATTGCACATGGAGTTATTCGCATTTGTGTAGTTCCCTAGTCAATGTCGTCGGTTCATGAGCTTCCTCCGCACATCTTTGTTCTCAATCTCAGGCTAGTTTCTTGTGATGCATCATAGGAAATCTTTGATTGAGTGCAAGCTTGTAAATCTATGTAATTATCTAGGTATAGACATCAAAGAAAGTCTACAAGAGTTGTGACATCACTTGGTGAGCACATCATGTGGAGATCATACAACACAATAAAATCTCAATTGCAGAACTAACTTGATTCATAATTAGTATTTGCTCTTGTGAATATACCCAGATTGTAGGTAGTCTTATAACCTTTGCTAGTCATAGGAAATACTATCTTGAAAGCAACATAGCTCTTGTTGGAAGATCAATAAAATTTTTGTCATCAGTTCCTTGTAGTCGGATTTTGGCCTTGTTTGAATCTCACTAGTATGGCCAATATGTGTCAAACTCTCTCTGAACTCGACTTACAAGCAACAAAATATCATACACTAATTGATCACAAATCTCAAACTTTATTCAATTGTCAGCAAGTACATAGCATGAGCAAGAATGAAACCCTTTGGAGCTGGCTGCCTTGTCTCCTGCCAACCTTTGTTGCATAGAAAGTGAGGAGGAATGCCTCTCTCTAGGCTCACTTATAGATAATCCTCAAACAATGGGTCACATAATGGTAAACATCTATTTGTAACTTACGCCACTAGAAGGTACGTAGGATTAGCTCATAGGTCTTAGCCACACCAAGGTTACCTGCACTAGGGCTATCGTGACATAAATGGACAACTCCTCACAAGCTGGAATGAGAAGTCTGCCATTTCTTTTGACCATACCATCTTCTGTAGTATATTGAAGGTAAGTTTGAGCAAAGAGACTAGAACTCTCCTCTCGAGATTCTACTTGTACAAGATTTGCCTCTCACAATTTGCTTACAATGAGGATCCTCTTGCTGAGCTTGTCTGATCTTAGCAATTAGGTCATTTTCAATGATCACAAAAGACATCTGATACAATCTACGAGATAATGCATCAACCACATGATTTGTAGCACCTTTCTTGTATCAAATTTCCATGTGAAATTTCTGCATCAACTTAGCCCACCTGGTTTGATGCCTCTTAGGTCCAATTGGTTGCAAAAAAATCTGAAAGTGTCATGGTTGGTGTACACATAGAATTCCACATCAGACCATGCCTCCAAAGTGGGGATAATAGCATACAACTCCTCGTGAGTTGGATAATTCTTGTGTAGGGTTGAGCTTCTTGCTCTCAAAGGTCACATGCCTACCCTCTTGCATCATAATTGCCATAACGACGATATCACTCACATCCATTTCTATGACAAATGGTTTATGAGGGTCAACAATTTTTAAGGTGACAAAGTCAGCCACAACTTGTTTCAAAGCATAGAAACTGTGCTACTAAACTTCTGTCCATTCTTTCCATTTATTTTTTTGTGACATATGGGTCAATGATGTAGCTACATGTGAATAATTCTTCACACCTTTACAATAAAACATAGCTAATTTAAGAAAGCTTCTTAATGCTAGCAAGTTTGTACTTATAGGCCAAAGAAGAAGAAGAACTACTTTCTTAAGTCAATCCAAAGGGCATAACTAAAAATTCATAGTGCCCAAAACGAGTTCGAAAGTCTATCTTGTGTCCTCTTCATGAACTCTTACATGATTATATTCACTCTTCAAGTCAACCTTGCTAAACATTGTATCATCATGAAGTGCATCCTTGTGAACCCTAATAGTTCCTTTGAAGAGTTGGCCCTAAGCTGTATAGCCAATCCCTCCCAAGAACTAAATTGGTACGGTCCAAATGCATGATTTGGAAATTTGGTATCATGATATCCCAGAATTTTTAAATCAAGATTACGGACCATTGTTTCCCACACCTTATCCTCATCCTTGGCCAAAGATACTACATACCTATGCTAAATAGGTAATTCTGGTAGTTTAAGTTTTTTGACCAAGTTGCAATTGATGATTTTTAGAGCATGGATGTTCTTTCATTTGCTCAGAAACGTTTGAAGGATGTCAGTGTTCCGATCCTTCTCCTAGCACCATTAAATGTGGGAGGTTTCAAGTCTTTAAATAGACTTGGGTGAATTTTACTTCCAGACTCACCGACAGGGGGACTAGCTACGGATGAAACTGGCTAGTGGGAAGAGCTAGGCAAAGAACTTTTAGATAAATTAGAAATCAAAGATTTAAGTTCAGTAAATTCATCTTCTTGGCTAGGCTGTATGCTGGCTACAAATGTTTCTTCTTCCAATTCGTCGATGCCGGAGAATCGGAATTTCTCACAGGAGAAGACATGTTGGAAAAAGGAAAAAGAACCACTAGGAGTACTGACAATTTTTTTTCAGAAAACTAAATGAAACTGGAAATAAAGAGGTTCAGAAACTTAGCTCTGAATAAGAGGTTGGCTGGACCGAACTGTTCTCAGAGGGAACCCCTCAGCACCCGTACTGGACTGGCTCAAGATGGCTTTGATAAACTGCAAGTTCGTCTGAAACGGTTGTTGAAAATTCCGGGAGCCTTACTGCCGCAAATCACCATTCTAGAAATGTTCGCTTCTGTTCGGACAATGCTAGAACCTTCCCAATATCTTTGAGAAATCACTGCATGTAAGATAGCCAAACCAGGAGCTGTATGTATTGAAATTGAGTAGAAAAGACCCGCATGCTCTGCTACAACTGTTGCAAGAATCTGGTTTGCCCAGAACTGACTCTGAATCTGGTAGAAAAAAGGTGCTGAAAGTCCTGTCAGAAATGAATTGAAATTCGGACAGAGATGTGCTGTCAGAAATGTGCCGAAATGTCTGACATAAATGACAGAAGTGCGCTGAAATTTTGACAAAGATATGCTGTCAGAAATGCGCTAAAATTCTGACAGAGATACGCTATCAGAAATGCGTTGAAATGTCTGACAGAAGTGTGTTGAAGTTCTGATAGATATACGCTGTCAGAAATGTGTTGAAATTTCTGACAGTAAAACAAATTGGAGCTGGTTGGAATAGTATCCAGAGGAAACCAGTGCATGGGATGTGGCATCTCAGGATGTCAAGGATAAACCATCTCACCACTAATGACTGAAGTGGTCTATGCCATCATTTTTGAGGGATTTTCGTAGGGTAATAGAGCCCTTGTATCACAGTTCGAGGCATGGATGCACCTAAATTAGGATGGGAAGAGGCATAATTTTTCCTTGCCATGACATTTGGCATTGCGACACTTGGTCTATATAAGGCTTCGCTTGATTGGTTGCCAGAGATGCGCTGATTTGAAGACAACCTGAGCGCTGCTTTATGTACTGAAATCCGATGATAAGACCTATTGGAAGCTGCAGATCTGATAGGTACTATTAGGTGCTAGAAGACCTGTAAAAAGTGCGCTAACCTGGGAAGGAAGAAAGTGCTGGAATTCTCTCCAATAGGCATTGATCTGACATGCTGATTAGCCTTCTTTGACAGCTAAAATCTATGTGGGCTGGTGCGCTGAGAATTTCTTGCCAGACAGATTGCTGAAGCCTGTCCTGTAGCTCTGATACCAGTCTTAGATAATAGAGCTTTTATAGTATGATCCACCCAGTCATTGCATCCTCTCTTATAGAGAATGCCCCTCTTAGCCCAATGTAAGGTTGGTAGCATGCATGATGACACGACGCTGGAGGAACTGCTAGTGCCATGGGACACCTAACTGCTAGTGTGCATGAATGTACCTAAATTAGGCCATATAGGCCCCTGTGCTAAGATTAGGCCTTAACACACTTTGCATGCTACTTACACTGTCCCGCTCTAATTGCGGATTCTGATACCTAATTGTCCTCAAGGGCTCGACCGCATTTACAGGCTCATAACAGAGTCCACCTTTCGAATGACTGACACATTCATAAATCGTGGAGCACCTTGAGGTTTTTCCTGTTCCAACTCTAGTCTCCTCAACTTGCAAGCTACATGGGGCTTGTGAAGGGTTACATGGGCACTCTTTCCCACCTATGCCGCCTTAGACAACCAAAGGAAAGATTTTATTGAAGCGATAGCGTTAAAAAGTCCTGCCCCTCTTGGACATTGGATGTCCCATACCACCCTTTGCCTTTTGAGGCGCCTGCACCTTTATTCTTTTTGGCA
This sequence comes from Diphasiastrum complanatum, assembly GCA_029204225.1. Classification (NCBI taxonomy): domain Eukaryota; kingdom Viridiplantae; phylum Streptophyta; class Lycopodiopsida; order Lycopodiales; family Lycopodiaceae; genus Diphasiastrum; species Diphasiastrum complanatum. Next base: position 31,988,933 of record CM055101.1, read on the forward strand.
TCCTAAACTTGCTCTTGTCCAGATTGACCTTCAATTTTTTAGAACTTTCTCTTACCCCAACCCTCCTGCAATAGGCATTTCAAGCTCCTTGGCCTTTTTTCTGTCCTTGTATAATATCAGGCCATCCGTTATGACCCATGGAGTCATGGAGCTTGCTCCTTTATCATGAAAGGCCAAAGGCTATCATGCAATTAGAAATTGTACATCTGTCTATGAAAGTAAACAATTGAGATAGGGAGTAAAAACTCTAACAATATGTCACAAATGGATTTAGATACAGTTTGCACAATCAGTTCTTGATAAAGAAAGAAGAACGTTCGAACAAAAAAGCAGAAACTTCACATGCTCACAATTTGTCTAAAATTGTAATCGATGTGGTTGATTGATTTACTTTGTAGACATGCATGCACTTTAGATTCCTGGTACTTCTTATCAACTCTTGTATATATAAGCTGATGACTTGCATAGTACAGGTGGTGGGAGCTGGAGGCACGAACGGGCTTGAAGTAGCCTCTGAGCTGCTAAAAGCTGCTCATTCTGAAGGTGGACTTGCTGTTGCCATTGTCACACAACCTTTTGAATTTGAGGGTCGGAAGCGGGTGCTGCAGGTTATTCATCAATTAAGTTATTAAGATTGGTTCTCTTCATTTATGTAAGGAGACATGATCTATATCTTTACCAACTTCACATATGCTTTTTAAGTGCTTTTCAGCCCAAAAAGTTCTGACATTTCCAGAAAGTGTTGCATTACTTTTATCCAATATTCTCTTTGAATGATGATATGATGAGGCAGTTATTGATAGTAGCTAAGTGCAGCGTATGCCTTTCATATATTCTGCTGTAAAACACAGGCTTCATCTGCAATTGTAGCTTGACATGATTTTCTCGCTATTTTGCTTTTGAAGAACAGGTTCAAGAGATGATCCATTCTCTCCATAGATGTACAGATTTGCTTTTTGGTGAGTGCTATTGTAGATTGCTAATTCTGCGAGTCAAAATTTTGCAAGCCAAAGTAACCAAAAGTCAGCATCGAGTCATTGAGTCTATGAACTTATCATGCCAAATCTTGGTGAATATCTAGACCATATTATGTTTTCTGTTAGATGTGCATCAAGAAAGTCTGTTTTAATAACATTCATTTATTCCTATTGATTCTTGTTCTAGATGCCCTATGAATTAACACACTATTTATAAGAATCCTTGCCGGCATTGAAGTTGCCTCGCTTCAAAATATCAGTCTAGAATAAGAGTTGAAAGTCTTAATCTAGATTCTAGTCTCTGTTTTTTGACCTTAATTTAATAAAACTCTGTTGTCCCTATTATTTCCACCCTTAAAGCCAATCAGAGATGTTCATTGTTCTGCAAGGATTGGATGCTCTACTTCAGAATAGACACATCAATAAAATGATGTAATTAAGGTCCTCCAAAAGTTATCGTTGTTTATTATGAGGACAGAAGTTTTTGAATAATTGAACTTCTCTTTCTTGCAGTACTTTTTGTGAAATTTCATAGCTGGAACTAAGAATCATTTAGATAAAAGTCTTCATGTTCTGGTAAATACAACCTTCTTTTGACTGGTTCTAATGCTTGTAGTAGGTGCCATCTCAACACTGTAGCAAGTACATTATGTATTTGTTACTGTATCCTCTTTGACAGAGCACTTATATAGAATAGATTGACATCAAGAGTACTTCAAGAAACAAGAGCAGAGCTTGTCGCATACTTCTACAAGTGCAGAAACCTGTGAGTAATGAATATCTCTAGGAAAGTGGAGACATATGGAGAGTGTACACTATGTGGGGGTAAGCCAGTTGCATTGTACCATGGCATTGGTGCGAGGCAGTGATGATGCATGTCAGGGGCTATTGCATGCAAAAAGATTTCGAAAACTTTCAAACAGATAGTGGATAGCATTGAAGGCTTGCCTCGCTTTGCAAGAAGCCTTGAGGTGCTGTATTTTGTTCAAGTTTTCTAAAGGATATTCAAAGAATAGCATTGGCCAGAGAGCTAAATTAAACAGATTTTCAAAGAAGCATTTTAGATGATTTATGGGGAATATATCCACGAGGAAGCAATAGAGATTTCAGCATTTAGTTCTATATGCATTAGCGTGAGGTGCATATTTGATGTGATTGTATCTAGACTGTATTCAAATTTCAGAGGAGCAAACAAAGAATATTCAAGTATTATGCTAAGTTGCTGTCCAGCTAGTACACTCTCAAGAAAGGGCCTGCAGCTTTCACAGTCATATCATGTTGACACCGATCTGATGCTTGCCATTTTGGAAAGTTGAAAAGCTTATAGTCAACCTGTTATGTCCTTCATTGGACATAACTAGACTGGTCTTAGCAATTGGATTAGCTAAACAGACCTTAATCTACCAGCCTTAAGAGTTGATGGCTCAAGGCTGTAGAAATATGATAGGCCTTGAGAGACAGCATTGTTGGAGAAGCACTTCCAAGAAGATCAACTAAGGAAAGGCAAGAGATGATCTAGCTGTGAGGCGTGTATGCAATATGGGACGCAGATATAAGCTGCATGGGGTGATATGCCATATTTGTGGTGATGGAGATTTGGGCTCAGTGGGAAGCTTATACATAGGGCTTATGGTGGTGGAGAGTTGGCCAGCAAGTATCACTATGGTCTCAAGGTCGTGGCTATGGCTGGAAGAATGGAAAAAATTCTATTTGCGCATCTTATATAGAGTTTTTTCATGATGAGTAGCTTAATTAAAGTAGTATTACCTGAATCAAGTAAACTTGATGGAAGCGACTATAGCATATGGAAGTTTAGGATGCAAGATATTCTCATGGATCAAGAATATTGAAGGATTGCCATAGGAGAAGAGCCCAGGCTATATAACAAGAGTCATGGAGTTGAAAGATCAACTTACGACTATTGGAGAAAGCCTACCTAATACCATGTTGGTGCCAATTGTAAATAATAACTTACCACTCATCTATCAAAGTTTTGTGATGACTCTTACTTTGAGAGAAATAAAACCAAAGTATGAGGAGTTAAATGCTCTTCCATTATAGAAGGAAATGACACATTTAGATCTCATGTCTATAGAGATGACTACATGGAGCAAGCCTCTATAATAAAGTAGTTTCATGAAGATAATAGAAGAGATAAAGGCAAGTAGAAGAAGAAGAGGACAAGGATGGTGAATCCATGTTTACTTCAAAGTTGGATGGAAACTACAACTTTTGCGGTAAATATGGTCATTTCTTCTTGAGTGCGAAAAGTGGAAGTACAATAAAAAGAAGAAGAAACAAGTTGGTAATCTTGGTGAGGAGAATTCACATGATATTATTATCAATTTTGAGATTTTCTTTGCTTCGACATCTAGTGAGGAATTGGATTATTCATGTAAGGAATTAGATGATGGGTGGTACATAGATTCGGCAGCTTCTATGTACATGACTCCTCATCAGGAGTGGTTGACAAATTTTACAGCTTCAAATGATGGGTCAAATGTAAAGTTGGGCGACAACCATGCTCACGACATAAAAGGCAAAGGAGTGTTACATGTATAGATGCCTTCAAGTCAAAATGGTAAGATTGAAAATGTCTTGTATGTTCCTAGTTAAATTAAGAACCTACTTTTAGTCTTAGCTATCACTAAAAACATATGATTGTTGTTTTTGATGAGAAACAATCTCTCATCAAGCATAAGAAGAGGCTTTATTAGTTGCACACTTCCATTATTGAGTAGAGTTTCTTTGGTCCCAAGTTCGAGCCTCCCGTTGAAACCAAGAAGCATTATTGAGTAGAATGCTTGTCTAGCTCAAGTTGTTATTGAAAGTAGATTGTGGCATGAATGTTTTGGACATTTAAACTGTCAAAGTTTCTAGGTATTGAAGAAACACAATATGGTTGTTGGTTTTCTACACATTGTTCCTTCTAACTACGTTTGTGAATAATGTGTTGTGGGTAAACATCATCGTCCAAAATATCAAAAGAGTACTTTTTGAGTCAAAGGTATTCCAGAACTTGTTCACATAGATCTTTGTGGGCTATGGAGATTCAATTTATAGGAGGAGCAAATTACTTTATGATTTTTGTTGACGAGTACTCTAGGAAGATATGGGTTCTTTCCCTAAGGACGAGGAGTGATGCTCTTCAAAACTTACTTGGTTCAAAGCACGTGTGGACAAGCAAACAAGAAAGCAGATCACGATTCTATGTTTAGATAAAGGGGGAGAGTATCTCTCTACAAAGTTCCAAGACTTCTATGTTTAGATAAAGGGGGAGAGTATCTCTCTACAAAGTTCCAAGACTTCTGTCAGTAAAATGGACTCGAGACAATTTGCAGCTACAGATACACCATAACAAAATGGCATTGCAAAAAGAAAGAATTGAACCTTGACTGTGCTCAAACTATGAACTATGTTAAAGGCAAAGAATTTTTTGAGCTAATTTTGGGGAGAATCAATTTATACAGTGGTATATCTACATAATAGGAGTCCAACTAAAGTGGTGGAGAATAAAACCTAGTGCGGGTCATCTGAAACCTAGTGATGAAGAAATTTCTCGGCTATGATGATGAAGAAAAGCTTACAAGTTATATGATGTTGAAAGTGAAAAGGTCATCAATAGCAGGGATGTTAATTTTAATGAAGTTAGAAGTTAGGATAATTTGTCAAACACAATAATCTTATTTTATTTGTTTCATAAATCTTGAAGAGCATAATGAAGTTGGTATTCCAATTGTTGGTGATGAGCCTATTTTAGAGACAACTACCAAGAATCTAATTGAAAATATAGAATCACAACAAGAGCATAGTGGCCATAAGCAAGTTCAATTAAAGAACAAGAAGTGTAAAGAGAGGTCTAAGGTTTGGGATACATGTTCATCACCAACATCTTCTACAAAGAAGACTTCTACACCTACATCATGTAAATTAGGTAGATGGTACTTTGAGACAGTTGAGAGTGGTCAATTTTTTGATGAGGGTGAGGCAAGTGAGCATGGAGCTAGGAGATCAACTAGGATAAATTCACAAGTAATAGCTGAAGTACATGGCAAATATACTTGAGACAAAGGGCCCACATACTTTTGAAGAAGCTTCATTAGAAGATTCATGGAGATAGGCTATGTGTGAGGAGATTGATTCAATAATGAAGAATGAGACACGGGATCTTGTCGAGCTGCATTTTGGGAACAAGCCTATTGGAAGTAAATGGGTTTATAGGAAAAAGTTCAAATCTAGTGGTATTATAGACACATACAAGGTGAGGCTTGTGGCAAAAGGTTATGCGCAACAAGAGGGCATCGATTATGAAGAACTCTTTGCACTAGTTGCAAAGATGAATACCATGAGGATATTTATAGCTTTGGCGGCTTATTTTGGTTGGGATATTTCAACGGATGGGTAACAAAACGGCTTTCTTGAATCGTTATCTTGAAGAGGAAGTTTATGTAGAGCAGCCACAGGGTTTTTGTGGTCAAAGGAAAAGAGAACACTCTTGAAAACTCTAAAAAGGCGACAGAACTCATTTGTGTACTTTTCATTTGCTTGATGGATTGGGCAGGATTGTGGTGGTTTGCGGCCATTAGGCTCTAATAGGGACTGACTTTGTTGGCAGGGGTTGTAGGGTTCATTGGCAAGACCTAGACCTTTTAGGAGGTCACCATTTTTCAAATTGTAGATTTTTTCAGTATCCTGGTTATATTTTTGCAAATTGAATCTCAATCATTTAAATAAAATATTTTTGTTTTGAAAGGTGCTTCTTAAAACTATGTTTTGAGTAATAAGGTTTTAAGCTCACTCTTGGTTCTTTTAATTTTTTTGTTTTTGCATACAAATATTTCTTCTCTTAAGCATTTCATGATGCCAATTTCCACTCGATTTAGTGTGGTTGACATCATGCACATAGACAATAGAAAGAAAGCTATATCAATGTTGTGAAATACCAAAAGGTATATAAAACCAAAGGTACCTGTCAAGTGTGTATTAGTTACAATGGAGCATAAAAACATCTATTACAAAAAAAAAATTTAATACATGAAATCTGCACACATCACAAAATTCTAGATGAGAATAAAATAAGTTATGTGAGCTATGTGGATATTCACTATTATCATGGTATTTAGTTGAAGAAAGAAGAGATGATAGGTGTTTTTGATGCTGATGCTGATGCTGAAGGAACTATAGTTGAGGTGTTGCCATTTCGTGGTGGGCGATGTCGATGTGTATGTGGTCATGTGGCATGGCATGGAGCTTTGATGGTTTTGGGTCTTAACACTCAACGTTGTCTCTATCTCGGTGACGATGCCAAACTAGGATGGATTCTAGAATGGTTCGGACCCAGAAACAGCTTGTTGAAGGCACTATAAACATCAACCTCAATGTAGGTGACATTTAGAGAAGATGCATACACTAGAGCTAAATTCTAGTGGTGATGAAGATGTCATATACGCTAGAGTTCATAGTATTTCCTGCAATGACTACGATAGTGTATGATGGAATTGAATGGTCACTGCAAGTGCTTACGCCTTTTTTTTGGGAGACAAAGTGTACAAACAAACCCATCCATGTCGCTGCATTTGGGGCTGTCCATCCCACTGCATCAAGTATTGTGATTGAAATTTGATGCCAACGTTGACTATGCTACATTCGAACATGTAGAACCTATGGTAGAAAAGCAAATAGCTCTAGATCATAAACCTCATAAAGCCCAATGGAAGCACATAATAAGGTAACATGAAAGATATTATATGCTCTAATAGTAAAGAGGAGTTGAAGATGGTAAGTGAAAGGAGCAAGCTTCTGTAGAATTTGCAATGGACAGTGCTGGTGCCCTTGCTCACAACCTAGTGTTATGCCCACCCTGTTCGGGCTTGGCCCTGTGAATGGAGCCGGCTTGGGGTTGGTGCTGGTGCCCCCCCCCCCTGCTGAAAGGAAGGTCTATCTGTTGATCTTCACATGAGGAATGACACATTCATGTGTGCGAATGATTGTGTTCTTAAGCTTAATCCACACCCCCCATTTGTTTTTGTCTTCCGATCTTGCCGATTTTTTTGAGTGCCAATTATTCAGGTGCCAAATATGAGTACAATTATGAGCTTTTCTCTTTAATGTACAATCTAACTTAATATAGCCAAAGTCATTGTCCAATATAACCCAAAGAATCAAACTGTGGACTGATATTCTACTGTCTTTGAGGCCATTTAGGTTATCATATTGTTGTCTTGAACATATCTCATGTTGAATCATGTATATAGCACCACATTATTGAAATCAGATTGCAGGTCTTTCATTTATTATCTTTTTCATATTTATGAATTTATGTGTGATGCTTTTCTGGTCTTTTGATCTTCTAAAAACCTTCTTTAACATACTATTTTTTGCAGTTATTGAAAGCAATGCATTGCTGAAAAAGGGGAATGTCACTTTGGAAGAGGCATCTAAGATTGCCAACAAGGCAATTTTATTTGCAATCAAGGCTATCTATGAGGTCCTCTCGGTAAGTGGTGTGCGTGTAGTTTTTTTTAATGACTTGTTTTTTAAACTAAAATCAAGCTTTTTTGTGTTTGTTTCATGCTTTTCCATTGAGACATCATGGAAAAAGGTCAGGAATGTATACTTTTGCAGGTTGAAAATATCTTATATTTTAATGGAACCGCGAGTGGGAGTGAAACTATCAATAATCATGATATTTTTACGGTAAAGGCAATCCTCTGAGTTTCTTAGCAGTTCCATTTATAGAGATATTTTGTATGGTGTACAATATGATATTAGATGCAATCTTGTTTATTAATAGGTGCTACTTGATTTTTGGACTTGATAGTCATGGCTCCTTGATGCTAGCCGTTTCCTTGATGTACCATAATCTATATATCATAACCTGAAATCCTCTCCCAAAGCTATAGCTTGATACATAGGCAGGTGATCCTTTGGAATTAGGAGAAACACCATGTCTCCTTCCTCAAACTCTCTTGGTTTGTCTTTGCGCGATCCGTCGCACGTTTCACATTTTCCTTGGCTAACTCAAGCATCTGTACATGTGAGGTAGAAAGTAGAGTTTAGTATCACGACCTCAACCAAGATCAACACTAGGATTTCGAAAACAAAAGAGCAATGTGAACGGATGGTGGATCATTTTCATATTGTATGATCGCCCAACTAACTTAGAAGTATTGCTCTTGACTTGGTCAGTCGATCCTAATTTAGGAAATCTTGAATGTTGAGGTGTAGGCCTTTACACATGTAACACCACATTCAATCCAATTCTAGATCTTCTTAAGTTAATAAGTCGAACTTTAATAAAGATATCTTATGTAATTGTACTCTCTAGACAATACTCATCGATATGCTTATGCTTTTTTTCCCATTAAGTTTATGCATGCAAAATAAAATTCGCCTGACACCAGGTGGGACTTAGGTGCATCATGTAGAGGAGGGTGTAGGTCAACACAAGCCTTTATCTATGACCTTCATCCATAAACTCAAATATTACATTTTCCCATTAATTTTTACTGGCAAACATGTACTGATTGACACAATTGGCAAGGAATATGAATCTAGATCCAACAATCCATTCCCTGTGAGAGAACTTTCTATTCTAGATACAAATCCATTCCTTGTGATAGAACTTTCTATTCCAGATACAAATCCGTAGATTCGTGATCAGTAAGAAGATCCTCAACTTCATGATCTAATTGTCCAGAGATTAAACAATTGATTTGGATAGCCCTATTACAATATTAATACCATGAGGGTCCCAACCATACCTAACTTACGGATCAAAGTAGGCCTTCTAATCCCTTGCATGATATAATTCTAGGGTCAGATTTTTGTGGGCATGACAACTAGGCACTTTTATGAGGCATTCCTGCAATAGTTGGACTAGCTGACCTAAACTTAAAACAACGTGTCACATAACTATGGACATCTTTGTTATTCTTAGGCCACCAAAAATTACGTCGAATCAATTGACAAGTTTTATCCACACTGGGACGACTTGCACTAGGGCTGTCATGACATGAATGCAAGATTTTCTTACGCATATCCTCACAAGCTAGAATGAGAAATTTGCCATTCCACTTAACAAAACCATTTTCCATGGTGTACTTCAATGCAAGCAAAGGGAATAGAGCTCGCCTCCTGATATTCTGCATGGCTGTGACTCACCTCAAATTTCAATTTCTTACATTGAGGCTCCTCTAGTTGAGCCTTCTATATCTCACCTAATAGGTCATTTTCAATGACCACAAATGATATTTGCTACACTATGTGAGACAATGCATCAACTACTTGATTTTTTGCCCCTTTCTGATATCGAATTTTCCTCTGAAATTCTTACATAAGTTCAGACCATCTTGCTTGTTAGGGCGTCTAAGATTGGGTTGTTTGTAGAAATACCTCAATGTACACATAAAAGTCGGATGCATACAAATAATGCCTTCTTACCTTTAACGCATGGATGATGGCAAGCAAATCTTTCTCATGAGTTGGATAATCTATTGTGTCGACGTGAGCTTCTTGCTCTCGAAGGCTATAGGCCTTCCCTCTTGCATCAACACCGCCCCCACAACAATGTCACTTGCATTCGTATCAAGGATATAGGGTTGTAGAGTGTCAACAATTAAAAAATGACGCACTCAACGATAACTTGCTTTAATTGATCAAAGCTTACTTGTTGCAGTTTAGTCCACTCACCAAACTTGTTCTTTTGAGTCAAATCATCTAAAGGTGTTGCGATACAGAAGTAACCCTTAACCCCTACAAGTAGGGCAATGGTGATGATGTAACTGAGACAAGTGGGTGCCAACTAGGATAGGTATCAAACAATCAAGATCCCCTCCAAAAAGGTGGGTGCTACCAAAGATAGGGCAATGAAAAATTGCACCATTTTCTCCAATCAAAGTGCCGATGAATCTTCCTTGAAAGTGCTTTGATACCAAGTTATGAAAACAATCATAGGGTATGATATCAATGAAGCATACCTAAAATGACCTAAGCTTACAGCCAGCCACTTGGGAATTTTATAGCCAGACAACAACAATTTTGTGATTAAACTGTAAATTGCAACACTCATCTCCTTATTACAATCAAAATCTCGTTATTGCTCCATTTCTATGTTAGCCTAAACTAATGTGGTTGAATTTCAAAATCTAAAGGAATGTATGGTAGAGAACATGTTAGAGTATGCTAGAGAACATGTCCTCTTGTGAAGCCTGTAACTTGGATTTCAAGACATTTTCTCTAAAAAGGCTAATTCAGTCATTTCCTTAGGTGGAAATATAGGCTGATATCTTGCAATGTAATCAACAACAGGCCCTCTTTGCAACTGATTTTGTTGGATTTGAGCACATTATGTTTCTTTCATGGGTTCGAAGATATTCAGGGTGACTCAAATAGTTTGTGCAAGTGCAAGTAATGACGCTAGTCATGTAAATGTAAATGTCTTGCGATGGTGGTAAGAATTGTTCTATAAAACTCATTTTGAACACTTGATGTTTCTTTTGCAGATTCTGAGATATGCAGGCATGGCTCAAGTAGGTTATGGAAGTGCACCAGATGCAAAGGCAGCTGTGACACAGGCTATTCTGAACTCTCCATTCTTGAATGGTTTAGTTTCTGTAAGTAATTTCTTCCTTTTGAGTTATTTTTGATGATTCTCTTTAGGATTGATTATCGTGGTAAGGACCCGGAAAAATTCCAAGAATGTTGTGGTTACTTTTTTGAGTGTTTCAAGATAATAATTTGGCAAATTATTATGTGACTGCCATTAAGCTAATATTGCAGGGAGTAAAAGCATTCGTCCTGTGCACTCTTTCATGCGCTGAGGTTATAAGTACAAAAGATCAGCAGCTAGCTCTAGGATATTTGCGACACCTTCTGGGTTCCAAGGCTGAACTTTTTTCTACATGGATTGAAGATACAACCCTTCTCAAAGGATGCACCCTGGCAACTATTATAGTCTTGAGGCATGCACCTTAACCACTTTTCCCCCTTTGGCTTTGTCTATGAAGCCTTTTGTTTCTTTCTACGTCACTACACAATTGTTTACTTCAATTTGGCTCAGTACGATTTAGTCGTTAAATTGTTAACACAAGTAGACTGCATGTGTATGAGGATATTTCCTAGGTGCTGTGTCCACATTAGCCTATGTAGTACTATTCAAGAGTAATGTCTAGATGTGTATGCAACAAGAATTCCCCTTTGTTTTCTATTTTAAAAACAAAGACTCAATTGTTTGGTTTCTGTGCAAGTTGCAAGGCTCCCAACCTTACAAGTCCAGACTAAATAGCTAAAATTAATGTATCCCTAATTCTTGAAATAAAATCTTTTTGTTCTTGTTCATTTCCACAACATTTATTATCTTGAAACACTGCCATGTGAGGTGAATCATTTGTTTTGGTTATTTGAGTCTCACCAAACGGGCAAGTGAAATCAAATTACAAACTTGCATGCTGGCCTAACTCTTTAGTGCTAAACTTCATCATTACCGAGTATGACCTTCATCTCTGAAGAAATGATGGAATCTCTGTATGTTGGTCGTTGCATAGATGTATGAAAGCTAATGTGGACACATGCCCTGCATTTACTCTAGGGCACTGATGACGTGAGGAGGGATGCCGATGAAGTTGATGGTTTGACTCTATAGGGTTGAAGGTTGCACGTCTCCTTTGTCATGTCGGGTATTATCCTAGACATAACATCTATGTACCTCAAGAAAGACATTCCTCAAAGTTAGAACATCATGTTGTATGGTCACTCAGGTCTTTGCTAATCGTTTTACAAACCCCTTAACCATAGTTTTAGTGTAAGGGCCCCCTTTGCCAATTCGTTACACTGGGGACGTGACCCTAGCCACTCAAGTACATATTTGGCCTCCTTGTGGCTTGTATACATTTGTAGGAGCGTATAAGTACCAATTTACTGGGCTGATTTGCTAGTTTGATATTTAGAGTATTTGCATGCTTTTTTGAGGAAGAACGAAAGTGGTTGTTCTTCGAGCTAATGATTGTCAGATAAGAGGCCTAGACCTAATTCCTTTTGAAGGAAACTATGTCATTCTTAAACCAAATCTAAAGTTTCTTTTGTCCTAGGTTCAAGGCCCCCTTGGAAACCAAGATGCATTCCTAAATGTGGACTAAAGAGGGTGCCAATGTAAAATTGGCTTGAATTGTGCAAGATTAGCCTCATTTCAATTCCTATTTAGATTTCCAGAGGAACAATAAGGCAGTCATCCTAGTTCTAGCTCCTACTTAGATCACAAGGTCTTAACCCTAATATGCATCTGTTTCAAGTCATTCCTTGTTTCATTGCTGCAAGGGGATTATTAGCTTGTGGCTATTTGCAGGGCATTAACCTATTTAAATCTATCACGTGGATAGGAAGAGCTAGATATCCCAAGACAGTTTGACAGGGTAGATCTTCTTCGTGCTCATTTCAATCCAAATTTCCTGATTGGATCATCTCAAATGAAACAAAAGGACTAGGTTTTGTAACATAATAGTTGGTCTTTGCTTCTCTACAGATGCTTAGTGCTGTTCAGATGTTCTGTTATAGGATTTAGAGTTTTAGATTTTTTGAATCATCATCATCAGTACCAGCTCTGGCGTAGTTATAGTTGAAAGAGACCCTTATTTTTAGTTGTTTTACAGTGTTTTAATAATATTGAGCAAATCTGGGAGGACAAAGTGCATGGGAGTGTTTGGCTTAATTTTTCACGCAATTTCTCTTTAATTGATGTGAAATGGCAATAACAATAGGTTTTACCGCCAAAATTTTACTCGCTCTTTGAAATTTATATAATTATTGCTCTTGAACTTCCATGAATGAAGAGTTGGATTCACTCATAAACATTGAGAAAATAAAAGTGACTTGTCCATTCTTGAACTTTTGGCTTGAAGCATAAGTTTACTCCTATTGTGTTTTAATATAATTTAACTTCTAAGTAGATTGGTGATTTTGGAAAGCTAAGGCTCAATGATCTCGGTTTGCTAAAGGTAGGTTGCAGAGCTCCCAACCAGAGTAAATTCAGAATACATAACTCATTGTAGTATTCCCCTGTGAATTCGTTGGTCGTTATCCCACTGACACATTCATGTAGGTTTTAAATGCCAATGGCTAGAACTTGGCTCTTGGGAGGATACAAGCTGTTTGATGGGATTGTGCACTAATGATTACTCCTGTCCTTCGTGCTATAGCTTACACTATTTTCATCGTTCCTAATAATTTTCACAAATGTTTGGTGAACAGCTAATTTACCAGCATTTTATGGTGCCTGAGCTTGTGGGGTTCTGGCCATTGTAGTTGCAACTTTTTATAAGCAATGCAAGATTGTGTGCATGTTGACAGGCTTGAAAGCAAAAGTTGCTCCAAAGTTGATGTTGCATCTGCAGAATCATGCTCCCAAGCTATGTGGAATGGAAGTTTCCATAAAGGGCCAACTGTTACTGCTGATTGCATCGTGACATCCTGCAAAGAAGTGTCTGCCATGGATGAGATAGCCTTGAGATACCAGGTGTCCAAGGCCAACATAAGCTGTTCAGGCAATGTTCAGGATGAAAGTTCTCACATGGGCTATGATTTGGAGGATAAGCAATCCATGTTTGACATTGAACAAAGAGGTTCTGTTAATCTATTGTCAAACATCGGAAAAAGCCACTATAGAAAGTTAGAGTTGGGCAAAGTTCAGGAGGACAATGAGCTGGGAAATAGCCCTGGTGACTCAGCACATCAAAGTGATGCTATGATCAGAAACATTGATAGTGTTACTGGTGTAACTTCTAGCAATGATCCTTCAGTACCATCTATAACTAATGATAATGAGGTAGCTGTAGATAATTGTATTAACCACAAACATAGAGCCTTGGGCAAGAGGAAGTTATTATCGGAAATGACCTCCATTAGGACAGGCGTCTCACGAGATGGTAATATTAAAGAGAAACGAGTGGAATCTAGTTACCTGCATTCCAGGGCCACACTTACCGGTGCAACTGAAAATAGCATAATGAATGAAAAGGTAACAACTGTCAGATCAGATAAAGATCTAGAATCGGCAAATGTTTTGTCCCAGAATGTAGATGAAAGTCCAAAAATAGCTTCTTCTTCCGGGATGGGAGATCTGGGCTTCATTTCTTGGGATAATGGCCCAGGCTCTGCTTTAGCAGAAGCATGGGCAAAAGCAAGAGCTGTTGTCAAGGAAGAAAGTTCGATATTGGGTGGTTGTAATGGTGCAAGCATGCCTATTGGAGTAAGACCAAGGGAAGAGTTGAAGAATGAAGCTTATACATGCTTATCAGAGGAAGTTTCCAAACTGGCCCCACAACCTTTTCCTATAGACCCTGCTGCTATTCCTCGGAGTAGTGTTGTAGAAATTGGGCTAGGTGCAGTTGCAGACATCTATCGGGCAGCATCAGCTCTTGTGCTGGGGAGAGATGTGGAAGACAATCCAAAAGAGTCATCTGTTTCGAAAAGAGCAGCATCCATGTTGGTGAGGAGATAACTATCCATCTTTTTGTTCCTCTTGTATGAAAGTTACTCATGTTTTAGCTGAAATTTTTTTCCCTAAGATTCGTCCCCAGTGATTACTTAGAGCGAAATTCTTACTGGAGTCTGGCATGGTTAATGACAAACTCACTGATTCCTACCCTCTGCATTTTTCTCTCTTTAGTATTGTCTATGGTTATGAGTGTAGTGTAAATTAGTATTGTCAGGAAGCTATCTGTTTGTAGTAGTTTCTGAAAAAGCTACTGGAAAAACTTGTATTGTAAACCAAAGGCTGTAGGCTCAACGCTATTCTTCGTTTTGACATCTATTGAGCACTCTTTGAACTCCGTATCTCTTTTGTCAAAGAGCTACGGAAAAATTGCATGCAATATTAATGTTTTTGAACCCTTGCAGGAACAGGAGAGAGGTCATGGGATCCTGACTCCAGTATCCGAGACTAACTATAAGAATGGTTTCTACAAAGGACGTTGTGAAAGTGGAGTTCCTGATGGGAAGGTGAGAATACAAAATTATACTTGAAGAGTAGTCATATATGTTAGTCTTCTGGGGCAAGAGTTTACATTGTTTATCACAATAGTAAGTGTTCGCTTTTCTTCTGTGAATTATGAAGGTAAAACGTTAACTATGAGTCACGTAAGAAGAAAAAAACGAAAAACATTCTTTAATTTTTTTTTTCAATTGCTTGTGTTTATGTGGTATAAGAGCATTTTCCACGACATTAGGAGGCTTCTTATTATTCAAAAAGTTTGAAGAAGGACAAACCAGGGTGCCAATCGTTTTATATAACAGATCTACGGGGCCCTAGACCCAGAACTTGGAAGTTCCAGTTCAATTGGCAACAAGTAGACCCTAGTATGGTCATAATCATGTCTGTAAGCCTAGGAAGAAATGGAGTTGAATGGTTCTTGGTTCTCTTGGTTGTTTCAGGTTTCAAAAAGCAGGGCTGCCGAAATTTTTGCATCAAAACACAGGAAAACACCAGAGTTTGGGAAAAGTTTGGCAAGCTTAAACAAGACTTTGGTTTAAGTCCCCATGTCCATTATATGTTGCACAAAAGAACATCTGCCAAAATGGAAACAATCAATATTGTCAACACTACATGAAACAAAGATTGAAGATATAAGCATAAAAACGACATAATGAAAATAGGAATTGTGATTGTTGCTGCTTCCAATACCAAGACTTCATGGTACCAGCAGGTGGTGAATTCACTACGTTCTTTGGACATCTCTGTCACGGACCTTCCATCGGGCACTGATCAGTATATTCGCCGCCAGCTCTTTCGCCTTTACATACAGCACACATGGGAACCCAATTCAGCTTCCTGACCGTGCCACATTTATTACCAGGCACACTTTCTTTCCCTTGATCTAGCCAGTTTACCTCTGCTCCCGCTATATCTCTCACACTCACTCTCATACTGCTTATGTTACCGCATTGGATAGCTACACACCTCTTCCCATCAGCTTGTTGTCGAGACTGGTCGCTGCTGGAATATCCCGCGTGAGCATAGATTATGTCGCCTCTGTTCTATGCGCGAGCTTGAAGATGAGGCACACTTCTTACTTTGATGCCCAGTTTATTATGAGATCCGTGGTCGATATTATTGTCTTTATCGGGATAGTCCGCATACACTTACCAGTTTTTTCTCTTATCTTGATGCTTGGTATTTGGGGCTTCTTATCCGTGAGATGCTTTTTTTTTCGTCAGTCACTTTTTGCCTCCGCACGATCATATGGGCATAGACTCTCAACAGTTGCTAGTTACGGGATACTTTCAGACACAAGCCCATGATGAGGATTCGGATGATGATATTGACATACTGTAGGGTGTGTAGTTCAGTTGGTGAGCAGCCCTTCTGCTTGTCAAAGAGGGTTAGAACACTAGATAGGTGCCTAACTATATCAAGTTGCTAGATTTAGGTGTATTCTACTCTTTTTCCTACTCTACTCCATTTTAACACTAATTTCACTAACTCTAATCCACTTAACACTACTTCCCTTAACTCTAACCACATGCATTCATCTTGATAGAGGGTGAATAGAGGAAGAGAGGGAGAGAGAGTGATAGAGACGAGGATAGAGATGGAGAGTTGAGATGGAGGTTGGCTCAAATGCTCAATGTCATTGCTTATGGAAAAACCTTAACTAGCACAAAGCAAAAACATGGAAACTAGAAACAACAAGCAAAACATAACAAGAGCATAAGCAAGATTGATTAGCAAATGAGGATGCTTGAGCTCTCAAAATAGTAGAGTCTCCTCCTCTCTATTAAGCATGAAAATATGATACAAATGGTGCCTTTTTATGGATGGGGAAGGCCCTTGTCCCTTTCTCCTATTGGCTATTCCAAGGATGGTGGGATTGAAATCCACACCCTTCATAAAAAACACAAACTAATCAATGGTGGAGAGAGAAACACACTTCACCTACCACCAATTGACTTTGACTAATTAACCAAACTTAGGAGCTTAAGTTTAAGCTTAACTTTGGCCTTCTAATATTATTTTTAATTACATGGCCCAAAGTCAAGTTTATGTCCAAAATTATTTACAAGTGCTCATTGGGCCATGGGCTTATGCGTGCAGGATGCCACGACCCTTGCAACTATGATCCGGGGGTTAAATGGGCAAAATGCTGTCTCGTGCGATGATGTGTTGCACAGATGGCAAAATCTTTGTGTCAATCTGAGGTTTTGCTTTAATACCGGACACTCATTGGCTATATGGTTTTGAGTGCAAACTGAGCACCATACATTTTCTCGGCGAGGGCAGCTGGTTCTAATTTGGTGGATTTGGAATTAGTGCTATAGCTCCCTGCAAGGCCTTCAGTTTTTGATCAAACTGCGCCGTCAGTTGTTCCATCTGCTGCTTGTGTAACTTCGTCATTTGCTCCATCAGCAGTTCTGTGGATAGATTGGATGCGTTGGTGGATGATGATGCTACTGAAGGAATTGGATTATGGGTGGTCGGATATGATTCATCATCTGAACCCTCATCTTCTTCCCTGATGGCATCTTCCATTGCTTCCTGCAACGTAGCGTACTGCTCCCATCTTTTAAGTTCTCTTCTGATACTACGTGGCAACCCTGCGAGGAACCACATAATAACCGCATGATCGGGAGTTAGGGTTGCGTTGCATTCAGTTCTTAAGTGTTTGACCCGTTCTATATAGTCCCTAACCCTTTCTCTTTTTCCCATCTTCACTTTGCTCAATAGGAGGAACGGATCTTCCAGGAACTTTCTTGGTTTAAAGTGCGTGATGAGAGCCGCTTTAACCGCTTTCCAAGTGGTTTTTTCTTCTTCCGATAGGTTGAAGAACCAATCTTGCGCTACTGCTACCAGAGACATTGGGAACAACATCAATTTCTTTGCCGGTGTCCGTTCGTCGTAAATTTCGCATGCTTGCTCGTAGATTTGGAGGAATCCGATAGGATCTGATGACCCATCATATTTAGGTATTTCCATACGTGGTACCCTCCGGACTGCTTGCAATGGTGTAACAGGTACAGGTTGACCCATAGGATCCATTGGTGCTGGTTCTGGTTCTGCCTCGATTCACGCAGCTGCAACTCTGGGAAGGTTTGGTGCTTGATTAATTGTTCTTCTCGCGATTGATCGTCCGAATCTCAGATTCATTCGACGGTAGAATCCAAGGATGTTGGATCTTGCTGGTACAGTGGAAATCAATCTGGATCTTATTGGCCGATAGTGTGATTTTAGGCCTCTTATGGTGGTTTTTCCTTGATAACTTTTTGATCCTTGCTTTGATTGGCCTGAGATTTTCACAGTAGCTGGATCTGGTGCAGATCTAATTATTGATCTGGTCTGCAAAGGTTACTCATGCGAGGGTTGGCTGTGCGAAGGTTCTTTCAATGTTTTGCAGTTAAAAACCTTGATTTTTCAAAAACTACTAGGAAGTAACTCTTGCAGGGTTTACTGGAGCTGTATCTGGTATGGACCTAACTCTGGAAAAGTCTGCGAACGTTAACTCTCGCAGGAAATGAAAATTTCACTGTCTGCGAGGGTTCAGGAACACCTTTCTGCTTTGATCTTCACCAATAATTTGTACTAACTCTCGCAGACCTCATCACTAATGTAAAATGACATCCTGAAGGCAATGGGATGGTTTGCAAAGGTTAGTTGTGGAAGGATTTCCTGGATCTTCTGATTTTGTTTAAATTTTAGCACTTAAATCCACTTTTTGGCTCACTGGAATCAAACTAACTCTCGCAGACTCTTCTGTGTCCTTGTCTCACTAAGATGGAACTCCAGAATTCTCTGCGAAGGTTACTTGCCAGTAGAACTCCAAAATCTAATGTCTGCGAGGGTTCTCAGCTCATTTCCCGCCTTTTCTTCCTTGGGAACCTTCGCAGGGGCACTTTCTCTGGGAATGAACCTTCGCAGCCTTCTCTGTGCCCTTGTCTCACTGAGATGGAACTTCAGAGGGCTCTTGTTGTAAAGCTACCTTTACAAGCTTTACTTCCGGCGCCATCGGCGCCAACAGTGCCCCTGCTGCTCCCGGCGCCACTGTGACCAGAATCCAGCCGGCGCCAAGTTCCTATGGCTGAAAATCTTTGATCGGCTCTAGCGGAGTCCAGAGAGCTCAGATCGATGTGCAATCACCTCACACGATCTAGGCATGATTAAAGGAAGCCTGGGGATCAATAAAATCTAGAGAGAGAAAATGACTTTCTAGAAAGAGAAAATCTTAGAGAGAGAAAAACGTGCTTTACCAGCTTGGGTAGAGTGCTTGGTATGAGGGGGGGGTGCCGAATCACACCAATACTATAGGGGAGTGCGGGTTGCGACTCAGGGCGAGCTCCAACCAAGTCTCAGCCTCCCTTGCTGGAATGTTGTCATGGCTCTCGCCTTGGCATGCTAGCGCCCCAGAGACTAGGGTCGGTCACACACTTGAAATGTAACCTTCTCAGATTTATCAATAAAGTGGGATTTTCCTCAAAATGACTCTGATTACCTTCTAAGTTTCAGTGTTCGGTAAAAGCGCCAGTTGTAAGGCCGCTTTCAAAATTTTTAACTTGGCACATAGCTGAGGGTCGTATCCCGGGACGCCAGCGGTATGCTGTCGGGACCATTCGGTCCGTGGCGCCAGCGGTATGCTGTCGGGACCATTTGGTCTAGGAACTGGTTGTCTCCATATCTGTCGCGGCTTGTGGTTCTGAGTGTTCCTTGCATGAACGTGAATGGGCTAAGCTCTTGGGGAACGGGCTCTAACCTGTCGGCTGAGTTTGATGGCTTGCTTGGGTGGAAGTTACCTGTTTATGGCTGTCCAGTCTGGCGTGGTGCCAGGTTGGCTTCCAGCGCTCGTGACGAAGCTTTCGGTTGGTTAAGTCTGATGTACGTCAGACCGCTTGCTTGGAATGGATGTTACTCATTTGTAACGAAGCTTCGAGTTGGTTAAGTTTGATGTATGTCGGGCGGCTTGCTTGGAGGGAAGTCACCCACATCGGGACCCCTGATCTGGCATGGCGCCAGGTTGGATCTCAATGTTGGTTTGCGGAACTTCAAGTTGGTTAAGTCTAATCGTTGTTGGCGAGATTGGCTGCTTGTATGTCAAGTGGGTTTGGATGGCAAGAGTTGAAGGCTGGGAAGCTAAGTCGTGGTTCCCGGCTCCCATTGGGATGCCTGCGGTACATGTGGTATCAGAGCCGACTGGCCGGTCAGCTATGCGGATCTCACGGAAATGGCCACGGTTTGGGGTTCATCAAGACAACTGTTGTGCAAGGTGCTGCCCACAGTGTAAGCACGGGTGCGTCCACGGTCGGGGTGGTCGGCAGAATGGGGGACTTGATGAGTCAAGGTGCTGCCCTTGAGGTGTAAGCACGGTCAGTTCTCGCGGTTCGGGCCTAGCGCTGTCTGCACGTAGGACGGATGAGGCAAAGTGCTGCCTAGGTAGGTGAAAGCACGGTCTGTACCTTGTGGGGTGCGGGGCGACATATTTGAACTGTACGAGTTAACCATTGATACAGAGATGCTGCTCGAATTCGGGTGTAAAGCACAGGTGGTTAGCTGCCGGTGCGGGATAGCTGCCGATCGTTTAGCTATAAGGGCTATCGACCAAAAAGTGGTGGGGCGTGACTGAGGCAATGTGCTGCTTAATGGTGAAAGCACGGATAGTTGGAGGGGTGTCCTATGTGGGCTGATTCTGTGATCGATTTGTATGGGCGCGGCCAGGCAAAGGTCCGTTGGCAGGACCATCTCAAAGGGGGACCTTGTCTTTGTTACTTGTTAGTAAACCTGCCTGAGTGTCTTACTTGTATGTATTCGTGGTGAGTCTTAGTACTCGTGCTTTGCCTGGTTTGCATGATTGCTTGTGATACAAGGAGCTGATGGCTCGAGAAGGAACCTTTTCTTTTGAAGGCTGATACCATTAAACAAAGAGGACTACAGAATCTGTGGGGCGGATTTGCAGTTCAAGTACTCGCACGTGAACGGCAACGAAACGACTCAATGTTTGCGAAGGATGGATGGCTAGCCTGTTTCTTGGGTTAGTTTCATTTGCGACAACGCCCACCAGACGCAAGCAGGAAGTCAAAAGTTGGAAAGGGCCATTTCAGGGGAGATCTTCTATGGAGCAGTTGGTCTTCATTTTGGGACGGCCACCTTCGGAATTGAAACTCACTGAGCATGGGTGATATCCAGTATCAGTTGGGTTTTTCCTCAAAGGGGAAAGACTAGGATCCTCTTCAGAGATTGGCAACAAGTTGGATCGAGCCATAATCCTAGCAGATGGGAAGCAAAGTGTTGGAAAGGCTTTTTGTCCGAAGGACTCTACTCTAAGTCCGATCAGCTGATTTTATAAGTGGAGGGGAACTATCACACACACCTCTCTCTTGGGGCAAATTTTGAATGAAAGTTAATCAAAACGAGAACAAATTCAAGGTGACCTAGCCATACTCACACGAGGAGACTGGCGAACTTTGGACCTAATAAGTTGACAAGTTTTTGTTGTGGAAAGGAAAGTTTGTTATAGGCTTTCTCTGGACCAGCAATGATGAGGAAACATATGAGTACGTTGGCTTGTGTTACGTGTAAGGCAGTTGATCAATGAAGGAACTGTGAAAGTTGAGTCTTGCATGAGAGACTTGGTATTTTCGAACGGACGCTAAGGGACAGTTCGCGTTGAGATCGGACTAGTGCAAACTCTGGGTGCATGTGCCTGATTCAAAGAGAGCTACTTGAAGCCAAGCTCGATGTACACTTCTTGTTTTGACTGTGAGGCAACTGACCAGTGATGGAATTGTGAAAGTCGAGTTTTGCGCGACGGACATGGTGCTTCAAACAAACGCGAAGAGATAGTTCGGATGCGGATCAAACTGGTGCGACCCTTTGGCTTTCCACGAGGTCAATGGTTACATTTGGGCTGATTCAAAGAGCTACTTCAAGCTAAGTGAGAGGTGCATTGCGGAGTACTCAATCTTTGCCTACCTTAAAGAGCCAAGATGGAAAAGTATCAAGATCAGGCTGAGACAAGGAGAGAAATCAAGGTCCAGAAGCAACAAGGCACGGAGTGGACCATAAAGTGGGCAATCAAACGATAAATCCTTTGGCTCAGGGAGCCTTGATACCTGTGCGGAACTGAACAAATCTGGAGCTCAGGGAGCTCAACACAAAGTGCATCAAGGACAAATCAAGAGCTCAAAGGAGTTCCAAAGTCGAAAGTCAGAAGCGACAGGGGAGAACATTTCAAAGAAAGGCCTCTGTCACCAGTTAATAAGGTTTTTGGGTTTTACGAAAGCGATATCAAATCTACGCTTTTCCCAGACAAAGATATATTTTCAAGTTATGTAATCTTTTAGTACAAAGAGCTGAGCCTCCGACTTGTGGTGTGCCAGCTTCAATGTTAATAAAAAGTGGCCAGTAAATTGAGTACTGTGCCAAGTAGCTTAACTGTATAGTTATTTTAATTGGGAGACACCTTTACTTTAATCTGACATCTGATGAGGACATCAGATTTTATAAAGGTGAGGTGGATGTTGTAAAGCTACCTTTACAAGCTTTACTTCCGGCACCATCGGCGCCAGCTATGTCCCCGGCGCCAGTAGTGCCCCTGCTGCTCCCGGCGCCACTGTGACCAGAATCCAGCCGGCGCCAAGTTCCTATGGCTGAAAATCTTTGATCGGTTCTAGCGGAGTCCAGAGAGCTCAGATCGATGTGCAATCACCTCACACGATCTAGGCATGATTAAAGGAAGCCTGGGGATCAATAAAATCTAGAGAGAGAAAATTACTTTCTAGAAAGAGAAAATCCTAGAGAGGGAAAAACGTGCTTTACCAGCTTGGGTAGAGTGCTTGGTATGAGTGGGGGTGCCGAATCATACCAATACTATAGGGGAGTGCGGGTTGCGACTCAGGGCGAGCTCCAACCAAGTCTCAGCCTCCCTTGCTGGAATGTTGTCATGGCTCTCGCCTTGGCATGCTAGCGCCCCGGAGACTAGGGTCGGTCACACAGTTGAAATGTAAAGCTGACTCAGGTGCACCCAGCGTGCCCTGTAAGACTCTAAGGGGTGATGCTCCCTAAGGTCCCAGAGCAAGTTAGAACGTCAAGGACTGAGCCTCCGACCTGTGGTGAGCCAGTCAAGTAGTTACAAGTCATGAGCTAGCTCTGGAGCTCGAGTCATGGCCTAGTCAGGAAGCAAGTTGATTCAGCCATCGGAACGTCTCCTGGGACCCATGTCTGGGAGCCAGACTGATTCTGCCAGGCTTGCCAGGCTTAATCAGCAAAATAAGAACCAAGTCCCAAAAAGCGTGCTTGACCAAAAAGCACTATGTTTCAGAACAGAGGGGGTGCACCGAATCACAGCAGAACTATAGGGAGAGTCCGGCAGACAGAAACTTGGGCAGCTCAACCAGCGCCAGGAATCCAGTCGCCAGGTCTCAGCTCCCTCTACCAGCACGAGCCAGGCACAATGCCCAGCACGTGTTGGTGGCCCTGAGACCGGTCAGTCTATGTATGAATGTAACCTCCTCCAAAATCTAATAAAGTTGATCCTTGGGGATGATTACCATTTCGGTTTCGCCTCCGGGACTGGTCCAAGTGGAAGGACCCTTACTACAACCTTTTTGCGTCGCTGGCGCCTAAGGGTCCCTGTCATCGACATGGGGCTTGCCGCTATGCCAATCGGTCAGTCTGGCGACCACTATGCCTTGGGTTTCATGTGTGGCTTGTCTTTGCCTTTGGTTACCTTTTGGGGACGGATTTTGAGTTGGCTTTCGGGTTGGTTGGGATTCCAGTTTTATTAAGTCTGAATGGTTAAGCTTGTCACGTTTCTGAGTTGGCTTTTACGGAAGTGCATGATGGATGAATGTTAGAATTAAGCGCGTGTTGGGGAAACCGCTCAAGTCCCAGCGCCCTTTGAGGCGACGGTGCAACATGTGGTATCAGAGCTGACTAGCCGGTCAGTTACGCAAGTCTCACAGGGATGGCCACGTTTTGGGATTTGTCAGGACAACCGTTGTGCAAGGTGCTGCCCACAGTGTAAGCACGGGTGCGCCCACGGTCGGGGTGGTCGGCAGAACGGGGGACTTGATGAGTCAAAGTGCTGCCCTCGAGGTGTAAGCACGGTCAGTTTCCGCGGTTCGGGCCTGGCGCCGTCTGCACGTAGGACAGATGAGGCAATGTGTTGCCATTAGGTTGGTGAAAGCACGGTCTGTGCCTTGTGGGGTGCGGGGTGACATATTCGAACTGTACGGGTTAACCATTGATACAGAGATGCTGCTCGAATTCGGGTGTAAAGCACGGGTGGTTAGCTGCCGGTGCGGGATAGCTGCCGATCGTTTAGCTATAAGCGCTATCGTCCAAAAGGTGGTGGGGCGTGACTGAGGCAATGTGCTGCTTAATGGTGAAAGCACGGATGGTTGGATGTTTCCCCGTGGGCTAATTCTGTGATAGATTTGTGTGGGCGCGGTTAGGCAAAGGTCCTACGTCCGGTCTCAAGGGGAATGTGGCTTGAGAGGGATCCTCTGTGTTTGCTTTGGTTGGTATGTTCGTTTGTGGTGTGCTTGTTTGGACCTGAATAACCCCTGGTTGCTTAACTTCTTCCAGATGATCTAATCTAGTTGGGAGTTGAAGGAGGAATTTACATTTGTGTGTAGACGACATACAAGTATGGAAAGGAGCTTCCATGGGGCAACCCCCAAGATTGGTTCAAGATTACTATTCCTATCCAGAAAGATCGCGGGGAGGAAGTCAGATCTCATGATCGACTCCGAAGCTTCACATAACTATATTTCAAGGAGCGTAGTGGAACAGTTCAGCTTGCCGACCAGAAATGTAACATCAACGCTCAAGGTAGAAACAACAAAGGGAGCACTGGACGCAGACAAAGCGACATTGAACATCTCGGTGCAAATTGGGAGATGGAAGGCTAAACTTAGCTTTCTGATTTTAGAGATGGATGCCTTCGATGTAATTTTGGGCCTTCCCTGGCTAAATGAACATTGTATTGCAGTTTTGGGTAGGAGCTCAAACTTGGTTCTCTTGGATTACAAGGGACAGATCTGTATGACAAAAGCTCTGCCTAGAGGGAACGCGAAGGGCACCGATATTGAACAAAATCTGGTTGCTGCATCTGTGATTAAAAGCATGGCGAAAGGGAAAAGGTCAAAGTGCTTTCTTTGTATCTGCAGAGAGGTTTCAGAAGGGAAAAACGCACAACAGAAAAACTTGCCAAAGGAGGTGGCAGATTTGCTAGCGGAATTTAGCGATGTGTTTCCAGAAGAACTCCTAGCTAAGTTACCTCCTCGAAGACCAGTGGACCATAAGATTGAGTTGGTACCAGGAACAGAACCAACTTCACGAGCACCTTATAGGATGTCCCAAGAAGAGTTGGTGGAACTGAAAGGACAACTTGGTGAATTGATAGACAAAGGATTCATTAGACCCAGTGCTTCGCCTTTTGGAGCCCCTGTACTATTCGTGGAAAAGGCGGACAAGACACTGCGGATGTGTGTGGATTACCGCATGCTCAACAAGGGTACCATCAAGAACAAGTATCCCATGCCTAGAATTGATGACCTGTTCGACCAGCTCAAACATGCCAGATATTTTAGCCGAATAGATCTTAGATCTGGATATCACCAAATTCGAATAGCTAAAGGCGATGA
Organism: Diphasiastrum complanatum; assembly: GCA_029204225.1. Taxonomy (NCBI): domain Eukaryota; kingdom Viridiplantae; phylum Streptophyta; class Lycopodiopsida; order Lycopodiales; family Lycopodiaceae; genus Diphasiastrum; species Diphasiastrum complanatum. The sequence continues at coordinate 32,014,531 of CM055101.1, forward strand.
GCACAAAACGGCTTTTCGAACACGGTATGGGAGTCACGAATTCAGGGTGATGCCGTTCGGTCTAACAAACGCACCAGCCACTTTTTGCACGTTGATGAACAACATTTTTCAAGACTGCTTAGATGAATTTGTCATTGTGTACATCGATGACATCTTGGTGTTTAGTCGTAGCCTCAAAGATCACATTAAACATTTAAGGACTGTCCTTCAACGACTAAGGAAGAACAACTTGTTCGCGAAAAGAGAAAAATGTGAATTTGTGGTAGAGGAAGTTGATTTCCTTGGACACGTTATAGGCTACGGAGGAATTTGGATGGATCCTAAGAAGATCAAGACTATCTTGGATTGGCTGGCTCCTAAGACTGTTCATGGCATCAAATCCTTTGTGGGCTTATGTAACTTTTACAGGAGATTCATTGAGGCATTTAGCAAAATTGTGGCACCACTGTTGGAGCAGACCAAGACTCATCTGAAGATGACATGGACACCGGAATGTGAAGCAGCGTTCCAAGAACTAAAACGACGGATCACTCAAGAACCCATTCTTGCCTTACCGGACTTTAGCAAACCTTTTGAAATACATACAGACGCGTTGAACTTTGCTATTGGGGCCGTGCTGATGCAAGACGGAAAACCTGTTGCATATTTTTCAAAGAAATTGAGTGACGTAGAGCGACGATGGCCAACTCATGAAAAAGAAATGGTCGCAGTAGTTCAAGCAGTGGAGCATTGGAGACATTATGTGGCAGGAAAACCCTTTAAGGCGTTCACTGATAATGTATCACTCAAGTACTTCTCATCCCAAGGTATGCTCACGCCAAAGCAAATGCGATGGCAAAACTTTCTCTCGAAATTCAATATAGACATCGTACACATGGTGGGAAAGAACAATGTGGTGGCGGACGCACTAAGTAGACAGGAACACTTGATGGCAACAATGACAACTCAGGTGACTGACCTACTCCAAGAAATCAGGGAGAATTATGGTGCAGATGCGTTGGCGAAGGACTTAATGATCTAATTCCAGCTGGGAAAGCCTCATAAACATTTTACTTGGAAAGATCAAATGGTTGTTTATAAACAACGCGAAGTATATGTCCCAGACAACATCAACCTGAGGAAGAAAATCTTGCGAGAACATCATGACGTACTAGCCGCCGGACATCCAAGGGTGAATCGCATGTATGAACTTCTCAAAAGAGGCTTCTATTGGCCAGGTATGTGGGCAGACGTTGAATCCTATGTGCAAGCATGCCCGACATGTCAACAAGTGAAGGTGGAACCGCTAGCTCCAGCAGGACTACTCCAACCATTACCGGTACCAGCATACCCATGGGATTCGGTGAGCATGGATTTTATTGTTCAACTACCACGGTGCCAAGGCTTCGACTCAATCTATGTGGTGGTTGACCACTTTTCAAAGCAAGTTCATCTAGTACCAACTAAGAGTTCAATGACAGCTGAAGAAGTGGCAAGGTTATTTTTCAAATGTGTCTTCAAATACCACGGCCTGCCTAGAACGATTATTTCTGACCGAGACACCAAGTTCGTCGGAAAGTTTTGGACTTGTCTATTTTGCCTCGTGGGAACTGGACTGAATTTCAGCACTGCATATCACCCTCAGACAGATGGGCAAACGGAACGAGTCAATCGACAGATTGAACAATATTTACGAAATTATGTCGCTTGGGACCAATCCGATTGGGTCAACTACTTGGATATTCTCGAGTTTGCACATAACAACCAAGTGAACAGATCTACTGGAAGGGCACCCTTCGAGATAAGCAATGGTCGGCTACCGATTGTTCCAAGTTCTTTTCTTACAGGCGTGCAGGAAACACTAGTACCTACTGTAGAGGAATTCATCAATGAGTGGCACACAAAGCTGACAGAGGTGAAGTCAGTTTTAGAGCAGTCACAAAGGAGTATGGCAGCTGATGTAAACCCACATCGACGAGAACTGGAATTTGAGGAAGGTGATCAAGTATGGCTGAACACAAAGAACATTGCGTTACCAAAATGTTTTTCTCATAAGTTCGTTCGACCTTATGCGGGACCATATTATGTCACCAAGAAGATCAACCCAGTGGCTTACCGATTGGCGCTACCGTCCAGCTTGGATATACACAATGTGTTTCATATCTCATTACTCAAACGGTACAAACCAGATGAGCGATTTGATCGGCAACACGAACTCCGTCACCCACCAACGACACTTGATGATACAAAGAGGCAGCTTGTACCAGAACAAATATTGACACATAGAAAGCGAACTGGCGTTCAACGTGAATATCTAGTGAAGTGGCTACGGGCTCCACTTATTGAGGCTTCTTGGGAGTATGAAGACAAACTTAAGGAGGGAGCCCCTGAAGTACTAGCAGATTATCTGCAGAAGAACCAACGCAATAGCCGTTTTCCCAGATCGGCACACACAGCACTACCTGGCGGCATGCCTCCTACATAAACATTCATGGCCATTTTGAAGTTCAAGGAACTTCCAGGTATCTTTCTTAAGTTTGTCAATAAATCACTTGCAGCTTAACACAGGTTTTACGTAAGTGAACTTTATCTACACTTTTCCTGTGCTACTGCTAATGTATTTTTAATTCAAAGTTGTTAAGGCCGGTGAATTAAGCCCGTGCCATACGTCCTAGGTCTAGTTTGGCCCTGATGAGGACATCAGCTTTTTCTAACGAGGGGAGGATGTTGTAAAGCTGACTCAGGTGCACCCAGCGTGCCCTGTAAGACTCTAAGGGGTGACGAACGTCAAGGACTGAGCCTCCGACCTGTGGTGAGCCAGTCAAGTAGTTACAAGTCATGAGCTAGCTCTGGAGCTCGAGTCATGCCTAGTCAGGAAGCAAGTTGATTCTGCCACTGGAACGGCTCCCGGGACCCATGTCTGGGAGCCAGACTGATTCTGCCAGGCTTGCCAGGCTTAATCAGCAAAATAAAAACTAAGTCCCAAAAAGCGTGCTTTACCAGAAAGCACTATGTTTCAGAACAGAGGTGGTGCGCCGAATCACAGCAGAACTATAGGGGGAGTCCGACAGATAGAAATTTGGGCAGCTCCAGCGCCAGGAATCTAGTCGCCAGGTCTCAGCTCCCTCTACCAGCACGAGCCAGGCACAATGCCCAGCACGTGTTGGTGGCCCTGAGACCGGTCAGTCTATGTATGAATGCAACCTCTTCCAAAATCTAATAAAGTCGATCCTTGGGGATGATTACCATTTCGTTTTCGCCTCCGGGACTGGTCCAAGTGGAAGGACCCTTACTACAACCTTTTTGCGTCGTTGGCGCCTAAGGGTCCCTGTCATCGACATGGGGCTTGCCGCTATGCCAATCGGTCAGTCTGGCGACCACTATGCCTTGGGTTTCATGTGTGGCTTGTCTTTGCCTTTGGTTACCTTTTGGGGACGGATTCTGAGTTGGCTTTCGGGTTGGTTGGGATTCCAGTTTTCTTAAGTCTGAATGGTTAAGCTTGTCACGTTTCTGACTTGGCTTTTACGTAAGTGCATGATGGATGAATGTTAGACTTAAGCGCGTGTTGGGGAAACCGCTCAAGTCCCAGCGCCCTTTGAGGTGCCGGCGCTGATGTAAGTCAGACCGATTGCTTGGAATGGATGTTACTCGTTTGTAACGAAGCTTCGAGTTGGTTAAGTTTGATGTATGTCGGGCGGCTTGCTTGGAGGGAATTCACCCACATCGGGACTCCCGATCTGGCATGGCGCCAGGTTGGATCTCAATGTTGGTTTTCGGAACTTCAAGTTGGTTAAGTTTGATCGTTGTTGGCGAGTTGGCTGCTTGTATGTCAAGTGGGTTTGGATGGCAAGAGTTGAAGGCTGGGAAGCTAAGTCGTGGTTCCCGGCTCCCTTTGGGATGCCTGCGCTACAGCTCTGCGAAGGTTGGTACACTATTTTGAATTTTTTTGGTTTTTCTCTGATTTTTCAAGATCTGCTTGGAACTAACTCTCGCAGGCTTCTGTGCGGGTCTGGGACAATACCCTGGAGCTGCTGTCAATCATGCGAAGGTTGGTTCCCACTGGTTTTAGAGAAAACAGAATCTGATGAGATTTTTGCCTCTTTTCTCTCCAAAATGCAGATTTGAACATTGTTATGGGTTTTCCAAGACTTTTGGTTGGATGTCAAGGCCTTAGAGGCTGTTTTGGGTCTCCACTACCCTCTCACACCTCCTCCGCTAGCTGTGAACAGTCCAAGCATAAGAAATCACACAAAACAAGCTAAATCTACCCAAAAAACCACCTAAAAACACTCTAAAAAAGTAAAAACAACTAAAAATGCAACTAAACTAGTAAGTGAAACCTATCCCCGGCAACGGCGCCACTGTAGGGTGTGTAGTTCATCAGTTGGTGAGCAGCCCTTCCGCCTGTCAAAGAGGGTTAGAACACTAGATAGATGCCTAACTATATCAAGTTGCTAGATTTAGGTGTATTCTACTCTTTTCCCTGCTCTACTCCATTTTAACACTACTTTCACTAACTCTAATCCACTTAACACTACTTCCCTTAACTCTAACCACATGCATTCATCTTGATAGAGAGTGAATAGAGGAAGAGAAGGAGAGAGAGTGATAGAGACGAGGATAGAGATGGAGAGTTGAGATGGAGGTTGGCTCAAATGCTCAATGTCATTGCTTATAGAAAAACCTTAACTAGCACAAAGCAAAAACATGGAAACTAGAAACAACAAGCAAAACATAACAAGAGCATAAGCAAGATTGATTAGCAAATGAGGATGCTTGAGCTCTCAAAATAGTAGAGTCTCCTCCTCTCTATTAAGCATGAAAATATGATACAAATGGTGCCTTTTTATGGATGGGGAAGGCCCTTGTCCCTTTCTCCTATTGGCTATTCCAAGGAATGTGGGATTGAAATCCGCACCCTTCATAAAAAACACAAACTAATCAATGGTGGAGAGAGAAACACACTTCACCTACCACCAATTGACTTTGACTAATTAACCAAACTTAGGAACTTAAGTTTAAGCTTAACTTTGGCCTTCTAATATTATTTTTAATTACATGGCCCAAAGTCAAGTTTATGTCCAAAATTATTTATTTACAAGTGCTCATTGGGCCATGGGCTTACACGCACAGGATGCCACAACCCTCGCGACTATTTCTATTTCTCCGACTTTATTTATTTACAGAGTGGTGGGAATACCCCCAACACATACCTGTCCCGCCACGGAAGAAAACCCGTCATGGTTGCAGACGGCCAATACAGCCTTCATCTCGACGTATCGTTCAGCGGACACTTCGGGCCTATTTTACTTGATCTCTGTTATTCACCCGGTCCGGGTTGTGGGCATCCCTGCTTTCTCCTAGTCATCAGTCCTACTTGGCCCGGGTTGTGGGCGTTTTATTGTTTACATTACTTTAGTTCTCATGTACAATTTTCTTCAGTCTGCACATTGATGATGCTCCCATGCATCTTTGTACATATGTATGTGTCTTATGCACCTATGGGTGCCTTCAAGACGTTAATAAAGCTTCTTCTTCTTCTCTCTCTCTCTCTCTCCAATTGGCTATCGAGACCGACAGATTCCAAGGTACCCCACAAGAGGAGAGATTATGCCAGCTATGTTCTTCACATGATGTGGAGTCCGAGGAGCACTTCATCTTCAGATGCCCTATATATTATGCGATCAGAGGGAGATACCACTGCCTATTCCGGGACATGCCTATTACACTCCGATCGCTCATTGCATATGAGGACCCTTGTTGTGTTGCGCTTACGATACGAGAGATGGTCTTGCTTCAACATGATATGTACCAGTCTGGTCACCAGCCACATCCTAGCTCTCAGGCTCAGACTACGTCATTCTTCTCTAAGAGACGACCACACCGAGACATCGAGTCTGATGACGACGACGACGATACACCACCTCATAGATATAGAAACAATGCATCATTCACAGTCATGCGGCAGCTCGCACTACCCGTCCTATCATGAGAGCACACACTTTTCACCCTCTTAGACGACGTTAGCAACAATCCGTATTACCTCCTGCTACAGCTCGCATCACATCCTTTTTCAGCAGCAGTGCCAAATAATATGATTTTATTCTTAGCAGCTATTTTTCTCCCACTTACTAACAGTTTATAGTTTACAGTTATGTTGTTCATCTTTTATGCGTAGTTTTTTTTTTTGGAGACGTTTTATATACGCTCCCATGGTTACACCACACTTGACATGTTTATATGCTTTTTGGCATGGAAAAGACATTAATAAAGCTTCTCTCTCCTTGGCCAGTTTCCCTTGTGAATGCTCCCAACTGGTTTTTGTACTTGCTGTAATGAACCTCAAGCTCATAAACTTTTGCCTGCACTAGGTAGACCTGTGACACCGTTGGAATTTTTCCCACCATTGTAGCCATATAGCTTTGAGCTGCTCCATCCTGCAAGCAGAAAATGTTTAAGCAACCAACTTTAAGGAATCGCTTAAGCAATCACCAAAATCAATCAACACATAGTGTGCAATGAAAATGCAAGAAAGGTAAACAAAAATCACTCAAAGAGAATGCCAAATTCAACTAACATATGTACTTGGCATCTGGAAGAATTGGTTGCTGCAAGTCCTTGCCAATGCAGTTTTTGAATTCAGACAATAGCCATTGTGCTGCCTTCTCGATTTACGATGAATACTATAGCACTGAATTCCATACCCTCAAGTGTGCTTCTCTATCCCACTCAATGGATTTCATAGATGTGGCCAACCTGCATAGAGCCTCACGACACTTGAGAAAAAGCTCAAGCACCCAATGGCAGTGCATGTGGAACCTGGCTAGGGCTTGGCACCTGTTAGAATAATAAATGTAAATGATGTAGAAGCCATAGGTTACTATGACCCAAAAGGTCGAGATCTATGTAACCATGGTCATTTATATTTTAGGCCCAAGTTAGTATGAAACTAACTTGTAGGGACTCATAGGTCCACTAGGGGCCTATACATGTGAATTAAGTACCTAACTTGTTATTTGGGGTACTTAATTATTTTATGTAACTTATGGTAGCTAGATAGCCATTAGTCAAGTTATTGGACAGCCAACAGTCATGAAGGTAGATAGCCATCTTGGACTACTTATATGTAGCCATTCATTTGTATGAGACACACTTTTGTTAAGCAATCTACTGTTCATATTGGCTGTCCACAAGTTTCTACAAGAGGGTCATCTAACCATCTCTCTCTTCTCTTTGAGAATACTTTGTGTTAATGAATAGTCTTGATTATGGATTCCTACATGGTATCAGAGCCTTTTTTCAGAATTGATTGCTTGCTGGAGGGCACCCAATAGGCAGTCACATTTCTATCTTTTGGTTCATAAAAATCAAAATTTTTCTGATTTTTGTGGAGAGAGAACTGTTCGGCTCCTTCTTGTTTTTTGTGCAGGAAATTGCAGGAAAAAGCTTGGAACCTCCACTCATTTGGGAGCCAGCAGTAGGACGCCCATGCTCAACTAGTTTTCATGTGATTGAAATCAGATTACATGCTTCAAATTTCAGATTTTCTTCTTGGAGGAGGGCGCCCATCTACCTTGAAGACAAATGTGTTTTTGACACAATTTTAGTGGCTGAAATTTTTCTGTTTTGGAGCTTGGAAGAAGGTCCTACCATCTGCTCCATTAGCACATTGAGTGCACACCATTTTACCACAAAAGTTTTGGTTGTGGTTTTGGCTTCATTGGAACCCTGCATATTAGTATTCTGTTATTTCAGCTGAATACTTCCACCTATATCTTCTTGTGAATGAGCTATTGCATGTGGCGTATTGCAATCTATAGTGCTCATTAATTCAGCTTTGATCTTGCTGATTTTTTAGTAGAATGGCTAAAGAATCTGAATCTATAGGTTCTTTGTTCAATGAAGATAGGTTGGATGGAACTAATTTCTCCTTGTGGTGCTATATGATCAAAAACCTCCTTATTGCTAAAGGTTTGTTTGAAGTTGTAAGTGGTGATGAAGAGAGGCCACCTAGTTTGGCACCTACTACACCGTCAAGAGCTACTTCTTCAACATATGTGGAGGTGTCTTCCGAAGAACAAAAGAAGTGGGATCGACGTGATGCACAAGCACATTCGGTCATAGCGCTATCCGTGAAGAGATCAATCCTACCTCACATTTGATCATGCAAGACTTCCAAGAGTGCTTGGGAAGTACTTGCCAAGATGTTCCAAGTGAAGAATACGGCGAAAGTGCTTTTTCTACGTAATCAACTCTCAACATTGAAGATGCAAGAGGGTGATACGCTTTCAAATCACTTAATGAAGATCAAGGATCTTCGTGGAGAGCTTCTTGGCATTGACGAAATTGTCGAGAACTCTCAATTTGTTTCAATTACTCTTAGTTCACTTCCTCATTCCTATCTTCCATTTGTGTCTACTTTAAGCATATCTCTTAGGGGACATCAAATCTCCTTTGAAGAGCTTGTTGGCTTACTTCTCCAAGAAGACCAAACAAGGATTAATTTTGGTGAACTAGAAGATCAAGCCTTCTTCACCAAAGGCAAGGGCAAGGGCAAGTGGAAAGGTGAGCCTTCTTCTTCCAAGGATAATCCAAGGAAGGCCAAGGTCAAGGATCCAAAAAGAAGGGTAAGTGCCATTATTGTAAAAAGTTTGCGCACCACATAAAGGAATGTGGGAAGAAGCTTACTAAGGATAATAAGAAAGGTATTGATACAAATACAGCCATGATTTCATTAGAACATCAAAAGGAGGATGATTCTTTCAATGGTGATTTTGCTTTTGTCACTAACAATCTCATTTCTAATCAAAATGAGATTTCTACCACTTCTCGACTTGTTGGTTTTTCAGCAGAAAACATCACTACTTCAGCTTTGCAGGTTGCTGTTTTTTCTTCCATTGATTGGGTGATTGATAGCGGAGCTACACGCCATATGACTCACCATAGAGACGTCTTCACAAAGCTTATGAAAATCAAAGATGGAAGCAAGGTTCAAGGTGTTGACAACACCTCCTATCCATTGAAGGCATTGGATCTATACCCCTCATTCTTCCCAATGGAGAAGAAATTTATGTTCCTAAGATTAAGAAAAATCTCATTTCGGTCTCTACAATCATGAATCAAGGATTGATTGTAGAATCTAAAGAAGACAAATGTCTTATAAAAGACCCAAAGGGATCACTTTTAATTGTTGCTTCGGGAACATTGCGAGGAGGTTTGTTTTTGTTGGATATTTATGACCCTAAAGCTTTGACATCCTTTGGTCTTGTTGCTACTAATTCAGATGCATTGGAGTTGGCTAAACTATGGCATGCGAGGTACGGGCACCTCAATTTTGGAAGTTTGAATATGTTGAAGAAATTTAACATGGTGGAAGGCATTCCAAATATGGAGCATCCCGAAGGACATGTATGCGAAGGATGCATACTTGGTAAGTTTCAACGGAAGCCTTTTCCTATTGATGGGACTATCAAAGTTGGTGATAAGTTTGCCTTGATTCATAGTGATGTACGTGGTCCAATGAGGACCAAATCCATTGGTAAATGCAAGTACTTCGTTACTTTTATTGATGATTTTTGAAGGTTTACATCATAGTAGCCCGTGGTACCGCTGGTATGGTACCGCCGGTACGGTACCGCCCTGGGATCCGCGGTACCAGGGCGGTACCGTAATATAAAAAAAAAAAAAAAAATTTTGGTACCGCCGAGCGATATGGTACCGCGGTACCATATGTGGTCCCACGGTACCGGGATCCGCGGGGCCTATGGTTTACATGGATCTTTCCTATGAAGGCAAAATCTGAAGTTTTTCAACGCTTCAAAGATTTTCTAGCTATGATAGAAAATCAATTTGGGCATACTTTGAAGATACTACGTACCGACCGAGGAGGGGAATACATTAAAAGTACGTTCGGCACGTTTCTTCAAAGCAAAGGCATTCTACATCAAATGACTACACCTTACACACCGCAACAAAATGGTGTTGCCGAGAGGAAAAATCGCACAATCATGGAGATGGCTCGTTGCATGCTTAAGGCAAAGGGCGTTCCCCACAAGTTTTGGGCTGAAGCGGTTATTACGGCGGCATACATTAGTAATCGGTGTCCGACTAAAGCCTTGAAGATTTTGACTCCTTATGAAGTTTGGTATGGTAAGAAGCCATCGGTTTCTCACTTTCGCACTTTTGGTTGCACGGCTTATGTGTCTATTCCTGATAAGCTAAGATCTAAACTAGATGATAAAGGAGTAAAATGCATTTTTATGGGCTATAGTAGTGAAAGTAAAGGCTATAGATTGTTTAATGTGGATACTAACAAAATCATAGTGAGTCGTGATGTTCATTTTGATGAGAAAAACTCCTATGATCTTGCGCCCATTCATGTCATGAAAGGGGACATCCCCCAAGATGACTATGTTGAAGTGTTTCCAGATTTGGTATCACCATCTAATGTTGAAGAGGAGGGACTGCCATCATCCTCTAATGGACAGCCCACTGGACCTTCAAGCGAACAGCCCATAATTCATCAAGAGGAGCAGATTTATGAAGAGGAACGACCAGTTGAAAACTTTGGACAGCATAGTCCAATTTCAGAGCACTTTGGACAGCAAAGTGTTGACAGTTCAGATCACTTTGGACAGCAAAGCGTTGATCAAAGTAAGGCTGTTGGACAGCCTAAACCAGTCCCTAAATGGCTGTTGCAGACTTTGCAGGACAGCAAAGTGAACCGCTTCTATGAAGGGAAGACTCGTGCCTCATCTAAATCAGTAGAATTTGCTAATTTTTCTGATTTTGCTCTTACATCTATTGAGGATAGTGCAATAGAACCTGTTTTTTATGAGCAGGCCAGAGGAGTAAAATGTTGGGAGGACACGATGAAAGAGGAGTATGACTCACTCATAAAGAACCAAACATGGGTTCTTGTTGATCTTCCACATGGAAAGAAAGCAATTGGCTGTAGATGGGTTTATAACATCAAGTACAAGTCCGATGGTACTGTTGAAAGGTACAAGGCAAGACTTGTTGCCAAAGGTTATGCGCAAAAGGAGGGCATTGATTATGAGGAAATTTTTGCACCTACCGCACGAATAACTACCGTAAGGATAGTCACTGCTTTGGCTGCCCATCATGGTTGGCATATGCACCAACTTGACATAAAGACAGCCTTCCTCAATGGTGATCTTAATGAGGAAGTTTACCTTTAGCAACCTGTTGGTTTTTTGGTTGCAGGTGGTGTCTTCTCAAGAAGGCTCTCTATGGACTAAAACAAGCCCCAAGGATGTGGTATCAAAAGATACACACATACTTTTGTGATCGCGGGTTTTCTAACAGTCCTAGTGAATCTACGCTTTATGTCATGCATACATCTGAGTTTATCATCATCATTTTGCTATATGTTGATGATATTATCATTACGGGTAGTAATGAACAATATATTGCAGCCTTAAAATCTGATCTTGCTTCAGTTTATGATACATCAGATTTAGGCCAATTGCATTTCCACCTTGGTCTTGAGTTTTTGCAAGGAAAGGCTGGAATCTTCATTACCCATCAGCGGTACATTAAGCAGATTTTGAAGCGTTTCAAAATGGAAGATTGCAAGCCGGTTGCTACACCAATTGAGACGGGGATGAAGTTAAGTAATCAAAGTGGTGGTGAACCATTTGATACTACACTATATTGTCAAGCGGTTGGAAGTCTCATTTACTTATGCAACTCAAGACCAGACATATCTTATAGTGTTTCCCTCATGAGTCAATTCATGCATGCTCCGTTGACATCACATTGGAAAGCATTGAAGAGGATCCTTCGATATCTTCAAGGAAGTAAAACACTTGGTCTGTTTTATCCTTATAGTGATGATGCATGTTTGGCTGGTTTTTGTGACTCGGATTGGGGTGGAGATCAAGACACTAGATGCTCTACTAGTGGTCATTGCTTTTTCATTGGAAATTCTGCAGTTGCAACCCACCGTTGCTACATCCTCAAGTGAAGCAGAATATAGAGCAACGTTTTCAGCCACTACGGAGTGTATATGGTTGAGACAATTGCTTGTCGATATGAAGCATGGCCAGCCCTCAGCTACTCTCCTATTTACGGATAGTCAAAGTGTTATTGCCATTGCACGAAATCCAATATTTCATGCAAGAACAAAGCATATCGAGATCCACTATCACTTTGTTCGGGAGAAGCTTCATAATGGCAACATCACGCTTGAATATTGTCCCATGGAAGATAATATTGCAGATGTGTTCACTAAGGCATTGCCTAGAGTTCGATTTAAAGCTCTTTGTGAAGCTTTAAGTTTAAAGCAACTTGCTGATTTTCTTACTTAGTGAATACATGTCATTTTCATTAAAGGAGGGTGTTAGAATAATAAATGTAAATGATGTAGAAGCCATAGGTTACTATGACCCAAAAGGTCGAGATCTGTGTAACCATGGTCATTTATATTTAAGGCCCAAGTTAGTATGAAACTAACTTGTAGGGACTCGTGGGTCCACTAGGGGCCTATACATGTGAGTTAAGTACCTAACTTGTTATTTGGGGTACTTAATTATTCTATGTAGCTTATGGTAGCTAGATAGCCATTAGTCAAGTTATTGGACAGCCAACAGTCATGAAGGTAGATAGCCATCTTGGACTACTTGTATGTAGCCATTCATTTGTATGAGACACACTTTTGTTAAGCAATCTACTGTTCATATTGGCTGTCCACAAGTTTCTACAAGAGGGTCATCTAACCATCTCTCTCTTCTCTTTGAGAATACTTTGTGTTAATGAATAGTCTTGATTTTGGATTCCTACAGCACCTTCGTCTAACAAAATTCATTATGGTCATGACTCTACAACTGATGGCAGTGATCCGCTTCAGACAATGTGGGGTAGGTACGAGTCAAATCCTCCTCATCTCAAAGTAGTTTGACACATTGTCTGTGACAACTTGTACCACATGAGCGGGGTTGACATGCTACATGGCTTCCTCGATCTGCTTGAAGATGTATTGCCCATCCTGGATGGCACCCCCATGAGAGGGTCCATTACATTCTAGAACATGGTGCCCATGCAATTGGAAACAATGTTGACGACCAACCTATGTTGAATGTCAGTCCATCCATTGGCCATGATGGAGTAGCCAAATACCTCCCAACCAGACCTTAGTTGTTGTAGTTGGGTATCAACACAGTCATATGCTACCCTTAGGTGTGTGTTGGGGGGGGGGGGGGCTATAAGCAAGGGTGCACACAACTACAAATTTCGACATCTCTAAATAGGTGGTGTGTTTGCTATGGTGAAATGGTACCTATAAGCCATAGAATTTGTCAGCTGCATCATTGTTGCGCCTTCAAAAGGGTCGACAATTGGTGCTTTGAGGCATGGTGGAATGTCGGATGTGCCGACGAAATGAGCCCTCACTTTGGTGAGTTTGCTGGAGTAATCAATACAATAAAAAGGGCATCTCCAACACTTAGTGCCAGTGTCACCATATCGACCACCCTCAGCCTGTAGCAGCTCTACCTCATCCCAATTTAAAGGCCTAGGCATGATGAATCCTAAACCCTAAACCAATACAAACCTAGACCCCAAAACGAAAGCTCTAAACTGTAAGCACAAAATGTTAAGCCCTAAACCCAAAACAAATAACCAACTCTAAAAAGCTTTTCCCAAAATCCCTAGGTCTAGCCTACGTAGTGAGATTCCAAAAAATCAACCAAAACGTGCAAAAAGCGAAAAAAAAGGTGAATACTGATGAATACATGTGGAAAGAAACTAAATGCAAGAAAAATGTCCTAAATTTGATGCCTGCAACCTGTTCCATGCTCAATGTAGCAAAAAACTTTAGAAAAAACAATTCGGGAAAAACTTAGCAAATGGCAGCCATATCATGTGAATGGACTCATGGAATAATGGTGAAATTTGATACAGTAAGAAACCAAAAAATGCTATGAGAAAATCTGTCCAGCAGATTCATCCCTCAACTGGTCACCCTCTTTTAGCTAGGCCCCTGTTGCATTTTTAAACATTAATTTTTTCTTTCACCTGTCTCGAACTGGTATGTTCCGGAAAAGTACTATACAAAACGTACAATATGTTCCAGCCTGATATGGTTGGAACAGGCTTCTGAGAACTTCTAGCTTCAAAAACTGGGAAAAAGTCCTAATTTAGTGGAAATTCATACTTTTTGTGTCCAAAAAAGGATGGTCTTTGATATTCTAGATTTTGTTTTCCATTTGTTTTCCACAAAGGCTCGATGCTACAAATCCCAAAGAAATTTCTCATATTGGTCTCTGTGAGATTCCCTATCTCTACTATGTGAAAAAACTTGTTTGATTTTGACATTCCTTTGCTATACTTTTGAATACAAAAATTTGATTGGCTCTTGCCACCCTCTCAACACAATTCTTGTCAAATATGACATATGGACACAAGGCGTTGCTGGAAGCAATTGGATAAACTTTTCAGCTTATTCTAATTTGTTGACTACTACTTTGTAGTCACACATCTCCTTGGCAAAATTTGATATTATTTCAGCCCATTGTTCCTTTTCTTATCATTGTTGCTTGCTACTGGATAAGGTTGGTTCACTTTTGGAGTGATTTAAGGCATTAATTAGTTGACACCCACTACTCTAGCATGTTTATGCTATAGTTCAATAATTTGTTTATACTGTATTTGGAAGTTAAAACCACAAAGGACATGCTTAAATGAAACCAGTCAAGGTAGAAACTTTCTTGAAGGTGACAAATTTTTGGAAATATTTTGGAAATAGTAACGAAAGCCTCGAGTAGTCAACTCTTTTACAATAAAGCTTGCTCTTGTGCATGAGTTTGCTCCAATGATTCTTGTGAGCATGTCTGGATTGAACACATAACAAGTTAGTTTCTTATTACAAAAATACTTGAGTATGATGGTCAATTTATACATAAAGTTTGACACCATATAAATAGTGTTGCCACACCTTGAGTGAATGTATGATTGAATAATATTCTTTCTCATGTGTCAAGTACCTATGTTGAGCAAGAGTGAGATTTACTTTCAAAAGCTATTGGCCTCCTTTTCCCCCATTGTGCATGAACGAATCGTGAGCACAGGCACAGTGGCCATTTCCTCCTTCAGTGCCTTAAAAAATTGTCCTCAGTCTCTTTCACCCTAATAACCAATACGTTGTTTCTGCATAACTAGTCCACACTAGATTGCTAGCCAATGTAGTTCTCAACAAATCTATGATAAAAAAACGCAAAAACCTAAGAATGACCATAGCTAACGAATATTGGTTGGCCAAGGCGTCATACAGAACTCAACTTTCTTACTATTGGCATACAAAACTACATTTTGCAATGCCCTAAAAATTGCTCTTAGATGCCCTCTATGATCAAGAATCAACTTATTGTATACTAGTGTCATCGATAAAATAAACGACCAACCTACCCATATGGTCCCTGAGTAAACCATTCATTGGCATCATGAACGTCGTTGTAGCGCTAGTCTGCCCAAAACTCTAAACCTAAAACTCGTAATGCCCAAACCTGAAACACCGTCTTTGGCACACTCATACTTGTCGTATGATGGCTATTTTGTTCCCTTGGGTTATGCATTTGCTGTGTCATGTTTTAGATGGATGCCAAAGCCTTAGTCATCAATGAAAATTCTTATAGTATGAAGTTGTTAAATGAGTCAAACATCATGATTCTAGTCTTAGATATTTGATATAACGTGACACTTATCTAGAAGTTATCCTAATTCAAACTACAATAAAATTAGATCTTTTGTTTCGCATTCGTTTCTGTTTTTTTAGATTTGTTTCTATTTCCATCCCTGAGGTAGCTCTAGTTTATAGGCCACTTGACCAATTTTCTTGATCACCTTCCATGGTCCACAATATCAATCCTTTAGACTTTCACAATATGCTTTTTAGCCAAGTTTGGATGCAATCTAGTGAAACTAGAAGACATGCATGCGATAATATTATTATTAAAGTTACTATTTCTTGCCATCAAGGACAATCCATCAATTTTGATGTGAATTTGCTTCTAGAAATTCATTTTTCAATTTGGCATGCTCCAACAACTACACTAAATATATCATGCATAAACTTTTGATTGATTCACAAAGATTGTATCGTAAAACAATATTTAGGAATTTTGAGCAATCAATAATGCAAATCCTGTTTTCACAAAAATCGCACTCAAATTGTTAAGAACTAGATACATGCAAGAAAAAAATATATGAGTGCTTTCCTCACATAACACCATGGGATATCGATCTTCTAGCCGGATCTAGACCCTTCCTCATGCGAACCACCTTTGCCATTCTTGAAGGATCTTCTTGCCACACTTCATCATATAGGCACAACTTTGACACCAATATTAGGGCTAACGCAAGATCTAACGTCACATGTTCCAAATTGCATAGTAAAAGACTAGAAATTTAGACATGCAATTTACCAACCCAAGTGTAAAGCTCAATCCAAGCTCACCCACAAGCTTGGGTGTTTTCTATGATCGCATCTTAGATCAATCCCTTGCCTTATTTATTAGAAGTTAGAACCATTGTGATAGTGTGTATTGGTAGCTTAGTCTACAATTTCTATACATGCTCATTTTTATTGTTTGGTTTGATCAAGAGATACTAAATAATGATGCTATTCTTTGTTTGGTTTAACATTACCATTAAATTGAAAACTCAACTTATGTGTGAATGAAGGGGCGCATTACGTATGCTGATGGCAGCTTCTACGATGGCCATTGGAAAGAGGGAAAGAGGTTAGGATTCGGGTCCTTCTACTATGCTAATGGTGACATGTATCAAGGTTCTTGGAAAGATGATCATATGCATGGCCAGGTTTGAGTTCTTAAACTTATATGCTCAAACTTCATATCTCACCCTATAAGAGACATCTTATCACTAGAAGACAATTCTTTAGATATCTTGAATTTTGTTGGTCCATGAAGATCAAATTTACAACAAGTTGTCTTGTTGCCTGTGTTTGTAAGCTCATGGTACGTACATATTTACATTGAAGTAGAAAGACTCCTTTTATATGTTAGATTGATTGTTAATTGATGAAGATGTACCTTTTTTTAAGACATATTTTGAAGTGTAATACCTTATGGGCATGGCTTGCTTGATAGGGTCTTGTTGTCTAATCTTCTAAAAATTATTGGGTGTTAATGGAGTTTATGTGATTGACTACTCTCTCTCTTTCAATACTCTCTATTTTTCTAGTCTTTGTACGCAACATATCATTTAAGCTCTGGCACTTGTAGACATAATTTTACAATCATAGTGGCTATGGTCTTCTAGCATGGACTTAAGTTAGAGTTGATTTTATAACATATATCCTCATGAATCCGTGTTTTTAGATTGCAATTTTCATTCTATGACCTTCGTAAACCAATTCATATTTGTTTCGCAATAGTAGAATGAGCTTTGCATGCCATCAAATATATATTTTTCTTTGGAAAAGTAAAATTAAAAAAATGTAGTGTTTCAACTCTCTAGAACAAAGTTCAAGCACTCAGATCATATTTATTTGTAAGTTGGGAGGGGAAAAATACACCCAATGAGTGGAAATGTTGGGTGAAAGCATTACACATAAATTGATTGATATAGAGGGTTCAAGATGCATGTCTTAAGCATCATGTTATTGGAGTTTAGTTGTTAGTTTTCTTTCTCGCGTCCTTGAGGGGCACATGTATATATCTGTAGAGTCATTAGTAGATCATATATTCAGACTCAATTGCAGCGAATCGCAATCTACTGCAAAAATGATCTAGAATGCACATTCCGGATTGTAGCGATTTGCAATGTAGATTGTTTATTTAATTTTTATTTTATTAGGTAAGGAGCCTAATGGTTGATATTTTTTTCGAGAGTTTAGTTATCTGGGGGAATTTAGACACTAAAGGCCTTATGTTGTTCAAAATAATCAATAACTCCCAAATAGCCTTGTTTCAGTGAAATGGCCAAAGGGAACCTTTTTATCAATCGCTTACGGAACGTCTACCATACACACAAGCGGGAGGCTGCCATTTAGGGGCAGAGAAATGTTGTAAAATAAATAGATAGTGGCAAGGATCATATTCATTTAATGGCTTTGAGTCTCGACCCTTTGATGGTCCTTTGCTGAAGAATTTCACTTGTAAAGCCTCTTGTATGGAGGGAACTCCTAAATCACCTATAGTTACAAAGGCCTTATATGGATAATTTTACCTTTGGCTCTTGCTTGAGCTTTTCTAATGTCTACAGCTCTTCATTATCTCACCCTTAGTTTCCGAGATATGGGTGATCTTGTCCCGTAGTGATCCTTTTGGTCAATTATCTACCCAAAAGGCTGGACTTATCTGGCATCAAATGCTGCAAAACATGGTTATTCTTCATTTTAAATCATCATTTGCTCACTCAGTTGCAAACTAGTCTCCCTCATAGCCTTCTACTTTAGGGCTAGAATGCAACAACATGTCTGTACATTGTAGACTATGCATTGTGTGGTGTCTCCTCATTGCTGATTCACATATGGTGAATACCTAGCATCAGACTCCCAATCTGAAACTTCACTCAAAACCTAGCATATCCTGTGCATAGCAATCTGAAACCTCGATCCCTATTGATTTTCCTGCATGTACAAACATTAGAAAACATGAAACATGAAACATGGTGGAGCTAGCTGCCTTGTCTCCTCCCAACCTTTGATGCATAGATTATGTTCCAGAATGCCTCTCTCTAGGCTCACTTATAATCACCGACACATTCATAAGTCGTGGAGCACCCTGAGGTTCCTCGTGCTCAAGCTCTTCAATGTGCATCGGAGTAGCTTCTTCGACTTCTAGGTTATACGAGGTTTGTGAAGGGTTACGTGGACACTCCTTCATCTATGCCGCCGTAGACATCCAAAGCAAAGATTTTTCTTCGTTGCCTGCTCTTGGTCTTCCGGTGATAGCATCAAAAAGTGTTGGCCCCCTTGGACATTGGACGTCCCATACCACCCTTCGCCTTTCGAAGTGCCCGTAGCTTTACTCTTTTTGGGCATCTGAACCTGCTCTTGTGAGGATTGACCCTTCTATTTCTCGAATTTCCATTTTCCCCAAGGCTGAAACCCAAAGGCTATCACGCAAGCCCTCCACAAAATGGAATACTTGTAAGAACATAGGAACTTCCTCTGGTATCTGCATCAAGGCCTCCTTGTACTTGTCCGCATACTCTTGCACGGACGCATTCCCTTGCTTAAGACCGGTCCAGGTTTGCATGGCTTGGTTCTTTTCATCCAAAGGCACCAAATTCTCAATGAACATGTGCTTGAAGGATTCCCAGGTGGTAGGCACCAAATTGTCCTTCTCCACCTTCCTCCGCCAACGTTTTGCCGTTTCTTGCAAGCAGTAAGTGGCTTTGTCAATTCTTTGATCGTCATCGTCAATGTCGCATTTTTTGTGTATCATGCAAAAAATCGGCTGCCTTTTGAACATGAACTGATCTTGATTCAACATTGGCAGGTGTATGTGGTTGGGATCCATGCATAAGCATACACGAACTGTTCCTAGTCGCCAAATATTTATTACTATTATAGGCAAACTCAATCAATGGAAGGTACATTTCCCTATTTAGAAACTAAACAGTTTCTTAACTGAAGTTGTCATGTATCTATGACCTTTTCTAGTTCAAGAGGTACAAAGGCCATCAAATCCTCCAATACTACTAGTACTCCGTTTGGAACGAAATTATCCTTTCCACCAAGTCGTTCCTTTAGATGACCTACATGGAATATAGGATGTACAATTGTTCCATAAGGAAGATCTAGTTGATAAGCAGATCGATTGAGTTTCTTTACAATCTTATAAGGGCCACTATATCGTGGAGATAGCTTACAACATTTCCCTACTCGAAGTACTTTGAAATCTTTGGGGATTCTAAGATATAGCCAATTTTCGATCTCAAATTCTCTAAGAGTGCAGCTTTGGTTAGCATAGAATTGCGATCGTCGATCTTGAGCCAATCTAACGCTTTCTTTGGCCACTTACAATATTTCTTGCATATCTTGTAAGAAATCTGATGCAGCTTGTACCTTGAGTCCTTGGAGTCCAACAAAAATTGGTGAATGAGGCCGAAAGCCATATAACAGTATAAAAGAACTAAATTCAGTGGAAGAATGGTTCACATTATTATATGTGCACTCAACCATTGGGAGGTACTTTTCCCAATCTGATTGACATCTAGAAACATATGCAGGGTAGCATATTTTCCATAAACTAGTAAACTCATTCTCTTTGGCCATAAGGTTGTGGGTGATCTGAAGACGAGATACCATTGATCATTTCTAGTCTTTCAAAGACTGCTTGCCGAAACTTGACAGTGACCTTGGATTCTCGATCACTAACAATATCGTTTGGCAATCCATATAGCCTGAACAAATTTTCAACAAAAGGTTGTGCAAGATTTGAAGCTTTGACAATAGATTTTGTTGGAATACATTGAGCCATGTTAGTTAGACTATCAACTACTACCCAAATGTCATCGTGACCCTTCCCTGTCCTAGGAAGCTCGATCACAAAATTCATGAAAATACTTTCCCACCTCTTGTGGGGAACTTCACTAGGCAATTTTACAAGTTATGTCTGCATAATTTTAGAGTTCTAGAAGCTAGAGTTCTCTGTCATACTGTAGAGCACGAATCATAGGTGAAGCCCAACGACCCATGATTTTAAATTTATTTATCTCAGATTCTAGCATACCATGGATTATATTAAATTGCAACACGATTATTAGGGCCCAAGTAGACTACCCAATATACCTATTGACAGTTGTGAGGGTGATGAAGCTAAGAGTTTTCTTTTGATCAACCCATCATATGTAGTCAAGATTTACTTCTTTGACAGTCCCATGTGAACCAACCTTTTTCTTGTTTGTCTATCCAGACCCCTTCCAGAAATTTATGTTATCATTTTCATGTGCAGGGATGGTTGTATTTTCACACAGGGGATAGGTTTCATGCTACTTATAGGAGAGGCAAAGCAAATGGAGAAGGTCGCCTGTATTCTGCTGGGGGGGATGTCTTTTTTGGGCAATTTCGGGACAACTGGCGCCATGGGGAGTCCTTACATATTGAATCCACTGGTGTCAGGTGCTTAAATACAGAAAAGAAACAAATCACTGTAATTATGATTTGTACAGGTTCAGCTGTCTTTTGAGTTCTGTCATCAACATGCTTTCACTCAGTGATCTTTTTAGGGTGAAAATGTAAACCTCATGTAGGATTGTAGTGGTGTTACTTTGCACTATGGCATATGCTTTTCCGGGACAAGTTGGTTGCATTTTAGGAGACTCGCATCTTGATGCTTTTCTGGTGATTCCATTCTTTATGTTTATACTTCATTACTTGTAGGCAATTATATTAAATATTAGTCATACTTCTATACTATTGTGAAGTGCGTTTATGGACTTTGAGTACCAAATGCCCAGTGTTCCATGGAAACTTTTCGAAGGTACCTTGACTCTGCTGATAATGGTAAATCATGATTTTAGTTTGGGATGAGATGTTAAGATATACTTCGGGAATAGTTAGATTGCGACCTAAGGTTTGCAAGCTAGAACTTCTTGTATGATTTTTTATATTCTTGAATTGTTGAAATTTTTGTCTTATATGTTTTTTTTAGACGATCGATTATTTACAGGAAATTTTTGTAATTATGCAGGTGGTATGAAGTATGGGACTACGGAGCTTTGCTCTCTCGCAAGTTGATAGAGGACTTCCAAATACCTGGATAAATCTTCTGACGAGCTCTGTAAAATCTTTATTTCTCTATGAAAATTATTATTTTTGAGGAGCTATTCTAATCCAAGATAACAGGACATAAATCTTTCTTCTCATTACAGATCTGTCCTGTTTTCTCTGCCATACATGCAAAGTGGCAACAATTGTATATAAGATTGTGGATGGTTCAAGTTTTGTGAGAAATGTTTCTTTTTGTCACCCTGGCAACGAGAGCTTGAATCGCTGTACCATAATCATATAAATTCGTAGTAAGACTTCTTCAATATATGGTCACTGCCATGTAACATTACTATATAAATTCGTAGTAAAACTTCTTCAATATATGGTCACTGCCACACATACAAGTATGTGCGTGGATGAGCCCCCACAAATACATGGCCACTAATGTACACCTAGCCGTGTTTTTGCCTACATATAGAAATGCTTACAGCATGCGTCATATCTTTTGTATATTTTTATATGGATTTATGCAATATACATCAGCACATTTATGCACATAACAACAATTTTCTATCCTGCCATTCATCTCTTCTTGAACTCACATTTTCTTAGAAGTTGAATGCTGTACAAGCTTGACGTGAGACAGAAAGGGCAGCTATAGTGTTGGTCCTTGTGAAGTATTATTATGTATATTCTGGCCAGTGGACTTTGAGAAAGACTCAATGATGGTCATAGACTGCATGGAAAAAAAAAAAACCAAATACACCCGCATGTCCATGGGTTAGAATAGTGGGGTTTTGGCCCACAAAATCGTCTTTTTTCATTACTAAGCCAAATAGACTACCATATATCACATGTGAGCAAACTTGTGTTCTTCCCTAATTCAATGGTTCTGGAATATAAGTTACTATATCTATGTACTCTCATGTTGCCTCATCAATAGGCCTACTGGCCCATTGTACCAATTATTGGGTCTGGTGTTTTTTGGCTTCATTTATATTGAGCTTGCGCTTAAAGCTTAGCTAGAAGGAATTGAAAAAACTCTGGATCCATGGAAGCGTAGTTTTGTGGGCCTCTGGCTTGGATGGGCAGTTTCAATTAGCTGATTTGTATACCAGCCTGTCCGAAGCATTGAGTTGTTTCAAGTGAATGAAAAAACTGTGGATCTTTGGAAGCTTAGATTCATGGGCTGCTGGTTTGGATCGATGGTTCAAATTGGCTTGAACATGAAAAAACCAGCCCACCTGAAGGATCGAATTGTTTTAAGTTTTATTCCTAGCCTTCTATCATAGCATAAACAAGTGCTAGTTCAGTGTTCAGGGTGCAATTACAGCTCTCTATAGTGATTATAGATTATTTCATCATGTCTCTTGATTCTTAACTCCTAAGTTCTCACGTTTGATTTCTAGTCATAACTTGAGAAGATTGAATTTAGAGGAGCTCTTCAAGAATACTTAGTAGTAGGTCTATGGCTGCAACTTATTGATAATTGGTCAATGATATTAGGCTTTAGCTTTTAAAAAAGATCTACAACATCTTAGTGGTCACATCATACATGACATACATTGATCATAGAATCAAGTCCAATCCCTAAATCATCATTTGTCAAATCCGTAAGAGATTGTTAAGGAAAGAATCATGCTACACATTACATAGTCATTTTTATACTCGTAGATTATTGATATGTTGTTGAAAATATATGCTTATGTTTATAAAATATAATTGTCATATATCAGATATATTATACCATAGCATTTTTTCACAGCATATCATATTACATCAAACTATCTTTTTTAGCAAAAGAGTATGGGAGTTTAAATCGATGGTCATCATGAGGCGTGGAAAAATCACATTGGCAAGCAAGAGTAGCATTTTGTCAAGCTACAAACCATGATGGACATAATTCAAAATATAAATATCTAGTTCAACATTTGCAATGATTTTTATAGATGAGCACCATGTAAATATTAAGCAAAAAACTCAAAAAATAATATGCTATTCTGAAAAACATTTAAATCTGTACTCAAAATGAGATCTTCGTAATACAAGTCAATTGTATCATGAAATTGCATAGACAATACATTGTTGACCTGTCTTATCATCTTTTTCAAGGGTCAATTGCATGGTATTGTCGTGGAGGAACAAACTCCTTTCATATGGATCAAAAAATTGGATGCCCTTTCTTTTACTCGTTTCAATATAGCTTGAGAAAATGGCCAATGCATACAATTTTTTTTAACATTTGAATGGTTCTAACTTAAAATTTTAATGACTAAATCCATTTTCATGTACACAATCTATTAATCACAAAATTTTTCAGATAATGGGCAAGCGCTCTGTTGCTTTGCCCCACCAACACCGTCTCACATGCTTGATTGTCTCCTAGCAAAGGAATTAACTTCAATTGTATCTTGTAAGAAACCTAGTAATGTTTTATATAAAGGTATAGAAAAAATAAAGAAGACAGTTAAAATGTTATGTACAATGCCAAATTAAGATATTAGTTCATGTTCATCAAAATCAACGTGGTCTTATAAATTATCATGTGCACAACAATCAAGCTGTGTGTTCATAGTGTATGGTTGCCTTGGGGGTTATCTTTTTTTAATCGCAATAACTCTTTTTCATTGCAGAACATAATAGCATATGTCTTGTTTCCTTTGTCAATTGTAAGGCTCCTTTTGTAGATTTCCACTTATTATCATTTACATAATCTATTTCACTTTCTAAATCATCAGACTCCTGATTTACAATGTCCAAAATTTCTATAGATTGTTTTGAGAGAACACAAAATATTTCATCTTATCATATAACAAAATTTTTTATTATATCATTATAAGAGAGAGAAAAATCACTATAAATATAAATGTAGGAATGTTTACTAAAGTCTGTTTTTATTTTATGATCTTTAGAAGATGAAGATGTTGCAATTATTGCACTAGCATTTTAGGTTCATGCTCTACTGCAAGACATGCCTCGTCATATGAATCCATATTCCATATCAATACTATCAAAATAACTATATTCATCAACAACAAAAGGTTTAGACAAGGAAGAAGATGAAGCTAAAGAGGGAGAAGCATATGGAGATGGTTGATCCTTCTCTATCAAAGCACCAATTAATAAAAAATATATGCCATACTCATATGACCACATTTTCACTTGTGCACTTCACACTTAATATTCCTTATAAAAAAATTGAATTATCTATGCAAAACACTAGAGTTTGAAGAAGGGTATGACCAATATTGTCTCTTATTGATAATAGACTAAAACGATTTTCATAAGAGCTAATACAAGACAAAAGAGAAATAATTCATCATATCATAAGAAATCTTAGTTGACTCAAGAAATTTTTGCATTTTCTCTTCTAAGAATGATGCCATTAGGGATACCTATTGAACGTGAAAAATCACATCTAAATCTATTACTTCATAAGGCATTAAGAAACAAAAAATTTAAATGGAGGGAGGAGGCTCTATTACACTCAAAACAAGGCACAACATTATGATCGTTGCCACACATGGCAAGAGTTGGACCAATCCACATGTCACAAATCGATTCGGCTATGATTCAAATTAGAGAATGATCGCGACATACTATCATGTGTTAACACACGATTGTGCCATAGCTCTTTTGTACAAAAATCCATTTCAAAGCACGTGCCAGTTGTATGAAAGAAATGTGGCACAATCCCATGATAACATGTGGCAATACAATGTTTCCATTCCTTGACTTAAAGTGTGGTCAAATCAAGTTGTGGCACATGAACTAATCAACTTTTGCCATGTGTAGAGATATTATCTCCTCCCTTCATTTGTGCCTTTTTTTATTGCAATTTCTCTAGCTATTGAAATTTTCCTTGTGATTCAATATCTATTCCGTGTGCACGATTTTCCCTTGTCATCTTTTGAGTGACACTTTGCACCTCTTATGAACACAATTTATAATTGAAATGTTGCCTATCTAATGTGCATTTTGTATGCATTGCTACGAATTTTTTGAGTCCCCCGAATCTTACTTTGAGCACTAAATCGATATTTGGCAATCATTAGTAATAAGCTATTGACATCCTTATCACAACTAGAGCCTCTTGGCTCAAGAGATAACCTTATCATCACGAACTACTAGAAATGTGATTAGAATCACCATTCATTCATTAGTTCACAATCCCTTTGCCACAACAATGAATTATTAATGGCTAACAATAAATAGTTGCCAAGGATTCTCGCAAGAATGAATTTTACATTAATCAAATGAAATGTTTGATTATAGATCTACTTAAGATCTCCCAATCTATCTAATGAATCATGCAAAACTTTCCTATTTTGAGTTCATTAAACAATACTATGCCATGTTTTCTTAGTATTGAAGAAACGAAATGTTTCTAACTACAAAGCCTTGCTAGCTTTCAACCCTTAGCCTGACGAAGATGTTCGCGAACACGAAAGTCAGGAGACACGAGATATCATCTGAAGGTACGCCTACCTGCAGATCAGGTGCATCAGACTCATGATGACCAGCTAGACACTCTGTGGCACAGGAGACTCTGCCACATGAATTCAATGGCACTTTACCAAGCAAGTCATCATGGAGCGATAATAGTGGTCAGCATCTCGAATGCAACCAATTCGACCACCTGTGATGCATGTTTGGAAGGCAAGATGTCATGCACACCATTCATTAAAGACTCCTACAGAACGACAAAGATTCTGGAGCTAGTGCACTTTGACATCTGCGGACCATTCAACGTGATCTCAGTAGGAGGTTCAAAGTATTATATAACCTTTATTGATGATTATAGCAAATTTTCTAGAGTGTATTTCATTCAAAATAAATCTGAAGCACTTGACAAATTCACAGAATATGTGAATTGGACTGAAAGATGTACAGGCAGCAAAGTGAAGCAGATCAGAATAGATCGAGGTGGCAAATACATCTCGAATCGCTTCACTGACTTCTGCAATGATCGTGGCATCATTCACAGAAGAACTACAGTCTACACACTGAAAAATGTGAAAACTTTGGTTGCTTTTGAAATGACAAATGGAAACATTAGAATTGGAATGAGAATGAGAACTTTATGTAAATATAGCTTGGATTAGTTAATTGAAGTTTACATAAAGATGTGGTTTTCATTTTTGCTTTTGATTAAGGCAAATGTAGCTTGTTGTTGTTTTCCTCTTAAGCTTGGATTAAGCTTGCAAATAGTAGGCTTGGATTGAGCTTACAAACAATAAGATTGAATGAATAGAAGTAAATGCCTTTTATTTGCATTGAATGTAACAATTGAAGCATTTCTATCATTCTAATTTGAGCACTTGTTGTTGTATTTGCATAATAGGAAAACACACAAGCAACCCCAATGGATCAAACCAATGAAAACCCAACATTTGATCTATCAAACCCATCCAATGTGGCACAAGCTCTTGTACTGTTATACTAACAAATTTAAGCCACTAATAAGCAGCTTCTTGAAACTAATCAAAGAAACCAGGACTTAGAGTCTAGCTTAGCCAATCAGAAGAAGCATATAGTTCCACCTCCTGTAAAAGTGTTTAAGGGGGAGAAGAAAGATAGGAACTTACAAGTGGTAAGTTCTTGGCTAAACGTTTGGAACAAATACTTTGCCATGAACCAATTCCCTGAATCTAAGAAGTTATCCACTGTCACCATGTTCCTTGAAGGAAGAGCCTTAGTTTGGTGGGATGACTTAGTTGCAAAGGGCAATCAACCTTGTAAATGGGATGATTTTTGAAAACTTTTTAGAGATTATTTTCTACCATTTTAGATGACTATGAACACTTCCAAAAGTTGAGTCATCTAACCATGAATAAAGGTTTGGAACAATTTATTCAAGATTTTCATGAGTACCTGAATCCACTTTATAGTGATATTCTGCCTAAGGTACAAATGTTAATGTTTATTGATGGGTTATCAAAAGATTATCAAGTGGATGTTGGTAGGAACCATTCAAAAACCCTAGAAGATGCTATTAGGGATGCAAAATACTTTGATGACACACCTAAGCTACCTAGGGGTCAACAGCCTAATGAGCAAAAAAAAGGTTTTCAATTTAAGAGGAACGATAGGGAAGCTGTTAGTGAAACACATCCCAAATCCAACAATCCTAAGAACAAAAAAAAACTAAAAAAATAATCAAGGTGGCAATGATAAAGCTGAAGCTCGTACGAAGAACTTGTGCTTCAAGTGCAATGGCGAGGGTCACCTTGCACAAGATTGCGTCAAATAACCAGCTTCTATCTCAGGTAATCTATCTTGAAGTAATGAGATGGATGTATTTTGTCCTTAGTTCTTTAGTCTTTGGACCTAATGACCTTAAGTGCATTAAAAGTAAAGAAATTGAACAAGGTAACCGTTAAGAATAGATATCCACTATCGCGGATGGATGACCTAATAGATTATCTTGGTGGTGCTGGGTACTTTACCAAGATAGATATAAGGTCGGGATTCCATCAGATATGCATTAAGGCAGAAGATATACCAAAAATCGGGTTTTGAACTCGCTTTGGTCACTACGAATTTTTGGTGTTGCCTTTTGGTTTGACCAATGCACCGGCAACTTTCCAATAGATGATGAACTATTTGTTCAAGCCATATTTAGAAAGATTCGTAGTGGTATTCTTAGATAATATCCTAGTGTTCAGTAAGACTTTGGCGGAACATAAAGAGCATCTTAGAATTGTCTGGGACATCCTAAGAAGGGAAAAGCTCTTTGCCAAAGAGTCTATGTATGACTGTTTTGGCGAAGGAATTGTCCTAGTTGGGGCATAAGTTTCTAAACGGGGAGTGGAGATTGAGGCCGATCGTATCTAGAGGGTTATTGATTGGCCTATTCTCACCACAGTTCGGGAAATCAAGTCTTTCTTGGAGTTTGTAAGATTTTTTAGTCGGCATATTCCCCAATTTGCTCGACTGGCATTTTCGCTTACCCGGGCCTTGAAAGGCTATAAGAAGCTAAGCCGAAGGGCTAAGAGTCCACTAGTGGTGTGGATGGAGGATATGAATAATTGTTTTGAGTTGCTTAAGAAAAGTGTCACTTCGACACCAATACTAATCATTGGCGATCCTAATAAGGCTTTTGTGGTTAGGACTGATGCCAATGATTATGCTATTGGAGCTATTTTGATGCAGGATGGACATCCTGTGGCTTATGAAATCAAGAAACTCAATCCTGCTCAGTCTAGGTATTGTACGTATGAGAAGGAACCGTTTGCAATTGTTCATTCCTTGAAAATTTGGCGACATTATTGGTATGGAGCCAGATTTGAAGTTTTGACAGATCATCGGACTCTTCCATATTTCTGTGATGCTACAGATTTAAAGGGGAGGCAAGCTAGATGGGCTGAGCTTATGCAAATCTTTGACTTTTCTATACGTTATTGTAAAGGAAGTCAAAATACTCTAGCGGATGCTTTGAGTCGGTTACTGGTTATTAATCAGTTGTGCTTTACTGTTATAGAACCGGGGTTGTTTCAGTCTCTTTAAGGACTATATGAGTCCAACCCCTTTTTTGGAAAGTATTGGCAACAAGTACTTTCGAGGGTCGATTCAGGTTCGAATCAGGGAAAGACTGAAACAGATTTCCTAATTCGAAACAGGATTTTGTTTCGTAAAGGAAAGGTGTGTGTACCAGAGAATGACACTATAAGGGCCCAAATCTTGCATGAGTATCATGATAGTCCATGCGCAGGACATTCGGGTATACAAAGAACACTTGACTTAGTTCGAAGGCAATTTCGGTGGCCTAAGATGAAAAGTTAGGTAGAGGCCTATGTACTTAGATGTACTAAGTGCCAGTTAAATAAAGCATAGAGGCTAAAAGCTAGTGGCCTATTACATCCTTTAGATATTCCTACCGGAAAGTGGAAAAGTATATCTATGGATTTTGTGGTCGGGCTTTCACGTACAGGGAAGGGCCACGATTCGATTTGGGTCATTGTTGACAGACTTACGAAGTTTGCTCAATTTTTCCCAACGACAACTTATGTTAAAGCTTCAGAAGTAGCTCAATTGTTTGTTGAGAAGCTTTTTCGACTATACGGGCTGCCTTGCGATATTGTCAGTGACCGTGACCCAAAATTCACTGGGAATTTTTGGCAAGTAGTATTTGAAAAGTTGGAAACAACTTTTTAAGTTTGAGTTCTACAGATCATCCGAAATTAGACGGTCAAACGGAAAGGACCAATCAGACGATGGAGGATATGCTTTGAGCATATGTGGGCCATTGACAGTCTGATTGGGAACAATACCTTCCACTGGTGGATTTTGCATATAATAGTGCAAAACATTCAGCGACCGGATTTAGCCCTTTCATGCTTATGTATGGTTTTCAACCTCGATCACCAATTACTGTTGGCATGAAAAACCTACAGGTGCAAGCCGCAGCTGATTTCCTTGCGGATATGCAAGAAATGTTACAGCTGGCTAAAGATACCATAAGAAGTGCCCAGGACAGGGCAAGACACTATGCTGATCTATCTCGGAAGCACAAGATATTCATGGTCAACGACTGGGTATTTTTGAGAGTCCCTAGTCACTCTAGGGGCTTGAAAACTATTAAGTGTGCAAAGTTGGTGACTAGGTATCGCAGTCCTTTTAAGGTTATCCAAGTGATAAACAAGGTCGCATACAAAGTAGACCTTCCAGCTAATGTTGGAATTCATCCTGTTTTCCACGTTAGTAAGTTGAAACCCTCGTTGGGGGTTGGGGAGACCCTGGTCCCTGTGGAAGATCTAGTGGAACTTCTTCATGATGAGTCCGTGAGTGGACCACCTAAACCCGAGGCGATTGTTAATAGCTGGCAGAGAACTCTACGAAGTAGAGTGCTTCAGGAATTTTTAGTCAGGTGGAGGGGAAAATCAGAAGAGGAGGCCGCATGTTCAGATGATACATTCTCCTATGCCAAAGCTGATCTTTATTTTTAGAAGCATTTAATATGCTATCAGAGTTATTGACTATTTTGGCCTGGTAGAGGTCTCCTTCTCTGCATCCGACCGTCAGCAACTTCTTTATCGTTTTCTCGATCATGCGGCATGTGTTGCTGTCGAACAAAACTTGAATGCCAAGGTCTGCCATCTTGGAGACATATAGCAGATCTAATCTGAGTGAGGGCACATAGAGTGCTCCTGGTAGCTCTGCTTGGCCTGACAATGTTTGCAGCTGTAGAGTGCCGATGCCTTTGACATCGTGTCTGCTCCATCACCTAGATTCACTGCTCTGTTGTTTTTGAGCTCTCTAAAGTTGATCAAGATCTTCTTGTTGCAGGTGATGTGTGATGTTGCTCTTGAATCAACGACTACATCGTAGTCGTATTCAATGTAGCTCGTTGAAGCTTCATCTAGTATCGTGAAAGCTTCGTCACCTCTATCAACATCTTTGGATGACTCTGCAACGTTAGCTTTTTCAGCTTTGATCTTTCTTTTTGGGTTGAATCTGCAATCATATGCAGAATGCCCTTTCTTTTTGCAATGCATGCAAGGTATTGTTGGATTGAACCAACATTTGTTGGCCGTATGGCCTGGTTTGTGGCAATGATCACAGAAAGAAGATTGTTGATTCAAGAACTTCGTCTTCTCGAATCTTGGCTTGTTCTTGTTCTTCTTCTTTCCTTTCGTGAAGAGAGCCTTCTCTTGATCACTGCTTCTCTCTCCTTCGTCTCTCATCAGTCTCTCATCAGCGACAAGACTGATTGCTTTGTCGAATGTCATTCTTTGGTAGACTCCATATGAGCATTCTCAGTGGCTGATAGGATGTCGGTAGAGATTTCATGAAGTACATCAGCTGTTGTGGTGCTGGGACCTTTTTACAAGTAGAGGTGAGGAAGTCCTCCAAATCCAAGGTAGAGCCTCCAAATGTCCTCCAAGCTAGGATGCCTCCACCTGCAAGTAAGAATCTGCAAGCCTCCAAGGATCTCTCCTCCACCTATGTCCCTACTCTTTAAATACAAAGATAGATAACAAGCTGGCCTCAAGTATTCACCACCCAACCATAGCTAGATCCAAGCTCCAAGAAAGACCTATCTAGCACCCTCTTTCTAACCATAAACAAATCACAAGCATACCACAACACTCCATAGCATACTCAAGATCCAAACTCTACTTATGTCCCATACCATAAGCAAGATCTTGAACCTTAAGCATACTACCACAAGAAAGCACTCTACACACTAGTAGCAACACTAGAGCATAAGCAAAGCAAACAAGAGAGATCTCCCCCTCCCAATGGGCGCCCTACTACCCTCATATAGATGGCCCATGGACCCCTCCAATGCACTATGGAGTTCCATGCTCATCCAATGAGAGAGAGAGAGAGAGAAGCCTAGGGGAGTTAAAGAATCTCCAAGAGCCTCCATAGGCTTATGGAAGGTCAAGAGACTCCTTTCATAACCTATGACTCTTTGAATGCCTTTCTTGTGGGAGTTGGGAATTCAATGGACACTTTAGAAGGGCGCCCTCCTACTAGGTCCCATTGCCCAAGTTGTGCATATATACTTTGGTCCTAGACCAATTAAGTGATATGGTTCAAGGTTGAGGCCCAAGGTTCAGAAAAATAGTCATCCAATGACTTTCTAACACTTCTCTAGGTTCCATACCTCCATCCAAGGCATAGACACCTACTTGCCCTTAACCAAGGACACTAGTACCTTAATCTAAGATACCTATCCTTAATACTAAGGGTACCCTTTATCCAAAGGTCACATGACTCCATACCTCCAACTAAGGTATAGTCACTTGTCTGCCCTTATCCAATGGCACATACCCTTAATCTTAAGGGTACTTTGCCATTTAGCCCCCAACACTAAATGGACTATTAGGGGTCCGAAGTACTGCTAGTTACATAGGTATGTAACATTCCTTCCCCCCAAACTTAAATTTTTCCTTGTAGGAAAAAATTTGGAAAATGCTTTTGGAGATTAGCCTCCTTTTCCCAGGTATGCCTGTACGACATGAGCTGAAAAGACATAGTCACAGGTCTCAAGATATCAAGGCCCAAAGTCAAGTTCTGCGAAGCCTGCCAGAAAGGCAAACAACATCAGAATCCATTCACGCATGAGAGAGCTCGTCCACTCTGATGTCTGTAGACCGATGAAGATGGATTCGCTCTCAAGTTTGAGGTATTTTCTAACGTTCATAGATGATTACAGCCGGATGACCACGATCTACTACTTAAAGAAGAAATTTGAAGTGTTTGATTCCTTCAAGAAGTTCATGGCATTTGCAGAGCGACAGACCTCGAAAAAGATACAGATCCTTAGATCTGACAATGGAGGTGAATAGAAAAGCAAAGAATTCTCAAGATTCTACGAAGAACGGGGGGATCAAACACCAGTTCACTCCTGCATACACACCAGATTGATGTGAAAACAGCCTTTCTCCATGGAGATCTAGAGGAGGAAATCTTCATGAAGCAGCTGAAAGTTTTGAAGACCCCGACAATCGACAATATGTCTGTCGGTTGCAAAGATGCATCTATGGTCTAAAACAGGCATCACGAGCTTAGTACAAGAAGCTCGATGGTCTTCTTAAGTCTCTAGACTTCAACCCTACACAACCAGACTGCAATGTCTACATTAAAAGAGTAGGAAAAGATTTTGTGATACTGACTATCTTCGTGGATGATTCGCTAATGATAGAAAATTTCTTGATGCTGATTAAAGACACGAAAATTCAGATTTCTGAAAGCTATGAAATCACAGATCTTGGAGAAGCAACAAAATGCCTCGGGCTGGAGATCAGACAAAGGGCGAAATGCACTTGAGTCAGTCGAAATATGCCAGAAAGGGCTCAAGCAGTACCACATAATGGACTACAAAGAAAAGACCACACCAATGATAGTTGGAGCCAAGCTCACGAAGCAGGATTGCCCAAAAACGAAAGAGGAAGAATAGAAAATGGCAAGTATACCCTACTAGAACTTAATCGGTAGTCTGATGTACCTCACAATTTGTACCAGACCTGATCTAGCTTTCTCTGTTTACACCTTGAGCCAATTCTCTTCCAATCCTGGCCTGGCACATTGGCAAATGGAAAAACGAATCCTACAGTATTTGAAGGGTGCCTAGAATATGGGATTAACCTACAGAGCTGAAAACAAAGAAAAAGGATTCGAGCTGCACCACTACAGTGATGCAAGCTGGGCAAGCTGCAAAGATGATAGCAAGTCCACTACTAGAGGATGTACAATAGCGTGCGGAACTGCAATCAGCTG
Source organism: Diphasiastrum complanatum (assembly GCA_029204225.1). Lineage (NCBI taxonomy): Eukaryota > Viridiplantae > Streptophyta > Lycopodiopsida > Lycopodiales > Lycopodiaceae > Diphasiastrum > Diphasiastrum complanatum. The sequence goes on from CM055101.1 coordinate 32,048,444, forward strand.
GATATGCAAAAAGCAAATCTTGGTGGCTCAATCCTCTTGCGAAGCTGAATATGTCGCAACTTCAAAGGTGGCGAATGAGGTAGTGTGGCTACAGATGATGCTGGAGGCAATTGGGATACCACAAGAAGGGCCAAGCATGATGATGATGGACTCTCAGAGTGCCATCTATCTGTCCTAGGATCCTATCTTCCATTCAAAGACAAAACACATACCTATGAAGTACCATCACATTCGAGATTTGATCTCGAAAGGAGAGCTCCAAGTCCAGTATATAAAATCAGAAGACATGATTGCATATCTGCTCACGAAGCCACTCGACAAGCCACTCTTTGCCAAACAAAGAAAGGCAATTGGATATTACATGCAAAGCTGCAAGGTTCAAGAGGGAGTGTCAGAAATGGTGAACTCCTCTAACTTTGTCGTAGCACGAACAAGAGGCAAAGGTCAAACAAGAACAATTTGCGACAGTCAACGTGCTTTGACTCGAAGCACAAACGATTCGCAAATCATTTGTGAATCGTAAACATATCTCCAGGACCGCAAACCACAAAGGGACGCAAAACGAAATATTACGAAAGAAACAAAAACAGTGGAAGCAAATGAAGGAAACGAAACAAACGAAGGGGAATCTTTCGCGCTGCCAGCTAGCAACTCAATGGGCTTGGAGTCGTAGACTTCATGCCCAGGTGAAACGCGTGGCAGTGACGGAGTGTAACTGATTAGTTGATTAACGATAAATCTTGTGATTTTTGCGTTTAGCCATCTTGTAAACTCCACACAGTGGAGATATAAACTATCCTTTTTGGATCATAAAAATATAGAATCTGAATAGACAGAGTTACTGCAAGAGACAGAGAGAGACGTAGCAAGTAGAGCAGAAAAGAAAAATACTAGAAACTAAAGAGCTGTGCATGAAAGTCTTCCAACGAGCTAAACACAACAAAAGAGTAGAGTGTCATTCCAGCAATGAGTGAGACACTGACGATCTCGGTCTAAAATTAACCTGATCGTACAGTCGCTCTATTTTTGTGCATCTCCTTGTCTTGTGTCATCTGCCTTGATTGCTAGAATGAAATGTGTTATGTGATGTGCAGTCACGTGTCTAGGTTCCTATAAAGCTTCAGCACAAAAGAAAATTCAAGACACAAAATCGTTTGCGAATACAAAAATGAAAACAAAAGAAGAAACAATTTCGCTTTCACGACACTGAACAGTTTTTTGCTTCTACGACAAATTTTATGGTCTACTGGTCTTCGAGAAGGTAGCTTAGCTGGCTCTTCCTCCGAAAACACATTTCTAAATTCCTCTAGCAGATCTTCCACTTCTTTTGGCAAGTTTTCTTGTCGCACGCTTTTCCCTTCTGGGACCTCTCGACAGATACAAAGAAAGCACTTTGGCCTTTTTCCTTTTGCCATTCTTTTCATCGCTAATGCCGCAACCAGGTTTTGTTCAATATCGGTACCCTTAGGGTTATTTCCAGGTAGGGCTTTTGTCATACAAATTTGTCCCTTGTAATCCAAGAGGACCAGGTTTGAGCTCCTACTCAAAACTGCAACACAGTGTTCATTTAACCAAGGGAGGCCCAAAATCACATCAAAGGCATCCATCTCTAAAATCATAAAGCTAAGTTTAGTCTTCCATCTCCCAATTTGCACCGGGATGTTCAATGTCGCTTTGTCTGCGTCTAGTGCTCCCTTTGCTGTTTCTACCTTGAGCGTTGATGTAACATTTCTAGTCAGCAAGCTAAATTGTTCTACTATGCTCCTTGAGATGTAGTTATGTGAAGCTCCGGAGTCGATCATGAAATCTGACTTCCTCCCCGCGATCTTTAAGATAGGAATAACAATCTTGAACCCGTCTTGGGGGTTGCCCCATGGAAGTTCCTTTCCATATTTGTGTGTCGTCCACCCACAAATGTAAGCTCCTCTCTCAACTCCCAACTAGATCAAATCACCCGGATCCAAACAAGCAGTCAGGGGCTATTCAGGTCCCGGCAAGCACACCACAAACGAACATACCAACCAAAGCTAACATAGAGGATCCCTCTCAAGTCACACCCCCCTTGAGGCCAGACGTAGGACCTTTGCCTAGCCGCGCCCACACAAATCCATTACAAAATTAGCCCACGGGAAACATCCATCCAACCATCCATGCTTTCACCATTAAGCAACACATTGCCTTAGTCATGCCCCACCAACTCTGGTCGATAGCCCTTATAGCTAAACAATCGGCAGATATCTCACACCGGCAGCTAACCACCCGTGCTTTACACCCGAATTCGAGCAGCATCTCTGCATCAATTGTTAACTCATACAGTTTGAATATGTCACCCCACACCCCACAAGGCACAGACCGTGCTTTCACCTACCTAGGCAGCACTTTGCCTCATCTGTCCTACATGCAGACGGTGCAAAGCCTGAACCGCGAGAACTGACCATGCTTACACCTCAAGGGCAGCACATTGACTCATCAAGTCCCCCGTTCCACTGACCACCCCGACTGTGGATTCATCCGTGCTTACATTGTGGGTAGCACCTTGCACAACAGTTGTCCTAACAAATCCCAAAAAGTGGTCCTCCCTGTGAGACTTGCGTAGCTGACCGGCTAGTCGGCTTTGATACCACATGTTGCATCAGTGCCTCAAAGGGCGCTGAGACTTGAGCGGTTTTCCCAACACGCGCTTAAGTCTAACATTCATCCATCATGCACTTACATAAAAGCCAACTTATAAATGTAACAAGCTTAACCATTCAGACTTAAGAAAATTAGAATCCCAACCAACCCGAAAGCCAACTCAAAATCCATCCCAAAAAGATAACCAAAGGCACAAACAAGCCACACAAGAAATCCAAGACATAGTGGTCGCCAAACTGACCAAATGGCATAGCGGTGAGCCACACGTCGGTGACGTGGACCCTTAGGTGCCGATGACACAAAACGGTTGTACTAAGGGTCCTTCCATTTGGACCAGTCCCGGAGGCAAAACCGAAATGGTAATCATCCCCAAGGATCAACTTTATTAAATTTGGAAGAGGTTACATTCATACATAGACTGACTGGTCTCGAGGCCACCAACACATGTTGGGCATTGTGCCTGGCTCGTGCTGGTAGAGGGAGCTGAGACCTTATTACTCATTGTAGTATGTTTCCCAGCCTGTCAGTGGGATGCTCAGGTAGCGTTCACTCCAATACGTGCACACAATTACACATGCAATTGAAAGCCATTCATCTACAGATTTGCATGCAATGCTGATGAATTTCCAATCGGTTCTTGCTACTAACTATTTCTAAAACGTTAGAAAGAGACAAACAAGATGCTCATATTAAACTACAAATTCACATAACTGAAACAAGAAACAAGAAGCTAAATATTAGCCAACATAATGACAATCCAAAGATCAAGAAACACCCATTTCTTGATTCTTGGATAGCCCTAGAACATCAAGAACTAGAATGTCTAGATTATGCAAGATCTACTCCACATTTCCAGCCTGTTTAGTTTACTTGTATGTTGAATCTACTTTAAAACAAGAACAAGATATCTATTCCACTCTAATCAACATTGCAAAAAGAAAGAAAGTAGGAAATTAAATCTATTTCACAACTAATCCACAACCACATTCAAGAAATGGAAGTGCATGTTCATAAACGAATCACTCAAGAAAGATGTCATGAACAAGGAGTTTCAAGAATGCCAAGAACTCGTGGAGGATCTTCTTTATTCAAACAAGAGCAAATGACATTACATGTAAAGCTCTCTCACAAGAGAGGGGGGCTCTTAAATAAACAATGAGGCTACCCATGTGGAGCCCAAGTGGCAATTCCACTATCTACAAATTTCAAGTGGACATTTATTGCATTGCCTAGAAATACCACTAGCTCCTACATGGTCATTCCTTCTCTTGAGATTCACCATGAGGCTCACATGAATTAGAACTGTATTCCTAGCTTGTATTCCTCGGCTCTCATCTTCGTCCATCTCGCTTCCTTCCGAGACCTCCTCGGTCTAGGGTGAGAGATGCTCTTTATAACAGCTCAGTTCGACATCTTGGAAATTCTTCAGAATCTACCAACATCATCCCCCCCTAATTTGTTGTAGGACCCACTACAACACATGTAGAATGACGTTGGTTCTGCTTGACACTTGGAAAAGCGTGGATCTTCAATCACTTCTATAAAACCAAGTGCTTATTTTCTGCAAAATTGTTTCACAAAATTTGAGATCTCTCAATGGCTTCTACATCCTAGCCCGCTCAAGAACCTCCTGCGAGTCCTACTCGCCTCGTCGCCTTGTAGTCTGTTTTCGCTTGCCCATCTTCCTTCTTAGGGCTTCAAAGACTTGGAAGTGCAGCTTGCTTCTAAAGAGAAGTGGCTCTAGGTAATCACGTACTTTCTCAAGAAAGCCAAATTCCTGCCAGTCTTCTATCATCATGACATATCGGGAAGACATGAAGGTCGCTCTATAATAGAGCCAGGTCATCATTTGGTGGCCAGGCCACGTTGGGATTGATCCATATTGGATCTAAACCTCGATCCCAAAAACATTCTTGATTCATAAGAAAGGCCATTGATCTACAATACTCGGCACTTTCTCGTACACATAGATCAGTGTTAGATTTATATTTCTGCCCAAAATCTAACAATTGCAGCCTCAGGTCGTCCGGGGACGTGTTCTCTGAAATTCTTGGAATTATTGGCAAGTTTACCACTTTGACCCGCGGTCACTCCGTTGGCCAGAGATTTCTTCGCTTGACCGGCACATAAAAGGGATCAACCCTTTTCCAAGCTGGTGCCCTCAGGTACTCTTGCAACCGCCTGCTATCCTTTAGGACTTTATTGCGCCATTCCGGCTGTGGTTGCAGTGCAGCAATGATCTTAGCCCTTGTGGAGCCCTTGTGGAGTACTGGCTTTGATCGATTTCATCCTTGTCGCCCCTCATGTTGCGGGGATATTTTCTCTCGAATTTCTTGGACTCTCTTGTGTTTGCCATATTGGGTCTTTGCTTGACTGGTGAGGCTGCCTTGCATTGCTGAGGCGGCCTTGTCAGGTAATCATGCTTTGGTGCTCGTGTCACTCTTTCCTGCTCGCTCGCTTGTGGAGGGCTCAGCTTCATCCGCATCGGCAGGTCGGGGTGAGAATCTTCTTGTTTCTGGCAAATCATCTTGGGGGTCATCATCGCCACCAACGTCGGTGTTAGTCTCTGGGAGGTCAGAAATGGTGTGATCTGGTGAGAGTGGCATAGGAGCGATAGGTTTAGGAGTACCCGCATTCAAAAGATTGTACACTGTACTGGGGGAACTAAGTTGTTTTAAGAACTTGTCCCTTCAGGCCTTGTACGTCTCGGCAGGTCCTAGATGGGATTTCAAAAATCAACTAGGAGGAGGTTGAGAGGAGGAAGGTGAAGGAGCGGGATAAGTTGGAATGAAGGTTTTGGAAAAATTGAAAGTAGAATATGAAGGAGGTTTGAAGGTAGAAGGGGGAAGAGGGAAAGCTCTAGAGGCAGCCTTGGTTCTCTTGTTGTGCTGCTAGGTTTGTCCATCACTATCATTTACCCCATCGGAAATTTCTGCCTGGGCCTTGCACGTTGTGTTCCAAAGCTGGTTCACTTTGTCCAAGATCTGCTGCAGGTCCTTCTTCACTTCTCCCAATTGCTTCTGGAACTCAAGAATGACCTTCACTTATTTTGTCGTAACATTCTCAAAGTTTCTCTTGTCAGCCTCTCTTTTCTGAATCAGCCTTATATATTTTTCCATTCGGATGGCTGTGGCTTGTGGATCTTGGAATTGAATGTCTTTGGGATTAACAATAGGGGCATCAACTGTCATCACGCTAGATGATCCATCTCGTGATTGGTCTATCTGGGCCATCTGGTGCTTAAGTTGTTGTTGGATATAGCACAGGCAACCCAAAGGGAGCCGGGAACCACGACTTAGCTTCCCAGCCTTCAACTCTTGCCATCCAAACCCACTTGACATACAAGCAGCCAACTCGCCAACAACGATCAGACTTAAACAACTTGAAGTTCCAAAAACCAACATTGAGATCCAACCTGGCGCCATGCCAAATCGGGGGTCCCGACGTGGGTGACTTCCCTCCAAGCAAGCCGCCCGACATACATCAAACTTAACCAACTCGAAGCTTCGTTACAAACGAGTAACATCCATTCCAAGCAAGCGGTCTGACTTACATCAGACTTAACCAACTGAAAGCTTCGTCACGAGCGCTGGAAGCCAACCTGGCGCCACGCCAGACTGGACAGCCATAAACAGGTAACATCCACCCAAGCAAGCCATCCAACTCAGCCGACAGGTTAGAGCCCGTTCCCCAAGAGCTTAACCCATTCACGTTCATGCAAGGAATACTCAGAACCACAAGCCGCGACAGATATGGAAACAACCAGTTCCTGGACCAAATGGTCCCGACAGCATACCGCTGGCACCACGGACCGAATGGTCCCGACGGCATACCGCTGGCGTCCCGGGATACGACCCTCAGCTATGTGCCAAGTTAAAAATTTTGAAAGCGGCCTTAAACTGGCGCTTTTACCGAACACTGAAACCCAGAAGGTAATCAGAGTCAGTTTGAGGAAAATCCCACTTTATTGATAAATCTGAGAAGGTTACATTTCAAGTGTGTGACCGACCCTAGTCTCCGGGGCGCTAGCATGCCAAGGCGAGAGCCATGACAACATTCCAGCAAGGGAGGCTGAGACTTGGTTGGAGCTCGCCCTGAGTCGCAACCCGCACTCCCCTATAGTATTGGTGTGATTCGGCACCCCCCTCATACCAAGCACTCTACCAAAGCTGGTAAAGCACGTTTTTCTCTCTCTAGGATTTTCTCTTTCTAGAAAGTCATTTTCTCTCTCTAGATTTTATTGATCCCCAGGCTTCCTTTAATCATGCCTAGATCGTGTGAGGTGATTGCACATCGATCTGAGCTCTCTGGACTTCGCTAGAACCGATCAAAGATTTTCAGCCATAGGAACTTGGCGCCGGCTGGATTCTGGTCACAGTGGCGCCGGGAGCGGCGCCGGCGCCGTTGGCGCCGGGAGCAGCAGGGGCGCTGCTGGAGCCGGGGACATAGCTGGCGCCGATGGCGTCGGAAGTAAAGCTTGTAAAGGTAGCTTTACAACATTGGACCTCATATAGTTCTGTCACCTGCCCGACCATCATGGCTTTCAACTCCTCTGTCTTTTTTTTTTCTTTCTTTTATTGATTTTTTTTGCTCGACAATAGTTTGGTCCTGATGTCTGATCTTATTTCTAGCACCTGTTGTTGGCTTACCAACCAGTGCATGTGGTAGCTAGTATCAAACAAGCTGATCATTGAATGCTTAGCTGCCTCTAAAAGCTCTCCAGAGTTAGAAATACTCGGGTATTTGTCAGGGGTATGGTGAGGTGGTGTTAGTCCAAAAAATATGGATTGATGGGGATGTGAAGGTGGTAATGGCAAGAATGAAGATATGACGTTAGTTGAGATGGTGCAGTGTGAGAATGATGGGTGGAGTGGTTAGGGTTGTGGTGGTGACCTTAGCTAGTGGGGTCTGAATTCCCCCCGACTGACCTGCTTTGCCATCTTCGTCATCACTTATCTCCATCAGCTTGGCCTTTGAAATATCAACATGTTTGCCGCAGGAGATCCTTCAGCTGCTGGATCCTGGTGGGAGCCAGTTGGTGTTGGCTGCTTCTTGACCGTCAACTTCATTATATTCATGTCCGGTCTCTTAGGGGTGGCCCTTGTGGTGATGATGTTTGTTGTCTAGAATGCTTGGACCTTTTGGATTGAACGGGTATTTCCCAAGCTCTGTCGGCCACCTGCAACAGCTCCCGGAGTCTCGATTTGTTGTTCACTTGCTGGAGTGTGATATTTGTCATCATGTAGCCCATCAAGGTGGAGGGTTGTTTGGTCTTTATGCACTCATGAATGCAGTTTGAAGCAAACTGGGCCCAATTATAGAGATTTTGGCCATGCAGTCATGAATTTGCCATCTTGTGGAACAGGGATATGGGTATTCTCAAGATCTTGGTTCTGGGATGCTATGTGTACTTGGTTAAGTAGGCACAAGCAATAGCCAAAGGTTGATTATTGATGGCTTCGAACCGATACCCGTCCTTGTTCTTCCACTTTGCCATAGATGGATCTATAAATTTGAAATATGTTGTGGTCTCGATTTTCTGCAAAATTCTTGTTACCGTATTCGGTCCCCGAGGAAATTCGAAGGTATTGAAATCAGCTCCAGAAAGATATATGTTATAGACATAATTTTTGTTAGGAGGAGGTACAATAAATTGGCATGACCTTGCAGTTGTGTTGTAGGGAGCATAGGCCATGTGCAGTAGGCATGGACTCTAGTAATCAGTCAGAATAGGGATCTGAAACTCAATCTGATTCAGAAATTGACTTGTCTACTAGTACCAGGTCGTCATCTCTTGAATATCCAACTGACCCATATTGATATCTATTTTGTTTGTGTTAAAAATTCACAATTCTAGCTTGACTAGTTTTGGTCATATGACTTGTAAATAGTTAGATGGTCATGATGTGGCTTGTCACACGTGCCAAATAGCATAGGATTCCATTCATAAGGATGTTCTCAAGTAGACCTAAGTGTTAGAACCTTTGGAATGAGTCCAAATTATGCTTAGATACAAGGGAGAAAAAATAGGAGCTATTTTTGGTAATTTTTGCATTGTTGAGGGATCTCCAAGATTCCAACCCTAACTTGGTAGGGATGAAAGATCCACCAAAATTAGCATTAGGGATAGGTTTAGGGCTACTCATACCTGCCCAAAACCGTGATGGATCATGTATATATAGGTGATGATATCTCACCAAAATCTATCAAGCAATTTCATGATTTTTCTCTCATAATGGTGCAATTGCTCTCTATGTTCATAATTGTTTGAGTACTTGTGATTACTAATGATTATAGGATTGAATGTAGGTCTGGTGTACAGTACTCAGACTGTGGGAGGCCGTACTTTCACACGTGTGAAGCCTTCTTCAAGGATTTGGGCCATTTAGTGAGGTTCAAGCATAGATTTTTGATGGATTTTGATGGTTCAACTTGTGCTAATCTTATGAAATCATAATCTATTGTTTCCCTCATCATTTCAAGTGTTTTAGGATCCTTATTTGCTGTAATTTTTACATGGTATCAGAGCCTAAAGGCTGAAATGAGCTAAATCCTTGGTTTTCATTCAATTTGATCACAATTTTTGATCTAAATCTTGTGTAGATTGGATCTTAGCATCTAGTATTGATTCTAGAACTCAAAGTGAGTCAAATACATTGGAGATTGGTGTTGTGTGACTTCATTTGCAGGTGTTTAGATGTCTAAAACCAGAGGCAAAGTTGAATTCAATTCACATTACCAAGATAGCAAGTTTTGCTTGCTCCAAGCATTGATTTCTAAGCGAGTTTTGGAGGTGATTTCATAGAGGAGGCTTTCTAGCATTCAAGGAGAGGGAAGATCAGAGTTTTGGGGACTCTTCAAGGCTGTTCTAAGGTGTAGTAGGCACCTCCTAGAGTGATTTAGGTTCAGTCCAACCATTGCTTGACTTATGCACCAAATTAGATCAATTTTTCATCAATTTTGATCATTTTTTGCTTGTGATTGGATAGTAGATTGTGTTGCATCCTCATTAAGTTCCATTTAGATCTTTTACAAGTGATTTTGGAAGTATATTAGGTTGCTGAAATTCACTCTTGATCAGATCATTTGGAAGCTTTAATGTTCTTTATAGAAAGAGGGGCAATTCTACTAGTATTGTCTACTTCAATCAAGCAAGTGCATTGTTTCTAGTATTCTATGATTTGATTTTGTTAGAGATCATTCTTAGATCTTTATAGGAAGTCTATTACTGATCTTTTCAGGTCCCTAAGAAGTGGGATAAGGTAGACCTTCAATCAAATCAATAGAAGTAACCTTCATTTGTGTCAAGTCCTTGATTAGGAGACTAGATGGCATCTATAAATGCATATCTTTTGGATACTAATGAAAGGCTCAACAAAACTAACTATTCCATATGGAAAGTTAGAATGGAATCTATCATGATCATGCAAGATCTGATGGAAATTGTAAATGGTAAGGAGAGTGAACCTATTCATCCTCAAGAAAAAGCCAAATACATCAAGAGGTGCAATGTTGCACTACATTGCATAAAAATGAATGTTGCAAATGAACTCTTAAGAGAGTTAGGAGATTGCACTTCAGCTCAAGATGCTTGGGAGACTTTGCAAAAGGTCTATGAATCCAAGAACCAAACTAGAATGTTAGCTTTGAAGAATCAAATCTATAGAAGCTATCAAAAGAAAGGAGAGAGTGCACATACTTTTGTCCTAAGAGTAAAGGAATTGAACAAAGAGCTAGCCTTTATAGGTGACCCTATCAAGGATGAAGAGCTTGTTCAACTCATATTGAATGGACTAAGCTTTGAATTTGACAATTTGGTTCAGGGATATGCAATTATGGGTAAGCTACCCATACTTGAAGAACTCCAAGGCACGCTCATGGCCGAGGAATCAAGAAGGAGCCAAATGCAAGAGAGGATGGATAGGCTTTCCATCCAAGGTGGAGATGACCAAGCTCTCTTCACCAAAGGCAAAGGCAAGTCCAAAGGCAAAGGATCAACATTCAAGAAGTCTACAAAGCTTGAGGATCAAGAAGGACCCCCAAAGGCATCTCCATCAACCACCAAAGTCAAGAAGGACAAATCAAAGGTGAAGTGCTACTATTGTAGCAAGATGGGGCATTATGCCTCGGAATGCTTCAAGAGGAAGCAAGATCAAAGCCAAGCCAACATGAGCAAAGAGGAGGAGGAGGAGAGTTCACATGAGGACTCTCTCATGATGTCCATATTTTTTTCAACAAGCTTCAAAGGAGAAGATCCTTGGTGGATTGACTCGGGTGCTAGTTCACACATGACTAGTAAAAGGGAGTTTTTCTTTTCTCTCTTATCTTATGATGGACCTATAAAGTCTATCTATACAGCAAATGATGAAGCTTGTAAGATTGAAGGAGTTGGTAGCATTCCCCTTTGCTTAGGATCTTCCAAAAAGATCAACATAGAAGGTGTTTTGTACATTCCTACAATAACAAAGAATCTACTAAGTGTTGGCCAAATGATAGACAATGGTTTCACAAGGGTTCATCAAGCATGGAATGGAGAACAAAGTATGCCATCTCCAAAGAAGCATCTATGGCTTGAAGCAAGCCTCGAGATCTTGGAATTCAAGACTACATTGCTATCTTATTTCACTTTCTTTTGTTCAAAGTGAATATGATCCCACTCTTTACATTAAGTTTGATGATGTTGGTATTGTACTTTTACTCATTTATGTAGATGACATCATCATTAGTGGAAATAGTGTTGATGGTATTGAAAAAATCAAGATAGATCTATCCTTAGAGTTCAAGATGGTAGGTCTAGGGTGTCTTCACTTCATCTTAGGCATAGAAGTACTTAGAGGGTCTGATTTTATCTTTATAAGTCAAGTAAACTATGCTCAAAGTCTTTTGAAGAAGTTTAAGATGGAAGTATGCAAAAGTGTTGACACACCAATGGAGCAAGATGTAAAAGTGCCAAATGAAGATGATGAAAGATCCTTCATGGACATCACTTTGTTTAGGCAACTTATAGGTTCCTTAATGTGGATCACTATAACTAGACCAGATCTTAGCTTTAGTGTATGTAGGTTGAGCCAATCCATGCAAAAGACATTGAATATCCATTGGAAAAAGGCTAAGAGGATTCTAAGATACATCTCAGGTACATTGGATTTTGGGATTCTATATAGAGGAGATGTGATTAACCTTCATGCATTTAGTGATTCAGATTTTGCAGGGGACAAGAGGGATAGGAAATCAACAAGTGCCTATTCAACTTTCATAGGAGAAGGTGTGGTTTCATGGCTTTCAAAAAAACAAGAAACTATATCTCTATCTTCAACTGAGGCCGAGTACAAAGCTTTGACAACCACTACAAAGGAGGTACTTTGGATCAAGAGATTATTGGTGGAACTAAAGATCATGGATTCAGAGGAGGCACCAATCATGTACAATGACAATATATCAGCCCAACACCTTGCATCTAACCCAATCTTCCATGCAAGATCTAAGCACATTGAGATATGCCATCACTTTGTGAGAGAAATGGTGCAAGCCAAGGAGATTGCTTTGGAGCATGTTCCAAGCAATGAATGTGTAGCTGATCTACTTACTAAACCACTTCAAAAGACACCTTTTATGAAGTTCAGATCATCACTTGGAGTGATTAGTAAAGCAATGATTGAACCAAGCTAGATAGTGAGGAGGAGTGTTAAAAATTCACAATTCTAGCTTGACTAGTTTTGGTCATATGACTTGTAAATAGTTAGATGGTCATGATGTGGCTTGTCACACGTGCCAAATAGCATAGGATTCCATTCATAAGGATGTTCTCAAGTAGACCTAAGTGTTAGAACCTTTGGAATGAGTCCAAATTATGCTTAGATACAAGGGAGAAAAAATAGGAGCTATTTTTGGTAATTTTTGCATTGTTGAGGGATCTCCAAGATTACAACCCTAACTTGGTAGGGATGAAAGATCCACCAAAATTAGCATTAGGGATAGGTTTAGGGCTACTCATACCTGCCCAAAACCGTGATGGATCATGTATATATAGGTGATGATATCTCACCAAAATCTATCAAGCAATTTCATGATTTTTCTCTCATAATGGTGCAATTGCTCTCTATGTTCATAATTGTTTGAGTACTTGTGATTACTAATGATTATAGGATTGAATGTAGGTCTGGTGTACAGTACTCAGACTGTGGGAGGCCGTACTTTCACACGTGTGAAACCTTCTTCAAGGATTTGGGCCATTTAGTGAGGTTCAAGCATAGATTTTTGATGGATTTTGATGGTTCAACTTGTGCTAATCTTATGAAATCATAATCTATTGTTTCCCTCATCATTTCAAGTGTTTTAGGATCCTTATTTGCTGTAATTTTTACAGTTTGCATTTGGGTCATCATAACTAGAAGACTGGTGGGAAGACATCACAAAAAACTGTTGGAAATGGTCTTTGAGAAATATGACTTAGTTGAGATTTATAACAGAGTTTTGGTGGGGTTCGGTTTGGTCGAGATGGGAACTGGATGACTCAGTCGAGATGGGAACTAGATGACTCGGTCGAGATGGTGATGGAAGTACTCGGTCGAGATGGTGATGGAAGTACTCAATCGAGATGGTGATGGAAGTACTCGATCGAGATGGTGATGGGAACCGTCGGTCGCGTGGTGATAAAAACACTCGGTTGAGAAGGTAACTGTGAGGCTCGGTTCAAAGCTGATTAGATGGCTTGTTGAGATGGAAACTATGGCGCTCATTTGAGAACGGAAGTGGAATGACTCGGCGGAGAACTGAGCTTTGTAAAACAATGGTTATGAAGAACAAAGTGTTGGAAAATGGTTGCGGTTCTAAAAACAATGGATGTGGAATAGTGAAGTGTTTCGCAATAGTGAAACTAGAGCTTGATATGTGCTCCAACTTCACTACCCCTCAGCGTGGCTGTGTGCAAAAAAGTTGGAATGGTTTTCTGATTTCTAGCGGTTTAGGTTTTCTCAAATATGTTGTTTGATGGCACTATTTGCAGTTTCGTGATGGTAAAGGCTGAGTTTGGAGGAATGGAGTGTGTGTGTGAGGATGGATCAATCAGATGCAAGAGTGCTAGAAGCTGTGATGGGAGCTAGAAAATCGCCAGAAATCATTCGCCATAAGACTCGAAAGCTTGCATGTTGCTGAGGTGAAAATGACTTCGATTTGGATGTCTTTATAGTCATTCGTCTTTTTGGGCTCGGTCGAGATTTTTGAAGTGTCCGACTCGGTCGAGATTGTAACGGAATGATTTGGTCGAGATTTCAAAAACCTTGTTGAGCTGTGTGCACTCGATCCGGTCGAGATCTGATGTAGGAGATTCAGTCGAGACGTGAACCAGGTGACTCGGTCGACGAGATGTTGACCAACTGACTCGGTCGAGATGCCAACCAGAGGACTCTGTTGAGATGCCAACCAGAGGACTCGGTCAAGATGCCAACCAGAGGACTCGGTCAAGATGCCAACCAAGTGTCTATTGAGTATTCTATCTCAGTGATGATGTTGTAGAACTTTAGGAAGTAGAATATGACAGTGTCTCAAAATAGAAGTTCTCAGAGTAATGAATTATCTCATTAACCAGATGTGTGCTATAAGTGAAAAATCTGAGATATCTTAATTGCAGAAGTGAACTGGATCTGAATGTTATAAATCCTATCCATGTGAACTAGACCTTACCTATAACAGGCCCTGTGAATCTAAATAGATAATCATGAGAAGAAAAACAGTTATGGAGAATATAAACACAGTAAATACAAACATAGATAGTTAAAAAGCATGAACATAAGAAGACACAAAAATCAAAAATAAAACTAATAAAAAATCAATAAATTGGAACATAAATATATACAATAGGGATGGAGTTATATTGAGTCATTGAAAAACAACTCTTCGTAGTAGCATCGTAGACAACCGCCTGTAGCGCAGGCATCCCAAAGGGAGCCGGGAACCACGACTTAGCTTCCCAGCCTTCAACTCTTGCCATCCAAACCCACTTGACATACAAGCAGCCAACTCGCCAACATCGATCAGACTTAACCAACATGAAGTTCCGAAAACCAACATTGAGATCCAACCTGGTGCCATGCCAGTCGGGGGTCCCGATGTGGGTGACTTCCCTCCAAGCAAGCCGCCCGACATACATCAAACTTAACCAACTCGAAGCTTCGTTACAAACGAGTAACATCCATTCCAAGCAAGCGGTCTGACTTACATTAGACTTAACCAACTGAAAGCTTCGTCACGAGCGCTGGAAGCCAGCCTGGCGCCACACCAGACTGGACAGCCATAAACAGGTAACATCCACCCAAGCAAGCCATCCAACTCAGCCGACAAGTTAGAGCCCGTTCCCCAAGAGCTTAACCCATTCACGTTCATGCAAGGAACACTCAGAACCACAAGCCGCGACAGATATGGAAACAACCAGTTCCTGGACCAAATGGTCCCGACAGCATATTGCTGGCGCCACGGACCGAATGGTCCCGACGGCGTACCGCTGGCGTCCCGGGATATGACCCTCAGCTATGTGCCAAGTTAAAAATTTGGAAGCGGCCTTACAACTGGCGCTTTTACCGAACACTGAAACCCAGAAGGTAATCAGAGTCAGTTTGAGGAAAATCCCACTTTATTGATAAATCTGAGAAGGTTACATTTCAAGTGTGTGACCGACCCTAGTCTCCGGGGCGCTAGCATGCCAAGGCGAGAGCCATGACAACATTCCAGCAAGGAAGGCTAAGACTTGGTTGGAGCTCGCCTTGAGTCGCAACCCGCACTCCCCTATAGTATTGGTGTGATTCGGCACCCCCCCTCATACCAAGCACTCTACCCAAGCTGGTAAAGCACATTTTTCTCTCTCTAGGATTTTATCTTTCTAGAAAGTCATTTCTCTCTCTAGATTTTATTGATCCCCAGGCTTCCTTTAATCATGCCTAGATCGTGTGAGGGGATCGCACATCGATCTGAGCTCTCTAGACTTCGCTAGAACCGATCAAAGATTTTCAGCCATAGGAACTTGGCGCCGGCTGGATTCTGGTCATAGTGGCGCCGGAAGCAGCAGGGGCGCTGCTGGCGCCGATGGCACCGGAAGTAAAGCTTGTAAAGGTAGCTTTACAACATCCACCCCACCTTTATAAAATCGGATGTCCTCATCAGATGTCAGATTAAAGTAAAGGTGTCTCCCAATTAAAATAGCTATACATTTAAGCTACTTGGCACAGTACTCAATTTACTGGCCACTTTTTATTAACATTTGAAGCTGGCACACCACAAGTCGGAGGCTCAGCTCTTTGTACTGAAAAATTACATAACTTGAAAATATATCTTTGTCTGGGAAAAGCGTAGATTTGATATCGCTTTCGTAAAACCCGAGAACCTAATTAACTGGTGACAGAGGCCTTTCTTTGAAATGTTCGCCCCTGTCGCTTCTGACTTTCGACTTTGGAACTCCTTTGAGCTCCTAATTTGTCCTTGATGCACTTTGTGTTGAGCTCCCTGAGCTCCAGATTTGTTAAGTTCCGCACAGGTATCAAGGCTCCCTGAGCCGAAGGATTTATCGTTTGATTGCCCACTTTATGGTCCACTCCGTGCCTTGTTGCTTCTGCACCTTAATTTCTCTCCTTGTCCCAGCCTGATCTTGATACTTTCCCATCTTGGCTCTTTAAGGTAGGCAAAGATTGAGTACTCCGCAATGCACCTCTCACTTAGCTTGAAGTAGCTCTTTGAATTAGCCCAAATGTAACCATTGACCTCGTGGAAAGCCAAAGGGTCGTACCAGTTTGATCCGCATCCGAACTATCTCTTCGCGTTTGTTTGAAGCACCATGTCCATCACGCAAAACTTGACTTTCACAATTCCATCATTGCTTAGTTGCCTCACAGTCAAAACAAGAAGTGTACATCGAGCTTGGCTTCAAGTAGCTCTCTTTGAATCAGACACATGCACCCAAAGTTTGCACTAGTCCGATCTCAATGCGAACTGTCCCTTAGCGTCCGTTCGAAATACCAAGTCTCTCATGCAAGACTCAACTTTCACAGTTCCTTCATTGATCAGCTGCCTTACACGTAACACAAGCCAGCGTACTCATATGTTTCCTCATCATTGCTGGTCCAGAGAAAGCCTATAACAAACTTTCCTTTCCACAACAAAAACTTGTCAACTTATTAGGTCCAAAGTTCGCCAATCTCCTCGTGTGAGTATGGCTAGGTCATCTTGAATTTGCCCCCATTTTGATCAACTTTCATTCAAAATTTGCCCCAAGAGAGAGGTGTGTGTGATAGTTCCCCTCCACTTGATAAATCAGCTGATCGGACTTAGAGTAGAGTTCCTCGGACAAAAAGCCTTTTCAACACTTTGCTTCCCATCTGCTAGGATTATGGCTCGATCCAACTTGTTGCCAATCTCTGAAGAGGATCCTAGTCTTTTTCCCTTTGAGGAAAAACCCAACTGATACCAACTGCATCCCAAAGGGAGCTGGGAACCACGACTTAGCTTCCCAGCCTTCAACTCTTGCCATCCAAACGCACTTGACATACAAGCAGCCAACTCGCCAACAACGATCAGACTTAACCCACTTGAAGTTCCGAAACCAACATTGAGATCCAACCTGGCACCATGCCAGATCGGGGGTTCCGATGTGGGTGACTTCCCTCCAAGCAAGCCGCTCGACATACATCAAACTTAACCAACTCGAAGCTTCGTTACAAATGAGTAACATCCAATCCAAGCAAGCGGTCTGACTTACATCAGACTTAACCAACTGAAAGCTTCGTCACGAGCGCCGGAATCCAACCTGGCGCCACGCCAGACTGGACAGCCATAAACAGGTAACGTCCACCCAAGCAAGCCCTCCAACTCAGCCGACAAGTTAGAGCCCGTTCCCCAAGAGTTTAACCCATTCACGTTCATGCAAGGAACACTCAGAACCACAAGCCGCGACAGATATGGAGACAACCAGTTCCTGGACCAAATGGTCCCGACAGCATACTGCTGGCGCCACGGACCGAAGGGTCCCGATGGCATACCGCTGGCGTCCTGGGATATGACCCTCAGCTATGTGCCAAGTTAAAAATTTTGAAAGCGGCCTTACAACTGGCACTTTTACCGAACACTGAAACCCAGAAGGTAATCAGAGTCAGTTTGAGAAAAATCCCACTTTATTGATAAATCTGAGAAGGTTACATTTCAAGTGTGTGACCGACCCTAGTCTTTGGGGCGCTAGCATGCCAAGGCAAGAGCCATGACAACATTCTAGCAAGGGAGGCTGAGACTTGGTTGGAGCTGGCCCTGAGTCGCAACCCACACTCCCCTATAGTATTGGTGTGATTCGGCACCCCCCTCATACCAAGCACTCTACCCAAGCTGGTAAAGCACATTTTTCTCTCTCTCGGATTTTCTCTTTCTAGAAAGTCATTTTCTCTCTCTAGATTTTATTGATCCCCAGGCTTCCTTTAATCATGCTTAGATCGTGTGAGGTGATTGCACATCGATCTGAGCTCTCTGGACTCCGCTAGAACCATTCAAAGATTTTCAGCCATAGGAACTTGGCGCCGGCTGGATTCTGGTCACAGTGGCATCGGAAGCGGCGCCGGCTCCATTGGCGCCGGGAGCAGCAGGGGCGCTGCTGGCGCCGGGGACATAGCTGGCGCCGATGGCGCCAGAAGTAAAGCTTGTAAAGGTAGCTTTAGAACAGTCAGTTACTTGCTGATCGGCCATACAAAGTTTGTAATGTGGCTGATCTAAGATATTGAAATCCCATGACTTTGCTAGTGATAAAGCCATTATGTTTACGCCTGATCCACTATCGAGAATAGCGGATACTGTTGGATAATCTTTATAGTGCATAGGTAAGGTGATCCTAGTCCCCTTAGCAACAGCTATATTCATCAGATTCATCAGAAGCTGAGGAATTTCTAGAATCTCATCTAGTTTTCGTTGTTCATCTGGGATATTGGGCAGTTTAAAATTTTTATGGACATAACTTTGTAGATCGATGAGAGATTTCATTGCACTATGGAACGACATTGTGATTTGAGCCTGCAAAAGTTCGGAGAACACTTCGAGTCCCTGTAGGGGTTGCTCTTTTGTGAAGATCAGAGCAGATAACAGAAGGTCCGTGTTTTGTTCCTCCTGCGGAGACTCATCTCGGAATTCATTGTATTGCCTTTGTTCCACTAGTGGTAGTGTGGAAGCTGTTAAAGAGCTTCCCATATGGCCAGCTAGTTTTTCTATGTTTAGCTGTTGTTGTGGATTTTGGCGTTGGGCTCTAGTGAGGACTCTAACAGGTTCGGAAGAGATGTGGCATGTGGGTAGGATCCTATAGGTTGCTTTGGGCAATCTTTGAGACTTTGCTTGCCAAAACAGTCCGAACACTCAGCATGGTATGGGTTTTTAACCTTACAATATACCATAAAATGTCTTGTTTCGTCACAAATGAGACATTTGTTGCTCATGGGCCCTGTGGCAATTGCATAGCCATCTTGGTTGGCTAGTTGTCCTAGATTTTCCGGATTTTTGGAATACTCATCTCGTTTGCACAAGCATGAGGTATCTTCATGATAGTGTTGAGAACTACCAAAAGTGGGTGTGTTATCCTAATGGTATGTTTGATCGTAGGAGTGATCGACAAAATGTGTTGGTGAGGAGTCTTTATGGTGTCGATGTTTTTGTGCTCCTATGTCTGGATGTCCCCTTGGAGGTGGACCTAAGAGTGCCAGTTGAGGTTGAGGTTCATGCTTCGGTTGTCTTGGCAACTCTTGGATATGAATTCGTGAAGGATATTGCTGGGATGGGTTTCGTGAAACAAATTGGTGTCTAGGAGGTTGGTATTGTCCTCCTGATTGGTCGTGAGGTTGATTCCTCGGGTTGTAGTAGCAGTAGAATGAGGTATGGCCCATGAAGTCACAGATGTTGCATTTAATCAAGGAAGTATCTAGGACTAGTTGATATGATTGGCACTCATTGCCAGTGTGTGCACCTCTACAATGAGGGCACCAGGTATTTTCCCATCTATGATGGATTTGGCCAGTGGGTAACTGACTTGGCATGGAGCTCTGTATAGACTTTAGGGTGTTTTGAAACTCTTTTGTGAGTTTCTCCATCTGTTGTTGGTGTTGTTGGTTAAGCAACTCCATCTGGGTTTTCCATAGTTGTTCTCGAGTTTCGTCGGTTGGTCTAGAGTCATGGACAACATGGTGTGCTCTCCGTTCTCTTGGTTCATCAACATCCGATCCCTCGTCTTCTTTTCGGATGGCGTCAGACATGGCTTGTTTTAATGATGTATATTCATCATTAGATCTGAGTTCACGCCTGATCCATCTGGGAAGTCCGACTAGAAACCAAATGATGAGCATGGACTCGGTGGGTTGTTCTTGTACCTGACCTTTTAATCGTTTAGATCTTTCAATATAGTCATCTTTTGTCATTTTGATATTGCTTATTTTGACAAATGGACTCTCAATCAAACAAAATGGTTTGAATCGCTTGATGAAGGCTTCTTTCAAGAGTGATCAATCTTGTTTATCTTCACGATCTAGGTTGAAGAACCATTCTCGTGCTCAATCAATCACGGTCATCGAGAAGAGTTGTACCATGGCTTTGGGAGATGTCTCACCATAGACATCACAAGCATTCTCAAAGACTTGGAGAAATCTTTTAAGATCGGAATTTCCGTCGTACTTAGGAAGGTCTAGCTTGGGTGTGTGTTTTTTAGTACGAGGGCCGTGATTGGCAAAAGCCCCATTTAAGTGAGCTCTTGCGTGTGATGACTCAGCAACATGAAATTGTGGTCGGTCATAGGCAACTTTAGCTCTCATAGACTCTCATATCTCGAATGGGTTGATTTCATGCGAGAGTACCTATTGTATCTAACTTGTTCTGTGGAAGGAGATACCATCTCTGGTGGATAGTCCTTTGTGGAATTAGGATCGTAAGGACAATTCATATGGAAAGTCTAGAGTACCTTAGGATTGGGTATGTGATCTTCTTGGACTCTTTGTTTGTTTTTTTTTTTGTTTTTTTTTACACTCTGGATTAAAATATATCAAGGTATATGTATCAGGGTATAGTGATATGTATATATCCAAATTGCACAATATTCAAGGTAGTGGTACTGCAAAAGGACTTAGCTGATAGCTGTGGCAATTGGCTAGTGGTAAGGTCTAGTCAAATATAGAACTGACTTTCAAGCTGACTTGGCTTGGTTGAGATGTCAATGCAATGACTCAGTTGAGATTTGAAAACTGGTTTCGGTCAAGATGACACTACAAAGACTTGGGTGAGATCTGAGTGATGGATCCAACTGACAGAAATACTCGGTCGAGACTGGAATGAAAAATTCGGTTGAGATCAGACTAAAATATTCGATCAAGATTGGACTAAAAGGTTCGGTCGAAACTCGAGCGAGAGATTTTTGGTCAAGATCTGAGTAAGATATTCGGTCGAGATTGTAACAAAGAGACTCGGTCGAGATCTTGACGGAGAGAGTCGGTCGAGATCTTAACGGATGGAGACTTGGACGAGATCTTAAGGGAGAGACTCAGTCGAGATCTTATGAGTAAGACTCGGTTGAGATTGTAACCCTGGACTTGATCGAGATGGGAAGTCAGAATCGGACGAGAGTCTATGTGGAGGGTCTGGTCGAAATGAAATAGGACTTGGCTCGGTCCAGACGTATGTCGTGAGACTCAGCCATGTATGGAACGTGAAGACTCAGCTGAGGGCGGCTAAGGATGGAGTCAGAGACTCGGTCGAAACCAAAGTGATAGACTCGGTCGAGATGGAGAGCATGAGACTTCAAGAACCTGTTGGATAGCACAAATATTTCGATTTTGTGTAGGTTGTGCGTTTGTGTACTAGTGGAACTGGTTCCAAATGTTTACAAATTCCTACTAAAAACATGTGAACACAATTAGCTACTCCCTTTCTTGATTTCTTATCTCTGAAATCGGGTGTTTTTGCCCGTTCCAAGCGGTTTGCTCCTTAGGCATTATCTTCTTGGTTCAAAGTCAGATCAGGCAGAAAGTTTATTACTCATTGTAGTATGTTTCCTAGCCTATCAGTGGGATGCTCAGGTAGCGTTCACTCCAATACGTGCACACAATTACACATGCAACTGAAAATCATTCATCTACAGATCTGCATGCAATGCTGATGACTTTTCAATCGGTTCTTGCTACTACCTACTTCTAAAACGTTAGAAAGAGACAAACATGATGCTCAGATTAAACTACAAATTCACAGAACTGAAACAAAAAACAAGCAGCTAAATATTAGCCAACATAATGACAATCCAAAAATCAAAAACTCCCATCTCTTGATTCTTGGATAGCCCAAGAACCGCAAGAACTGGAATGTCTAGATCAATATGCAAGATCTACTCCACATTTACAGCCTGTTTAGTTTACTTGTATGTTGAATCTACTTTAAAACAAGAACAAAAAATCTATTCCACTCTAATCCACATTGCAAAAGGAAAGAAAGCAGGAAATTAAATCTATTCCACAACTAATTCACAACCACATTCAAGAAATGGAAGTGCACGGTTTATAAAAGAATCACTCAAGAAAGCTGTCATGAACAAGGAGCTTAAAAATGCCAAGAACTCGTAGAGGATCTTCTTTATTCAAACAAGAGCAAATGACAATACATGTAAAGCTCCCTCACAAGAGAGGGAGGCTCTTAAATAAACAATGAGGCTGCCCATGTGGAGCCTAAGTGGCAAGTCCACTATCTACAAATTCCAAGTGGAATTAGCTCTTCCACTAGAGGTCACCATCAAAAGGTGGTTCAGTCTAATTTATTTAAGAGGAGTCTGTCTCACTCTGATTAGTGGATAAATATAGGCAGCATGCCTCAATTCATTTTTTGACAAATGTATGGATGTGATCAACAGGAATAGGCTATAAATATGGGCACCACTCTCCATAATATAATTATGTATTCTTTTATTCAAAACTCCTTTGTCATTTTGTTTTGTGTCTTTCTCTCGCGATATCGAATCGACGTGCGCCTTGTCCTACAGTGCACGGTCAGATTCATTCAGGTGTGCTGAATTGATATCAGCTCTTCTAACATAATATCGGATCGACGCGCGCATTGCTTGTGTCCTCGTCCAAAAAATTTCAGTCGTGTTGAACCGATATTAGCCTTTTCCATTAGAATATCGGATCAACGCATGTCTTGTTTTTGAGTCCTCAACCGAAATCATTCAGGTGCATTCAACTGATATCACGTTCAATATGGCTAGTTCCTCCATGTCCTCAGATAACAAACTTCTGGATTTTTTGAATGCCAGTGACATTCCATCAGAGAAATTAGAGTATTTTTACAATATTTTTTTTGCACCTTTCGATATCAATAAGCTAGTTTATGAGAGTTGTTATAATTTACTTTCTCTTCTTGATAATTTTCTCAGATTATTAGTACTCCTGTTCAGGATATACTATAGTTTTTGTTTTGTTCATTTTCAGGACCTTGTGCATTCCCAACCATCCTCTAAGCATAAGCATAATAGAAAGTACGCTAACCTGCATGATCATTTCAAAAGAAATATATATTGTGGTATCCACAAAAGAATATGTCGCCCTCTAATCAAAGGAATGGCTTTTGTCTTTTACATATCTGCTAAAATTCCAAATGATGAGTTTGTTGGATCTTTTATTAGTTCCCATGATTGAAGCATCTGCATCTGCTCCAGTTGATGTAGATATTGATATTGGGGTTGAAGCTAAAGCATCTATGGCTTCAGATTATCAAAAAACTCTCCCTTGTTCTATAATCCTCTCTGGTTCCTCTTCAATCTGCATCTCCTATTAATCAATTAACTCTATTTGATATTCCCGTATATTTTGTAAATAATGACAGTTATATTTCTTTTAATGATATAAAAGATGTTTTGATTTGAGAGAGGATGAAATCCTCTCAATATTTGCACAAAATTTATCAGAATTTTCTGACATTGTTGATTACACATATAATGACCTTGAAAGTGAGATAGATTATGATAAAGATGGCAATTGGAAATTTGGCAATGAGGCCTTGGAGGCCATAATTGAAAAATCTAAAGCCTATGAAAAAACTTTGCCTATAGAGGAGGAATTTTGATGGGAAATGAAAGGACGTCAAGACGCTCTGATACCACTGATGGAATGGGAAGGATGTCATGATGCTCTGATAGCACTGATGTGAAATGAAAGGCCGGATAGAGCCGACTTGGCAGGATTAGCTACTATTACTGACTGCAGTCTAATACTCTTCCAAGCCCCAGATCTCTTCTGACGATCTGTTATAAAAATTAGACTTGTAAACAGCAGATAATGGTGAATAAAACAACAACAGAAATTTATCTACTAATAGTATGCATTCCAGTATTGCAGATCATACACATCACAGAACAGGACATTGAGAAAAGTGCTTCTATTATCAGAATTGAATTTACAATACAATTCTTGAGCACTGTCTATTTCCTAGCTCAGCGCGTTGGCACGAGAGAGATGTTCTCTTCTCACGAATAGTATGACTAGCTACTGCTAATCTGTAAACTCGCTCTGGAGCTATCTCAGACTATCTGCTTTGTGTCCGTGACTTACTGCATTCTATATCTTTTGTTGATCCCTTTATGTGATCAATACAAGGAGTTGATTAAGTTAGAAGATCAAAAGAAATGCATTAGCCTTAAACAAAACTAATTCTAGTTTTCTGTCATTGTCCTCTGTGAATCATCCGCCTTCTGCCCGTTGAGCTGTGCCTTCACGCTGCAGGCCTTTGCTTTTTGCTATAGCACATTTTTGCGACTTTAAGGGCAGTGTCACTTTTTAAAGGGCACCTTTGCTTTTTGCCAAAAAGACACCTTCGGGATTTTCAGACACTTCGGGGACTTCGGTTGAGTTGATTGCTGCCTGTGTAGAAATCTTGTGCCTTTCTGCAGGTAAAGGAACTCGTCTTTTGATAAGTACTTTATTTTTAGTCATGATTGAGGGTCCAATGAGTTCCCAGCCTTTGGCAATGGAGATTGCATGAGATTTGCAAAAGCATGATCTTTGGAGCATCATCAAGGTTCCTTCTAAGGAGTGCATACCCCATAGCTATTAGAGATTAAGGGTGCATGTAAGGGCCCACCTTCAACTAACCACTCATCCAACGGTGGAATGTTGCCATAATGATCTTTCCACCCTCATGAAAGCTACTTAGCTATTGGATATGGTGGGGCATTGTCGTCACTCTTGAATTCAATGTATACTTGCTCTGATTTCTCCACCTGGGTTGAGAGTGGGGCCTTAGCAGCTGCATCCATTCACCATTTCATCTCTTGAAATTCAGATGTGATGCAGTAGAAAGAGAGACCTACCACAGGCTGGCCTTTCAAACTCATGGCTTATCGACCCTATATAGACACTCTCCTTCATTCATTCAAGGTTGAAAAGAGCTCTCAGGCATTAGATTCCTTATGTGTTATGTAAGCGCCAAGAACAGGCTGGCCTTTCAAATTCGAGGCCTGCAGTGCTGCCTCAGCGTTTGGGTCAGTGTGGCCCGTGGGGGTGGGTTCCTGCTGCGGCTGCCGCTGCTGCTGCGAGGGTCTCGGGAGGGGAGTCCTCCTCCCTGGAACGAGAACCGATGCTCTTCCAAGTCCCTGTCCCCAATGCAATGCAATGCAAATCTCTAAGGCTAATCCCATCGTCAGTCAGTCAGTCCACCGCGATCCATCGACGTATAGAGTGTAGAGCCTCTGGTTTTGGTTTTTCATGCATGCATGCAGCGAGCGAGCGAGGCAGGTACACCATACCCCGTTCCTCGAGTCTCGCGAGTTCATACATTTGCGGTGTAATAACCACCTCTCTGTGCATCTGTTGCACCAGCCCATTTCTGGAATTCTGGGCCAAAGTCACCAACCTACACCGCCCACTGCCCGGGGGCCCGCCTCTAGGACAGGTCAGACGACTCACGCACCCCATAGCCACGGATGGTGCAGTTCTTTCCAAGAGGCTGTGCCTGCCCACATGAGAGCATGAGAGCTTTTGCACCCTGGTTCCTGGCTGTGCACCAGGAACTGCCTGGAAGAGGCATCCAGTTCTTGTGTTGTAAAGCTGACTCAGGTGCACCCAACGTGCCCTGTAAGACTCTAAGGGGTGACACTCCCTAAGGTCCCAGAGCAAGTTAGAACGTCAAGGACTGAGCCTCCGACCTGTGGTGAGCCAGTCAAGTAGTCACAAGTCATGAGCTAGCTCTAGAGCTCGAGTCATGGCCTAGTCAGAAAGCAAGTTGATTCTGCCACCGAAACGGCTCCTGGGACCCATGTCCGGGAGCCAGACTGATTCTGCCAGGCTTGCCAGGCTTAATCAGCAAAATAAAAACTAAGTCCCAAAAAGCGTGCTTTACCAGAAAGCACTATGTTTCTAAACAGAGGGGGTGCGCCGAATCACAGCAGAACTATAGGGGGAGTCCGGCAGACAGAAACTTGGGCAGCTCAACCAGCGCCAGGAATCCAGTCGCCAGGTCTCAGCTCCCTCTACCAGCACGAGCCAGGCACAATGCCCAGCACGTGTTGGTGGCCCCGAGACCGGTCAGTCTATGTATGAATGTAACCTCTTCCAAATCTAATAAAGTTGATCCTTGGGGATGATTACCATTTCGGTTTCGCCTCCGGGACTGGTCCAAGTGGAAGGACCCTTACTACAACCTTTTTGCGTCGCTGGCGCCTAAGGGTCCCTGTCATCGACATGGGGCTTGCCGCTATGCCAATTGGTCAGTTTGGCGACCACTATGCCTTGGGTTTCATGTGTGGCTTGTCTTTGCCTTTGGTTACCTTTTGGGGACGGATTCTGAGTTGGCTTTCGGGTTGGTTGGGATTCCAGTTTTCTTAAGTCTGAATGGTTAAGCTTGTTACGTTTCTGAGTTGGCTTTTACGTAAGTGCATGATGGATGAATGTTAGACTTAAGCGCGTGTTGGGGAAACCGCTCAAGTCCCAGCGCCCTTTGAGGCGCCGGCGCAACATGTGGTATCAGAGCCGACTAGCCGGTCAGCTACGCAAGTCTCACAGGGATGGCCACGTTTTTGGGATTTGTCAGGACAACCGTTGTGCAAGGTGCTGCCCACAGTGTAAGCACGGGTGCGTCCACGGTCGGGGTGGTCGGCAGAACGGGGGACTTGATGAGTCAAAGTGCTGCCCTCGAGGTGTAAGCACGGTCAGTTCTCGCGGTTTGGGCCTGGCGCTGTCTGCACGTAGGACGGATGAGGCAAAGTGCTGCCTAGGTAGGTGAAAGCACGGTCTGTACCTTGTGGGGTGCGGGGCGACATATTCGAACTGTACGGGTTAACCTTTGATACAGAGATGCTGCTCGAATTCGGGTGTAAAGCACGGATGGTTAGCTGCCGATGCGGGATAGCTGCCGATCGTTTAGCTATCAGGGCTATCGACGAAAAAGTGGTGGGGCGTGACTAAGGTAGTGTGCTGCTTAATGGTGAAAAGACGGATGGTTGGATGGATGTTTCCCTGTGGGCTAATTATGTGATAGATTTTGTGGGTGCGGCTAGGCAAAGGCCCTACGTCCGGTCTCAAGGGGAATGTGACTTGAGAGGGATCCTCTGTTTAGCTTTGGTTGGTATGTTCATTTGTGGTGTGCTTGCCTGGACCTGAATTATCCCTGACTACTTCTTTTGATCCAGGTGATCTGATCTAGTTGGGAGTTGTGAGAGGAGCTTACATTTATGAGTGGACGACGCACAAGTATGGAAAGGAACTTCCATGGGGCAACCCCCAAGATTGGTTCAAGATTGTTATTCTTATCAGGAAAGATCGCGGGGAGGAAGTCAGATTTCATGATCGACTCCGGAGCTTCACATAACTATATCTCAAGGAGCATAGTGGAACAATTCAGCTCGCCGACCATGAATGTTACATCTACTCTCAAGGTAGAAACAACGAAGGGAGCACTAGATGCAGACAAAGCGACATTGAACATCCTGGTGCAGATTGGAAGATGGAAGGCTAAACTTAGCTTTGTGATTTTAGAGATGGATGCCTTTGATGTGATTTTGGGCCTCCCTTGGTTAAATGAACACTGTATCGCAGTTTTGGGTAGGAGCTCAAACTTGGTCCTCTTGGATTATAAGGGACAAATCTGCGTGACAAAAGCCCTGCCCGGAGGAAATGCTAAGGATACCGATATTGAACAAAATCTGGTTGCAGCATCAGTGATGAAAAGAATGGCGAAAGGGAAAAGGTCAAAGTGCTTTCTTTGCATCTGTCGAGAAGTCCCAGAAGGGAAAAGCGTGCGACAAGAAAACTTGCCAAAAGAAGTGGCAGATCTGTTAGAAGAATTTAGCGATGTGTTCCCGGAGGAACTCCCAGCTAAGCTACCTCCTCGAAGACCAGTGGACCATAAAATTGAGTTGGTACCAGGAACATAGCCAACTTCACGAGCACCCTACAGAATGTCACAAGAAGAGTGGGCGGAACTGAAACGACAACTTGGTGAATTGATAGACAAAGGTTTTATTAGACCTAGCGCTTCACCTTTTGGAGCCCCAGTGTTGTTCGTGGAAAAGGCAGGCAAAACTCTTCGAATGTGTGTGGATTATCGCATGCTTAACAAGAGTACCATCAAGAACAAGTACCCCATGCCTAGAATTGATGACCTATTCGACCAACTCAAACATGCCAAATACTTTAGCCGAATAGATCTCAGATCTGGATATCATCAAATTCGAATAGCTAAAGGTGATGAGCACAAAACAGCGTTTCGAACGCGGTACGGAAGTCACGAGTTCCTGGTGATGCCATTCGGTCTAACAAACGCACCAGCCACTTTTTGCACGTTGATGAACAATATATTTCAAGACTGCCTGGATGAATTCGTCATTGTGTACATTGATGACATATTAGTATTTAGCCGGAACCTTAAAGATCACATTCAACATTTAAGGACAGTTCTCCAACGACTAAGGAGGAACTGCTTGTTCGTAAAAAGAGAGAAATGTGAGTTTGTGGTGGAGGAAGTTGACTTCCTTGGACATGTTATAGGCCACGGACGGATTCGAATGGATCCTAAGAAGATCAAGGCTATCTTGGATTGGCTAGCACCTAAAACTGTTCATGGCATCAAATCCTTTATGGGCTTATGTAACTTTTACAGGAGATTCATTGAGGCATTTAGCAAAATTGTGGCACCACTGTTGGAGCAGACCAAGACTCATCTGAAGATGACATGGACACCGGAATGTGAAGCAGCGTTCCAAGAACTAAAACGACGGATCACTCAAGAACCCATCTTACTGTGGGTTCTCTTGCTCTTGCTGTGCATTGTGAAGCCACAAAGCAGCATAGTCAGGTATTGGCTCACATATTGCATGTGTTTGCTTTTCAAATTGAAAACTAATGTTACGTGGGGGGAAGGCCCTGCCTTCCGGCCTTCCTTGCTGGGGGAAGGCCCTGCCTTCGGGCCTTCCTTGCTGGGAGGGCCCTTGCCCGAGGGCGGGAGCCTGAGGGCAGGCCCCTACCAACAAGGAAGGCTCGAGGGCTTCGGGCCTTCCCCTACGTAATGCCATTGTGCGAAGGTTTGTTTTTTTTTTTTTTTCGTTTTTTGGCCGTATGGTACGGCGGTACGGCGGTACGCGTGGACCAGTTTTTTTTTTTTTTTTTTTTTTTTTTCAGTTTTTTGTCATTTTTTTTTCGCAAATTTTTTTTTACGTTTGTGGTGGAATGTGGATGTGGACAGCCAATGACGGGCTGCCACATAGCACATGCACATTCCACCAGAGAGAGAACGTGCATTCCACCGGAGAGAGGAGAGAGAACGTGCATTCCACCGGAGAGAGAAAGTGCATTTCACCGGAGAGAGGAGAGAGAACGACAGATTCCTAGGAGAGAGAAAATTGGATGGACATTATGCTCCTGGAGGTGGTCCCAAAATACAAAGGACACCTGAGCACAAGGCATTACATGTGTGCAATAGCCAGTTTATGGCACCAGTTCCTACCTTTCTTAGCAATATGGAATGCATGGGTGGGCCTAGTCTATCTCATAGGCTACCTAGCCAAGAATTTCGGCTCGCCTGCTCACTCAATACCATCTAACGAGCATGGGTATGCCCATTATGCCTCGTAAGTTGCCTGGCTGAGAATTTCGATGAGCTCGTAAAGGCGAGCCAAAATTTAAGGTCAGGCAAGGCATGACGATGGGTAGAATGGCCTTCCCATCCCATAACATTGGACATTCAAGGCTTGTGGGACTTATTTTATGCCATATCATTGTTGCAACTTTGGGCTAAAAAAGCCGAACAGAATCATAATGTTCCAAGTTCCAACTCCCAACTTCTATGGCCCTACATATGAGATGGGGATTATGGCAGAATAAGACAACGATGGCATGTGGAGGAAGACTAATAGGGCATGTGGTTGTCATTCCACATACGATCGGATGGGCAAGCAACAGATCAAACGGAAGGCGCGTGAAGGAGGGGCATGCAACCCATGCAAAGATTCTCTCTCTCTCTCTCTCTCTCTCTCTCTCTCTCTCTCTCTCTCTCTCTCTCTCTCTCTCTCTCTCTCTCTCTCTCTCTCTCTCTCTCTCTCTCTCTCTCTCATGTAGTTGGTAAAGAGTTTAGGTTTTCTTTTACAAAACAACACCTTAAAAATTCTGAATTGGACTAGTTTTTGAGACAAAGTCTTTGTCGTAATAGACAATCTAGAATTGTACTAGTCATTAGAGAAATTCCAAAATAAAAAATGACCTTTTGTAAAGATATCTTTATTTTTTTCTTCTTGACCACCACTTGGCCCAATCAAAATGCACACATTTCAAATCTACATATCGTAGCTCAAATAAATTGAAAAGTAAAAAATATTCTAGCAAGCTTTGAAATTGTTGCCAGGCAGCATTGATATATCCTATTGGTTGGTTCTTCCTGCCCAATACGTGCTAATCTACCTGACTGCAATACCTCAAGTTAAATTTGTTTAACAGTGCTGGCTAGTATAATAAAAATTTGATAACTAGGCTAGTTACAGTTTACAAAAGTACAGTACGCACAGCAACCTGATGTTGTTACTGTGATTTTCTCATGAGGTTAAATGTGATACAAAAAATGAATTGAGTATCATATCGAAGAGATTTTGGCGCCCAAGCTTTGGAAATAGTAATGGCAAGGAGACCGAGATCTACAATTGAGTCTGTGATTCTTCACAATGAGAAAGATGAAGCTGATAAGTGGAAGCCAATAAAATATACGAAGAATTCATGGGTGTTGTTGCATCCATCATCAAAGGGCGATTTCCGACAGAAGAAAAAGCAAATATGACATACAAATATTGTTGGAAAACAAAAATTTTGGAGTTTAAGACAACTCCCGGAGGTCACTCTATATGAGCTGTATTAGTACAACATGTTTATATGCATTTCAAATTAAAAGTACAAGATGTCAATTCTCATGATCATAAAAAATGTAACAATAAGTATATCAAAAGTCCTCATGCAGGTCTATATCAAAATAATTGTAGCCCATTTGGTAAGGCAGTCAACAATTATCCAAATTGCATCATTTTTTTATTTGTCCTTGGTAATCCAACCACAAAGGCTGCTGAAAACTATTGCATTTTTTATCAGGGATATCCATTAGGTGTAAAAATCCCCTAGCCTTTGGATGTTTGGACTTGTTTAGCTGGCACTAGCCACACTTGACCACGTAAGATTCTACAAAGGGTTTAAGTTTTGGCCAATAAAATTCTCTTCGTACCAAATCTAATGTATGATGTATGTTTGTATGTCCCACACAAGGTGAGTCATTACACTCATAAGCTTCTGGTGTGTCACAACATCTAATTCATCAAAATATTTTTTTCATCTTATTTTTAGGCTTATCATTTTCATATTTTGGGGCATTTTGTTCATCTATCACCTTTCGTGAAGAAACCACTACACTATCATAGGCTTTTGCCACCCATATAACATCTTTCAAGGTTTAGAGTACATTTCGTTTACACTCATTTTGATAGTCAACGGGCAATCCAAACACAAATTGCCTCTGAGTCAACCGTGAATTGTTGGACATAGGTTTCCAATTGAAGGTTGTCCATCCGACAATCGATAAAATAAATATACATTTCCAAGTCATCAATGGCAACAAAAGCATTTCAGAATTCCTCAAGTAATTCGGCCCAAGTTGCTTGTTCTGAAAAGAAAAAAAAAATTCCCTTTTTCGTGCCTCCCTATGGATGTAGTGTTAAGGCTAAGAACGTGGTTTTTTTTATATCTATAATCGGGTGAGTGACAATGGGGAGAGGGTAGAACTAGTTCAGAAGTGAGAATCTAGACAACTAAGGTTTTCATTGGCCTTAGCTTTTAGCTCAAGGTCTAATCATGGAATTATGTCTAGATTGAGGACGAAATGCATCTTTCAAATTCTCTTCTTCTTCTTTTTGGCCTTTTTCTTTCCCAGACTTCAATGGCTCTAGCTTTTCTCTTATTTGGTTTTATTTAGGCATCAATGGTTCTAGATCTTCTCTTCTTCAGGTTGATCTTCTCAAGGGAGGTGAAGAATATAATAAAACTTCCTACCTACAAATCTTAACAATCACTTCTTGTGGGGAATGGATCTAACACCTATTTTCTTAGAATGTGGATCTTATATTCACCACTATTGTCAGTTCTTAGAGCTTTTATCTTTCTTCTTGTCTGCAACTCAACATGCTTTAGATTTAGTTTTTTGAACTAAAAGTGGAGATTGATTGTGCTATGATTAATCTTGAATGCAATAGCATGATTATAACAAACATTCATCCATAGATAGATCACATACAAAGAAAATAGGAGGTCCTTAGACAATGGAAGTAGGAAGAGGGAGAATGTTACGTCCATGTCTAGTTCAAAGAAAATAATCCTTGATGTGGATATTCATCACTCCATTGTACGAGTTTATTCGTTATGCCTTGTCATTATGGACTAGGCCAAAAATGTAATTAATAACCTTGTGAGAGCCCATGCACACCCATTAGGACATGTGGAGCTAGTGCATGGTGATGGATAACTTTCATGCATGTAGAGGAGATCAAAAGCAATTGGTTGAGAATGGGGATCATATATGAATCACTCCTAGATTCTAGGGCCCTATATATACCTTTAGGAACTTGCCCTCCTCCTCTTCCAAAGTTCAATTTCTAGTTGTCGGAAACAACTCCTCTCTCGTATTCAATCATTGTGGCTCGAGGGGTGAAGCTGATTGGGCTTTGACTTTTAGCTTTTACTTGCTTGGGTGATTTTGCTGCACAATACTCCTTTTGGTGCATGCAACAAGATCTTAAGGATCTACACTTGGCGATCTATATAGAACTTCTGTAGGTATCGTGGTAATCGAATTTGCTCATGACGAGGACAAATAACTCCCATTGATTATTTCATATTTCTAAATTTGTCATGATAAAAGGGAATGGTCGAGGCCTAGGATCCTTTCCAGTGATCTAGAAAATTCAAAAAAGGGGGCAAACTTACTGAAAAACAACAATTAGGATTTGTGCTCCAAGGTTGGAGTTTGAAGAAATTTTTAGAAACTTGCCATAATACTTGATGAGAATCGTGTGATATGCTCTGATACCACTAATGAGAATCATGGGATTTCGTAGTTGCGAAGCTTTCGTGAAGGAACCACGATCCTCTTGCGCTTTGGATGGAGTTCAGATGCGATCACTGGACACTACTAGCTAAATCACTCCTACAATCCTCCAGAATGTAGTCAGGCACTGTTGATCTACGTTTATAAAATTAATGCAGCATCCGTGTAGACCTCTTCATCTAATTCGCCATGCAAGAAGGCTGTCTTCTCGTCAACAATTTGGATCCTGAGGTCATAAGCTGCTGCATATGCAAATAACAGACATAGGGATGAATGTTTGACAACACGAGAGAAGGTTTTGGAGTAGTCAATACCGTATCTCTGAGAAAAACCCTTCGTTACCAGTCTTGCCTTGTATTTCGTCACATTCCTGTCTAGTCTGTATTTGAGCTTGAAGACCCATTTGCATTTGACAGTCTTATGCTTATGTGGTAATGGCTCCAACGTCCATACCTGGTTCTTCCTCATGGACTCCATCTCTTCGTTCATGGCTTGGATCCATTGGGTACTTCAACTACAAGCTTCCTACAACTAGAAAAGCCTATAATCTTCTCCAAAAAAAATTTACCTAGTGATCTTAATAGAACTTGAAGAAGGTTAGAAAGGTTACCATCCTTTGTCTAGCTCTAATACGACTTTTACAAGTAGAGGTGAGGAAGTCCTCCAAATCCAAGGTAGAGCCTCCAAATGTCCTCCAAGCAACCTGCAAGCTTCAAGATGCTCCCCAACTCCAAGCTAGGATGCCTCCACCTGCAAGTAAGAATCTGCAAGCCTCCAAGGATCTCTCCTCCACCTATGTCCCTACTGTTTAAACACAAAGATAGATAATAAGCTGGCCTCAAGTATTCACCACCCAACCATAGCTAGATCCAAGCTCCAAGAAAGACCTATCTAGCACCCTCTTTCTAACCATAAACAAATCACAAGCATACCACAACACTCCATAGCATACTCAAGATCCAAACCCTA
Source organism: Diphasiastrum complanatum (assembly GCA_029204225.1). Lineage (NCBI taxonomy): Eukaryota > Viridiplantae > Streptophyta > Lycopodiopsida > Lycopodiales > Lycopodiaceae > Diphasiastrum > Diphasiastrum complanatum. The sequence continues at coordinate 32,082,647 of CM055101.1, forward strand.
CTTATGTCCCATACCATAAGCAAGATCTTGAACCTTAAGCATACTACCACAAGAAAGCACTCTACACACTAGTAGCAACACTAGAGCATAAGCAAAGCAAACAAGAGAGATCCCCCCCTCCCAATGGGCGCCCTACTACCCTCATATAGATGGCCCATGGACCCCTCCAATGCACTATGGAGTTCCATGCTCATCCAATGAGAGAGAGAGAGAAGCCTAGGGGAGTTAAAGAATCTCCAAGAGCCTCCATAGGCTTATGGAAGGTCAAGAGACTCCTTCCATAACCTATGACTCTTTGAATGCCTTTCTTGTGGGAGTTGGGAATTCAATGGACACTTTAGAAGGGCACCCTCCTACTAGGTCCCATTGCCCAAGTTGTGCATATATACTTTGGTCCTAGACCAATTAAGTGATATGGTTCAAGGTGGAGGCCCAAGGTTTAGAAAAATAGTCATCCAATGACTTTCTAACACCTCTCTAGGTTCCATACCTCCATCCAAGGCATAGACACCTACTTGTCCTTAACCAAGGACACTAGTACCTTAATCTAAGGTATGTACCCTTAATACTAAGGGTACCCTTTATCCAAAGGTCATGTGACTCCATACCTCCAACTAAGGTATAGTCCTTGTCTGCCCTTATCCAAGGGCACATACCCTTAATCCTAAGGGTACCTTGCCATTTAGCCCCCAACACTAAATGGACTATTAGGGGTCTGAAGTACTGCTAGTTACATAGGTATGTAATAGACCTGGTGCTCCTGTCTTGATGCAGCTGAGCGAAGATCGTTCTGATCTTCTCAACATGCTAATCCAACTGGTTGCCATCCCATCGTATGGATTGCAGCTAGAGGTGCATGACTGAAGCTGCAGTCCTCACTTCATACTTCTGTTTTAATCTTTCCCACGCTGCATGGCTACTTTCGCAATCTTCAATCTGCATGAGTAGATCTTCATTTATGGACAAAACGATGATTGCCATTGCGCGCTCATCTTTTCTGATCCATTCAGCTCTCCTCGGGTCTCCCTCTGGAGGCTACACCTTTGAGAGTTCAGTCATCGACCAGATGCCTTTGCCCTTTAGAAGTGTTTTGATCTTGAATTTCTAGATCTTGTAATTTGCGCCATCAAGATTGATTGCTACTCTTGTCTGGATTGTTGTAGCCATATTGTGTTGTCTAGAAGAATCACTGCTGGGATACCGGTAGTGATAACCTCTAGGCTCTGATACCATGTCGCGTAAGCAAAAAATTGTTCAGTGTCGCAAAAGAGAAACTATTTCTTCTTTCGTTTTCGTTTTCGTATTCGCGAACGATTTTGTGTCTTTGAATTTTCTTTTGTGCTGAAGCTTTACAGGAACCTAGACACGCGACTGCACATCACAGAACACATTTCATTCTAGCAATCAAGGCAGACGACACAAGACAAGGAGATGCACGAAAATAGAGCATCTGTATTATCAGGTTAATTATAGAGCGAGATCGCGAAAGATTCCCCTTCATTTGTTTCGTTTTCTTTGTTTGCTTTCGCTCTTTTCGTTTCTTTCGTAATCTTTCGTAATCTTTCGTTTTGCATCCCTTTGCGGTTTGCGGTCCTGGAGGTATGTTTACAATTCACGAATGATTTGCAAATTGTTCGTGCTTCAAGTCAAGGCACATTGACTGTCATGAATTGTTCTCGTTCGAACTTCGCCTCTTGTTCGTGTTGCGGCAAAGTTGCGAGAGTTCACTATTTCTGACAAAATTGAGTTGGTACCAGGAACAGAACCAACTTCATGAGCACCCTACAGAATGTCACAAGAGGAGTTGGCGGAACTGAAATGACAACTTGGTGAATTGATCAACAAAGGATTTATTAAACCTACCGCCTCACCTTTTGGAGCCCCAGTGTTGTTCGTGGAGAAGGCGGACAAGACTCTTCAAACGGGTGTGAATTACCTCATGCTCAATAAGAGTACCATTAAGAAAAAGTATCCCATGCCTAGAATTGATGACTTGTTCGACCAGCTCAAACATGCCAAATATTTTAGCCGAATAGATCTTAGATCTGGATATCATCAGATTCGAATAACTAAAGGCGATGAGCACAAAATGGCGTTTCACACACGGTACGAGAGTCACGAGTTCTTGGTGATGCCATTTGGTCTAACAAACACACCAGCCACTTTTTACACGTTGGTTAACAACATTTTTCAAGACTGCCTGGATGATTTTGTCATTGTATACATCGATGACATCTTAGTATTTAGTTGGGGCCTCAAAAATCACATTAAACATTTAAGGACGGTTCTCCAACGTCTGAGGAGGAACTACTTGTTCGCGAAAAGAGAGAAATGTGAGTTTGTAGTAGAGGAAGTTGATTTCCTTGGACATATTATAGGCTATGGATGGATTTGAATGGATCCTAAGAAGATCAAGGCTATCTTGGATTGGCTAGCACCTAAAATTGTTCATGGCATCAAATCCTTTGTGGGGCTATGTAATTTTTACAAGAGATTCATTGAGGCATTTAGCAAAATTGTGGCACCGTTGTTGGAGCAGACAAACACTCATCTGAAGATGACATGGACACCTGAATGTGAAGCAACGTTCCAAGAACTAAAACGATGAATCACTCAAGAATCCATTCTTGCTCTACCGGACTTTAGCAAACCTTTCAAAATACATACAGATGCATCAAACTTTGCTATTGGGGCTGTGTTGATGCAAGAAGGAAAACCAATTGCATATTTTTCAAAGAAATTGAGTGATGTAGAGCGACAATGGCCGACTCATGAAAAAGAAATGGTTGCGGTCGTACAAGCAGTGGAGCATTGGAGACAATATGTGGCAGGAAAGCCTTTAAGGCGTTCATTGACAACGTATCACTCAAGTGCTTCTCATCCCAAGCCTATGCTCACGCTAAAACATATGCGATGGCAAAACTTTCTCTCGAAATTCAATATAGACATCTGATATACGACGGAAAAGAATAATGTGGTGGCAGATGCACTCAGTAGACAAGAGCACTTGATGGCAACGATATCAACTCAGGTGACCGGTTTACTCCAAGAAATCAAAGAGAACTATGGTGCTGATGTGTTGGTTAAGGACTTTATGATCGAATTCCAGTTGGGAAAGCCTTGTAAACATTGCACTTGGAAAGATCAAATGGTTGTTTATAAACAACGCAGAGTATATGTCCCAGACAACACCAACCTAAGGAAGAAAATCTTGAGGGAGCATCATGACGTACTAGTCGTTGGACATCTAGGGGTGAATCGCATGTATGAACCAAGAGAGACTTCTATTGGCCCGATATGTGGGCAGACGTTGAATCCTACATGCAAACTTGTCCTACATGTCAACAAGTGAAGGTGGAACTGCTAGCCCCAGCAGGTCTACTCCAACCATTACCGGTACCAGCATACCCTTGGGACTCAATGAGCATGGATTTCATTGTTCAACTACCACGTTGCAGGGTTTCGACTCGATTTATGTAGTGGTTGACCGTTTTTAAAACAAGCTCACCTGGTGCCAACTAAGAGTTCAGTGACAGTCGAAGAAGTGGCAAGGTTATTTTTCAAATGTGTCTTCAAATTCCATGGCATGCCTAGAACACTTATTTCTGACCGAGACACCAAGTTCATAGGAAAGTTTTGGACTTGCCTATTTCACCTCGTGGGAACTGGACTGAATTTCAGCACTGCATATCACCCTCAGACAGATGGGCAAACTGAGCGAGTCAATCGACAAATTGAACAAAATTTACGAAATTATGTCGCTTGGGACCAATCTGATTGGGTCAGCTATTTGGATATCCTGGAGTTTGCACATAACAACCAAGTGAACAGATCTACTAGAAAGGCACCCTTCGAGATAAGCAATGGTCGACTACCAATTGTTCCGAGCTCTTTCCTTACAGGCATGCAAGAAACTCCGGTACCCACTATGGAGGAATTCATGAATGAGTGGCACACAAAGCTAACAGAGGTGAAGGCATTTTTAGAGCAATCACAACGGAGCATGGCAGCTGACGTAAACCCACATCGATGAGAACTGGAATTTAAGGAAGGTGATCAAGTGTGGCTGAACACTAAAAATATCGCGTTACCAAAAGGCTTATCTCATAAGTCCATTCGACCTTATGCTGGGCCATAGTATTCACAAAGAAGATCAACCCAGTGGCTTATTGATTGGCGCTACCATCCAGCTTGGATATACACAATGTGTTTCATATCTCATTACTCAAACGGTACAAACCGGATGAGCAATTTGATCGACAACATGAATTCCATCACCCACCAATGACACTTGATGATACGAAGAGACAGCTTGTACCAGAACAAATATTGGCACATAGAAAGCGAACTGGCGTTCAACGCGAATATCTAGTGAAGTGGCTATGGGCTCCACTCATTGAGACTTCTTGGGAGTACAAAGACAAACTTAAGGTGGGAGCTCCTGAAGTACTAACAGGTTACCTGCAAAAAAATCAATGCAACAACCGTTTTCCCAGATTGGCACACAATACACTACCTGGCGGCATGTCTCCTATATGAATACTCACGACCACTCTGAAGTTCAAGAAACTTCCAGGTATCTTTCTTAAGTTTGTCAATAAATCACTTGCAGCTTTACACAGGTTTTACGTAAGTGAACTTGATCTACACTTTTCCTGTGCTACTACCAATGTATTTAAAGTTGTTAAGGTCGATGAATTAAGCTTGTGCCATGCGTCCTAGGTCTAGTTTGGCCTTGATGAGGACATCAGCTTCTTCAAACGAGGGGAGGATGTTGTAAAGCTGACTCAGGTGCACGAAGTTGTCCTGTAAGATGACCAGTCAGTCTATGTATGAATGCAAACCTCTTCCAAATTTAATAAAGTCGATCCTTGGGGATGATTACCATTTCGGTTTCGCCTCCAGGACTGGTCCAAGTGGAAGGACCCTTACTACAACCTTTTTGCGTTGCTGGCGCCTAAGGGTCCACGTTACCAACGTGTGGCTCGCCGCTATGCCATTTGGTCAGTTTGGTGACCACTATGCCTTGGGTTTCTTGTGTGGCTTTTCTGTGCCTTTGGTTACCTTTTGGGGACGGATTCTGAGTTGGCTTTTCGGTTGGTTGGGATTCCAGTTTTCTTAAGTCTTGAATGGCTAAGCTTGTTACGTTTCTAAGTTGGCTTTTACGTAACTGCATGATGGATGAATGTTAGACTTAAGCGCGTGTTGGGGAAACCGCTCAAGTCCCAATGCCCTTTGAGACGTCGGCGCAACATCTGGCCACCTAGACCCTCTTTATAGCCCTCTCTATAAATGTCTCAAAACAAGTTCAAATCTGGTAGGCTTATACCAACGTCAGCCTCGGTACCTCCTCAAATTAGCTTCAGTATTTCGATGTATGTTCCAAGGCCCTCTAGTGAGTTTATAACCCTCTGTATAAAATTTTCAAAAACAAGTTCAAATTGGTAGCCTTATACCGAGGCCAAACACCGGACCCAAGGCTCGAGCATTCCGTCCCCTCGTGACTCATTTTAAAAACTATCTTTCAAAGAAATGCTCAAAAAAAGCCTTGGTAATCGCCCGTCCTCTTGTAGTGTGTTGGCATGTGGGACAACAAATATTATCACACGTGGGAAATCGATTGGCAGTAGGCCCTTGTGGTGTGGTATTTTTCAGCCTTTGCTTAAAATCTTTGGATAACTTATCCATTTGTGCCTGATGGGTTTTGTTCATGGTCTCAAGTTGTTGCAACAACAGTTGTGTGGCAGCATCAGAGGAGGATCCTTCACCTTGGGATCTATGGATTTGGTCATTAACAATGGCATGCGAATGTTGGAATTTGTATTCTTCATCAAAGCCTTCGTCTTCTTTGCGGATGGCATCATCCATAGCATCACATAAGGTAGTGTAGGTTTCTAGCGGTCTAGTTCACGCCTGATAGATTTCGGGAGGCCAACCATGAACCATATGAGCATGGCTTGATCAGGTGCTAATTGAGCAGGGCATTCAGTCTTAAGATGTTTGAGTCATTCGATGTAATCATGTACTCTCTCATCCTTTCTCATCTTGATCTTACTAAGAAACAAGAATAGGCTTTCAAGGAATCTAGATGATTTGAATCTTTTAACGAATGAGTCCTTGAGAGATTCCCACTCGTTTTGTTTATGACGCTCAAGGTTGAAATACCACTCGCGAGCGACATCAACGACAGTCATACTAAAGAGTATGAGTTTCTCTTCTGGGGTGGTCTCTCCATAGACTTCACATGTTTTCTCATAAATCTGAAGAATAGTGTGTTGGGTTGGTAGTACCATCGTACCGTGGCAAATCGAGTCTAGGAGCTCATCGATTATGTGGAATGGCTCCTGGTAATGGTACAATATAGGCTAACGGGTTGGAGATCCTTTGGGCTCATGGTGCCTCAGGTGGTACTGGATTCTCTTGAGGCTGATTTGGATTATTAGCAGCCATGTTAAACTGCTCTTGGAGATTTCGAGGTTGGGGATGGCTAGTTGACGGTTCTTGATCTCCAAGCGAACTTTCTTCCTCTCTCGAGATCCTAGATCTAGTTTTTCGACCTGATCTTGGGGATTCAAGGAGCAATAAATGCCATCTTCAAGAGTGTGCTTCAAAAATATCTAATAGGCTTGAGAGATCATGAGAAAAAGGCAAGGAAATAAGCATAATAGCAAATACCCTTCCCTTGGACATTAGCATTGACATGAGGCAAAGAAATAGAACGTAGGCGGAAAAAAAAAAGTGCCAAAGAGAGAAAGGAAATAGCAAGCCAAGCGTTAACCAATACCTAGTCTATAGTCCACTTCTTGTTTTGTTTTGTTTTAGAGCTAGAATGGAGGGGCAAAGGACAATAAAAGGAGAAGCAATTCATGAAAGCCTTTTCTAGTGATCCAAGATAAATTATATACTGATGCACATATCAAGCTGCCATTGAAAATGATTTAGTAGTGGCTCTCTAAACAGAAAAGATTTATTTTCTGATCCCAGCCACAAATATGGAGCCCAAACTCGTGAACTTAGACATTGCTATAAAGTCTCTTGCTCAATTTACATCGGCCTCTTCATGAGAATGCAATTGGAGCAGCTTTGATTATAGTCACTCAAAATGGCACAATTATTTGATTTCAAGGAGGGTGGATGATATGGGTTTTGTGTTTATTAGCATAAGGTTGAGTGACAAGGTTTCTGATCCACACTACAAAGAGTCACTAGTTGAATGGTGTAAGGTAGCTCTACAGTTTGTGACTTGTTTCAAAGTCATTGCTATTTTCTTTCTCGTGGGTTTTCCAGCGTTTTTCTTGGGCTGATTTATTCCAAATTTCTGTTTTCAAGTTTTTGTAAACTGTCTTGAGAAAACCCGTTTGTGCAAGAAACATGTTTGAAATCCTGAGGCCTCGCCAAGAGGTATTGTTCTGAGTTTTGATGTCAAAATCCTGAATGATCTATAAAGATTTTACTGAAATAAGAGAGAATTGTCCTTTCAACTCAAGCAAATGAGGAAAATTAGTTGGTGGGCACGTGTGTGATCTGCTCTTTTATTGTTCCTTATCAAATGCAATACAGACTGATCCAGAGCTATCTACTGCTCTCTTGCAAGCTCATATCACAGCAAAACGTATGTCCACCCATAATCGAAGGCGATCAGGACCGTCCTAAGACTGTGTAGAGCAGTTCTTCAATAAAGAGAAGCTTAAACATCTCTTAATTATAACTGGCTCTCGCCCGCTATACCTGAAAGACTACAATTTAATACATTCATATCTCTTGTTAAGCTCAAAGAATCAGAAATCTGAAATGTTTAATCCATAGTTACCTGTGACGGTAGACATTTTATGTTAGGGATATCATGTGCTATCAATACGCAACTTTAAAATTTCTACATGGCTGCAGGTAAGCAAAGAGGCCAACACAGACCTATAGAAGTAGTCGTCAAAGTATCATTGCTAAATTAGAGTGCGAAGAGAATTTAGAAATTGAGCACTAAGTCAATGTGTTGTGATATATTATTTCCACAGAGACCAATTTGAAACAGGAGATGAAGACATTGATAAGTCATAACGCGTTGAGTCCTGACAGAGGTGTTTAATCCAGCAAAGATGAACTAAGATATAAATTCTCTTGTATGTGCAAGCTGGGAGAAACTGGATTGATTTCGGAAGCCTACTTTTGGTTCCATAAACCATGGGCTTTCCTGTTCGTGTTGCTTTTCAGCGAAGAACGAACTAGCTAAAAATATTCATGGCATAGCAAATAGGGTGGGATGCGTAGACTTCCTGCTGTCTGATTCAGTGCAGTAGTTTCCACTCGTCAAAATAAAATCAGAAGCATCCCTTTGCTAATGAAGTTTCAAACGATCCATACAATGCTAGCTCATATTGAGTGCCAGTAAAAAGAATGCAGGACTGAAAAATCGAAATGATGCGAAAGCCTTGGTGATCGAACTTAGAGAAGTGCTTTTCTGATGGGAGAATGTGCATCTCTCAAATTTTTCACCAGAAGTTAAAGAGGAGAGAAGATTGAAGCTCCATTGCGCAACATTGACTGGTGCCTTCAACATTCCAATTGAAGACGTGTAGCTCAGCTCCTAAAGCAGGTTGGATGCAGAGACTAGTTTTCAGACACCTCAATGCCGATATAGGATGTTGCATGCTCTGAGGATTGATGAATTCCTCGAGTGGCTGGACTTTTTTTTGTTGTGATCAACAACGCCAGGCAGACGCAGCGAGTAGAGGTCGACTTTGCCAGCCCAACGTTAGACAGCCTCCTGTTTCCTCAACTGCGTAGCCTTCCCCCGAGAACAAGGTCAAAAGCATTCTGGCCTGCTTGAATGCATTTGATCCGAGATGGAGTGGTTGAAACCCAGAATTGCACATGCGCATCTGCCACTGCGCCAGCGGTTCATGCCGCTCTACTCTTTCTGCGCCTTCGCAAGCTACGATATTGCAGATCTCTCTCCCAAGGTAGGTCTCGGCCAGCATAAGCTCGAGGCTTTGCGCAGGCAAATTGCAGGCTTCCAGTGAATCAAACATTGTGGAATAGTAATGCAGTGCCTCCGTGAATCTTTCTAAGAAGATCGGGCTGTTGTGAATTGCTTCATGCTCTACGATCGTCACGATCCTGGGATTAAGGCTCTTTACAGACTGCAACACCTCGACAATCGGCGGTGGAGTGGCAGAATTCTCTGAATAAAGCAGTCGATGCAGCTGCATGATGGAGTTTACTGCCACCGCTTCGCCCTGAGACACCTGCAGCATCCATGGCTTCACATCATCCAGCTTCGCAGCGATCACTCCACGGAAATCAAACTCTACATTCACAGATTTGGCAAGCTGTGCCAGCTTCACACCTATCTCTTGCAGGACATCGTTTCCACCAGGCTGAGGTGGGCCGATGCCAGTAATCCTCAGGAAAGGGGGACCCTCAGGTCGCAGAGCTAGCGCCTGGATCAACGCTGGCCATTGCAACCCGTGCATCAGGTTGAAGTCGATTACATGAACCTGTTTCTGGTTCTCAAATGCTTCGAGGATGGCTTGATTTGCTGTGAAATGAGCAAATTTGAGGTATGGACAGGTCTCATAGAAGTGGAAATGAAGGAGCTCTGACAGAGAATCCCTCTGGTTACCTATTGTATCTTGAGAGTTGAAGCTATAGATTCTGCGAGCAAGCGCTTCCACAAACTCGGTCGCTACTCTACGCATAGGACCTTTTTGTGGCGCTGCCAGAACTCGGATATCCCTCACCAGCTCCTCCGCAGCTATCAGATCATCCCTTTGGACTGATTCTGCGCATGCCAACAGCAGATGCACCAATCTTACACCAGATTCTTGTGCGCCATCCGAACCATCCTGCAGTAGCGTGGGCTGATGGATACACGACCCCATAGGACGTAGCGATGCTTGGTTTGATCCATATACGCTAGAAAAGACCACCGGATTATCACTTGTTTGGGAATACGCTTCTTGCGACGATCCAGAATACGCACATGGCTGAGTGATGCTGTGCTTTCCTCGTTTCTGTTCCCTTTGATGCATCCCCTGCGCATTCAGCTCAAAGCCTTGCTTCATCCCTGCTTCTCGCTTGCGACCAAGCTGCTCAAGGGAGCAGATGTTGCCAAAGATGCCATTGAGGTTGTGATCGTTGAAGCCAGAGCCATATTGTGTTTCTTCGTAGTCGAGTATGAACTCTTCGGAGTAGTCTACAATGTTCGAATGAGCATCGTCTTCCTGATGAGATTGTTGATTCTGTCTGCCACATGCCTGAGGATCGTCCATCAGACAACCGCTCACTTGAGCCGATTGATCGAAACTGTGCAGATGAGGAAGCGAATCCACTGGAAAATTGGGTGCAAGTTCTTCAAGCATGCATTCGATCCAGCTGGCAAGATCGGATGGATTATAGTGCACAGCTTCCGTTGAGAGGTGCGATAGCGCTGCCTCTTGAGCGGCACCCAGAACAGTCTCCAGGTGCTCCAGTCGTTGCGCTACCTGCTGTAGCTCCGAAGCTCGAACCTTGTAGCCTGCGTTGGCCAGCAGCTCATCTACCCCTACGTTCACTGCAGTCATCTCTTTACCTAAGGTAGAAGATGGTGCGCCATTGCTTCCGGCCTCATGCAACTGATTCTTCGCTGGTCTACTGGCTATACTTCCGTGATCTACAGCAGCGACTGAATGTCCATCTCCGTCTTTGTGATGCTTATCGTGGGAGCACAACACGTCCAGCATCTGATCCATGGCCTGATCTCCTCCACAAAAGCATGCTCAAGTGGAAACTCGAGGTGTTCTGGTTGAATCGCCAGTGAACTGGCCACCACAGCTGAATCAATCCTTCATATCAGCTTGATGCAAGAATGCTTATTGTGGGAAGAAGGATTAGCCAGTGTAGCAGTAGACACGTACATGGTGTGCTAGCTGAGAAATTGACTAACATGTGTTGCACAAAGAAAAACAAGGACATCCCAATATAAGGCACCCGGCAATAATCAAACAGTTTGTACCAAACTAATCCTGCAGTAGTAGCCCATAAAGGATAAGGAGTTCATGAACAGGGTGGATCTGTTGCAACGTCGCAACCACGTGAAGGAATCATCATGCACCCAGAGTGCAGCAGCTGCGATATGGAGGATGACCTTTAGGGACAAAGGAACGGTAAATTAGATTGATGAACCACCACACACACAATCACAAAAACAAAGGAACTGTAAATTAGATGGAAGAACCACCAGAAGACCCACATTCAAAAAACAAAGAAACAGTAAATCAGATTGATGAACCACCCACAATCACAAGAACAAAAAACAGTTAATTAGATGGACGAACCACCACACCCACAATCACAAGAACAAAAGTTAATTAGATGGACGAATCACCACACCCATCATAAAACCAGATCATGCACCAAAAACTTGTATGGAAAAACAAGCAGTACTAGTGCGAAAGCTGAATGCACTTGGAAGAACGAGGCAAAGCACCAGCAAGCGTTGAGCATAGCTCAAAATATCAATATTTAGCTCTCACTCTCACTCTCTGAAAAATATCTCTCACTCTTTCTCACACAGCTGTTTTTTTCTAGGCTCTTTTTGTAAAGGGGGGGGGGGGAAGCTGAAAGGGTGTTGGGTAACCCTGCATCTAAATGATATTGGGTGGCAGGTAGCATTGAGCAGAGATACTTGAGCATTTGCTACCATCTCCCTTTAGAAATGCTTCTTGGTTTCTAAGGGGAGGCTCGAACCTGGGACCAAAGAAACTTTGGATGCCAAGCCAACCAACTGAGCCAACCCAGTTGGGTACCCCTTAGAAATGGACGACTTCCAAGTTTGAAGGAGCACTGTTGTCTCTCTGTGTTTGGTTTAGTGTTGGGTGGTAAACCAAACGGAACACCGTTTTCTGGGTCTCTCTCCAAACTGTGCAGATGTTCTGCCCCACTGTTCTCCAGCAATAAATGGATAAGGAGACTGTTAGTTGCTACTTAGCTATTGGCCAATTGTGAATTGGCATTTCACGTGTTAGTCTCAGCTTCCTTTACTAATATCTCACTAATTCTAGAAATGAATTTCAAAATCTCTAGATCTTCTGGTTGTACTATTTCATCCCTCCATTGAAATCTTGGAAGTTTTATGTGGATGGGGAACAGGGAGAGATGCTGCCCACAGACTCCAATGCCATGGCAGGCTTAGGCCCTAGCCATAGCCATAGCTGCATTCCCTAGGCTCTGAGGCTTTACAGTAGCCTCTGTAATCTCAACCCATGGCCCATGGGCCATCCCTTTGTTTTGAAAGGCAGGTTGCATACTTTTTTGTCTTATAAAAGAGAAGGGACTTTCATCACTACAATTATTACTTAGGCTAAAAAGAAATTGTTGGAATATTTTCGTAGTCAATCACTTCTCCCTTAAAAAGTCTAGATTCTAGGATGAATATGCCCATTGCATTTCCATGGGAAAAGTCTTGGTCCAAGACTACAATGCCTTTCCCAAGGTAGTCTGAGGTGGAAGGCCATTACGTCAGCAGAAGGGACATGCGGGCCGATAGCTTCATCAGCAGAAGAGACATGCGGGCCGAGAGCTTCTCTTCAGTGAAACCACATCCAAGAAATTATTCTATAGATTTTTTCACAATCTTGTGGCCTTTTGTGAACAAGATGGCCACAAACGAGGAGCCGCCCTCGAGTGAAACCATATCCAAGAGCTTGCCATGTCAAAATTTTCTCAACCCTTGGCACAGTTGTCAAAAACTCAAGTGGCATCATCTTGGATGTGGTTTTACGCAAGAAAGTTATGCTACATCTTTTTTGTCGATGAAAGAGCCTTATGTTTGGGGCTATCCAAGAAAAGGGACTTGGACCAAGACTTTCTTCCCATCCACACCATTGTGCAAACATTCATGTGGCAAAATCCTAGATTTGGTTCCATAGAAGGGAAATTCCTTGGTGTAAGGGCCTTCTATCTAGGGAAGCACCAAACTTAAAAGCATTGAGGATGAAATCAACCATCTTTTACTTTGGTTTTAGAAAGTCTATTGATTATGTGTCCAAGTTTTTGAAAAATGTAAGTTGGCTAATACGAGCTCAACAAGGAGACGATGTGACAAGCATCACTTAATGTGTGCAAAGCATGTGGATTGCCAAGTTGGCACATCGAGAGGCATGCATCATGCCATGTGTAACACCAAGTATTGTAGGCCCCCACACCATGTCTATCTATAGCCTTGTAACCTCACATCTCTCTCTCTCTCTCTCTCTCTCTCTCTCTCTCTCTCTATATATATATATATATATATATATATATATATATATATATATATATATGACTTTTCTTGGCCGGGCAACACAATCTATGCATGCCACATGCATTTTGTGCATCGTGGATGCATCCCCAAGATGGGGCTTGTCAAACACATGCATCTTTAAAAGCCTGCACTTCTCGGATATTCTAGTAAAGTAAATTCTCGGATGTTATGCACATCCTGAAACCACTTTGACATCCAACCGGTGCTGAATTTCAAACAATAGGAAATGATGCTCTGACCAATTTTAAGGGAGGAAGAATGTTATGGCCATATTCTGTTAAGGACATGGAATAGTCCTAATATGGTAGACCGGCCCTCCAGTGTTCAAGATTATTGGTCACGCCTAGATTTTATTCCACATCGAGGCCTGTTGGTGACTAATGATTGAGAGGACCCAGACACTCTAATTGAGAAATATGGAGTAGTGCATGTACGTGTGACTGATATAGGTAGGAGGTCTGCATGAAGAGTTGTGATCTATTTATAGTTGACTTGCATGGGGATTGCATGGGTTCATGCACAGGATCCTACTCTCCATATATTGAGATAGAGGTTATTCCATTGACGACTTTGGTCCAGGTTATCTGTTGAGCTCTTCTCCTCTTGCTATCACATGGCATGGCTTGGGGGCTAGATCCAAGAGGATTCTCCAGGAGGGATCTAGGTTTGGTTGGGTGGTTTTGCTCCACAGTCTCTCTTGTGTTTTCCTATCCTCATCTTAGGGGTTTTTCCCTAGTGGTCTTTACACAATTCCCCACGAGACATTTTTGTTGTGGCCCGTATTTCATGACCGCAGTGAGGGCAAAGGAGGCCACTTTTGAAGCAACTGTATACTTCATCGAATGCAGCCCTGTGTCCAAATTCTATTTGATTCCTTATGTAAATATGTAAGTCTTTTTACTTGAGAAATGTTCGTCTTTTAGTTTGATGTTTAAATCTTCTTATATAACGTCTCTAATTTCTTTAAATATTGCAGCCGACATTGGAGCATAAACATTCTTTCTATCACAGTGAATAAAGAAAGAGTATCAAATTTTTTGTGTAAAAATAAATTCAGCCGACAATAAACATAGAGAATTTGATGCTTTGCTTCCTTAAGCCATCTGGCGTATACCGACAACCGCCACTTCAATTGGCAATATACAGATAAAATCTATTGAGGTAAACATTATTTCTAATTCAGATAATTTTGGTTCCTGCCTAACGTAACTCAGGCTCCAATCTTCCTCCACCTCAATACAAGTTAGAAGTCCATCGTTCTAAATTATGTCAATATTCCTCCTCTCAGAGTGTCCACTTTGTTTCAAGTCTTGATCCAGTGGTACCCATTTACTTTTAATCCTTTTCCATCTTTGGTAATGGAACTAGAGGCTAAGCATTTGTTTTTCTATTTGATAATGAAAGCATATGGAGGATATTTTGATTCTGCATTCTATATCTCCATTTTGTTTCTTATCCCAGCCCATAAGCTCAAATAGTATACTTTCCGATAAATTTTTACATACAAACATAGTTGGAGTTTTGTGTACATTGACACTTGCAAAAAAATCCACAAACGTATTCAAAGAAACAAACCAACTTAATCGGACTGTATTAAGCATGTACTTATTGTTAATGAATTTTTTATGTCATTATATAATTTACATGAAAATGATTTTGAAACTGAGGCATCAGGAGTAACCCATTTATCACTTCTAAAACTAGGTAGTGGAATGGTCTAGATTTTTTTGAAATCGAAAATATACATCAATCCATAGAAAAAGATTTCACAATCAACAAGGTCCTTTGTCATTCTACCTTTATAGTGCAATTGTCCAAATCAGCATGTAGTACATCCAACACACCTGCAACAGATGCAGATGGTTCCCATTCATTTATATTGGAACGATATAAATCTGCATTAGAAAAATGATCAGATTAGCAGTTTAGAAAGAAATGATCCAAAACAAAACAAATATAAGTGAAAATAATATATCAATACTCACAGTTTTTTTTTTTGTGATCATGACAGTTCAGTCCTTACACATTAAACTCTGAATGCATATACACATGTTGAAATAATATTTCAGATATAGATTTTCCTCCTAATAATGTTTTGAAATCCATAATTTAGGCCTTCCAGTAAGATCAAAATGATAGTTTTGACTTTTTGCTTTGTCAAAATTTTCCTCATTTTAACTCTGCATAGCCTTCTGGCATATCCATTTTGATTTTGGTTGGGTCTCTTCGGACAATGATGAGTTGGAAGGGCATGCCTCGACATCCAATAGCATTTCCATATGTTGTCCGACAAAAAATTTATATATTTTATTTTAATTTGAGACAAGCTACATAACGTAAAAGCCTAATATCAATAGTTCTATTGGTCCACATGGCAACACAAATGAGAAAAAAAAAAGGCATCTTTTAGAAAGGCCCTCTTCAGGCCCATATTTCCTATAATGGGTGACAACTTTAATAGCAGTTTCCAAAAAAAAAAAACTGACGATTGTTTCAGGTCTATTAACCAATCATGCAAGCAAACATGGAATTGACAACCTCAATCAGTTTTGAAACAAACCAATTCATCCAAGAACTAGAGTAAACCACCTTACTTGGATTCCTCAACCAATTTGCTTGTATATAATACCTCCATGGTTTGGTTCAATGCTTTGATACCAATAAAATGCCCATGGAGATCAAAAGAAAACTGGAGTACCATTAAATAAGTGAGAGATTGCATTAGATCAAACCTTCCCAACCAAATCCTGGACCAATAAGGATCTAGCCCCCAAGCAAAAGGGAGAAAGACAAAACTGATCAATAGATGTACTTCCCAATCCAACAATATACAGTTGTAGAACTCTCCACAATTCCAAAAGACACTAGTAAGTGTTTATATAGAGTAAAGAGAACACCCTACATGTCCATGCACGAAATCGACATGGAAGCGGTCTAATTTATCATGCCAACCTCCCATGCATGTCTACTGCATGTGGGAATACCCCTTGCCCATAATAGCTAGGACTCATACAAAAGCATAGGGAATGCACACCCACACCCAAGCATGAATGCAACACACATGCTAGTATCGCATGCAAGTGATCATCAGTCCACATAGTCCTATTCGGCTATCATCTAAGTTAGGTCCATCTCCAATGTCCAAGGTACCCCCTAATGGACCAAATTCCATTAGTGCCATGACATTGGTGCACACCATTGCATACATTAATGAGCCGATAAGTGAGTGGTACCTTTGTTGGCAAAGAATTTGGATGCCAACTAAATAATGTACTGGTCTAAAATGTGTCATGTCAAATTTTCTTGATGGATTTAACTTAGTACTTCTAAGCAGTGAAGTGTTGTTGCTTGAAAGCAAACAATCGTCAACATAAAGAGTAATATTATGTAGCTTGGACCATCATACTTAATATAGATATTCGAGTTAGCAACATTAGATTAAAAGTCGAGTTATAATAGATAATTATTGATTTGTTGAAATCAAGCCCTAGGTGGTTGTTTGAGCCCATAGAGACGGCTTTAGAATCTTACAAACTTGGTTTTGAAGACCTTCAACGACATAGCCTTCAGGCTATTGCATATAGATATCTTCATGGATGTAAGCATTCAAGAATGCAATTTGTACATCCAGTTGATGTACTTCAAGATCTTTTGCTACTACAATTGCAACAAGGTTCAAATAGAAGAAAGTTTTAAAAAAAGGACTAAAAATCGATGTGCAATTGATACTTGGTAATTGTTTGGTTACAAGTCTTGCTTTCCATATAGAAATAGAACCATTAGAGTTGTATTTTTGTTTGAAGACTCCACTTGCATTGAATGATCTTCGAGTCTTGATAAGAGGGCTAGTTATAGTTCTTGATCAACGATTGTATTTATTTCCCATTGCTGCTTTCCACTCATTAGAATCTACAATAGACAATGCCTTTGAATAGAGAGAGGTTCTTCGGTTGCTCTTCGGAAAGCCTAAGGAGTAAAACTTTCTGGTAGATGCATCATTCAAACAAATCTTTGAATAGTTGGATGTTCTTCATGATTTGAGTCGAAAGAAAAATGGCAAGGTTTGACATGTAAAGTATATGGATATGAGACAGGAGTGTCTTCGACATTGGCAGACAATGGTAAGGATTTTCAACAAAAAATAAATTCATGGTCCTTTATTATGAAGTCTTGAAATTTGTCTTCTAGGCCCGACTGTATACATCTCTACTCATAAATGCCCTACAATTCACAAATCATAGACTTTGTAAGCCTTATAATCAAATGGATATCCAAGAAATATGCACTTGGCACTAGTAGGGTCAAACTTCTCGCTTTGTTCTAGTGGAATGTGTGCATAGTAGACACACTTGAAGATCCTTAGATGATCTACATATGGTCTTGTACTTGACCAAAATTCCTCGTTTTTTTTTTTGACAGCCTTGGAATTATAACGGTTTTAGCAAATAACAAGCTGTTTTAATAGCCTTTGTCCAAAACTTGTTCGGAAGATTAGCAACAAAATTATAAAGAAGACATGTAACATAGTTGTAGGCCCCTCCCTCACATTAGCATGACCTATTCTTATCATAAAAGAACTTGTCAATCAATCATTTAAAAATCACATGGGCATGAAAAGACACCTAGAATTGTATTGATCCATTCAAATTTTCAATGTAAGAACAATAGATCATTTACTATCCTCCACATATAATATAAGTGACATAATACTCAATAGCACAAGAAAAAGGGTGAGTGAAAATTTGCACCTTGGCTATATTCAACAAGGGATCTCACAAAGCAATCGATAGAAGATCCCCCTTCTTCTAGATGATCTTGGATTGACTTCTATTTAAAACCAAGCTTCGGATTGTAGGCTAGGCCATCAACAATGTGAGGTGGAACTCAAAATCTCTAGTGGCATCCTGATGTGACCCCCTTAACCTTTGGGCCACCCTTAGGTCATTAAAGGTATCATGGGAATGTGTCTCTCCCTCAAGCATCACCCTTCCTCACTGTTGTAAAGCTACCTTTACAAGCTTTACTTCCGGTGCCATCGGCGCCAGCTATGTCCCCGGCACCAGCAGCGCCCCTGCTGCACCCGGCGCCACTGTGACCAGAATCCAGCCGGCGCCAAGTTCCTATGGCTGAAAATCTTTGATCGTTTCTAGCGGAGTCCAGAGAGCTCAGATCGATGTGCAATCACCTCACACGATCTAGGCATGATTAAAGGAAGCCTGGGGATCAATAAAATCTAGAGAGAGAAAATGACTTTCTAGAAAGAGAAAATCCTAGAGAGGAAGAACGTGCTTTACCAGCTTGGGTAGAGTGCTTGGTATGAGGGGGGGTGCCGAATCACACCAATACTATAGGGGAGTGCGGGTTGCGACTCAGGGCGAGCTCCAACCAAGTCTCAGCCTCCCTTGCTAGAATGTTGTCATGGCTCTCGCCTTGGCATGCTAGCGCCCCAGAGACTAGGGTCGGTCACACACTTGAAATGTAACCTTCTCAGATTTATCAATAAAGTGGGATTTTTCTCAAACTGACTCTGATTACCTTCTGGGTTTCAGTGTTCGGTAAAAGCGCCAGTTGTAAGGCCGCTTTCAAAATTTTTAACTTGGCACATAGCTGAGGGTCGTATCCCAGGACGCCAGCGGTATGCCGTCAGGACCATTCGGTCCGTGGCGCCAGCAGTATGCTGTCGGGACCATTTGGTCCAGGAACTGGTTGTCTCCATATCTGTCGCGGCTTGTGGTTCTGAGTGTTCCTTGCATGAACGTGAATGGGTTAAGCTCTTGGGGAACGGGCTCTAACCTATCGGCTGAGTTGGATGGCTTGCTTGGGTGGAAGTTACCTGTTTATGGCTGTCCAGTCTGGCGTGACACCAGGTTGGCTTCCTGCGCTCGTGACGAAGCTTTCAGTTGGTTAAGTTTGATGTAAGTCAGACCGCTTGCTTGGAATGGATGTTACTCATTTGTAATGAAGCTTCGAGTTGGTTAAGTTTGATGTATGTCGGGCGGCTTGCTTGGAGGGAAGTCACCCACATCGGGACCGCCGATCTGGCATGGCACCAGGTTGGATCTCAATGTTGGTTTTCGGAACTTCAAGTGGGTTAAGTCTGATCGTTGTTGGCGAGTTGGCTGCTTGTATGTCAAGTGGGTTCGGATGGCAAGAGTTGAAGGCTGGGAAGCTAAGTCGTGGTTCCCGGCTCCCTTTGGGATGCCTGCGCTACATGTGGTATCAGAGCCGACTGGCCGGTCAGCTATGCGGATCTCACGGAAATGGCCACGGTTTGGGGTTCATCAAGACAACTGTTGTGCAAGGTGCTGCCCACAGTGTAAGCACGGGTGCGTCCACAGTCGGGGTGGTCGGCAGAACGGGGGACTTGATGAGTCAAGGTGCTGCCCTTGAGGTGTAAGCACGGTCAGTTCTCGCGGTTCGGGCCTGGCGCTGTCTACATGTAGGACGGATGAGGCAAAGTGCTGCCTAGGGAGGTGAAAGCACGGTCTGTACCTTGTGGGGTGCGGGGCGACATATTCGAATTGTACGGGTTAACCATTGATACAGAGATGCTGCTCGAATTCGGGTGTAAAGCACGGGTGGTTAGCTGCCGGTGCGGGATAGCTGCCGATCGTTAGCTATAAGGGCTATCGACCAAAAAGTGGTGGGGTGTGACTGAGGCAATGTGCTGCTTAATGGTGAAAGCACGGATAGTTGGAGGGGTGTCCTATGTGGGCTGATTCCGTGATCGATTTGTATGGGCGCGGCCAAGCAAAGGGCCGTTGGCAAGACCATCTCAAAGGGGGACCTTGTCTTTGTTACTTGTTAGTAAACCTGCCTGAGTGTCTTACTTGTATGTATTCGTGGTGAGTCTTAGTACTCGTGCTTTGTCTGGTTTGCATGATTGCTTGTGATACAAGGAGCTGATGGCTCGAGAAGGAACCTTTTCTTTTGAAGGCTGATACCATCAAACAAAGAGGACTACAGAATCTGTGGGGCGGATTTGCAGTTCAAGTACTCGCACGTGAACGGCAACGAAACGACTCAATGTTTGCAAAGGATGGATGGCTAGCCTGTTTCTTGGGTTAGTTTCATTTGCGACAACGCCCACCAGACGCAAGCAGGAAGTCAAAAGTTGAAAAGGGCAATTTCAGGGGAGATCTTCTATGGAGCAGTTGGTCTTCATTTTGGGACGGCCACCTTCGGAACTGAAACTCACTGAGCATGGGTGATATCCAGTATCAGTTGGGTTTTTCCTCAAAGGGGAAAGACTAGGATCCTCTTCAGAGATTGGCAACAAGTTGGATCGAGCCATAATCCTAGCAAATGGGAAGCAAAGTGTTGGAAAGGCTTTTTGTCCGAAGAACTCTACTCTAAGTCCGATCAACTGATTTTATAAGTGGAGGGGAACTATCACACACACTTCTCTCTTGGGGCAAATTTTGAATGAAAGTTGATCAAAATGGGGGCAAATTCAAGATGACCTAGCCATACTCACACGAGGAGACTGGCGAACTTTGGACCTAATAAGTTGACAAGTTTTTGTTGTGGAAAGGAAAGTTTGTTATAGGCTTTCTCTGGACCAGCAATGATGAGGAAACATATGAGTATGATGGCTTGTGTTACGTGTAAGGCAGCTGATCAATAAAAGAACTGTAAAAGTTGAATCTTGCATGAGAGACTTGGTATTTCGAACGGACGCTAAGGGACAGTTCGCGTTTAGATCGGACTAGTGCAAACTCTGGGTGCATGTGTCTGATTCAAAGAGAGCTACTTGAAGCCAAGCTCGATGTACACTTCTTGTTTTGCCTATGAGGCAACTGACCAGTGATGGAATTGTGAAAGTCAAGTTTTGCGCGACGGACATGGTGCTTCAAACAAACGCGAAGAGATAGTTCGGATGCGGATCAAACTGGTGCGACCCTTTGGCTTTCCACGAGGTCAATGGTTACATTTGGGCTGATTCAAAGAGCTACTTCAAGCTAAGTGAGAGGTGCATTGCGGAGTACTCAATCTTTGCCTACCTTAAAGAGCCAAGATGGAAAAGTATCAAGATCAGGCTGGGACAAGGAGAGAAATCAAGGTGCAGAAGCAACAAGGCACGGAGTGGACCATAAAGTGGGCAATCAAACGATAAATCCTTTGGCTCAGGGAGCCCTGATACCTGTGCGAAACTTAACAAATCTGGAGCTCAGGGAGCTCAACACAAAGTGGATCAGGGACAAATCAGGAGCTCAAAGGAGTTCCAAAGTCGAAAGTCAGAAGTGACAGGGGCGGATATTTCAAAGAAAGGCCTTTGTGACTAGTTAATAAGGTTTTTGGGTTTTACGAAAGCGATATCAAATCTACGCTTTTCCCATACAAAGATACATTTTCAAGTTATGAAATCTTTCAGTACAAAGAGCTGAGCCTCCGACTTGTTGTGTGCCAGCTTCAATGTTAATAAAAAGTGGCCAGTAAATTGAGTACTGTGCCAAGTAGCTTAAATGTATAGTTATTTTAATTGGGAGACACCTTTACTTTAATCTGACATCTGATGAGGACATCAGATTTTATAAAGGTGGGGTGGATGTTGTAAAGCTACCTTTACAAGCTTTACTTCCGGCGCCATCGGCGCCAGCTATGTCCCCGGCGCCAGCAGCGCCCCTGCTGCTCCCGGCGCCACTGTGACCAGAATCTAGCCGGCGCCACGTTCCTATGCCTGAAAATCTTTGATCGGTTCTAGCAAAGTCCAGAGAGCTCAGATCGATGTGCAATCACCTCACACGATCTAGGCATGACTAAAGGAAGCCTGGGGATCAATAAAATCTAGAGAGAGAAAATGACTTTCTAGAAAGAGAAAATCCTAGAGAGATAAAAACGTGCTTTACCAGCTTGGGTAGAGTGCTTGGTATGAGGGGGGTGCCGAATCACACCAATACTATAGGGAGTGCGAGTTGTGACTCAGGGCGAGCTCCAACCAAGTCTCAGCCTCCCTTGCTGGAATGTTGTCATGGCTCTCGCCTTGGCATGCTAGCGCCCCAGAAACTAGGGTCGGTCACTGTTGTAAAGCTGACTCGGGTGCACCCAGCGTGCCCTGTAAGACTCAAAGGGGTGACACTCCCTAAGGTCCCAGAGCAAGTTAGAACGTCAAGGACTGAGCCTCCGACCTGTGGTGAGCCAGTCAAGTAGTCACAAAGTCATGAGCTAGCTCTGGAGCTCGAGTCATGGCCTAGTCAGGAAAGCAGGTTGATTCGGCCGCCGGGACGGCTCCCGGGACCCATGTCCGGGAGCCAGATTGATTCTGCCAGGCTTGCCAGGCTTAATCAGCAAAATAAAAACTAAGTCCTAAAAAGCGTGCTTTACCAGAAAGCACTATGTTGCAAACCAGAGGGGGTGCGCCGAATCACAGCAGAACTATAGGGGGAGTCCGGCAGACAGAAACTTGGGCAGCTCAACCAGCGCCAGGAATCCAGTCGCCAGGTCTCAGCTCCCTCTACCAGCACGAGCCAGGCACAATGCCCAGCACGTGTTGGTGGCCCCGAGACCGGTCAGTCTATGTATGAATGTAACCTCTTCCAAATCTAATAAAGTTGATCCTTGGGGATGATTACCATTTCGGTTTCGCCTCCGGGACTGGTCCAAGTGGAAGGACCCTTACTACAACCTTTTTGCGTCGCTGGTGCCTAAGGGTCCCTGTCATCGACATGGGGCTTGCCGCTATGCCAATTGGTCAGTTTGGCGACCACTATGCCTTGGGTTTCGTGTGTGGCTTGTCTTTGCCTTTGGTTACCTTTTGGGGACGGATTCTGAGTTGGCTTTCGGGTTGGTTGGGATTTCAGTTTTCTTAAGTCTGAATGGTTAAGCTTGTTACGTTTCTGAGTTGGCTTTTACGTAAGTGGACGACGTCGACTATGTGAGCTGGATGCTTGTTGAGAGGACTCGGCCAATGTTTCTTTATAAATAGAAAGCACGAAATCCATACGAAATCCATGGATTTTATTTTCAAGGTGGGACGCTGCTAGGAGAGATAACAAAGGGCCAGTAGCAAATTGCTACTTGGTAATGCTTTTGATGGCTCGTTTGGGCTCTCCAAAAACGGTCTTGAACCAATTGTATGGTTCAAGAGGAGCATTGGCTATCTTGGCATGAGAATCAACTATCCTATGCAAAATCTAGGAAGTAATTCGATCTTTCCTGAGGTTGCCAACTATCAGGAAATTGTTAAGGAGCTGCACTGAGTGACCATGCTTGTGCTAGGAAGGAT
The DNA here is from genome assembly GCA_029204225.1 of Diphasiastrum complanatum. Taxonomy (NCBI): domain Eukaryota; kingdom Viridiplantae; phylum Streptophyta; class Lycopodiopsida; order Lycopodiales; family Lycopodiaceae; genus Diphasiastrum; species Diphasiastrum complanatum. The sequence goes on from CM055101.1 coordinate 32,106,151, forward strand.
TATGATATCTGTTGCAGATGGGACATCACGATGGATAGTATAACGCGACGACTGAAAGGTATCTGTGGAAGACATGATGGAAAAGGAGAGAAACTGAAAGTAATAGGCGCGAGTGTATATTAGAAAACAGTACAGAAAGTTTTGAAGGCTTTCGTCGTTGGAAAAATTGGCAAGAGCTTCGCTAGCACAAATGAAGAATGAATCAAATTCAGCCAACTTATAGGGGAAGGTCCGTTACACTGAATACTAGTTTGGCTGATCAGTTCTGAACAAAAATTTGCAGGCTTGTTTAGTATTGCGAAAATAGGCTATAAAAATCTCGGCGAAGGTTCCTGAGGTGCTAAAACCATTCAGCAAACTTTTTCCAGAGCTGGCAAAGGATGAACCTTCGCCCAAGAGGGTCCTTCGCCCAAGTACTATCATAAATGCAAATTTTCAAGATCTGAACCTTTAGCCAACCTAATTTTGACATTTTAAGACCATCTAGCATGTCAGCGAAGGTTTCTGAGGAGAGTAAGGTGCTCAACGAAGGTTCCCAAAATGGCATATTGTTGATCATTTGCCTAACTCAAAACAGGTACTGTTTTTGGAAAAGAAACTTTGCCCAAGTCAGTATAGATATATTTGAAGTGGATGTACAATCTGAAAGCTCAGCGAAGGTTTCCAATACTGTATAGGCAACATATGATCGAAACAGTGATTTTAGAAGTCATTTTCCATCAAAAATTATCTTTCATATTAGAGGAGTTCTAAATCCAAAAAAGACCCTTTGTAAAGATTTTTTTTATATTTTTTCTTATACATGGACCAATCAAAATACTCCAATTTGAAATCTACATAACGTAACTTTTTGAGTGCACATTTTGATTCCACACTAAAAATGGCATAACTTTTTAGTGGTAAGTCCGAATTTAGCGGAGTTTTGTGCATTGGAAAGCACTCAACAAGGGCTTTCCAATGATATGTTACATGACATACTTCTGACCTACGATTAAAAAGTTATGGCAAGTCAAAAGTATTAGTGTTATAATATTTTAATATTATAAACTACATCTTGCACGAATTCTTAAAGGGTCTTTTTGGAGCTCAAAACTCCTCTAATGTTGAAAGTATTTTCCTTCTTCTTTTTCGATTCTGATGACTTTTCTGACTTTTGCTCATCAGTCTTTCCTTATTTTTTTTTTACTGCCTTTTTGAAACAAAATTAACAATTAAGTAGTGAAAACAAACAATTGAAAAACAAATAAAAAATAAAAATCAATTGGATCATGCTTGTTGAACTGGCGGAGCAGGTTGCCAAAACTTGCGTAATCGACTGCCATTCACAGGAGTATCAAACCGTTTTCCGTCCAAGTGCTCAAGAATTACTGCTCCATAGTTCAGGATTTCCTTCACTTTATATGGGCCTTCACCGGTAAACTTCAATTTTCCCTTGATCAGCTTGGTTTTGTACATCATTGCGAGATCCCTTGCTTTTAGATCCTTTTTGTGTAATCAACAATCGTGCCATGCCTTACGGCGGGCTTTCTCTGCTGCTAACGCATGAACTGTCATCAATCTTGTTTCACACAATTTGTGCAACGCTTCATGACGTAGTTGTAAAGATTTATTATCATTTAATCATTCTGTTGCTACTATGCGTAAAGATGGTATTAAAAATTCAATCGGCATGACAACATCTTGACCATGAACCAGTTGACAGGGTGTTTGATTTGTACTATTTTTGTAAGCGGTTTTGAATACCCATAATGTTGATTTATGTTTCCAATCAGATCGACTCGCTTCAACTGTTTTCGTCATAATAGTGCAAAGAATCTTATTGGAAGATTTAGCTTGGCCATTCCCTCTGGGATAATAAGGAGTACTAAATCTGTGTATAACAAAAAAATCTTCCAATAAACACTTTATCGTTTGATTAACAAAGTGTGTACCCCAGTCACCGACAATCTTGATCGGACATCCAAATCTGATAATAATATTTTTGTAGAGAAACTTGGCCGTAGATTTCGCATCAGCAACTTTGACAACTTTGGCTTCAACCCACTTGGTCATATAATTAATTGCTACGATAATGTATTGGGCCTGAGATTCTCGCACGACATGATGAATAGGACCAACATAATCTAGTCCCCATTTTTCAAATGCGCTTGCGATAAAACCGGATGCAAGGGTTCATAGTTCTATCTAGTAGGCTGTCGTGCTTGTTGGCAAACATCACATGTCTGAATATAATTTTATGTGTCCTTATGAAGCGTAGGCCACCAACAACCTGATTGCAAAAGTTTGCGAACAGTAATATCTGTAGAGAAGTGTCCTCCGCCCATGCCATCATGTGAAAACATGATTAAATCTGGTATTTCATGCGGTAAAACACATCTATGTAAAATATTGTTTGATCCACGACGATACAATTGTCTTGCAATCAATTGATAAGGTTGAGCCTTATGAATCAATTGCCTCTTCTGTACTTTTGTCAAAGAGTCATTCGGTTTTCCTAGCATCAGGTACTCAACAATATCCGCTGCCCACTCAGGTACTGCTTCTACATATAATAATGCAGTGTCTGGTAATTCATCATCCACTTCAGTATTAACTGGTGCAGATTCAATTCGCGAAACGTAGTCGGCTAGATAATGTTGCTTCCCCTTTTGAACCACAATTCGAAAGTCAAATTCAGTCAATAATAGTAACCATCTTGCAATATGCCCAGTATTGCACGTCTTGTTTACCAAGTAAAGTAATAGCTGGTGATCCGTATAAAATACAAAATGCATTTTCATGAGGTAATGACGAAATTTCTGAACAGAAAAATCATGGCTAACGCTTCACGTTCTGTTGTTGAATAGTTCTTCTCTAGATCTGTAAGCTATCTGCTTGCAAATCGTATTGGATAGTCCTTCTTATACTCACTTGGCTGTGTCAAAATTGATCCAATTGCATATTTCAAGGCATCAGTGTGAACATAAAACGCAACCGTTCAATCTGGAGAATGCAGTATTGGTGTTGAAATTAATGCTTTTTTTAATTTTTCAAAGGCTTCTAACGCCTCTACTATCTAAATAGGAACAATAGTTAGTTTGTATATAGGTCTTGCTAAATCCGCAAAGAAGATAATAAAAATTTGATAGTAGTTCACATGACCCATAAACACGTAAACTCCACGAATTGTTGTTGGCGGTGGCAATTCCACAATAACCTTGATTTTAGAATAATCTGTGGCAATGCCATGTCTCGATATCACATGCCCAAGCACAACTCCGTGGGAAACCCATATCTGGCATTTTTCTGGATTTAAAGAAATTTGATACTTGCGACATCTTTCAAATACTTTCTCCAATCAATCCAAGTAGTCTATATCTGTACTATTTATGGACTCCCAGGTCCAAGTAAATCTCAAGGAATTTCTATAGATAATCTTTAAAAGCAAATTGCATTACTCTTTGGAACGAACTTGGTGCATTACAGAGTCCAAACGACATTACTTTGTAAGCATAGGTGTCCCATTCTGTTGTAAAAGCTGTTTTGTGGCGATCTGCAATCCATCCAGAAAACTATAAGCTTCCGCTCCAGCAAGGCGGTCCAAAATGCTTTCAGTAAAAGGTAACAGAAAGTGATCCTTCCTCGTCACTTTGTTCAAAGCCTTGAGATTCACACAAATTCTCAATTTTCCATTCTTCTTAGGAACAATGACAATCGGTGAAACCCATTTGGTTGCTTCGACATGGAGTACTTCATTAGATTCTTCAAATCTAGCACAAAATAGTGGCTCCTGATGAACTTCTGGTTCAGCTTGAGTTAACTTTTGTGCTAATACTTCTTTTGCTTTTGGCACCAACTTCAAAAACTGTCCCAACGAAATATTGATCTTACTAGGCAAAATATTGATGAGCAGTTCTATTTGCAATGCTTCCGGTTCAGTCATCTTGAAGGGTTCTTCATGATGATGCAATTGAACATTCATATTTGTATGTGAATTTTTTAGTGACTGCAATGGTGAAGAATGAACTTCAGCTGTTGCTCTAGCAGCTTCAAGCTCCTCTTCTTCTTGCAGATGTTTGATCCATTGCCTCAAATCTTGATATCTTCTTTTTCTGCATCCTCAACCCAAGATCTAATCAATTTAGCATCGAGGAGATGAAGTTATTTGTCACGCATGGATTCGTTTCCATGAGAGCGATAGCGTAGTTCAGATTTCAGCATGAATGGAAGATCCACATTTAACTTTAACATCCATTAATCCTAAGCATTAACACTACATCCATTAACACTAGATCCATAATGCATATAACTTACACTTTCTCTCTCTCCCTTTCTCCCTCATAAAAGTATAAAAACATGCAATCCCAATAACAATGAGATCCAACAATTAGCAAAACTCAACAAAAGCATGAGAGATGGAGAAAAAGTGATAGAGAGCAAGGACATTCATAAATCTCACAAGAGAACCAATCTGCTTTATTGAAATGAAGATATGTACATCTGTAGGAACTCGAGTTGGTCCCTTTTCATAGTAGAGAGAAGGACCCTGGCCTCTGAATCCTATTGGTCCATTTCTGCCTCCCTAATTATTCAAATTTAAAAAAGAGTGGGAAACCCAACTTTATTCACTAACTTGACATTTAGGCTCTACGACATCAAAGATCCCGCAAAAAGGCCTAAAGTCCTTTTATTGATTTTCAACTAATCAAATCTCTATGTGATCATCGGGTTGGACTTACACACATAGGGTGCCAAATCCCTCTCACTTAATAACTAGGGTTAGGGTTGCCTTGAGATCCGCAAACACTCCAACAGTATGCTTGACGGGCTACTTTATAGATGGTTAGCACTGTCTCAGCACAAAATCCATGGAGAGTTACATTTAATCAACAAAGCCAAATCATGTGTGTCTACTACAAAAGAGTTTGTATGGCCTTAAGCAAGGCCTTAAGCAAGGCCATCAAGTTGGTATGCTAAGCTTAACACTTTTTTACTCTCTGAAGGCTTTGTTATGAGTGAGTATGATCATTCACTTTATTATAGGTTTGCTAGAAATGATGTTACCATCTTGCTAATCTATGTGGATGATATCATCGAGTGGTGGAGGCAATCAAGATGTGGAGGATATCAAGAGTGCTCTTAAGAAGGAGTTTGAGGTGCATGATCTTGGTAACTTGCATTCTTCTCAATCTACTTTCATTTTTCAAGAAAAGTATGCTAATTCTATTCTAGAAAGATTTCATATGGTAGATGCAAAAGCTAATGATACACCTATGGAGTCTCATATAAAGCTAACTATAAGAGGTAGTGAAAGATCCTTCAAGGACATTACTCTCTATAGAAAGCTAGTTGGTTCACTCATCTATCTAACCATTAATAGACCATATCTAAGCTATTGTGTTGGAATATTGAGTCAATTCATGCAAGATTCTAGTGAAGACATTGGAAGCTAGAAAAACGAGTTTTGAGGTACATCATTGGAACTCGAGCTTTTGGCATATTGTATGAGAGATCATCATCTAATCTTTTTGGATTTTCAGATTCGGACTATGCTGGAGATGTAATCGATAGGAAATTCCTTAGTGCTTATTGTATTTTCATAGGTGATGGAGCTATATCATGGATGTCAAAGAAACAAGCCACTATCTCATTGTCATCTAGTGAGGCCGAGTACAAAGCTCTTACACATTGCACAAAGGAGATGGTATGGATCAAGAGGATGATCAAGGATCTTCACTTGCTAAATTTTTTAGAGAGCCAGAGTCAGTCTAGGGCAAGATACACTAATCCAATTGTGGATGACCTTGAGTATGTTGGGAGTCGAGACTCTTATGTAGTTATATAAAATGAAATGTGGATACTTGTTAACTACTTCATATGTGATGTGAAGTGGTTCAAGGTTCAAGACAATAGTCGAAATGTTCTGACATTTCAAGCCTTTTCATCATTGATTTAATAATAGATTTTGCTATGGTCACGTATGATGCTCTTGTGTTATCACAAATGCAAACAAATGCAAATTTGTTAAAAAAAAATATGAACAAAGTAATGATAATTGAAGGAGCACACACCATAGCCACCAATGATGGAAAACCACAACATTACTTAGAAAGAGAAAATATACAATAAAAATTACTAGCCCAATTCACACTCTATTGTTACTTAATTAGTTACTTGGTACAAAGTCCAAGAGTCAACATTATAATAGCATAAACTAGGTTAGCCTATGTAGAACGATCATTGTCTTTCTAATACATTTTACTATTTGTGTATAGTTTTAGGTACACAATCCTTGTAATAACATTTATGTTTTATAATCTCATGTTTAAACATTTGACTAAATTGTTGTGCGTGTTTTCCTCTTTCCAACTTATTTGAGCCCATAGAAGTGTCATGCCAGCCGAGTTAATTCAAGGTCTGGAGGTACATTTTGAAGGTGCTAACATGAAAATTCACATGGAGAATACTATATCAACTTTAAGTCCTATATTTTTTGTGTTTGAGTGTGCATAATCCTTTGATTAAGATGAGAAGGCAATCCCTTAGTTGTAAATACAAGCTTGCTATCATGAGATAGGATTGTAGTTGCCTATGGACTAGTGACAAATGTGGCTACCATACTAGGTTCTCGTAGGACTTGTCATTTGGGCATTCCAGATTGACAAAATCATGGGCATTGACCTAGATAACTAAAAAAGGTCCTCCCTAAAATTTGAAATTTCACTCATGAAATTTAGCATTGTTAAGCAAGGAAAACTGTTTACTTGTAGTTCCTTACTCTTTATGTTGCATTAGTTCAAAGTTTTCCTTCTAGTATACAAAATGACCATAAATGTTGCATAAAGACTGTTTCCAATGACAATGGTTAGCTTGAAGCATCTTCAATATTATTTTGCAAAGGGTCTTACTTGACAATTTGGCTTGCTCTTTTCATCTTGGATAGTATGACATAATGTTTGTATGTATCATTAGAAAGGATGAAAACATGTGAGTGATAGTCTTATTTGAAAGTTGAGTGCTATGATCATTGACTAACTTTAATCAAACAACCATATCACACATGAATGTTCCCACCAAAAAGCCTTGCAATGCTACCTTACTTTACTAATTTGGCCTCAATCCATTTCATAGTATAGTTAGACTTATGATGATGTATCTTGTTTGTGTACTTTGAGCCATCAGGTGGTTCAAAACAACAAATGTTTTGAAAGGGCTCTAGGCTAGTGTGGGTTGTAGAGGCATCATACTTCCTTTTTATGGCTTATGGTAATGTTGGCACACACCACATTGTCAGACAAAATGGAGGATGACCTTGAATAGGGTTAACCACCAAAACCCTTCTTGTAGGACTTTTTAGCCAATTATTATATTGCAAGTGTGTGTAGCCCACTCCTTGCTGGGTTAGATGTGTGATAGAGGAAAGTTCATGAGGCATGATACATCCACATAGAATGTGGCATGTGCATAGTCAATAGAGCTTGCTCATAATGAGTGAATAAGAACACAAATTTTTTAGTTGAGAATTATGTTTGATAGTTCATTTGGTACCCTCTTTTTGTTGTGGGTACATCTTTTATTCAAAATGAATGATTACCCATGTACTATTGCTTTCTTTTTTGAACAACAACCTTGAGAACTGTTGAAAAAGAATTAAACACTTGGCAATTCTTCTTATGGTACAAGGATAATCTACAAAATATGATAGCACTTCATGATGAACATATAATACAAACTGATTGGCAAGGAGGTATTGATATTTCATATAATAGGGTCTCTTGGTCCTTTTTCATATAGTTAAGATCAATCTCTATTAGCTTCCAATCTCAATCTCAATCTCAATCTTCCTTTAGTACGCTTGATAATCTTTTTCATGCTCCTCTAGTTGTCTATCAACAATTCTAATGGCATACTTTGAAGTGTTATGTGCATGTGAAATTTGAAAGGCTATTTTGGGTGCAAGGATGAAAAGGATAGTGAGGCTTGCTTTAGCTTATAGAAAGCTTTTGGGGCCTAGAATGTCCGACCACTCAACTCATGTATTGTCATGCTATACCAACAGGCTTAATATAGATTTTGTAGTGAAAAGTATCGTTCCCACAGAAGACAACGTTAGAAAGTTATGTTTTTGGTGTAATTATGGCAGGTGGTTTCGAATGTTATTCAAGTTGTCAATAGACATTAAAAAGTAACCAGTATTACTTATATTTGGAATGGGTAATGTTAATGAATTCAGAACAACAATCTGGCCTCTATCGAATTGAAGGAAGCGCGTTCTACAAAAGAAATGTTATCAGAGGAGTACAGCAGACTACACTCTGGCTGACTAAGGTGTCAACAGAGAATCGGAAATTGTTCGATGTATTCGCAATTGCGCAGACAATTAATTAATCGAGTTCGCGAACTATTCGTTCCTAGACAATAGTCCTCAACAACTAAAGCCCAACTTAATGGTAAAAGAGCACGTTAGAAACTTATGTCAATGCCAATCAGGAAAACAGATCAGAGACTCAATTCTTCAGACAGGGACTGTCATCTCATTTGTATACATACAACTTAATTCAATGATCGTGCTAGACTGCACAAAGATAGTCATTATTCGAGTGTCGAAAAGAAAGTATTCGCGACAGATGAATAAGATGATTTTAAGACAGTTCTTTAGAGCATGCTTTACAGAAACACAGCACACGACTGTAATGCACTAGAGCGTCTGTCTGATCAAAGAGTAATTCATGAAATGCATTAGAGATTGTTAGCAGACTCGAGATCACTCACACTCAGCAGTGCGGAGAACAGAGATAAGGGAGAATAACTCACAGAACTCTATTCACTTCTTCAATCTCTTACATAAGCATAAACTCTTCTCTCTCGATGATCGAGACTGAAGTGTGAGATCAATATATGTTCTACGGGGCGAACAAACACACCTCTTAAACAATAGGTGCGTCGCTCCCGCGAAAGGGTCTAGTTAAGAATTAAACTGAAAATACGTTCAGCTATACTGTAAGAGGTATACTTAACTATGAGTTAAAGTTACTCTAGTTTAACATGTCTTTTCATAACTAGTCGTTTCGTATGGATGACCTAGTTAAGGGTTATCCAAGGCAATGTCTTTTCTTATTAAAGGTCTAGCCCTTAATTTATAAGGCAAGTACCTAGGAGATATATTCTCGAAAAATGACTTAGGCCTCTTCATGATTTATACTTAACCAGCTCATATCTTCATTTTCGAGTATATCATGCCATATTTATGTTGATATTCAATTTTTGACATTTGTGTGGCATCACATGTATTGTTCATGAAAGTTTAGCAAAGTCCAATATGATTATTCAGTTATAAGTGTAATACCTCATTTCAATCTATGCTTAGCCAATGGCATGTTTTGAAACAAAATGTCCAAGCATTATCTTGTGAGTGATCTTGATTTGGCACTTGGTTGGGTTTAGCGATAAGTTACAATACAACATCTAAATCTCAATTGAAAATGAGTTTTTGGTGAAAGCATTTCTCACACATGCGCGCCCGCGCGGCCCTTTCATAGCACATGCATAATGGGAAGTGCACTTAGGTGGGTGTTGGTGCATGACAAGCATGTGTTTGGAAAAGTCAATAGTTCTTGATAACGAATTGGTAGAGTATCAACTGTTTGGCTCTTTGCCAAACTTTTAATGCTCAAAAACCAAGATTTGCAAAATGGGGTATAAATTGACTAGACATGGCCATTGGTGATAAATTCACCTAATATCTAGAGATAGATTCCACCTAGGTGCACTTGAGTATCAAATACTTCATTTAAACTTTTGGGATTTGTTCAAACTTTTAGCACCTTTCAATTGCTAAAATGCCATTCAACATCCAATTTACATAAGTGTAAAGAATTTTCGTGAATATTCTAGTGGTATGATAAGCTGACCCATGAGGAAGACATAAATTCAAGAGGTTCAGCCACATAGATTTACTACTGAACGATATCACTTTTGAGGATGCTAAGACTAATGCTTTTTGGCAACATATTAGAGTAACTACTCTTTGGAACATCTGGCTACATAGAAATAGCAGGGAATTCAGGGGTGGTGACTTTTGTATCTCCCCCTTGCTTCTTTTTAGAGAGGCTGAAAACTTTCATGCCTGTAATTTTATTTCTAGCATGTACTTGGTATAAATTTCCTAATCTATGGCTAGCTTTTTCGAGAGAAAAAAAAAATTGTTAGAAAAAATCTAAATAACTTTTACCCTTATGTCTATTGTTGTAAAGCTACCTTTACAAGCTTTACTTCCGGTGCCATTGGCGCCAGCTATGTCCCCGGCGCCAGCAGCGCCCCTGCTGCTCCCGGCGCCAACGGCGCCGGCGCCGCTCCCGGCGCCACTGTGACCAGAATCCAGCCGGCGCCAAGTTCCTATGGCTGAAAATCTTTGATCGGTTCTAGCGAAGTCCAGAGAGCTCAGATCGATGTGCAATCACCTCACACGATCTAGGCATGATTAAAGGAAGCCTGGGGATCAATAAAATCTAGAGAGAGAAAATGACTTTCTAGAAAGAGAAAATCCTAGAGAGAGAAAAACGTGCTTTACCAGCTTGGGTAGAGTGCTTGGTATGAGGGGGGGTGCCGAATCACACCAATACTATAGGGGAGTGCGGGTTGCGACTCAGGGCGAGCTCCAACCAAGTCTCAGCCTCCCTTGCTGGAATGTTGTCATGGCTCTCGCCTTGGCATGCTAGCGCCCCGGAGACTAGGGTCGGTTACACACTTGAAATGTAACCTTCTCAGATTTATCAATAAAGTGGGATTTTCCTCAAACTGACTCTGATTACCTTCTGGGTTTCAGTGTTCGGTAAAAGCGCCAGTGGTAAGGCCGCTTTCAAAATTTTTAATTTGGCACATAGCTGAGGGTCGTATCCCGGGACGCCAGCGGTATGCCGTCGGGACCATTCGGTCCGTGGCGCCAGCGGTATGCTGTCGGGACCATTTGGTCCAGGAACTGGTTGTTTCCATATCTGTCGCGGCTTGTGGTTCTGAGTGTTCCTTGCATGAACGTGAATGGGTTAAGCTCTTGGGGAACGGGCTCTAACCTGTCGGCTGAGTTGGATGGCTTGCTTGGGTGGATGTTACCTGTTTATGGCTGTCCAGTCTGGCGTGGCGCCAGGTTGGCTTCCAGCGCTCGTGACGAAGCTTTCAGTTGGTTAAGTCTGATGTAAGTCAGACCGCTTGCTTGGAATGGATGTTACTCGTTTGTAACGAAACTTCGAGTTGGTTAAGTTTGATGTATGTCGGGCGGCTTGCTTGGAGGGAAGTCACCCACATCGGGACCCCCGATCTGGCATGGTGCCAGGTTGGATCTCAATGTTGGTTTTTGGAACTTCAAGTTGGTTAAGTCTGATCGTTGTTGGCGAGTTGGCTGCTTGTATGTCAAGTGGGTTCGGATGGCAAGAGTTGAAGGCTGGGAAGCTAAGTCGTGGTTCCCGGCTCCCTTTGGGATGCCTGCGCTACATGTGGTATCAGAGCCGACTGGCCGGTCAGCTATGCGGATCTCACGGAAATGGCCACGGTTTGGGTTTCATCAAGACAACTGTTGTGCAAGGTGCTGCCCACAGTGTAAGCACGGGTGCGTCCACGGTCGGGGTGGTCAGCAGAACGGGGGACTTGATGAGTCAAAGTGCTGCCCTTGAGGTGTAAGCACGGTCAGTTCTCGCGGTTCGGGCCTGGCGCTGTCTGCACGTAGGACGGATGAGGCAAAGTGCTGCCTAGGGAGGTGAAAGCACGGTTTGTACCTTGTGGGGTGCGGGGCGACATATTCGAACTGTACGGGTTAACCATTGATACAGAGATGCTGCTCGAATTCGGGTGTAAAGCACGGGTGGTTAGCTGCCGGTGCGGGATAGCTGCCGATCGTTTAGCTATAAGGGCTATCGACCAAAAAGTGGTGGGGCGTGACTGAGGCAATGTGCTGCTTAATGGTGAAAGCACGGATAGTTGGAGGGGTGTCCTATGTAGGCTGATTCCGTGATCGATTTGTATGGGCGCGGCCAGGCAAAGGTCCGTTGGCAGGACCATCTCAAAGGGGGACCTTGTCTTTGTTACTTGTTAGTAAACCTGCCTGAGTGTCTTACTTGTACATATTCGTGGTGAGTCTTAGTACTCATGCTTTGCCTGGTTTGCATGATTGCTTGTGATACAAGGAGCTGATGGCTCGAGAAGGAACCTTTTCTTTTGAAGGCTGATACCATCAAACAAAGAGGACTACAGAATCTGTGGGGCGGATTTGCAGTTCAAGTACTCACACGTGAACGACAACGAAACGACTCAATGTTTGCAAAGGATGGATGGCTAGCCTGTTTCTTAGGTTAGTTTCATTTGCGACAACGCCCACCAGACGCAAGCAGGAAGTCAAAAGTTGGAAAGGGCCATTTCAGGGGAGATCTTCTATGGAGCAGTTGGTCTTCATTTTGGGACGGCCACCTTCGGAACTGAAACTCACTGAGCATGGGCGATATCCAGAATCTGTGCGGCGGATTTGCAGTTCAAGTACTCGCACGTGAACGACAACGAAATGACTCAATGTTTGCAAAGGATGGATGGCTAGCCTGTTTCTTGGGTTAGTTTCATTTGCGACAACGCCCACCAGACGCAAGCAGGAAGTCGAAAGTTGGAAAGGGTAATTTCAGGGGAGATCTTCTATAGCAGTTGGTCTTCATTTTGGGACGGCCACCTTCGGAACTGAAACTCACTGAGCATGGGTGATATCCAGTATCAGTTGGATTTTTCCTCAAAAGGGAAAAGACTAGGATCCTCTTCAGAGATTGGCAACAAGTTGGATCGAGCCATAATCCTAGCTGATGGGAAGCAAAGTATTGGAAAGGCTTTTTGTCCGAAGAACTCTACTCTAAAGTCCGATCAGCTGATTTATTAAGTGGAGGGAAACTATCACACACACCTCTCTCTTGGGGCAAATTTTGAATTAAAGTTGGTCAAAATGGGGGCAAATTCAAGGTGACCTAGCCATACTCACACGAGGAGATTGGCGAACTTTGGACCTAATAAGTCGACAAGTTTTTGTTGTGGAAAGGAAAGTTTGTTATAGGCTTTCTCTGGACCAGCAATGATGAGGAAACATATGAGTACGCTGGCTTGTGTTACGTGTAAGGCAGCTGATCAATGAAGGAACTGTGAAAGTTGAGTCTTGCATGAGAGACTTGGTATTTCGAACGGACGCTAAGGGACAGTTCGCGTTGAGATCGGATTAGTGCAAACTCTGGGTGCATGTTTCTGATTCAAAGAGAGCTACTTGAAGCCAAGCTCGATGTACACTTCTTGTTTTGACTGTGAGACAACTAACCAGTGACGGAATTGTGAAAGTCAAGTTTTGCGCGACGGACATGGTGCTTCAAACAAACGCGAAGAGATAGTTCGGATGCGGATCAAACTGGTGCGACCCTTTGGCTTTCCACGAGGTCAATGGTTACATTTGGGCTGATTCAAAGAGCTACTTCAAGCTAAGTGAGAGGTGCATTGCGGAGTACTCAATCTTTGCCTACCTTAAAGAGCCAAGATGGAAAAGTATCAAGATCAGGCTTGGACAAGGAGAGAAATCAAGGTGCAGAAGCAACAAGGCACGGAGTGGACCATAAAGTGGGCAATCAAACGATAAATCCTTCGGCTCAGGGAGCCTTGATACCTGTGCGGAACTGAACAAATCTGGAGCTCAGGGAGCTCAACACAAAGTGCATCAAGGACAAATCAGGAGCTCAAAGGAGTTCCAAAGTCGAAAGTCAGAAGCGACAGGGGCGAACATTTCAAAGAAAGGCCTCTGTCACCAGTTAATAAGGTTCTCGGGTTTTACAAAAGCGATATCAAATCTACGCTTTTCCCAAACAAAGATATATTTTCAAGTTATGTAATTTTTGAGTACAAAGAGCTGAGCCTCCGACTTGTGGTGTGCCAGCTTCAATGTTAATAAAAAGTGGCCAGTAAATTGAGTATTGTGCCAAGTAGCTTAAATGTATAGTTATTTTAATTGGGAGACACCTTTACTTTAATCTGACATCTGATGAGGACATCAGATTTTATAAAGGTGGGGTGGATGTTGTAAAGCTACCTTTACAAGCTTTACTTCCGGCGCCATCGGCGCCAGCTATGTCCCCGGCGCCAGCAGCGCCCCTGCTTCTCCCGGCGCCAACGGCGCCGGCGCCGCTCCCAGCGCCACTGTGACCAGAATCCAGCCGGCACCAAGTTCCTATGGCTGAAAATCTTTGATCGATTCTAGCGAAGTCCAGAGAGCTCAGATCGATGTGCAATCACCTCACACGATCTAGGCATGATTAAAGGAAGCCTGGGGATCAATAAAATCTAGAGAGAGAAAATGACTTTCTAGAAAGAGAAAATCCTAGAGAGAGAAAAACGTGCTTTACCAGCTTGGGTAGAGTGCTTGGTATGAGGGGGGGTGCCGAATCACACCAATACTATAGGGGAGTGCGGGTTGCGACTCAGGGCGAGCTCCAACCAAGTCTCAGCCTCCCTTGCTGGAATGTTGTCATGGCTCTCGCCTTGGCATGCTAGCGCCCCGGAGACTAGGGTCGGTTACACACTTGAAATGTAACCTTCTCAGATTTATCAATAAAGTGGGATTTTCCTCAAACTGACTCTGATTACCTTCTGGGTTTCAGTGTTCGGTAAAAGCGCCAGTGGTAAGGCCGCTTTCAAAATTTTTAATTTGGCACATAGCTGAGGGTCGTATCCCGGGACGCCAGCGGTATGCCGTCGGGACCATTCGGTCCGTGGCGCCAGCGGTATGCTGTCGGGACCATTTGGTCCAGGAACTGGTTGTTTCCATATCTGTCGCGGCTTGTGGTTCTGAGTGTTCCTTGCATGAACGTGAATGGGTTAAGCTCTTGGGGAACGGGCTCTAACCTGTCGGCTGAGTTGGATGGCTTGCTTGGGTGGATGTTACCTGTTTATGGCTGTCCAGTCTGGCGTGGCGCCAGGTTGGCTTCCAGCGCTCGTGACGAAGCTTTCAGTTGGTTAAGTCTGATGTAAGTCAGACCGCTTGCTTGGAATGGATGTTACTCGTTTGTAACGAAGCTTCGAGTTGGTTAAGTTTGATGTATGTCGGGCGGCTTGCTTGGAGGGAAGTCACCCACATCGGGACCCCCGATCTGGCATGGCGCCAGGTTGGATCTCAATGTTGGTTTTTGGAACTTCAAGTTGGTTAAGTCTGATCGTTGTTGGCGAGTTGGCTGCTTGTATGTCAAGTGGGTTCGGATGGCAAGAGTTGAAGGCTGGGAAGCTAAGTCGTGGTTCCCGGCTCCCTTTGGGATGCCTGCGCTACATCTATGCACCGTGGAATGGAATTGTAGTTATATTGTTTCCATTGATTTAAGATGTCGTACATTTGTGGTGAGGAAGTTAGGCTTTGCCATATATGAATGGTCATCTAGTTTTTAGCCACCATAGAGGATGGCTAGGCATGTGGCTTAATTTTAAGTGCCACACACTTTGGCTTATGTGGGTTCAGCCCTCTATAACCTTTTAATGGCCTTATGTTGCATTGTAAGCCTATGACGTTTTCTTGATGGATGCTAAGATAAATAATCTAGTGGCAAGAAAATGTAGGGCACTTTTATATATTCATGATTTAACTCAGAATGCATTAGTTGCTTTATTTGAGAGAACGAATAACATCGTATTACAACTACCAATGATTGCACGAAGGAGCATCTTTTGAAGAGAATAATTTTTTGCAAAGCGAGAGAAGACAAGACTTTTGCAAAGTTTAATTCTAGGCTAGGATTAACACTAAAATGTCAAGCAAACTCTTTAGTGTAGGGCAAGTACCATTAGGTTTTCCACCTTGGCATGCCTAGTGTGGTCTCCAATCACCATCCCTCATATCATAATGGCTTAAAAGATATTTTCAATCCAACTATATATAACACATATGACACTGGCAACGATATTTTTAGTGACCTTTACAAGTGGTTTGGGTGATTTTTTGAAATTACAGGCTCTCTAGGAAATCTTGCATGACCTTGATCACTCGTAAAGGTCACTAGAAGGACCATTCTTGTATGTAAAGCTTGAGTGAAAATTTGATCTACACTTACAAAAGTAAACATAAGATGTCAATGTAAAAGAATTTAGAGCATAATCATTTTTAAAAATTGATCTAATGAATTGGTCAATAGTTTTATCGACAATGAACTCTTTAATATTATATTATGGCTTTTTTGTGATTTGTTACACGAGTGAATTTTGTTGCCTCCATATAAAGGAATTATGTTTTAGTTCAAAAAGCAATAGCATTGAATAGTCAAGGAGAATAGCATTGAATGGTGTGAAGATTTGGATTCCTTGGAAATAACAAGCCCCTAAGCAACAAGGGGCAAACTTGGTAGCATTCGTCTTTCAATTTAAAATATTATGTCAAAACAAAGTGCTATTGAAGAGGATTAATTATAGGTTAAATCCCCCGAACGGGGCAACTACCCTAGGGCAAGTGTTGCGCCGGCGCCTCAAAGGGCGCTGGGACTTCAGCGGTTTCCCCAACACGCGCTTAAGTCTAACATTCATCCATCATGCACTTACGTAAAAGCCAACTCAGAAATGTAACAAGCTTAACCATTCAGACTTAAAAAAACTGGAATCCCAACCAACACGAAAGCCAACTCAGAATCCGTCCCCAAAAGGTAACCAAAGGCAAAGACAAGCCACACATGAAACCCAAGGCATAGTGGTCGCCAAATTGACCAATTGGCATAGCAGCAAGCCCCATGTTGATGACAGGGACCCTTAGGCGCCAGCGACGCAAAAAGGTTGTAGTAAGGGTCCTTCAACTTGGACCAGTCCCGGAGGCGAAACCGAAATGGTAATCATCCCCAAGGATCAACTTTATTAGATTTGGAAGAGGTTACATTCATACATAGACTGACCGGTCTCGGGGCCACCAACACGTGTTGGGCATTGTGCCTGGCTCGTGCTGATAGAGGGAGCTGAGACCTGGCGACTGGATTCCTGGCGCTGGTTGAGCTGCCCAAGTTTCTGTCTGTCGGACTCCCCCTATAGTTCTGCTGTGATTCGGCGCACCCCCTCTGTTCTGAAACATAGTGCTTTCTGGTAAAGCACGCTTTTTGGGACTTAGTTTTTATTTTGCTGATTAAGCCTGGCAGAATCAGTCTGGCTCCCAGACATGGGTCCCGGCAGCCGTCCCGGCAGCCGAATCAACTTGCTTTCCTGACTAGGCCATGACTCAAGCTCCAGAGCTAGCTCATGACTTGTGACTACTTGACTGGCTCACCACAGGTCCGAGGCTCAGTCCTTGACGTTCTAACTTGCTTTGGGACCTTAGAGAGTGTCACCCCTTTGAGTCTTACAGGGCACGCTGGGTGCACCCGAGTGAGCTTTACAACATCCTCCCTTCGTTTGAGAAAGCTGATGTCCTCATCAAGGCCAAACTAGAACCTAAGACTCATGGCACAGGCTTAATTCACCGGCCAGACTTTAGTCACATATACAAGGGCACGGGCTTGATTCACCGGCCAAAGGAAACCAACTGTAAAGAGAAGTAATGATATTGTGTTTTGCACCCAACACAGGAAAAGTGTGGATCTAGTTCACTTACGTAAAACCTGTGTAAAGCTACTACACTTAGACATTAGACTGAAGCTCACTCCTCGATGAGAAATGCGGCTTACTTTATTAACATGAAAGAAAAAGGTACTTACGGCTCCCTTAAGCCTCAGATATGTCGTTTTCGTCGCACGTTCGAATGAGTCCCCTAGGACTCTAGATATTTCGTTTGGTCGTCCAGGTTGAGCTCCTTGAGCTTTGCATCGGCACTTAGATTCATCTCTGATGTAGAAACTGCAGGCAATGTTGGCTCCATTTGATCTCGCGTCAGCTGGTTTGTCACTGTTGGATGTCCTTCGTTAAAGAAGTGAGCTTTCGCTTGGTCACACAAGGTGAGCTCCTTGAGCTCTGCATCGGCACTTGAATTCACCTTTGATGTAGAGACTATAGGCAATGTTGGCTCCATTTGTTCCCGTGTCAGCTGGTCTATCACTGTTGGCTGTCCTTCGTTAAAGAGGTGAATGAGATTGGGAGGAATGGTTGGCTCAGGTTCATTTATGTCATTCTTTTCTAGTTGGTCCTTTGGCACAGCTCTGACGACACAAGGTCTCCTGCCATTATATAATATCACAAGGTTAACCCCTTTTGCCAAGAAGGCCACCACATGTTCGTTAAACCAACTTAATCCCAAAATAGCGTCGAAGGCATCCATCTTCAAGATTGTGAACGTTAGTCGATTCTTCCAGGCTCCCAGAGAGATTGGTAAGTTGGTTGCCAATCTACAAGTGGTCATTGTACCTTTCGCGGTCTCCACACAAATAGGAGTCACATTTTCTTCACATTGGATGTCCAATTCCCCTCTCAGTTTTTCTGACAAGTAGTTATGTGACGCCCCCAAGTCTACCATGAAGTAAATGATCTTGCCTTGAATACAGCCTTTCAGGTACAATAACTTGGATCCTCTCGCAGGAGTCGCCATAAGATGTTCACGATACGCCACAAGTGCCCCTATCTGTTGTAAAGCATTCAGGTCAGACTCTGTCAAATCCATTTCTGGGTCCTCTTCGTCATCATGTTCACCATCTTCTTGATCAAATGCCTCTCTCTCCATCCTATCAAATCCTTCAATGGAAGCCATGATTTGCTTATTCAATGGTTTGGAGAATGACCTCCAAGAGTGACCTTGCTGATGACAGTTGAAGCAACGCATGGAACTGCCCACTGTTGGTGTTGTGTCGGCGCCTCAAAGGGCGCTGGCACTTGAGCGGTTTCCCCAACACGCGCTTAAGTCTAACATTCATCCATCATGCACTTACGTAAAAGCCAACTCAGAAACGTAACAAGCTTAACCATTCAGACTTAAGAAAACTGGAATCCCAACCAACCCGAAAGCCAACTCAGAATCCGTCCCCAAAAGGTAACCAAAGGCAAAGACAAGCCACACATGAAAACCCAAGGCATAGTGGTCGCCAAACTGACGGCAAGCCCCATGTCTATGATAGGGACCCTTAGACGCCAACGACGCAAAAAGGTTGTAGTAAGGGTCCTTCCACTTGGACCAGTCCCGGAGGTGAAATCGAAATGGTAATCATCCCCAAGGATCAACTTTATTAGATTTGGAAGAGGATACATTCATACATAGACTGACCGGTCTCGGGGCCACCAACACGTGCTGGACATTGTGTCTGGCTCCTGCTGGTAGAGGGAGCTGAGACCTGGCGACTGGATTCCTGGCGCTGGTTGAGCTACCCAAGTTTCTGTCTGCCGGACTCCCCCTATAGTTCTGCTGTGATTCGGCGCACCCCCTTTGGTTTGAAACATAGTGCTTTCTGGTAAAGCACGCTTTTTAGGACTTATTTTTTATTTTGCTGATTAAGCCTGGCAAGCCTGGCAGAATCAGTCTAGCTCCCGGACATGGGTCCAGGAAGCCGTCCCGACGGCCGAATCACCCTGCTTTCCTGACTAGGCCATGACTCGAGCTCCAGAGCTAGCTCATGACTTTGTGACTACTTGACTGGCTCAACACAGGTCGGAGGCTCAGTCCTTGACGTTCTAGCTTGCTCTGAAACCTTAGAGGGTGTCACCCCTTTGAGTCTTACAGGGCACGCTGGGTGCACCCGAGTCAACTTTACAACATCCTCCCCTCGTTTGAGAAAGCTGATGTCCTCATCAGGGCCAAACTAGAACCTAAGACTCATCGCACGGGCTTAATTCACCGGCCAGACTTTAGTCACATATACAAGGGCACAGGCTTGATTCACCGGCCAAAGGAAACCAACTGTAAAGCGGAGTAATGATATTGTGTTTTACACCCAGCATAGGAAAAGTGTGGATCTAGTTCACTTACGTAAAACCTGTGTGAAGCTGCTGCACTTAGACATTAAACTGAAGCTCACTCCTCAATGAGAAATGCGGCTTACTTTATTAACATGAAAGAAAAAGATACTTAAGGCTCCCTTAAGCCTCAGATATCTCGTTTTCGTCACACCTCTGGATGAGTCCCCTAGGACTCTAGATATTTCGTTTGGTCGTCCAGGTTGAGCTCCTTGAGCTCTGCATCAGCACTTAGATTCACCTTTGATGTAGAAACTGCAAGCAATGTTGGCTCCATTTGACCTCGCGTCAGCTGGTTTGTCACTGTTGGATGTCCTTCGTTAAAGAAGTGAGCTTTCGCTTGGTCACACAAGGTGAGCTCCTTGAGCTCTGCATCGACACTTGAATTCACCTTTGATGTAGAGACTATAGGCAATGTTGGCTCCATTTGTTCCCGTGTCAGCTGGTCTGTCATTGTTGGCTGTCCTTCGTTAAATAGGTGAATGAGATTGGGAGGAATGGTTGGCTCAGGTTCATTTGTGTCGTTCTTTTCTAGTTGGTCCCCTGGCACAGCTCTGACGACACAAGGTCTCCTGCCATTATATAATAACACAAGGTTAACCCCTTTTGCCAAGAAGGCCACCACATGTTCGTTAAACCAACTTAATCCCAAAATAGCGTCGAAGGCATCCATCTTCAAGATTGTGAACGTTAGTCGATTCTTCCAGGCTCCCAGAGAGATTGGTAAGTTGGTTGCCAATCTACAAATCGTCATTGTACCTTTCACGGTCTCCACACAAATAGGAGTCATATTTTCTTCACATTGGATGTCCAATTCTCCTGTCAATTTTTCTGACAAGTAGTTATGTGACGCCCCCAGGTCTACCATGAAGTAAATGATCCTGCCTTGAATACAGCCTTTCAGGTACAATAACTTGGATCCTCTCGCAGGAGTCGCCATAAGATGTTCACGATACGCCGCAAGTGCCCCTATTTGTTGCAAGGCATTCAGGTTAGACTCCGTCAAATCCGTTTCTAGGTCCTCTTCATCATCTTGTTCACCATCTTCTTGATCAAATGCCTCTCTCTCCATCCTATCAAATCCTTCAATGGCAGCCATGATTTGCTTATTCAATGGTTTGGGGCATGACCTCCAAGAGTGACCTTGCTGATGATAGTTGAAGCAACGCATGGAACTGCCCACTGTTGGTGAGCTGTTGCTGTGACTAGCTGAAGGTCCAACATTGTTTCTTCTCTGGAACATGTTCCTTCCATTGTTGCCTTGGTTGCCAAACCTTGTTTTTGTTGGGAATTTGTTCATGCTACTCGAGGCTTGGTTGCCATTTGGAACTGAGTCCCCCCTTGAAAAGAAGCTCGGACTCGGTCTGGATCCACTAAATACTCTTGTTGAGGTTGCGGGAGCAGCTGGTGCCAATGTGCTCTCATAATCACAAACCATTTCAGCCGCTCGAATAGTTGAATTGAAATCATGGGGCATGTAGCTGTCTATCGCACGCCGGGTCCAAGATTGCATTCCAGACAATAGGTAATGAGTTTTGTCCGCCTCGGACATATCTTCAATAACCCATACACTCTGTCTGAATTTATTGAGGTACTCTCGCAATGACTCTTTCTGTTTGAGCCCCGATAATTCTGTCCTCAATCTCATGTGTGAATCCTTCGGTATGAACTCCTCTCGTAACGCGGCTTTGAATGCGTCCCATGTTTGAAAATGCATTCCTGCCATCCGGTACCAATTTGTAGTGTAGCCCTCAAAATATGCTAATGCCAAGTCAATTCTTTCTTCCTCAGGAGTGCTCATCAGACGGAAGTAATGGTCCATGTGAAACAACCAATCTTCCACAACTCGAATGTCACGCTCTCCTTTGAAAGTAGGTGGTGCTTTCACTTTGGCAGTCTTTCTTGGGCCCTCCGTGTTTCGCGCTCGTGGTTCTCTTGGTATCTGTGGAGGAGGCGCCACTGCATTTCCCCTAGTTGCTTCCAACTCTTCAAACCTGGCTTCGAGCTGTGTTAGCCCGTCTCTCATTTCTCTAGCAAGGTTAATTCGAGTAAGATTCATGGCTCGCAAGGATGTTTGCCATTCTTTCCTTTCGGTTTCTCTATCCTTCTTCACCTCGCTAAGCATAGCCGTCATTACGCTTGATAAGTATTGCCGCATCTTCACTTCAAAGAGGTCCTGTTGCGCCTCTGGCAAGGGTTCATCTCTTGGTGTAGGTTCAGAAGGGCCACCCATCTCTTCTTAGAGGGGCGCCACTGTGGAGTGCATACGCTCTTTCTTTCTCGACTTGGACCTGGTGCCATCTCGATGCATGCGAGAGCTGTATTCTCGAGTCAGCTCTTCTCCGTCCGTCAATGCTCGTAACTCTTCAAGATGGTCCTCCATTATAGTCAGAGGTGTACTTCCAACAGATTATCGCCTCAATCCTTTTTATATTTGAAGCTCTCCCATTTGTCGGCCGGGCCTCACAGCTCTCTTTTCTTCTTTAGCGAGATCGTCATTCCTGACTCGCCTTCCGCGTCACGACATCGTACTAGGCAAACATCTTCAGCTGCGCTTCCACCCCCTGCTGCTATTCGCACTGAACTACCTATTCCCCCCGTCTCTGATGTTTCCCTTGCTTCTGCTTCCTCTCATGGACAGTCTGTGACCATTGGGGCTACCATTCCCATCACAACTACCCAAGCCGCCTCACCCCCACACACAGAAGCTGTTTTCCCAAACACTCAGTATTTCATGGACTTGTTCGATGATTCCGACCCCCTTGGGGCCTCCGAAATTTTTGTCATGCCCCAGAGCCATGCGCCCTTGAACTCCAATCCCCTGGAAGAAGAATCTAACAGTTCCATGATACTCCTACTAGTTTTGACGACTCTTTTCAAATTAACCAGCAACCTCAAGTTGAAGCCGCACCAACCGCACTTCGGGTCGGGCAAGCTGTCAAATCACCAAAGCAATTCGATGCCACAGTGCCTGAGGGCTATGAAGAAGAAGACCTTTTTGAAGAAGAAGAGTTACAGGCACCTGCTCTACGCCAACCAGGGACAGTACCACCAGGTCCTTCTGTTGCTACTACCTCCACAACAATAGATTTTGGTGATGCTCTCAGTTTGGTCTCAAGTGATCCAGTCTATGTTGGATAAGAAAAAAGAAATGGAGCAGCGCATCTCAGATATGGGATCGGAGAATACGCTCATCAGCCATAAAGTCATGCAGCTGGACAAAGAATTGAAGATCGCCAAGCAGCATGAAGCTAAATCTAAAGCTGAGAAGAAGACGACACATCAATCAGCTGATAGCTTAGAAGAGTATGTCAGCTCACTGCAAAATGCCCTCACAACCGCCCAAGCTCAAGTGGACAAGGCCGTGCAGGATGCAAAGTAACAAGTGCAGCTACTCTAGGGACAACTGCAGATGGCAGAACAAGATCGCACACGTCGCCAAGGTGAATTGGATGCAACCACCCTTGAGTGTGATGTGTATCTACAGATGCAAATACCAGATCATCCGGTAACTCTGACGGAGATCGCATATTTGTTTAAAAAGGTTGAAACCTACAAAGTGGTGCTTCAAGGATTCCAAGGCCGCTTTGACAGATTCAAAGGTACACCTTTAACTGAGTTGACAAAGGCTAAAGCAACTATCAATGCATATGAAAAGACTGCCGCTCAGGTGTTGGAAGTTGGGCCTCAAATTTCATGTCCGGTCATGCCACAATTCTCCCCTCCACACCAAGTTGATGCGCCTATGGATACATGGCTGGATTTGGGCATGGACTAGGGTGGAGCCCTTGGATTTGGAATTGGCCATGGACAAAATTACTATCTATATGCCAAACTGGCCAATCATCCACCAACCTTACAGTTGGGAAATTTTAGTGAATTTCTACCGGGCACTACAAGCGTACCAGTCGGAGTATATACACTCTCCCGATCCGACAGTGAGGCAATCGATGCTTTTTGCGAAAGACTTGACTCTGTTGGCATCTGTGGCAATGAGATGGGATGATTGCCTTCCTCCTTTGGCATTCGATCCAAATAAGCCAATGGTCTCAAAGAGCATCAAGGATCAGCTGCCGATGGCTAGACTGTACTTCCGTGCCGCAATGATGGGAGGCTCCTAGGAATCTCGATTCACATCCTGGATAACTTCAAAGTGGATTGTCGGAGCCCATCGTTGTTTTTTGCTGCACAATTTGGATTTCAACACTGCCCAACTCGATTTCATGGAGAAGGTACAGTATCATTTAATAAAAATTCGACGAGAAGCAAATAAAAGCCCACAGTAACTGCATCTCACAGGTGTCGTGGGACCGCCACCAGTTTTGATGGGAGATAATGTTGGAGGGTTTGCGGATCCCAAGGCAATCCTAACCCTAGTTAATAAGTGAGAGGGATTTCGCACCCTGCGTGTGTAAGTCCAATCCCATGATCACATAGAGATTTGATTAGTTGAAAGTCAATAAAAGGACCTTAGGCCTTTTTGTGAGACTTTTAATATCGTAGGGCCTAAATGTCAAGTTAGTGAATAAAGTTGGGTTTCTCTCCAATTTGGATGGTTCCCACTCTTTTTTAAATTTGAATAATTAGGGAGGCAGAAATGGACCAATAGAATTCAGAGGCCAGGATTCTCCTCACTACTATAAAAAGGGACCAACTCGAGTTCCTACATATATACATATCTTTATGTCAATAAAGCAGATTGGTTCTCTTGTGAAATGGATTTATGAATGTCCTTGCTCTCTATCACTTTTCCTCCATCTCTCATGCTTTTGTTGAGTTTTGCTAATTGTTGGATCTGATTGTTATTGCGATTGCATATTTTTATAGTTTTATGAGGGAGAAAGGGAGAGAGAGAAAGAGTAAGCTATATTCATTGTGGATCTAGTGTTAATGGATGTAGTGTTAATGCTTAGGGTTAATGGATGTTAGAGTTAGATGTGGATCTTCCATTCATGCTGAAATCTAAACTATACTATCGCTCTCATGGGAACGAACCTATGCATGACAACTAACTTCATCTCCTCGATGCTAGATTGATTAGATCTTGGGTTGAGGATAGGCAAGGAAAGAAACCCACTACAATACAGCTCACAGAGTTGTCGATGGGTACGTAGCGAGATGGTTATTCCCGACTCGCCTCTCGTGTCTCGTCGTTGAACTTGACAACCATCGTCAACTGTGCTACCACACCCCGCTGCCACTTACACTGCACTACCTATTCTCCCAACCAATGACGCTTCCCTAGCCACCAATTTGTCACAAGGGCCTTTTTTGACCATTGGATCAACCATTCCAATCATAGTTATCCAAGCCACCTCACCCCCACAAACCTGAGTTGTATCACCAGGAACCCAACAATTTATGGACATTTCGATGATTTTGATTTCCTAGGGGTAGAGGAAATATTTGAGATGCCCAAAAGCCCTACCTCTTCCAACCTTTTAGACTCAGAGAAAGCCCATTTGTACGCCTTAGTAATATAAAAATAAAAAAAGATGAATGCATATGTGACTATATCAAGCACTTCAAGCATCTCAGAAGTTGGGTCCAAGAACAACCAATTGATAAAATATTGATCATATGGTTTATAGTTGGCCTTCCAAGATGCATCCAGAAAGAGCTAAAATCTAGCAAAGAGTATTTTACTCTTAAGTGTGCTATGTCTGATGCCATTCGAGAAAAATATAAAGGGTTTGATGACGAGGACCATAAAGAGAAAAGAGCTCACCGTGTTTACCCTAATAATCATCCTAGTGAGTCCCGAGATTTAGACCAAGTCTAGAAGTCTCAGTTTGAGTTGATGAATCAACAACATCAACAACATATGGAGAAACTCAACAAAGAGTTTCAACAAGCCTTAAAAAATTTTCAAAGTCAGTTTCCAGGCCAATTGCCATCTGGTAACGCTATCCATAGGCGAGAAGATACTTGGTGTCATGGCGCACATACCGATAATGAGTGTCCATTAACCTTACAAAAATGCAGCACTATATACTCTATGATACGACCACTCATACTACTTCAAGCTATAGGTACAACCCACGCAATATACAATACTCTCGTCGACCACAACAATATGCACCATGAGGACAACCACAAGCACCATGTAATCCCCGTTATACGGGTCCAGTCCAAGTCCAGGAATTGCCTAGACAACAACCACCTGCACCACAACAATGATTGGCACTTCTAGGTCCAAGAAGATCTGCTTAGCCAAACAGGCCAAACTAGCAGAACCGACCCCAAGTTCAGGCCAATGTAGTGTAGAATATTACCTATGACACCCCAGCCTATGAATCTACTTATGATGATGATAATCCTAACACATACGTAGATGAGACATTTGCCTCTTAT
Source organism: Diphasiastrum complanatum (assembly GCA_029204225.1). Lineage (NCBI taxonomy): Eukaryota > Viridiplantae > Streptophyta > Lycopodiopsida > Lycopodiales > Lycopodiaceae > Diphasiastrum > Diphasiastrum complanatum. The sequence continues at coordinate 32,132,377 of CM055101.1, forward strand.
TCCAATGACCAATACTATTCAGAGGAGCAACCTACACAAGTTGACCAAAATGGTTATGCCATTTTCCCTTCAGCACTTTAGAAGAGATGTTTTGTATCTGGAGAAACCACTCACTTTCAAACTGAATATAGACTTCGTTTTTTGTAGCCGAATGTGCTAATTGTATCAAAAGGCATTGCTATAAAGATTGCCCTAACCAAACAAAAAAGACAGTTCCAGCACGTAGGGTTTCTGAAGAGCCGTTGCATGCAGCTTAGTCTAAGGATCTAGCACATCAGGGTTTCTTCCTACTATGGCTTTCAACTAGTAGGGTTAGGGTATCTCTTCCGCTATGGCTACCCAACTAGAGAAGAGAGGGTTCCTAAAAAACATTGAAGTATAGTGGTGGTGGGGTTTGATCCACTCCATTCTTATGTTCTCTTGCATAACAAAATCTCTAAGGCTCACCCTTCTAGAAAGAGAAAATGACCTAAACTAGTTCCTTAAGGCAACCCCCCAACTAAGGGATGTTCCAGATTAGCTCTCTAAGGCTTTCCCAAATAGAGAGTATCCTAAATTAACCTAACCCTAATGACTACTATGGCTGCCCCCCAACTAGTTATTTTCTCATTTATCCCTAAGTAATCCTAACTAACTCTCACAAGGGAAGGAAAGATGAGTGCATAAGAGAAATAATCCCATAAGTACAAGCATAATAACATAAAACCAAGTAAGTGAGGAAAGCTTAGTGGGGCTCGAGCACCTACCACCAAGTATTCTATCCACAAGTGGGAACACAAGTTAAGCAAGAATGAATTAGTTCTATTAAAGCTTGGGCTTATACAAGTGTTACCTAAGGCCCCAAATTCCACTTCTATATATACGATGAGTGGTAGGCCCATATGCTAAGATGCTTATGGGATACTCCCAAAGCTTATTGCTAAGCTATTCTAAGAAGTGACTTCTTGTATAAAGTTCACTTAACAAAATAAAGTTAGAACTTCTAAACTTAGAATTAACTTTAAATTTAGACTTTCTAAGTTTAAAGTATTACAAATATTTCTTGGTAATAGTTAAACTTAAATAGAAAAGGGTCTAAGTCTAAGGTTCCTAATTATTATTGCTTACAAAACTGAGTTTACTTGTGGACTTACAAAACACATGCCACAGTAACTCTTCTAATGCTGCCATTAAATACAAGAGATTCCTTGGGGCTAACATTACCCCCCTCGTTTATAACATTGGTGGTCCCACGCCAATGAGGTCGTAATAAGGTGTGGCAGGCTTTTTAAGTGCTTGCATGCTTTGCTGGATGTTGTCGCGCACAATGCCTTGAGGGTAAGCTTCCAAAATTGTTGAACAGCTTGGTGAAACTTGCAGAATCTTGGAGCTGGTTTGTCGAGATCGTTTTCATCTGCTTGCTTGGATCATCCATTAAATAGTTTGCACGAGCTAGATTATATTAGGCAATAACAAGGATGGCAATATTGACACTGGGAGGTGAATGGCAGGGAAGTGAAAGAATTATGATTGGAAAATGAAATGGAACGGAAGTGAAAAAATTATGACCGAAAATGAAATGGCAAGGAAGGGAAAGGATTGGGTTGAAGTGCTACACGTGTTGTTACTTTGATTCATGGGAATACATAGTTGGCAGTGGTCTTCTGAGATCACCTACTCCTGCTGCACCATTACTTCTGTGAGCTGGGCCTTGAAGATTTTGTCTTCTTGTTGGAGCGCGACTTCTGAATTACGTTGCGGATGCATTTGCAGGATCGATGAAGATTTTACTGTAGAACCAACTGCTTCCCATAGCATTTCACATGATCAAGTTAAAGCACATTTAGCGCATCCATTGGTGATGACGAACACTTGAAGTATGGTTGTGAAAATGGAAGAAGGTAAGGCTTCAAGCTTATTTATGTAGGGGAAGGTGGAGGAGGTGAAACGTGGTAGGGATAGTGAGGTGTATTGTATTGCTTCCTAATTCTGTCATAGGATAATCATTGCTCATAATGCATATCTCCAATGAAAACCTTTGCTTGCATTTGAAATATCGTCTTACCAATGACAATATGGTTGTTTGCTTGATGTGGATATTCCTCTGCATGTTGGCACAGATCACAAGCTTTTATTGTTTTGGTGGTGGTTGTACAATTGGAAAAGCATGGATTTTGTATCACTTATGTAAAACCAATTGCTTATTCTGGTGATATGGGTGGGATGAGATCCTTTCTATCTCGTTGGAAAGATGGATCTTAGTCTTGTGACCTTTCATGTCTAGTAAAATAACCTTAGAATTTATCTGAATTCCAAGTCTATTCACCCAAGTAGTAATTTATATGACATAACAGTCTTTCAGAAGAATAACTTCATGTTGGAAAGAGTTCATATAAATAATATCCTATATTTGAGAAATTACTAAGAAGTAAAGAATTAATTAAGAAAGCGAGAAATAGATTTGAGGCCTCTGATTTTGTAAATAATGAGATACCACATTAGGATCTAGATTAAACCTCAAATTTCTCCAAAGTACCCCACATTTGATCAAATGGTTTTCTTCTTTCCCATATCGCGACTAGGTACTAAAACACACCATTGATCATCATATCTTTACAGTCCTAGAATTTCCTTTCCAAAATTACTGATGTCCCATACCATCAGCTTTTCCTTCCAGAAAATCCTTAACCGCCTTATCTGATATTCTAGAGATCCACTAATCATCAAGTCGTCCTATAATCCATATAGAATATTATCTCTTGTTCCCAAACACTGGAGAATCCATTTATTTGGATGATTGGCATGCCTATCAATTGGTACCCAATATCCCCATCTGATTATGTGACTTAGACAGAAGAATTAACATGGTTCACTTATTACACTCTGAACCATTCTGGTTATTGACAAGCTTCGAAACCCTACTGATGTATCAAATCTTGGGACAAGCTTCTGTCAACTAACAGATCCAATGTAATCCACGTATCAGATTCCACTTCTAACCTCACAATTGACATCCAAAACTGTGGATAACTCATTGGTTACAAAGATATCAGTTACGAATTCAACTGAATGAATTCTAACAAGGAAATTAATAACCAGTATTAAGCAATTATTTACATGGATTACCAAAATCCTAACTGCAAAATACATTTCCCGATCACACTTACTACCTCTGATGTCCACTCTTCTTTCCTCCTTAGAATTTTCAGTTCCCTGAAAATCTATTTCAGCTAAGGTACCAAGAAGACGTAATGACATTAGTAAATGTTTAAAACTTATTATTGTAGGAAAAAAATCCAAAACAATTTCATTTCTATCCTATACTTGGGCTGAATATAATTCACCATAGGATTTTACTGGAAATGAAATCTGTTATGTAATTCCTATTATTACAAATTTCCAATAAAGTTGGACTGTTTTTTCTTTTTATTGACTGGTTTGGCATTACTTCGCTAATATTGACAAAACTTATCCAAACATAGAATATGAAATTACATGAATGGAAATCCCACCAATAGGATTTCAGTAATTCTTGAACCGTATCTTGTCAGATTTATTGACTAGATAAAGAATACTATTGCCACTCATCCATTCTGGTTATTTCATATTGTTTGACAATTTTAATCAAATTTAACGAGTATCTTTCACAAACGTTCACTTGACTGATTTCTATCGATCAACATCGATTAGAAAACTTATCAGACAAGTAACTGATTTCCAATTATCAAATGGAAATTCAACAAAAGAGAAAAAAAAAAACAAATTTTAACTTTCAATCTGGGAGTTTTCAACTCCAAAGTTAAAAATGACAACACAATAAAAACTGTCGGCAATTCATTGCAGTTCCTTTTGTCAATTTTAACTTATCTATCACCAGGAAATAATTTAGACTTAGTGAAAACACTGTGATCAATTTTGACTGATAAACTCAGTTTAAGCAATTCACTAATCTAAACTGATTTCATAGATAATGAAAAAATGACCAAAATTTTGATTTTTTTCGGAATTTTTTACGTAAACTTCAGTTTTACAGAATTTGTCAGCCATTAACACTGATTTGTGACCCAACTGTCGGAACACATGCGTATGACCACTCAAATCGATTGTAAATCCCTCATGCATGTCAGAATCACTCTGAGAATCAACATGCAACTAATCCATGCAAACATAGTTTTACAAATTAGGGAAATGACTGGCATGCAATCAAAACAATTCCAAATTTTGCAAATTTTACACACAAAACTACAAAACTTCAGACGATCATAACTTTGGCTACAGGACACCAAATTGGGTGCTGTAAAGCTCAGTATAGAGGGAGACCAAGTGAACAAGATGCTTGCCATGTCATCCTGCCACCTAGGCTTCACACGTGCGAGGTCGAGTGTCTAAAAAACTGTAGTAGGGCGGATGAGATGCCAGACTCATCCTCAGATAGTGTCTCACTCTTAGTATTTGCGTGATTTTGCTTGATTTGAGTAGATTTTCTTGTTTCAAATCTAATCTAATTCTTAAGCAAGGGAAGCTAGTCAGATCACAATTCTTACAACAAAAATCGGTGATTTCTATCAGATTTGAACAAAAAGGAGGCAAAGTCGTCATCAGATCTGATAACTTTTTACTCTCTTACACGAAACCTTCGTCGAGTTGCAAGAAGCTTCAGTTTCACTCAAAGATCCTTTAGATTGAAGGACAAAGATTCATTCTCAGCAGATTTATAAACACATCAGAAAAACCATAAAAAAAAAAAGAACCTTCGTCTGATTAACTGTGCATAGGTGTGATTCAGATCTATCTATTGCCAAGTTAGCAAAGATTAACACCAAAAATAGAAGGCCAAAGTGACTGTTCATCTAGTTGCTAGTAACCTTTTGTGAAAAATTTACAACTTTATGCAAAAATATTAGTTCTCTGAGAATAACCTTTGCTTAAACCTTCACGAAAGTCAATCGCACCTACGAAGGGAAAACCAAAGTTTGAACTTAGGTTTGGACCTGTTATAAAAGGATGTAACTCGTGGGAAGAGACACATTCTCTCTCTCTTATCTCACTTCATGCTTATAAATGACTTCTCTTGGGTTCATCTATCCATTGGTGCACTATATTTGTGATATCTTGCAATCTTGTGTGTAGGATGCTTATTTTATGCTATTTTCACACGTGTGAAATACAGTAGCTTACTATTTTTTTATGGACAAAAACTTCTTCATATCTTATGTTTGATGTTTGATCTTTGATCAGGTTCTTATTGAGTTTGCATCTCTTTCATTGAGTGGATGTTGATTTTTCTATATTGGCAGGATTGGTAGAGGTGATCTATTTTTAACCAAAAATCAGGTTATGGAATTGGATCTTAAATGATCTGAAATTCTTCACACCTTTCTCCTGGAGCATAGTGAGAGATTGACCACCTCCAATTATGCCATTTGGAAGGTGAGGATGGAGTCAATTTTACTACTCTGGGATGTGATGGATATTGTGCTAGGACTTGAGGAGGAGGCTCAAGTGCTCCAAGAATTCCAAAAGTTCAAGAAGATGTTAAAAATTCACAATTCTAGCTTGACTAGTTTTGGTCATATGACTTGTAAATAGTTAGATGGTCATGATGTGGCTTGTCACACGTGCCAAATAGCATAGGATTCCATTCATAAGGATGTTCTCAAGTAGACCTAAGTGTTAGAACCTTTGGAATGAGTCCAAATTATGCTTAGATACAAGGGAGAAAAAATAGGAGCTATTTTTGGTAATTTTTGCATTGTTGAGGGATCTCCAAGGTTCCAACCCTAACTTGGTAGGGATGAAAGATCCACCAAAATTAGCATTAGGGATAGGTTTAGGGCTACTCATACCTGCCCAAAACCGTGATGGATCATGTATATATAGGTGATGATATCTCACCAAAATCAATCAAGCAATTTCATGTTTTTTCTCTCATAATGGTGCAATTGCTCTCTATGTTCATAATTGTTTGAGTACTTGTGATTACTAATGATTATAGGATTGAATGTAGGTCTGGTGTACAATACTCAGACTGTGGGAGGCCGTACTTTCACACGTGTGAAGCCTTCTTCAAGGATTTGGGCCAATTAGTGAGGTTCAAGAATAGATTTTTGATGGATTTTGATTTTTCAACTTGTGCTAATCTTATGAAATCATAATCTATTGTTTCCCTCATCATTTCAAGTGTTTTAGGATCCTTATTTGCTGTAATTTTTACAGAAGAAGCCCTACATATCAAGATGAATGTATCCAATGAAGTGTTGAGGGATATTGGCTCTTGCATCTCGGCCAAAGAGGCTTGGGACACACTAAAATCCATTTATGAGGCAAGGAACACATCTAGGTTGCTCACACTAAGGAATCAAACCTTTTAAAGCTTCCAAAAGAGTGATGAGAGTGCCTCAAATTATGTTTTGAGAGTGAAAGATCTTCATAGAGAGCTTGCTTGCATAGGAGACCATCTTAACCGAATAGAGTTAGAGCAGGCGATCCTAAATGGATTGAAGGATGAATTTGACAACCTTGTTCAATTTTATGAAATCAAAGAGGAGCTTCCAAGCTCACTACAAGGATTTCTCATTTTCGAGGAGTCTAGGCAAGAGAACAAGCTATTTAAAAAAGAAATAAAACTCTGTGGCATGTGTTTTGTAAGACCACGTATGAGTATCTGTCAATAAACTTCAGCCATGGCATGTGTTTTGTAAGTCCATGAGTAGAAGCTTAAATAATAATAAAATAGCTTAAACTTAGATTTAGAACTTAGACTTAGGAAACTTAAGATTAGAAATATTTTATCTTAAGTTTTTCTAAGTCAAGAAATTTGAAGTTCTAAATCTTAAGTTAGAAGTTCTAGAAAGGCTAGAAACAGATTAGTCCCATAAGTTAGTAAACACTTATGGAAGACCCTCCTTGCCATAAAAGGAGAGGTATTTGCATTGTAAACAACACCTTTGAGATTAAGCTATCTTGCTCTCTATTTTGGAGAATTATCATTCTATTTCATTTGTGTTCTCCTTGGAAAGGTGGTTAGCTTGAGGGAAGGTGCTCGGGCCTCCTCTTGCCTCCTTTTCATCGGTTTTATTGTGGCATGTTCATTACTGCCTATTTGTCTAGTATTAGCCGCAATCTCATTTTATTACCCTTTGGGTGTTAATCTAGGATTTAGTTTAATCACCTTGCTAGTTCGGTAAGCCTTAGTAAGGTTTTGTATTTTGTCATCTTAGTTAATTTCATTTCTATTTCGAGCACTAGTTGGGTAAGCATTAGTGCTTCATCATTGTTTTACTTTTGCACTCCATCTAAAGCTTGGTAAAAAACTTAGAAAGTGGACAATCCTCTCTATACTACACCACATCGTGAGTAGATCTAGCCAAACATTGACAAACCAGATTTACTTCCAACATTGACACCGTTGCCGCTTTTTAAGTATTTTTTTTTACCTTCCGTGTGCTTCCGTGTTGTATGTTTGCTTGTGTGTTTGTCTCTATCTACCAACAAACAGCACACGTCGTCTCTCCAGGTCCTACACGAGCTGCGGAGCAACTTCTTCAACTGGGGGGAAGCAACAAAAGAGCCAACTTGGGCATTTTCTTCAAAAGAAGTGACCCAAGTGACATTTTTCACAACCAAAAAGGTATATCAGAATTTGCTAGCCTGTTTGCAGCCCTAACAGACCCTGATCTTTCATTTTATCACCTCCATGAATTCTAACCACAGTCAAATTTTGAGAAACCAGCTTGATATACTGTCAAAATCTCTTATTTCTCACCGAAATCTTTGTCATAGAATTTTCCAGTTTCACTGAGGCTAAATCTCATCAAGATCAGTCCTCCAGCAGCTCCGCGAATTCTATCTCAAAGATTTTTCCTGTTTACTGTCAGAATATCACATTTTTTTTTTCCATATTCTCTATCTGCCAATCAAACCTCTCTGTTAGAATTCGCCAACCAGCCTAAGAATTCGGTTTCAAAGAGCACGATTTCCCTGTCCTACTCGCAAATTCTAAAACTCCAATTTTCTCCCAAAAAATCTAAAAAAATCACTATTTTGACATTCAGGAACTCTTTGTCAGAATTCATGAGTATATAGTTAGAATTATCTGCCTCTCCACAATTTCTCAGCTTGTCCGCGAATTCTATCATGTCCAGAAAGACCAATTTTTGTCCTACACTATCCATTCTGCAAGCAAACTGCCCTTTTGCCAAGTACAGTATTGTCCTGCTCATATGTATTCTGCATCATGTCTAGTGATTGTGCTGAATCTTCTAAATTGACTCCTCCACGACTAGAACGAAGAATTCCACGTATTGATGCACCAAAGTACGATGGAGAATGTGACCCAGTTTGATTTCTCCAAGACTTTGATAATGCATGCCGTTTTTATGGAGATACCTCTGAAACTGAAAAGCTTCGCCTATTTTCCATGGTACTCTATGGCACCGCCAAGGAGTGGTACTTGAATCTCGAAGCTCCTGATCTTGCTTCTTGGACCACCCTCAAGGACGCTCTCATCAAGCGTTTCAAACCATCCAAACTTACTAAGAGCCCGTTCATTCAAATTACTCATATCAAGATGCGTCGCGAAGAGTCTGTCCGAAACTACATTGAGCATTTTAAACGTCTCGAAGTATAATTTGTTGATGAAAATATCACCGAACTAATGGCCATAAAACTATTCTTAGTTGGATTGCCTAAAAACATCCACTATGAACTCAAACCAATTGACTATTATGATCAACTTAAAGATGTGATGACCGATGCTATCCGTGAGGAAGAAAACGGTTCCGATGATGACTTTGACCATCGTGAAAAGAAATCTAAAGATCCAGACCGTCCTAATCACCCAAAGTCTGATAATATTGCTCAGTCTTTTGAACTTCTACATCAAATGGAAACCTGGCAAAAAGCTCAACAATCTCATATAGATAAGCTCACTGCCGATTTCCAAACCGCCATGAAACAGATTGTTGAGAAATCCTTTCCAGCAAGGGAAAATGTCTAGTGTCCAATATGCTCACAGCATCACACTGCTAATGAATGCCCTCAATTGTGAAATCATTTCCTAGCAGCCACCAGACCCACCATCTATCGAGCTTACTGCCCTTACCCGCTACAACAACCTGTGCCACGACCAGAGGTTTACCAACCACGACCACCTGCACCAAATCAATACCCATCCCCATGTCAACAGTTTGTTGTTAACCAACCTGCCCCACAAAACGCTGTCCATTATCTTGATCCGAATACCAACGATCTAGCCACCTACTATGTTGAAGACAATACTCAACCGCAGTACTCTATTGAAACGGTTCTTTATTATACCTATGATTCTAATGCTCAACCAGTGGATCTTAATGCCCAAGCTTACAATCCAAACTAAGCTATCTTTGCCGCACATCAACTACCCGCAATACGAGGCTACTTTATATGTGCAGGTAAACATCCTAGTATTCGCTGCCCAGATAAACTCCGCTTTCCTCCAGCTTGTGAAAACTATGGTGTTGAACATCACGTAAAGGACTACCCATCCCGATCCAAGCCAGCTGCTCCTGTCTGTTCAGTGCAACTAGAAAACTTACCAATCAAAACACATCATGCTTGGGTCTTGACTCGAGCACAAACCCAATGCCAAACCCCTACACTTGCACCCAGCAAAACTCAACCGCAGGTTGTTCCTCCAAGTGATGATTCAACTCCGATAGTTTACCCTCACCCATCTGAAGAAATTCGGCTGCATCATGAGTACCACCAACAAATCCGCAATGCTGACCAACAATCTTCCTCTTCCCATAAAGTACCTCACAATCCCTTTGAAAGCAAAACCCTTGAAGGTACCAAAGTTTGGGGAGATTTACTACAAGCCAAGAATAGAATTAGTTCAAGGGGCGGAGAATGTTACGTCCATGTCCAGTTTGTGGGATTCAAAGCATGCTGGCCAGTGGAAACAACAGATCCAATCCAATACCACCACCACTATTGACGAGTTGCCTAAAATTCCCCTACATCTAACCAATCCACTCAGCATCAAAATTCCACCTACCCATCATCAATCCCGTGAAGTTTTAGCAGTACTTGATGGAGGTTCCGGGGTTAATATCATTTCCACATCCCTCATGATGGAATGGAATCTGAACGACAGGCTAGCCAAACCTACTTGTCAGCTTCGTATGGTTGATCAAAGTGTGGTCCGACCTACTGGTCTCCTTCCGCATGTGCTGATCAAACTAGGAGGTCTCAAGTTTTCTGTTGATCTCGTGGTATTTGATATTCCTAATAATGCATATTCTTATGAATTACTACTTGGTCGGCCTTGGCTCACCAATGCATGAGTCGTTCATGACTGGAGCAAAGGCTGAGTCACTTTTGGAAATCGTGACAGTTTGGTCACCATTGACTCAACGGGTAAACTCAAACCTGCACTCATCCATGACGAGGGATCCTCAACCACCAACTCAGTATTTGAGCCATACCAGTCCAGCCACAAAAAAGGTCATTATGTTAAATCTACTGATATCATAGACTGGAGTCACAGTCTAGATACCATTGATTGTGTGAATGCCGATTACTGTGTCCAGCAACAGGATAATTGTACCTCTCCACTCCCGATCGATCACGACCAATTACCTGATCTGGATACACCTATCATCAATATCAATTTTATTGATATTCTTCCACACCATGATGAACTGCTAAATGTTGCATGACTACCTACTAATAAATCAGACAATTTATTCGTTGATGACGAGAACGTCTTACAAATTCAGAATTGCCCAGAAGATATGGACATTTCTGATCTTCAGATCCTCAACCATATGAAAGCACTCCCACCTAGGACCTATCCGCAACATGCTTCCAAGGTGGAACCAGTTGCCAAGGTTGCAATTGAAAAACCTGAGACAAAATTCTACCGTCCCAAACGCCCACACTATCCATGGGATCTCTGTGAGGAGGAGACTATCTTTCAAATTGATGATGAGATCCTCCATGACGAGATCCTTCAATTTGAGTCTAGGATCGTGGTTCGTAAGGGAGTTCAACATTTTTTAGCAGACCATCTATCCCAAATCCCTAACCTTCCTACCCCTGATTAAGATGTCAACGATGATTTACCAGATGCAATCCTTTTCCAAGTTGACTCTACACCTGTATGGGCTAAGGAAATTACCGAATATCTAACTTCAGGGTAGATGGATCCTTCCTTCTCTAAACCTGAACAACATGCGTTGCTCCTCAAAACTAAACCTTATACGTTAATTGCAGGACAACTCTACAGGCAAGAGTTAGATGGAATTATCCGACGATGTCTTATTGAAGGAGAAATACCCTCTGTAATTTCTCTCACTCATGAAGGTATTGGTGCAGGCCATTTCTCTTCTGAAAAAACTGCTAAGAAAATCCTCTTGGCCGGTTTCTGGTGGCCAACACTCTTTAAGGATACGCACAATTACACTAAGGCTTGTGATGTCTGCCAATGCACAAAACGCTTTCAAAAAACAGACTACATGCCTTTACACCCCATAACCACTGATCAAGCTTTCCAGAAATGGGGAATTGATTATGTCGGACCTATTAGTCCTGCTGCTCGACACACACAATCTCGTTACATCATAGTAGCTACGCACTATTGAACCAAATGGGCTGAAGCAAGAGCTGTTCGCAATGTTGACGCTCGTTCTACCGCCAAATTTCTCTATGAACAGGTTATAGTTCGGTTCGGATGTCCTCTAGAGCTTATCAGTGATAGGGGTACACATTTCCTTAACTATGTCATAGCAGATCTTCTTTCCAAATTTTTTGTGGTACATCGCAAAAGTTCCCCATACTATCCACGCTGCAATGGCAAGGCAAAATCCACCAATAAAATCCTATGTGGAATTCTCACCAAAACCGTCGAATCCAGCCGATCTGATTGGGAACTCAAACTCCATGTTGCTCTCTGGGCTTATCGCACCACCCTGAAGCGAGCTATATGCTTAACCCCTTTCCAGCTCACATATGGCCAAGAAGCCGTTATGCCTGTGGAATTCCATATCCCCTCCCTTCGAGTAGCCTATAACCTTGAGCTTGATACTCCTCAGAATCTAGCAAATAGGTTATTCCATCTGGAGCAACTTTGTGAAACATGAAGGATCAGCATCCATGCTCAACAAGTCCACAAACGACGACAAAAAACATGGCGTGATCGATCATTGAAACTTAGAGATTTCCAGATTGGACATAAGGTCCTGCTATACCAGGCCAAAGCCTTCAAAGGCAAACTGAAATTTTCTGGCCAAGGACCTTACGTCATTAAAAAAATCTTTGCCTCTGGATATGTCCAACTCCAAACCCTTCAAGGCGATATCCTCGACACTGTGGTCAATGGGGTCGACTGAGAAAGTACAATGAACCCTATTTTTATCTTGATATATATTAGCTGTTTTCTTTCCTACTGTTTTTTTTTTTTATTGTCTGCATGCCATTTCAACAACATTTTTGTTGTGCTTTCTTGTTCCAACCATTAAGATACTATCAGATCATGTATACCAACAATCTTCTCTGAGAAAACCACAAAATTCATTAGTTTCAGAAGAAATTTTTTTCACAACATCTCAGATAGAATTTGTTTGACCTTTTTTTCATAGAGCACGATTCATTTTTGGCCTCCGCGAATTCTGTCTCAGATGAAAAAAAATGTCTAAAAATAGAAAAATGTAGTTTTGTTCATCATATATCCATCATATATCCATCATCAAAATTTGCAGACAATCCGCTGGAGCTCAAATTGATCCTCACGATTTCTCTGCTATCTCTACGAATTCTGATTAGACACATTTTTGCACTGTCAGACGTTTTTTCTCTTTTGGCATAGAAAAATCACTTACAAGAATTTGCGGGTCCTCAGAACGTTGCCTCAAAATTTGCGACCATCATTACCAAATCGTGGACACTGAGGACGATTTCTGGGTGAAGTTGCAAATTCCTGCCAAAAAAAGTCTATATATAGTCCTCTACCTTCTCTCCATGAGTTCATTTTAGATTGCTGCTCTCGAGTTCATGCCAATTTTTTTTCAAAATTTTTAAAATTCTCAGAGCAATCTAAAATCACTACTATCATGGCTTCCCGTGATTCCTCGCTTAGCTTGCATCGACGTAAACCCCCTCATCCTTATTTAGGGGATATCGTCATGATCTATCTTAAGAATTACGTCGAGCAGCTCACCCTGGCCAAGGATACCCTCACCAACCTTGGCTTTGATCTGACACTTTTCCAGGACCAGCATAGCGAGAGCCTCATCCGAGCAGCCTACTCCACCTATTCAGATGAGTGCCAAACTTTACGGATTACATCCAAGAGTGGCAGCTATTCTATTATCAACATCTATCCTGGGAATCTCCAGAGCATCGGATTTCCTAATCTCGGAGAGACAATCCATGGAAAGGGCACCGGCTATGATGCCAAGTACTTCACAAAATTTCTGACAGACGATGGCAAAACCATTGCCCAAACCAACGACGGGATGACTATCCGCCTCATCACGGATCCCCATCTACGGGCCGCCTCAGAGATCCTCGTCACCATGGTCGCAGTGCATACCACCAAGATGGATCGCATACCACTGAGCGACCTCTTTTCTCTGACCCTCACCATGGATGATCCCACTCAAAATTATAAGTGGGCTGAGAAGGTAGCAGAGATGCTGTGCGGAGCTCTGAAAGCCCGCAAACCAACTACCAAATGTGGGTATCTCCTCCACATGTTGGGGTCTAGGGCGGCTACTGCCATCAAGCAGCTGGATGATATTTATCCAAGCACAAAAAAGCGAGCCACCCCCCAACCGACAGCAGCACTGGTCTCACCAGCCCCACCTACTAAGAAGCAGAAAGGGAAGGCGATCAGCACAGAAGCCGATGTCCCACATGACATTCTATCCAGTGACATCGGGGTGGAATATGCTGAATCCGAAAGGAGCCTTAAACCATGTCAGGTTCCAAAGGAGGTCCTAGAGCAGCAAGCGGCCTTACTTCACTAGGCCCAGCAGCGCCGACAAGCAGTAGTAGCAGCAACAGGCAGCTCCGGAATAGCAAGCAATTTCGGCTCTGATCCTATGGGCGTGATTCCTTCCACATAGGCAATCTCCTCTCCATCACTTGCTCTCACACTCCCACCACCACCCCCACCATTTACTGCCACCTCCACACCCTCACTAACTCTCAACACGGGCTTCACTTCCACACTTTCACAAAAGCCCTCACCTGTACAAATCTCCACCCTATTTGACTCCATAGTCAACGTAGATGATTTTGTAATATAATTACTGACTGCACTTCCATCAACCACTGTCACTACTAACCCAATCCAACAATCTCCGCCATGCAGTATCTCCCCACCTCTTGTACCCCTCAATCCACAATCACCCCCACCTGCCTTTCATACACCTCCGTCTAGCCCTGCTCTTGATTTTCTGCCATTCAACCCAATGTCGTATCCTAATACACATGCACCCTCCCTGACATTGGTCCTTGGGAGCAGTTACCCCTTGTAGCCCAAAAAGCGGTATGGTTGGTGAATGGGCTCCAATACAATCTATTCGGCACCCTAGGGGGACAATATACTATGTGACAATTCGATGATGGTGCTATGGTGGGCCTTCAGAAAGAAAAATCAAGGCTGGAGGAGGAAAACAAACAACAGCAGCTGCAGATCTAGAACCTCACGAACTACAATCAACAACAACAGTAGATGCTACTCCATTTCCAGAACCAGCTCCAACTGAAGGTATCCAACATACAGCAAACCATCAATACCCTCAAAGCCGAAAAGGATGAGGCTATAGCAGATTCACAAGTAGCACGTTCCGCTATGAAGGAACAGTTCGAAATGGTGGACTTCAACGACTTCGCACCACTAGCTATTCTTGAGAGAACTGCCATTCCAGTGGTGGCCTATCAAACGTTGGCCCAAAAGCTGAAAGCCACGACAGAGCGACACTCGAAATTACAACAATCATACATTGTTTCTGTCGAGGCCCTAAACCAGCACATAGCCACCTTGGAAGAATGCTTAAAGGCTGTTGCCCAGTCGACACTGTCGGTTCATGTAGAGCACGCCCAATTCCATGATTCGGGGCACCACTTTGATGGACCAGATGGTGGAGATACAGCAGGATTCCAACAACCTCCTCCTGCAACTCAAGGCTCCGCATTTCAAGCCCAACCCCTGGGGCAAGGAGCTCAAACACCAACCAATCCGTCAAGATCTGGGAGTACCAGCTCCCAAAATTATCTTTTCCCTTCCACCGCTTCTAACCCTCTTGACACCACTAACCCCACCTTTATTCCACGACAATTTTCTCCTGAGTTACAAAGAATTGCAGAAGCTAACCCCTCGCCTCCTCTCTCTCCTGAACCCGATCCACAAACCAACACGAGATTGCCTCTGAAGCACCAACCATCCGGCACAGAATCATGCCCATAGAACCAAGCAAGGAGTTGCGTGCCTCTCAGGAGTTTGCAAAGAAGTATCCAACAACGAAAGAGCGAGGTGGCTACATACTGCCAGATTTCGACCAGTGTCAGACACATAAAGCAGCAGTCAAACTCCTGGATCCACAACCTCTCTGGCATCATCAGCTCTTCCTGCAAAGTAAGACCTCAATGGCACGGTATCTCGAAAGCTCCCTCCTACATGGGCACCAATCCTTATTACTATCCAATAGCGAGGCGAGAACCGTTTCCTACCACCAAGGTCAAAAATAGAATCTTTTGGCCTAAGCTCACAGGTGTGGATACCGGCAAGTTACCCAAAGACATAGTCACCAGTTGTCGAGTATTCTACCAGAAGCACCATGGCAATCCTAATCGCGACGTCAGATATTTTGCGGATAATTGCGGCCTGATGGCATTTCTGGCAGAACTCAGAGGTTTTTGGGATCGAGGGTTACCCCCAATTGCCCTTGATATCAATAAACCCTTGCGAACGCAAAATGACCATATCAACGTTGCAAGGCTCTATTATCGCGCTGCACTCACTTCTGCCCTGCATGTTGATATGGTGGTGCCATGGAAAACCCATAACTTTCTCCAAGGTATGCTCCATTATTACAAACCCATGCCCTTCCTGAACAAATTACAGTGGCAAATGATGGGGGCATCGGCACAACAATCTACCACTCCCGACAACAACAGTCTCACCTCCAAGAAGCACAAAAGATCTAGGACAAAAAGGCATCGATTGGTGTGGGACCACCAATCCAATAAGGAGGGGGAGAATGTTAGCAACTGTGCTAACACAGAGAAAATAAATAAAACTCCGTGGCATGTGTTTTGTAAGACCACGTATGAGTATCTGTCAATAAACTTCAGCCATGGCATGTGTTTTGTAAGTCCATGAGTAGAAGCTTAAATAATAATAAAATAGCTTAAACTTAGATTTAGAATTTAGACTTAGGAAACTTAAGATTAGAAATATTTATTCTTAAGTTTTCCTAAGTCAAGAAATTTGAAGTTCTAAATCCTAAGTTAGAAGTTCTAGAAAGGCTAGAAACAGATTAGTCCCATAAGTTAGTAGACACTTATGGAAGACCTCCTTGCCATAAAAGGAGAGGTATTTGCATTGTAAACAACACCTTTGAGATTAAGCTATCTTGCTCTCTATTTTGGAGAATTATCATTCTATTTCATTTGTGTTTCCCTTGGAAAGGTGCATAGCTTGAGGGAAGGTGCTCGGGCCTCCTCTTGCCTTCTTTTCATTGGTTTTACTGTGGCATGTTCATTACTACTTATTTGCTTAGTATTAGCCACAATCTCATTTTATTACCCTTTGGGTGTTAATCTAGGATTTAGTTTAATCACCTTGCTAGTTGGGTAAGCCTTAGTAAGGTTTTGTATTTTGTCATCTTAGTTAATTTCATTTCTATTTCAAGCGCTAGTTGGGTAAGCCTTAGTGCTTCATCATTGTTTTATTTTCGCGCTCCGTCTAAAGCTTGGTAGAAAACTTAGAAAGTGGATGATCCTCTCTATACTACACCACATCGTGAGTAGATCTAGCCAAACATTGACAAACCAAATTTACTTCCAACATGGATTCATGTCGACTTCGATAGTTCGAAGTCTGCCCTACTTGACACAACTCCAAAGTCACTGAATCGGGACTACCGATTCCATAGCCATGCACAGATTAGATATACTTGTAAATTATAATGTGTGGAAGCATAGCGTAATTTAGAGCATTAAGATCAACATAGTATTATCAGTCATTAGAACATCTTAATCTACGAATGAATGAATCTGCATGAAAGAAAGATCAAACAGAATAACAAATGCATTCAACATAGTACGCAAGATGACCTAGATTACTGGAACAAATTATTCAATCAAAGATAGTACAATGTGTCTGAAGATGCAAGTAGAGTCGCGTTCTTTCTAAAACTATACTCTGGCGAAGCAGAGAGGAAGAACAAATTATCGTGACTCTGGATGTTCGATTGAAGCGAGTAGTTGAATTATGAATATTGAGTAACGTAGCAACTAATGTCTTGTTAAATATATAGACTTGCAATTCAGAAAATTGAATTTCATCAGCAAATTATAGAAATTCTAGGTGAAAAAATTACTAAAACCATAAAAAATCATATGATGTCCATCAAAATTCATGGAGCAAATCCACAATTATGATCTTTAGGCTGAAAGTACACCAAGGATCTGAGAAGCCACCTACTTGGAAATAAATTCCACCACCTAGAAGAATAAGCAAACAGATACACCAAAAGAATTGCAGAAATCCAAGATCCTCAGTCCCCACCTCCTGGTTGATGTGATCCAAGCTCTGATACCACTGTAACGATCGCCAAGTGAAGATCTTCAAGAATCTTGTCACATGCAAACTAGAAAAAGGACACCTGTGGAGCATAAACCACCCAACCAACATGAAGAGGCTAGTCAATACCCTAACCTTTTACCCCCAAGCCACAGTGAATGAATACAAGAGAGGAGAGGAAACCTGCTCAAGAATCTGAAATTCCAATAGGGAGATGGGCGAGTTTCCATGGTATGTATTCTCTCCAATAGGAGAGAATATTTTTCCTAGGATCCCCATGCAACCTATATTAAGCTATTGACCTCCTATTCTTGCATTAAAGTAGTCATTCACCATGCAAGTGCTTCTATGTCCAGTTATAGGTCTGGGCCCTCACATGATTATTAATTACTTGATATGACCATGCCCGGGATGACGTACCATAATTAATAACCACGTACAACTGGAGTGACCGGCTAACCACATCAGGAATTATTCCGATTCCCTTGTACAAGGCATGGACATAATAGTTTGCATTTCATTCATAGTGTAGATGTTGGTTTTTCTACATTGGCAAGATTGGTGTTTTGCTTGTCTATCTAACCAAAGATCAAAGGGACATTTTGGATCTTAATGGTCTAAAATTATTCACAAAACCCTACTACTTTTGTGACTAGATTCAATGTCTCTACTATTCAAATTTGAATCTTCTAAAACTCGTGTACTACACTTTTACACACTTTCAAAAAGTGTTTATTGAAACGATTTTAGACTAATATAACTTTGAAAAGTCCAACACTAAGTCTAATATGAAAAGTGACCTCAATTGCCAAATATACACTGAATATGACCAAAATAGCAAAACTAGTTGAAATTTCTCAAAAAAGGATCTCAAGGAAGCCATGAAAACTTGAGAAATTGTCTTGTAATGGATCAAAAAGTGTTGCTTATCTCTCAACATGGATTCAATAATGGTGTCCTACAACTCCAACTTGAGATCTTGCAACAAGGTGTGAGATCAATCTCACTAGCTCTACCAATCTCTCTAAAACTAGATCAAACTGTCATCAAAAGATGAAGCAAGGACAAAATTTGGGCCACCTTCACTCAAGCACATGTAAAGTACTCAAAACATCCACATAAGACTCAAATACAAGTGATTTGTATGAAACTATGTGGCTATGACCTCAAAATGATGCCTAGATCTCACCTAGACAAGATTGACAAGCTTGTTCTTGAGTTTTTGGATGAAACAAGCTAGATGTGAGCCTAAATTGATGTGTCCAACCACGTTGGGTGCCCTACCCACCTCACTTTGAAAGCCTATAACTTCATCAAGACACATCCAGTTGAATGAAATCAATTGCACTAGAAACTACACTTCACTAGCTTTCCAACAAGCTATCAAGCACTCGATTTGGATATACCTTGGAGAAACACCAACCATTCAAATTTTGGTGATCTCACACGTGCCTGAGCAGTACCATCCATACAATATCCATCATGGATCAATCGAATGTTTTTTTGATCCATTTTGACCCATAAATCCCCTTGATAGCCATAGAGATGCAACTACACTCACTAGATCAAGATTTCAAGCCAAACTTTTCATTACTCTTGATGTATGCATGATTATCTTAGGTAAGCTCTGATACCATGTGAAGTCTTCACATGTGTGAGGACACCTAAAAGTGTGTGAATGATCTCCTAAGATGTGTGTGATTGCACAACGATATTGCACTTGATTTCATCCTATACACTGCAGCACAATGGTGTTGTAGAAAGAAAGAACATGACTCTCATGGAAGCCGCAAGGTGCAATCTATCTTGAAAATTCTAAGGCAAGAGCACATAGAACATGCATAAATCATTCACCATCATACATTCACATGTAAAGAAAACTCATGATGAAAGAAACTAAGTAGGAATATGTCTTGCTTTCGAGTAGAAAGATAATACATGCATGAGCTCTCGGGTAGAAACAGAAAGCAACAAAAGTGCAGTGAGCAAGATCTCACAATCTCTCGAAAAGACTAAGTGTAGAATCACTCTCTCCCTCTCTCGAGTAGAAATCTGAGGTCAAAGAGGTGTAGTCAACTTCATTTTGACTGGACCCCTTGCATATCTCCTCCTAATTTGATTGGTTTAGTGACATAAGGACCCTTGCTTATGATTGGACCCTTGTTTATGACTAGACCAATTTCATGGATCTTTCACTTTTGATTGGTCACATGACTTCATGACAACACATAGGACAATGTCACTAGCCCTCTACTATCATGCCATGTGTAAGAAGCCTAACCTACCTCGAGCTACATTGACACACCAAAATTGGCCTAATCACATACAAACATGTGTGCATGGGCTAGAAAAGTCAAAGTACCTCTCAAACTCAAGATTAAGGCCTATTGACTATTCAAACTCTTCATAAATGAACTAAAAACTACCCTCCACACGTGGGAACATAATCCACACATGTGAGATTTCACTATGTACATGCTATTGCAAAAGATCAGGCTAGATTTTGCCTAAATTGAAGCTTCAAAATCATAAAAATAGGCAATCTTCCCTCGAGCATTTGGATTTGTCATATGATCTTTTTGTCTGTTATATCCCTCTCTATATTTTGTGAGCTTGTAGCCACATCTCTGAAGCAAACTGATAGTTTTAGTTTCAGCTGCAACTAGCAGTGCCAAGGATTCAAAAGCGTGCTTTAGCCTGCGCCTATTGCATTTTGCGAAAAATGCAAGAAATGCAACAATCGACTAGTCTATACATATTTGCACATCTTAACATTAGAGTCATTTCAAAATGCCCACAAAAGTGTGCCTTTGAAGCACTTATTCATGCGCACTTATTCATGCGCACTTTTGTGCGCACGCGCACAAAAATGTGCTGAAAACAACTCTAGTATTAACTCTACAAGAAAATGCGAAGAATGCAAAAGACCCAAAGAGAGAGAAAATGCAACAAATGCGAAAAAGCTGAAGGTCCCTGTAAAATATTCTAGGTCATATTTTGGCTTAGTGTCGAATTTTTGGGAAAGTCAAAAAATGTGAAAAGCCCGACAAAGTATTTGCCGTTCATTTTTCCAAGCCCGCGAACCTGCAAACTCAATTTTGATTGCAAGAACAATGTCATTAACTCAGGATAGCAGTGCATTCATAAATGGCATTTGCATTATCATACACAACTGTAGAAAACCTGACAAGAACGATCTATTTACTCAAAATATTATGGGAAAACAATACATAGCTTGCCACATATCAGCATACAAGTCCTATAGTTTTCTTCTCTATTTGTCTCTCTCACGCTTCCTCCATTATTGTGCTTCTCGTGGGCACACATATATTTTCTAAAACAGTTCCTTCTAAGTCATTCTTGTAAACTAATGGTTACGCTAAATGCTAGTTAGTTGCTGCTGTCATCTTCTATGGGAACAGACTATACTTGTAATTGTCTTTTTTTCTATGGGAACAGACTACACCACATAGAAGTCGTTAGGGATGAAGAAAAGTGAAGTTCAGTTTTCAACACTCCCTCTTAAACTGAAGATTTCTTCATCCAATTCCCATATGCTTTCTATGCTTCTCGAATAGTTGCTTTCCAAGAGCTTTTTTTAGAACATCAGTTGTTATCTCTATGGTCTTCACATATTTAATCTGAATCTCCTTGCTATGCACAATATCATGATGATATCTGAGTGATATATGCTTAATCTTGGAATGGAAGCCTGGATCTTGAGTTGGATCTTGAGTCATGGAGATTGCACTTGTATTGTTCATATACATGAAAGAAGGCTCCATTTGCTTTTTCCCAAGTTCGTTTAGTAACTGCCTCATCCACACAACTTCGTTCACATTTTTTGAAGCTGCTACATACTTAGCTTTGCATGAAGATTGGGCCACAAGTGTTTGCTTCTTGCAAACCTAGCTTATTGGCCCTCCACACATCATGAAGCATCCGCCAGTGACCGATTTACTGTCATCTTTTGAAATTGCCCAAGTAGCATCACTGTATGCTGTGAGAGTGAATTCATTTGGCTTTGAATAAACAATGCCAAAATCTGTGGTTACTTTGAGATACCGCAAGACTCTCTTTGCTAGCTCCCAATGATACCTTCTTGGATTGTTAGAAAATTGTGCTAAAGCATAAACAGGAAAGGCTAAATATGGTCAAGTACATACAGTAAGATACATTAGAGCTCCTATTAGATTTCAAAAAGGTGTATTACTCATTTCAAATTCTTCCTGCTTAGTCCTTGGGGACAGTCATCCTTTGAAAGTTTTACTCCAAGTGCCATAGGTGTTTCTTTCCCTTTGCATTCAAGCATTGCATAGTCTGCCAAAATTTTGCAGGCATAACTCTGTTGAGAAAGTTTTATGTTTCCAGATGTTTTATCTTTTGTGATTTCAATTCCTAGGAATTTCTTAGCTTCTCCAATGTCTGTTATTTCAAACTCTTGCCCTATGAGAGCCTTGGTTTCTTGTATCATCTCCAAGTTATTTCCAAACATTAGAGTATCATCAATGAATATAGCTAAGATTAGAGAACTATCACCCATAGTTTTAATGAAGACATCACTATTTGAAACGAGTCTTCTAAAACCAATAGAGATTAAAAGTTCACACATTCTTTTATGCCAAGCTCTTGCAGCTTGTTTTAACCCATAAATGCACTTCTTCAGTTTGCAGGACATATTAGAAAACTTTGGGTTGAGGAAACCTTCGGGCTGCCTCATATAAATTTCTTCATCAAGAAACCCATAAAGGAATGCAGTCTTGACATCTATATGATGGACAATTAAGGAACGTGTAACAACCAAAGCAAATAAGAGACGAATGCTAGACTATTTTATCATAGAGGAGAATGTTTCTTGATAGTCTACTCCATACTTCTGAGAATATCCCTTGGCTACTAATCTAGCCTTGTATTGTTCAACACTCCCATTTGGTTTCAACTTTATCTTGTCGACCCATTTGCAGTCCACAACTTTCCTTCCTTCAGGCAAGTATGAAATTTTATCTTTTTGTTCAACTCTCACCCTAACTTGTGAATGTAGATTACTGACTAGGGGTGAAACATAACTATTCTAGAATTATGTATTGGATATATGAAGGCAACCTTGCAATCAAGGACCATCTTTTCTGTGAAGGGATTCGTGTAATCAGGGATCTTGTGGATATCTAATAATGTATTTTTCCTATTAATTTTGTGTCTTACTTCTAATGTGCTATTTGATTTTAATCACTAATATTCATAGTGTTTTTGTGTTTTGTATAGAGGAACATTATTTCTCGTTGATGTCGATGATCAAGATATTGAAGGCTTGCCAGTAGAGGAAGAGCAAGTAAGTGGGCAAAAAATGAGGATGTAGATGTTGATGATGATGAAAAAAAAAACAATTACTCAAGTAATGCCTTCGACTCCATTGCAAATTAGAATCTCCACTATAGTGATATATTATGCAAGAGGGACTTTACATCAAACCTCTTCAATTTGTACAATGTACATTTTGCAAATATAAATAAATGAAATTTTTGGTTGAGATGTGATCATATTTAATGGAATGAGTTACGTAAATCGATATAATACCTTACATGCTATATGCAATGTAATGAATTCTTATTCACTTACATCAATTTCATGGTGTCAAAACAATGTAAAAATAGATATATATTTAAACAACATACCTTATAAACCACCTCGTTTGCTTTGGGGTTTTCTCCTGTGTTGCACTTCACCTTCAATGATCGTCTCTCTTCCAATTGCTCATTTTCAGTCAGCCTCTTTCTCCTTGATCAATGCAACCATAAAATCAGTGAAACAAACAAACCATCTAAAATAAATCTATGTATCCGTTGATCAATAATCCATCTATTAATCAACTAAATGATCAATCTAACTACAAGATGGATTAATTAATTAGATGATCAACCTAACCACAAAAAACATATGAGCTCATCTACATATAGGAATTCTTTGTGTTTCTTGTCTTTGATGACCATCTACAAGTAGGAACTCTTTGTGTTTCTTGCCTTTGATGGCTATCTCTCTTCCCATTTTCTCCTTTTTAATTTATCTTATTTCTCCTTGATCAATGCACTTATTGAATGAATGAAGCAAACAATTTATTTGTCAGGGTTTTTATTTGTCCATTAAAAGTTAAAAATCATGTCAATGCCAAATTTGGCAAGTTAGGACAAATATCTTTCATGTGTGTAGGATATTTGACAAGCAATAATGCGGTAGTACCTACATGGATATTGCCTTCAGGGCACATACAAAATTGGTCTTATTATCTTTCACTTGTGCTTGTGGTTATTCAGTTGATAGAAGAGAGTGTGGCCACTTCAGGGTTTTGTGTGCTCTTATGTGAATGCTTTTATAGACTCTTTGTTGTTGTTGTTGTTGTTGTGTAGTTAACAACCTTCATTTTGATATCAACAAGAGCTATCCATTGAGGTGATACAGCCATCTTTTGGTGGAGATAGAAGATTTTCACCTAAAACGATGAACCATTTGAGAGCTCGAGAGCTCAGAATCGAGTGCAAGAAAGCTTTATGAAGAAAAAAGAAGGTAACCCATAGCATTTTTTGAGCTTTTAGAAGTATCTGATTTTGAGTGAACTATTGTCACTCATTTTTTGACCAAACAAAGTGTTGTAAATCTTTGAAATTATCTTTATAGCCCAAGCGAGCAATTGTGAAGTGATTTGTGAGGAGACTGAGCAGTTTGACTGCACCAAGACTACAAAGTCTAATATTTTCTATGAAGGAAAACGTATTACGACAAATATGAGAAGTGCTCAAAACCCATTGAATCACTTAGCATTGTTTCGTTCATAGCTTTTGTGATGTAGCGTGCCCTCGCGGAAGGTGTACTACTAAGGTCTCAAGCTACCATCAGAGAGCTTGAAGATTATTGCAAGAAAAAACATCATGTTGTTAGCTTCTTTGAGAAGCTTTGGTTGACAACTATAAGGTTGAGACTAGGGCACCTTCAACTGAGAAAAGATCTGCAAAAAATGGGACTATCATTAGAGGAGATTTAAATCCAAAAAAGACCCTTTGTAAATATTCTTTTTATATTTTTTTTTCTCAATTTTTTGTTACACATGGACCAATCAAAACACTCAAATTTGAAATCTATGTAACGTAAGTTTTTGAGTCCAAATTTTGATTCCACACTAAAAATGGCATAACTTTTTAGCGGTAAGTCCAAATTTAGCGAAGTTTGGTGCATTGGAAAGCGCTAAACAAGGGCTTTCCAATGATATGTTAGATGACATACTTTTGAGCTACCATTAAAGAGTTATGGCAAGTCAAAAGTATTAGTACTATAATATTTTAATAATATAAACTACATCTTGCACGAATTCTTAAAGGGTCTTTTTGGAGATCAAAACTCCTCTAATGAGAAGGTGCAAAATGATCTCTCTCTCTCTCTCTCTCTCTCTCTCTCTCTCTCTCTCTCTCTCTCTCTCTCTCTCTCTCTCTCTCTCTCTCTCTCTCTCTCTCTCTCTCTCTCTCTCTCTCTCTCTCTCTCTCTCTCTCTCTCTCTTCCCTGGTATTCAAGCACCTAAAATTGGTTTTTGCTTAGTGTTTAGAAGAGTGGGCCCTCCCTAGAGCAATTGGAAATACAAGCACAACCAGTCGCCATTGGACATGTGGCAAGGAGTGAGTTGATGTCCGATGTCCATCACTAAATTGTGATTTTTCAAGGCTGAGATCATTTTTTAAGGAACATTCATCTTCTGAAGCTCTAAAATGAAGAAAATGTCAACTCTACATCAAAAAATTTCATAGTCAAGTTGGGTCCTTAACATTAGAGTTGTTCTTAGCAAACGTTTGTGTGCATGTACACAAAAGTGTGCATCAAACCACCCATGCTTGCTTGTTGAAAAATAGCCAGAGATAGAATTCAATTGTATCAATTCAATGTGAAAGTAGACTTGCGTATGCATAAAGTTAGAGAAATGCTATTTGATTGACGAGAAAATGACCTAGATAATATCTCTTTTTTGTACTTTGAAAGATTTTTATGACTATTAGAGCAATGAATATGACTTGTTTGTGCTACTTTTTGTGTGTCAACGCATTTACAAAGTGAGATTAAATCACGTTTTTGGTTTTTCAATTAGACTAGATAGACACACACATGTATTAAAATATTCTTGTTTTTTATTATGAGCAATGCCTCCAAACTTGTTTGATCTAAAAATACATTCTAGTATTTAAAATAAATAAAACTTTAAATGGCCACATATGCTTCAATAGAAGTCCATACTGATTTTTCTTTATAAACCTTGCTAGAGTGTTCCTTGCTCTTTGTGATTTACTTACAATAATAGCATCTCCATTTCTTAATCAATGCTACCATTAGGAATGATCATAAATTCTCTCGCATTGTTAAGATTATTTTATGTTTGTTTATGTTGGTGCACTTGTTGACAATTCTAGCTTGTAATTAATATTGTAATTATTAGTAAGAACCTTGTATTACATTACTTTCTTGGTGTAAGCTATTTCAAGAAGCTATAGGATATAACAATTTTTCTTCATGAAAAGATGAACCACATTTAGATGGAATCTTGGCACGCACTACCAACCACCCCTTGTTTAGATTAATCAATTATCATTTTGTGTTACTGTTACTTGTTTTCTTGTTGTCAGCACTTGATTGGATTGATGCCTCTTACTGTATAACACGTTGTAAATCTAAGCCAGTGTGCATAAGTTAAAATGGTTGTAGGTGTAGGATTTTGATGGAAACGTGGTGAGCAGCAAAAGTGGTGAGCAGATGGAGATAGATCGGTAGGGCGTCAGCTACCAGCTATGCGTTCAAGCTGAAATGAATACTGCAATGCGCAATGGAAACAAAAATGTATACACAAAAATGCACTCAGATAAATCAGAAATGTGAGTACAGAAGCTTGAAGTTGGTCGTGGAATAGTAGGGCACTCAATCTTTAGCTGAAACGTTGATAGCTAGATAATCAAAACTACAACTAACTAATTCTACATAAGCCTACATAGTCACTAAACATCGTTGCAGAATATTACCTGTACATTGTTATACAAGATGCTTGTCAGATCAACAATGCATTAAAGCCCTAAGAAAATCTACTTACAGTTCCATAGAAGGCAGCCATTATTTAACAGTAAGTGGATCGAATTTTCTAGTTAACATTATCGAAAAATCAACTAAGGGTCGAATTTATACAAATGGTCGGATTTATTAGACCCGGTTCGATCTGAGATTCGATCCAGGATCGAAGACGTCCGGATTTATTAGACCGATCCAGGGTGGAAGACGTCTGGATATTTTCCGCCTCAATCCGATTCAATCCAGGGTTAGAAAATCACATTTTGATGGGAGTGACATTGGATCGAAAAATAGGCTTGGGTCGAAAAAATTTGGAAATCGATTTTTTCAATCCTTTGCTAAAATTTCGAGCCTTTATATTTATTTTTGTGTAGTTTTTTTTCAGCACAAGTATGAATAGGGTTTAGGATGCTCATTACCCAATGAAATTGGGCTTGAGCATGAATTCCAACACTCCCCCTTAATGTGGATTCTGAAAATTTTTGATCTTCAGATTTAGTAGGTTGTTAAATCTGAGATGATGCTCTTTTGTTAGAGCCATGGTGAAGTAATTTGCTGCCTGTAACTATGTCCTGCAGTAAACCAAAGAAATTTCCTTGCTTTGTACTTTCTCTCTAAGATAGTGATATCGGATTTCGATATGCTTACTTCGGGAGTGGAATCTCGGATTCAGAGATAGTGCATTGGCACTTTGATTGTCACAGTAGAGGGTCATTGGATGTGACTGGATAATTTCAATATCTGCAAGTAGGTTTTTTAGACAAATGGCCTCCTTGGTAGCCCAGCTAGGAGTTCAAGATGAAACGAATACTGCAATGTGCAATGGAAAGAAAAATATAGACACAAAAATGCACTCAGATATATCAGAAATGTGAGTACAGAAGCTTGAAGTTGGCCGCGGAACAATAGGGTGCTCAACCTTCAGCTGAAATCGTTGATAGATATATAGTTGGAACTACAATTAACTAATTCTACATAAGCCTACATAGTCACTGAACATCGCTGCAGAATATTACCTGTACATTGTTACACAATATGCTTATCAGATGAATAGTGCATTAAAGCCCTAAGAAAATCTACTTACGGTTCCACAGAAAGCCACCGTTATTTAACGGTAAGTGGATCGGATTTTCTAGTTAACAGTATCGAAAAATTAGCAAAGTGTCGGATTTATACAAGACGTTTTTTATTCGATCCGATCCAAGGTCGAAGACGCCCGGATATTTTTTTGACTCGATTCGTTTGATGGGATTGACATTGGGTCGGAAAATAGGCTTGGGTCGGAAAAATTCAATCCTGAAGTTTTCGATCCTTTGCTAAAATTTCGAGCCTTCAAAATTTTTTTAGTGTAGTTTTTTTCAAAATAAATATGAACAGGTTTTAGGATGCTCATTACCTAATGGAATTGGGCTTGAGCATGAATTCCAACAGTAGGCCCACGCACTTAGGTAAATCACACACATAGGAAATTTGGTTGAGGCACACATCTAGATATAGATCACCTGTAGACTTCAACAGAAAAGTTGCCATTTCCTTTGTCTCTAATCCCATAGCAAGCGATCATCGCAAAAGGATGGCATCGCAATGATTGAGACATTTCAAGATGGTGGAGTGACTAGATGGAAGAACTATTTCTCATGGACCCGAAAATTGAAAACCCTATTTAAGGAGAGGGATTGTGGAACATTGTGACATGGATGAAGATAGTGGATCACAATCAAGAGGGACAAGCCAAAAATGCTGCTCAAGTAGAGTTGGTAATAGTGAGGTAGACAATAGTGACTACAAAGAGCAACAACCGTAGGCGATCAATTTCTCGTTGAGTGTTGATACTATATGAGTGCATTTGAGTCTCTCCATAAGCAACGACGACTACAGACAACAGTGCGAGGGTTGGGTGCCTTTCATTCTTGACCACAAGTCCTTATCAACAAGATGTCATTAGCTCATGCCATACAACAAGGCATGAAATATCAATAACAATCTAGTTGCAAAATTAGTTCCATAATTAAAAAACAAAATAGCTAACAAATTAGTGATTAGTCCACGATTTCTTATTAGGTAGATTTTGATAGTATATCATAACTACTTCAATGTGTTAGATTATGATGAGAGCATGAATGTGTGTGTGTGTGTGTGTGTGAGTGAGAGAGAGAGAGAGAGAGAGAGAGAGAGAGAGAGAGAGAGAGAGAGAGAGAGAGAGAGAGAGAGAGAGAGAGAGGTTTTTCTTGATTCCTAAATGTTTTGAGAGTAGTTTCTTGTTACTTGAAATCATTCGTATGTTTATGTTCTTTTTATCTACTCTATATCTTCTTTTTCTTTTCTTTTTTGCATACATTATTAAGCAACTATTGGTTGTTATATATGACATATACACAACCGGGCCAAGCCATTTAAAGAGCTGAGGTCCTTAGAGTCATTATATAGTGGTCGGAATTCGAGCTTGCATCTTTCTAGTGGCAATCAAACAACCTACACCCCGCTGCTATGGACATACCTTCTTTCTTTTGATATATATCATGCTGAAGTTTGTAATTATCTGTATATTGGAATTGTGTTACTAATTTGATCAAAAATTTCTAAGTGCTTGGACAAGGCAATCTGTCTGTCTAAATTCATTCATAATATTCAAAAGTGGGACATGAAGATTCTCTTCATGGTTTTAGAGCCTTTCTCATATTTCTCTTCAACTCTTACCTTAAGAATGAGGAGAGGGAAGAGTGGGATAGGCCGAAATTTTTTTACTTCTTGTGATTAATGGAGTAAAAGCAGATGCATAATGCTTCCAACATATTCAAGGAGTTCAAGGAGGATTGGTCTAAATGAGAAAACAGAGTAAAAAATTAACTGATGACTAGGCTCGAGGGGGTGGGGATAGCCTTAATCCTACCACAACTATATTCACAAAGCAGGTCATGGGTAGTTATTTTGACCAAGTGTTTATGATTTATTACTTGTTATTTGGAGCTTCTGGTAGTATGTGCAGATATTTTGGACCCCTAATTGATTGATGGCATTTTAAAGTTCATATATTTTGTTAATGCCCCCAAA
Organism: Diphasiastrum complanatum; assembly: GCA_029204225.1. Classification (NCBI taxonomy): domain Eukaryota; kingdom Viridiplantae; phylum Streptophyta; class Lycopodiopsida; order Lycopodiales; family Lycopodiaceae; genus Diphasiastrum; species Diphasiastrum complanatum. The sequence goes on from CM055101.1 coordinate 32,162,288, forward strand.
ATAGGGCAAGGACCCTTGGTCCTAATTAGATTTGACAATGGGTACCAAATATTGTACAAAGGTAAAGAGCCTCAATCTCTTTGATTGATTGATGATGACCATATCTTAGATCAGCATAACCTAGTTAGCATGTCACCAAGCTTATTGGGGATGATTGCCCCCATTTTCTTTTTTTAAAGGATCAACAAGCTTGTGGAGATCATGATTCTGTTACAACTTGACATTGATTGATCCAAACAAGAGCTGCATGTCTGCTAATACTGCACAAAACAATATATCAGTGTATAGTCTAGGATAGCAGCATAGACTTGCAATCTGCAAGACTTCACGGTGTATAGTCTAGGATAGAAACATAGACTTGCAATCTGCAAGACTTCCATGAAGTATCAAACCATCACTTATATCGTGGACCAAATGCTACAACATCCCTACCAACATCATCATGAGTCTCATCAACCACGACCATATTGATGCACTTACAAAATTACATACTGTTTTAACTTGTTCAAACAAAACTAACCCTAAGAATGCAGCTTTGTGGGAACACTGAAGATGAAAAGAATTAGCACAACGCCCACACAACAAAAAAGGGAACCTCCAAGAAAAAAAGTGAGCCAACTTCACAACACTGGCAATTTTTTACCACTTCACCACCTGTAATACTTTGATTTCAGGTAGTACAGCAGTGCTATGCAGGTAAATGTAGCATGAAGTAAGACAATGGTGGAGAACAAACATAATGCACACTTGATCATTAGGCATAACATTTCTTGACAAAAAACTGTATATTACACCTAAAGAAATCTATAAAGGCTTCAAGCAAGTAGTAACAGGAGAGGTCACTGTATTGAGAACCAATACTGATCCAATTCCTGTCATGGATAGTCCAATCCTGGCACTTCTTGAATTCTTGCCATTTGGACTAGAAGATAACAGTTAACCAGAGACGTTTGCCAGAAGAAACTCGTGCCAACAAAATCAGATAATGAAATATAAAAATATTATGTATAAAGTTCTGTGAACAGAAGTCGAACATTATTTGAACTGCAAATAATGAGAAGAACTTACTCATACATGACTCAATCTAGCTGTGCTTCAAAAATTCAAGGATTCTTAAGAAACATTTGACACTTGTGAAAACACAGTGGCTTTCATTTAAATTTGCCCATCGGTGAGAAGCAGTTCTACAAAATTAAATTCCACGTGGGCAGATGATGCTGCACTGATCTATTAAGCATCTGTTAGTTTTCATACAAAATCTTAAGTGCAATATTAGAAAATATCACCTTCAGCTTAAGTATGCGATAATAAAAAATATGACATTTTTTTGAACCTCTAAGTAAAACTAACCAGTTTCTAAAGAGATACATTATTCAGAATACAAATAGTTTAGCGACCACATTCTCTAGTTCAATCGCCTCCTTTTCCGGCCATGAGATGATTCTGCTCCCACATCAGCATATCCGGAGGATCTACTACTGAGTGCTTCACTTGTATGTGTCATGAACATTCCGAGTCTTTCCTGTCCAAGAAATTGATCCCCAGTTGCTTCATTTGTTTGTCTTGTGATGTCAAGATGTTGGATAGATGATGCTTCCTCAGGAATTGATATTCCCAAAGCTCCATGTGCAATTTGACTGGAGGAAAGGTTTGAGGAGACAGGAGGGATGACAATGTCATCCTGTCCTGAAACTGAGATGGCAGCAAGAACAGTTTGATGTGAATCCTCACTCGCTGCCAGGTTTGAGATTCTTGCCCTTATCGATGCCAAGCGATCAGCTTGTGTTCGATTTGTTGCCAAGCGCCTCACCACATCTTCCTGCAAATGCTCAGAAAGGCGGGCTACTCTTCTCTGCAAGACTTCGTGTATGCCCCCCACTGCATGGTGTAGAACCCCATTGGAAGTTGCTTCAGCTGTAGGTGTTCTAAAACGCTCCCTTCTCTCTGCCATGCGCCGGCGAGTTCTTACTCTGGTGTGCAACGTACCTTGGATGTTTTCTTGCAAGAAATGAAAAGCCCTTCTCATCCTCAATACTTCATTTGATCTCAACATTAATCTTCTTGGATCCTCTGTTTCAACCTCGCCCATTCTGTCTCCCTCCCATTCCCAACCACGGACCCAGCCTCCAAACCTCTGCCTCAAACTCTCACTTCTATGTGCATGAGGCCGGGGTGGAACAAAATCTGATTCATCTGCTGTGGACTGGCTTGCACGAGCACTTTTACTACCTCTGCCATAGATTGGAACAATATCACTTTCAGTAACAGCTCCCTTGCAAACAGGGCATTCTTCATCTTCAGAATGAATGTACAGCCAACGAAAAAGGCATGGCCAACAAAAAAGGTGACCACAAGAAGTAAGCACAGGATCTACTGCCATATCCAAGCATACATTGCACTCAAAATTTCCAGCACTGCTAGTTTCACCTTCCTTTTCACTAAAACTCCCCTCCTTTGCGTCACGGTCTTTTATAGCATCAACCAGTCTGGTGACAGGAGAGTCAAGATCAGCAGCAGCAGAGTCTTCTAACCTTGAGGGTGTGAATTCTAACCTTTCAACTTGAATTGCTGTGAGCGGTCGCGTATATCTCCTGAAACCATGTCGAACCGGAGAGTTAAGCAGGTGATTTTCTTCAGAATTACGACCAAAGCGAAGACCATTTTCGGCATCCTCGTGAAGCTGCTCTACAGTTTCCTGTGAAAAGGCTGGTGTGGCCACAGTAGGGGGTGGATAAATGGACTGTGTCTGCAGGGGATGAAGTGAAGGAATGACTTGTTCATGAGATGGACTGGACGAAAAGGGTGAAACCCCTCTTACCTGAGCAAATGCAGATTGATCTGGCTGAGACTCATAATCATGATGCAGGTCTAAAAAAACACCATGTATCCCTGGTCCAAATCGCGGCAAGATCCGCCGAGACGCATACCCCTGGCTGTCGTCAACTCTTAAATCATCTCCAGAACCTGAACCTAATCCCAAAAAATCTGGACTCCACGGAGGTGCAAGGTTTAGGTTAAGATCAATCCTTGTCGATACTGCACCTCCATCCAGGTCTGACATACTTACATCAGATCCTGCTACAACTAATATGCCAGACATGCTACGCAATGGCCAACCCTAAGAACGACGATCGTCTCAGAAACTGTTTTGTTATGTAATAATACGATTGAATCGAACCTGTGGAGATATGAAACAGAAGGATTTCAGAAAAAAGCGCAAAAAACCCTACTGATCTGCAAAGTACATGGAGGGGATCTTTGGAGCAAAAGATAATTATTCTACACATCAAAAATTCTCACCACGGCCAGCACGAGGAATCAAAAGTTACGCAAAACTTGTGCTTCCTTTTTTCTTCCTCTTTGTCACCTTCGGATCTGACCCTAAGATCGCCATCTCTCTCTCACAGGAACAACGAGGGCGAGGGCGAGGGCGAGGCGTCGAAGGCTTTGCCAAAACAGATCCTAAAAGGCGTCGATGCTGATGCTGCTGCTGCTGCTATAGAAGGCGGCCTCTTCCATCTCCAAGACCCTCCCTCTCTTTATGTCCCTCTAAGCCTGGCCACATGAGGCTTTCTTGACCCTCGAAGTGGTTCCACATGTGCACCAAGCACTCTAGGTGCCTCATATGGATGCCACATGCAGTGTGAACTCGGTGCCCCATGTGGGTGTGAACTCGGTGTCCCATGTGGGTGCCACATACACTGTTACAAGAGATTTCTCTCAAGAATTCAATTAAACAAGAAGTATTTGGTCAAAAATACCATTTGTGCACTCTGGTCGACATCCCAGATGCGCCCTCGGGACGAGCCTCCCAATTTGGACCTCGCTGCGGGTGGAGCCACATGACTTTCTAGAAATCACAACATCTCGGATGTGCAGGTTAGGTGGAATACCTATAGCAGTTAGCAAGAGCTTCAACGGACCTTCAAGCCACTTCAACAACCTGCTGATGCTTGCAATGGACCTCCCTACATGTTTCAAGTTGCAACGTATGATCACTTTCAGGACAGAAGATCAGAGGAAAACGTAGAAATAGCAAGGAGCAAAAACACAGCTTCACCATGGTTAAGGAGGAACTCATAGAAGTCAAGCAGTTCCTGGATGTAAGCTGCATCCAAGAACTGTTTTTTTCCACATCCTAGATGAGTTCGTAATCCAAGAGGTGTGCAGGCCTGGTCAACGCATATCTGAGATGCCTGACCACAAAAATATGCATGTGGCCAGGCCTTCAGCTAGCGCATTTTTGACTGTGCAAAAATGCACATCTCAGGTGTGCTGCCATTGCCAATAATTAAATAACAGATTTGCCCCATGTGGGCAAAAGCTAGTTTTCGATGTCAGTTCTTGGCTGCACAACCTGGAACTGGCTTTTTCATGTGGTCATGCGAAGGTGTCGAGGCCTTGCCACATGTAAGAGGCTACCAACTTGGCACCATGCCAAACTCGGTGTCCCAACTTAGGTAACTTCCCTCCAAGCAAGTCATTCAACTTACATCAGACTGATTTAACTCCAAGTTTAGTTATGAACATGTAAGATCCATCCCAAGCAAGTCATCCAACTTACGTCAAACACCCAAGCAAGAAGTCCAACTCAGCCAAGAGCCCAAACCAAGTTTGTATTCATGCAAGAAACACTTAGAACCACAAGTCATGATCAAAATGAAGACAACCAATTTCTCAACCGAATGGTCTAGATAGCATATTGTCGGTGTCTCGGACCAAATGGTCCCAACTAGTGTTTCCACCTCATTTAGAATCAACTTTTTATAATCGGAAGAATGAGCATTGATTGTGGTTCCGAACCGGGCCGCTCCCGAAATAACTACAAAAAATCGACAAAAAAAAAAAATTTACATTTTTTATGTAGTGCTAGAAAACATTTCAAGTAATATCCATAATGTCTACAATGTCTCTAAAATCTTATAAATTCTAGATTTCTATTGAATACATGCATTTAAAAGTTCGTTATTGCTTGAAAAAAGTTGAAGCCTAGAAGCCTCAGTGTTCATAGAAAATTGAAATTAGAATCATAATTCACTAGTGCACATTACAATGTTGAATGTTCAATGGACAGTGGACACAATTCAAACTTGTTAGTTGCATTCCATGTGATAAGTTTCCATGTTGAATTCAAACTTGTTAGTTGCAATCAAGTGATATATCAGTTTCAACACTGAGCACTCAAGTTCAAGTTCAAATAGTTCAAGCTCAAGCCTCAAATACAAAGTTTAAACGAGTACCTGCATGGGTTCTTTGGCCTACCTCATATTATGTAAAGTCTAGAAGGTGTAGGTTTGAATGCACAGACATTATCCTTTCTAATTGCTCTATGGAGAGCCTATTTCTCTTTTTGGTGTGTATGAGGGAGTGCTCCAATTCCTCTCACAAGCTATTGTGGTGTAGTGTTGAGCCACAAGTCGATAATTCTTGGTTTCTAGATCCTGGAGCTACTCAACATATGACTAGTCATCGTGAGCATTTTCACTCCTATACACCTTATAGTACAAAGAAATTCGTTCATCTTGGCGACGATAGTACACATACTATCGAAGGTGAACGCATTGTAAGATTGAAGTTCCAGCATGATTATAAAGTCCTAAAACCAAGAATCCTATTCTAAGCATGCCAATCACAAGCAACACAAGGGAAACAGATGGTGGACAAACCAACCCAGCCAAACCTAGATCAAACAGATCTAGCCCCCAAGCTATGGATCAATCACAAAGAGGAATGAGGCATCGCACTAGCAGCATTCAACTACCAATCATGCAATCAAGCATACACTAGTGAGAGCCCAATAGGTATACTTATACCCTCCAAGGCCCATGCACCACTAGTAGTGCACTGTGACACCTCATTGGACACCTCTGCAGCCTATCTGGGCCACTTCATCCAGTTCCCCAATGACTCACTGATAGACCCATATCAATCCACCATCATTTGTTTAGGCCTACAACCATTAATTATGATCGTGTACTCATAACGGCCCCAATTCCCTTATAGTCACAATTAACTTATAGGTTGTTGTTTGGTCTACTGATCCCTAGCGTAGACACGCTACCCGAGACCAATCATGGGCATGACATTCTTTCCCCCTTATTCAAGTTCTGTCCTCAGAACTTAAAACTGGGGAAGTTCCTCCTTAAGCTTCCTTCCTGCTACTAGAAATCGTCATCATCTGTGCGACTCTTCCATCGAACCAGATCCTTGGTAACTATACAATTTCTCGATTGTTTAGTTCTTGTATCCAAGATCCTTTCGGGTTCAAGTCGAGACACTCCCAATGATTTATCCAACAGGTTCAATTGGTCTCCAGAACCAAGATGCCCTCTTTCACGTAAACTCTTCGTGAGCTTACGTGAAATACCGGATGCACTTGAGATCCTTCCGAGAGTTCCAATTGGTAAGCTAAGGATCCGATCTTTTTCAAGATTTGTGTTGGAAGTAAATCTGGTTTGTCAATGTTTGGCTAGATTTACTCACGATGTGGTGTAGTATAGAGAAGACCGTCCGCTTTCTAAGTTTTTTTACCAAGCTTTAGACGGAGTGCGAAAATAAAACAATGATGAAGCACTAAGGCTTACCCAACTAGTGCTCGAAATAGAAATAAAATTAACTAAGATGACAAAATATACAAAACCTTACTAAGGCTTACCCAACTAGCAAATCGATTAAACTAAGTCCTAGATTAACACCCAAAGGGTAATAAAATGAGATTGCGGCTAATACTAAGCAAATAAGCAGTAATGAACATGCCACAATAAAACCAATGAAAAGGAGGCAAGAGGAGGCTCGAGCACCTTCCCTCAAGCTATGCACCTTTCCAAGGGGAACACAAATGAAATAGAATGATAATTTTCCAAAATAGAGAGCAAGATAGCTTAATCTCAAAAGTGTTGTTTACAATGCAAATACCTCTCCTTTTATGGCAAAGAGGGTCTTCCATAAGTGTTTACTAACTTATGGGACTAATATGTTTCTAGCCTTTCTAGAACTTCTAACTTAGGATTTAGAACTTCAAATTTCTTAACTTAGGAAAACTTAAGATAAAATATTTCTAATCTTAAGTTTCCTAAGTCTAAGTTCTAAATCTAAGTTTAAGCTATTTTATTATTATTTAAGCTTCTACTCATGGACTTACAAAACACATGCCATGGCTGAAGTTTATTGACAAATACTCATACGTGGTCTTACAAAACACATGCCACGGAGTTTTATGTTTTATTTTTATTTTTTTCTATGTGTTAGCACAGTTGCTAACATTCTCCCCCTCTTTATTGGATTGGTGGTCTCACACCAATCGACGCATTTTCGTCCTGAATCTTTTGTGCTTCTTGGAGGCGAGACTGTTGCTGTCGAGAGTGGTAGATTGTCGTGTCGATGCCCTCCATCATTTGCCACCGTAATTTGTTCAGGAAGGGCATGGGTTTGTAATAATGGGGCATACCCTGGAGAAAGTTATGGGTTTTCCATAGCTCCACCATATCAACGTGCAGGGCGGAAGTGAGTGCAGCGCGATAGGACTATATATAGACTTTTTTTTGCTAGGAATTCGCAACTTCACCCAGAAATCGTCCTCAGTGTCCACGATTTGGTAATGGTGGTCGCGAATTTTGAGGCAACGTTCTGAGGGCCCGCAAATTCTTGTAAGTGATTTTTCTATGCCAAAAGAGAAAAAACGTCTAACAGTGCAAAAATGTGTCTGATCAGAATTCGCAGAGATAGCAAAGAAATCGTGAGGATCAATTTGAGCTCCAACAAATTGTTTGCGAATTCTGATGATGGATATCTGATGATGTTGGCTGATTCTGACGAATCCCCAAGATACTTGGACAGAGCAACTCAAAAGCACCTCTCACCTTAGACCGAGGAGGTCTATGAGAAGACGAGACTAATGAAGACTGAGAGCCGAGAAATACTAGTTAGGAATGGCAAGCAAGAACTGTGTAAGCCTCGTGGTGAATCCCGAAAGATGGAATGACCATGTAGGAACTAGTATTTCTAGGCAAATGTATTAAATGCAAGTAGACCCCTCTTAAAGAAAGTAAAGTGAGCCACCTTTTGATGGTGACCTCTAGTGGAGAGCATTATTCCACTTGTAATTTGTGAAATGTGGAAATTCCACTAGGATGCCACCTAAGGAGCTCTCTTGCTTATTTAAGGGACTCCCTCTTTGTGAAGAGGAGCTTTTTGTTAGGCTAGATATGTGGTGTAGTTCTTGCATATCTCTTTACAGTCCAGTTCTTGATGTTCTTGGGATGTCCAAGAATCAATAGACTGGTTGGTTTATTGATTCTTGGACTTCTAACATGCTGTAAATTAGTTCTTGGTTCTTGTTTTGTCAATTTATGCAAGTGCAGTTCAGTTTAGTAATGCTTAGGATCTGATTCAGTTCGTTTTTAGAGTAGGTAGTTGTAGAATCTACAGAATGTTCATTTGGGCTGCACTCTGATCTATGAATGAGCGTTCTTGGCTTGCATCTATGTATGAATGTAAGTGCGTTCAAGAGAGTTCGACCCTGAGTAGTCCTCTAACAGGCAGGACAAAAATATACTACAACGAGAATTTGTCCCTTCTACCTGGTTTGGCATTGTAAGATCAAGAAGACTTCTAATGAATGCCATGAAGCCTGGTAACAGGTAGAATACCAAGCCGTAGAAGTTGTAAGCAAGAAGTAAAAGAACCATAGTAAACAAATTCTCTGGAGCAGAGGATCTGTAAACAGATAAATAAAACTACATTTTTTTATTTTTAGATATTTTTTTATCTGAGACAGAATTCGCGGAGGCCAAAAATGAATCATGCTCTATGAAAAAGGGGTCAGACGAATTCTATCTGAGATGTTATGAAAAAAATCTCTTCTGAAGTCCAGAAAGATTGAGGTATATACCTCTCAGGAATTGTTCGAGTCCATGAGGATCTATGAACATTTGGTTGACAAAAATGTGATGGTGCTTCTTCTTGAGTTTTTCCAGACCTGCTTGAGCTAGCTTGGTCTGGCCTGGTGACATGTACTGTCAACTGCTCGGCTTCTATAGTTGTAGTTGCAAGTTCTGTAGAAGAAACATCATGATTGAAAGACTCTATGTTGCGTAAATAGGATGAAATGACACAACATCTTTTATCGATGGTTGTTTGAAGTCATAGAATGTATCTTCCTTGAAGATTCTCAGAGAAGACTATTGGTATACCTGATCTGATAGTATCTTGATGGTTGGAACAAGAAAGCACAACAAAAATGTTGTCGAAATGGCATGCAAACAATAAAAAGGAGATAAAATAGTAGGACAGAAAACAGCTAATACATATCAAGATAAAAACAGGGCTCATTGTACTTTCTCAGTCGACTCCCATTGACCACAGTGTCGAGGATATCACCTTGAAGGGTTTGGAGTTGGACATGTCCAGAGGCAAAGATTTTTTTAGCCTGCACCAATACCTTCATGAGTAAGGGAAATTACAAAGGGTATATCTTCTTCAGTAAGACATCGTCGGATAATTCCATCTAACCCTTGCTTGTAGAGTTGTCTTGCAATTAACATATAAGGTTTAGTTTTGAGGACCAACGCACGTTGTTCAGGTTTAGAGAAGGAAAGATCCATCTGCCCTGAAGTTAGATATTTGGTAATTTCCTTAGCCCATATAGGTGTAGAGTCAACTTGGAAAAGGATTGCATCTGGTAAATCATCGTTGATGCCTTGATCAGGGGTAGGAAGGTAAGGGATTCAGGATAGATGGTCTGCTAAAAAATGCTGAACTCCCTTACGAACCACGATCCTAAACTCAAATTATCGCAATAATAGGATCCATCTAGTAATACGGCCTGTGGTGCAGGTCTTGTTGATGAGATACAACAGTGCTTGATGATTAGTGAAGAACGCAAAGACTTTTCCTAGAAGATAATGGTGAAACTTCTGAACCGCATATACCATTGTCAAGGCTTTGCGTTCGGTAGTGGTATAATTGACTTCAGCAGGTATCAATTGTCGACTAAGAAAATGAATTGGGTAGTCCTTTTTGAATTCTCCCAGTTGGGTGAGCACTGCTCCAATGGCATATTTGGATGCATCGGTATGCACATGGAATTCTTTAGAATAATCAGGAGCCTGGAGGATGGGTGCAATTTGATAAGGGCTTCCTTGAGTTGATTAAAGACGACGCGTTGTTCATCCGTCCATTTGGGAACTACAACTACTTTGTAGATTAAGCGTGCTTTGTTAGCAAAATCGAAAATAAAGCACCGATAGTAGTTGGCGTGGCCAAGGAAGGAGTAAACTTCACGTATCGTACGCGGTTCCAGTAGATTTTGAATGATAAGGATCTTTTCAGGGTCAGTGGCAATGCCATTTCGTGAGATAATATGTCCTAACACAATACCATGGGTTACTCAAATCTGGCATTTTTCAGGTTTAAGAGAGATGCCGAAGCGTTGACATTGGATAAAAAAAAATTTGAGCACAGACAGATGGCGTATTTCTTCGAAATGTGCTCCTAAATCGTCCAAGTAAACTTCTAAGGTATCGCCCATCTGCTGAGAAAAGGCTACTTGCATAACACAATGGAAGGTATTAGGAGCATTGCAGAGACCAAAGGGCATGACTTTCCAGTAGAAGGTTCCCCGTTCTATGGCAAACGCGGTTTTGTGTTGATCTTCTTCAGCGATTTGGATCATATTGTATCCGCTAAAGCCATCTAAGAAGGAGTAAGCCTCATCTCCTGCTAGATTTTCTAAGATGGATTCTCCGAAAGGTAATGGAAAATGATCACGTTTAGTGACGACGTTAAGTTTCTTAAAATTGACACAGATGCAGAGTTTTCCATTTTTCTTGGGGACGATGACAATTGGGAAGACCCACTCAGTATGTTCAATTTCATAGATAAATCCTGCATCTAAGAGGCGTTGTAATTCTTCTTTGATCTTGGGCTTATAGATGGGTTGCATCTGTATGGACGACTCGCAGTGGGTCTCGCACCCGATTTAAGCGGGATATGATGCACAACTACTTGGGGTGAGACGCCTTTCATGTCTTTATAGGTCCAGACAAAGACATGTCGATATTTTCGTAGGAGCTTTTCAAGCAGTCTACGTTGTTCGCAATTGAGATGAGTTCCGACGTGGACAAAATATTCGTTGGTTCCATTTGGCTCACTCAGGGAAAGAGTTATTCGTTGTGTAGGGCGTTCGTAGGGTGAATTACCAGTTGGCACACGTTGAGCTTGGGGTAATTGGATTGTGACATCCTCGATCGTATAGTCCTTAAAGTATGCAGGAACATCATGGACTGGAGATTCGAGGGGAGCCTTGCCTTTCTCTTGCCGAGATGATGCTTGAAATTTTTTGGGGACTGGTGTAGGACTAGAGGCAATCTCAGGAACTTCCCGAACAATGGTGAGGTCACCCGGCGGTTGAAGTCGAAGTGGTTTTTTTATTTTCTCTTTCATAGTATGACCATGTGGTTGAGGTTTCAGTGGTGGAGATGTGTGTGGATGAGGGACAATTGGTATGTCATGGAGGATCTCGTCATCAATTTGAAAGATAGTCTCCTCCTCACAGAGACCCCATAGATAGTGTGGGCATTTGGGACGGTAGAATTTTGTCTCAGGTTTTTCAATTGCAACCTTGGCAACTAGTTCCACCTTGGAAGCATGTCGCAGATAGGTCCTAGGTGGGAGTGCTGCCATATAGTTGAGGATCTGAATATCAGAAATGTCCATATCTTCTGGGCAATTCTGAATTCGTAAGACGTTCTCGTCATCAATGAATAAATTGTCTGATTCATTAGTAGGTAGCCGTGCAACATTTAGCAGTTCATCATGGTGTGGAAGAATATCAATAAAATTGATATTGATGATAGGTGTATCCAGATCAGGTAATTGGTCGTGATCTATCGAGAGTGGAGAGGTACAATTATCCTGATGCTGGGCACAATAGCCGGCATTCACACAATCAATGGTAGGTAGACTGTGACTCTAGTTTATGATATCAGTAGACTTAACATAATGGCCTTTTTTGTGGCTGGACTGGTATGGCTCAAATACTGAGTTGGTGGTTGAGGATCCCTCGTCATGGATGCGTGCAAGCAGGATGTGTTTCGATTGGTAAGGTTTCTACTTGCACTGAACAGACAAGAGCGGCTGGCTTAGATCGGGATGGGTAGTCCTTTACGTGATGTTCAATACCACAGTTTTCACAAGCTGGAGGAAAGCGGAGTTTATTTGGGCAGCAAATACTAGGATGTTTACCTGCACAAAGAAAGCATCCTCGTATTGCGGGTAGTTGATGTGTGGCAAAGACAGCTTGGTTTGGATTGTAAGCTTGGACACTGGGATCCACTAGCATTAGAATCATAGGTATAATAAACAATCGTTTCAGTAGAGTACTACAGTTGAGTATTGTCTTCCACGTAGTAGGTGGCCGGATCGATGGTATTCGGATCAAGATAATGGACAACGTTTTGTGGGGCAGGTTGGTTAACAACAAACTGTTGACGTGGGGATGGGTATTGATTTGGTGCAGGTGGTCATGGCTGGTAAACCCCTGGTCATGGCACAAGTTGTTGTGGCGGGTAAGGGCGGTAAGCTCGATAGATCATGGGTCTGGTGACTGCTGGGAAATGATTTCACAATTGAGGGCATTCATTAGCAGTGTGATGTTGTGAGCAGATTGGACACCAGACATTTTCCCTTGCTGGAAAGGATTTCTCAGCAATCTGTTTCATGGCGGTTTGGAAATCGGCAGTGAGTTTATCCATATGAGATTTTTGAGCTTTTTGCCAAGTTTTCATTTGATGTAGAAGTTCAAAAGACTGAGCAATATTATCAGACTTCGGGTGATTAGGATGGTCTGGATCTTTAGATTTCTTTTCACGATGGTCAAAGTCATCATCGGAACCTTCATCTTCCTCGCAAATAGCATCAGTCATCACATCTTTAAGTTGATCATAAAGGTCAACTAGTTTGAGTTCACGGCGGATGTTTTTAGGCAATCCAACTAAGAATAGTTTTATGGCCATTCGTTCGGTGATATTTCATCAACACATTCTACTTTGAGAGTTTAAAATGCTCAATGTAGTTTCGGGCAGACTCTTCGCGACGCATCTTGATATGAGTAATTTGAATGAACAGGCTCTGAGTCAGTTTGGATGGTTTGAAACGCTTGATGAGAGCGTCCTTGAGGGTGGTCCAAGAAGCAAGATCATGAGCTTTGAGATTCAAGTACCACTTCTTGGCAGTGCCATAGAGTACCATGGGAAATAGGTGAAGCTTTTCAGTTTCAGAGGTATCTCCATAAAAACGGCATGCATTATCAAAGTCTTGGAGAAATCAAACTGGATCAGATTCGCCATCGTACTTGGGTGCATTGATACGTGGAATTCTTCGTTCTAGTTGTGGAGGAGTCGGATTAGAAGATTCAGCACAGTCACGAGACATGATGCAGAATACAGATGAGTAGGACAATACTATACTTGGCAAAAGGACAGTTTTCTTGCAGAATGGATAGTGTAGGACAAAAACTGGTCTTTCTGGACGTGATAGAATTCGCGGACAGGCTAAGAAATCATGGAGAGGCAGATAATTCTAACTGTAATACTCGCGAATTTCGACAAAGAGTTTTGAATGTCAGAATAGTGATTTTTTAAGATTTTATGGGAGAAAATTGGAGTTTCAGAATTCGCGGATAGGACAGGAAAATCGTGCTCTTTGAAAACGAATTCTTAGGCTAGATGGCGAATTTTAACAGAGAGACTTGACTGGCAGATAGGGAATATGGAAAAAAAATGTGATTTTATGACAGTAAATGGAAAAAATCTCTGAGATAGAATTCGCGGAGCTACTGGAGGACTGATCTTGATGAGATTTAGCCTCAATGAAGCCGACGAATTCTAGGACAAAGATTTGGATGAGAAATAAGGGATTTTGATAGTAAAATCTGATTGTGGTCAGAAATTGTGGAGGTGATAAAATGAAAGATCAGCGTCTGTTAGGGCTGCAAACAGGTTGGCGAATTCTGATATACCTTTTTGGTTGTGAAAAATGTCACTTGGGTCACTTCTTTTGAAGAAAATGCCCAAGTTGACTCTTTTGTTGCTTCCCCCCGGTTGAAGAAGTTGCTCTGCAGCTCGTGTAGGACCTAAAGAGACGACGTGTGTTGTTTGTTGGTAGATAGAGACTAGCACACAAGCAAACATACAACACGGAAGCAAAAAATACACAAAAAAAAAGGAGAAGAAGCAAGGTAAAAAAATACTTAAAAAGCGGCAACGACACCAATGTTGGAAGTAAATCTAGTTTGTCAATGTTTGGCTAGATCTACTCACGATGTGGTGTAGTATAGAGAGGATCGTCCACTTTCTAAGTTTTTTTACCAAGCTTTAGACAAAGTGCGAAAATAAAACAATGATGAAGCACTAAGGCTTACCCAACTAGTGCTCAAAATAGAAATGAAATTAACTAAGATGACAAAATACAAAACCTTACTAAGGCTTACCCAACTAGCAAGGTAATTAAACTAAATCCTAGATTAACACCCAAAGGGTAATAAAATGAGATTGCGGCTAATACTAAGCAAATAAGCAGTAATGAACATGCCACAATAAAACCGATGAAAAGGAGGCAAGAGGAGGCCCGAGCACCTTCCCTCAAGCTATGCACCTTTCCAAGGGGAACACAAATGAAATAGAATGATAATTTTCCAAAATAGAGAGCAAGATAGCTTAATCTCAAAAGTGTTGTTTACAATGCAAATACCTCTCCTTTTATGGCAAGGAGGGTCTTCCATAAGTGTTTACTAACTTATGGGACTAATATGTTTCTAGCCTTTCTAGAACTTCTAACTTAGGATTTAGAACTTCAAATTTCTTAACTTAGGAAAACTTAAGATAAAATATTTCTAATCTTAAGTCTCCTAAGTCTAAGCTCTAAATCTAAGTTTAAGCTATTTTATTATTATTTAAGCTTCTACTCATGGACTTACAAAACACATGCCATGGCTGAAGTTTATTGATAGATACTCATACGTGGTCTTACAAAACACATGCCACAGAGTTTTATTTCTTTTTTTTTTTTTTCTCTGTGTTAGCATAGTTGCTAACAATTTGATATGGTCCAGGGACAAATTATAATGCTTGTCGGTACGCATTACACTTGAATCCTTCGGGATTCTCAAATATACCCAATCCCCCACTTGGAAGTCTCTCGGTGATCTTTTCAGATTTGCATAATATCGGTCCCTATCCTAGGCACATTAGACATTTTCACGTGCAATCTGTAGCATTTCCTTCATATCATGTAGGAAATCCGCTACCTTCTAAAACTTGATCATCCGAGTCTCTACCGCAATGGGTGACCTAGGCTCAAATCCGTACATAAGCATAAACGGGCTATAACCGGTAGCCAAATGCTTACAATAACTCAATCTCCATCAAGGATAACTTCCTCCCCGAGGAGATTGCTATCAAAATATGAAGACATATCCTATGTGTTCTTCTGATAATCCTTCTTTTAAACAATCAAGTATAACTAGAATCTGAACTATGATTCGCCAATCATAATTCATCGGATACTTGTCCTATACTTAACAGAAGAATGTGAAAACCTAACATAGGCAACTACCAATGATCTAAAGAACTTTAATTTTAGAGTTATCTCTACTTTAGCGAATATGGTCAACCAAAAGCGACTAGTGAACTTCGAATCACGAATGTTCATAATGTCACTTGGTAATCCGTAAACCCAAATTAGACACTCTATAACTACTTGGTCTTTACCCAAATAAAGATAGTCAATTTGGTGAGATGTGCATTACCAAAATTTCACTATCTTGTTTATTCATCCGGGGTAATCTACCATGAACACAATTACTTACCTTCTATGAATTAGGTATATCCTAGAATTCGAGTTATGATTCAACAATCCCATCTTTCTAAATTCCCAAGACCATACCATATCATAAGAGTGCATCACAATTTTTAATAGATACATGAGTTGTTCCAAAAAGTCCTTTCCATCTAGAAAGTTTCAGACTTTTTCCAACTCACTTACAATGCCTATATAAGAATTGTGATCCAAAAAATGCCCTTACTTTAGCCATGGCATAAAGTGTCATTCCAAAGTTAGGGTCCAATCTAGAATATGTCTAGTTTTTACTCTTAAGTTCTAATCTAGAATAACTTAAGATTTACTGGAACCTCATTACATGAAGTTCTAACTTTTGGGCCAAAAGTTCTCGTGTATTCTATGTGCATAGACCTTTAAATGAATCCAAACTTGACCCATAAAGGTTGCGACTTATAAGTAATACATTTCAACAATAATATCCATAAGAGAAGTTATATTGTTGATTCAAACAACTAACTCAGAAGTAGCACTTCTGACTTAGTTAGCTATATCGGATTTAGAAAATATTCGAATGTATAGGTGTGGATCCAAGACACCACATTCAATCTGATTCTAATTCCACCTAGGTTAATAACAATTCTCAATGAGAAATTACTATAACCCAGTGAGAAATTGTCTCTATACAATTCTCATTAATATGCCTATGTATACATGACTAGTTTTATGTATGCAAATAATTTAGCCCAAGGAATCCTCTTGTAGATCCACAGGATTTAAAAGTTTGTACAAAAGATTTATGATCATACAAAGATTCACTACATAGCATATCTCTACAGATATCAATTGATCCGTACACAATACTTTCTTAATCAAGAATCTTGTAACTTGATTATCCTCTAAGAGAGAATATTTCTCAAAGAGTGCTATTTCACAACCAAAATCTCAACCCGAGATAATCAAAAGAATATATTGTTAGCATGAACTTCCTTCCTTGCATCAATGCACAGATCTCAGTCCTCACTAAGATTAAGTTGATTACGTCCCACAAGGAACATGTTTCAACAAATCCCATCTTGCAATATAATTCCATAGTTCCTAACACAAATCAATTGGATTTGTAATCAGCCACTCTTCTACCACAAGAGTGTTTTCTAATTTTCTTATCTTACATCTTCAAACCAGATATCAAAATATCAAAATATCCTATCATTTTTTATTCTGGAAACAAGTTTACGGTCTATAGATATAACAGATTCCTCCTGGAATCTATCATAGATGTTTCTCCTTGATAGCTCTCTTTTCTTCCTACTCCCCCTTTTTTAACAGGGAATGACACGATTTTCCAAGGGGTGCAAATCAATCAAGATTTGCCTGAGAAGAAATTTCTAGTAAGAGATCTGAGAAAAACTTGTAAGTAAAAAAAAGAGCTTTTTGAAATAAGGAAAACAATTTAAAAAACGCTACCATTAACCATTTTTGTGACATTGTCCAAGGTCGATGGGTAATAAAAAATTACCTTCCAAGGAATCACAAGAAAACGGGTTAATTAAAGTTTAAGAAATTCACCAATATATCTTTTATAAAGAAATAGCTTACCGAATTTTCGGTTTTGAAAATTTGAGATATCCATAAGGGGTCATGACCAATATCTCAAATTTCCGACAAAACACCCACTTTATGACCAATACTACGGTCAACTGATCCAGTTAGTTTTAGATCTTCATTTTGGAATCGCTTGCGTCCCATACCATAGGTTCTTCCTCCATGAAGGCCCTCCACTTCTTGATCAAAGTGTCTCAAAATCCAAAGTTATATCAATTGAAACAAATACTACCGGTACCATTGAAGCTCTCGAGAATTTCATATTGTACCAATTCCAATTTACTGAGGAATGAGTAGGAATAAACACAGGATTTTAAATTGGCTTCACTTGTTTTTACATTCATAGCATGTTGGTACTCCCCAACTTCAAGTTTAGCAAAAAATTATTTTTTTTTTTTCGTTTTTTCTAGTCTTTTTCCAACTTAGGCGACGGGGCCGTCCTGTCGTGCCCGCTTTTTCGATAAAAAAACGGCACCTTGGCCAAGAGAATACAAGAATTTCTGGACATGAGTGTCCAATTCTTGGTTGCACATTGCAGTTAATAAAGTGAATATACATTTCGTTAATTGTGAAAAAAGCCTTACGAAATTCTTTCAGGAATTCAGCCTAGTCACAATTTTATGAGTTGCATCCTCCACCACGAGGAGGCCTTACCCAAAGCAATAACAAAAAACCAACGAAATTTGCCTTTTTATTTTGGGACGTTGTGCAAGCTTTAAATAGCTCGACCAACGATTTATCCAGTCATCAACAACTTCGGAGCCTTTGATCGCCGAAAAAATTTCTTGTTGTTAGCCCACATTGTTAGAGTTAACAGCTTATAATTGGTTAAAAAAGATTTTGCATTTGTCTATAATACTGTTTATAGCTCTGATGAAGTTCTAAAACTGCCTTGCACAAAGTTTGCAAAAGCTCGTTAGAATCCAAGGTGTCATCACTAACGGGTGATGTCGGGTGAATTTCAGTGTCCACCCCCACTGGAACTTCATCTCTATCCATTTGCTTGAAAACTAAAATTTTATGTTCAGTTAACCCATTCATAACGGTTATAATTGTTCTTCAATACAACATTGTCTAGAAGAAACACGGTTTTAATAGACTTACGTGCTTTTGTTTTACCAATTATACCAAGAATTCCCAAATGGATTTTAAGAATAACAGTTCTTAAAAAAACATGTCAATGCGTCAAAATTTGATTAACACCAATTCGTGAGCTGTTACGATTCATGGAAATATTAACTGTATTGCCACTTTACTAGTCCAAAAATGACTAAGAAAAGATGCTTATGAAAAAAACCTCATAAAAAAAACCATCCCAGCCCAGCCCCTCACCTTCCTACCACCCACGCTTTAAACAATAAGTTTTACCCAAAAAACTTAAAGTCTAACCTCCTCCTCCCCCCTCTACACACGTTCAATTTTTTGAACATGCATTCCCACGCGCCTTCTTCCCATTCATGAGCTTCTCCAGAACTTGAAACTAGAAAGGAAACTTCCGCCAGAACTTGAAACCAGAAAGGAAACTTTCTTCCATTCTCGGGCAGATCTGGAAAAGAGAGAGAAAGCGAGGACCAAACCGCGATAGGAATCCGAGAGAGAGAGAGAGAGAGAGAGAGAGAGAGAGAGAGAGAGAGAGAGAGAGAGAGAGAGAGAGAGAGAGAGAGAGAGAGAGAGAGAGAGAGAGAGAGAGAGAGAGAGAGAGAGAGAGGGGGGGGGGAGAAAGAGAGCAATGGTGGCCTAGGAAGTAGCTGGAGGCTCGTTTCTTCTCCCTCCCTTCATGATTAAAACCATGGAGGTTCAACGAGCTAATAGGGCGCGCTGGAGGGTGCATTTTTTCTGGTAGCAAAATCTGCCATTTTCCCAAATTTCAAAGTCTTTTGAATGTAGGAATCTTCTAAGCTTTTACTTCTGCTGTTGTTGGCAGATTACATATACTTTTAAGGCACTTTTACAGTTGTTCAAGTCTCCTAAAGCCTGTGCCCTGTTTTCTGTAGAAAACAGAAGTTCAACAATGTATAAACCATCCTTCTTATGTAGAAATCACCTTCTACTGTTGTTTTTTCAGTAAGAATTGTTTTAGGTCCATTTGGAGTTTGCTTAATCTTCAATTTGTTTTCACAAATGCATAAGCAATCATTCATTTACAGTTTAGCATGCCTAGATTACATTATGGCTGAGAAATAGGGTAGATGTTGCCTAATTTTCCTCTGAACCAAAAAATTTGTAGGTTTGGCGATTCTTCACGCAGAATAGACTCCCCAATGACCCAAACCATCATAATAATGGCCTTACTAGCTCATTAGCTTGCAAACCACCGTTAGTTTGCTGGAAAATGCAACAAAAATCTGCAACTCCATAAAGAATCATCATGCAAAACCTGTAAATAATCCACCAACACGCACTACAAGTGGTTAGTCCATTTTTTGCATCCATTCTTGTCTTTCTCTCCGATTTTAAAGCAAAATCTATTCCACAAAAAGCAAACCCATTGTTAAATACAGGACACACATGTACATTCTCAGAAAATGAGAAATATATTGATATTTATGAGAGCTTTTACGAATCTTGTATCATGATTGCTCTATTATCTGAACATTTCCATCCAAATCTTTGCATTTGATTTTCTCTTCATGTCTTTTACATATCTGCACAAACATACATTAATCAGATTACAGTTAGTGATCCGAATATTGACAAAAAGGATAATGAATATAAATTAATATACAAATTCATGGATTTCACATACCAATTTTCCATCCAATATAAAGTTGAAATATTCGGGGATAACTTGCTGTAAAAGTGTCAGTTCCGTTCTAATGTAGAATAAGGTCCAATCTTGCTCAACCTCAATAGTAGTAAGTAAATTCCCATTTGCCATGATATCAATGCCTATACGATCAGTGTGTCAAATGCTGTCTAGATCTTGATCTAATGGGGCCCAAGTACCATTGTGTTCTTTCCATCTCTGATAATGAAACACCATACTTAGCATTTGCTTTTCTATACTGTATCTAAATGATATGGATGAATGTTTGATTCTACAAGAAATATCTGCAGATCCCCAACCTTTGTCCATGAATTTGAATAAAAAATCATCTGAAAGATTTTTGCAAACAAACAATGTGGGAGTTCGATGCACTTCCGTGTTTGAAAAAGAGCTGACAAACAATGACATTGGAATAAACCAGCTTAAGTGCACATTTCTTGATCCTGTACTAGTTTTGAGTGACTTTTGTACATCATTATATAGCTTGGAATGAATGCATTTTATTATATTGTCGTTGACTGCAATCCACCACACGTTATCTTGAAAATTAGGTAGAGGTATATACTCTAGTTTTCCCATTCCTCCATTTGTGTCTGGAATATACATAGCATCATAAAAAAATATTCCAGAATCTGCAAGTTCTTTTGCCGTTCGTCCTCTGTATTGCAATTTGCCAATTTCTGAATGGATGACATCTATAATACCAGAAAGAGACGCCACAGGTTCCCATTCATGTATATTTGAAGGATATAGATCTGCAATACAAAATCATAATAAGCTCCAATTCATAAATACGATTATGTTTTAAAAATGACAAGCAATCCAAAAAATTAAGATACTTACAGTTACACTTTTGAAAATCATGTGGATTTACAGCCTCCACATTAAGTTCTGAATGCATATAAACATGTTGAATAAACACCTCTGAAATGGTTTGTCCTCCTGGAGAAACTTTGAAATCAATAATCTGCCCTTTCCAATAAGATCTATATGTATACTTGGCCTTTTTCTTTTGGCGAAAAGCCCCTCTCGCCGATGGATGCATCAGTATCCAAGAAGCCTTATGATATTCACGAGCAATCCATGTGCCATCGTCTTCCCTCTCATTATAAAAAATTGCAGAGCATATCAAGGATCTCGGTCTCCTTCTCATCGCCATAGCTTGAAGAGTTCACAATTGAACTAGTCAATATGAGAGTCCAGAGTATAATAGGCGCCAAACCTATTTGTGAGTCCCAAGATAATTTTAACTTGAGGTTAACCCAAGCAGTTTAGTCAACCAGTCGTCGCGCACGCCAGCCAATAGTATGCTTCCAATCTACCGGACCGGAAATTCAAATTTGCCCAAATATGAATTGTGTTTTCCGGGTCAGGCAAGTTATGTTACATAGAAGCCACTATGTCAAGAACCGATTGGGCCACATGGACATAAACAGAGAGGAAAAAAAAAAAAACTTGTAAGTTTGAGAACTCCTGTAATGTTTGGTGTATTTCTTCCAGGTGGTGGAATTCACATCCAAGTACGTGGCTTCTCAGATCCTTGGTGTACTTTTAGCCTAATGATCATAATTGTGGATTTGCTCCATGAATTTTGAAGGAAATCATAGGATTTTTTTGATGGTTTTAGTGACACCTAGAATTCATTTTTTTTACTTGGAATTGATCATAGGTACTGATGTAGTACGTTTTCCAAATTGTACTCATTAATGATAGGATTTAATGATCGCATGATGGTTGAATAGTCAAAAGGATGATTAGATAGTGATTTTGGACCCAAAATTGGAGTTTTTGGACTAGAATTGGTTTATAGAATCCATATTTGACTAAAATCAGAACTTGTAATGCTTGAGGGATTAGGATCAAATTGCACTTATTTGTGGATTTAACCCACAAATTTTGGTCAAAATTGGTCAAAAGACATGCCATTTATAATGATTTTTGGACTAATTTTGTAGTAGATCTCAAAATTATTAGCCAAAATCAGGTAAGCACATTTTCAAAGGTGTAATGAAGCTTTTCTAAGGCTGTCATGAATTTTGGTTAGGATTGGACACCATTAGGAGGATCAAAACATCAAAAAATAGTGTATTTTGGGGGATTTTTGGGCATGAATACCTATCAAATGGGGGTCTGAACCTGTTGGGTCTCATTATAAGATTAAATATATGATGGATTTCCTCTGTTTTTATCCATCATGCATCCAAATTTGGATAGGTGAGCATTAGACACCATCATGTTGAAGTTTTGCTTCTTGAAGGAGGCCAAAAATATATTTTTTGCATGATTTGAGCGTATGATGACTACCTGAATTTTGGCCATTTCCTTGTCACACGTGTGAAGCCTAGGAGGGAAAAGTCCCTTTTGAATTCTTGTTTGGTAGAAGGCCGAGATTCAATTTTTTCAAAACTTTTGGATGCATTTGCTATATCAACATCACTCTTGATGTTGATGATAATATTGATGCTACTTTGGATGTTGATTTTCAAGGGCCTACTTCAAATCAAAAGCCAAGGAGGAGATCAAGACAAAGGCAACAACCTTTGAGGCTCACTTATGATGAAAAAGGTAAGCAATGAGGTGCATAATCTTGGTCTTTTACATTACATCTTGGGAATAGAGGTGTTTAGAATTTCTCAAATTACACTCATATTTCAAGAGAATTATGGTAATGCTATTCTAAAAAGATTTCATATGGTAGATGCTAAATCTTGTGATACACCAATGAAGTCAAATGTAAAGCTAAGTATAAGAGGTAATGAAAGATCCTTTGAGGACATTACTCTCTATAGGAAGCTAGTTGGTTCACTCATATATCTAACCTGATCTTAGCTATTGTGTTGGTAGATTAAGCCAATTTATGCAAAATACTAGTGTGGAGCATTGGAAGCTAGGCAAGAGGGTATTGAGATGCATCTTGGGAACAAGAGATTTTGGCATTGTTTATGGAGGATCATCTCCTAACTTGTTTGGATTTTTAGATTCCAAATGGATAGAAAATCCATAAGAGCACATGCTATTTTTATAGGTTATGGAGCTATCTCTTGGATGTCAAAGAAACAAGCTACTATCTCATTGTCATCTAGTGAGGCCGAGTATAAAGCTCTTACATCTTGTACAAAGGAGATGTTACAGATCAAGAGGATGGTGAAAAATCTTCACTTGTTGGATTTTTCAAAGAGTCCAATCATCTTTTGTGACAACATTTCAGCCCACAGGTTTTTAATCAATCCTGCAAGGAGCAAGCACATTGAGGCACATTGAGGTGGCATATCATTTTGTGAGAGAACAAGTCATGGCAAAGGAAGTGGGGCTTCAACATGTTTCTTCAAGGGAATGTGTGGCTGATATCTTCACCAAAGAATTGGGAAAAGATTTGATTATGAAGCATAGGACATCACTTGGTGTACTATCCAAATCTATGCTAAAAACTAGTTGAAGAGGGAGTGTGAAAATTGTCAACTAGTTTCAACATTTTATTTGGCAATTTTGAGGCCAATTTGAAATCTCAACTTAGAGATAGTTTCATATTTGTCAATAAGGGCCTAATAGTGGTTTTACTATTTTTGGCAAGTAGATAAGTGGATAAGATCAAGTTTAGACCCATTCTAATTGGCTATTTTGGTCCATTAGTTGTAGGTTTTTGGTTATGTACCTAAAAGTTGCCATTTTAGGACATACTTAGGAAAAGTAACTAAATGAAATTGTGGCTAGTATAAATAGTAGTACTTGCGTGGAAAACATATTATTGTATTTTCTTATGATGTGGAATTCATCTTTCTTGATTCTATGTCCATCTCTTGTCAATTTCTCATGATATCTTGAGTTTCTATGTGTAGAATGTTGATTTCCTTGTTGATCTAGCTTTCACACTGTACTGTACTGCTGTACAGGGACAGTACGAATATCTAGGCAGTATTGAGCTTTCCCAGATTTGTCATGTCAAATTCTGAAGACAACATTTTTTTCTCATCTTTTATTAGTTTGACACTGTTATTGAAGAGAAGTATGTCTTCCACATACAAAGTGATAATAATAAAAGAAGTGCTACTGAAGAGAAGTGTGTAATCCACAGACAAAATGATAATAATAAAAGACCATTGCATTGACTTAAAGTAGACGTTTAAAAATGAAGTGCTCGGTTCATAGCCATGATTGATAAGAAAAGTGTTGACTCTCTGGAACAATGTTGTGGCAGATTGCTTCAAGCTATAAAGTGTTTTATGGAGTTTGCATACATGATTACTTTTACCTTCGATAATGTAACCTTCTGGCTGTAGCATGTAAATATCTTCTTCAATAACTCCATTAAGATAAGTTGTTTGTACATCCATCTAATGTATCTCCAGATCAATAGCAACAACATATGACAGTAGAAGTTTGAATGAAGAATGCTTAACTACTAGATTGAAATTCTCAATATAGTTGATATTTTGTACCTGCGAAATCTTCTCGCAACAAGTCGAGCTTTTCTTCGATCAATTCTTCCATTTGTCTTGTATTTGATTTTAAATATCCTTTTGGAATCAACTACATTTCTGCTAGCGGGCAATTCGATAATAGTCCAAGTCTGGTTCTTGATGAGAGATGAATTATAATGACCACAAAGGATTGCCCCTAAGATGAGGATAGGAGAACACATTAGGAGAGACTATGGAGCCAAACCGCCCAACCAATCCTAGATCAAAACTAGATCTAGCCCCCAAGCCATGCCATGTGAAACAAGAGGAAAAGAGAGAACGTGGTAACCTAAACCCAATATGTCGACGGGAGAATCCCTACCTCATTATATAGAGAGTAGAGTCCTATGCATGAAACCATGCAACCCCCATGCAGGTCAACTATAAATAGATCACATCTCTTCATGCAGTCCTCTTGCCTATATTTGTCACACAGGCATGCAATACTCCGATATGTCTCAATTAGAGTGTCTGGGTCCTCTCAAGGTAATTAGTCACAAACAGGCCTTCACATGGAATTAAATCTCGGCGTGACCAATAATCTCGAACACTGGAGGGCCGGTCTACCATATTAGGACTATTCCAGGTCCTTCACCGAATATGGCCATAACATTCTTCCCTCCTTAAACTGCTTCTATCCTTAGAAGCTTCTCAAGATAGGAAAGAATTGCAGGAACAGTTCTTTTAACATTGAATATTAACCGAGAAAATCATTATCTTTAGTCTGATCTCCATATCAAACAAGTACTCAGAGATAACCAATATTCCAATTGTTAATCTCTGTTCAGGAGTACAATTCAAGTTTGAAAAGTATACTAAGCGATAAATTTCTCAACTAGATTTCACTCAACACAGTAATATCACCTTCATGTAAAACACTTACATGAACAACTGTGTGAAATATTACCTAACTTAGGAGATTAAAATTAAAGAAAAAATAATAATAATTATAGTCTGAAATCATCCACAAACTCTGGTAGACAATTCAATAAAAAGCTTTCAAGCACAACTAGCCTTAGAATCCAATTCTAAGATATAATAATTCATTCACCTAAAATCTCTAGGAGAATCATTAAGATATAAAATAATTAACACTCAACTCCGAGTATCCCATATACTCTTTTGAGTTAAATGCTCTTATTTCTAACAGCAAATGCCAGAAAACAACATTCATTCACCTTAATAGACTTGTCTGTCTCCTATGATAACTGGAGATCCAATCAAAAGAAAAAACTGTACTCAGGCATCTGCAGACCATATACTGTAGCAGAATAGCATCCACTAGATAAATTAAATCTGTGAGATCCATAGGTTCTCAGTTAAAATACTGGAGTAAAGAGATTCAAAACATTGATCTAAATTCTTACTCAATTAACAGACCAAGACTTAATTGTCACACTTAAGAATTATTACAATTCCTTATAATCCTCTGACAACAATTAAGTATCTATTTATGATCCGTCAACCATAAATATTTAGATTCGTATGATTCGTCAATCATAATTTTCTGGAATCCAAAATCATAATCATTTACAGGATACTGGAGTATATGTCCAACATAACTCAGGAAAAGTAAGAATCATTCCAACATAATTTAGGAAAAGTAAGAATCATTCCAAAATCTGTCCCACTAGGAAAATACTGGATTTTAGGAACATTCTCCAAACAGGATTCTTTGACTGAAGTGCGAGATTCAAGTTCTATAAACCACTGGTAATTAAAGACTGGTCACATATCAAAATGGCAATCATCTCCACTACAAAAAATTTTAGATTACAGTCCAGAATCAAATCTAGATACCCAAAGTCCCGCTGAATATCAATTCAGATATTATTCTTGGATTCATTAGAATTTGTTATCCAATTGAGCGCTCTGGGATATATTCACTAATGAGCTGAGTCTATTCCTTAACTAAGGAATATTCTATCCCAAGAAAACTGTATATCCAATGCACACAATTTTAACTGATGAATCCAAATGATTCACTAATCATGTGTCTTATAAGCAATATAAAACAAAATTATCAGTTCTTGGTGAATCCACATCACACTGATCGTTTTACCAATTAACTTCATCTTGGATTCTCTTCCAAAAACTATGCAATCCATAGATTCCCAAATAGAATTTTATTCCACCACTTTACCCCTCCTTTTAGTCAGTAATAAGTGCTTCCACTAAAGGATTCACTCTATTACAATCAAAATTTTTCCTTCAAATATTTTCAACCCGATCTCTTTATTTGGATGACTGACATGCCTATAAGATGGATACCCAAAATCCACATCTGATTATGTGACTTAGACAGAAAATATGGTTCAATATTACATCCTGATCCTTTCTGGTTAATGATAAGCTTCAAACCCCTACTGATGCATCAAATCTAGGGACAAGCTTATGTCAACTAACAGATCCACTGTAATCCACGTATCAGATTTCACTTCTAACCTCACAATCGACATCCAAAACTGCGGATAACTCAAATGATTACAAAGATATCATTTACGAATTCAACTGAATGAATTCTAACCAGGAAATTAATAATTAGTATTAAGCAACTATTTACAAGGATTACCAAAATCCTAACTGCGAAATACATTTCCCAATCACACTTACTACCTCTGATGTCCACTCTTCTTCCCTCCTTAGAATTTTCAATTCCCTGAAAATCTATTTCGGCTAAGGTACCAAGAAGACGTAACGACATTAGTAAATGTTTTAAAATTCATTACTGTAGAAAAAATCTGAAACAATTTCATTTCTATCCTATACCTGGGCTGAATTACCGATATAGAATCCACATGAAATTAGTTTTAACTTTTGATCAGTTCCTAACAATTATCAATTTCAAATAAACTTGGACTGTTTTTACTTTCCATTGACTGGTTTGGCATTACTCCATCAATACTAACAAAACTATCCAAACTTAAAATACGAAATTACATGAATGAAAATCCTACCAATAAGATTTCAGAAACTCTTAAACTGTATTCAAACAAGATTCTATTGATCGGATAAAGAGTTCTTCATCACTTATGTTACCTGGTCATATCATATTGTTTGACAGTTTTAAAATTAATTTTGACGAGTATCTTGCACAAACGTTAACTTGTTCCATTTCGAACGATCAATATCGATTAGAAATATCTCGGAGAAGTAATAGATTTCAAACTTTAACCCAAGTTCAGAATTCAATAGAGAAGGAAAAAATTCAAATTTAACTCTTAATCTGGAAAGAACTTAGCTTCCAAAGTCTATTACCACCAAGCACAGTACCAAAAAAATTAAATTTTCCTCGATCCGGGTACTGGTTTGAAAAAAAAAAACCCGTGAAAAACCAATAACTTGCCGTCAATACTAAATCTATGAACCAAACTCTTAGACTATCTGCTAGGATAGCAAAATATCTCTTCACCCGATCTTTTTTTAGGTATGCACAGGAGAATCTATAAATCTATTCTCCTCTATAGGTTTCACCCTTGGTTACTCATTTTAGGTCAAGCTGTTTTCATGCAAATATCGAAAGGGTAGCCAAATGACAAAAAATCCCTTCACGTACAAATGGTTTCCCTCACATGCAAAGAAAAAAACCCAGCTTACCGTATGCATAAACCACCATACAGCCATGCATTACCAAAAAAAAAACTTTCTTTTCCAAAAATCCATGCAAAGGCAAAAGCATACACCTTAATCAAAGCAATGCAAGCCCTAAAAAAAATAACAATAGGGCACAATCCCTATCCCGCAGCCGCCATACTGCATCTCTTCCCTCCTCGGGCTCGCTATAGCAACCAGACCCACCCTCGATGTCAAGTAAAAACGCTACATCAGCTTCATCAACACGTCTTCACTAATCAAGCTCAAGCTCATGATTGATCCTTCAAACAGCCACCGTTCCAAACCATCAGATGATAATACACATTGATACGACTGCCAAACAGGGGTTCCAGCTCCAATCACTCAGCTGCGCCTTTTACTAGGAATACCTAAACTGGGTTCCAGGCAGCAATGGATGGCAACGTTAAATGATCTTTCATCATCCCCATGCAGTACTGTTCTATGCTCAAATAGAAAGGTAACAGGATCGCGCTCTTTCATGCAAAACATCTAGATGAAAAAAAGTTTCATCCTTACTGGTTCATTCACTTTGCTCCACAGGCCTTCTAAAATGAAAGACCTCATATATGGAAAGCAAACTCAAGGGTGTTGGCTCAATTGGTTATCTTGACATCCAAAGTTTCTTTGGTCTCAAGTTCGAGCCTCCCCTTGGAAACCAAGAAGCATATATGGAAAGCAAGAGTGATCCGGAACAGCCATCAGGGTTGTCTTCCCGCCCTCAACAAGCAAGAAAAGTGACTGCCTATCAGTTCAATAGCTGTTAAGACAAAATTTATTGTGCTTTGCTACCTCTGTGAACTGAAATACAGAATGATCTAGAGTTTAATGAGGTTAAACTCCGATCTCTTCCACTTTCTCACAATGAGAAAAAATACAGACCGCAGAACATGGATTTCAAGGTTACACTCTCTTAATCTCAACTCTTACACAAACTCTTCCTCCTGTAAATTTCCAAGTTTACAGAAAAAAAGAGAAGATCAAGATTTTGCAGCGAACAGCAATTCAAGGGAGGGGGTTGGTCTCTACTTACCTTCATAGCTTAACTTTCCACTCAAAATTAAAGTATAAGCATCTGCAACTCCCCCTTATGTTCCTAACATGCTTTTTACAGGAGGATTCGGAACAAGATTCCTTATTCTCAGCATGTTATAACTGGAATCATAATCTTATGTTCCTAAGAGTCCATGCAGCCTAGAAATCTTGATTTACAATCAATTATCTATGAGCTTGAACAAAACAAGTTGTTTCAGAGCATTGTGGATTGATGCATGCTATTTACAACATTAGCTGAGCGAAAGCCAGCAGTGAAAATGAGTAACTAAATCAACCATTGCAGATCACTCAACACCATTTGAAAGCTTCCCCAAGAAATCATGAAATTGAATCAAGATTCTTACAAATTCGCAGCAAAACCCATGTAGAAGTCACTCTACCATAATTTCGAGAAGTATGCTACTTATCCGGAATTTGTGAATTCAACTCATAATTCCCTTGAGAAAAAACAGCACTCCAACCGGGATGTAAATCCAAGCGCTTCAACTTCCAAATCGATGTAGAGCTTGCCTCCACTCCTATCCAAGACCGCATCTTAGGCTGGCTCTGATACCAATATAATGACCACAAAGGATTTCCCCTAAGATGAGGATAGGAGAACACAATAGGAGAGACTATGGAGCCAAACCGCCCAACCAATCCTAGATCAAAACTGGATCTAGCCCCCAAGCCATGCCATGTGAAACAAGAGAAGAAGAGAGAACCTGGTAACCTAAACCCAATATGTCGACGGGAGAATCCCTACCTTATTATATAGAGACTAGAGTCTTGTGCATGAAACCATGCAGCCCCCATGCAGGTCAACTATAAATAGATCACATCTCTTCAGTCCTATATCCATCACACATGCATGCAATACTCCATATGTCTCAATTAGAGTGTCTGGGTTTTCTCAAGGTAATTAGTCACAAACATGCCCTGACATGGAATTAAATCTCGGCATGACCAATAATCTCGAACACTGGAGGGCCGGTCTACCATATTAGGACTATTTCAAGTCCTTAACTGAATATGGCCATAACATGAATACTCTCTATCCGTAGATTTCCTCCATAGATCGAAATTGGGCTGACTAAGTGCTTCTTCTACAGTAGTCAGCTCTCAAATGAGATAAACCGCAAATTTTGATATACCTTATAGGTGGTCTACGCTCTCTTGATGATCTTTTAAGAGATAAGTGAGGTTGATCATTTTGTTGTTGTTGAGCCACAACATCTTCTTGTGATTCATTTTTAATAAGTACTTCGTTTGGTGTTATAGCGATCGCCAAGGAAAGATCTTCAAGAATCACTCAAGCAAATGGTTGCTTCAGCTCTTGTGTTACGGATCACGAATCATGATATATCTTATGTCGTGCAAACTGACGCGAGTGATTCGGCGATAGGGGCAGTTCTTCTATAGGAGGATAGGCTGATAGCGTTTGAAAGCAAGAAACTCAATGGGCCTCAATTGCATTATACAACTCAGGAGAAGGAGTTATTTGTAGTGATACATGCACTTAAAACCTGGAGGCATTACCTTTATGGTAGTCAGTTTATAGTGTATACAGATCACTAACCTCTAAAGTACTTTTGTAATCAGAATGATCCAAGGGGTCATAAAACTCGCTGGGCTTATGCAGAAATTTGATCATGAGATCTGATGTGTCAAGGGCAGCTCTAACCAAGTTGCAGATGCGCTTAGTCGGATTGGTGAATTAAATGAACTTCCATTCACCCAGATTTCCACTAATCTATATCTTTCACTGAGAGGGAGGTGTGAATCGGATTCTCATTTTGGTCCCATTTGGAAGATGGTGGAGACAAGAAAAAATGAGAATGGAATAGAGATTTACTCACAGGCGTCTCAGGTTTCTAAGAAAGATAAGAAGATAGCGGAACAGTTCTCTATCCGAGGTGGATTACTATTTCGGAATGGGAAAGTTTGTGTACCAGCGGATGATGAGTTAAAGCAAAGGATTCTTTATGAGTGTCATGACATTCCCTGTGCATGTCATCTGGGTATACACAAGAATTTGGACTTGGTCAGAAGAGAGTTTTATTGGCCAAAACTCAAGCCATTTGTCGAGTCTTATGTGGTTAAATGTAGACATTGTCAGTTAGCCAAAGTTGAACGCTTGAAGACTGGAGAGTTGTTACATCCCCTAGATATCCCTCAGAAATGATGGGAAAGTAAATCTATGGATTTTGTGGTTGGATTTCCAAGGACCCAACGCCAAAATAATTCTATTTGGATTCTGGTGGATAAGTTGACAAAGTTAGCTACTTTTATACCAGTCAAGTCAACTACTAAGGCTTTGGATTTAGCCTAGATCTTTGTGGAAAGATTATTTAGGCTTTATGGACTGCCAAGTGATATAGTTAGTGATAGAGATCCTAAATTTATAGGTCACTTTTGGTCAATTGTATTCCATAAGCTAGAAACCTCGCTTAGTTTTAGTTCTTCATCATCCTGAATTAGATGGCCAGACTCAGAGAACTAATCAGACTATGAAGGATATGTTGAGAACATATGTGTCTCACAGGCAATCTCAGTGGGAAGATTACATTCCTTTGATTGAGTTTGCTTGTAATAGTAGGAAACATTATGCTACTGATTATAGTCTATTTATGCTAATGTACGGTTTCCAACCTAGATCTCCGGTAAATGTGGAGAAGAAGTCTGTTAAGATCCGAAAGTTGTGGATTTCTTACATGATATGCATGAAATGTTGCAAGTGGCCCGTGATTGTATCCGGAGTGCTCAGGATAGAGCTAAGTACTATGCCAATCTTAAGAGGTATCCAGAGATTATAAAGTTGATGACTGGGTATATCTTAGAATACCTAAGGTTTCTAAGACTCTGCGTACAGGGAAGCATTATAAATTGTCTACTAGATATTGTGGACTATTCCGGATTATAAAGAAAATTTGTTCTTTAGCTTATGACTAGATCTTCATAACAAGTCTACAGCTCACCATGTGTTTCATGTAGGCTGATTAAAATTAAGTTTACATGAAGATGACGTAGTTGGTTCAAAGGAAAATCTTACCGATTTGGAGAATTTATTGCTTAGTGTTCATTTGGAACCTGAAAAGGTACTCAGAACCAAAGATAAACAATTGAGACGTCGTTCTATCTCTGAGTGCTTGATCAGGTGGAAGAGATGGATTGAGGATGATGATTCATGGGAGCGGATCGAAAGCATAAAGAAGAGCTTCCCTAGGTTTCATTGCAATTCATCATTTCACTCAATAGGCGGACTAGGTTGACCTCTCTTATTCTTTTTATTACCTCTGTCTTTGGTTAAATTATCTAAAGGTGTCTCAACTTTTGCATACTCTTCAATTGACTTACGGAAGAAAACTGCAAAATCGAGAAAAGATTTAACTTGTCTAACCATCTTCGGTATTGGCCACTCAAGCACTGTCTTGACCTTACTCTCGTCAATCTTCAACCCACTACGGGCGATCTTATGACCGAGGTACAATAACTCATGCTTAAAGAACACATTTAGATTCCTTAGCATATAGCTTCTCTTCTGAGAATTCTCAAGACAGTCTTAAGGTGATGCAAATGCTCCTTAAGCGTTCTACTATAGATGAGGATATCATCCAAGAATACAGTTACACATTGACCCAAATATGGACAAAAAAGATCGTTCATCATCTGTTGAAATGTGGCAGGTGCATTCATGAACCCAAAAGGAAGCACAAGAAATTCATAATGACTGAATCTCGTCCGAAAACTTGTCTTTTGCACATCACTCAGATGAATCCTAATCTGATGATATCTGGTTCTAAATTCTATCTTTGTGAAGTATTTGGCTCTACCTAATCGATCTACCAGGTCATCCATAAGAGGCAAAGGATATTTATTTTTAATAATTACCTTATTCAACCCCTTATAGTCCACACACAACCTGAAGCTTCCATCTTTCTTCGATTTAAGAAGAACAGGAGCACCCCAAGGCGACTTACTTGGCTGAATGTAACCCATCTTCAGGTAATTTTCCATTTGCTTAGTAATCTCTATCTCTTCTTTTTGAGAGAACCTGTAAGGTTGTCTAGAGATAGGGCGACTACCTGGAAGTAACTCTATCTTATGGTCTACCGATCTGGACTGCGGTATTCCATAAGGTAATTCTTCTGGAAATAAATCTTTAAATTCAAACAATATCTTATTCTTCTCAATTTGCTCCTGATCTAAGTCTACTGAGTTAAGAATCTTTGACAATTCACAACTACTTAGATGCATGTCAGATAATTCCAAAATTGGCTTAGCAAATAAAGAATAAGCTTCATTACTCGATATCTATGGTTACTGGCTTCAATTTCCAGGCTAAGTTTCTGCACAAGACCTGAGTTAATGAAAATATGAGTAGATCCATTGTCCACTAAAATACTAACTTCATGTCCACTAAAATACTAAATCCATTGTCCACTAAAATACTAACTTTCAAACAAAATAATTCATTTGGCAAGAATGAAGTAGTACTAAAAGAACAATTGCACTCACAATTAATTTTATTAATTTCCAGCTTAAGATTTTCTTTTCTTGGCATTTCAATAACTTGAGCTACACCTTTCTTTCGTTCTGGGCAAAATTTCATAACGTGTCTAGGCTTACTACAATGAAAACACACATTGGTCCTCCTAGTCTTTTTTCAAGTCAAATATTTTTTTTTGTCTAAATTCAAATGCAGCTTGATTCGTCAAAATACTTGGATTTTTTATTACCACAAACACTTTTCTTTCCTTTCTTCTAGCTGGGTCCGGATGATCCAAATGGATTAGCCTGTAATTGCTTTCTAGATGCCACCGTTGTGAAATCATACGCTTTCGCAACTCATACGACGTCATCGGAAGTTTGAAGCACATTACGCTTACATTCATTCTGATAATCTGCAAGCAGACCTAGGATACACTGCCACAGTGCCAGTTTTGCATCGAATGAGAGAACTTTATTCCATAATTCCATAAAATCTTGCAGTTGTCTACAACCACAAACGACTTTCTGAACACTTCTATAAACTCATCCCATGTGGTACTAGGTTTTGGTTGAAGGTCACGCCACCATGACGAAGCTTTTCCATGGAAGAACAGAATAACACTCTCAAATTTTTTTCTTCAAGAATCCCGTGTAGATTAAAATAACCGGTTTACTTGGATAACTAGTCATCTACAACCTCGAGTTTTTTCTCTTTCTTCTCCCCCAAAAATGGTTCAGGCTGAAATCCCAAATTTGGTGCGGATAAAGTTTTCACTTGATTTAACAGTATTTCCATCTGTTGATCCCTAGCAATGTTCCTGTTGTTTATTCATTAAGTGCTTGGCTTAACGACTGGCAAATCTGCAGATAGGTAGACATGGGCACCTAGCCATCAAGAGCTGCTTTTGCATTATCATCTGCCATGTTGATTTCTTGAAATACAAAATGAGCTTAATTAGTTGAGATCCAAATCATCAACCAATAAGTGAAATATTCAGGACCTTCATAACTAATGATATTACTCAATAAGGTCTTTCACTCAGTTAAGCAAATTTCACAAAATCAATATCAGACTGATTTAAACAACAACAACTTTCAGGATCAAGTTTAAAAAGTTACGAAAACTTGGATTTTTGAAATCCGTTCAAAATGGACCAATTGTGAAAATCGATTACAAAAATCGATTTATCAAATTCACAAGCACTATCACATATCGAGATTATTTTGAAACATCCTGCATGCGTCAAACTTGACATGCATTGACTTTTTTGAAAAAAATAAAAATAAAATCGTAAATAGCCTATCCACTAGAAAATCTGTATTTTGATCTAGAATTTTCAAAAATAGCTTCATGCAAGAAATCTATTGATTACGCATGCAACATGCATCAAAGCATGCATACAGGTCAATCCATACATTTCCATCAACAGACAAGCACCACACTGAAGTACAAGCATGCATGCATTAGAACATTTCCAAAATTTTTGTAAATCAGTTTAGTTCAAAAATTTCCAAATTTCAGACGGTCATAACTTTCTCTACAGGACACCAAATTGGTCACTGTAAAGCACAGTACGGAGGGAGATGGGTCTACAAGGCACTTGCCACATCACCCTGTCACAATACCACACTCAACCATCTATTGCATAGAAAATCAGCACACATAACAAAGGTTGATTCCAAAAAGATTTAGAAAGATTAACACCTAACCTCATGGCTTTGTCACCTTTACACGAAGTTCTATTCTTCCTCTTGGCCACTCCATTTTGTTGTGGTGTCCTTGTGTACTCCCCTTATTTCCAATGTGCCAATACACAACAAATCTAGGATTTGAAAATCAAGATAAAGATTCGGTTCTGAATCTCTTGTTCAGAGAGGTCCTCATGACATAGTCCCTCAACCATACCTGCATCTCAAGCTCTATCTTACAACATCTGCTATCAATGATGGTAGATTTTAGTGTCACCAACCTTGCCTTGTTTTGACAAGGGCATGTAAGAGTAAGTCACATTACTCTACACAACAAATGACATATTGCAACTATCAAGGTGAATTATACATGTTGATGAATGACTCTTTGTTTGACAAGTGCTCTATGGCTTTTACTCTCTGTAACATTGGTATCTTCCTTGTTTATTTTTTTGTCATTTTTTGATTTTAGTAATTTCTTCTAGATGCATGTCTTTTTCTAGATTTGTTTTTAGTTCATCAAGGATAGCCATGTAGCGTATCTCAAGAATAACTTGTCATTCATCTATCAATCTTCAAATCACCTTATATAGAGTTTCTGATTTTTGCACATCCACCAAATCTGCACAGTTTATATCACGTCCGAGTTGATTCTTGTATCTCATTGTCATATTCATCTTCAAGTCCACTACAGCAAGATCGAAACAAATTTAGTTAAAATTTGTTCAATCTTTAGTCCAGTCACATGTTCAACGTGTTTCAACTACGTGTTTCACACGTCGATCCAATCCCGAGCATGAACAGTTACAAGCAACAACATCGGGACCAACAGATTTTTTTTTTTTGGGGGGGGGAAGAGTGGATATGCAGGCATCCACTAGAGCAGCCACATTGCCAGCAACACCATCAACAAGATCGACAGCCAAGGTCACGAATCAAAGAAGATAATGATAAGGCTAAGAAGACAGATGGGCAATCCGAAGCAACTCAATCAGAAAAAGTACCCCAGTCACGACGAAGATCTTTCAAAAAAGAGAAACACAAGTATTGGGAAATCGGTCTCCTTCTTCAACCAACCTCTCATCATACATCTCCATCCATTCTCATGCCTATCGTCCACACCATCTACCATTGTCACTACCACCCTTCTTTCCATCTGTTTGTTTGTCATCAATTTACTGTTATTCTGAGAAATCCCCAGTTTTTTATAGTCTTACCGAAGCAGCTGATAGATCATTGCAAGTGTCTTGCGGAGACCAACTACCACCTACATTGCTTGATCAGCCGAAAAAGATCTAAGAAGGAGACGAAACAGCCAGAAGAAATAAAGAGAAAGATCCAAGAAGCTGAGGAGGAAAGGACAAAACTTAAGCAACAGATGAGTCAGATCAATCTTGATCAAGAGAGACTCTCTAGAGCAATGATAGTTGAATCCCCTCTTATGAAGCCCAAAGAGATCCAAAAGTAATGGATCAAAAGAAAGAGCTGCAGAAAAAAAAAAGATGAAGACAACCGTGAACCTGCAAATAAAGTGAGCTCCTCACCCAGCAAGTGGTGGTCAAAGCTCGACATTGCAAGGGTCCAAGGCTGCAACTGTAGAAGTATCAGTTCCTTCACCCTATCACCAAGCCTTCATCGTGTTTCCTTACCGTTACCAAACCACTCATCCAAATCTATTCCTACCACCAAATTTTTGTTGATGAGTCCATCCCCTTGAGACTGATAATCGAAATTTGTGCAACCTGCAGATCGAAGGTTTCCTTTAAGAATGGGACCTCAATTGAGCGGAGAACTGCGGAAACACCCAGAAGCAAATGGAGGACACATACCTCCCAAAAGTTAGAATCTACCAAGAAACCGAAGATAAAACCGTCAATGGCATATACAAGTGACAAAACAAAGAGACACATGGAAAGCACTCGAGCTTGCAAGTTGTGAAGCTGCTGACAGCTCTCCAATTTTGAGAATGTCAACCACCTATAGCAATAAGACATTCTGATCTAATTGCAGCAATTTGTGAAAACAATTTTTGTGATAAAGACTGGCGACAACAAGCACTTGGTTTTATGTGAGTGAACAAGGATCTACGCTTTTCCAAGTGACAATCGAGGGTGCCAATAGCAGAGCAATATCATCCAATATGGGTTGCAATGGGTTCTGCAAGACATTAGGGGTGGGATGATGTTGGCTAATTCTGACGAATCCCCAAGATACTCGGACAGAGCAACGCACCTCTCACCTTAGACTGAGGAGGTCTCTGAGAAGACGAGATGAACAAAGATTGAGAGCCAAGTATGAGAACTGAGGAATACTAGTTAGTAATGACAAGCCAGAACTGTGTAAGCCTTGTGGTGAATCCCGAAAGATGGAATGACCATGTAGGAACTAGTATTTCTAGGCAAATGTAATAAATGCAAGTAGACCTCTCTTAAAGAAAGTAGAACGAGCCACCCTTTGATGGTGACCTCTAGTGGAGAGCATTATTCCACTTGTAATTTGAGAAATGTGGAAATTCCACTAGGATGCCACCTAAGGGGCCCTCTTGCTTATTTAAGCGACTCCCTCTTTGTGAAGAGGAGCTTTTTGTGTATTGTATCTACTCCATGCTGAAATGAGAAGAGCCTTCACGAGTTTGGTGCATCCATTGAGCTCCTTGATCATGCTTGTTTCTTGAGTGATGCATTCATGATCTTGCCCTTCCCTCCTTTGTGTGTGGTTGTGGATTGTAGAGTGGATTAGATTTGCTGCTTTCCTAGAGTGGATTAGTCTTCTTTTCTTGTTTGTGGATTAATGTAGGAGCCAACATTTAGGTAAACTAAATAGGCTAGAAATGTGGTATAAATCTTGCATATCCTCCAACATTCTAGTTCTTGATGTTCTTGGGATGTCCAAGAATCAAAAGCTGGTTGGTTTCTTGATTCTTGGACTTCTAAAGTGCTGTAGATTAATTCTCATTTCTTGTTTTGTCAACTAATGCAAGTGTAGCTCAGTGTTAGTATATTGTAGGATTTGATTCGGTTCATTTTTAGAGTAGGTAGCTGTAGAATCTATTGAATGTTCATTTGGGCTGCATGCTGATCTGTAAATGAATGTTCATGGCTTGCATCTCTGTTTGAATGTGAGTGTTTTCAAGAGAGAACGACCCTGAGTTGTCCTATGATAGGCAGGACAAAAAATACTACAACGTTGATCTATTCTCTTCTGTCTGATTTTGGGCTTTGAACAAGAACGAATAACTTAAGCAAGAGCCCACTGCCTCTGTTGACAGGCAGAAGAAGAAGTAATTGAAATGCCCACTCTGATTCCATGTCGTAAAACATGGGGATGACCGGCAGCGGAAGCTCGAAGCTTTGAGTGTAGGCGTGTAGGAACGGAAACGCAACAGTTAGCAGCAAAAATATATAAGAAGAATGATTCATACAAATTGCGCAAATGAACAATATAGTAGTGAGACAAAAATTGCACTCTGATTAATATCAACAGTGTACAATGGCTTGAAGTAATAACTTCAGTTTGTTGAGCGTGATAATGTTGGCTATAGATAACTCTGATTGAAAAAGAACTCTTACATAGCTTGATTCAGCTAGTATATATATTTACAAGTGTCGAGAGACAAATATCTTATAATCCTTAATTGCCCTACTCCAGTTTTGTATATGTACATAGGTTGGTAACCACCTTTAGGATATTTGTTTGTTCAGCTGTTTTAGGGTTTATGATAAGTTGGCGACGTCGGTCTACCAAAGTAGCAAAAACCCAAAGGTGCCCTTAGACTGAAGGCATTAATCCGATTCAGCCACTTTCTGAAAAGTTTTTAATTTTTTTGGAAGTTCTCTGGAGTGGTGTTGGATGGAATTTGGCGGCTACAGTGGCGGATGCAAATCGGCGGGGACAATGATGGATGCAATGGCGGTTGGAAATTGGTGAATGCAAACTCATCGGATGAAATCTCGACGGCTGAAAATGTGTAGGATGCAAAATGGAATATTGATGGCAGATGCACAAATGCAATTTGGTAATATACTGGCGGATGGAAACACAAAATGGAATTAGTAACCTTTGACCTTTTACTGTACTACTTCTAGATAATGATTCAAATTTCAAACTTGTTCCAGATTGTCCACACAATCCCTAGAGAATTCTTCTTATTCGAAAAGTTCCAATTAGGTATCTTACTCTGAATCTGTCTGAAATTACTTTCAGACCAAATCTCATTTCTATACCGCAGTTGGTTCTCTTCAAAAAACTATGCAACCAACAGATTCCCAAATAGAATTTTATCCCACCAATTCACCCCTCCTTTTAAGAAAATTATAAATTTCCATAAAAGTTAATTGAAAAGATGATATATGAAAATATCTAAATCCTAGAAAAGTCAGTAATAAGTGCTTCCACTAAAGGATTTACCTTATTACACACAGGACTTTTCCTTCAAATAAAAAATGCAATTTTAACCCTATTCATGCCAAAACAAGATGCCTAATGCAAGCTAACATCCATCCAAACATGTTGCATATGAGAAATTGGCATAGCTCCTCAGCAACGGTGCCAAAATTGTAGTGGAATTCTTTCCTATCCTATCCTCAACCCAAGATCCAAACATATAAGCATCAAGGAGATGAAGTTAGTCGTCACCCGAAGGTTCGATCCCGTGGGA
Source organism: Diphasiastrum complanatum (assembly GCA_029204225.1). Lineage (NCBI taxonomy): Eukaryota > Viridiplantae > Streptophyta > Lycopodiopsida > Lycopodiales > Lycopodiaceae > Diphasiastrum > Diphasiastrum complanatum. The sequence continues at coordinate 32,202,435 of CM055101.1, forward strand.
GCGATAGCCTAAATTAAAATATAACATGCATGGAAGATCCACAATTAACTCCAAGATCCATTAACACTTCAGATTAACACTACATCCATTAACCCTAAATCAATTGACATAATGATCCATTGCTTCTCTCTCTCTCTCTCTCTCTCTCTCTCTCTCTCTCTCTCTCTCTCTCTCTCTCTCTCTCTCTCTCTCTCTCTCTCTCTCTCTCTCTCTCTCTCTCTCTCTCTCTCTCTCTCTCTCTCTCTCTCTCTCTCTCTCTCTCTCTTAAAAAAAAAAAACATAAGATATACAATTTTAATAACATTCAAATCCAACAATTAGCAAATACAACAAAAGCATGAGAGATAAAGGAAAAGAGATAGAGAGCAAGGACATTCATAATCCATTTCATAAGAGGCTCAACCGCTTATATTAAAATGAAGAGAGAACATGGTTTACAAACTCGAGTAGGCCCCTCTTTATAGTGGAGAGGAAGGCCTTGGCCTCAAAATCCTATTGGCCCATTCAAATCTAATAAGAGTGGGAAACTCTTGCATTAATTAGATGAGCCAATTTGAAATTGTGGGAACCTCTATTTTATTCACTGACTTGACATTTAGGCCTGCGACATTAAAAGTCTTGCAAAAAGGCCTAAAGTCCTTTTATTAACTTGTATTTAGTCAAATAACTATGTGATCAATGGGTTGGACTTACACATGCAGGGTGCCAAACCCCTCTCACTTATCAACTAGGGTTAGATTTACCTCGATATCCGCAAACCCTCCAACATCAGTAGGAATGCAAACCTTGTAGGCTTTACTCACCTCACTATATCCAACAATTATACCTTTCCTTGAATATGGATCCTCCTTTGTCTTATCATCAAGAGTTATATTGACATAGCGAGTACATCCAAAAGTTTTAAGAAATTTGACACTCAGCCTCCTCTTGAATAGCATCTCAAAAGGTGTTCTTCCATCCAATATAGCACTCGGCCACCTATTGCACAGAAAGTTAGCACACAACAAAGCTTGATCCCAAAATGGTTTTGGAAGATTAGCACCTAACCTCATGGCTTTGGCACTTTCACATAAGTTCTATTCTTCCTCTTGGCCACTCCATTTTGTTGTGGTGTCCTTGGAGTTTTGTACTCTCTCCTGATCCCATGCTCATCACAAAAAGCCTTAAACTTGGTAGATATGTACTCTCCACCCTTGTCACTCCTTAAGCACTTGATCCTTGTGGAATATTGGTTCTCCCTTGCATTCTTGGACTTAACAAAGACATCATACACTTCATCTCTGCTCTTTAGTAGATAGATCCAACAAAATCTATTAAAATCATCAATGAAAGTTACATACATCTTAGCTCCACTATTGCTAATTGTAGTAATTCCATGAATATCCAAATGTACAACTTGAAAAGGCATTGTAGATCTAGTATAAGGTAGTCCATGTAACTTTGACAAAGCACAAGAATCACAAACATGATAGATGTTACTTAAGGAACTTGGAAAACCAATCACAACTTGCTTCTTAGCCATTACCCTCCAATGACTTGAAGTTGAGGCGTCCCATCCTTTTATGCCAAACCTCTTGAATAGGTATTTGCTCACTTGCCACAAATCCAACTTGGTTAGCAATTACACAAGCATCTAGTTTGAACAACTTCCCTTGTCTTTTTTCTTTTGCAATCAAGATATCCTTCCTTTTGATCATGCAAGCATCTCCATTAAACTCAACTTTAAACCTTTACTTAGCAATTGACTCACACTAAGTAGATTCTTGGTAGTGGAAGGTATGAACAAAACATCCAAATGAATATTCCTATTTGCAGAGAGAGAAGTAGGAATTGTGCCAATCCCTTTGATTGCACACTCACCATCATCGGCCATGTGGATCACCTTCTTGTCATCTTCATATGCCAACAAAGAAGTGAAGTACTCTTTGTGGAAAGTCATGTGTGAGCTTGCACCACTATCAATCCACCATGGATCTAGATCTCTATCATTAGCAAGCATACATGAAGACATCACAAAAGCATCGTCATTTGAGTTTTGAACATCCAAACCGTCTTCATCATGAGAAAGATTACCTTGCTTGTCACCTTGATCTCTCTTCTTCTTGTAGCACTCACTTGAAAAGTGTCTTCTGATGCCACAATAGAAGCACTTTAGCTTTGACCTATCTTTCTTTTTGACATTTGAAGAAGCCTCCCCTTGATCTTGCCCTTTAGACCACTTACTTTTGTTTTTGCCCTTGATGAACATAGCCTTCTCTCCAACTTGAAATGTTGATGAAGATCCACCTCTTGCTTGAAGTCTATATTTTTCATTGTTCAAGATATTTTGAAGATCAATCAAACTTGGCAAAGTTCTTTGAATGGCAAGACTTTGTACAATGTTAGCATGAGCATCCAACAAACCATTAAGAATAACTTGAACAAGCTCTCCTTCCTTAATGCTCTCATCAATGCAAGATAACTCATCGTTCAAAGCCGTCACTCTCAAAACAAAAATATTTGGACATTCTTTACTCTTTTGCAAACTTCGAAAGATTTGTCTTCTTAGAGTCAACACTCTAGAAGTAGACTTGGATTCATAAAGCTTCTTTAATGAATCCCAAACATCCTTTGATGAAGTTCTTTACCAACTTCCTTGAGAAGTTGGTTGGTAACATTCGTCTTTATCATGTGTAGGGCTCTTTTAGATCTCTTGTCATACCTCAACTGTTCATGTTGTATTTCTGGCCTCTCCTCCAAACCTGCAACAATATCCAAAACATCATTCATCTCAATAAGTGATTCCATCCTCACTTTCCACAATGAATAGTTGCTTGAGGTAAGCCTATCATTGCCTTCCAACATGTATCCACTTGATGTAGTCATGTTGCAATGACTTGATCCTTCTCTTTCAACCTGTTCCAATGCACAAAGCACTCTCTTAAAATACAGCAAATGTTTCCAAAAATAAATCACAAATATATGGAACCTCTCAATTCTCTTCTAGCTCTTATATCTAGCGAATCAACACATAGAATGTAGAAATCTTGATCAACCTATGATCTATCCTCAATCTAATGACTCTTGCTATTCCATAAGATTGAAACACACTCTAATGAAGTTCAGTAACCTAACAAACTATTGATCCAATCAAAATTACGATTTTGACAAAATCGCAAAAAATTGAATATTTCAAATTCTACATGCAATTGCCAATAACTTGATATAGAATCTTGTAGCCTCAAGTGAGACCTTCCTAATGCATCCAAAATCGGCCATTTCCAGTAAGTATGGTGTGAAATCGAAATTCCTCAAGTTCAATAACCTAAAATGAGTTTTGATCTACAAAAGATCCAATCTACATATGCAAGAAACTCGATTTTTGGGTAGAAGTCAATCTAGCATGCTCCAGCATTGATATCTCCTCCAAATCCTTGATAGATGTGCCTGATCCTTTCAAAACCTGCAACACAAGCTCTGATACCATGTGAAGAATTTCAGATTATTTAAGATCCGATTCCATAACTTGATCTATGGCTAGAAATAGATCACCTCTACCAATCCTACCAATGTAGAAAAATCAACATCTACTCAATGAAAGAGATGCAAACTTGATAAGAAACTGATCAAACATCAAACATAAGATATGAAGAAGTTGTTGTCTGTACAAAAATAGTAAGCTACTATATTTCACACATGTGGATCCAAAAATAACATAAAATAAGCATTCTACACACAAGATTGCAAGATATCCCAAATATTTTGCACCAATGGATAAATGAACCCAAGAGAACTCATGTATAAGCATGAAGTGAGATAAGAGAGAGAGAATGTGTCCCTTCCCATGAGTTATATCCTTTTATAACAGGTCCAAACCTAATTTGAAACCTGGTTTCCCTCCACAACTGAAAAACTTGTGAGAGATTTCAACTAGTTTAGTCATTTTGGTCATATTTGTATATTTGGCAATTGAGGTCAATTTTCATATTAGACTTAGAGTTTGACCTTCCAAAGTTATATTAGTCTAGAATAATTTGACTAAACACTTTTGGAAAGTGTGGGAAACTATAGAACACGAGTTTTGGAGGGATTCAATTTGAGTAGTAGATACATTGAATCTAGTCACAAAAATAGTAGGGTTTTCATTATGGAGGGAAAACCAAGTTTGAACTCAGGTTTGGACCTGTTATAAAAGTATGTAACTCGTGGGAAGAGAATACATTCTCTCTGTCTTATCTCATTCATGCTTATACATGGTTCTCTTGGGTTCTACTATCCATTGGTGCACTATACTTATGATATATTGCAATTCTATGTGTAGAATGCTTATTAATTGCTACTTTCATATCCACACGTGTGAAATACAATAGCTTACTATTTTTGTATGGACATCAACATTAGTTTATGTTTTGATTGATGTTTGATCAAGATCTATCTCATTCATAGTGTAGATGTTGGTTTTTCTACATTGGCAAGATTGGTGATTTGCTTGTCTATCTAACCAAAGATCAAAGGGACATTTTGGATCTTAATGATCTGAAATTATTCACATGGTATCAGAGCATGTTTCAGGTTATGAAGGAAGCATCACATCTATCAATTTTTTGGAGAAGATATCAATGCTAGAGCATGCTAGATTGGATTCTACACCAAAATCGAGTTTCTTGCATATCTAGATTGGATCTTTTGTAGATCAAAACTCTAAATAGGTTTATAGTCTTGATCAATTCCAATTTCACACATTACATGTTGGATTTGGCCGATTTGTAGAGCATTGGAAAAGCCTAAGTGGTGGCTACAAAATTGCATATCAAGTTTTAGACAATTGCATGTAGATTTTGAAATATTTAATTTTTTGTGAATTTGTCAAAACCGTAATTTTGATTGGATCTCTAGATTTTGAGGTTACTGAACTTCATTTGAGTGTGTTTTAATCTTAGGAAGTGGCAAGAGTCATTAGATTGAGGATAGATCATAGGTTGATCAATATTTCACAATTCGATGTGTTGATTTGTTTGGTATAAGTGCTAGAAGAGAATTGAGAAGTTTCATATCTGTGTGATTTTCTTTTGAAAACATTTGTTATTGTTCAAAGGAGTGCTTTGTGCATTGAAATCGGTTGAAAGAGAGGATTAGGTCATTGCTACATGGCTACATCAAGTGGAGTCATGTTGGAATCCAATGATAGGCTTACCTCGAGTAGCTATTCATTGTGGAAAGTGAGGATGGACTCACTTCTTGAGATGACTGATGGTTTGGATATTGTTGTAGGTTTGGAAGAAAGGCCAGCAACACCACAAGATCAAGTGAGATATGACAAGAGGGCCAAAAAGGCTCTACACATGATAAAAATGAATGTTACCAATGAGCTTCTTAAGGAAGTTGGTAAGTGTACTTCATCAAGTGAGGCTTGGGAAGCTTTGAAGAAGCTTTATGAGTCCAATTCTATTCTAGAGTGTTGATTCTAAGAAGGCAAATCTTTCCTTGTTTGCAAAAGAGTGAAGAAAGTCCAAATACTTTTGTTTTGAGAGTGAAAGCTTTGAATGATGAGTTGGCTTGCATTGATGAGAGCATTAAGGAAGGAGAGCTTTTTCGAGTTATTCTTAATGGATTGTTGGATGCTCATGCTAACATTGTACAAAGTTTTTCTATTCAAAGAACTTTGCCAAGTTTGATGGATCTTCAAGAGATCTTGATCAATGCAGAATATAGGCTTCACGCAAGAAGTGAATCCTCATCAACATCTAAAGTTTGAGAGGAGGCTATGTTCATCAAGGGAAAATTCAAGGGCAAAGGCAAAAGTGAGTGGTCTAAAGGGCAAGATCAAGGGGAAGCTTCTTCAAATGGCAAAAAGAAAGATAGATCAAAGCTCAAGTGCTTCTATTGTGGCATCAAAGGACACTTTGCAAGTGAGTGCTACAAGAAGAAGAGAGATCAAGGAGACAAGCAAGGTAATCCTACTCTTGATGAGAATGGTTTGGATGTTCAAAATGCAAATGATGATGCTTTTGTGATGTCTTCATGTATGCTTGCTAATGATGGAGATCTAGATCCATGGTGGATTGATAGTCGAGCAAGTTCACACATGACTTTTCAAAAAGAGTACTTCACGTCTTTGTTGGCATATGGAGATGACAAGAGGGTGATCTACATGGCCAATGATGGTGACTGTGCAATCAAAGGGATTGACACAATTCCTATTTCTCTCTCTACAAATAGGAATGGTCATTTGGAGGATGTTTTGTTCATTCCATCTAATAAAAATTTACTTAGTGTGAGTCAATTGCTAAGTAAAGGCCTCAAAGTTGAGTTTGATGGAGATGCTTGTACGATCAAAATGAAGGATATCTTGATTGCAAAAGGTAAAATGCAAGGGAAGTTGTTCAAACTAGATGCTTTTGTTATTGCTAACCAAGTTGGATGTGTTGCAAGAGAGCAAATACCTATTCAAGATGTTTGGCATAAAAGGATGGGGCACCTCAACTTCAAGTCATTGGAGGTAATGGCTAGGAAGCAAGTTGTGATTGGTCTTCCAAGTTCTTTGAAAAGTACCAATTGTGTTTATGAGTCTTGTTCTTTGTCAAAGTCACATAGACTACCTTATACTAGATCTACATCTAGATCTACAAAGCCTTTTCAAGTTATACACTCGGATATTCATGGAATTACTACACTTAGCAATAGTGGAGCTAAGATGTATGTAACTTTTATTGATGATTTTAGTAGATTTTGTTGGATATATCTACTAAAGAGCAAAGATGAAGTGTATGATGTCTTTGTTAAGCTCAAGAATGCAAAGGAGAACCAATTTCTCACAAGGATCAAGTGCTTAAGGAGTGACAATGGTGGAGAATACATATCTACTAAGTTAAAGGCTTTTTGTGATGAACATGGGATCAAGAGGGAGTATACAACACCAAGGACCCCACAACAAAATGGAGTGGCTGAAAGGAAGAATAGAAGTTTATGCGAAAGTGTTAAAGCCATGAGGTCAAGTGCTAATCTTGGTAAGCCATTTTGGGATCAAGCATTGTTGTGTGCTAATTTCTTGTGCAATAGGTGGCCAAGTGCTATTTTGGATGGAAGGACACCTTTTGAGATGCTATTCAAGAGGAGGCCGAGTGTTAGCTTTCTTGGAACTTTTAGATGCACATGCTATGTCAACATTATCTTTATGATAGGCCCAAGGAGGATCCATCTTCAAGGAAAGATATATTTGTTGGATATATTGAGGTGAGTAAACCTACAAGGTTTAAATTTCTTTTACTAACAAGGTGCTTGTTGATAGAGATGTCATTTTTGATGAGGGGAACATTCCAAAAGTATCTTCAAGCATTATTGATGGTGATGTGGATGGATCTAACATTTTTGATGTTGATGTAAATGATCCTACTTTGGATGGTGATGATGAAGGACCATTATCAAGTCAAAAGCCAAGGAGAACATCGAGGGAAAGACAAATGCCTCAAGGCTCACATATGATGAAAAGGATAGCAAGTAGTTTTTGGAAACTATGTTGCTTTCCTAACCTCTTTTGATGAACCTACATGTGTAGATGAAGCAAGAAAGAAAGAGGAGTGGATCCAAGCAATGGATCTTGAGTATCAAGCTCTTATGAAGAATGGAACATGGAGATTGGTGGAGTTACCTAAGGACAAGAAAGCTATTGGATGCAAATGGATCTTCAAGTTGAAGACAAACCAAGATGGATCTATCAACAAGTACAAGACAAGGTTGGTGGCAAAAGGATATGCTCCAGAACATGGGATTGACTATGAGACCTTTGCACCTGTGGCAAAGATGGTGAGTATTCAGGTCATCATTTCTCTTGCTATTCTTTATGGATGGGATCTATGATAAACTACCTCTGTTGGGTGATGTAGAGAAGTCTTCTGCTTATGTCTTTGTGGATCTGAATCTCGAGATAGTAAGCGTCTCTCCCAGATCTGTCATCTCGAATTCTTGGGATAGCATTCTCTTAGTGTCCTTTGTCAGCTCAATATTGTTGCTGAACAGCAACGTATCATCCACATACAGTGTGATAATGACAAAGAATTGTTTGACAGCTTTGAAATAAATATTACAGTCTACAGGGCTTGGTTCGAATCCATGATGAATTCATGATTAATCAAAAAGGCGTTGATTCAATGAAACCATAGTTTGGAAGATTGTTTCAGACCATATGAAGCTTTATGGAGTTTGCATACCTGATCTTCTCGCCATTGATGATGTATCCTTCTGGTTGGATCATATAAATGATATCTTTGATAACTCCATTGAGGAATGTTGATTGTACATCCATCTGGTGTACCTCAAGGTCTACTGCAGTAGCATATGATAGTAGCAGTCAAATGGAAGTATGCTTGACAACGGGGCTAAAGTATTTGTAGTCGATGTTGGAAATTTGTGAAAATCCCCTTGCCACGAGTAGAGATTTCCTTATATTAATACTGCCATCTACTTTGTATTTTATCTCAAAAATCCATTTGTAGTCGATTATCTTTATGTTCCATTGTGATTTTTTGATGTAACTGTAGCCATGTGAAGAATTGATGAACCTCATAGGGGCTGTTAGCATTCAAATCTCAAGTAACTGGTTTGCGGTGTCTTAATGAGACATCTGGCCTCTTCTTCTATGCTTGGGTGCACATTCTTAAAATGATCATGTTCTCTTACTAAAGACAGTTTAGAAAACTTTCATTCCAATGCTTGGGACTTTGAACGTCTTTTCATTCCATATCATAGTGTATTTAGACAATGTAACCTTTGTAACTGCACATTTTAGCTCAGCAAAGTTTCTGTTTGAGTATCTTTCAAAAGCTATGATCGGAGCGATTCCTGTTCCTGCCTCCTGTTAAACACTTGTGACAATCATGTATAACTTAAAAGTGTGAATCCAGTTTTGATTCACTTGCTGAAGTTGACAAGCTAGATCATGTCAGCACATTTGCCTCTTACACGCCCAATCACTTCTTAGGTGTTGCATACTTCCCACATGTGGAGGGTAGGCATAATTATATTAGAGCGATACCTATTATCAGAGCAATATCATTAGATACTTTCCATAACATCAAATTTTTATCAGAGCACACTTGCTCTTAATCTTCAATTTGTGTATCAAATTTTAGTATCAGATAATTGATTTCCAATTGTAGCGTCGTTGCACGATATCATTATTAAGTCATCGACTTAGATAGACCAAGTTCCAGATGGATTCTCAAAGTAAAGTCGGTTTCATCGCAGCTAAACTGAATGGATAATCGCCAATGAGTTGTGGAATGTTGTCACATGTATCGAAGTGAAGTTTGAAGACGACACAACCAACTCAAAGTGGAAATCGAAGGATGGTAAAGATTTCGCGCTTATTATTTTCAATATATCAAACACTCAGATTGGCCACATATCTGAAGTTCAAACTTCGAAAGGAGTATGGGACATCCTGAGCTCATTATATGATGTTAGGGACATGACTTCCAAGTTGCATCTCAGAAATAAATGTTTCACACTCAAAATGGCGAATGGTGATTCCTTTCAGAATCACGTTAACCAGTTTAAGAATATCTTGCAACAGATGGTAGCTGTCGGATCGATCATCGATGATTAAGACGCAATCATGACATTGCTTTCAAACTTGTCTTCTACATATGAAAATTGGATTATGATCATATCGACACACTCAGATTTACTAGAGTTATCACTATGTTGCTGCAAGAAGACAATCGAAGAAGTCAAGACACCTCTTCAACTTCATCATCTTACGTTGTATATGTCAACGAGCAATAATCAAATCCACCGTCGCAGAAGAAGATGTTCTATAGCTATTGTAAACACACTAATCATGAGATCCATGATTGTAGTGTATTAAAAGCACAAAATACCAACAAGCAACCAACAGGCGAATGCAGTCGTAGTATCATCTCTATCTCCCGAACTCGACATGGACGAATGAGTGTTTATGGTCAAAGACCAAAAGGCGCGATTTAATAATTCTTGGTTTCTGGATTCTGGAGCTACTCAGCATATGACCAGTCATCGTGAGCATTTTCACTCCTATACACTTTACAATACAGAGAAATTTGTTCATCTTGGCAATGATAGTACACACACTATCGTTGTAAGATTGAAGTCTCAACATGATCAATTCAAGCTACTATCAAATGTTTTGTATATACCTAAGCTTTCTAATAATATGTTATAAATAAGTAGAATTACCGATTTAGGTCATAGAATAGAGTTTGAGTCTGATGCATTATTATTAGGACTCTAGCCAAACCTTGAAAACCTCTGTTCTTGTCAATAAAGCATTACTTTGACATTATAGATTAGGACATTTGAATCGTACATCTGTGTCGAACATGTCCAGACAGACAATCCTTAGCACTATCCAACTAACAAAGTCGACCTCCCTGTCTACCATAGCTGCATCCTTGGAAACCAGATTAGGATTCCTTTTAGGTCAAGTAATAGGCATGTAGCAAAAGATGTTCTAGATGTTGTTCATTCAGATATGTGGTCCAATGCAAACTCGGTCGTTGCTTGATGCAAAGTATTTCATTACCTTCATTGATGAATATTCGAGAAGAATAGCTTTTTATTTTATCAAGTAGAAATCAGAGGCTTTCAAAATCTTTCAACAATTCAAAGAGCGTGCAGAAATGGAAACTGGTAAAATAAATAAAGCACTGAGGTCCAACAACGGGGGAGAGTACATCACTATTGAATTCAAGGAGTATTGCCTTAACAACGTCATTGAGCAATAATTTATTACCTCCTATTTACCTTCAGTCGAATGGACTTGCTGAGAGAAAGAACATAACCTTAGTTGAATCAGCTAAGCGTATGCTTGCTCATGCGACACTTCCGAAATCCTTCTGGGCTAAAGCTGTTTTCACTGCAGCTTATATTCAGAATAGATGTCCGACTAAAGGTCTCTTAGACAAAATACAATACGAAGTTTGGACACCATCATTATCAAATCTATGAGTTTTTGGATGTATCGCTTATGCGCAAATATCGTAAGATCTCGGGAAGAAGCTCGACTTCCAAAGTATCAAATCTATTTTCATTAGCTACACTACTTCAGATAAAGCTTATAAGTTGTATGATCATGTCGAGTGAAAGATATTCACCAGTTGGGATATCGTCTTCATGGAAGATCAGTTTATCAACCTCAAAGGCAAGGGCAAAGCTCATATAGTCGAACTATCGGACTCTCCCGAAGTATCGAGAACACCATGGATTTCAAATTCGTGATTACGGAAACTGTGAATTGTGAATATTGAAAGTTATTAGCCTGACATACTAGCATTATTAATGTTACCAGTTAAAAACCTACTCTTCAGGTAAACCCACCAAGATATACAATAAATTTTGGCAGACCCATCATTTACTTTATGCTAGATAATATTATCAAAAGAAAGAGAAAAAATATGGTTATGTTTTTAAGCTACTCAAAAAATCTTGGTGACTCCACCAAACTTCACTTAATACCCAAGATATCACATCGAGTTCTCAAAAACTACCTGCTCAACCGGTCACCAGTGATTTAGCAGGTCATTTTTTGTTAACGTGATTATCATAAATTTTGTAATAACATAAATTGCATAGTATTTTTGTAAAAAAGTTACATAATTACGTTAATATGAAATCCTTGGAGAACACTTATGTTCCCAAGTCGACTATTCCTATTAAAGGTCCTAGCTCGTCCACTTTAGACGAACAGCTCATCAACAACGAATCCAAAAAAAGATGATATTGCAGCTCAGCAACTATAGCATGATGAAAGTAATCAGCTTCGCTCATTTCCCAGAAGATCGATAAGAGAACGCAAACGACCTATAAGGTATATCGACGAGTCTGCAACTTATCTTGTTCAAGAGGCGACTACTATCGAAGAGGCACTTAGTCAGATGCCGATCTTTGGAAAGAAGTTATGGATAAAGAGTATTCATCTCTCATCAAGAACCAGAATTGGACTATTGTCAAATTGTTTGCCAACATAAATGTAGTTGATTGCAAATGGATATTCAAAATCAAATACAAGACAGATGAAAGCATCAATCGAAGAAAAAATCGACTTTTGTCGCAAGAGGATTTTCTCAGGTACATAATGTGGACTACACTGAGACTTTCAGTCCAGTAGTCAATCAGACTTCTATTGTCATTTGCTACAGCAACATATTTAGAGGTATATCAAATGGATGTACATACAACATATCTTAATGGAGTTATCAAAGAAGATATTTACATGATGCAACCCGATGGTTATAATATCGAAGGCAAATAGAATCATGTATGTAAACTCCACATAACACTTTATGGCTTCAAGCAATTTGCTAGAGCATGGTTTCAAAAGATCAATTATTTTTTTACTGTGCTCCACACACGTGTGATATCAATATGTACATGAAATTGCAAAATAATCAAGCTAGATTTTTCCTATTCTTCACATTTTGTCCTCATAAAAAAATGACAACTCTACTAATCACAAGTCTGTTAGTAGATGGAACAAAAATTCTGTATGCCTTTCTTGTGGTGGAATATCCCAACTTTACTCCTCACTTTCAATGGAACATGTACAAAACATACGGATCCAAAGATCCTCAATTGCAAGTGCTCAATATTAAGTTGCTTCTTATACAATAATTCATAAGGTGTTCTACCTCCAATAGTAAGCTTGCAAAAGTGAGAGCCTCATCCCATTAGTAGGAATGCATCCAATCTCATAGCCTTTGCAGACTCAGACAAATTTTGATCTTTTCTTTCAGCTACCCCATTGTTGAGGTGAATAAGGACATGTAAGCTCCCTTTTGATGCCTTGTTGCTACAATATTCTTGGAATTTGGAAGAGATGTACTCGCCTCTCCGACCTCAAGACTTTGATCTTGACACCAAATTGAGTCGCTACAAAAGCCTTGAACTTCAAAAAGTTTTCAAACACCATCGACTTTAAAGATAATAGATAAACCCATGTGAATCTTGAATAGTCATTTATAAAAGAGACAAACTTAGATGCACCACCATTGCTTTTAGTTAAAGAGAAATACACATCCAAGTGGATTAGTTAAAAATTTCATGAGAGGAAGTAGAAGATCTTGGAATTGGCTTTCTATGTGTTTTTGCCAAAGCATAAGCCTCCCAAGCCTTACCATCCTTGGACATGTATGCAAACAATCCAATTGCCTTCTCGTCCTTGATCATGGAAAGCATTTATTTGTAGTTGGGATGGCCCAATCTTTTGTGCCAAAGCTCCTCCTTTGTCAACTTGCCCTCATCCATCACACCACACATATTAGCTCCATCATAAGAGTCTAGCTTATAAAGCTTTCCATATCTAGTCCCTCTTGCTACAGCCTCACTATTTTTTTTAATCAAGCAAGCATCAAGGCCAAATTGCACATCATGGCCATCATCAAGTAATTGGCCTACACTAAGAAGGTTTTCAGTGATATTAGGCACATAGAGAACTCCATCTAGCTTTAAGCTTTTAGAGGATCCTAGATCAAGAGGTACACTACCAACACTTGCAATCTTGCACTCTTTATCTTTTGCAGTGTATATGGATCTTCTAGATCTTTCATAAGAAACAAGATTAAAAAATAATCCTCTAAAACTAGTCATATGTGAACTAGCTCCACTATTAATCCACCAAGGATTATCACCTTTAAATCTAGATGAAGAAAAAATAGACATGATAAGAGACTCTTCTTTTTCACTCTCCTCTCCCTCACCTTCACCCTCATTACATAGATCTGCTTGCTTGAAAATTTTCTTCTTCTTAAAACAATTGGAAGCAAAATGTCCATTTTTACCACAAAAGAAACATTTTATTTTAGATTTATCTTTCTTGCCACTTATTGATGGTTGTCATCACCTTCTTCTTTGGATTTGTCCTTGTTGTTAAATGGATTCTTGCCTCTACCTTTGATGAAGAGAGCCTTCTCGTCACCACCATCCTTGATTTTGGGTTGTTCCATTTTTTAGAGTGCATGCTTATGTCTACTTTCTTCGGCCACTAGGAATCCTTGTAGACTCGGATTTCATAAGATTGTACAAGGTTAGCAAAGTCATCACTTAGTCCATTCAATACCACTTAGACAAGTTCCTTTTGGTTTATAGAATCACCAATGCATGGGAGCTCCCTATGATAATCTTTCACTCTCAAAACATAGTCTTGAGCATCGGGTCAAACTGGTCAACTGCGCTTGAAAGAGATATCGGGTTGACCAAGTGTTGACCGACCAAAACTTTGACTGGCCATAACTTCTTCACCGTAGCTTGGAACTGGGTCATTTTGGGTGTCGTTGAAAAGCTCTCGTCGCGGGCTTTCTAATGGCACCGTAATCGTCTCAATCCGAGCTGTCGTTCAAAAGTTATGATTTTTTACACAAACTATACTATGCACATAATAGCTAATCATCAAAGAATGTGTGGGCAGGACTGCGAGCAGAAAAAGATTTTATTTTAATATTTTACATTGGCAAAAAATTGTAATCCTACTTGGCAATCCTTATAGGGCCCTTTCCAAAGCCAAATTTTCTCTAATGCCAAGCTCCAAGAGTTGGTGTAATATTTCCACAACAACAAATAAGCACAAAACCTATCATATGGTAGTAGGTTATATGATTTTTGGGCTATGAAGTACGACTTTGTCAACAAATCACACCCAACTTGGTAATTGCCAAACACAAATTAGAAGAGATCTGATTATTTAAGCTACACCTAAGAACTAATATAGAGTATGAGCAAACAACACATACATTGTGATATACTTGGAAGATGGTCATATGAGTCCTTCAATCTAAACCAAGATTTTTACTTCATTGCTCATAACTAATCAAATTAGTTGTGAAATTGTATCACAAACATAGTTAGCACAAACTGCAATTCGAACCTCAAACCACGGTTCGAATCGATTGAATCGTTTGGAGCCAGTTTGAACCTAGGAAAAAAAAACAAAAAAACTGATTCCTTGTTGATTACTAGTTTTAATAGTTTATAGAGAAGCATTATGACGTGCATTTGAACTATAGATGCATTTCATATCAAAACGGTTCAGAGATCCCAAAGTATTCCGAATCAGAGTGCTACAAATGTTTTTTTTATATGCAATTGACAATTTTAATGTCTTCTAGCACCGTAGTTTTAACCCTATTGAGCCTCAGATGTTAGAATGATTTTGATTATCAATGTTTGTTATGTGCATGACCTATGTCATTTTGTCAAAGTTGAAACTTTCAAAATTACCTTGTTAGCCAAGGTTCAAGAGGTTTTCCTTTGTCTATAATCATCAAATTGCCTTGG
The DNA here is from genome assembly GCA_029204225.1 of Diphasiastrum complanatum. NCBI lineage: Eukaryota > Viridiplantae > Streptophyta > Lycopodiopsida > Lycopodiales > Lycopodiaceae > Diphasiastrum > Diphasiastrum complanatum. The sequence continues at coordinate 32,217,717 of CM055101.1, forward strand.
TATTATTTAGCGCTGAATTTGTGTGCACATGAATTACCTTCAGCTGAAATTATGATACATACCTCTTTTATGATGATTGATACAAGGACTTTCAATGTTTACACCTTCTAAACTCTTCTTTCAACCTTAATACTAATCATGGCACTATGGCAGCAGGGCTAGGAAGGCCTCGCTTTTTTATTTTGAAGGTTTTTGATGATTGGATTTTATTTATAACAAACCACCAAAAAATATTGTAATAGGTATGTTTTTTTTGCCGAAATGCCATTCTGAAGCATCAGGGGTTTGAACTTCAATCACTTTTGGTCCACTAAAGATTCATGAAGTTGGACTTTCGCATTCTTCAAAATACATCATTCATGTTTGTTCAGTTGCATAAGTTTTTGTTCACAGCTCAAATTGCTCAACGTACAAACATATAGACAAATCGATGCACGTCACGTTCCAAGCCAGTACGTTCCAGAACGTTCCGACCCATTTTGGTCGGAACGGGCTTCTAAGGTTAGGGCTATGAAATTCAGTCCCAGACTTCATGGAAGAGATAACATCCCACTTCGTAATATGCAAACTAGCCTTGCATCATGTTTGCTTTTCTAAACTAGAGAATACTGGCCAGTGTCCAGCAGATTCCTTCTTATGTCATGTAAAAACTAGTTTCAATCCTAATGCAAGGCATCAACACATGTGAACAAAGTAATATATACGGACTTGACAACAGTCAGTACATCCCAACCTCAAATCTGCCCAATATTTGTTTCCAAGCATCAGATTTCACCAAAATTCTTCAATTTCGGAAAAAAATTTATTTAGCTTCACACAAGCAGATGTTTAAAGTATGATTGTTCTTATCTGTAGCACTTGGTAAAAATTCGTACCAGACTTGTTTCGATTATGAAAAGAGTTGGTACAATTGAAATACTGAATAACTGAAGAGAATTGGAGGTTTGGGTGCAAAAATAATCAAGATCCCAAGAGCTTCCTTTGAGATTTTGCTTATAATCCTCTAGGATTCTATTTTGCTATCGTTGAAAGTCTGTGGTGAGAGGTATTTTGACTATTCACTGTTTTCCATATTTCATGTGAATTTAACTCATGAGGGTCTCATGTTTATCCTGTATCCCACTACTTTCCATTGCAAAATTAAATTGTCTTTGTTGGATAGACAGTTCCGCATTTTGAACCCTGCCATCTACCATTTCCAAGTTTCATATTTTATCGACCACTATAATCTGTTGAAAGCTCTCTGGCTCTCACACTAAAAATTGTACTCACTTTAAGAATTCACCAAGCTAGACATGCCAGAGCTTTCTTCAGTTATATTTGCCATGATATCTGCAAAGATGATTTCTGCTTTGCCAGTAGCTATATTGAGTCTGTGTGATAGTCATAAATGGTTATAGGTAGTCTAGTCTCAATGCATTTTGTTTTCCTTCAAGCAGCAAAACAAACATTTCCTGAAATAGCAGAAAATTATTTCACATGTGCATCCATCGATAAAGGCAATACTGGCTGCCAGATTCATAGCAATGTAACCATATGTCAGTATTGGCTGGATTGCTACTTACACTTTTTATATCACACATTACCACAAAAGAATTGCCAGCTTCCATAATATGTTCAAGTTATTTAACTGCAAATAAATGCCAAGAATCTCCGTGAATTTAAAATTTGTTACTAAGAAAAGCTGCTTCTATAATGTCCTTTGATGTTAATCATGGTTCATGAGACATTCAAGGTACTAGAACATCTCCAAAAGTTTCAAAGACTAGCACTGACTTTCTATTCATAATTTTGACAATCATGACTCAACTGCACTCAAAAGCTTTCATGGCAATCTCACCTCTACTTATGGATGTCTTGTCATATGCGTCCAGACAAACATTCCACACTTTGTAGTTGATGCATTCACTAGTATACTGGCAGCAACCAAGCTCTATCGATCGCCCATCTAAAATCAAAAAGATGTATCCAAACACTCACATCTAGGTCTTCATCACCTAGACAAGATTAGCTTCTATCAACCGCTCCACTTGCAGTGAGCTGAAAACGGAAACTATTCAACAAGCTTTTGAGAACTAAATCCTTCAGATAACTCAAAATCTATATACACTATATTCCCGGCAGCAGCAATGTCATCTGTAGAAAGAGGACAGTAACGCTGATTTTTTCAGGAAAAAAAATACCTCCATATGACTTGTGAATGAGTGTAGATATAAATACCTCCTAAATAATCAACTTCTTTAGGGGGAAAAGTATAAATAAGGATTTATACCATGTATTCAAAATTTGCTTAACCATCCAATATTGAAGCAGGAAAATATGTTCATAACGAGCTTCATTTTTTCCCACTTGTCACATTGAATTTGAAAAGAATGATGTCTCCATCTTGAACGACATAGTTTTTTCCTTCCTGTTTATACTTCCCAGCTGCCTGTAAGTACAAACAACAATAGCAGATACCAAAAGCCCTTGCATTAAGCAACGAGTCAGGAGGACAACAAGGTCAACAACTTATCTGAAACAAATAACTTTCGCAAAACCTTTCAGAAGAATGCATAGTATGAAACAATCCACAGATCCATTTGCAAGTTGCACAATCAGTTCAAAGACTGCTCGAATCACCATTTCAATGGTAGCAAAAAATAGTCCTGCAGTTTTTACCACATGCTGGAAACCATACTTTACCATACAGAACAGTTAGCTAGCTGTTCAAAACACGTTTAATTCTTTCAGTTGAAAATGCTAAATGAATTTTTCAGATTTAAGGTTTGGGATTCATCATGTCCATTATTATTGACCTGTAATTCCTAGCTAGATAACTACTAAGGCCATGAACTTTCTGTTCAAAATTGTAATGCTGTGCAGCTATCTATCATTTATAATCAAAACTTATACTGGACCATAAATCCGGATTCATGAAAATTCTATGTTGAATTATATATCCATCATTGCACAGCATTCCAGAACACTGTTACAGAGCATGTAGGGGATGAGTGTACCAAAATGCACCAAATTAATTGACTATGCTATGTCAAAATGTTGTCAAAAACGCTTTACATTCAGGTTGGTGATGGAAGTGGACTTCGGGTGTATCTGGCCGTTGAAATATGTTACAAATTCCCAAGATTCAAAGGGAAAATGTCCAAGATTTAATTGCACACATGAGTTCTGGCTCGTGCAGCAAGATTTACAGCCCTGCACACCCACAACCCATCATTGGAGCTACAGAAACCAAAATTAACTCGTATGTTTTAATGAGGACTATACCACTTGATGTGCTCAACGAAATCTATGACACTTTCCCTAACGCTAAAACATGTGTTTTAGTGACAGGGAAGGTATTTTTAAACTTGAGATCAAAAGGAGATCAGGGAGTTCGGAAGAGAGAAACCAAGAGGTCAGAAAAGCCAAAGAGAAAATGAGAAATTCTGCGCAAGGCTGTTCATTCACTCGCCTTCCACTCTTTCTGTCAAGCCTCAGTTCTGAATCCTTGCATGCAGATAAATGCAGGGCAGACATATTTAGATGTCTGAATTGAAAAAGTGGCTGAGCAAGAAAAATCAGGGAGCGAGAGCCTAGAGCCACAGGAGCCAACAAAAGCCATTGAAGAGAGAGAAGAAGAGAAAATAGGGGGCTTACCATATTACCACATCCCCATACTCTTGTGGAAGAGGTTACTAAAGAGGACAGCCATGCATGTCTTGCTGAAGGCCTTCAAGCACAAGAGGATGGAGATGCAGTGTAGGATGGTGAGGTGCAAGAGGAAGAAGCTCAGCCTAGAAGTGATGAAGGGCAGCAGGAGTGACCCCACAGTGAAGAAATTCAGTAGGCCAGCCAGTCCATTGGAGAGGAAAATGCTGCGACACAGGTTTTAGGCCTAGGAAGCGAGGTGGGCAGCCAAGAAGAATGCAATGTAGCAGAAAACCAAGATGCTTAGCACATAGGTTGGGACCCTGACCGTAATCTTCCGGAACAGGGAAGATGTACACCGAATGATTATGAAGTCTATGGGTGTCGTGGCTAACAACTACCCTAGCATAATGGAAAGCTTAGACAACATACCTACATTATCAGTCTCCAAGCAAAGCTTTAGAAGGTAAAACTCCTGAAAAAGGCTTGTAGTGGGCATGAACCAAGTGTTGCACATTTAGGAGTTTTTGGTTGTACTACTGCATGAGATATCAAGGAAACCTTATCCAGAGTCTCTTAAATGCAATCTTGTTGGGGATTTTCTCTTACTTTGGTTATAGTGACAAAGTTCTAGATCAAGCATTGGCTGTCTACACTCAATTCTCTCCTTCAAGCAATGCAGATCTCTTCGACAATAATTGAATCTCTTCTCACAAACAATCCACCTTGCTCAAATAATAATTGCATGCCCCACTACAATGCTTACTGTGATCTTGGTTCTCTTACATTCATCATTAATCACAAGCATTCATAGAGAGAGAGAATGAGATACATTAAAAAGAGTCATGAGACTATTTAATTCACTTACAAAGATAAAATCTTGAATAGTGCAAAAAGCAACTTTAATATAAAATACATAAATAAATGTGTGAGGCATAAACTAGTCAATACTATTACGTAGTTAGCACATGCACGCACTCTTGCACCCATTCGCTTGCAACACACTTAATTCAAATGTAAGGCAACAAACTTGCCTCCATATTTACACACATAAAAACTCTTTGGTTTTCCTCTTGAGATGCTACAATTGCATCTAAAGAATCTGCAAGTCGTCCATCATGTCAAACAGACCGTGCGTAGCAAGCTCTTCTTTCTTGAAGAAAGAAAATCTTAAATACAAGTGAAAAGTTTTAACCCCAAACCCTAAAAATACGTTTCTTTGTCACCAGAAATTTTGTAGTAAAATTAGCAATTGTGCACAATCGTTGGTGCTCAATTTCTGTGTTGCTAAATATGGATCAAAAGTGTCATACCAAAAGTTGTGAAGATCACCCCGTCCCAGGAAGATATCTGTTTAAAAACATAACAAAGCAAGACACAAACCTACCACACTATGCATTACAGCCAAAGATTTATTATCCACTTCATCGTCCGAAGATATAAGAAGAAAGCATTTGAAATCAAATAAAACACAATCTTAAAACATGTTGTAGGGTTTACATAACTCAAACGCATAAGTAACATAGAAACAATACGTTATTTGTCAACAAAAAAATCTGCAACCCAAGAAAATATTCCACTTTCCAAGATTCCTAATTCACAATGATCTTAAACGTTGTAGACGTTGCAGGTATACCCTTCATACAGCAAATCCCAGATAGGTATATGACTAGCACTCAAAAATTTCTCTCAAATATCAACAACATGAAGTTGTCAATTCAACGATCACTCAAGAACAAAACTGAACATCAACTTTTACGAGGGATGATCAACCAATACAAACAAGCAACAAGAATAACGAAAATCCCACATTACAAATAGATGAACTCACCTTGACGGCTGCTTCTGTCCCCAGCTCCTTAAGGTCATCAAACTTCATAACCTGTGTCAAGAAAATCGTATTAATAATCTCTCTCTCTCTCTCTCTCTCTCTCTCTCTCTCTCTCTCTCTCTCTCTCTCTCTCTCTCCAGCGCGGGCACTCTGCTGCTCGTGGATCTAAGCACCCTCTCTCTCCATCGCTATGGTGCTCTACTGCTGCTTTTCAGCACCATAACAAAGGTATGGATACTACGTGGTGTCCTAAGAAGGGTCCAAATACTCTGTCATACACTTCACATCTGTATCGCATCGTTGTGAAGTGCTAGGTAGGAGATCGAAACTGCAAGATACCAAGACATACCTCTCATCCAAGTCCAAGAACGGAAAAAGGCAAGACAGGAAGCTTCCAAAAATGGAAAACGGTTGAGCTACAGAGATGGTATTATTCAATTAGTAGATATTAAACCTATTGCTATTAATGAGTTTGATTGAGATATTTGAGACTGTTCAGAGTCAAAGTTAAAGAAATGTAGAGATGTCCAGTTGAACTTGTAAATGGTCTACGTATCTAATAATTCTGGCCATTATTCTCTTGTTAGTTAGATCTTTTTTCAGTTTTGTTGTTTGATAGCATCGATCCGTCTAGCTTCCATCTTTTTGATATATTGTTCAATCTTATATTCCTTGTGGCATGGAAATGACATTAATAAAGCTTCTTCTTCTTCAAAAGACATTAATAAAGCTTCTTCTACATATCATATAATTCTAGCCATTATTCTCTTCTTAGATCTTTTTTCAGTTTTGTTAGTTGACGGCATCGATCCGTCTAGCTTGTCGGAAAAATACGTGGGTTATCAGGAATATCGAATGATATCGGATCAAAGGAGCTCTGGGAAAAACAGTTGCTCTGATATCAGATCAATAATGGTAGGATAGCAGCGGAAGTAGAACAACGAACGGTTGTAGATCAGAAGTGCAACATTTACCAGCTATAATCAAGATGAATAACAGTAGTAATGCTCAATAGAACAAATCAGTAGCGTGGACAAAAATGTACTCTGAATAAAAATCAGAAAGTGAGTACATGGGCGTGAAGCTAAGTGCAATTCAGTGAGGCGCAGGTATTTACAGCTTCAGTCGTCTAATCGTTGTCTAGTTGCTACCAAGTGCAGCCCTTATTCCAAAGATATTTTTTGGTATTTTGAACTACTTAGTTAATTAACACTGCCTTATAGTAGGTAACCGCCATTGGAGATATTTTATTTACATACGTGGTGGACTGTTAATGTTTTAGCCTTGAAGTCGCCTGACAGTACGTGGATCGACTTTTATTGATGAGAGAATGTCGATGTCGAATTAGTCAAGAGTTTGAAGGATTGTCGATGAAGTCGGGTAAGTCGACAAAGTCGAGTAAGTTGATGAAGTTGATGGAGATGTCGATGATGTCGGGTAGGTCGACAGAATCGGATGAGTTGATGAAGGAGTCGATGTCGAGTGAGTGATGAAATGTTGAGTTAGTCGATGATGTCGAGTAAGTCGAGTATATACATGGAGAAGTCGAAGTCGATGGAATGAAGTAAGCCGAGTACTTCGAAGTCGGTGAAGTTGACGTCAAACTTTGACAGATTTTTTAGGATGCTCATTACCGAATGGATTTGGTTCTGAGCATAGAAATCCAACATAGCTTCCATCTTTCTAATGTATTGTTCAATCTTATATGCCTTATGGCATGGAAAAGACATTAATAAAGCTCCTCCTTCCAACACATTGAAAATTTTACAACATGTTGAAGCCTTCAAAATATGTTGCAAGCAATATGGTCTCTCAATGAACTTGAAGAAACTCAAATGGTGAATTTCCGCTCTCTGCTGCCTGAGCTATCGGTAGCCATTGATATTCAAACAGGTTCTTAGTTGGAGAATGTTATGTGAATGCCTTTTGCTGTTTTTTATGCATCATTGATATACCTGTGAATCTATTCATAACACTATAGGAAGAGCATCAAAAATCAACCCTTGTTCAAAAAGGATCAAGTAGGGACTCCCAAGAATAAAAGTATTTGGATGTTAAAGAATCAATCATCGGAATGCATTTGTAGATAAGACAAGAGTAGATGTATGGCAGCTTGATAGAAAACATACTTTTGGTGTTGGCACAATAAGTGACAACTATTCAGGACTATAATTATGCTGCTATTGCTTTATGGTTGTGAGGTTTTGTTGAGTGAAAGCATCGCCAACACAAAATGGGTGGAAATCAAAAGAGCTGAGAAAAGATTGCTGGTGACCTACAAGGGGGACCAATAAACCCTCTCTAACCAATTCTCTTGACACCCTTCATTTGGAGGCGACCACTATGGCCAGAATCATCAAATGCAATGGAAAGGTGAAAATGCGTAAGAGAATAGACTATCTAAACTAATGATTGAGAATTGTAAGCAACTACAACAGCTGACTCATAGGTGGTCAATTGACATTGTGAAATAGAGTTCTCCTTGGAAAACTCAGCTTGATGAGTTGCCTAAACACAATTGGAACCTGAGGTCAAATGCTAGGAGAGTCAATAGAAAGAAATATTTATTATCAACATACAGACGATACTACACAAGGACACATGGTCTCATTCATTATTTAGGTTAGCCATTTATCATTCACAGTCATACACATTTTACTACCTTCCACACATTCAGGGAATACCTTGTTGCATGTGCCAGCGTGTCAGGCCTAATTTGGTAGCTTCTTTGAAGGTTCCATTGAGTAAGTCCCTCTACTAGTTCATTCTGAAATTGATAGTTCTAATGTTTTAAGCATCTTTGTAGGCGATGCTTTGAAATGTTCCTTTGTAGGAGGACCTCCACAGTATATTTTGTTCAGTGTATGGTGTTCTTAATTGGACACTAATATGTGACCATCATTCCACTGACTATTTTGTCATCATGTGATGCTTCCTATGTGATCTGGCTCATAATGTTATCCAATGTGATCTTGTTCATCGTTCCAGAAACTATAGCATTATCATGCGATGCTCCCAATGTGATCTATTATGTTATCCACAGCTTTTCAATTTTATCAAAAATCCAATTTTATTTCGTCCTTGTACATTCCTTGCTAAAACTAGGTGCATCTCCATCCCTCCACTTCCCCCGAGCTGCCTGCTCCATCTCAACTTCTACTCTACCTTACCATCCAGGCTGTCATCACTACATCCACCTGCGGCCCCTACCTCGTTCCTCTTCATCTCCCATCCCCATTGTGCCATGATCTGCCGCCTACACCCGCTCTTTCTTCAGCAATTCACTCCCTGATAAGTTTCTATCCCCCCTCTTCCACCTCACCATTTTTTACCTCCTCCATCATTGGCATGCTCCCCTTACCTACTAAAATTCGCATCAAGATTGTGACCCCCCCCCCCCCTTTCACATCTTGATTGCCACCTTTGGTAGACGACTGCTCCGGCTGCTTTCTAATTCCACCCTAATCCATTTCTTGGCCCCATGTTCTTCTTTCCTCCTGTCAGTTCGAGCACACAACCAATCTTGTTTGTCACTTCTACTCTCCTTCTTTGGTCTCCTCCCTTCTATCATCCTTAATCCCCTACCTGGCTGCCATTGGTTGTGAACTGGTCGCTCCTCTTACTTGAAGATTGCCCTCCCCCCTTCCTGTTGGTTGGTCATTGCTTTCTTCCCCCGTCCATGATATTTGCATTCCAACCTCTTTGTTTCCCAGCCATGCCCTAGGTCCCAGCCTGCATTTCCCAACTACGCAACCCAGCCTTCTCCTCCCCATCACCTTCTTCCGGCTAGCCTTCCTCCCTGATCATTTACATCTCTGGCTTACCCATTCCGTGCTATTTGCACAACCCCCTTTCCTATTTCCCTTCCTATCATTGTTTCCATTTCCTTATTGCTGAGTGAGAGAGACTACCAGGCAAATTTCCAACCCGTCAAAATTTATATTGTACTCTTCAATAAATATTTGTCACAACATCGTGGTGGTAGTAGCCCGTCATCGAGGACATCATTGGTGTTCTGTCAACTCTAGTGATCACAATTATCAGCCCAATACAATCTGTTTTCGCAACTTCCTCGTGTCCATTTTGGTGCCAATAACTGGATTCTCATGCAAAAACACGGAAACATACCTCTGCACAAATGAATCCTCTTTCAAAGTCCGTGTGGATAGTGCCAGCTGCTTGAGGAGCTTTTATCTGCTTTCTGATCTGCCAACATTTCACCTACAGACCAACATATTGAAATGTACGATTATTGAAGCCTATACAAAGCAAGCTATGCCTCATAAACAACAACAGTTTTGTTATGACAACAATTTGCAAGATGGAGAACATGGCAAATGGTTTTCAAAAGTCAATGATAATTTCATATGTAATAATAAATACATCTGAAGCACAAAAGCTCTGATAACATGGAGTCCACTTGGGAAATTCTCAGATCACTAAAATAACAGGAGCACCAACAAAGATTACGTGTACCAAATATGCAATATTGAACTAGCTGTGACATTACATGCACTCCTGGCACTGTGCCAGAAATAAAGACAAACTAAGCAAGCAGCAAACACAGAAAGATTGCAGTCATCAAGATGCTCCACAACATTCAAAAAAAGATCCAAAACACAGTATACATCTTAGAAGACGCATTTGAAACCAACGATAACAATGCCCTTATATGCAAATTTTATCCTCACAAAATTTCTATCATACAACAAAAATGTTGATCCACCATAGTTTTATATAATTCGCAATGCCTAAAATAATATAGGTTCTTGCATTCAAAGGCAAGTGCCCAACTCAGCAGTCACTATATCAGCTGTGAATACCACATCTAAAGTCACCTACTATAACAACAAACAATTTATACAATTCCTTTCAGTACATAGACACCAATTTTAACTGAAAACTCAGTTGCAGCTGAGAACCGGTCAAATCTCAAACAACTAACTGAAAAGAAACTGTGAAGATATTCGGTTATCTCAATACATGGTCAAAAGGTAAGCTGAGATTATCGTCCAAAGCTGTAATAATGTACAGCAAGTCACCGAAGATTGGTAGAGAAACCGACTTGCATAAATAGCATACAGCACTTCAGGATCTTGGGACGTGGATCCAGAAAAGTTCCGAGAAATGAAAGGCAACACGAGACCTTTTTCATCTTGAAAGAATCTTCGTTGAGTGGAATGTAAAAGCAGGACTGATTTTCCATCAGAATCTCATGTATCCAAAGGATCAAACACTCGCTGAATTTTACAAACTTAAGAACGTTGCTCCATTTATACAAAGCTCTTTCAGCAAGCTTTAATGTCTAGGATATAATATGTTATATATTGATTCCTTTTCTTGCATTTACCTCATCCGGGCCTGCTGTGAAGAAGTATATCAAGTTAATTGCTGCAAATCCAGTCTTTATTATCTTTGGCAATGCACTGCATTGAAGTATCAACCATGTCAAATTTTGTTAATGAAATCCACTCTTCTTGATGGAATAAGCAGTAAAATAAAAACTTCCCGAATTCTCATGCTTCAAGCAACTGACTCCAGAGAGAACTATGGTGCTATTAATAACCTGCTATTGAATAGAACAACCCCCTTCATCACCTTTGCAGTTGGTTTTCTCTGCAATAAACAGCTGCTTCATCGAGTGGCATATCTGCAAGCTTTTGTTCAAGCACACCGCTAAATGGGATGATGGGTTCACCTCCATGTTCTTGAACCCTGTACAGAACAACATTGTCTCAGTCCTGATTGTCTGTCTTCCATATTTTTCAAAAACATACAACACCACTAGTTTGTTTTCCGTAAAATGCCATTGATACTTCAAACATAAAAGGACGTTAAACATCATGAATTTAGATTTAAAAATAGAATTATATTTCAAAGAATGAAATCGAGGAGGAACGCACAGTGCTTTCCATGTATGTATTTCTCGTTAAGCCGCAAAGCAAAGCATATAAAAAAGCACATTTGTATGGATAGAGAGTTAAGAACGTACCTACAAATTTAGCATGAAAGATAGCAAGTAGCATTCATAAAAGCAGCAAAATAATCATTCACCAGCATTCTCCAACAAAGAAGACTAATGAAATCAAGCGCTACCAATGGCTCATGCAGATCTCCAATATAAAGATGGAACTCCCCTACAAAGAGCTCGAGACTCCAAAATTATGACTAAATAATGAATAGGCTTTCTCAGAAGGAGAAACAAAGTTGCGTAAGTAATCCTCAAGAATGCGATTTAAAACCCCAGATTGCACATCTACAAAGAGTGGTAAGCAATCCTGGATTCACATTAATTCTGTCCAAAAAGTGAAGTTAAACATGTATCACAATCAATGAAAATAGAACAAGAAAGATCATGCAAACCAAATATTTTGGATAAAAGTAAATGGGCTCATTGCAATGCAGCAATGGTAGCATGGACAACTAAAAAGTGAGCTTGTTTACCAAAATAATCAACAATCAGTAAACAAGTATCATGACCTTGTTGGGTGCAAGGAAGATCGAGAATAAAATCCATATAAACATTAGTCCATGTCGATGAGGAATAGGCGAAGACTGAAAAAGAGTGCCAGGTTTAGAACAAGAATAAATATTGCGAGCACAAAACCAGCATGAATGAATAAGCTTGAGAAGATCAAGTTTTAGTGGCCCAGAAAAACAACGTTTGATGCGAGCACAGGATTTCTGAAAACCGTAATGACCACCAACGCGTGAAAGATGTGCATCAGATAAAATGTGAACGTATATCAAGAATATGAGGGATGCAAAGAATGCCATAAATGATACAGGCGATAGTCAACAACAGTATAAACCTGATAACGCATGCTAGAAGGAGGCTGAGTTGTAGCATAATGGTTCTGAAAATTTGGACATGTAGAATAACAATCAGCAAGAAGACCAAATCAATCAAGATGAATACTAGTAAGGGAATGGATAGATGCTGGTAAGCATGAAAGAGCAAGAACACTAGCATTATTGTTACCGGATCAATAATAAAGGCCATAATGAAAAGTCTGTAAGAACTACATCCAACAAAATTGTCGATCGCTGATAGTTTTTTGAGAATGCAAATATTGTAAAGACTGATGGTCAGTCTAAAGATCAAATGTAACACGTCGAAGATAATGATGCCATTTCTTAAGAGCATACACAATGGCAAGCAACTCTTTTGAGGAATAGAAACTACTCCGACCAAACTAGCACCAGTCTCGACAGAGAACTTACAAAATTGGGTAAAGTGAACGACCCTTGGCAATCAGATGTCCAAGCATAAAGAGTATTTCTATGAAGGAGAACATGTAAATGGCCATAGCAAAATCAGGAACAAACTAAATGACTAGCAAGTCCTGCTAGATCGACATGAATGAAGCCGGCAAAAACCACAAATTTAAGGAAATGACTTTGAGATACAACAAAAGTACACTTGGATTCACGGGTAGACAATAAAACCAAGACTGAAGGTAAATGAGAAAGATGAGCTGAAAGGTCATCACTAAATATAATAATATCATTGAAGTAAACCAAGACACAAACTCCAATAAGCGGGTGAAAGATATTATTCATAAAATTTAGAAAAGTAGCAGGGCCATTAGAAACACCAAAGGGTAAAACTTGAAACTCATATAAAACCAAAAGAGGTACAGAAACCAGTCTTATGTTCATACCCTTGATGAATACAAATCTGATGACAATCGGAATGAAGATCAATTTTAGAAAAGACAGGTTGTACCCAACTGGTCAAAAAGATCATCCATGTGAGGAATGGGAAATTGCTTAGGAATGGTAAGGTGATCAATGGCACAATAATCAATACAAAGACGTTTAGAACCCTCTTTTTTAACAACCAAGAGAACATGAGCACCAAAAGAATTCTGACTAGGAGTAATTAGACCTAGAAGTGATAAATCAATAATATGGGTGCGAATCTCAACTTGTTCTTGTCCAATCATGCGATAAGGAGCTTGTGAGAACCGGGGAGTAAATCAATACGATGATTGATATCTTGAAGTGGAGGTAAGGACGAAGGCTCAAAAAATACATGCTAATAGTTTTGTAATAAGGCTTGACAGGTAAGGGAATAGCAGAAGCCAGTGCAGGACTAGAAGTGTCGTGCCCACGACTAGAATGATCTCAGAATATTATCCCATTAGGAGGTCAGTACGCCTACCTCGACCCATAAATTAATTATGATTATGAGGGGTTTGGGGCCTTCATGTGTATAAGGTCATAATTAATGGTTGGAGGCCTAAAACTCAAGACGATGGATTTATATGGGTCTATTAGTGACTCATAGAAGAACTGGATGACGTGGCCCAGTTAGGCTGCAGATGTATCCAATGAGGTGTCACAGTGCACTACTAGTGCTGCATCGGCCTTGGAGGGTATAAGTATACCCATTGAGCTCTCACTAGTGTATGCTTGATTTTGATGTTAGTAGCTACATGTTGTTCATGTGACTCTCTCTCCTTTTGAGTGGGGGCTAGATCCGATTGATCTAAATTTGGTTGGGTTGGTTGTTTCTTTGTTGCGGTTTGCTTAGCCTTTGTATCCTTGGTGAGTACTTGAGCTTTGGGTAAGGAACGCGTAAATTGTTTACCAGAAATACAGGCTGCAGAATCGATAACATGAAAGATATGAGGAGTGCCATTAGGAACAATAGGAAGACTCTACCTTAAAAGATTTTAAGTAACATCAGCTAAGGAAACAAACCAATCAGCCCCTAAGATGATATCATCATAACGCTCAATGGGAATGATATGAAAATCAGCCCGTCTAGTAAAAATTACCTATACAATAAGGAGAATTAGAAAACATAAGTGTGCTCTAAAAAGTATAAAATCAGCCCCTAGAAAACATAAGTGTGCTCTCGAAAGTATGAAAATTAGTGTGCTCTACAAAGTATGAAACTTAGTAACTTCAATGCACAAAGGAACAGGAGTTGGAATAGGAGAGCCACAAATATGAGATACATAACGTGTGCCAAGAAAAAGAATGTGCACTGCCAATGTCAACAAGAGCAGTAAATTCCTTAATAGTAAAATGAAGATGTATACAAAGATGGCATGGACCATGCTTGCCAGCAGCCCAAGTGGCTCAAGATTAGAAAAACCAAGAAGAATAAGAGCTACATTAAGATAAATCTCAGACCCGAAATCCTCAGAATCATCAACCGAACAAAAATTAAGAATAGCTGGCTGAGAAGATGGTTTTGTGCAATTTCTAGAAAAGTGATCCAGACTTTTACACTTAAAACAGAGCTTTTGGTATGGAATGCATCTCTTCATTAAACCAACAACAAAAACAATAGGACGTGGTGAACGGGAAGAACGAGGAGTATGTTGGTAACAGTAGAAGAGGCTGTAACAGGAAATAAAAGGGATGGTGTAGGAGAAAACGTGAGCGTCGTGGCAACTAATCAGAACACTTGTGCTAAAGAGTACTAGCAAGTGACATAGCTTGAGATAAAGATGTCGGACGAAAAGAAGCACATTATAACAAAGGGCTCCCTTAACTTTTAAGGCCAGCAATATATCTAGAAACAATCTTATCCACAGGTAATTCAAGAAAAACATAAGAAAATTTAACAAAACTTTCATTGTAATCAAGTACAGTACCCGTTTATTGAAGCATCAAAAAGGACGCTTGCTGAGTGGTACACCAAATAGGATCGATCATGGCTTAACGAAGAGTAGTGGTAAATGTAGTCCAGGCAAACATCAGTGGAAAAGTCAAAAGTCTGCGTCCAAAACCATGTATAAGCCCAAGCATTGAGATGTATGGCTGAAAGTTGAGCTTGCTAAGCAAGACTATACGATGTCAAAGAAAAGTAGGTCTCCATTTTATGGAGCCAATTAGCAAGCTCACTGCCATCTGAAAATCCCTATAAATGGTTAGTTGAACTTTATCACGAAAATCACACAATACAGTGTTAGAAGCAGGTGGATAGGAATGGGTGGATCCAAGAGAGCAGCTTGGGAAGCATGTGAAGGATAACAAGGTGAAGGTGGCTAGTGAGCATCAAAAGCTTGTGCAATGACATTGTTGATCTGAGAAGAAAGATCAGCAACAATGCATTAGATATTATCAAGCCGAAAAGCATGATCATCCAAACGGGCAACAATGTCCTCAGTACTAGATGAGGCCCATGTAGTCGGCATGACAGTAAAGACCCAGACTAATGTAAACATACCTAAAAAATTGAAAAAGTGCCGCTAAAAAGTGGCACTAGAAAGAGTGAAGTAAACGCAGTTCTACACTTGCCATATGAAACCACACTTGTCATATCAAACACATATAGAGAGGCATCCAAACATATGATCAAGATGCATCAAATGTGAAAGAGACTTGTGAAATGAAATGACAAAAGTTTAAATAGATTCTTACATCTGACAGGCTGCTCGAATGGGGCTCAGCTCTCATCTAATGGTCCCCTCATGAAGTAGGAGACGCATGCGTATCGCCTCTCTCCAAGGAAGCCTTGTGCAAATCTCGCGTTGGGGCGCCTCCGCCACCCTCTATCCAATGCAGTCCGATGAGAAGCTCTGGGCCTAACATGTCTCTGATGTGAGGTGGTACGCGGCCGAGGTATGACATGCCCTGTGGTAGTAGATGGGCCAACGAGGGGTGTATATGAGGGTGGCGTGATGTGTATTGTGCCTCTCTCCCCACTCGTGCTAGGATGCCTCTCTCGATGAAGCACTAGCAACTGATGATGCTGATGGTCGTGAAGGCTCTGATGGAGTGGCATGGGGTCTCGGTACCCCTGCATGTGAGCTAGAAAATGTAGGAATATCAAGGGTAGGTGCCCATTTGTGGCTAGGCCCTACACCTATTGACCCCTCTGTAACTAGGCCCTACACCCTGGCTTTGAGAGCCCTGTCTTGTTGTCTGCCCAAAAAACTCTATGTTGGTCTAAGTGGCTCGAGGGATGTCCCATCAAGTCCACATCTCTCCCGTAACCTCTCTACCTCAACATCTGAAATGGCATTGCAAGTTGCTATGCCCATACCCCGCCCCCATTTGGCCTGGTGAGCCCCAACAAGTGGGCCCTGACCCTGGTAAGTGACCCTATGAAAATCAAACCGCAATGGTAGCATCTCCATCTGCGGGCACCTGAACCATGGTACATAGCCAACTTCACAAATTAGGGCAAAAACCGACACAAAAAGTGAGCACTACATTCATAACTTGACGTATGGACGTATGGGTCGTGCGTGCGAAAACCGACACTCCTGGCATTCGTGTAGGCATTCGGAAATACAATCTAGAATCTTTCAGGCCCTCAATTTGATACCTACAGCTTATTACACAAAGAGGGCCAAGGAAAGCACGAAAAGAGAGCAATGCGTTCATAACTTCAAGTATGTGCCACACGTAATGGCCAAAACAGACATTATAGGCATTCCTGCATGCATGAGGAAACACAGTCTAGCACTTTACATCACCTCAATCCGATACCTATTGCTAGTTCTATACATTTTTCAAAAATCATATGTGGGCCTACCATAAACCTGGATCTGATGATTTCGAGCTCCACGCTCGTTTCCCGTGCCTGAAAATGGGCCCACCACGTTCCAATCATCGAATAGATGCTCATAGAGTGCTCATACACCTCGATCCGGCATGCATAAAAAAATTTACATCATTTTTTTCTCTCCCCCAGTGCATGCGGTCAGAATGCAAAGAAATTTGCAAGTTTATGGCAAATTTTTTTAGCTTTCCGGACAGCGTTTCGGAACCAGCATTCCGGAACGCTACCTCCCCCATCCCAAACCACATTCCACTGCAACGAAGCTTCAAACTTTTATTTGAAATTTAAGTGTTGTCCTTGGAAAAGTTACGTTGTTATTGATGGTCTATCCAACTTCCTAATCCATGATTTTGATTTTAAATACCATGGTCAATATATATGGGATGGTTAACCAACATAATAAATTCTTGATGTGATGGACATTCCATTACATCTATTCCAAAGTGAAAAATTTATGCGCACATAAAAAATCATGTGCATTATAACTATACACTGGTATAAAAAAAATTGAGCTTTAAGGGGTACGTGTGAGTGGTATTGCAGCAACCATGGCAGCACAAAAAGCTTTCAAGGAGCGTGCTCAAGAAATGTCAAATTTTAATCTGCTTAAAAATGCTATGTACAAGCTCATCTCAGATTTAATCTCAAAAATGGTCCTATCGAAACTGTGGACTTAAAAGGTCCCATGAATATTATATCACAAGAATTTTTTGTAAGATGATTACAGATTATCATTGGGACTCTTATTGACATAACTGTTACTAAGAATGAGAACTGTCGACGTCTCTAGTGACGATAATTTGATACAAGACTAACGTTTATGATGAATCTATATTCAAAGAAAGGTTTTATTGATTTACCATAGGCTTAAACCAAATCATAGTTTCTTCGAATCGCGATTTGTTCAAAAAATCACCATTTTGAAACGGTCCAATTCGAACCGACCGTTTGAATCGGATGTTTTTTTTTTCAAAACGAAGGAAAGAAAAACAGTTCCAAACCGTTTCGAAACGGACTAAATGTAAATGTGAAAAAGAAGTTTCGAACCGTTTCAAAACGGGACTGTTTTTACCTAAATGTAAGTGTGCCACTCAAGCTTCATGAACTTCAAAAGGAAACCCTAACCAAGCATAGAAACATACATTTCGAACTAGAATAAGACTTATGTTTCCTGTAGGGTTTGACTCCCCCAGAGAGAGAGAGAGAGAGAGAGAGAGAGAGAGAGAGAGAGAGAGAGAGAGAGAGAGAGAGAGCTTTATTAATGTCTTTTCCATGCCAAAAGGCACATAAGAGAGAGAGAGAGAGAGAGTGTTCAGTAATGCTTTTTTTGTGTGAGGGTAGGGAATGAGATGAAACATGGACTAGGATCTAGAGCAATGTGTAGGAGTTATTATTACTTATTAATAATCAGCATTAGAATAGTGTTAGATAATAGAATCTAGACTAGTGTGTGATTACTAATTAGTGTACAATTACCTTATTCAAATGAGGGCACCTCCATAAGTATTCATGCAATACTTACAAGTCCACTTCCTTGTGCCTGACGTGCCATAACCTGAATTAAGGGTGACATGATCCCATAAAGGATCACGTTGTCTCGGCATAGCTAATAGCTATCTAATATCAACAAAGTAATAGTATTAACTTCAAACTTCGCTATTCCTAAAACCTAAGCTCTAACCTCCCTCTCCTTCACACACACACACTATATTTCACTCTCTCTCTCTCTCTCTCTCTCTCTCTCTCTCTCTCTCTCTCTCTCTCTCTCTCGCAGTGGAGATGGCGCCTGATCTGTAGAAGGGTGTTCCTCCCTCAGCTGTCTATGGCCAAAAAAGGGAAGGGGAGCCCACGCTCCCCCCCCCCACGCACTTCTGCCCGTGTCCACGCTCCCTCAGAGTTGGCCCAGCCTTCTCCTCCACCAATGGTCCCTCCTTCACCATCATCGCTGGTCCCTCCCTCCACATCGCTCACCATTTCTTCTACCCCATCGCTGGTCCAGCATTAACCATCACAGATGGTCCCTCCCTCCACATCGCTCACCATCTCCCCATCGCTGGTCTAGAGTTCACCATCACAGCTTGCCACATCGCTGAATGCAGACCCGCTAACCAACGATTCATCCACCAGCGACCCTCTGTCCATCAGCGCTACTGACAACATTCCTTTCTTGCTGTCCATCAGCGCTCCAGAACCTATCATCGCTGCCACTTCCTTCACAACGGTTGCTTCGAGCCATAGTGATGGTACTGCTGATACAGATGGAGTCTTACGTAGGGTGAAGATTGAGTCAACGTTGCCTACCAATCTAGTCCACACTCCCTGCCCTCCACCTGCTCACCCATCTTTCGTGATACCTGAGATTTATACACCTGCCAAGTCATTTGAACAGTACATTCTTTCTTACATCGAGCAGATCAAACACGAATCCACCTCTCTACGAAAGGAAATGGGACAGCTTCAAGGGATCATTCAATCTATGTCCGCTGAGCGGGAAACCATGTTAACCCGGATTACTTCTTTGGAGGCAGCAATAAGTAATCAAGGAGAACCTACCAAGATTCAAGAATTGGAAGAGAAGATAGAGCAGCATAAGGCTGAGACGAAAACGTGGGCCTCTCTTTTCAAGGAAGATGTTTACGGAAGGTACACCCTCCTTCAACCGAGTCATTTCAGCCACCATATCCGAAGAGCGAATGCGCGAGTACAAAACCCTGAATATAAGGGTCCGCGGAGTTGAAGACACCAATGATCCAAAGACTGAAGAAACCAGCTTTCTTTCAAGCACACTCTCCCACCACTCCGAAGGGTTGGATAGAGCTTGGAGAACCAAACGAGACCCTTCTACACTCATTGTTCGCTTCACGAATGTGGAAGAGAGACGGGCAACCCTCAAACTGCGGGCCAAGCTTAGAGGTACACTTATATTTATGGATGATGATCTCACTCCCATGCAGGTTGCGGATCGAAAAAAGGCATTCAGTGAGGCAAAAGCGTTGGGGAAGAGGGTAATTTATCGGGATGGCAAAGCTCGATACATTGATCCTCCAAATCCTGACAAATAGGGAGCATGGCCCTCCGGACTAGGTAGCGGTTCGGGGGCGCTTTCTAGAGCATTGCGGGTGAGATTATGGAACTGCAATGGCATTCATTCTTCAGCTACCGTCGGAGATTTTAGAGATTTTTGCACTGAGGGTGATATCTTACTACTTACAGAGACACGTGAGAGTCCAGAGAGAGGTCTACCGGTTGTTGCGGGTTTTTGTTGGTTCTCTGCACATCCATATTGATACACCCATTGTCATTTCTCCTCATCCTTCTGAGTTCTCGTTCTTTAATTCCGATGTGGTTCTTGTAGCTTTTAAGAAGATGAGAATATGTTGCGACATTGATGCCTCAAGCCGGAGCTCCTCATCCATGCCCCTGATACGCTTGCACCTTTACTTGCCGACCTCCTTAACGGTGCAGACATTATTGGTTTTCCTCCTTTTTGGTAAACAAATGTTATCCATCCCATTCATAAGAGTGGTGATCATATGCAGCTTGAGAATTTACCATACCACTATGATCAGACATGAAGTTGCCAAGCTTTACGGTACTGTCCTTCAGTTTGCAATAAGTATAGAAGCAGAGAGTAAGAGACTTCACGCTATGGGTCAAGCTAGTTTCAGGGCGCATTACTCCACCACAGATCATATCATTACCCTCATACCCACTACTAAACAGGCCAGGCATAGACGAGAGAGTTAATTGCTGCTTTGTGGACTTTAGGAAAGCCTTTGAGTAAGTTCCATGGCCCTTGCTTATCTAGAGGTCACAGGACTACAGATACCATATTGCATGTTATGGCACTCTATGAGAGAGTCTAGGGTTTCTTCAAGAGTGAGTCAGGAGTTTTTCATCCAGATGATGCCAGATGTGTTGCCTTTATGCTACACAAGATGTCCTTACTATGGAGAGATTTGTGTACACAGACTTAGATTTTGGACTTCTCCTCCAAAAGAGTACCACAGGCAGATTCAGAGACAAATGATAAAAACAGTGTACAGCACATCAACCTCCTATAGCCACATAGTCGAAGATCACATGCCATCCAGAGTCAAAAACAAAGATACAGACGTCCTTAGTGTCCTTCTAGAGTAGTGGTTCCGCCTACCATGATGTCATCGAGATCTCACAGCTTTCTTTAGGCATCTCAGTTGAGAGCTTACAAATATTATTCTCTTTCCAAACTAGATTTAGACATTATGTACTTTTGATATTTTTATTGTTATTTGGAGACATTTCATACGCTCCCTTATGACTACACACTTGAGATGTACTACTTTGCCTTATATGCTTTTGGCATTAAAAGACATTAATAAAGCTTTCTTTCTCTCTCCCTTAGCTAGCTATGCGTCCTCTCTCTCCTTTCCATAGCTTGCTAAATATTCTATTCTCTCAACGCAGTCATACTTGCAATGCTAAGCCATGATAGTCAAATGTTTCGCATGTGCTCCGGCCCATTGCATTTATGACTCACCTTCCCTACATCCTAGAGCCACAAGCTGCACTAACCAGCCTCAACTGTTTTACCAAATCAAATTTTGATCAAAATTGAGGTGCAATTTCGCTTTGAATCATGAGTTGCTGATTTGAATCGAAATTTAAAATTCAGATTGAACATTGGCAAAATAAGACCCCGGGCTAACACTCGTTCAGCTTTCTATTTTGCACCTAGTGAAGATCGAAGACAGGATGAGGATGAGGGTGGGGTGATGATGATGAAGAGACTTCAAGACCAAATTTCCTAAACAGGGCTCGGAGAGTGTTGTACCATGTTGCCTCAAGCTTAGGAAGTGATGAGTGGATTGAATAGTTTAAAGGTGAAAGTATAAGATGTTTAACTACAAAGTCTAGACTCCAAACTACATTCACATTATACAATATGGATGATCATTTTATATTGGAATTTTGATTTCATGTAACACAAGTCATTACTGAGTACGTACAACTTACACCCTACACGGTGATTGTTCATTAGAGTTTACATTTTAAGTTTTAACTTTATTGTGTGTGAGACAAATGGGGTACATGGATGAGTCATGATAGAAGTTTGTAAACAAGATAGTTAAAATTCATAAAATGGTGTAACTTTTATTTGGAATACAAATGTATTATTTTAATTGATCACATCATTGATAATCGTTGTATACTGTAAACTTTGATATGTCTGATTGTCAATATGTTCTTAAGGGTTAGGAGTCATGAGTAAATAAGTCGTGGTTTGCATTACCAAAATGTAGTCTGTAGTCTATATTGTGTATGTTGATACCGATGATTATTTTTTGTTGTGACTTGTACATATATGTAACTTATAAACTTTTTATCATTTTTTCCAAATATGCAATTCTCTGAGTCAAAAAGCCTTAAGCCAATTTCA
This sequence comes from Diphasiastrum complanatum, assembly GCA_029204225.1. Lineage (NCBI taxonomy): Eukaryota > Viridiplantae > Streptophyta > Lycopodiopsida > Lycopodiales > Lycopodiaceae > Diphasiastrum > Diphasiastrum complanatum. The sequence continues at coordinate 32,240,127 of CM055101.1, forward strand.
AACCATCTACCAAGTCAAATTGGCAAATGTTTCGATTCTGAATCAACTTAAACATTTAGCCTCCGCTCCGATTTGCTCAGCCACAGCCACAGCCACAGCCACAACCGCAGCCACATAGCCAAGCCATAATTGCCTAGTAACCAAAACAAAATTGCTTGTTGCAAATTCACATAGTTTATCCACCTGCTTTGCCCTCCTACGTTCATCTTTGGTTGTGACAGATCGTTCAACCACCTCACAACCACTTAATACCACCCTACTTATAACCTTCAAGTCAAAATTCTATTTATCTAGCCCCCCCCCCCCATTGTTATTGCAATTCTATCTGTGTACACCTAGAAGTTGCAATTATCCTCTTCACTATAGCAACAATCTATCTTTCACCAAGAAGGTCCAAACTATTTGTGCCGTTCATGTTCTTATATGGCCCACGCTCTGCATGAGGTACTTTGCTTTGAGAATCGATTGTCGATTGAATTCAGATCTTTTGAGAAATGTCACTATTGAGAATCTTATAACAGCATGCACAATATAAAGTGCACATACATAGAAATTAGAATATTGAAGACTACAAGAGTAGTGTAAATGATAAATTATTAAAAATTATCTAATCTTATAAGTAGACATAAAACATATTCTAGAAAAGAAGCATCCTGACTCCAAAGTGGTGAGTGCAATTTAAACACAAGAAGACATCTCTTAGACAGACATACCAAGAATGTATCTTCGGAAGCCACTTGTTTTTCTTTCTTTGATAATCTCTCTCTGTCATATTAACCTGCCAAACACAAACACGTTTTTGCAGTGTCTGCATTTAGGAAAATAAGCGTGTGCAAACTTCTACATCCAATAATAGGAATCAGAGAAGTAAATAAAGACAAAATGAACTACATGGTCCTAAATGCGTACATGAACATTCATTCGCAACGCAAGAAAACTAGCAATCTTTGCCTACAAAACTAGAATAGACATCTTTATTGAAACCAGGAGACACATTTCTGTACCTTGGGTCATAAAAAATGGCATTTCATACGTCAAGTTATAAAAACTGCTTATATAGAAAGATCAAAAGGTAAAAATTCCAAATACTGCTCAACACTCATTATCTTTGAAAAGTCTTCTAGGTCTGGAATCCGCAAATGCAAGAAATGGGAAAATCCCACATAATCATAGAATAAACTAGCGTGAGATCATTATAGTGATACAAATAGGAGGAGAAGTAAGGCACATACACTACAAGAAACAAAAAATATGTTCATAAAAAGTTAATAACAATGTTGGAGATCATTAGAATAAGGTCCAATTAAGCCTTCTAACAGATAAAAGGCCTCTCATGAAGGTGGAATACATTTCAGTCAGGAAAAGATATTCCTCGATGTTGAGAAATATGTTTCCCCATCATGTTCTTCAAAGCATCTCCCGACTATGGTGGCAGTTCCATGGGTCAGCACCACGTTCCATGCACGTACGGCAGAAGAACAAACATCAAAAGATATACCACTGAGTACCGCATTGTTTTTAATGCAACAAAGAAAGAGCCAGTAACATCGCCTTGGTGGCAACACCAAAGATGTTGATGGAGACAGCAGCAGCAGCACAACCTACTGTCGTGCCAGATTGAGGTTTTTAGCAAGGGGTGGGGGATGTGGGCCAGCTCTCTCTCTCTCTCTCTCTCTCTCTCTCTCTCTCTCACACACACACACAGCCATTGGAGGTGATATCATTTTACACTTATCTAGGAGTTGTTTTTATTGGTCCTATATTACAGGCCGCTAGACTTGGGAAGGGACATGTCTCCCTTGTCCAGTTAGAGAGGCTCTGTTTTCAGAAGTTTATTCGGGATGCGCCGAGTAAGTGTCGGCTTTTTGATGCCATCGTTACCCCCACCGCATTATATGCAGCAGAGGCATGGTGTACAGGCCTCACTTCATCAGATTGGTCCAGAATCTCACGCTTGTAGATCCTTAATGTTACATATGATACGGGCTAAGCCCTCTGTCCCACATCAGATCATTCTAGCTGAGTTTGCAGTCCCACCTATATAGCTTGACGCCATCTTCCGGCTTATCACCTATATACAACGAGTCAAGGCATTTCCCATCGATGAGCTGAGATATACACAAGCAGCACTCACCTCATCACAGCGCCTTCGTAGTCAAGGTTATCAACTATCTTGGTTCTCTCAGGCTTCTTATTTACTTGCATCATGGACCTTCCAACAGGCATGGCTACATCAAATGTCTCCTTTATTGAGCATAGCAAGGCCAGCTAGGGTCAAATACAACTACTATTGGACTCACTTCTTGGAGTTGGACACGATTAGGTCCCTATTCTACCATGGTACTTGGACTCGGGTTTGTCTCATGGTTTGCGATTCTTATTAGGTTAGTTCCGCGTCTCATCACATCAGCTCAAGATTGAGATTGGGCGCTTCCAGAACACCCCCGGGGAAGAGCGGATTTGCAAGCTATGTTCTCTATCTGAGGTAGAATCTGAAGACAAGTTCTTAATCAGCAGATGCCCAGTCTATTATGACATTAGAGGATGATATCGCTCCCTATTTCGAGATGCTTCTCTCACATTGAGATCCATTACAGCATATGAGGATCCACGTTGTGTTGTACTCATGGTCAGGGAGATGTTTTTACTACGACAGGACTTGTGTCAACCAGCGCAGCCGAGTCACTCTAATACACAGGTCCAGATTATGTCCTTCTCTCACAGAAGACCACGGACTGATCTAGCCTGGATAATAGTGATGAGGATAGTGACACTTTGAGCCATAGAGACCAAAGATGGCGTACTGCTCAAATTCAGATAGTTCCCAAAGCCACAATCCATACCATGATGGATCACACATCTTACAGATGACTCCACTGACAACGTCAGCAACACATACCTCCTCTAGTTGCAGTCCCCCATCACATCTTTCTTCAGTACCAGCAGGACTTGATGACAGCATGTTACCATTTCCATTATGTTTACATTTGTGGTCATATACTAGATGCATACAGAGTTTGATTTTAGCAAATACACCTAGTTTATTATTTCTTTACTATTTCAGAGATGTTTCATATACTCCCTTGTCATCACTGGCTCCTTGCTACCCAGCGTTGATCACTGCCATGCCATCACCTACTGATCGCTGACATTGCCATCCTGATCGCTACCATGCCATCGCTGACAACCTGATGAATTATTCTGCTTGAATACTAAGCTTTGAGCGCATTTTAGGAAGGAAGTCTTCGACCTGAACCAGATTCACCCTTGATCAAAATCGATGGTGTTGCTCCAGCATTTGACCAAAATCGCTGGTCATTATTCCAGCAGAGATTCGGCATAGATGGAAGCCAGAAAATTGGACAGGGTCCACCTCTGACCATCGTTGTTTTCTAAGACAAGGCCTCTGCTATTTCTACCTGAATCACTTGCATTTTTGAAGAGTCAATCACGGTTTTTGGGGGAGCATTCAACACTAACCATCGCTGAACTAAATCACTGATCTCTAGGGGAGCCATCATTTCAGGTTCCATCTTCATCTTCCTCTCCCTCTCTCCCTCTCCATCAACGGGCTCCATCAGCGATTTGGCAGCGGGATCTGGCGGAGATATGGTAGCGAGATTTGGTGGGATCTAAACTTCATCCATCAGTGCGGGATCTGAGCGGGATCTAAAGCAGAATCTGCTCTCTGCTCCTTCCTACCTTCGCTAAGGCGCCACGTAAGCGTGGGAAAGTAAACTCCACCGCTCTCCACCCCACCCTGCTAACACCTCCACCTCCATCGCTGTGGGATAGACCTTCGCCGCCGGACAGACCTCCATCGCTGGACAGGGACGGAGCTCCGTCGCACCATTTCAAGCAGATCAGGCCACCATAGCCACATCAGGACAGGTCACAGAAATTGGACAGGCTCCACACTGCTCTCCACCTTGCTCTTCCTCAGCAAGTCATCAACAACCATTGCAGGTCATCACCTCCACATCCAGTGTGGAACCTCAGCTGCCACCGCACCAATATAACATTGTCGAAGGACAGAACACAACACATGGCAGTTCCACCCTGTTTCTGGCAGTTGTGCCTGCTCATCTATCTCACGATTACACTTCCTTCCCAACCTATGGAGGGCTTTTTGATCTATGAATTAGGCTGGCTAAAACAGGGAACTTCAACAACGAGTAAGTTATTTGGAATCAAAAAATGGCAACATCAAGTTGAAAATGGGAGATCTGCAGGCTGAAAATCTGGTATTGACGACAGAGCTCATAGAGATTAATGATAAAATTAAGAAAGAAATGAACGCATTGACGCATGAGTTTAGGGCCCAACCTATTTTTGCCACACCGGAATCCTCAAACCGTTTCAAAGAAATGGAAGATAAGATTGAGCAACATAAGGAAGAAACCATGTCTTGGGCAGCGGTGCTCAAGAAAGGTATTAAACCTACTGCACCTATCTCTTCGGTCATTTCAGCTACTCCTCTCGGAGACTTCGGGGCAGCAAGGCTCTCAATATTCACGTACGTGGCATTGTCGATACCCAAAATGTCATTGAAGCGGGATAGCAAAGCATCTTTTTACCTTGGAGGAAACACACATGCCTCACCAAAATCAGTACCTTATGCTGATTTTCCTGTTTTGACGCTTACTTCTCATGATGACGGTGTTGCCTTACCTAGTGTTGGTGAGCAGATCATTGATAGTAAGATTCGGGAGGATGTGATGGTAAAAGAGTATCATACTCTTCTTTATGTTTCTTGTGGTAAGAAGGCTTATGGAATCATGTGGGAACCATTGATGGATTGCAAATCCATATTTCGGCTTGTGGCTGGTTTTTTGGTTACCTACTTTGGATGGAGCATGCTTGTCTTCACTCTTCGACTTGATGCTACCGCACTTCGTATTCTACATCTCTTCTACATCAGGCATGATTGGGGCTGAGATTTCGACTACTTCGAGCTGAAGTTTTTTTTTTGGCGGCATTAAACCTGGACAGCAAGCTACATCTTCTCTTTTTCGGCTACATGGAGTTTTGGGCAGCATGCAACACTTTGCATTTTTGTTGCAATTTTTCATACTTCATGTCATGTTATGTTTTTACATCATAGTGGCACGTGGTACGGCCATTATGGTACCGCCGGTACCATAATGGTGGTACCGCAGTTATGGTGCCGCCCTGGGATCCGCGGTACCAGGGCAGCACCAGTATATAATACTTTTTTTATTTTTTTAATTAATTTTTTAATAAAAAATTGTTTTCTAATGTAAATTAGGCCCAAAAAATGTGAAAAAAAAGGGTTTAGGGGGGACTGTACAGGGGGCACTGTGGGGGAGCAGACCTTTGGGCCAATGGGAGTGCAGCATGTGGGGGAGCAACAAATCGGGGCAGGTACAACGTCAAATGGGCAGTGTGGGGGAGCAGACCACGGGCCCAATCGGAGTACAGCACGTGGTAGCAACACATGGGGGCAGGTACAGCAGCACATCGGCACTGTGGGGGAGCAGGCCATGGGGCCAATGGGAGTGTAGCACGTGGGGAAGCAACAAATGGGGGTAGGTACAACGGCACATGGAGGGATCATCAACAACTGCACATGGGGAAACAGACTGTGGTATTAAATAGGCACTCACAAGGCCATTGTGAGAGGCATTTTCAAAGGCTATGAGAGAGCCAGTAAGAGGCTGTGAGAGAGAGGCTGTGAGAGGCATTGTGAGAGGTTGTGAGAGAGCCTGTAAGAGCCGGTGAGAGGCTATGAGAGGCTGTGAGAGCTAGTTTGAGAAACAAGGTGTCATGAGATGGCGGAGCGCATACCACCGAAGCCCGAGGGCGAAGCTAGGAGGAAGCTCGAGGAAGATGTCCGAAGGCACAACGAAAGGCATCGGAAGCAAGAGGCAAACATTGCAGAGATGCTGCGACAGACTCGGCAGAGAAATCCGAAACCGGAGCCACCCGCCCCCGCTGTGGCCCCTGCCCCCACCGTCGAGCTGGATTTGGATGAGCAGATTGGAATGAACTTCACACGACGGCAGCTCATCATGGTCAGGGAAAGGGCAGCACGTCGTCGGGCTAACCAGGAGGCAGATCGGGCTAACCGGGAGGCAAAGCGAGAGCGCAACGTTGTGGATACTCCTGTGGAAGTAGTTCCACCGCGTCTCCCAAATGAACTTCAACTCGATCATCTTGCATGTGAGAGGCATGTGGTTTAGGGCATTACGGAAAAACGTAACATCGACAAAAAAACAAACTAGCAACTACTGAAAAGATAAAGACCAATTACATTACTATACTGCTTACCTCTCTAGCTGCAAGATGGGCAACTGCAGGAACTGTCCAATCCAATCCATGAGCTCATACACCAGTCCAAGTGTGGACCCCTCGCTGTCAGCCATGCAGAGCACAATGTAGAGTGGTCAAAGGAGTCCTGACAATGTCTGCGCATCCCTCCAGAACTGATCTCCCCTCACCGTGGACGAAAAGTGCTCCCCATCCTCTGTGCGCTGAAACATACTGGCACGCCAAAGATCGTTGGCAACCATCTGTAGAAGTTGTGCCCTGCACCTGATCAGACGGTCGATGACCACCAAGTCGAATGCAAAGCGTGTGGGGGTTGTGGCTTCCATAGGTCCAAATGGCTGAACACCCGGAACATGGCAAGAATGCGCCTCTTCCTGGTCATGCGCCTCTTCCTAGTGACAAAGGCCTCACAGACGATGGCTCTAACCCAGCGAAGTGCACCTATGTCCCCCATGAGAAAGTCTATGTCGTGCGCTGCACAGGGGGTATGGACGATATCCAAGCTGGATGGCAGCGCTAATCGGTAAGCCACTGGGTTGATCTTCTTGGTGACATAATATGGTCCCGCATAAGGTCGAGCGAACTTATGAGAAAAACCTTTTGGTAACGCAATGTTCTTTGTGTTCAGACATACTTGATCACCTTCCTCAAATTCCAGTTCTCGTCGATGTGGGTTTACGTCAGCTGCCATACTCCTTTGTGGGAACTCGGCCTCTAGCAGGACAACCATCTGAACGCAGTTGGTGGCATTGTCCGTCACCACCGTAACGACATGTTGGGGGCCTATGGACAGGATGGAAGACATGATGACATCGTACATAAACTCTATAGATATGACTCTCCCCCCCCTGCTGCAATCCACGGCCCTCAAAAACTGTGTGCCCATGCAGCTGGAGACCAAGATGTTGAGGATCGCCTCCTCCTGACATCAGTCCAGCCATCGGACATGATGCTGCAACCGTATGTGGCCCAGTGGCGGCGTAGAGGCTCCATCTCTCTAGACAAGGACTCGACCCTATCTCTCAGCATGTATGTGCGGACAACCTCTGAACTAGGGACTCTCCGGCTAGGGCTGACAGACTATGCAAGGCGGAAGGCCCTTCTGAAGGGCTAAGAGTCAAAGATGGCAAATGGAAGGTTCAGCTCATAAATCAGACTGGCCACGGCCTGTGTGGCCTCTCTGTCCATGTGCGGCTGATGCGCGCCGCGAATGCTCTGCTGCCTAAGAACTCTCCCTGCTGGGCGACAGGTAGCAGACCTCCAGCATGGTGCACCAACCGTGACGGGAATGGATGATGACGTGACAGGCTAGGCACTAGTGGATGCATCGGCTGTAGACGTGGAATGGGGAGAGTGGGATGCACTGGCAGGGATGGGTGCAGCAGCATAAGTGGGGTGCACTAGTGGAGGGGCAACATCTGGCATGGGATACGAAAACTGCTGGCTAGGGAGGTCATCCGGATGGGAAGGGAGGGAGGAAGGGATCTCCTCAACATCCTCGAAGGCCTCGTCACTAGCATCCTGGGCCTGCTTGGGTGGCAGAGAGTCCATGAGAAAGTCGTAAACTGGGGGAGTGCCAGCAACAGGACGTGGTGGTGGAATGGCAGTGGCAACTGGCGGACGCGAGGGGACGGGTTCCACCAGAATGGGTGCAGATGGGGGTGCGTGTGGCGGAACTGTCTGAGGGGGATGAGGGGCAGTGGGACTGGACGAGGATGCACTCCCTCTCCTCGTGCGTGCCAGCCAAGCAGGCAGCAACTCGGGGTCAGCCACGTAAGGAGCGGTGCAAAACCAGAGAACACCCTCCGAATTGTTCTCCCCCGCCACAAGACGTGGCCCGTAGGTGTCCAGAAGTCGCTGCCTGACGGGGACGGACATGCTGGCACAAGGGGCAGCATTCAGTGTGCCACCATTTTTGGCGTGTGCACCGAGCAGGTGGCCTTTAAGGCGAGTGAGGGTGGCAACGAACTCGACCAGGCAATATCGGCAGCGCACGATCCTTGCATCGCACTTGTTGGACTTGTCTGCAACCTGCCTGACAACGTCCACCTCGGCCCACAGATCGGCAAGGTTGGACTGCACCATTTCTATAGAAGGAACTGAGGAAAAAAGGCAGAGATGATCGTGAATGCGATAGGAGGCGGAAGGCTGGAAAAACCACAGCAATGGTGGAAACAGCAGTAGCAGAGGCAGAAGCGATCTGTCGTACACAAAGACAGTGTGATGGCAAGGAGGGTGCGGACAGCAGGGAGGGCGCGGACAGTAGGAAGAGGGCGCGATGGGCAGGGAGAGAGATGAAGTGAGGGGGGGGGGGGGGGGGATGAGGGTTTAAAATATATATATATCAAATATTAAATATATTAATAAGGTACCGCAGACCATCATGGATCCGCGGTACCAGTATGGATCCGCGGTACCGAGATCCGCGGATCCTGGTACCACTAGATCTCTTCTACATCGGGCATGATTGGGGCTGAGATTTCGACTACTTCAAGCTGAAGTTCTTTTTTGGCGGCATTAAGCCTGGACAGCAAGCTACATCTTTTCTTTTTCGGCTACATGGAGTTTTGGGCAGCATGCAACACTTTGCATTTTTGTTGCAATTTTTCATACTTCATATCATGTTATGTTTTTACATTATCATTTAAGGAGGGTGTTAGAAATAATAAATGATAATGTTAGTTTCCCATTGAGACTTGTGTAACCATGGAGTAGGTTTATTATTTTGACCATGTTAAGATAGTTTTAGTTAAGTTGGACCCAATTTTGGTCTAGTGGTAACTCGTGGGTCGAAGTAAAGTCTAATTATGTTAAGGGACCCTATCTTGACTTTTGGGAGTGCCCTATAATTAGTAGTGGGTTTGGAAGGTTCTAGAACTTAGAGTTTGGAAGAGTCTAGTCCCTTAAAAGGCCTATTTATATGTACTCATTGTTCATTTGTAATTCATTCCCTTTCAAGCATTGCTACTACTTTCTCTCTCCTTGAGGGCGCCTAACCCTCTTCTTCTTCTTCTTCCCCCTCTTCTTCTTGTATATGGAAATTGAATGTTAGAAGGATCTTGGCACTTTGATTTCCTACAGTTCCCTCTCACCTACACTATTTGGCCTATATTTTGATGAGCTTGAGAGAGTCATTAAGTAGAGTGGTGTTATGTACCATAATGGTACGCCCTTCAGTGACGGCCTCGCAAGGGGCATATGATGCAGGTCTGGCGTTATCGACATATTTGGGTGCCAGACGTCACCATCCTAGGTGGTCATGTGTCGCCGGCAAGACCGTGCTTGATGGGACCCATTGTGCTATGCCTATATAGTAGTGGTGGGGATTCCCTCTTTCCATTCACTCAGTCTACCCGGGAGTTGGTGGATGGAGAGCAGGTGCATGAGCCAAGATGTATCTCCAGGCCAGGAGATGTATGTTAGGGAGAGCCGAGTGCGATGGCTGGTGGTATGGGACGCCAGTTATCGTAGGAGGCTTGACTGGTCATGATGATGTCGATAGCTCCAGTGCATGGGGGTGGGTCAGTTGTGACCCTATGGATGGGCGGTTACGGTGCGTCGTCACTGGTATGGGGTGTGCGAAACCTTCAAGGCAGTCGAAGATCTTAGGGAGTTGTAACAGTTGGTATCAGAGCAGTGATTGCCTTCTAGGTGCACATGTTCCCCTTTATTGCTTTTGTGGTTTAGTATTCTTTATTATGGAATGTGGTTGGTTGGGTTTTTTAGCCTTGGTTCAAAATTATTTTTGAAAAGGTTGAGTTTTTGTTGTTGAGATTAGAACTAGAATTTAGGAGAGTAGAGGAGATAAATCCAACAACTGTGACTGCATTTGTCTATTGATCTGGTTGCTTGTTGGCATTTTTTGCTTTTAATACCCTGCAATCCTGGATATCATAATTAGTGCATTTGCAATACTTACAGAACATTTTATTCTTCAATTGTGGATTTGATAATTGCTCTTGACTTTGTGTTGGCTTCTAATTTGATGAGAACTACTTAGAGATTTTATTCTTCAGTCGTTTTGAGCCTTTGCTGACATATAGAGCATGAGATGATGATAATCTAGAATCTTTGACTGAGGGGAAAATCTTCAAGAGACTTAGGGAGGAATATAACGATATATTCCCTGAGCAGTTGCCTGAGGGTCTTCCCCCCTCACGGGGCGTAGACCATCACATAGATCTTCCCGACAACTCTCCTGTATCACTTTTTCCCTACAGGATGAGTCCTAAGGAAGAGGATAAAGTTGCTAGACAACTTAAGGAGTTATTACGTAAGGGCCATATTAGGCCCAGTAAGTCCCCTTGGGGAGCTCCTATTTTGTTAACCGGAAAAAAGACAGCGGTATTCGTTTTTGTGTAAAAAGCTTAGTAAAATGACTATTAAGAACCGTTATCCCTTACCTCGGATGGACGACTTAATGGACCGATTGAATGGTGCTAAGTATTTCACCATATTGGATCTTAGGTCGGGGTACCATCAAATTAGAATACATGAGGGGGATGTTTCCAAAACTGGTTTTCGAACTAGGTATGGCCATTACGAATTTTTAGTTTTACCCTTTGGTCTAACTAATGCCCCAGCAACCTTCCAACAGATGATGAACGATATTCTTCGTCCATATCTAGGGAAGTTTCTCGTGGTATTTTTAGATGGCATACTGATTTACAGTAAGACTCTTGAGGAGCACGAGGCGCATTTGCGTACAGTCTTAGATAATCTAAGGCAGGCAAAGCTTTATGCTAAAGAGTCTAAATGTGAGTTTTTTCAAACAAGACTCAAGTATTTGGGACATATCGTTTCCGATCGAGGTCTTGAGATCGACTACGACAAGAGTTCGTGATTGGCCTATCCTGAAAACCATTAGGGAAGTAAAATCTTTTTTGGGCTTCACAGGTTTTTTCCATAAATTCATTAAAGACTATGCCTTAATTGCACTGCCTCTAACGAATCTTCTTAAGGAAGTGAAGAAAGCCAAAAGGAAAACTAAACAAGGTAATAAGAAGAAGGCCGGAAGGCGTTCGAAAATCAGTCCGCGTGTTGTCTGGACCGATGAACTTAATCAAAGCTTTGACGCTTTGAAGATGTTAGTGTCTACAGCCCCTATCTTACACATAGTGGACCCTAGCGGATCTTTCCTGGTGGAAACGGATGCTAGTGACTATGCGGTGAGTGCAGTCCTTTACCAGGATGGTAAACCTGTGGCTTTCGAAAGCAAGAAGTTGGACCCAGCTCAAAGTAGATATTCTACTTATGAGAAGGAACTTTTTGTTGTCATCCATGCGTTAAAGATCTGGAGACATTATTTGTACGAATCTAAATTCATGGTTATGACGGATCACCAGTCTCTTAAGTATATTTGTGATGCCTCAGACCTTACGGGTCGTAAGGCCCGTTGGTCAGAACTCATTCAGGAGTTTGAATTCGACATTAAGTACCGTCGAGGTACGTCGAATTGTGTCGCTGATGCTTTGAGACCGATGAGTTTTTTGGTCGTATTTGGCTAGAAGTCCTGGCAAGAAGCTCTATTTTGAGAAATAATCTTGGAAAGCAGGATTCCAAGAAATCTCGCGAAGAGAAGATACTTGTTGATTATTCCATTCGGAATGGTTTACTTTTCCGTAGAGGAAAAGTTTGTGTGCCAGATATCGCGGACATTAGGGCCCAAATCCTGCACGAGTGCCACGATAGCCCTAGCGCGGGACACCCTGGTATACAGAGGACACTTGACCTTGTTAAGAGAGAATTTTATTGGCCAAAAATGAAAGGTCATGTCGAGGCATATGTTCAAAAGTGTGAACAGTGCCAAGTTAATAAAGCAGAGAGACTCAAAGTAGCTGGTCTGTTACATCCGTTGGAAATTCCCAGCAAGAAGTGGGAAAGTATTTCCATGGATTTTGTGGTCGAACTTCCCAAGTCTGGGAAGGGTCACGATGCAATTTCGGTGGTAGTTGACAGGCTTACCAAGATGGCGGGTAGGGCTACGTATAGAATAGAACTCCCTATTGGAACTAAGGTTCATCCTGTTCCATCATCCATGTTAGTCGTTTAAAGGAACGACTTGGTGGAAAAGATGACCTGATTCCCACAGATGATCTAGTGTTATTGGAGGATTTGACTGCTTTTGTACCCCATGAACCGGAAAGGATCATGGATACTCGACGACATCAGCTGAGAAATCGTTTGATTTCTGAACATCTGATTCATTGGAAAGGTAAGTCAGATGATGAGGACACATGGGAGAAGGAGGATGATTTAAGACTTAGATTCCCTGGATTTTTCCCATAGAAGGAAGTTTTTATGGGGGGGGAATGTTATGTACCGTAACGGTACGCCCTTCAGTGACGGCCTCGGAAGGGGCATGACACAGGTCTGGCGTTATCGACATGTTTGGGTGCCACGCGTCACCATCCTAGGTGGTCACATGTCGCCGGCAGGACTGTGCTTGATGGGACCCACTGTGCTATGCCTATATAGTGGTGGGGATTCCCTCTTTCCATTCACTCAGTCTACCCGGAAGTTGGTGGATGGAGGCACGTGCATGACCCAGGATGTATCTCCAAGCCAGGAGATGTATGCTAGGGAAAGCCGAGTGCGATGGCTGGTGGTATGGGACGCCAATTATCATAGGAGGCTTGACTGGGCATGATGATGTCGATAGCTCTAGTGCATGGGGGTGGGTCGGTTGTGACCCTATGGATGGGCGGTTACGATGCGTTGTCACTGGTATGGGGTGTGCGGAACCTTCAAGGCAGTCGAAGATCTTAGGGAGTTGTAACAAGTGGTGGTACAGGTTGCAGGCTTTACATCATATGCATATAAGAGACAATTGGACAATCTCCATGATTTCTGCACCAGATGGGGCTTGTGAGTTAATATAAGACCAAAGTTATGGTCTTCAACACATCCAGGGCCTTCTGCAGAGACAAGGGCTTACTCTAGATGGACAGCAATTGGAGATTGTGTCATCCTACACCTATCTTCGGGTTCTTTTCATTGGTCCTATATTTGGTATGAGACATGCAGCTACAGCCAGACTTGGGAAGGGACATGTGTCCTTGGTCCAACTTGAGCAAGTTTGCTTTCAGAGACTTACTCGGGACGCCATGAGTAAGTGTCGGTTATTTGATACTTTTGTCTCCCCCCCAGCATTGTATGTTGCAGAGGCATGGTGCCCAAGGCTCACCTCAACTGATTGGGCCAATATCTCACGCCTAGAGGTCCTTATGCTATCACGGATGATATGGGCTAAACCTTTTGTCCCAGACCAGATTATCCTAACAGAGTTTGCAGTTCCACCTTTACAGCTCGATGTCATCTTCCGTCTCATCACATATATATAGCTTTTCAGGCTGCTTCTCTATATAATTTTGGGTTCCAAATGCCATGTGGCAAGCCTTTGGGCCCCCACATGGAACTGGACAAATGGGGCCTATCTTGGGCCCCACTTGTCCTTTTTGCATGGAAGGAGGGGTGGAGCTTAGAGGAGGGGGTAAAGGGTGTATGTTCTCATTCCTTCACCCCATTTTTCCAAGTTGCTTGTTAGTGCTTCGTAAGCTCAAGTTAGTCCATTTTCTCGGTTTTTTAAGTTTCACTTGTCAGTTTTTAACGATTTGGACACTGTTGCTCTCCGTTTTTCCTCCAATTTTTGCTACCCCTCACTTTTTCCATGGACTCTCCTATGGAGATAACCCAAGCTCCAAGCCCAGCATCAGATGGCACATGCGATTAATCTGTTACAACAACAGATTGTCGACATGCAGTCTAAGCATGAACGGGCGGAGGCTAAGATGAAGGCTATGTCCCAATCTCAGCAAGCACTCCTAAACCTGATGTTTACCCCAGAATTATTTTTTAGGAAGAGAAAGGACAAACACCAGGACGTGGTCTTGGCATGGCTTGATCGATGGACTTCGCATTTTTCTATGCACGATCTGCCAGACAACTCAAGGATCGCCACGGCCATCATGTTTTTACGCAGGAAAGCGTATTCGTGGTGGCTGGATCTTAACGAGCAAGCCCCTATTCCTACTAGCTAGGAGGATTTCCGGGTAGCTGTTAAGACCGCCTTATGCCGGTCTTGGACGATTTTGAGTACTATCGTCGATTTGCAACTTTGCAAATGGGAACGAAGCCCTTGGATGTGTACTTGCGAGACTTGCAAGAGGCAACGTCGCGGTTAGTTAACCGGATTGACAGAGTCCTGCCCAAGCTTCATTTTATTTTGGGCTTGACCAAAGAATACCAGCTAGAGATCCGTAGCAACCAGCCATAGTCCCTTGAGGATGCGGTGAGCTTCGCCAGGATTTTTGACGATACGCATGCAGCAACCTGCAGAGAACAACAAAGCCAAAAGCCTGAATCCAAGGACAAACCCTCTTCGGGCCCTTCCTTTAAAAAGGGCCAAGAGAAAGTTGTCGAGCTTTCCCATCGGGAAAGAAGAAGAAATGTCGTCGGTTGGAAAGAGCGAACTTCGACAAGGCCAAGAGCGACGAGTTATGTTTCTCTTGCATGGAGAAGGGGCACCTCTCGAAGGATTGCCCGAAGAAAAGGAAGAAGGATGACCACTCCTTCAAGGCACCAAGTCATTCTTCAATTTCTTGCATTGATGTGTCCTTTAAGGATGAAACTGTTTGTAGTAATTGTTGTTTTAATACCACGATTTTTGGACCTCACGACCTCATTCGTATGAATGGGCTCGTAGACAGCCAACCCGTGATTTTTTGTATCTGATGACAGTTCTGCTCATAATTTTATTAATGCTAAATTGGTGCAAAAGCTACAACTGGCAACCGCACCAAGTGACCACAAGTATGTGGTTAGGAAGCAGCGGGTGGGGAGCAACAAGTCTGGGACCAATTTGTCCCTCACGTACCGTTGATGTAGATAGTTTGTCTTTCCATATTATGAATCTTGATAAGGTAGACTTAATCATAGGTCAAGAGTGGTTATATGCTAGGAATGAGTCATTAAAGAAAGATTATGTAGCTCATAGTTTATCTTTCTTGCATAATGGCTCAATGGTCCATCTTAAAGGTGATGAGCTTGAACTACCTTATGTAACTAATCATGAAGTGAATCAATGTTTGTTAAATTCTGAGTATCACTCGTATTTATGTTATTTGAAAGATGAATGTTACATGGAAAGTTTTCTTACTCAAAATGTCAATGTTGACGTATCGTCCTTTTCTAAAGCTTTGTCTTTTCTGATGTTAATTTAGAATCAACACCTGAGGGTAAAATCTTTAAAAGACTTAAGGAAGAATATAGTGATATATTTCTTGAGCAGTTGCTTGAGGGTCTAACCCCCTCTAGGGGTGTAGACCATCATATAGATCTCCTTCCCGACAGCTCCCCTGTTTTATTATTTCCTTACAGAATGAGCACGAAGAAAGAGGATGCGGTTGCCATGCAGCTTGAGGAGTTATTACGTAAGGGCCATATTTGACCCAGTAAGTCCGCTTGGGGAGCTCCTGCATTATTAACTAGCAAGAAAGGCGGCGGTATACGTCTTTGTGTCGATTACAAAAAGCTTAATAAAATGACTATTAAGAACCGTTATCCCCCCGACGACTTAATGGACCGATGGTGCAAAGTATTTCACCAAATTGGACCTTAGGTCGAGGTACCATCAAATTAGTTGAAAAGTTGTTCAGGTTGAATGATTTGCTGAACGATGTTGTTAGTGATCGTGATCCTAAGTTCACTGGCAAGTTCTGGCAGGCAGTCTTTGAAAGACTGGAAACTATCTTAAGTCTTTTGTCTACGGATCACCTAGAGTCCGACGGGCAAACCGAACGTGTCAACCAGTCAATGGAAGATATGCTTCGTGCATGTGTCCAGACAACAGTCAAATTGGAAAAAGTACCTCCCAATGGTTGAGTTCGGATACAATAATGTGAAGCATTCTGCCACCAGATTTAGTCCTTTTATGCTCTTGTACGGCTTCCAGCCTCGTTCCCCTATCCTCCGTTGGACGCAAAGGTCTCAAGGTGCAAGCTGCAACTGATTTCTTGCAGGATATGCAGGAAATGTTGCAAAGTGGCTAAGGAAAGCATTAGATCGGCTCAAAATCGAGCCCAATTCTATGCTACCCGAAGCCGCTCTCCTCGAGAATTTGAGATCAGTGATTGGGTGTATCTTAGAATCCCAAAAGACTCTAAGACGCTTCAAACAGGGAAATGCGCCAAGCTATCTCCACAATATAGCGGTCCTTTCAAGATTGTTAACAAAATTGGTCGGACCACATATCGACTAGAACTTCCTTCAAGAACTAACTAAGGTTCATCCTGTATTCCACATTAGTCGTTTAAAGAAACGATTTGGCGAAAAAGAACAACCTAATTCCAGCAATGATCTAGTGTTATTGGAGAATTTGACTGCCTTTGTATCCCATGAGTCGGATAGGACGACATCATCAACTGAGAAATCACTTGATTTCTGAATATCTGATTCGTTGGAAAGGTAAGTCAGATGACGAGGGCACCTGGGAAAAGGAAGACGATTTGAGACTTAGATTCCCTAGTTTTCTCTTATAGGAGGTTTTTAGGGGGGGGAAATGTTATGTACCATAGCGGTACACCCTTCAGTGACGAAGGGCGATGGTTGGTGGTATGGGACGCTAGTTATTGCAGGAGGCTTGACTAGGCATGTGGATGTCGATAGCTCCAGTGCACGGGGATGAGTTGGCAATGACCCTATGGATGGGCGGATACGGTGCATCGTCACTGGTATGGGGTGTGCGTTAACCTTCAAAGCAATCGAGATCTAGGGAGTTGTAACATGTGATGCATATAGATTTTGTCTTCAATTCAATTTTCATTTTCTTCAAATGCCAATTTACAATCTTAATATTTGTAGGTCAATTTTTTCATGAGATGAGACTGATTTGCAAGTATTGCAAGAAATAGCGAAGTTTGGGTATATGCCATAGGCAACTGAGAATATTAAACTTTTGCAGGCCTAAAAAGATCATGCCAATTTGTAAGAGGAGAGTCTTCAGTCATAAGGACTAGAAAACAAGGGTGTTATTTGCACCTTACTCTGTACTGCCTAAACAGTGCCTTAATCAAACTAAAGATCAATTCACTTATACTCGACGATTTCACAAAATATAGGTCACTGCTATTCAAATACGTAAATGTCCAGAAATTTTGAAGATTGAACATGACTTCCAGCTACCACCTTCATAGTCGAGCTCTACGCTCTGCATAATCAGTAACGTTGTCAATAAATTACCAGATAAACCACAGACTTCGAGCTAAGCAGTTGAAAGGTGTTTAAAAACTCTATTTCTGCAGCTTTCCAGTCACCAAGCCTAACATCCTTTCCTTGTTCAAGCCATTCTTGTACCTGCAAGGAACAGGGTGAAGCACTTGCTGTTGACGTGGACTTTAGACAAAAAGGTAGCTAAGTATTCTCACAAAGAAATCAACTTGTAGGTAACGATAATAGTAACCATCTGTTGAGCTATATTTGATCACAATCAAACACACAAAACAGAAAGTGGGAGTCCTTTCTGATAGCTGATCTCTAAAGAGAGCCTGCAGTATATTCTAAAGCAATATTGCAAGTTCACAAGAATTTGTTTAACAGCAAAAATCTATGCAGTCAAAGTGAGCAGATCCAGATGTACTTTCTGAGAGCATTCCAGCTCAAGCTTCAGCTGTTTGTCATTGCTCCGCTTCAAAGCTTTCTCCAAATCTTCAATTTTTCTTTGCATGAACTCTTTGTCCTGCATAATGAGCAAAAACAAAGTTCATTTGAAGCAGAGACTTCTAGAAAAAGAAACTGGAACCTTAATATGTAAACTGAATCTAAACTTTGAGCACACCTACTATCCACAGGTGTTTATTGAAACGTAACATGCCTGATATACCCATTGAGTTAGCAAACGCAAATATCTTTCTAAAATCTCTCACCATACTCAAAAAAATGTTGAAAAGATTGAAATCACTAACGAGAAGAAGTGCTTTGACCAATTGATTTAATGACAACAGCTGTTTGTGGGAAAGTTATTGTCACCTATCATTCAGCGCGAAAATGATTTTGGCCGTTTGACTGAGGTCCAGGACGATCAACGGTGGAGGTCGAATGAGGCTTCAAAGGCCAAGATTGAATCCCACAAGACTGACGGCTGAGATAGATCTGGAGGGGCCCGAAGGGCAGTGAAAAACAGATTGCACTCATTTTCATTAAAAAAAAATTCAGTTTGAAAAGGACCCAACCCAAGGCCCTAAAATTCATGAAAAGAGAATTTCTTCACCTTGAAGAACGAGTTAAAAATCCTAAATAGCCCTATCTCCCTTGTCTTAAGTCCGTTTTGGGCCAAACGAAGGGCTATGGACTCCAAACGAAGGGCACTTGGAATGTACCTGCAAGTATGGTGCCTGAAAGGCACAATTTCCATCCAGTTACCTGATGGAAAAAGCAAAATGATCAAGGAGGTACTTTACATGCCAGGACTAATGAAGAATCCACTTTCAGTTGGAGTCATTACCGATCAAAAACTGAAGGTACAATTTGCACATGATTGTTGCTTTGTGAAAGACATGAACCAAAAGTTCAAAGTCATTGCAGATGGAACTAGAGAGCCCAAGATCTTCTGAAGCTATACAGGTTGAATGCTATGATCAAGGGGCAACATGGACATATGTTGTCCATTCCATCGCAAACCGATCTATGGCACAACAGGTTCAGTCATTTGAACCTAGGAAGCCTCAGTCTTATGAGAAAATTGGAGATGGTGAAAGGATTGCCTATGATAGAAGATCAATCGAAGACGATATGCGAATGATGCGTGTATGGAAAGCAGTATCATGAGAAGTTCAAGCGTGGTGGAGTTGCAAGGGCAAAGAACATCTTGGATCTAGTCGACGCTGATCTATGTGGACCTACGAGGACGATGTCTATAGCGGAGCGTACTACATCATCACCTTCTTAGATGATTTGTCTCATAAGGCGTGGATTTACTTTTTGAAAAAGAAATCTGATGCCTTTGCCACTTTTAAAAGCTTCAAAGCAATGATTAAAAAACAAAAAGGTAGGAAGATCAAGATCTTGAGGTCTGATAGTGGAGGTGAGTACAAGTCATATGAGTTTGAAAACTTTTGTGATCATTGTGGAATTAAGAGACAATTCATACAAGCCCACACTCCACAACTCAATGGTGTAGCTGAGCAAAAGAATCGCATGATCGTGGAGCTATGCTTGTTGAGATGAAACTAACCAAAGAGCTTTTGGTCAGAAGCTTGCAACATCGTAATTTATCTCCAGAATAGTTGCTATACCTAAGAAAACACTTGAAGAGACATTTACCAAGCAGAAGCCAAAAGTGAGCCATTTGCAAATTTTTAGATGTAAGGCTTTTGTTCACATCTTTAAGGAAGATAGGGGTAAGCTTGATATAAAAGCGCTAAAGTGTATCTTCTTAAGTTATGATGATCATTCTACATCAAAATTGAGGATCTTCATTACATGGGCTTTGTGGAGGATACACATGCATACTTGTGTTATGAATAGTTCTTGACACTTGTTATCAACAATGTAAACATTAAGGGGGAGTGTTAGAGTTAACGTTCACATTGTTACCCCTAATGTTATCATCTAGGGTTAATTAGTATTATTGGGCCATGCCTGTGTGCTAATTTTAGAGGCCTTTATCTATATTTAGTAAAGTCAACTTAGACTTTAGTTAGACTCAAGTTTGAGATTCTAGTGCTTGATTTGGAGCACAAGTTTTGCTATAGATAGGTGTTGGAGCTTTTACCATATATAGAGACATTGATTAGGCAATTGCCTATAGATTGCTTTTGCCTTTGCTTTTGCTTCTCGGCATAGACCAAAGTTTATAAGTATGTAGTGCGCCCTAGCTCATTTGCAAAGGAACATAGTTGGAGTACATCTTATCAGTGTTTCATCATAGTTGTGTGTGTTCTCTTCCATGTATGTGTATGGCTATTGTCTAACTCTTGGTTACTTATATGATCAAGTCAATTTTCTAACAATACTTACATAAAATTGAGCAACTACTTCTTAAACTTTCATAATGCATGTCTTCCAACAAAATAAGCTTAAGCTTTCATAACGTCTCGGTAGAACAAGAACAAGGCCTGCCTGGTTGGTGTCCATTGTAAAAACAAAGCCTTACTTATTACTTCTAACACTACATAATGAGGTCTTCCTAGCCTTTTGCTTGCTTCAAAGTTTTTTGCTAAGGTAAAGATACTTCCATAGTGGAAACCAAAGTATGTAGGCTCCACGTAATCTAAGTAGAGTGCTCAGGAGTGTGACGATACATATCAATGTTATATCTAGTATAACACCCAACATAACAATGGATACGTAAATGTCTGAGGGGATAAAGTATGTTGCACCCCTAACTAAGCACAGTTGGCCAATGTCTAGCCTTGGATTAACGAAAGCCCTAGGAGATTAGGGCTTTCACAAGAGATTACATTTGGTGATAGTTATAGGTGGAATTTGACTAGAGTGGTAACTAAATGCTAATGACGAGATACCTAGACTAGACATGTGGAGCAATTGCATAGCATGAATCAGTACATGAGGCCCTAGGTTGTGGCTTTGCCTTTGCAATTGAATGGTTGGGCATTAAGTGAGACATTCAAATCTATTGTGGCTTGAATTGATGAGAGCTTTCAATGGATTTTCATATATCAATGTTATGTCTAAGACACTACCTAACATAACAAAGGAGGGTTAAAATCCTCAACTCTATGAAGTCCAACCACAAAGTCCTAGATCAGCAACTTCATCATGCATTCCTTGGACTAATTGCTATAACATCCCTACTCATGACTTTAGCACCCTAGAGTAGGTGCAAGTCAAATGCTCCCAATGGACCTTCATGACTGAATTCGGATTGGACGTGATGATGCCGACTAAGAAAGGAATCTCCTCTATGATTTTGGAGTTATGAGACACAATGGCTACAATCTAGTAAATTGATTGGTAAGATTCGTGCTCAAAGGTAAATGTGCTTATGTGTTTTGAGGTTGGGGGTAAAAGTTTATGTCTAGTATTCTAGTGGATCTCAGGTAGTTAGTAGAATCTATACACAAATAATCACATGAGGAGTTGACACATCACATTTTGAAACAAACATTTACGATGTTTAAACTTTAAAAATAGTGTGATGAAATTTGCCTTTACATGTTTTCCCATCTTCGATCACAAAATATTTTTTCCATAAAGTTATTCTCATGCTAGTAGAAACAAAAAAGTTATGTTAGTAATAGGATGATGGAAGATAAATCATTATGACAATAATGTTCGCCATGCAATGCACTAGAACAAATAATTGATTCATACCTTCAATCGTAGCTCTTCCGTTATGACATCTAAATCTCTAATAGGATCTACGGTGTCTTCAACATGAATGACTTCAGGATCATCAAATGCTCCTGCCCATATATAACAAGCCATATTAAAATTGATGTTTTAGTTTTCCTGGAAAATGTATGATGTTGCAGTTTGCTATAGCCAATTATTGTAGAGAAATTCCTATACACGCAAGAAGAATTCAAAGATTTAAGGCATACTTAACGACTTAAACTGAATATACGAAATGACCAAAGATATGAAAAAGCTAAAGTTTAGAGGATGAAATGCAAAAGACACTTTACCTTAAATACTAGCATAAATTCATAAGAGAAAAGATAAAAGTTAGCTAGATGAACAGCGCAATCAATGCCCATGGAAATACCTATCCATTGTTGAAAAAGCGAATCACCTAGAGAAATACGCAAGTTATCCAAGAGAAAGTGCAGCCAAGAACCAAAGATCTTCAACATCAACAATTTTACTAAAATCTTTTCTTCTTTTATTCGACATCTGGAATTTTGTTCTTAAGCCAACAAACCTCAAAATGCTAAGCACTCTTTTCAACTTCCAAAACTTTGCATCGAGTGTCCTTTAGATTATTGCTAAAAACATCTCAAATTAGCTTATTAACACAAAACTTCAAATGTCCCAAATTAATTTTAGTGTATAGTGTCATGAAGTCGTAGGTTTGAAGAGTTTGCAAGAAGAATCACTATGTGAGGCTGGAAACTTTGCCAAGAAATCTGGTTTTCCGGGCTGCTAGGGTTTCTGTTGGAGAATACTAGATCTTTCTTTACGAGACATCTTTTCCGGGGCGCCCCAATAGGGAGAGCAGGTTGGTGGAGAGCCACAAGAGGCCACAGGCCAGAGGAGGAAAATCTGATCATTCTCAGATCCACCATAGCCAAAGAGACAGAGAGAGAGAGAGAGAGAGAGAGAGAGCACGCCCAGCCCACCTCTTTGCCTAGTTGCTGGATGTGTCCAGCTACTCTAAGATTGTGACTGGGCATGCAAAACTTGTTAGAAATCCATAAATCATAATAAGGATGGACAAACTAGGATTCAAACCCAGGACTCCCTCATACAGGATGGGATGGTCTACCAATGAGCTATCCGCCACGTTTGATAGTTCTCTCTAGAGTGTGGATTGATATTTCAACACCTCCCCTCTCAAGCCACACTCGGTTGGGGTCCTAGCTGTCACCTGCCCCGCAACTTGAGCCACCTAACCATGGCTTTGACACCATGAACTAACATGTTAGCTCTAACTTTGCTCTGATACCATGTTAGAAATACATAAATAATAATATGGATAGACAGACTAGGATTCAAACATAGGACCTCCCTCATACCGGATGGGATGCTCTACCACTGAGCTATCCGCCTTGTTTGATTGTTCTCTCTAGAGTGTGAATTGATATTTCCAACAGACGTGATCCTGGCCATAGGATTGACTTGTGTGAAAATCAACGGGGGAGATTGTGGGTCATGAGGGCCGTTGGATCTACTCCAACGGTGGAGAAGGGGCGAAATACCCTTCATTCTCATTAAAAAATTTCATGCCGAGGTTGTGAAAAGGACCCGACATTTAAAAATGGCCATTCTTCATTAAAAAACTATGAACTGAAGTTATAGTTCAGTTCAAAAATGCTTTTTCAAGGGCTTTTTTGGTTTTTTGAAAGAACTTGGAATATACCTATTGGAATTGACACCCGAACTGTACCTGCAAGTACGGAAGCAAAAAAAAATGATAACTGCGGAGAAAGCGATTACTGGATCTCCAAAACAATTTTCCCGTTTCAAGGAGGCTGTAGTTGACTATACGCAGTAGGAAGCATTTTGCATTTCTTAAGGTACTACTTGGAGAACTTGCCACACCTAAGCAACTGGGGACCTAATAAGATTTTTTTGACAAGTCATTATTATTGAGTTTGGGCGTCGCCATTGTACTCAAAAGGCCCTTTTTAGCCTACAGTAGCGGTTTCAAGCAGTTTTGAGCAATTTTTGGAAAGATGGCCGGTTTGAATGAATCAATGCTTAGTGAAGCGAGTAAGTTGGATGAGGTATACAACTACAGTATCTGGAAATTCAAAATGAAGAGCAGATGGAGAGGGAGCTCTAGGACATCGTTACAAGTGTTGACCAGAGACCAACAGCAACTCAGGCAATAAGAAACCGAGGGTGGATGGCCTATGAGTGTTCAGATGTAGAGTGTATGTTCACATTCCTAAGAGCGAGAGGAGTAAGATGCAAGACAGCCTTGAAGTGCATTTTTACTAGCTATGATGAACAGGCAAAAAAATGTCAATGCTACGACCTAATTGGTCAACGTATGCACATCAGTCGTAATGCAGTGTTTGATGAGGTTCACAATTTGGTGATGATGAGAGGGATAGTGATGATTTATCCAAGTTGTTCATTGAGAATGAAACAGCGGCACCACCTCGAGATGAAACACTTGATGAAGATGAAGGGCGTGGCACACCTCCCATCAATGAGACTAGGTGGAGGAAGGATAAATCTTTTAGAACAAGTAAAACATAAGTGGCAGGTGACAAGCACAAGGAGAAGTATATTACTTGGGATACATATTCGCCTCGAAGTGGATCATCGCAGTAGAAGCTACAGCCGGCTACTACTCCAATTGAAGTTGGTAAGAAGCTATCCATTGAAGACAAGAGTGAGCTAGTTGATGCTATCTTATTTCGTCAATTAGTTGGTTGTCTAATTTATCTCACTAATACTCGACCTGATATCAGTTATGTTGTGAGTCTACTAAGTCAATTTATGGCAATGCCTAGACAAGTACATTGGATTGCTGCAAAGGGAATACTTCGATATGTCAAGGTGCATCTACTCATGGGTTGAGATATGGATGAAGGTTGAGTTTACGAAGGCTTCATAGATGCAGATTGGACAGGTAATATTGACGATAGGAGATTCACCACAAGTTATTCCTTTCATTTTGAAAGTGGTACTTTCTCATGGTCTTGTAAGAAACTAGCTACAGTTGCTCTTTCTACTACATAAGCAAAATATAAGGCTTTCTGCTCAGCTATGCAAGAAGCAGTTTGGGTACGAAGGACGCTTGAAGACATTGGCATTTACAGATGAAGCCTACCTTGATCAGGTGTGATAGCCAGAGTGCTATTCAGCAGAATCTTGTGTTTCATGCACGCACCAAGCATATAGAGATTAAATATCATCTCATTAAAGAAAAGGTTTTATCTAATGAGATTGATGTATCCAATTGTAGTACTGAGGATCGGCTAGCTGATATACTTACTAAACCTTTAAATGTTTGAAAGAAAAAAGAAATGATAGAAAAAGGTCCAGGTTTGAAGGCACTTTGCAAGGTTGGGCTTCTATCAAGAACACTTGGTGCATGGCCCACAATGCTGATTGTTCATGGATGACAAGAAAAATTACTTTGACCACTATCAGCAACCTAACGTAGAGTGCGGAACATACCCACTTTTTGAGATGGCATATAACAGCAACCTTTGCATATTAACTTACATAAAAAATTCGGCAAATTAAGATAGAATGGCAAACAAGGGGAACATAGAATAACTCATTACAAACAATACATATATTATGTAGCATATATGCCGAATATGGGTGTGAATATGCATGCCTAAGTTGGCAGTTGGCACGTTATTTCAAGAAGAAATATGTACACTTTTGTTGACGACAACTTGGTGACCACGGCCCAATTGTGCATCTCTAATGACGTGTAGAGTACCTTTTCATAATCTTTGATTCCCCATGAAGCTCCATCTCACTTCTAGATTGTCGATGTGCAAAGGAGAAAGAACTAATATAGTCATGTCATGAAAAGCGTCCCAATGTTTTGATGCTCACATAGGTGCTACCTATACTAATGTAACAAAAGTGTCAAATCAATATGAGGATTGATCTAAAAGAAGCTGAAATTATCTCCCTTCAATCTTGTAGCAAAGTTAGCATCCAAAAATGTAACGGTCTACAGTCTTGACCTTTGCTCATCTACACCACAAACCTATCTTTACTAGACATCCCCTAATATTTACCAATAATGTACTAGACATCCCCTTTGTTGGCATATATGTATGTTGGCCAATGTCTTATACTGGGACTTTGCATGAATTGACTAAGTTACTAATGCAAGAACTTAGATCACGTCTAGTAATGGTTAACTACATGAGGCTTCCAATTAGATTTCTATAGAGAGTAGTGTCCTCAAAGGATGCTTTACTATCTCTATGACTAGCTTACAATTTGCCTCAAATGGAGTTGCAAAAAGCCCCATCCTACCAGCAAACTACCACTGGAAGCCTATTGCAACTGATAGATCTGAAAAATACAGAGTATTGAAGAATTTACACCATGTACACCACTACTCTTCAGCCTACATATTTGTAAGCTCGAAAAGGTCACAAGCTCATTGCGTGGATCTGAATGTTATTATGATTATAACACTTGTCTATTGAGATGTACTATTGATGCCATCCTCTCATGAGAGCCTACAAATTCATGTTTTTGCACTTTTGAAGTTAGGTGACTATTGAAGTTTGAGAATCATAAACTATCATGGATACACGTGACTGAAGTGAGGAACTCAAAAATAATCATTTAAAAACTGAAGTGGACAAACAATTGTAGCCAATTGCACTAAAGTGCTTGAGGTGTTAGAGATTATAATGTTTACTTTGTTGCATGTTGTACATTTGAAAACCTTGTTCTTGGGTCATGGAAAATAGAATATATTTGTGCCCCCAAAATGCAATGCAGTTAATGTACCACCAACTCATGTAACCTTCTAGTGGTTCCACAAATTGTGAGTCCTCCACATGGCACTGTTGAGTTATTGATCCAATGCTCACTTCTTGGGACTTGTACTACTTCATCTAGTATATACTAACAAGTTCTCCCACAAGTGGAGAAGCTTGGAATAGTGTGCCCTCTCTCACGTGTGAAGGTGGTAAGTGTATTATTTCTTATCAAGTCTTTTTGCATTTCTCCTTTTCTGTTGCGTGAGTAGTGATTAGAGTTTTCAAGCATGCTCCTTCCATTGTTTGTGTTTGTGTAGATTTTGTTAATCTTTGAATCTAGAAAACACTAGAAGGCTTCAGACCCCATCTTCTTCACTTGGTATCATAGACAAGTTGCCTTGCACCTATTAATTACACTCGTTTGTGGAAGTCTAAGGCCTTTTCATAAAATAAGTGTTCAGATGAAATTTTGTGACAGAACACACGTGAAGCTTGGAGAGCCAGCATCCTAGTGATTTGTTGATAGGCCTCATAAGATTGTAGATTGAAGCTCTGTGGTGGATTATTGATCTTCTGCAGCCTTTCAACACCTTCTACTACTCTGTTGGCTTATTTTCTTTGCTTTTTTGAAAATTCAGCCTGCATAAGATTTGTGATATTCTTTGTGCTTTTGGATGTATAGCATATGCTCACTTACGGTGACTTACCTAAAGAGAAAAAGGCCAAAATCAGATAATAAAGTCAAAAAGTTTACTCTCCAAGCCATACAAACTTTATGATATTGAATCTAAAAAGATTATCATAAATATCGAAGGAGATAGAGTGACCACCGTTCACAGCAAATACAAGAGAAGAACAAGCCTCTACACCTAGTAAAAGACTTCCTAGGCAATACGTCGAGACAGTAAAAGAATCTAAGTCACATCCATTGCCAAGCACACAAGGGGGAACAAAAAAATCCAATAGACCAGAATAGCAAGCACAAGTAGGACTAGCTCATTTGGCAATGTAGGTCATGTTATGGACTATGGAACATCAAAAAATATATACTTTCATCAAGGCAAAAAAGTAGATGGATTCCTTGAGATATAAAGCCAAATTATTGGCTTTGAAGTGTTCATATGAGGTAGGTATTGAATTTGATGAGACTTTTGCTCCAATTCCTAAGTTATCTACTATCATACTTGTATTAGCATTAGTTGCTCATTTTGGTTGGAAACTGCATCAAATGAATACCAGGTCTACGTTAGATGGTGATTTAGAAGAGGAAGTCTACTTAGAGTAGCCTGAAGGTTTACTATCTAAGATCAAGAAACTAATATATCGATGTTATGTCTAGGATAGTACCTAATGTACCAACCCTATGGAGTCCAAACACAAAGTCTTAGACCGTCAACATCATCTAGCATCCCTAGTCAGATCGTCAGCGAACTAGAGTAGGTGGTCACATGCAGAAACGTGTATCCACATTAGCTTTCATACATTTGCACAACAACCATCATATTGAGTTGTATAAACTTATGAAGAACTTATCATAGTTGCACTAACGAATCACCATCCGCAATTAGGACAGCGATCCAAATCACTAACCCTGAATCGCTCAGGGTCACGATTCATGGTAAAAAACCCGACACCAAGTAGCAACACGGCCATTCATATGTAAGTCGGCTAAGTGAATACACTGACGATCAATCTTCAGGAACATAAAAAAGTAAGTCTCCAATGTAGCTAACCAAGTTTTAAAATCATTCCCATCAGAAGATCCATAATACATGGAAAGATGGACTCGATTGCGGAAGTCACAGGGCAAGTGGAACTTCTAACCTAAAAGATGGACTTGACGCTCATGGAATGGCCACAGCCCACTTCTATGATCTATCTAATCTTGATGTTTGATCTAAATCATCCTAGATATGGTTGTCCGACATCACATGCAATTTAGAGAACCCATAAAGATGACTAAACGGTTTTTTGCATAGAAATTTATGACCATCACAATAGATTCAAAACATTTGCTCATTTTACATGCTCATCAACCACTCTTAAGATATAGTTAACCTCCCTACCCTTAAATTAACATATATGGGTTGGTCAAAACCCTCAAAAAAAAGGTCAACAACATTTCAAGCGTTTGAATGTAACATTGAAGCACACGCATGTTACAACCCAAATCCTTATCAAATAGGGTAATATTCAACTCAACCACATTGATATGCCCTTCCCTTTCAAAGGTCAAACCTTATCCTGAACATTGATTGGCATTCAACCTTTGGGCGAGGTCATTGTGGACATTCGTAAGCTTGTATTTAAAGTCGTGCATGTGGACAAGTCATTCACACCACAAGGTGTTAATAAAAGTTGCATTAGAACAACATTCCAAAGGCATAGCGTTTTGGAACACAATGTTCAAGAACGTAGGAACGACGGGGTAGAAAATAAAAACCTACATTCTTTTTATTTACAACTAGTGGAACACCCTATTAGTAGACACGCAAACTAGGAGCAATAGTAGGTTTCAAACTCTAGGGAGTTCTATTGTATGCAGCATATCATTGTCAAGTTAGTTACTCCTTGCCTTCTCAATGATATCTACGTCCAAGCTTGCATGTTACAAATCTAGAGTGTTGAGGAAGGAGTGCTACCAAGAAAGGAAATCAAACTTCACGAGGATCAAGTTTTGTGACTTTGGAATTTGGATTAAGCTTGCTTCAGTTACCAATAATTGCTCGTTCCGTATGTGTAAGAACACAATACCGTGCATGATGTGCAACAAGGTACAACTTGGTAGAAGAATTCCCAACAAGACTTAAAAGATTTGTCGAAAATCATCTTCCAAGTGCATGGATACCGGTCCCATAACCATAGAGTGTAGTTGTTCAAGGGTTGATAAATGTTATTCAATACTTTGCATGATCTAAAAACGTAGCAACACAAACTCGGTTCCAATGCAACGAAAACTATAGTTTAGTCTTCCTAATACCTAATACCTAAAATAATTTAAAAGAAAACCCAAGAAAACCAAAAAACAAAACGTTCCGCTCTGGAACGACCTAAAATTATGGAACACGATCGAAACGTAGAATGCAATGCATTTATCTATGGTGTTCATACTCGAGCTAATTATCAGCTTATTTTTGGCGAGGCAATTCATGAGAAGCCTCTCAAGTTATGCAATTATAATATTACCAAGAACCTCCCAAAACCTTTAAGAAAGATCTTCATACCATAGTTGTAGACAAGATGCTCTGAAAAGATAAAAGACAACAAATGTTGATAAAGATCTACGACAATGGCTTCCAATGATTAAACTTATAATTTAACAAAGAGTTATGACATTTAAACTTCATATATGAAATTACAACTTAGATACTTGTTTAATAAGCTTTCAGAATTTTGACTTACGTATCACATGGAAAATGCCATCAACTGCACGAATGTGGGAAAGAAAGTTATTTCCAAGACCTTGACCTTGGTGTGCTCCTCTCACCAATCCAGCTATATCATGAACTTCTAAAAAAGCAGACACCTACAAGGACACATACAAATGTGTTAAGACAAATAGTCATTTAGTGATGTGAAACATTAAAGGTCACAATGGACGTCGGATTAAAAGATAAATACAAAACAAGATGTTTTTTAGAGTACATAGATAGACACAGATATCAGTATAAACACATTAAAAAGAAGGAATATAAATTGAGTACATGATGACAAAATATTTAGATCAACAAATGATTATTTTTTTTATCACATGTAAATAAATCGCATATTAAAGAATCTAAAAGAGACGCACTCAAGGGCTAATAATGTCTTATTGGACCCACCTCAAAGGCATATTCAAAGGAACTTAAAAATGTACACATACCAAAAACATTTGAACATTTTCTAGATCAATGTGTGGCCTGTGTTCATTGAACAAATTATTGAAGATTGTATGCAAATTGGCATGGTTGTCGCCCGCAATTGAAAAGCCCACAAAATAGCTATTTCCATAACACGACATCACTACTCGTTGGGCCTGTTTGAAAGTATGCCTCCAAGAAGCTTTTATAATACTCCAAAACAACATTTCAGTACAATGATAATATGATTCAACACCTTTTGGAAGAGAAGATTGAACTTCAACAAGTGATGCCAAGTAAAAGGTTGGAGACAACGCGGAAGAGTTGATCATCGCATTTTTTGATATTTTTTGGGAGAGGTCAAGTTTAAAAAAGATGTTCTTCAGCCCATTATGCAAATGCTCAGCTTGGCCAATTGGGATAAGCCTTGCATAAGCAATCTTTATAAGGGGATGGACCACATCATATACAAGGTCCCAAGTCAAACTTAGTGTTCACCACACTGCTCATTTGTTTACCAAGGTTGTTGTAAAGCAATGAGGTATCTAAATAGGTCAGCATGTTACATTCGAAAGATCAGATACTTTACTACTTATTGCCTCTGATAGTAATGTCATCCAATTCAATAAAGACAATGTTTCGTTACTATTTATATAGACATTAAAAATAATCTTCGAATATATTTTGAATCTAATATCCAAGCTTAAGATTTGGAGAACAAATAATCAACAGAATTTATTGTGATGGTGGTGATGGAACTCCAACTCCTGACTTCGTGAACTTGAATTGGTCTATATGGCAACTATGTGAATTAGTCTTCATACTCCATAAACAAATCACACCCTAAGATGTTGTTGACCGTACCAAATGAAAAAGGTTGAATGATTCACGCATTGCCCTGAAATCGTTTTGGGGGTGAGCTAGTGATGCGTGATGCATGAACAAAGATACAAGTCAATAGATGGCAATCTATGGGTCTCAAAGACAGGAGTCCTTTATTCAATCACTACCCTAACAAGGAAGAACTTATGTTTTGCAACTGCATAAATAATCGTATGAGTTAAAATTTATGGAATAGGTCAAATTGTTAAAATTTGACCACTTTTGAGTTTAAAAAAAAATTAAGACGGTCTTCACATGTTAGATAATTACAAAAACATAATTTACTAATAACTGACTTTTTGTAGACATTACTATTCCTAGACATGTTAAAATTCATGATTTTTTTATTTGGGCATTATTATACCCATAGAACCCACGGTTCCCAGAACCGTGGGTCCTGGGAACCGTGGAAGGAACCGTACCACGGTTCCTTGAACCGTGGTATGGTTCATCTAAATAAATATTTAATTAATTAACTAATTAATTCCCCCCCCCCAAAACCCCTTCCTGCCAATGATGAGGCATGATGTGATTCGCTACACTCACAGACGGACGATCCTGCTGCTTTGGCTACGATCATGTCATGCAAATTCGAGAATCCATTTCACATGACTTCTTCGCCGCTGACTTTCCGGTGAAGGATTCTGCCGCATGACTTCACATGTCTTCTTCGCCTTATGCATTCCATCAGACTCCAGAGGAAGGATCCCGCCCGCTGACTTTCCGCTGAATTAATTCTGCTGATTCCGCTGCATGACTTCCCGCTGACTTTCCACACAATAATATATAAAAAATAATTAATTAATAACTACACGCGGTTCACCACGGTTCTGGCAAAAAAAAATTGAGAACCGCACAGTTCACTGTACGGTTCTCAGAACCGTGGTGAACCGCCCACGGTTCACTAATTCTATGATTATACCACACTTGTGGTGCAATTGTAAACACAATACATACTACATGCCTTCCCTAAATAGGACACATCAAGGATTTCACTTGTAGGGTTGATACATTGAGAAAGTGCGAAGCTTCCATTGATGTAACATTTTGTTGAAAAAAATATTATTGTCCTGTCTATACAAATCTTTATTTTGTCAGTACCACTAGTTGTTCAAGTACAATTCACATGACTTCGAATTTTCATATTATATGTACGAAGTTCTAGAGAGATTGTTCAAGATGACTCCACACTTTCAATCTAATGCTTTGTATCCACTTGTCATTCATATTGCCATTTGATGTCTAGATCCAAGATAAATCTGAATACCTAGCGCTAGTGAGTAACTTCCTTCCCTCCCTCTCCCTCCCTTTCTAAACAAATAACAAGCTGCGCGCCCGTGCACACACACACTAGTGAATAACTCCCTTTCCTCCCTGTCCCTTTCTTTTTGAATAGATAAGAAAAAAGCATAGGCTTTTTTTCCAACCTCACTTTTGGGCTTGTAGAGCTGACAAAGCCAATCAAAGCGATCATCAGGAACAAACACACGAGCTTCATTGGGCTCAATCGTACAAAATGGGAAGTTCTCAGCTGGAATGGCAAGCTTAGTCAACGTGTTAAAAAGCGTGGATTTGCCAACATTCGGAAGCCCAACCTGCACACACACATATATGACATCAGCACAATCATTTCCCATATCAGAGACAAAAACTAAGGAAACAACCAATTGCAGCAACAAGAAAGAGCTGAAATTCTTAACAAAAACTTAGCCATAGCAAAATATATGAAGCAAACCAGACTTATCTATGCTATGTGCACATGAAAGCAAAAGCGCAGAGTCTATCATGAGATATAACAAACTGAGAAAACCCAATATTTTCATCTTATGCCTAACATGCTTTAACTCGAGCACAGCAGAAGTAAGGATAGTACAATGCCAATTTTCAAATGTGAAGAGAAACGGCCAATAATGGGTCGCTCCGGAGCCGTCTCCTTCGTCTTGGATGCCTTGGGCGGCATCGTGATCTGCTGATGCTGCTACTGCTGTTGCAGGCTTTGGTTATAGAGAAGGCGATTTGCTAATGCGGATCGTGACGCCAGAAGAAAAACAAGTGTGCAAATGATAGAATTAGGGTTCAAGCTTGGTGCTCTCTTGCATTTGAGCCAAAGATGTGTAAGCACTTGTTTTTGGAGGTGAACTTTTTGTTTAGGTCAACCTTTTTCTTTTACTTTTTCTTTTTCTTGTGCAAAGAGAGAATAACTTTGTGATATGCCACAAAGGCCTTGTCGATAACATTGTATTGTATTCTGTAAAATGTGAATCCTAGGTATTTTGTAAAATATGAAAGCTAAATGCAAAATACTGATGATGTTCTATGTTCTATGTTTACCTATGAATACTCATATTCCGTTGTTTGGTCTCACACCCCACTGTGCATGAATTATTACTTGCATGTATGACTAACTTAAGAATACCTACCATCTACTATAGCCAACCTTCAAAACCTTAAGAACTTTCTTTAACATTGACTTTTTCACAAACTACACTTACCATCTACTATAGCCAGCTTTCAAAACCTTAAGCAATTTCTTTAACATTGACTTTGTCACAAACTACACTGACCAACTTGAATACATAGTAGACTGTCTTTGAAAGGCAAGGGCCAAAAATAGAGGTTTTATTATAAACAAACTACCACCTCTTGAGAGAGCTATAAGTCAAACAAATCAAAAAGATTAGAAAATCTCCCCCTTAAATCACTTCATTAGTTTTTGCCTTCCTTTTTATATCTACCCTTAAGAGAGGCAATAAGTAGTACAAGGGGAGCTACTAGGCGGCCCGTAGTCAATCACTTAATTAATTAGTCATTTTTGTTTTCTTGTATCTGCCCACACATAGGCAAGGATGTGAACTTGGCTAGGCAAAGCTAGCCCATACAAGCTATACCACCACACCATACATGGGTTGATCTATCGAGGAGTTGTTTCAAGTTAGTCTTTGAAATTGATATTTCCAAGATGGTGATAGGGCAACTCAAAAAGAGCAAGGACATGTGAAAGTGACCCTAGGTTTTACCATCCATAACCAAATACAACCACATAATAAGGCCCCATTGGGAGTTGATGCCTGTGAGAGTGACAAGATCAATTCACAAGTGCAGTTATGCTACATAAGCTATCGAACACATAAGCTAATCAGAAATACACATAATTCAAAGGCCAAATGAAAGTGTATTTTCTCTCTCCACTGTAACTAACTATATACATAGAGTTCATTTCTTACGATAGTCTTGCATGGCAAGGCTGCCGTTAACGGGACCAAGTCTTGACACCTAGACCGATAAGGTTCACAGTAGTTGTGCGCTAAGCGCTATGATCCTACTACGCTTCTTCAATTGACCGCAACTGACAAATAAATCTCTCTCTATCGTCTTGGATTCCTCTCACTTTCTCGATAGATTCTGATTTTAATTATTCATATAATCTATTGTGATTGGTTGTTTATTCTAGATTGCTTCTCCTATATGCATATTCTAATCCTATACTTTGTGTCTATATATACAAAGTAACAGAGTTTATCATCCAATCACTTCTTGCAAATGATGTGTTTAACACTAAGTGAGTGTTTGCAAGCAGAGACTAATATGATCAGGACATTCTGCATTATGAACTGTAGTCAATAGGCGGACAATGATAATTATATGCATACAATAGCATGATCGAACAGTGGCATGGTCTGCATCGGATTCGGTAGATAGTTAGTTGATAATCAATAGTTTAGGCTGTTATAAAGAGTGAGTATGTATAGTGGATAGGAGTTCTCAGAAGATAGAATTAGGCGATTAGGAGTAAGGTTAAACTCAAACACTCCCCCTTAAGCTTATTGCAGAAACCTGACTAAAAATTCAACATACTAAATAAAGTAATATGGTTTTCTTTAACCAATGGTTGTGTCATCCTGGAGTAATCCTCTAAGCTCGATAATCTCCTTTACTGTAGAGGTGGTTGTGACATATTCAGACTTAGTAGAGGACAAAGAAATGCATTTCTGCTTTCGACTATTCCATGAAATGGGTTCTCTTACAAGAAAACATAAGTAGCCATAAGTGGATTTTCTGGTATCCACATCTCTAGCCCAATATGAGTTTAAATAACCTTTCAAGATTAATGCATCCATTGAATTTCCATCATAACACAAAGCATAATGCTTTGTGGCTTATGTACCTCGATACTCTCTACAGAACTTTCAAATGTAGTAGGCCTAGATTCGACATGTATTGAGATAGTGTGCTGATTGTGAAAGCGATTTCAGGTCGTGTGTAGATCATGGCATATATGAGAGCCAATGGTCGATTGGTAGGGGTATTTGCACATTTCTTTTCTCTCTTCCTTAGACTACTTCGGACACATGTCCTTAGATAGTTTGAATCTTGGATCCATAAGTGAGTCTATGATTTTGCAATTTTCCATGTCATACTTGTGAAGTACATTAATTAGATAACTTTGTTGGCTTATAGTGATTCTTTTACTTGTTTTGTCTCTTGTGATCTCTATGCCAAGTAGGCAGTGTATTGGGCCCGAATCATTCATTTTGAATTCCTTCGATAATATCTGCTTTGGTATCATGCAACAACTAATTTGAATTGCTGATGATTAACTAATCATTGACATAAAGTGCTATTATGACATAGCTTGAGCCTCTGTACTATAGATACACATTTGCATATGCATAACTAGAAGTAAAATGATGCTGCAACAAGAATAGATTTTTCCTTTCAAAATAGGCTCTTGAAGCTTGCTTTAACCCGTAGAATTTGCAGACTTTATGCTCTTGACCGTGAAGGACGTAACCTTCTGGTTGATATATATAAATGTCTTCTTGTATGTATCCATTAAGGAATGTTGTGGTTTTTCTTGAATCCTTGTATCGGATAGGCTTCATTTTATTGATGAGGTTCTCATGGTTTTTATAAGGTATCAGGGCAGATCCGTGCCATTTTAATCCTTCTATAAAAACCGTTTATCTTACGCAAATCCATGTTGTCCAAGATAATTTGAGGAGAAACCTTGCTTTGGGATAGCGTGGGTGTCATTAAACGTAGAAAAATCATATTACCTATGAAGTGATACAGTCGAACTGAATAGAAACCAACTAAATTCTGTGTTTTAGGTTCTTTATTAGTCACCTAGAATGGAATATATTTGTGAAGAGACACCTTACCTTTCGAGTATAGGTGATGCTTGCAAGATCTGAAAATTAATCGAAAAACCCTTACCTGGATGATTGTAGCAGTGGTCTCTTGTGAGGATGCCATGTTTAGTCCCCTCGAGTGCTCTTGCCTTCCTTAGTCTTAAAACGTTCATACCGTTATTGTCAGCCATTGTGAAAGCGATAATAAGTACATTAAGGAGAGCCCATCATTCATAGCTTATACAAATATGAAGTGAATGGTTTCATGTGCATACCTGTGTAAACGCTTATCGCTTTATGGTTCGAAACCGAACCTAATCAAAAATGAAGATAGTAGTAATATTCGATGCTACAGAGAGTGCAAGTTTAATTTGTTAGTGCTTACACATAGTAGTCTTCCCTGTGAAGAAGCAATAAGTCACAAGTATGATAACGAAACTGGTTATAGCATGAGGTATACTAAACATAATCAGCATGTGCCAGCAACTGAGTTGTATCTTTTGGTAATAGTATGATACTACAGTAGTTTTGTTTCTGGAGTATGTATGTAACCCTTAGTTACTTATGGAACAACCACACATTCACGCTGTCCTTTGAAGGATAGTAAAGCATACTATAAACAGTAGTTAACAAATTACATTATCATCCATTCATATCTATGATATGGAGTTTGAATCCATATAACCATTTGTGAGATAGGAAATGCTTCATCACTGACCATAATGAAGCACATGCCTCAACCTATCATACACGATGCATAGCTATCATTATCATACTTTTTGAAGTATGCGAAAGGAATTCTTGGTTCATCGCTGGACAACTACCCATAAGTATCAACTTTTGATTATCTTGCTCAGGATAGATCGTTGCAGGTCCATCGCTGGACAACAACCTATCCATCCTCAACAAGACTCTCCATTATTGAGTGAGCTTCATCGCTGGTCCATCATTGGACAGCGGATAGAATATGGAGTAAAAGTCATGTCAAAAATAGTAATGTGAACCTTCACTGATCCATCGCTGGACAGGGGATTCATACCTTCCCATTTATCATCAATCACATCTGATAACTTTCATAAGTATACAAGAGATGAATGCAACTACATGATACGAGCAAAACCACATGCCATAGAGTTTGAAGCAGATAACTTCAAGCCAGGGAGGGCGCCATCTCTTCCAAACTTCTTCTCACCATAAAGTAGAAGAGACTCCTTTGAGAACATGCTACATATAGCGTTTCTGTAGGAAGTATCGTGGAAGCTCCCCTTCAACCAAAAGTGGTCAGAAAATTCTTTTTGAAAAAGTATCAAAACAGGTTGGGTTGGCAAACAAAGTTTAGGACCCTCATATCATAACAGTTTGTTTATAGAGTGATCAAGGGTAATAATTTTTTATAAAGAGTCCATGAGAGAGAGAGAGAGAGAGAGAGAGAGAGAGAGAGAGAGAGAGAGAGAGAGAGAGAGAGAGAGAGAGAGAGAGAGAGAGAGAGAGAGAGAGAGTGTGTGTGTGTTAGGGCTTTTTTTGGCAGGGGGTTGGTCCAACCAAAACGTCCTAAAACGGTCAAGGGGTCCCACCTCTAATGGTGGTTCGGCCCTACGTGAGCAACAGAAGATTTGCCACTTCCAACCCTAATGGCCCTCTCTATTGCCCCGTGCTCCCCAACCGATGAGAGTTTTCCAGGCTCTCAGAGATACGGTTGCAAGGAAGGGGTGCTAATACTTCTAGTGCAATGATTCACTAGCTTTCTAGAATTATGGTTCCGTAAAAACTTCTGATTGCTAATTCGCTAATGTCTCTTTCCCCATTGAATTCGGCTTACAGTAAGTAAAGATCTTACACGGGCTGGAAACCGATTTACTGTCTATGATGTGCTCGTGGGGTGCAAGTTATATGCACCGCTTTGTTTGCTAAGCGGTGGTATTTTCGCCTACCGTCGGATCTAGGTATTTCGCTAGACAATACTGACGGCGGGTGTGACTAGTGTGACGCTTAACCAAGGCGGTGTATTTCAACCGCGGATGGTGGACGGCCCGCTTTGGTGTTTCACAGAGGTCGGGTCCAATTAATATGCTTCATAATGGAAAACAAACGATTCCAACTTGACGATTTCCACAATTTATCAATCATGTCGTATGTCAACTAGTTTATAGACCGGCCAACAACCACATGCAGTTACTATGAAGGAAAACCAGGCAATGTATGATCTACTAGTAGCTATCACACACCATAACATGGTCATGACAAAACATACTACTTTATGTTTATTGGTACAAATAGAGTTTGAAAAATCAGAACATACCTCAATGCGCAATTAGGTAGTCGGTTCGTGGAAACTCTAGTCATGAACCTTGTAGCAAAAATCAGAGCCATGCATGTTGACGCAGTTTTCTCCACTCTATGTGTGTCCGATCGAAGTAAAAAGAGAAAATGAAGAAAATGAAAGTTTCTGGAATATGCAAGGTGCGATTGAAATGTTAACGGTTCAGTTGAGAAAAAAATGAACCGAAATTCTGTAAAACAAACAGGCCAGAAAGATACAATGGCTAAAAAAAATCAGCAACCCATCACTCACACCAAGCCCTCAAACAAACCATCCCACTCATTCAAGATATAAGCCTACTAGTATGACAATGGACTACAACCAACCAACCAACCCTCACCATGAAATCACTCTCAACAAAAGCAATTATCTCAACACATTACTCTAATGTTCAAGCACAACCCACTTTTCCCATCAACAAGCATAGATTCAATCCCAAGGAGTGCAAACAAAAATTCCATCAACCCAATCAAGCCTCCAACAATCAATCAACTAATTGGAGGGAAAAACACAACTCTCAAACCAAACCACAAGCACCCAACCTATCCATTGTTATCAACTACAAGTGAGTCTACTCTCAATCCACTAACAAGCATTGAACCCCAAACATCCATCACTCCACAAGCAACTATGCAAGACAATACTTGTACCAATGCATAAGCATACTATAAGGCAAAAACCACATTTAACCATCCATCAAACCAAATTTACAAGGAATCAAACCTACTCATCAACAAAGATCTCTCAAGCAAGCACCCATCTTCCAAAAACTTTCAACTCTAAAAAACTCTCAACCAACATCACATCAAACTATCGCATCATCATCTCATCCAACTATCACATAATCATCCAACTATCAATCAACTATATCGTAACCTAAAGAAATGTTGTGTTCCTTTTCTGATGACTACTCGGAAATTGAATTCCTCGAGTATTAAGAGCCATCGAGCTGTGTGTCCCATTTTATAGGATTTATTAACAATATATAACAGTGTCTGTGGTATTAGAACTTAAGATCCAATAATCATTTGATTCAACATGAATCTTATTTCATTTGAAGAGTTTATTGCTTTTGTAGCTTTCTTTTTGCTAATTTCTAACTTTTGAATTTTTCATGCCTGTTCAGACTCATTTTTAGCAAAGAAATACGTTTTTACTAATTTGATTCCATAAACTTTTAGAGCTTTGTTTTAGCTTTCATTTGCACCAATTTGCAAGCAATTTCGGTATGGGATGCAAAAGTTATTGCAATTTTCCCAAAAGCTGTCAAAATAGGTGATTACAGATTCGTTTTTAGTTTGTTTGAATTTTTCAGATTTGATTTGAGTCTTTTATGCTAGTTTTTTTTACATATGCCTTTAGAGCATTGTCTTAGCTTTGATTTGATCCATATTGCAGTTCATTTGGATTAGTATTCAAAAAGTTATGAC
Organism: Diphasiastrum complanatum; assembly: GCA_029204225.1. Taxonomy (NCBI): domain Eukaryota; kingdom Viridiplantae; phylum Streptophyta; class Lycopodiopsida; order Lycopodiales; family Lycopodiaceae; genus Diphasiastrum; species Diphasiastrum complanatum. Next base: position 32,280,120 of record CM055101.1, read on the forward strand.
AAATCTTGATTTCTAGCTCTAGTTTTGATAGTTTTCTTTCTTCAAAAATTTTAGACCTGTTCTGTTGTAAATCTGACCTATCAAAATAGGTTGAATCATTGATCTGATACTCTAGTTTGATATGTCTTGTTCTTAGTGTTTCAGAGAGACTAAGTTTGTGTGATTTGGATCAATATTGAGAGAGTTATGGTCAAATTAGTGAAGCCGGGTCAGATTTGCTAGAATTCTGGAAATTTTTCTTTGTATTTCTTGGTGAGATAGAAGCACTTCAAAATTTCAATTTTGAAGTTTCTTTTTGCTATAATTTTTTTTCAGTTTCTTCATTTTGAAAGGTTCGTAAGCCTTTTACGTCATTTTTTTTTTCAAAAAGAAAAAGTTTTTAATTTTATTTTTAATTTTAAATTCTTTTTTGCAATATTGCTTTCAAGCGCGGGTGCACTATTCAAAAAGTTCGGCTAACCTATTTGCGCTTGAAACTGATACCCAAAAAAAAAAAAATTATTTTTTATATTTTTCCTCCAATATCGATTTCGAGCGCGTTTTTTCTACTTTGCTCTTGTCCTAGTACTTTGTGTGCGCTTGAGTCCGATATCAAGTGCACAAAACACTTAACTTGATATTACTTCCATAACTTTTTTGTTTAAGCTTAGATTTCAGTGGTGTAAAAACGAAAAGTGATCAGAACAATAAGCTTGACACTACTAAGTTATTGAAATTTGTAACTATTGCTTTTTAAATTTTTTTCAAAACCCTTTTTACCCTCAGCCAAACTTCCTTGTATTTTATTTGTATATTTTTTATCCTCATATCATCTTCGTCTGGGTTCGGAATTGAATGCTGTAAAGAGCAAAAGTGCTCAATTTCATATGAACTACAAGTTTCTGCTATTCTCAGTTTCACTCATCATAGAACTCTGAGTTTTAAGTGGATGGAGAAGGGCAATTTTACCACCCTATAAAATATCATTCTGAATAAATTTCAGACGGTGAATTTATAGTCCACAAGTCTTTACTAGTCATTAATGATGGATTATCGTTATAGTCAAAACATTCATCTTCCATCTACTGATGAAATACAATTTGAAATAGTACGTTACAGCCTTGCATTTGATGGACAACCAAGTTCAATCAGCATTAATGATTGGTTGAATAAATTGGAAGGTTATTTATGTCATCGCCATTATTCTGAAGAGGATTATTCGCTTCATTGTGCTTTCAAGGACAAGTTCGAGCATGGTGGGATACTCAAGCACATTCGAATAGAAAGTTTTGGAGTCAATTCAAAATTCCTTGCATCGATAGTATTACCAGATTTTATGAGAAATTATTCGAATCTCTCAAACAAACTAGTTCTGTACAACAATTTAATCAGCAATTCTTGGCATTGGTTCAGAAGACAAAATTTGAGTATAGAAAATGCTTGGGCTACTATTTAAATTCTCTTCAAAGTCCTATTAGAAATGTGCTTCCACCACATTCTTCCAAATCCATTCATGCTGCTAGTTTTATAAAGTTACGCAATATGATGGATCATGCACTTACTCTGGAACATTTATCTACAAACCTTATCCATGAATGGTGGAAAGTCACTGCTCAACGAGAACCTTATTATTACAACCAACGACTATCTGAATATGTTAGTCCTACTTTTGATGGAAGCATTCACTCCATTGATGTAGACAATTGGCTAGAAGATTTGGATTATAATTTCTACTACAGTGGATGTATTGGTGACAATAGTATGGTTTTCTTTGCTTCATCGGGTTTCCAAGGACATGTTCAGTCATGGTGGAACATTGTTCATGACTTTCTTCCTAAGAACTAGTTAACTTTCAAAAGAGTTTGTAGAAAGGTCTTCAATCGATCCGACTTCATCCAATGGTGTTCTTTGAGCCAGACAACTACAGTTGTTGAGTACAATCGAGAATTCCAACAAATGGTCCCAGTATTCCATTATGGAGAAATATATCTTGCACAATGCTATATACATGGCTTACAACCTCAATATCGGAGCATTGTGGAAAATTGTTTACTATCTGCTTCTCTCCAGCCTGGGTTTCGATTAAGGGAAACTATGGAATATGCTTTAAAGTATGAGCAACAAGAAAAAAGGCTTAAGCTGGAAGCTGAAAGGAAAGAAGAACAATCCAGATGGTTTGAGGAAATGAAGATGCGGATCCAAAAAGTGAGTGTATACACAAAAGCATCAGTGGATCGACAAACAAAACATGTATAAAAAAGTGAAGAAATTGAAAATGAAGATGAGCAAAGTGACAATGACGAAGCGGATGGGCGAAGTGATGACAATGAGTTTGATGAGCAAAGTGATAACAATGAGTCAGATGAGAAAAGTCCTCAATTGAGTAATGTCAACAATGATTGTTCATCAATGGTTATTTGGAACAATCGAACCATCAAATCCCTATTTCAACTTTGGAATGTATTTTCACTATTTGGGATTGATGCTTCAACGATTTATATGGGCACCTGCAAATTTTATATTTCAAACGAGAGTCAATTTCTGAGGTCAATCAGGTCAACTATTCACAACCATCTATGAGTGAGGTATTGACCAAATTCAAAGAAATGTATTTTGGTCAACAATATGCCCAGATATATGCTTCATCGTATGATAGAGTGTCAATATTCATGCCGACTACTTCATATGGAGCATTCATATATGAACAACAATTCATGACTACCATTGTTTATGACAAAATTGTAATTTTCTTCATCAAATTGGTTAAACAACATGGATTGGCAGTTACAACAGAAGAGCCGGATGTAAGACAAGACCAAGAATCCCAGGGAATCGGATCATCCAAGTTGGTATGATGTCAAAGAAGCAGACAAAAGAGGATATTGCGGTGATACTCTTTGTCCATTTCATACAGATTGATTGCCAACAAACAATATGGTGCTTCATCAACCTCTTCTTCGATCATCATTTTTTTTCTATGGGAACAAGGATTACAGTCTGAAGCTAGCAAAATGGATTCAATTCGACAACTTTGGATCTATAATGAGGCAACATGTAATTGGACGACACATCCTCATCAATCCTAACTACTTAATCAAGGCGATCAAGCTGATCAGACAAGCGTCTTCATTTTGAGGACAAAAATGTTTAAGTAGGGGGGGGTGTCATGTACTTTTAGTACATCAATGCTTTTCAAGGCAATATAATATCCATTGTAAGCTTTGTAGGCCCAAAAGGAGCTATTAACCTTAAGAACAAGGTGATTCCCTCTTTAGGCCCTTCAAAGTAATTATTAGGATAATAGGCCACTAAGGGCCCAATGTAGACTAAATAATACTTAACAAGGGCTTACTATCCCTCAAGATAGTTATGTTTAGTTAAGTTAGGGGTCTTGTCTATAAGTAGGCAAGAGACATCATTTTGTGGACCTTTTAGCTCATTTGCAATTGAGAGAACTAGGGGCTTCATCTCCTCTTCCTCCTTTGTGAATGTGATCTTGCTAGGTCTCATGTGCCCCATCACATGAATTCATGTACTCCTCACCCTCTATTATGGAATCCATCTCCTCTTGAGCTTCACTTTGATATGAGCATTGTGGTAGCTTGTGGTTATTCTTCATCTTTGGTTCTCTTCAACATAGGTGGGGTGGTTGCCTCCTTGTTCTAGCTTGCTTGGCTTGGATTGAGAGGTATGCCATACCTCTCAATCCAAGCCAAGCAAGCTAGAACAAGGAGGGGTGGTATATCTCTCAATCCAAGCCAAGCAAACTAGAACAAGGAGGCAACCACCCCACCTATGTTGAAGAGAACCAAAGATGAAGAATAACCACAAGCTACCACAAAGCTCATATCAAAGTGAAGCTCAAGAGGAGATGGATTCCATAATAGAGGGTGAGGAGTACATGAATTCATGTGATGGGGCACATGAGACCTAGCAAGATCACATTCACAAAGGAGGAAGAGGAGATGAAGCCCCTAGTTCTCTCAATTGCAAATGAGCCAAAAGGTCCACAAAATGATGTCTCTTGCCTACTTATAGACAAGTCCCCTAACTTGACTAAACATAACTATCTTGAGGGATAGTTAGCCCTTGTTAAGTATTATTTAGTCTACATTGGGCCCTTAGTGGCCTATTATCCTTATAATTACTTTGAAGGGCCTAAAGAGGGAACCACCTTGTTCTTAAGGCTAATAGCTCCTTTTGGGCCTACATTTAGTTTGCAAGAAACCTTTTGCTACAAGCCTTGCTTTGTACTTATTAATGGATCCATCTTTATTGTACTTCTATCAATAAATCCACTTACAAGAAAGTGGTTTCTTCCCATATGGAAGATCTACAAGATCCCAAGTTTGATTTTCCATTAATGCATCAAACTCAACTTGCATAGCATATTTCCAAGATTGTAACTTAATAGCACATCCAAAACAAGATGGGTCTTCAAACATAGTAGTGTAGGAGGTTCTTCCCTTTGCTCGCCCTTCTCAATATAGGTGAGCCTTGATGGCTCGGCCTTGTGCCTTGTAGATCTCCTTGGCCATCTCGGATCTTGAGATAGATCCTCAAAGTCTTCATCATCTTGAAGCTCCTCTTCGGCCTTTGCAAGATCTTTGACAACATGAGATTCATCAAAGAGAACATCTCTACTTACTTTAACCTTCTTGGATATAGGATCATAAATCCTATATCCCTTGCTACATTCACTATAGCCAACAAAAATGCCTTTAAATGAGTAGCATCTTCTTTCTGCCTTACTTCTAAAGGAATGTAGACATAACAAATACATCCAAAAACTTTCAATTCTTTTAGATTTGGCTTTTTACCATACAAGGCTGCAAATGGTGTAATTCCACCAATGACACTATTAGAAGCCTATTACATAAAAAAATTGCACATGTAATGGCTTCTCCACAAAATGAAATGGGTAGAGAGGCATCTAATCTCAAAGCTTTAGCACATTCACATAAAGATCTATTCTTTCTCTCGGCCACCCCATTCTGGTGTAAGTAATTTTTTTTACAAAGTAGCCACTAAAGACTGGTGACCAATTCCTACAACACAAGCTAAGTAGAAGAAATGGAAAACAACAAGAGTTAGCAAGCACTTGGCTCCCCGGCAACGATGCCAATGTTGTCAAAAAGAAGAGGGTGCCCTTTCCAAGTCGTTTGTAGCACGGGAAGTAGGGCTGGATCCTAGGAGCCTTGGAGATGCTTGCCAAACAAGAGAGTTTAAAAATACTTCTACTTACAAGCAAAAATGCCATGAAACATAACCAAAACAAAATAGCATTACTCTACTTTCTTCCTCCTTCACACTCTCACACACATACATCCATACACACACTCTCTCACTCTTTTCCTCACTTTAATCTCTCTTCTATGCCCTCTTACTCTCTCTACAAGCCCAACTAAATCAGAAACCTTCAAAGATTAAGCACATATGCTAAAAAGGGGCTAAAATAACAAGAAAGCTAGAAATAAATTCATTCAACACAAGTCATACTAAGATTAGCCAAACACCAAATTTAGCACACATGGATCCAAAATATCAACACTTAGTTCTCTTGCATTAAGGATGGAAATTACATAGAAAGGGCTTTCTTATGTATAAGCTTGTGGAGTTTACTTTCCACACTTACTTATGGGACAAGACATGTTAAGTCTCCAAATACAAAACAAGTTCCATTTTAAAAAACTTGACTTTGACTTTCGCAAACTTTTTTAAGTCTAAGTTAAAATCTTGAGACTTGCCAAAATTGTTTTCTTGCCCCTAATGACTAAAGGCACCACAAATTGGACTTATGCACACAGGATGCATATTGGGGCCCTAACGCAACTAACTATCGATGAGCTCTTCAAGATGGGCTTATACACGCAGGATGCCATACTTGGGCCATTAATTACACAAAATTGTTATTTACATAGGCTACTTCCATGTAAGGTGCTTCTTTCCTTAAGTCTCCTGGGTTCCATTGAAATGCCCCTTAGGCCTTGTATTCTAGCTCCACACCATCTTTTCCCAAAAGGGAAGGGTAGCAACTAAGAGCACCTCATAATTCAATGCTTGGAGTACCCATCAAAGCACAAGGGTCCTTGTGGAGGCTATGATAAGAGCAATGGGAGAGCTCCCTCATTCCCTATAAGAAGGGAGCCCATTCCCTCATTTAGATGTTAGAGATGTTAGAAGTTGAGAGTGGGAGAGTTGTGTGTTGAGAGTGTTAAGAGTGTTGAGTGTTGTCTTGTCTTGAGAGAGTGAGAGTAATGTCTTGTATCTTGATGAGCATTGCTTGTTTGCTTTAATGTGAGAGTGGCTTGTAAGAATATATGTGATATGAGAGTTAGATGTTGTATGTTGAGGTTGTAGAGGGTGTTGTTTAGTTGGTGCTTGGTGTGTGGAGAGTTATGCTGTGAAAATGAATGATTGTTGTTTGTTTTGAATGTTATTGCAATCTATGAGGTATTTTAGTGAGGAGAACTGCTTGTGTGGGGATGAGTTTCGTGTGTCATGACTGAGTGTAATGAGTGTTGTGTGTATGACGCTAGTGCACTCTACGTAGCTCTAAACCAATGGCAGATCTATTGCTAACGCAACCCTCCGCAGATTTATTTTTTTCAACAACAACTTGCAGCGCATTGTTTGACACTGCCTCCACACACTAGTATTGTGACATTTTCTTAGATTTTTCCACCATTTTTGCATGGATTTGAGCTATTGAAAGCTCCATTGGGGACTGAGACTAAGGTCACCCTATTGTAGCACCCTCCAAAAAAATTTCATTCACTGGTTTTGGTGTAGGAACAAGAGATTTTTTTTGCCATTGTTGCAATCATCAACATGGATTTCATTCAGTCTAACACATGGGTGATCTCTAGGGTCACTAGTGAGAGTTGATATGATGGCTTGGCTTTGTTTAGTGAGGGGGAGTGTTGAGCTTTAGGGTTGAGCATGTTGAGTTGCTGAGCGTGTATTTCCTTGTCACTTTAGTTAAATGCTAAACCTCCATCAAGACTAGTGAAGTAGTCATTTCTTGTTATGCACATTGCTTTTGGGTACAATATCAATCTCAACAAACTTGCTCTCCATGGCTACCTTGATTCTTATAGCTAAGTGGCTTTGCTCATTCCTATGTTACAAGATCAACCATATGTACCATTTCATTCACATATTATTAGCTTAGATAAATTCATCTAGAGTTGCTATAGCATGCTCCCAAGACAACTAGCACTTGGGAGTCTTGCACCTTTAGGAGTATGTGAACAATTTTATAACATATGTAGTTGCAAGTTGATGTACATTGCAAAAGGTATATTTTGTACATTAAGATGCAAGTGTAATGTACTTTGTGACAAAATAGAATAAAAGCATGTTCTAAAAATTGACACGTGAACTTTGTTATAGGAATTTTAAAAATGACTATTATCACGTTTTCTTGATTGCTATATGTACGACTCTTCGTGATCCCAAGAGAACTAGTTTGATTCTCGACTATAAAACGTGCTTTTCACGAAGTAATAAGGGGTTATAGATTTAGTCAATGCCCCAAAAATGTGTGCCACATGGAAAATGATACTTTCCAATGAGTGTATGATTTAATTTTTAAAAAACAAGTTAGTCTTGTGTGTGTGTGTGTGTGTGTGTGTGTGTGTTAGTGCTCGCAAAAAACCTACAAAGCCTTACGAGCTCATTTTTGAAATTACAGATTCACCTAATGAATTGAGTAGTTGTAGGTTTTGGCTGGTAATAAAAATTGGTAATACTTTTTTTACCTATTAAAAAAAACTTATAAGTTTTTAACCTTCTTAATTTTTTTTTTCTAAATGCCAAATGTCATGACCCTAGGGCCTGGGCCTAGGCCTGCAGTTTCAACTTTTACTTCTCCGTAATGTTGTTGGCCACTTGGTAGTGGAAGTAACTACAGCCTTGGAAGTTGGAAGAAAGGAATGCATGCACGATTTCTAAATTCTCGGCACTGCTCACGCTTAGTTGAAGCTGTTGAAGGTGTCGCATTCCTGATGATTTCTTAGAAATTCTCAAAAATCAGCATTAGTGACTGCAATGTGCAATAGTCGAGGGCCGAGGCACTGGGCATGCATGTGCTTAACTAAATATTGTTTGATTGCCAAAAATGATATAACATTTACTCCATGTGCTTATTATGCATGATTTGCAATGTTGTATTTAATTCTAAAAAAGTAAAAATGATTTTTATTTATTTGCGTGTTTTTGTTTCTTTATGATTGGGTTTTGATTTATGTGTATTACATTCATAATAGTCGTTGTTCTATATAAGTATTTCATGATGATTTTTTGATGGTTATTGTATTTTGTTACACTCATTCTTTTGTTGTGTACTTTTTTAAGGTTGATTTTGATTTCATTTGATTGAGATAGATAAAAGTGGATGTGGTGCATTGTTTGTGAGCTGTGATTCATCAAAGCACATGTCTCTGAGGCCATACACAAAGAAGTTTGGATGTCTTTGAGTGGCCATTAAGAATAATTTTAGAGAGTCAAATTTTAATTTTGTCATATTCAAACTAAAGTCGTAATTTGATTGGGAATAAAAAGTTTTACAAATATAGTATGAAGTAACGTGAATTGTTTTTTTAGCCCAATTTGACAATTGAATAGTGAAAGGTAGGATGTGTTCAGAAGTAAAGATATTCATTTGAACATTGGGAAGCATATGTCAACAACATGATAAGTGCTCGGAAGCTCAAGTATTCCAATTGAAGGCTAGGAAGCATTCAAGGGCGCATAGTACATTCAATAATTGATTTGTGAGGTAATACTTCAGTTTACTATTATTCTTATTATTATTATCATTTCGTATTATTTTGCTTAAAGAGAAATTTGTAATGTTTATGTTCTAATTTAATATTCTAAAGGTAAATTTTTTTTGGTAATTCGATAATTATGTATCGTGCTGAAATTGAAACCACATGGCAACTTCTGAAATTTAAGCTTATTCTTTTCATGAGTAAAAAAACCTAAAAACATTAAGTTATTTAAGTGTTGAAACTAGGACCAATAGGTTTTTTTAGCCTGAGTTTGAAAGAAACCTACAAATCTCATAAGTAGTAGGTTTTCTAGTAGGTTGAAAAAATGATTTTTTGCGAGCACTGGTGCCACTTTGTGTGTGTGTGTGTGTGTGTGTGTGAGAGAGAGAGAGAGAGAGAGAGAGAGAGAGAGAGAGAGAGAGAGAGAGAGAGAGAGAGAGAGAGAGAGAGAGAGAGAGAGAGAGAGAGAACATTATGCATTATGGATGTGCTCTTGCTTTTGGAAGTGCAGCCTCCTTGAACATATATGCTTTGTTGGGAGCTTCCACTTTGAGATGTGTCTTGACTATTAATGGCTATCATGTATATGTGCGTGGCACAAAGTTTGCTTCTAAAACGTTTATACAACATACAGTTAATTTCCACTAGCATCATAATATAAAACCTACATATTTTTACTTAGGCCTTAGTCAAGAAGGAGCTCAAGGTTCCAAACATGAACGACACAGCAGCCAAGATTCAAACCAATGCCTTCCTAGACGCAATAATAACTCCTTTTCAGCTAGACCGAGGGTGAAGGATGAAGTTCCTTCTTTAGATTAGATACTGATGGAGATTATATAGTACATACATAATAAATTAGATATCCCTAGGTCCTCAATGGACATTGACTCCCTAAGACAAGTGGTCTAGTTAAGAAACTCCGAATATCAATTTTAAGGCAAAAGGGAGTTGTTACTCTGTGTTGGCAAATGAACAAAACCTTGCATTTTTTCCCTTCTTATTTTCAAGAGAAAATAAGGTAGCTCAAAAATCAGGTGTTGTGAGCCTGAATCAGCGGATCACGCAAAGCCCATAGGCATTTTGGAACATCCATTAAATCTTAAGTTGGACTTGTACCAAGCAAGTAAAGAATGAACTTATCATGTCATGAAATGAGTCTCATTTTTTATTTTCAAGTTTTGCTTCGACCTCCCCATCAAATCCTAGCAAAAGTAGGACTTCTATTCCAGAAAACCTTTGGCACACAAAGTTGTGTAAATTACACAACCTTGCATGCTTAATTAAGATTGTGTAATAATTTATTTGTCCAATGAAGTGCCTATTGGGCACTATTTTCATGTCGAGAAGGCCCTCATTTGCAGTGCTTTCGCCTGGAGGTATGGCCCTATGTCAAAGGCCCTTTTCGACCTTCGTCCCGAGAAAGGGACATTTGCACATTTCTAAAGAAGTGGATGTAAAGTCTTGGATCTAAAAGATTTTCCACGAGTTGGGAGACTAGGCCATGGCTGTAACCTCATAGGGATGAACTCAACTCTTGGGCTCCATACTTCCATTAATGAGATCAACATCGAGCGTGATATATGTGTTATGTCTCCGAAGACTGGCACTTGACAACGAGTTGCGCAGAGGCCACATTGAAACTCATAATTGATGTTTGGGCTTATAGTGGACAGATGGCAGATTTTAATTGGATCTGACCACAAATGTTTAAACTCATATTAGTTTGGGACTTTCAATTGAAAGGCCCAAACTTCAATTATGCCCGTTAGCAGGCTTGAGCAGACCTGCTACCTAGTAGCAGGCAGCCTTCAATGCACCTCGCCGCAGGGTGGCTCGGTGCATGAAGGCTGCATGCTACAGCCGGTAGCGGGCCTGCTCACGCCCGCTACCTAGTCCATGGCCTCCTCTGGGGTGGAAAAGAGACAGGGTAGCCTAACATGCAAACCAGAGTTCCTCATAGCTTCCTCCCGTGCGAAAAAGAGTTGGGGTAGCCTAACATGTGGAGTTGTGGACCATGTCATTCCTAGGTGAACGTGTAACATGTAAAAAACCCGTAAATTGGTGCAAAGCCCTCAGCATAGGGTTGAGACTATTCAAAAGAAAGGGGGCTTCATGGACTCAAGGAAAGTGACCCCTGGGCCCCCTTCATTTTGGAGACTGTGGCCAGCGAGTGACCCAGGCGCCAGGCAGGCGCTGACATTGACAGTCCGTCCGTCCGTCCGTCCTTCTCCCTCATATAATTACGGCGCACCGAGAATCAAAGGCCGCAAACCGCTCGATAGCGCCATACAGGATAAGATCTCGCGAAGCTTCGTAAGACCATCGATTTAATTCGTCCACGTGGCGTACTGCCAGGTGGCGAAGATCTAAACGGCGGCGCGTCAAAGCTAGAGTGTGATTAGCCCCCCTTCTCTCTCTCTCTCTCTCTCTCTCTCTCGCATCTTTTCTTCTTTCTGGATCGTCATCGGTTTTTCTGGATCGTCATCGGTTTGTCGGAGCAGCTGCTGCTGCTCCCTCTCTCCCTCTCCCTCTCTCTCTTTGTCTCTGTTTTCTTTCTTTTTCTGTCTGTTTTGCATCATCCCTTCGGTGTCCATCTGGTTTCCGTCTTCTTCCTGTTCCTTGTTGTGACGATCGCCTCCTAGTCTAACCTTCAATTCCCCCACCATCGCTTTCCTCTGTAGTCATTTCTGTTGGATGGATACCCTGAGCGAGTGTTCTTGCTGTTCTGGACCATAACAATCCTCCCCCTGTCTCTTTTTGTGTCATGCTCTTACCTGTAGGCTTGTGAGATTCTTCATCTTTGTTACCCTGGCTGTCGATGCTTGCTTCTTTCCACATGTGCAGGAGCATCGGAATCAATTCTCATTGCAGCGGTGGTCAAGTCGTAGCGAGAGCAGAGATTGATTGATTGGTGAAGTCGGTTGAAGTTGAGATTAGCTCCCGGTTTCCGACCAGGCTGAGCTTCAATTTGACGAGTTGTGATAATAATTCGACGAAAACCTTGGCGGCTGGTTTGAGCGTAATGAGCAGAAAAATGCGAGAATCTTCGTGTTCTGTTTTGCTTGCAGGATCAGGTATACCATCGCAGCAGCCAGAGTATCGCTGAGGATGTAAGTACTATGGTCGTTGATCGGTGTACTCTCGTGTTACATCATGGAGTCAATTTTATTTTCTTTTTGTTTGAAGCTTTCAGATAAGAAGCTTATTATTGTAGCCTTCACTACTCTCAGAATTAGCAAATCATTTTCCGTTGGCTTCGACTTTCTGCTGTAATGGTGCGATTGCTTCTCATTTCAAATAATATGCTTTCTATGATTGCTTGCTGAATGAATGCTAGTTTTTGTTGGACCAACGTCACTGCTCACTGCTCTCTTGATGTCTCAAAAATCCTTAGTTATTTGGGACAGATATGCACCTTGAGTTTTCTGTATGAAGGTTCAGTGTGTCTGAATGTGAATGCCAGCAGATTATCGTACAATATTCTGCCAGGATGCGTAATTTTCCCTGGGAATGCTCAGGGGTTTGTGGCTGTTGTGATCTCAGCAGAACTCATGCTTTTGTTCCATGGAAGAAATGGATCCCCGCGCTATTCTTGGAAACGTGTTGGAAACAGTCCAGGTTTTAATCGGATTGGGAGAGAAGACCAGGCTTCAGAGAACAAACGCTCAAATTTTCCTGGCATGCTTAAAACTTGTGAAGCCGTTTCTGGAAGAGGTTCGAGATGCAAAAGTTACCTGGACGGAAGCTGCAAGAGATTCTCTGGAGTTACTGGAACATGCATTGGGACAGTGCACAAATTTGATGGAAAGGTGTTGTGGAAAAGGAAGTAAAGTATATATGGTAAGCCTCTAGCTAACTCTGCATAAGTTACCTTACCTCTTTAATCCTTATAACTTGATATACTTGTGGCTTGTCAACTTAATGAGTACCTTTGCCATGGTAGATTCTACGGAGCTATCAGATCATCACGGTTTTCCAGAACATCACCTCCGAAATAGAGCAAGCCCTCAACACTTTACGCTTGGGATTGCTTCACCTTTCAGATCACAGTCTTATTCAGGCAAGTTTGAGGATTCTGTGTATTAACCTCGCAAAGTTTGCATCTCTACACACGTTGATCGTTTCACATAGAATTTCCAGTTCGAGCTTCAGAAAATTAGGTCTTTTCATGGTATACCTTATATCCATCAGTGCCCCATGTCTGTTTTGAATTTCAACATATTACTCGAAATGGAAGTTAAATTGGAAGGGGCAGTTTCTGGGTCGTGATTATCAATGCAGTAGTAGGGATAACAGGGAACCACGATTGCTATGGATAAACTATGTTTGCGTTTGTTTAGTCACAGCTAAGGCTAGCTCTTCTGATTGTACAGGCAGAGCGTTCTTTGCAAGAATTAAAAAGGGCAGCGTATCTCATTGATATTTCTGACGAGCGTTTCTCTGAGGAAATTGAAACTCTAATGCGGGAACAAAGAGAAGGCCAAAGTACCAGTCTTGAAAGATTACAAAAACTTTTTGATAAGGTTGATATCAGATCGAATGATACTCTTTCCAGGGAATTAGCTGCACTGGAGAAGGAAAAGGAGCAGGCAAGATTGGCAAAGGACAAAATGGAGGAAGATTATATTGACCGTGTGATCTCTTTGCTTTCAAAGACGCTGGAAGAAAAAGAAGAAAACAAGCATTCACGTTCAGATGCGAGAGGAATACCCATTCCTGCAGATTTCAGGTGCCCCCTTTCCTTAGAATTAATGGCAGACCCTGTCATTGTGGCCTCTGGACAAACCTATGAAAGGGCTTACATACAACAATGGTTGGATCAAGGGAACACAACTTGCCCAAAGACCAGGCAAATACTAGCTCATACCCATCTTATACCCAATTATACAGTCAAAGCTCTGATAACAAATTGGTGCGAGGCAAATGATGTACCCTTACCCGAACCTACAAAACTAAAGCCACATATTTCCTTGCTAGAACCACCTTCTGAATCTGTTCTTGCAAAACTTGGCTCCAAAGAAGAGGTGCTGACATGTCAGAATGCTTCTGAAAAAAGAGAGTTGGTTGTTTGTGCCGATGAGACTGCAGCACTTAGTAGCAGGCCAGCTTCCACAACCAGCAATACCAAGCTGAAAGCATCAGGACTTACAGACCATGAAAATGGAGTGGCTACGGAAAGCAATGGTGGGGAGGAAGGAGGGCCTTCCCAAGTTGTTACGAACAGTCATCATAGAACTTATGCTCTCTGTAACGAAAGTTGCAATGGCCAATTATTGGAAAGCTCACCTGGACTTAATCGCACAGCTTCTGCATTGAGTACTACTTCAAGCATAGAAGATATGCAAGAGCATGCTCCTAGTGACTCTGTTTTTGAAATAGTTGCCCAGAATTCGAGTGACTCTTCACCTTCTCATAGTGAACTTTCTGGGGAGATGGACAGGATGATAGTTGCTGCAGCACGGAGTCATTCACATAATGAAATATCTGGGTTGCTGCCTAGGGCACGTCAGAAGAATTTTGATTCTCGAAGGAAGTCAAGAATTGGACAAACTACAAGCTTACCAAAAATTCTACCATCTCAGGCTCCTGATAGTTTATTTCGACCTGATGGGAATGTTCATGTTGTCGTTGAAGGTTTTGTTAAGGACCTGCAGTCAAGCTCAGTAGAAGTTCAGAGGAATGCTGCAGCAGAACTAAGGCTTCTTGCAAAGTACAACATGGAAAATCGGATTGTGATTGCCTATGCAGGAGCCATTAAGCCTCTTGTGGCATTGTTGGCATCTGCAGATCCAAAAACCCAGGAAAATGCTGTAACTGCATTGCTAAACCTGTCACTAAATGATAACAACAAGTCCGAAATTGCAGCGTCTGGGGCTATAGAGCCACTTGTCACTGTGCTGCAAGTTGGCTCAACAGAGGCTAAGGAGAATGCTGCTGCCACTTTGTTTAGTTTGTCAGTAATGGATGAAAACAAGGTTTTGGTTGGTGCTTCAGACGCAATTCCACCCCTTGTGCAACTACTCATCAATGGAACTCCACGAGGAAAGAAAGATGCAGCAACTGCATTATTCAATCTTTCAATTTTCCACGAAAACAAGGCCAGAATTGTTCGAGCAGGTGCAGTGAAGCCACTTGTGGAGCTTATGACTGAACCTGCAGCTGGAATGGTAGACAAGGCAGTGGCTGTGTTGGCTAATTTAGCAACAATTCCTGAGGGTAGGGTTTCCATTGGTGAGGAAGGAGGAATCCCTGCTCTTGTGGAAGTAGTTGAGGCTGGATCTCAGAGAGGTAAGGAGAATGCTGCAGCAGCCTTATTGCATTTATGCACAAGCAGTAATCGACATCGAGCGATGGTCCTTCAAGAAGGAGCTATTCCTCCATTGCATGTGCTTTCTCAATCTGGAACAGCACGTGCAAAAGAGAAGGTGCATACCTCTTTTTCTGCTGATTTGACTTTAGTTTCTAGGCCTTCTGCATAGCATTATTATGATGTGTTGTAATGGTAACTGTTTTAATAGTGCAGTTCTACACATAACAGAATGGAATTATCAGGAGTCAAGTCACCATTGTTTAAATATTGTGATTCTGATCAATCAATTGAAATATTCCTCATTGCAGGCATCGGCGTTACTTCGACATTTCAGGGAACAACGCCATGTAAGTTTTGGTGGGAGGCAAGGGCACATTAGGGAAAGAAGGGATTCTTGAAATCATTGAAAGAATGGTTGTTTTTTATTTGGGGATCTAAGCTATTGAAGGTCATCCAGTGTTTGATAGTTTTGTAAAGCTCCTTATATACATGTAATACTATATATCTTTGTTTGAGTCGTTTGGGACAAATCATCTTTTGGAAATCTTGTGGACCCTGATAAATATGCTAGCAATGCTACACATGCCTAAGCTCTTGGGAACTTTAATATTGTTCTTGAACTGTCGTAGTTATGTTCTTTACAAGAAATCAGCAGTGATATGTATTTATTTCGAGTGTTTCTGGCCATGCGAGTCTGATAATGCATGCGAAGTCTTGAAGGTTCTTTGGCAAGCAACTGCGATGTTGATTTGTCATTCATTGTAGATACTTGTTTATTATCTTATGGGACGCTGGTGGACAGTGTTGAAACTTGAAACTATGATACATGTGTTTTATTATCTTCTTTGCTATTGCATACTTCCCAGGGTGGCAAATCCTGAAATTCAAGATCCTTTGGATGAAGAATTGATAGCATCCAACGATGTTAATGAGCCAGACGTGAAAAATATAACCATAAACGAATAGGAAATATTAAACTCCAAAAAGGAAGTTGATGATCAAGTCTATTCTATAGAATTACAAAGTCTTCTACTCCTCTGAAAGATTGATGTGCTTGTAGCACTAACCATGCGATCCCTTAGGATGTTGTTAATCCAACACTTTTTCACGAGCTAGCAGAGACTACTTTGGCATATGAACAAAGTTCTACAAGCTTTGGAAATAAAGCCAGATTAGAGAGCATAATATATATTTTAGTTGTCATTGAGCCAATCTTAAATATAGTTTGAAACATACATGTTGGCATTTCAGATGTCAACAATTAAGATAGTAACAAGATTATCGAATCTAAATATCTTCATTTGTAGGCCAGATCAGAAAGCATAATATTGATTTTTTGTTCCAAGGCATTATATATTTTTGAAATAGATAGTAACAAGATCTTTAGCTCAAACTAATAGTTGTCACCCAAGATATAACAAGAGATCACAATGACAAACAAGAATTTCCAATAAGCTACAAGAGAAAAAACAATTGAGAAATTGAAAATTGAATTGTGTTCCAAGGCACATGTATGCCATTTCATTGTGAAATCCCATAGCTAGATGAGAATGCCAATCGTCAACAGTAAAAATGCGTCCCATAATCATTTTCATCATATGCTCACTTCTGGAGCATAAGGATAATCCGAGTAGTCAAACGACTCCATGACTTCCTTGAAATCCGAAGGTGATATATCCCATTGGAAGCATCACAACAGTTGAAAAGCAAGAAGCTAAGGCAACAACTTATGTGATAAGAATTTCAATTTCCGGGCCCAAAGGAGAAGGCCAACTTCTCAATCAAAGGCAAAAAAAAGACTCATCCATCCAAGAAGAACCAAGGCAAGGAGGCCGAGGCCGAGGACAAGGATGGTGGATCAAGTTCCAAAGGCAAGACCAAAAAGGACAAATTAGAGCTCAAATGTTTCTTTTGTGGAAGAAAAGGCCATCTTGCTTCTGAGTGCTTCAAGAAGAAGAATTCTCAAGAGAAGGACAAGCTAGTCATTATTGTGCATGAGGAGGAGGAGGAGGAGGAGGATTGCAATTCATCCTTTATGGCATCTACAACACCGACATCAAGCAAGGACATATGGTGGATTGATAGTGGGGCTAGCTCCCACATGTCTCATCAAAAGGAATATTTTTCTACCTTACTCTCATATAATGATTCTAAAAAATTCATATTTGTGAGAAATTGCCAAAAATTGGCAAATTTAGCTTGATCAAAACCATGTAAAATGTACATAGGTGGGTCCCACACATGTGAGGCCACGGTGCCATGTGGGAATACACACTAGTGTAGGTTAGATCAAGTCTAAAAATAGGTCAAGTCAATTTGGTAGTGATTCCTACTTTGTAGGACCTAATCCCTAGATTTATGAAGAAAATTGACCAACTAGCCACCTACTTGGCATGACTCTAAGAATGAGGCTAGAATGGAAAATTAGGGCAAGAAACCTCAATCACCTTCCTTATTACATGTTGGAAATTCACCTAACTTGTAAAGGGAAGAGGCATTTCTATGTAGTGAATTCTGCTGGAAAGAGGTGATAATGCAATGACGACAAGTCGAAGGCAGTAAACGATTTATCGAGCACAATGGAATGAACCTGCTTTTCTAATGCATGACTACGCCTATCAATATTGAACAAAACATAATGACAAGAGTCAGCAACTAACTTTGAAATCATCATACCTAAAGTGATTACATAGCCAAGCAATGAAGAATTGAAATATCAGACAAAAGCAATATGAGATCACAAAGATTTTAACATAATACTGAATGCAATAAAAGAAAAATTGATTCAACAAAAATGATGAGCACAAGACAATTTCGGATAGAAACCGTACTCTTAAGTTATCTCTGAAAACTTTGTCTGATTTGCACTTCCTCTAATAAGCAACAAGTGCTAATAACAAAACTCTAAAAGAACTCTAGAGAACTGAGCTAAAATGCTCAAGAGTGTTCAAGCTTGAAAGCTTAGAGATTCTAACATAATACTAAATGCAATAAAAGATAGATTGATTCAACAAAAATGATGAGCACAAGACAATTTTGGATAGAAATCGCGTACTCTAAGCTATCTACTGATTTGCACTTCCGCTAATAAGCAATAAGCGCTAATAGCAAAACTCTAAAAGAACTCTAAAGAACTGAGCTAGAATGCTCAAGAGTGTTCAAGCTTGAAAGCCTGAGAGAGCTACTACGTGGTACATGAATTATTTTTTCAAATTGATAGAAGTATGAACAACTATTTATATTAAGCAATTTAGCAAAACTCCAAAAGAACTCTAAAGAACTGAGCTAGAATGCTCAAGAGTGTTCAAGCTTGAAAGCTTGAGAGAGCTACTACGTGATACATGAATTATTGCTTCAAATTGATAGACAGTTATTCATATTAAGCAAATGCGGCAACGTCCAGTTGTAGGACAACTGTTTAGGTAGTAGATCATAATGGCCAGTAGGCCATAGTGAGCTGGCATCCATCCAGTTAGTACTTCTTGGAAATTTATTTGCTATAGGGTTAGGGCAAGTCTTAAGCTTCAAAACGAGTGGAACAATTAACTATCATTCAATCGACATGACCCAAGTGGCCGAAGTCTCCGAAGTCACCGAAGTCTTCAATGTTAGTGAAGTAACCGAAGTTTGTTGAAGTCTTCGAAGTTTGTCGATGATGTCCAATATGTCGGATCCATTTGTGAGCAATTTCACGTGTATTTTTGTAGACTATGTAAAAACATGCATAGAACTGCAGAGCTGGATAATGTAGTGGATGAAGATTAAAAATGATTAGTTGATAATCAGGAGAATAATCCAACACTCCCCCTTAATCTGAATCATGAATGTTTTGACCTTCAAACTTAGTTCTGCATAAAATTTCTGGTGTGCATCCAAGCTTAATGCTTAGTAAAAATATTTGTTGTCATATCTTGCGTTCGACAATACTGCAAGTCAACCTCTTTGTCAAGAACTTTGCTTCTGACATAGTGATATTTGATTTCAATGTGTTTACTCCTAGAATGAAATCTAGGGCTGGCTGATAAAGCAATGGACAAAATATGATTGTTGGAGCATATTGACTCAGACTGATAGCTAAAAGTAAGTTTCTCAACCACATTGTTTCCTTTGTAGCTTAAGAGGCTGCGATATACTCTGATTTAATGGAAGATAGAGCTCTCGAAGTTTGATTGCAACTGTTCCATGAAATAGGACCATTGTTGAGGAAGAATGTAAATTCTGAAGTGGATTTACGAGTGTCTACATCTCTTGCCCAACTTACATCTGAATAACCACTGAGAATATTGAGTTTGTCATTGTCGACTCCTCCATACCAAATGCAAAAGTCCATAGTAGCTTGAAGATATCTCATGACTCTGATAAGAGCCTTCTAATGTGTTATACCAAGATTGGTCATATACTGACTGCAAAAGCTATGTTTGGTCTAATACAGATCCTGCGTACATAAGAGATCCTATAATCGAATGATAAGGATATTCACGCATCTGCTCCTTCTCTTCGATTGTTTGGGGACACTAGTCCTTCGACATCTTGAGTTCTGGATCCATTGGTGAGAGAGCTTATTTGCAATTCATCAGATTATATCTAATTAAGACATTGTAAATGTATGTTGAGAAATATAGATCAACTTCTATTTTTTGTCTCTTTAGATTTGAATACCTAGACATAAATGAGCTTCACCCAAGTCGGTTATGTTGAATTTCGAAGATAGCATTGTCTTAGCTTCTTTTATCAGATCGATATTTTTGCTAAAAAGCAACGTGTCGTCCACATACAAAGTGATAATGATAAAGGAATGTTGCACTGACTTGAAGTAGACATTCGAATATGAAGAGCTTGGTGTGTAGCCATGACCAATAAGGAAAGTATTGATCCTTTGAAACCATGCTCGAGTATATTGCTTAAGCCATAAAGTGTTTTATGGAGTTTACACACATGATTGTGTTTACCTTTGATATTGTAACCTTCAGGTTGTCCTCTTCAATAACTCCATTAAGATATGTTGTCTATACATCCATCTGATGTATTTTCAAATTTGTTGCAGTAGCAAATGACAATAGAAATTCGATAGAAGAATGTTTACTACTGGACTGAAAGTCTTAGTGTAGTCGACGTTCTGTACGTAAATGGACTTCTAGAATGCTTGCTGATAATACAGCTTTCACATGGAGAATCGGATTTGCTAATAGAAGGAAGATCTTGCACTATGTTCTGATTTGACATTTCTTGAATACTCTTGAAATTTAAATGGCCTAGTATGAAATGCCACAACAAACGATTTGATTCAGAACTAGAAATAAGAGCTTGACTACTAGTAAAATAACTGTGACTTAATTTGTAAAGGTAGCCACATCTTCTACCATAAACTAGAACTTTCCTAGTCTTGTCAAGAATAGTGCAGCCCTTTGTATCGAATTCAACCCTACGACCAGAATCAGTGATTTTGCTTATAGAAAACAGATTCTTTGTAAGATTCAAAATATACAGAACATTGGACAACAACTTAACAACACCTCTCTAAAATTCGACCTTGACTGTCTCTTTACCTTCAATGGAATGTGTTGAGTTGTCTCCAAGCTGCACAACTCTAGAATGGGTGAAAGGCTTGTAGTTTTGGAACCAGTATCGATGATGGGTCATGTGCTGAGTTGCTCCAGAGTCTAGGTACCATGAATCGATATCCTGAAATTTTTTGACGTAGTCCATAAAGGCAGCTTCATCCTCCTCTTCATGCTGGATCGAGTTACTAGTTGAGGCAGCATTTGCTTGTTGTTGGAACTACTACTTCTTTTCATTGTTGTACTTGAGCATTTTGCAGTCCTTAATGAGATGACCCTCTTACATTACTTGCAAAAGAGTTTCTGCATTGGTTGGGATGATGAAAGAAAATTCAAATTCAACCTTGAACCAGAATTCGATCATGAGCTAAAATTCGACCTTGAGCCAAAATTCAATCCTGACTCCATGTTGCTCTTTTTGCCTGAATAATCAGATTTTGTGAATTTTTTTGACTTGAATTTCTAATTTTTTTTTTGTGTAAAGAGCCTGAGGATCAAATCCTAAGTCTGAGGAGGAAGCATTTCTTTTGATCTCCTCTTGTAGTAGCATTGAAATAACTCTTGATAGAGTAAGTTGTTGTTGGGTCGAAATAGCCATGACCCATGTTTCATAGGCATCAGGAAGATCGAACAAAGGGCAAAATGCACTTGAGTCAGGCCAGAAAAGTGCTGAAGCAGTACCACATGATGGACTGCAAAGAGAAAGCCACACCAATGATAGCTGGAGCCAAGCTCACGAAACGGGATTGCCCAAAAACGGAAGAGAAAGGACAGAAGATGGCAGAAATACCCTACCAAAACTTGATCGGTAGTCTGATGTACCTTACAATTTGTACCAAACCTGATCTAGCTTTCTCTGTTTACGCATTGAGCCAATTCTCTTCAAATCCTGGCATAGCACATTGGCAAATGGCCAAACGAATCCTACAGTATCTGAAGGGTACCCAAAATATGGGATTAACCTACAGAGTTGAAAACAAAGAAAAAGGATTCGAGTTGCACCACTATAGTGATGCAAGCTGGGCGAGCTGCAAAGATGACAACAAGTCCATTACTAGAGGATGTACCCTAGCGTGCAGAGCTGCAATCAGCTGGATATGCAAAAAGCAAACCTTGGTGGCTCAATCCTCTTGCGAAGCTGAATATGTCGCAGCTTCAAAGGTCATGAATGAGGTAGTGTAGTTGTAGATGATGCTAGAGGCCCAAGCATGATGAAGATGGACTCTCAGAGTGCCATCTATCTGTCCCAGGATCCTGTCTTCCATTCAAAGACAAAGCACATACCTCTGAAGTACCATTACATTCGAGATTTGATCTCGAAAGGAGAGCTCTAGGTCCAGCATATAAAATCAGAAAATATGATTGCAGATCTACTCACGAAACTGCTCGACAAGCCACTCTTTGTCAAGCAAAGAAAGACAATTGGATTAA
The DNA here is from genome assembly GCA_029204225.1 of Diphasiastrum complanatum. Classification (NCBI taxonomy): domain Eukaryota; kingdom Viridiplantae; phylum Streptophyta; class Lycopodiopsida; order Lycopodiales; family Lycopodiaceae; genus Diphasiastrum; species Diphasiastrum complanatum. The sequence continues at coordinate 32,302,178 of CM055101.1, forward strand.
ACGAACAAAGCTGCAAGGTTCAAGAGGGAGTGTCAGAAATGGTGAACTCCTGCAACTTTGTCGTAGCACGAACAAGAAACGAAGGTCAAACGAGAACGATTCGCGAGAGTCAACATCCCTTGACTCGAAGCACGAACGATTCGCAAATCATTTGTGAATCGTAAACACACCTTCAGGACCGCAAACCACAAAGGGACGCAAAATGAAAAACCACGAAAGAAACGAAAAGAACAAAAGCAAATGAAAGATTATGAAACAAACGAAAATGAATCTTTTGCGATGCCAGTTGGCAGCTCAACGGGCTTGGAGTCTAGACTTCATGCCCAGCTGAAATGAGTGGCAATGACGGAGACTAACTAACTAGTTGATTAGTGTTAACTAGTCTTGTGATTCTACGTTTAGCCATCTTGTAAACTGCACGTTGTGGAGGTTAAACTAATCTATCCTTTCTAGATCATAACAAGTAATCTGAAATCTGAATAGACACAAATTTGTAAGAGACAGAGAGAGAGGTAGCGAGTAGAGCAGAAAAAAAAAATACTAGAAACAATAGAGCTATGTATGAAAGTCTGCCAATGAGCAGAACTGATCAGAGTTTTGGCGTGACGATGGGAGATGGGTTGACGATCACCGGACATAATGCCAATGGTGACCATCGAGTCTGCGTTAATCCTGACATTGTACGTGGTACCTTGGTACAGATAGTGAAAGCGAGTCTTTTCCTCGTCCCAGGTGGCGTAAGCGTGAAGGGCGAGGCCCATGTTAAGCTCAGAATGGCAAAGCGCCGAGTAAAAACCCATTGCCTCTAGAAGTGGGTCGGCTGTCTGCAGCCATGGTTGGATCAGAGTGTCAGAGGGAAAGGGCCAAATCTGTGTGGCCTCGGGGATTTCACGCTGGATCACCTGTTTGGTGCCAGTGTCTTCAGAGGATGAGGAGGCCATGTTAGCAGTGATGATTAGAGGTCGAAAAAGTAAGAAAAATAGTGGAAAAGGTAAAAAGGTGTGGAAACGACAAAAACTGTGAATTACGAGTGTTGGATGACAAGTATTGTAGTTCAGAGCACAGATCGGTGTTTAGTATGAGCAGATGATAGCTGGTACGAAGTTTGGTCGCAAACGGAGAACTTGGTAATTTCAGTGTAAATTTCGGCAGAGCTTCGCTAATAAAGGTGACAAATGACTCGAATTCAGCCCTTATATAGTGGAATTTAGAGTGTGTATTAGGTGAAATCCACTTTCCCTTGTTTAGTTCCACCCAAATTTTGGCAGACACCTTCTTTGCAAAATTTTAAGACCTGAGGAAAGTCTGCGAGAGTTCAGAAGGTGATTTGACTGCTATGCAAAGGTTCTGCGAGAGTTCAGACTGTCCGTGAGGGTTCAACTCTCGTAGGAAGTGATCTCTCGCACAGCTTGTCTTTGTGATTGGATTTTCAGGATCAAACCATGTAGGCAGACTAATTTCACTGCTCTGATTCCATTTAGACACCTTGCGAGGGTTGGTAAGATGATCTTGATGCTCTACGAGGGTTCTAAAAATTCAGCTTCTAGGAACCCTCGCACACACTAAAAAATGATGATTCTTCCATCAGGAACTCTTGCAGAGATTTCCATGGATGCATCTGGGTCAGATCTGGTGACTGTCCAAGTTTCAAGAGCTATCTCCTAGAGGATCTCAAAAAATCATGAAAAAAGTGCTCTTTCAGAGTGTTTTTTGACGAGATCTCGAGATTTTCTGATTTCTAACTTTTGTAAACTGGTAATCAGCTTCATCTTGGCTTGATCTGACTGTTGGTAGTTCTCTGGAAATTCTGATGGATACTTGGTAACAGATCCATGAGTCAATCTGATGATCTGCTTCCTTCTTGATCCTATCTGGATCTGGATCCTCCTTGGATTATGAAGGATTTTTCCGATCTTGCCAGATTTGGCCGAATCTTGATGGATCTAGCTTGGTTTGGCTTGATCTTCCTAGATCTAGTGGTGATGGTTTAGCTGAAAAGCTTTTCGTAACTTGTCATCACCAATCTGGATCTCTCTTACTGTGATGGCCAGTACTTGTGCAACCAGCTACCGTTGATGGGTGTATCGAATGGTGTCCCATCTAGCTTTTCTAAATTCACGGCTCCATGATTAAGAATTTCCTTGATCCAATAAGGACCTTCGCCTGTGAATTTTAACTTTCCCTTGATCGCCTTGGTTTTATACATTAGGACCAGATCTCTGGAGCGAAGATCCTTCTTTTGTAATCTACGATCATGCCACGCTTTGCGACTTTCCTTTTCAGCTGCCAGTGCATGCACAACTAGTAAGCATGTTTCACAGAGTTTATGCAGAGCTTCGTGGCGTAGTTGTAGAGATTTGGACTCATTAAGACGTTGCGTGGTGGCAATCCTTAATGAAGGAACTAAAAACTCTACTGACATCACAACATCCTGACCATATACCAATTGGAAGGGTGTTTGATCAGTGCTTCCTTTATATGCTATCCTGAATGCCCACAGTGCAGCATGCAACTTGTGTTCCCAATCTGATCAGCTAGCTTCAACTATTTTCGTGAGCACGCCACACAGGATCTTATTGGATGATTTTGCTTGCCCATTACCACGAGGATAATAAGGCGTACTGGTTCTGTGGATCATGAAGAATTCTTCCAACAGGACCTTGATGGTCTCATTGATGAAATGGCTTCCGCGATCACTGACTAGCTCTACCGGACATCCAAAGCGCACAATGATATTTTCATAAAGGAACTTGGCAGTGGTCCTAACATCAGCTACTCTTACTGCCCTGGCTTCGACCCACTTGGTGAGGTAGTCTGTGGCTACGATTATGTATCGAGCTTGGGAACTCCTTGCTGCAAGGTGAATTGGACCGATGTAATCCAATCCCCACGTTTCGAATGGTGCTTGGGCTAAGATCGACTGTAGTAGGTCATAATTTAATCTCGTTGGCCTTCTCGCCCTTTGGCACACATCGCACTTTTTCAAGTATTCCTCCGTATCCTTATGAATCGTTGGCCACCAACATCCTGGTTGCAGGATCTTGCGAACTGTAATGTCAGATGCAAAATGGCCTCCACCCATGCCTTCATGTGAAAGCGAAATGATCTGGGTGGCTTCATGAGGAAGAATACACCGCCAAAGAATTCCGTCGGGTCCTCTTCGATACAACTGACCGGCAATCAGCTAATAAAGTCTAGCCTTCAAGATCAATTTTCGCTGTTCCACCTTTGGTAGTGATTTGTCTGGTTGGCCCCGCATTAGATATTCAACAATGTTGGCAGCCCATTCTAGTACTGTGTCCATGTAAAATAAGACAACATCTGCCGGTTCATCATCGGGTTGGGTTGCAATCTCCTTTACCTTGATTCGTAACACATATCTGCCATGTAGTGTTGTTTTCCCTTGCGAACTACTATCCGAAAATCAAATTCCAACAACAAAAGTAGCCATTTGGTGATTCTTCCGGTGTTGCAAGTATTATTAACGAGATAGAACAAGGGTTGATGGTCCGTATAAAAAGCAAAATGTGTGGCCATCAGGTAGTGTCGAAATTTCTTAACCGCATAGATCATTGCCAGTGCTTCTCGCTCTGTGGTTGAATGATTCATTTCGGTATCACTGAGCTGTCGGCTTGCAAATTGGATTGGAAAATCCTTTTTGTGTTCACCTAGCTAGGTTAAGACTGCTCCAACTGCATACTTCGATGCGTCCGTATGCACATGAAACTCAATGTACCAATTGGGTGGGTGTAAGATTGGTGCTGAAACCAATGCATCCTTAAGCTTCTGGAAAGCCTTTAGGGCTTTCTCGTTCCAATGTGGATCCGTCGTGAGTTTGTAAATTGGTCGGGCTAACTATGCAAAATCAAGAATGAAGATCCTATAATAGTTAGCATGACCCATAAAGATGTAGACTTCGCGGATCGTCCCCGGTGGTGGTAGATCAACAATGATCATGATCTTTGATAGATCTGTGGTGATCCCTTGTCTTGACACTATATGGCCGAGAATCAAGCCATGTGTCACCCAGAATTGACATTTTTCTCGATTAAGGGAGATCTGGTAGTCGCGGCATTTTTGTAACACCTTCTCCAAATTGGATAAGTGTCCTGAGTCTGGTCCATGCACGCACAGATCGTCCAAGAAAATTTTCAAAAATTTTTGCAGATAATCTTTGAATGTTGCCTGCATGACTTGTTGGAAGGTGCTTGGGGCATTGCAAAGTTCGAATGGCATCACTTTATAGGCATAGGTTCCTCATTCTGTGGCAAATGTTGTCTTGTGCTGGTCCTGGGGGGCTATCTTCACCTGGTTGTAGCCACTGAAGCCATCTAGAAAACTGTAGGCTTCAGCGCCAGCTACTCTATCGAGGATGCTTTTCGTAAATGGTAGAAGAAAATGATCATTTTTGGTGACTGCATTTAGCGCCTTCAGATTCATGCAAATCCGCATTTTGTCGTTCTTCTTGGGTACTATAACTATCGATGATACCCATTCCGTGTGCTCGATTTCATAGATGAAATCTGCATCCATCAGTTTCTGCAACTCTTGTTTGATCAGCTTAGTATAATTTGGGTTGCAGCGATAATAACGGCTTACTTGGGGACTGCTCCGTCCACCAAGGGTATGGTGTGTTGGACTACTGTTGGTGAAATGTCCTTCAAGTCACTATAACTCCAGGCAAAACAGTCTTTATACTCCACCAACAACAATCGTAGTCTCTTGAACTATGTGGGTGTTAACTGCTCTCCCACATGCACTATCTTTTCTTCTTCATCTGGCTCGGCAAGATTCATCGGCTGTGTTCGCGCAAGTCCCTCGAAGACTTGTTCCGTTGGTGCCTGACTTTGATCAGGTTCTCTCTGGGCTTGTGGCATTATGATTACCACGTCGTCCAAGGTATAATTCTTGAAAGTCTCAGGCATCTCGTGAACTGGCGCTCGTCGAGATTCCTCCTTCAGCATATTGATTTAGCCCGATTGGTCATTTTTTAATTTTCTATCACCTGTGTAGAAGATGACGTTGTATCTGAGTCTATCTTGATTGACTTCAAGGAGTCCAACACCTTCTTTTTGCTCTTTTTTGTCATTTTGGTGGGTTCATCCTTGTTGTCTTTCATCGGGACTGCCGTGACATTCGCCTCATGGTTGCGAATATCAACATCTACTGTAGCTATCGCCTCTTCGGGTAGATCACTCCATCAGATCACCTAGTTGTAGCGCTGCTTCAACTGATTCTTCTTATTCGCAGGTGCCTTGGGTGGATCGATCCTTGAGATTTTCGCCATAGCAGACTTTTACGATAGTTGAGCTGGTACTTTCTTGGTTCCGTAACGATCTGGGTCCATGTGGTGTAGGACTTGTTCATCAGATTCAGCTCAATCTCCTTATTATAAGTTAGAGCATGTTGCCAAGGGAGTAGATCATCGTCCACTGGGTTCTCAATAGGCTCCGCTGATAGCCATGCTACGTTTATCATATTCACCCCAAATGTGATTGGTGTGTCCATAGTGTAACACTTGGGTGAAGATGTACTGGGTTCCGAATCTGATTCATATTGACATGCCCGACAGTCAATAGTTGCTAACGCATCCGTCCATCTTGCGACATCCGTCTCTGAATCATAGTGACCTCCCTTGGCTGGCCTTCGGCGATCAATCGGTGATCTGTCGTAGAGGATCCGTCATCAGCTTCGGGTGCAATAGGTTTCACCGCCCATGTGGTTGGATCAACCTTTACAGCCTGTTCTCTGTTCTCGAAGGTGAGTTTTCCCGTACCCCAGTTGTGTACTACTTGCCCAGTCCTCAACCATGGTCTTCCCAGTAAAACACGGTATGTAGATGGAGATTCAGGTATATCCATGACTACAAAAGTAATCACAAACTGCATGCCTGCTATCCTTATGGGGATATCGACAACTACACCTTTTTGTTTCACACAGGATTGATCTGCTAGCTTGATGACGAATCTTGTTGGCTTCAACCCTTGCAGACCCCATTTTTCATACAAAGTAGTGGAGATCAAATTGACACCCGATCCTCCATCTATCACTGCTGCCTCGTCCTCGTATCTCTTGTGTTTGATTGATAAAGTAATGTTGTGTTCTTCACTTTCCCATGCTGCTCCGATGTGGAGGACGTTACTTGTTTCTTCATAGCCCGTACAATATATGAACTCAGGCGCTACTGGCTCCTCATCCGCTTTGGCCCATTCAGCTAGAAGGCTTTTTGCTTGTGGTGCATCCGCAGTAGTTCTGCGAGTGGTAAACTTACACGGCTTGACAGTAAAAGTGTGAGCCTTTCAGTGCGTGGTTCCTCGGGCTTCACCATGTGAAAAGGTGGTTCATGTTGGTGCAACCGATCATTATGATCAGTGCACAGTGGTGAGCCTGCTTGCGGTATCCGTTCGACGCCAACTGGAGGTTCTGTGAGATTGTCTCTTTCTTGCTCTTTTTCCTCCGCTTGTGCTTTCTGTACCCAGTGTCTTATTTTCTAGTACTGCCTTCTTTCTTCCCTCACATTCGGATATGGCGCGGAAGTTGAGGGTTGGTCATCAGTGACCGATGGTGGTGGTGAGGGAGCCACTTCCTTCCTCTTCTGTGCTCGCGTATCAACTAACACAGGAGCGTGGAATTGTCGTCCTTCCGATGACATTCCTGCTAGAACTGCTGGTTGCTGTATTGCAATGAAGTTAAGAAGTGCACTGGTTTCAAGTTTAAATGGACAATTCTTGTAACAGTGCCCATAACCGCATTCTCGGCAAAAGGATGTATATTGTCCCTTGTAGGGACATTCCACAATTCTTTGTCCTTCGCCGCATCTGTAGCAGCCATAATTTCTTTCACCTTGACGCTAAGTTTGAGTTGCATAGGCCGCAATATATTCATGTATGGCAGGATCCATAAATGGTTTATCTGGTCCGTACCATTGCTGCTGCTCAGGTTGAGGTGGCATTTGCATCTCTGGTTCCGCTATTGTCAGGTTTACATGGGCCACTTGTTGATTGGCTGGTCCTGGTGGTGCAGGTAAGGCCATACGTTGTTGTTGACTCGGTGCGCCGTACCTTGGTGCCGTGTTGGGTGTCCCTTGATGGTAAAGATAAGAAGTCTGATAAGAACTTCTCTTTTGTTGAACAATCCGGAGGTTAAACGGGCAAAATGCCGTATCGTGCGATGTTGCATTGCACAGATGGCAGAATCTATGTGTCAGTTTCAGATTTTGCTTTAGGACTGGACACTCATTTGCTGTATGGTTTTATGTGCACACTGAACACCATACATTCTCCCGTCTTGGATACTGCAGCTGGTTTGGTTCCGGTTGATGTGGCGTTACTGCTACAGCTCCCTATAAGGCTTTCAGTTTCTGGTCAAACTGCGCCGTAAGTTGCTCCATCCGCTGTTTGTGTAATTTTGTCATTTGCTCTAACAGCAGTTCTGTGGATAGAACAGATGCGTTTGATGATGATGATACTAACGAGGGAGTAGGGGTGTGGGTGGATGGATATTCGGCGTCAGATCCCTCATCTTCTTTCCTGATAACATCTTCCATAGCTTCTTGCAGAGTAGCGTACTGCTCTCGTCGTTTCAGTTCTCTTCTGATGCTTCGTGGTAGTCTGGCTAGGAACCACATGATCACCGCGTGATCGGGAATTAGGACTGCACTACACTCACATCGTAAGTGTTTGACCCGCTCAATATAGTCCCTGACTCTTTCTCGTTTTCCCATCTTGACTTTGCTCAGCAGGAGGAACGAGTCTTCCAGAAACTTTCTTGGTTTAAAGCGCGTAATGAGAGCCGCTTTAACCGCTTCCCAAGTAGATTTTTCTTCCTCTGACAGGTTGAAAAACCAATCCTGAGCCACTGCCAATAAGGACATGGTGAACAACATCAGCTTCTCCACAAGTGTCCGTTCGCCGTAGATTTCACAAGCTTGCTCGTATATATGGAGGAATCGAATGAGATCTGATGATCCGTCGTATTTTGGTATTTCCATCCGTGGTGGTTTTTTAGCTATTTTTGCAGATAAAAAATATGATATCTCTCAGATCTTTGGGAAGTAACTCTTGCAAGGCTCACAGTAGTTGGATCTGAATCAGATCTCACTATAGAATTCTTTGCGAGAGTTAACTCTCGCAAGAAGTGAGAATTTCACTGTCTGCGAGAGTTCAAAACCATTTCTTTGGCTTGATCTTCACCAAATCTCAAAACTAACTCTCGCAGGCTTCATCACTGATGGAAATTATTATTTTAAAATGATTGAGAGGGTTTGCGAGAGTTCTTACTGAAAGGATTTGTTGGATCTTCACTTTTTAGTGATTCTTTTGCACTTAAATCCAATTTTTTGTTCACTGGAATCAAACTAACTCTCACAAGCTCTTATGTGTCCTTGTCTCACTGAGATGGAACTTCAGAATCCTCTGCGAGAGTTCTTGACCACTGGAAGTGAAAATTTTGCTGTCTGAGAGGGTTCACTGGTACTTTTCCGTCTTTTTTTTTACTAGGAACTCTCGCACAGGCACTTAGACATCAAACTAACTCTCGCAAGCTTCTCTGTGTCCTGGTCTTACTGAGATGGAACTTCAGAGAGCTTTGCGAGAGTTCTTATGAAGATTTGAATTTTTTTGGATTTTTTCAAGAGTTTTTTGAATTTTTATGATTTTTCTCTGATTTTTACAATCTGTTTGGAACTAACTCTCGCAGGCTTCTATGTAGGTCTGGGACAGTACCCTGGAGCTGCTACCAGTCATGCAAGACTTAATTCACACTGGTTCTGGAGATATAAAAATTTGATGAGATTTTAGGCTCTTTTTCCCTCCAAAAATGTAGATTGGTGTATTTTTTGGGTTTTTTGGCTGGTTGGTTTGGGTTTTAAGCTCTTAGAGGCTATTCAGGATCTCCTCTGCCCTCTCACACCTCCTCCGCTAGTTGTGAACAGTCCAAACACAAAAAAATACAGAAAAATAACTCAAAACACCCAAAATTTACCTAAAACTACTCTAAAAAACAAGAAAATAGCTAAAATACAGCTAAACTAGTTAGTGGAAACCTATCCCCGGCAACGGCGCCACTGTAGGGTCGAAGATCTAGCGTAGTATAGCCCTCCCGCCTGTCAACAAGGGTTAGATCACTGGATGGGCACCTAACTATGCATAGATGCTATTTTTAGTTAGTTTCCTACTTTCTCCCTTAACTCTATTCACCACTAACACTACCCTCCTTTAACTCTACTCCTCTACACTAACATTCATCATGCTTTTGGGTGAAGGGAAATATGATAGACAAGAAGAGAGAGAGAGAGAGAGAGAGAGAGAGAGAGAGAGAGAGAGAGAGAGAGAGAGAGAGAGAGATGAAATGGAGGTTAGCTCAAATGCTCAATCATTGCTTATGGAAAAACCTTAACTAATCACAAACAAAAAGCATGGAAGAAATGAAAATAACAAGCAAACACAACAATAGCTTAAGCAAGATTGATTAGCAAATGAGGATGCTTGAGCTCTCAAAATAGTAGGGTCTCCTCCTCTCTATTAAGCATGCAAATAGTGTACAAATGGTGCCTTTTTATAAAATGGGGAAGGCCCTTGCTCCTCAATCCTATTGGCTAATATTCACATTGATCCTATCCATTTATCTTGGACCCAACTTGATCCAAGGGTCCACAAAAATACATTGGAAATCACAAGATTCATGTGAGTCCAAAATTGGACCCAACTCTAAAAAGTAAACTCTAAGTTTAAAATTGACTTTGGGCCTCAAGTTTTATTTTAACTACAAAGGCCCAAGTCTATTTTATATTATTTACACTTTGGCTTGCGTGCTCATTGGGCCATGGGCTTATACGCGCAGGATGCCATGCTCTCACAACACATTTTATTGAATGATTTTATTTATTTACACTTTGTCGGGAATACGCCCAACAAGCTCAAATTTTGGACTTCAATATTTGTTGAAAACATTGTCCAGAGGGCGAACCCAGACCATGAACCTTGCTTTCAAAAACTAATCTCAAAGTTCTAGACATTTTTGCCTCTACAAACTCAACAGACTCAACAGTAACTCATTTTGGCTCGCCTCCTTCATCATTGACAGATCATATTGAGGCCAATACACTGCCTAGTGGGCGAACTCAGATCCCAAGAATCCAGCACTTTACATTGGAAAGTGTGAAAATCTTGATTTAATTTCACTTGTGTTTTACAAACTGTACTCAAGGAGAGTACAAACTCCATCAAATCATTCCCCAAGTGCAAGTCAAAAGTCAGATCTGTACTTTCCCAAATCTATACCAGCCTGCCAAGTGTGATTGAGATCTGTACATTCCCAAAGTGTCTTTTCTCGCTACTCTCTGAAAAATTAGATTCGCATGTATGCATGATGCATTCCCCAATTGAGATGAGCTTAACTTGATCTAGGTGAACCTAAACTCCCAAAGGATCAGCCAGAAAGCTGCATATTCCCAAAATACACTTTTTGACCTACAAGCTTTAATTTTCAAGATCTAGGTTCGCCAAATTTAGATCTAAGAGATTGATATAGAACTTCAAATCCCCAAGAGGGCGAACATGATCTCCCAAGAGATCTTCCGATCTTGCCATTTTTCACTCCCAGCACCCTACATTCCCAAAACCACTCCAAGTTCTCAAAATTGGCCATGTGAGCTTGCCACCAGGTATTCACACTCATCCATCCAACCTTTATCATTGGCCAAATTGGAGAATCTGAATTCCCAACCCATCTCCCACCATCAAACCTTTTTGATTCTATCAAGTATAGCACCTCCAATTGATGGCTTATTAGGAATGTTTTTTTTTTTTTTTTTTTCCGGGAGAGTGTCACTTTTTTTCAATGGTGACATTCCCTTTATGTAGTCCTGCCTCTAAAAAGACTTTTTCCAACATCTTAATAATTGCTTTAGCCAGAGACTCCAGTTTTGTATTCTATGCAAGAAGAATATGCAAATAAATTAATTTTTCAATAATACGAATCTCAACATGTAATGTGCATATGTGAACATTTTTTAATGGAATTGGCAAAACACTTTTCATATTTGGATCTTTTGCTTCTCGTGTTGGGCCAGTGATTGGTTGTCCCAAATTCATATTGTAGCAATCTTTCATACAATAAAGACATGAATGCTTTGATGTTGTTCTATAAGAGACATTATACATACATTTCAATGATTTCAAATCCCCTGCAAAGTGCCATTGAATTTGAAAACTTCCATGGTTTTCGACTATAAATTTTCCACCCTCCAAATGTCTATTTATAATCTCGACATAATTTGTTCGTAAAAATATCCATGAAAGTATTTTATGGTCCTCTTTCAAGACCTGTAAAGAAGCAAGTAATGCATGACATGTTAATAAAAAATGGCAATGTATGAAATGTTAATAATGATACTTAAAAAAGTATATCTGGAATGTCGCCAACCATCATATGTGATTTTTCGATTGAACACTAAACGTTCGATCATTGGTATCTGAAATTTTGTTCATCAAAATGACATTCACTCAATCCAGCTTTTGACCTTTGATAATTTCGAATTCACAATAATTATCTGTCCATTTACTTGATGTTCTTCTAATTTATAAAATCGAATAATGTATTTTAGAACATTTTGAATATCAAGAAAGATATTATTGCAATCGTTGTAATTGAGCTCACCATATTCTGATTCGTATAAATCAATTATATGAAGTGGTTGGCCAACTGCTTTGAACATTTCGTCATTATAATAATTTCTTGCTAATCTTATCGATATGGACGAGGAAGATAAAATTTTTTAACCATCACTTGAGAAAAGACTTCTTTAACTATTCTAAAAAAAGTAGAATAAGCATTTCTGCTAATTCTCGAATCATCATTGTTGAAAACTACAATACGTAAATGCTTCAAATTACAATAAGTCAAACTGAATAGATCTAGCATACCTTAAATTTGTAATGTCTATGTCGTGCTAGAAAATCGTCTCGCCTCATATTTCACTGTAAGCAGACAAAGATTTCAAAAGTGCTCACTGCTTCAGTTTTTGCAGTGAGCATACCAAGATTTACCATGATATTCTTAAAGCTCTAGCCCCGAATTTTGAAACGAGCATGCAGAGAAGTTATTACATCTCATGCTTAACTAATTAATGTCTGAAATTAACCATAGCAGTTAAACGTCGGGCAAGGCCGAAAACTCGAGAACCAGCGACAAAAAATTACCGGTTCGCATTCTCTCTCTAAAGTGAAATTTCTTAAAGGGCCCATTTTGAGCCCATATTTCTCCTAATGGCGAAGCAAAAAGATTTACAAAAGAGCTTGCAAAGATTCATGGAAAGAAGATCACCTCACAATGTTTACTAGCAAATTCTGAGGTTTTTGTGAAGAGAATTGATTGGGATAAAAAGCCTGATTCAGAAATTGCATGTATTGATTTGCAATGTGAATTAACGGCCCATATAACCAACGATTAATGGCCAAGCAAAATCAGCCTATGTTAGCAGCAATCAATAGGCCTCAAATACAATGTCCTTTTGGTTGTAAACAGAATTTTTTGTGGGGAGGTATGTGGACAACGATCTACAAGCATATATAAATATACAGCTGCTTGCTTCTGGTCAGTGAATTTTAGATTATGAAATACCTTTTCAGACCAGAGAACCATAGGGCAAATAGATGCCTTAAAATTCAGCAACTAATAGGAAAGAAAATATGATATTTATTATCCCACGACCCAATGATGGATAGGTAGAAAATTAATCCCCCTGTATAGCGATCTACAAGCACTTATTCACCTCCCAAGGCAGTGACGATGGGGCACGTTTTTAAGGCCTGCTGTAAGAAGGGTTCTTCTAAGCCTTGAAAGAATAGACAAAACCATCTCTTTTCCAACGATCTACTAGTGTCTAGAACAAACTCCTATTTCTGATATCGAGCTGTGACTGGGCTACCAATTCACAAGTGCCCGAACCAGTCAATAGCCTTTGTTTGGCTGTAAAGCCAATGATTGGTAGCAAAGATAATTTATGGTTTTTTTGGCCCACAATGAACAACTTTTAAGAAGCAATATCTGAAGTATGACAACGATGGACAAGCAGGTTTAACCTTGCAGACCTGCGATTGACAGGCAGGAAAATAGCTAGCAATCCAACAATTCACAGGAGTCTAGGCTCTAGAAATGTCTTAACAGATCACTTCACATATGTGGCTTGATAGAGTATTAATTCTACCCACAGACCTGCAATTTTCAAACAAGTAGATGCCATTCCCAACAGTGACCAGCATGGTTATGAAATGTGGTCATTAAAAGCGTTGTTAAGCAAAGTTGCTAGCAACATGTCATTGACTACCTCTTGAGTCCTTTGTCATTGAACGACAGGCCAACAAATGGGCTCCTTGACTATGATGGACAGAGCTCACAAATCCGCTGACTTGCACAGGAATCGTTGGCATCAGGCTTGCTGCTTAGCAAATCAACAACTAGATGGACCGCAGACGCCCAGCCAATCCTTAAACACAAACACAAACACAAGAGGGACTAGGGATAGCCAGACTAGAAAACCTATCCACAAGGCTGGAAGAATTGCTAACAGAGAGTCTGCCTACAGACTATAGTAGAGAAGGCTATTTGTGCTGCAATGATCCTCAAAAAACAATGGCGCTCGATTTGATCTTGCCTTAAAATGTGATGCCTTTTTTCAATTTGCAACTCTCAAGAGTTCTCTAGAGTCTACATGGATGACGAAATTATAGACGGTTGACTGGCTGTATAATTAGACTTCCAACAATTATTTGAACAAGCAAGGAATTACTTTATGAGCAAGCGAACCGCGTGTATTTCGTTTCATGACAGATCGATTGGGTGGTCACGCTAACGCTTTACCGAAGAGTACTGCCAGAATTTCTACATGCTCAAACTTTGGTGACAAAGGTAACAATGGCGAATTTACCTCCGAGGTTCAATGCAAAAGTAAAGATTGTCACAAGCACTTTGATTTATTCATTAGAAAACATTTGGCCTTTGAAAGGGCCCTATAAGGATTGCCACGTAGGATGACAATTTCTTAACAATGTAAAATACTAAAACAAAATCTTTTTCTGCCCGCAGTCCTGCCCACATAGTCTTCGATGGTTAGCTATTATGTGCCTAGTATAGTCTGTGGCTGAAAATAATCATAACTTTTGAACGACAGCTCGCATTGAGACGATTACGATGCCATTAGGAAACCCTCGACGAGAGCTTTTCAACGACACCCAACATGACCCAGTTCCGAGCTACTGTTAAGAAGTTATGGCCAGTCAAAGTTTTGGTCGGTCAACACTGGTCAACCCGATATCTCTTTCAAGCGCAGTTGACCAGTTTGACCGGCGCTTGAAAGAGATACCAGGTTGACCAAGTGTTGACTGACCAAAACTTTGATTGGCCATAACTTCTTAACAGTAGCTCGGAACTGGGTCATGTTGGGTGTCGTTGAAAAGCTCTCGTCAAGGGCTTTCTAATGGCATCGTAATCGTCTCAATCCGAGCTATCGTTCAAAAGTTACACTATTTTTTTTGCTAAGTTGCATACTATACTACAAATAAAATGGCTTATTTACGGGCTGCCCCCGACGCAAAATTACAGTTCTTGTAAAAAAAAAAGAAAATCAATTTGAAGGGGCTACGTTACGTAGATTTCAAATTTGACTGTTTTGATTGGACCATATGAAAGAAACTTTTGAGAAAAAAATAAAAAGAATTTTTTTGAAAGGCCCCTTTTGTGTTCAAATTTTCTCTAATGGAAATTGTTGATGTAATAATAAGCGGATTAGCAAAGATAGAAGCAGGTGTATCATAAATAAATTGGCAGGGGACAAAAGCAGGGATGTCATAATCAGATGAATGGGGAAGGTTCGAAGAATCGAATGGGTGAGGGGAAAAGCTAGAAGAGTTCTCAATTACCGTCAGGCTCGCAACTCTCAGCAGAGCACATTCTTCCATGTTTTTGGCAAAGAGATTACTTTTAAAAAGCAATCCAACAGGTACCTGATCTGAAATTTACTATCCAAATGTTTGTGTGAAGGCAAATCCTAAACAGAGGTAAGCAAATATAAAATCGGATTGCAGCTGCAAAGAAAATATGTATTTGCTACTGTACATAGAATTCCATACCAAATATTGAAAGGTACAGCAAAACTCACAGCTGGAAGACACTATCAACGATGTGATTTGAATGGGGTACACGTTCACGCAGTCTCCACCGCCCAAGGAGAGCTCCATTGACGCTGATTTGAGCACAACAAAATCCCAAACCACCACAGCCTCACCCAGACTCATTCACATTCTTGCAGTTTGCAACGAACAAGCAGAAGTTCACTGGCGCTGATTTGAACACAGCTTTGCTGGCACTGATTTGAACACAACAAAAACCGAACCACCAGAGCTTCTTTGATATCGAAGAACAACAAAAGAAACAGCTGATTGTCATAACACTGTCAAGAATCAAAATCCCTCAAAAAACAGCCCATCACGCCCATGTTACCCAGAGACTGTGGCATGCAGTGACAACGGCCACCCACGTGAAGATGAAAAACGGAAACCCAGAATCTAAAATCAGAACAAATCTGAACCCACGTGTCAACCTCCCCATCTTCAAAGTTTCAAACAGCCCCAAATCCCAAAAGAAAAATATTTTAACAAAACTCAAAAAAAGAAAAAGCAAAAGGTAGCAAAAACCCTAGAAAAATAGGCAATTGATTTTTAAATGCCAGATGTCATACTCACAAAAGCCAGGGAATAAAAAAAAGTATCTGCACACCATCAATGATGGACGCTTATTAGAATCCATCTCCTGTGTGTTGGAGCTACCAACACAACCATCATACGTGATCAAGCTTCTGGTGATACTGATGTCCCATACCACCCACACCACCTGTACCACATGGTATAATATTGTCTTGGCAATGCATATGTACTCAAACCATCCACCTCTCCTCAACCAGATAGAATGAATGCATTGGAGACTTCTTACCCATATATATAGTACAAGTAGGCCTAGACTACATAAGTACATATAAAAACATGTGTGTGTATGTATAGGCATGGGTATCACTAGTATCAAGCAAATTAGGTGAACTTGTAGTTTTCTTTCTAATAAACGAGCAAAAACATGTTATTGATACATATAAGAAAAATTTGTATATATTCATATACATGAACACATGTACATGCATTAATATGAAAATATTATACGCATGGAATTTTCCAAGAATATTTCGCTAATAAAACATCAAAAAACATTTGCAAGTCATAGAACGTAAATCCAAAGGCGCATTTCTTCATCATAAAAACTTTTGTGTACCCTTTAGTGCCTTGTCAAATATGCGAAACAGTAGTAATACCTTGAGGCAAGAATGCTACCGTTGTAAGAGGCCCATGACAAGTTTAGATTGCTTCTAGGAATATGTTGACTTCAATTGGGGCTAGACATGATCTTTGAGGGAGACCTATATTCTTAATGCACTGGGAGTGTTGGACTTAATGTTGGTACATATTTGTGTTTCAACTTCCACATGGATGTAAACATTTGCAACTTATGCAAATAGCTTGATCAGAAGAAGCTAAACAGTATTTTTTTTTACATGTAACTGGACAAAGCATAACAATCATATATCTAAGCTTAGCACAAAAGACTTGTGATATGACAGAATGTTGCCACATTATTTGGTGATCCCAAAACGTGTTGTTAGTTAATATTGCACAAATCACTAGAAAGTGAACATCGTTTCTTGAAAGAATTTGGTGGTAACCCAAAATAATTGCTTCCAATCATATGATGCATGCCTCACTTGAAACATGTTGCCTCTTTGCAGTGTTGATTAATAATGTACAAGTTCGTAAAGATTATAATCTCATTTTAATCTCGTGTTGCAGATGGACAGGGTTAGGTACCTTGTAATGAGCTGAATTCCAGCTGGTTGCTAACTTCCCTGTCCAGGAGTTTCTTGACTTTTATTACATCTTCCCACCTGCCAGCAGTGGCATAAATGTTTGACAGAACAACATATGGTAGAAAATTCGAAGGATCAAGCTCAAGCAAATGCTCAGCAGCACGTTTCCCTCGCACATAATCCCCATAAACTCGGCAGGCCCCAAGCAAAGTTGTCCAAAGCTCATAGCTGGGTTCAAAAGGTAGGTTAACCATCCAGCTCTCTGCCTCAGAAAGTTGGCCTGCACGTCCAAAAAGATCTAT
The DNA here is from genome assembly GCA_029204225.1 of Diphasiastrum complanatum. Lineage (NCBI taxonomy): Eukaryota > Viridiplantae > Streptophyta > Lycopodiopsida > Lycopodiales > Lycopodiaceae > Diphasiastrum > Diphasiastrum complanatum. Next base: position 32,319,386 of record CM055101.1, read on the forward strand.
CATACAACCATAATGCTCCTTTGTTGGCACTATGCCATATTCTGTGCTCATGCACTTGAAGTAGTAGTAGCCTTTATCAATCAGACCGTCATGGCTGCACGCTGAAAGCACGCTTATAAAGGTAACAGCATCTGGCTTACAACCTTCATTTACCATTTGGTCAAATAGGTTAAGTGCCTCTTTGCCATGCCCATGCTGAGAATAGGCTGCAATGATGGCACTCCACAAGACTACATCTTTCTCTGGAACTTTGTTGAACACAATTCGTGCATCATTCAAACTTCCACACTTGCAATACATATTCACAAGAGCAGTAGCGACGCCAGTATCTAGCTCAAATCCATTATCAATGATATGAGAATGGATTACTTCGCCTTCAGGCAGATCCATCAACCGTGCACAAGCATCAAGAATTCCTAGGAAAGTGAATTGGTTTGGCTTGATCTGTTTTTGCCACATCTTTCTGTACAGTTTAACAGCCGCTTTACACTCTTCGTGCTGAGCATGCGCGCTAATCATCGTATTCCATGAGACAATGTCTTGCTCAGGCATTGCTTCAAACAATCTGCAAGCCTCTTTCAAACTCCCACATTTTCCATACATTGTGATTAAAGCATTCGAAATTATAACATCAAACTCAAAATCCTTTTCTATCAAGCCAGCATGAACGAGGGTGCCCCTTTCCAAATCTCCTCGGTTAGCACAAAGATCAAGAATGCTCACAAAAGTGAACTTGTCCAGCTTAACATTTTCAAGCTGCATTTTCCCAAGAAGCTGATATGCAAGCTCAGATTTCCCATGGTTTGCTAGTGCTGCAATCATGGCATTCCACAGCACGACGTCTCTTTCTGGCATTTTTTGAAACATCTGGTATGCATCCTCCAAACTTCCGCAATTGCTGTACATATCAAGAAGAGAGGCACCGACAAAAATGTCAAGTTCAAATCCACCCTCACGGATAAGATAATGTAACTGCACACCAGCCTTCAAAAAGTCTGGGCAGGCAAATGCACTCGTGAGACTAATGAAGGTTAATTTGTTTGGCTTGACACCTTCCTGCTGCATTTGCTGGAATAAATTCAAGGCCCGCTTAGCATTCCCAAGCTGCGCATATGATGAAATCATGATATTCCATGGAACCACATCTCGCTCTGGCATTTTTGCAAAGAATGTCTCTGCATCCTCAAGACTCCCACACTTGCAATACATGTTCACAACGGCAGTGCTCACAATAAGGTCTAGTTCTAAACCAGATTTTGAAATTTGAGCATGAATCGATTTCGCCAATGGTAGCCCTCCTGCACCAGAGACAGCATGAAGAACCCTCACGAAAGTGATTCTGTCAGGTTTCACACCCTCTTCCTGCATTTGGTTGAAAAGTTGGATGGCCAACTTACCATCCCCATTCTCAGCATAGGCTGCAATCATCGCATTCCACAAAGAAACTTCTCGCTTGGACAAGCTATTGAAGATTGTGCGAGCACTGTCAAGATTGCCACACTTACCATACATGTACACTAGTGCAGAGATAACAAAGGGATGGGATATCAATCCGCTATCAGCAACGAGAGCATGGATTTTCTTGCCCTCTGCTAAGTCAGCCCTTTCGCCACATGCATGGAGGACGCTGACGAAAGTGAAGTTATCAGGATTCACGCCTTTTTGCAGCATGTGTTGAAAGAGTTGGATGCATTCTTTGCTGCGGCCATGGCGAGCATATGCAGAGACTATGGCATTCCATGAGAAAACATTAGGCCGAGGTATCATGTCAAACATCTTTCTTGCATTCTCTAGATTGCCACAAGCGCCATACATATTCACAAGGAGGTTTTTCAGATATCTGTCTTCCTGAAATCTGCTCTTGGCGATGCAGGCATGGACACGTTTGCCTTCTGAGAGTGCTTTCAATCTGCTGCATTCTTGCAAAACCTGAGCGTAGGCTGCCAAATCCTTGTCACCTTGGTGCTCAAGAGATGTTACTGCCTGATTCAAATGCAAATACTTCGACGCTTTGCATCCAGGATTCAGATGTGCATAACTACTGATAGTACGGGCAAATATGTAGATATTTGCTGTCTGCAGTCCATGGATCCTTTGCATCTCAACTTTCAAGTAGATTGAGAGTAATGCATGCTGAAGCCTAAGAATCTGAGAAAAACTTTTCCTGTAGCACAATCATCATGCAAAGACACAACAGCAAAACCAATTTCCAATATCAAACACCTTTCTTAATAATCAATAAGCTTTGATAAAAACAGCTAAACGTTCAAGAATGCTAAATTGATTCAGGAAAGAAAACGAAAAAAACAGAAATCTGATTTCCATTCTTATACTTCAAAATCTTAACAGCAGCACAAACCATTTCCACTTATCATCATCACAAAGAGCAAGAGAAAAGTGTGTCATAAAACCATACTAACCATATGAACCTTATACTTATAACAAGGGAAGCAGCACCTCCAGATCTCAGAACTTGGCGAACAGTTGCACCACATTCAACAAGGCTAGGAACAGAGAAGATCACTACTATCTCCCTAGAAACCCTAAACCGAGGTAAGAAATCAATCAGTCAGCCCTGACAAAGAAATCCAAGAGAATCCTTCCAAATCGTATCGTCTTGGAATAGTGGTGATCGTGATGGTGATATCTGCAGCTCGAGTTTGGTAACGATCCAGCAATGAATCAGAGATTGCAGGAGAAAGTGAGAGAGAAAACAGAGATAAGAATGTGAGCAATGATATACAAAACGAGTTTCGACTATTCTCATTGGCCCACGTTTGCCCTAAAACGTATTTGATGGGCATTTCAAATGCCTTGAAGGTAGGTAATGAACTAGGTAGCGGCCCACTATCATGTGTAGCATGCAGCCTTTACGCACAGAGCTGCTTTGCTACCGGGCATAATTGAAGTTCTGGCCTTTTAACTGTCCCCTATGGCTTTGAACATCTGTGTTTAGAGCCTTTGAAAATGCGAGACCTGTTCGCGATCAGCGCAAACGCCAATTACGGATCTAGGTGAGAGATAATGTGAGTTGAGAGAGAGAGAGAAAGTATGAGTGGTAATGGGCCAACAAATGGCCATTACCGTGCGTAATTGGTTTTCACCTAATTTTTTTGTCGATTTTTTGTGTCAGGCATAGTCACATGGATCAATCATTTTTTTATAATATGTTACCACATGGGACACATCATCCCGCGCGCGACCACACGGACAGCCTCCAGGGCGCCATTCCCTCCGCGGCGCCAACCAGATGTCTTGAAATGAGCAAAGCCAAGTGGAATTTTTAAATTTTTTTACGGGTGATTCTAGAATGTTCTCGTGAGTGTCTATGTTGCTGGTAGGGCATATTGTGTTTCCAGATGGCGCGGGCTCGTTCGTAGAGTCATTATTTCTAGAACTTTCGCGAGTGGAGTCTCTGTTAGAGGTTACACTCTCGCGTGCACGTTCTAGATCTTTAGATGGCTTGGAGGCAAGAACTTTGATGGCTTGGAGGCATTTTGTTTGTAGCTTTTTGGCTTTGTGCTGCGTGAGTGGTTCGCATCCATGAATCAAGATGTAGCACTTGCAGATTGTTCCTGTGAGATTGTGCTTGCCGCTGCCTGGAGTTCCTTGCTACGTGGAGTTTCTCTACAACAGCCTTAGTGCCGCATCTGCCAAGGCCTCCATTGTGGATTGTTCACTACATTATCAGTACAAATAGTGGTTTTAAGCGATCAACCAACACGTACATGCAACAGATTCCTAGCGTGCATCCACCACACCGTTACAGGGCTCCATCATTTTAGGTGGTTGACCTCCAACGCACTCCAAGTGGCTACCTGTAGCACTTCCATTGCTGCCTCTTTACTCCCTGCCTGTGCCAAACCTGCTCTAGCTGCCTATAGCACTCCAGGTGGCTACCTAACTATAGTACCTCCATCGTTGCTTCTTTGCACCTTGCATGTGCCAAACGTGCTCCAGGTTAGAAGTTTGTCAGAAAAGTGTTTTTAGTTGCAAAACTTGTGAAAAAAGATGAAACAAGGGATGAAGAAAGTGAAACAAGTGAAGAAAGTATTGAAGAAGAAGAAGAAGTGCATGCTCCCAAGCTAGTTTTGATAAGTAGCTTTAAAGCACATACACAAACTGCTATTTCGAAAGTAGTACCAGATTAATGTGCTCTTTGACGTGTCATCAAGCAGATTTCCTTCTTATTGTCTGATATTGCTTTGTGAGTTTTTGGATAGGCAGTTTGTAGTTTGAGAGAGTTGTTTAGTTGTTTCTATCGCAGTTCTAGAAATGTGTTTTTGTTTTTGTTTTGCTTTGTATTTGTTGGTTTGTAGGTATCTTTCATGATGCAACTGTCATTTCTCAAATGTTGGAGCTCACGCTGCAGCTGTCATGTCGTAAAACTGTGATATTGTGGAAGTATCAAATGGTATCGGATTAGTAGAGCGCTGGTTATAACAGAAGCTCTGATATCATGTCGGAAAAGCGTGAGATAACAGCGGAAGTCTAACAACGGACGATTATCAAGATGAATAATCAGTAACAATGCGCAAATGAACAAGACAGTTGTGTGGACAAATGCACTCTTGATAAATTAAAAAAATGGAGTACATGAGTGTGAAGCTGAGCGCTAATCTGTGAGGCGCAAAAATTGTAGAGCTTCAGAGGCTTGATCATTGCTAACTTGATTGTCAAGGTTAATCAACATAATTACAAACTGAAAGATACAGACTTTATTTACGTGTCTTACAGTTCAGTGATCAATACTTTGGATCTACATAATTAATAAGAGCCGCCTTGTAGTAGGTAGCCGTCTTTGTAAGTAATAAAATCTATGTACAAGTAGGTGGACTGTCACTATTGTCATTGAAGTCGTCTGACACTACATGGATCGATTTTTCCCTGTATTGAATTTGACCTGACTTGATGAGGGAGTCGAGTAAGTCGGGTAAGTCGACGAAGTCAAGTTGTCGATGGAGTTGATGGAGTGTTTGTTGAGTATGTCGGGTAAGTCGACGAATTCGAGTTGTCGATGGAGTTGAAGGAGTTGTTTGCCGAGTAAGTCGGGTAAGTCGATGATGGCGAGTAAGTCGATGAAGTAAGTTGAGTGAGTTGATGTTGTAGTCGAAGTCGATGAAGTCGATGGAGTCGGACTTCAACAAAATTTTTCAAGATGCTCATTACCGAATGGATTTGATTCTGAGCATTAAAATCCAACATTGTTGTCCGATTCTAAGTATGACATGGAATATTTTAGAATATGGCAAGAGGCTTCTTCAATAAGCCCAAACACTACAATAAACAAAAGTAGAGAGTCGGAAGTATTAGAAATAGGCGACCAGTTGGCATCCTGCGCATGTGAGTCCAACATTGGGCCTTAGGCTAATAAGTGCCATGGAGCATAATTATTCGATAAAGTATTTTAACTTAGCTTTTGTAAAGTTCTTAAGTTGGGAAATGCAACTTGACCTCAAGAAACACAAAGTGATCTTGAAGGTCAAGATAGTGATCATGATGGAACTTCAATAGCCAATCAAAGTGAAGGGGGCTCACCTCTCAAATCTATAAGAGGGAGCCATTTCCTTTGTATTTGCTCTCCTTCTACTCTTCCTAATAAAACTCTGTCCGTTTCACTTTCGAATATCTCTCTCTCTCTCTCTCTCTCTCTCTCTCTCTCTCTCTCTCTCTCTCTCTCTCTCTCTCTCTCTCTCTCTCTCTCTCTCTCTCTCTCTCTCTCTCTCTCTCTCAGAAAACCATGGATCGATCATTAAGATCCGTAGGTAGGATTTCTTTCACAGTTCACCTCCCTTGAGAAGATCAACTTCAAGAGGAGAAGATCTAGAGCCATTGATGCCTAGATAAGCAACCAAGAAAAGACCAAAAAGAGGAAAAGCAACAAAGATGAATGCCACACAAATCTAGGCTATTCCATGAGTAGATCTAAATCTAAGATTGACAACCTTAGCAAGCCTAGATCCCCACTCCTATTTCATCGCTTAGCCCTCTCCCCATTGGATCGAAGCCCGATACTACACTGATACTCACCCGGTTGGAGATCCAAGCCCCTTCTTTGCCCTCTTGATTGCACCAATTAGAGAGGCACATAAAGGGTCCAACATTTTTTTGGCGCTGTTGCTAGGGAGACGGTGCTAAATAGTCTTAGGAGTGAAATTTTGTTTGTATTTTTCTATTATTTTCTCTATTTCTGACAAGTTTATTACTCGCCTACTATGTTTTTTTCACTTTTCTGTTATTTTTATTATTCGCACTTTTTCAGAGGCCAGAGTAGACCTTGATGCATCACCAGTCAGCTCGACGAGTAATGTTTGTTACCCCTGCACTGGGGCATCACCGAGGACGCCCTAGACCCCACCCGCCTGGCACCATAGCTACCGTTGTTCCTTCACATCAGCTACCATCTGCACCGCCACAATGTTCATTTTTTTTCCATCTCCATTCTGTGTAACCTTCATCTTGTTCGTGTCGTAAACGTGGGGACAGGCAGCGGAAGCTTGAGCGTGGTCGTGTAGGAGCAAAAAAAAGACGACACTACATTTTTACACGTAGTTCCTAACAGGCGACAGTGTTTGGATTGTAGAGAGAGAAAATATGACACTGTTGTCAAACTCTGTGTATTTCTGCAGACTATGTAAAACCACTTGTAAATCTGTAGACTGTGTAAAGACACGGGAAAAATCCACAGAATTGGATAAACAATGGATGAGGATTAAAACCGATTAGTCGATTACTAAGAAGGAGAATAATCCAACAATGTCTACTTCTGATGTTGACCAGTGAAAAGTAGCAATGGACACCGAATTCGAGTCTCTGATAGAGAATCAAACATGGACAGTCACTGAGTTGCCAAAGGACCGAAATCCAATTCCATGCAAATGGATATTCAAGGTGAAGTATGACACTGAAGGAAGGCTAAATCATTACAAGGCCAGGCTAGTCGCCAAAGGCTTTTCCCAGATTTAAGATCTGGATTATTCTGAAACCTTCAGCCCAGTTGTCAAACATGCCTCGATCCGCCTACTTCTCTCCTTTGTAGTCGCAACAGATCTTGAAGTCCACTAGATGGATGTCCAGACAGCTTTCCTTAATGGAACCATCGAAGAAAAATCTATATGTCGCAGCCAGAGAGATACGAACTCAAAGAAAATAAAAAACACCTTGTATGCAAATTCACAAGGCTCTCTACGGGCTGAAACAATCACCTAGAGCCTGGTTCCAGAAGATCAACGCATTTCTGATAGAGAATGGTTTTATTCCAAACTCAGCAGACTCGAATGTCTACTTCAAGTTTGTATCAGATTACTTCATCATCATCACTCTCTATGTAGATGATACACTGCTACTCAGTAACGATCTGAATCTGATGAAGGATATGAAATGTATGTTGGCCCAGGAATACAAGATGATTGACATGGGTCCAGCCCACTATCGTCTCGAAATCCAGATCCAACGATATCGACCCAGCAGACTGATTTTCATCAGTCAGCAACTGATCTACACGCAACCAAACCTTGCATATTCAATCAATACACTTAGCCAGTTCCTATCAAATCCAGGCTTAACTCACTGAAAAGCGCTAAAAAGATCATGCAGTACATCCAAGCAATTAACTTTTAGCATCCCCTATAGAGGCAGCCAAACTGCCAATATCCTTGAAACCTACACAGATGCGGATTGGGCAGGAGATATCGATATCATAAAATCAACTTCTGGATTTGTATTTTTATACAACCAAGGCCCAATCTCATGGAACAGCCAGAAGCAGACCTCGGTTGCATTATCGTCAACGGAATCTGAATACATAGCTGCTACAAATGCAACCAAAGAGGCGATCTAGCTAAGGCAACTGCTTGTAGACCTCAACCATGCACAAACACTTTATGTTGGAGTTTAATCTTACTCCTACTCATCCCTTCGCCCTCATTCATCTCTCAAAAATTCCCTCTCTTTGATACAGTCTGCAGGAATACATGCAAAGTCAAAAATAGGCAAAATCACAAAGCTATCACCTACCTACCGCAGAGCACCATTAAATCAACGTTTTACGAAGAAACACGACTTTGACTTGTGAAGGGAACAAACCGCAAATCGTAGGGAGTCGTCAAAACATGTAAGTTATTACTTACGAGCACTTATGGAAGTCCTAAAGGCAACAGAACACAAGTCTCCGTCAACCATCGTAAGGTCCTCTTTCTTACGATCTCCTACGACGGAAAGAGTTGTGAGCGACGCTCCAATAACTGATCTACGGATCTTGTTTAACAACTGTTAATCATCTTGTAAACTGTAATTAGAATAAACCAAGAGATTCTCTGACAACTATATATACCTGAGCGAAGTGAAGGAGAGAGAGAGGTTTGTTGTGTTTTGAACAATCTGTAGATGCACAGAGCGATCAAACGACCAAAAGGTCTTCAGTAGCTAGCTCCTCAGAGTTAGTGATTTTACAAAGAGAGAGAGAGAGAGATCTAAAATTGTAGCTATTGTTTTGAAGTCGGAGCACGCGCTAATTAGCGCTATCGTATTGTATTCTGATTCCTTTTATATATATATAGATTTGCTACTGTTCAATCTTTACGTTCTTGTTGAATGCATTTGTCTCTCACTCTCTTACACACAAACACGGTTATCAGAAGCAGAGGATCGCATGGTTGTCCAAGACGTCTAATGTTTTGCAATCCTTCTGTTACGGTAGTCTAAAACTTTTTTTTTTGATAACCTGAAAGAACAAGCTCTTAACTCCGTTCTCCAAGCAATTCACATTCCTGAAATTGCAGTTATTATTGTGTTCATAGTCTTCATTGTTTTTCCTATTATTGGTAGAGACATCGTTTACATCATAATCGTAATCGTCTCTTTCATGTTTCATCTTCGGTGGCTTCCACTGTAGTCATAATCAATTGTAGACCACGCAGACCATTACATACACCAACACTTCCTACAACAATCTATTGTGACAATCAAAGCACAATAGCATTATCTCTCAATCCAAGATTTCACTCTCAAAGCAAACATATCGAAATCAGGTATCATTACCTTAGAGAGAAAATGCATTGCAAGGAAGTAGCAATGGTTTTCTACAGATCAAACTACATGGCAGCAGATTACTTCACAAAGGCTCTATCAAAGGAGCAACATCTCAAATTTAACGATATGTCAAATTTGAAGATCAAAGTTTTTCAGGATCCACATTAAGGGAGAGTGTTAGATTTCTTATGCTCAGCCTTAACAAATCGTTCAAGTAATGAGCATCATGAAAACAGCCGAAGGTCGACAACATACTTTGGACCTTCGCATTTTTCCAAACTTCGTTTTTCCCTTAAAATATTTTCGTTTTTACGGCACCATCGCCTTTTTGCACCTTAGGGATTTTTGTGCCTTAATCATTTTAAGGCACCTTCGCTTTTTTTGCATTTTTCGCACCTTTGAAAAAAATGAAACACTGTGACCAAATTTTATTTTAGAGGCACTGTCGAGTTTTTCGCATTTTTTGCACCTTTGGAAAAAATGCGACACTGTGACCAAAATCCAATTTAAAGACATTGTCGAGTTTTTCGCATTTTTCTCTGTCTTCGCTTTAAAGGCACCTTCAGGATTTACATGCTTTCTCTATTCAAGGGCACCTTCGCATTTTTCGGGTTTTCCCAACAGTGGTAGACCGACGTCGCCAACTTATTAGCAACCCTAAAAACAGTTGGACCGCTAAATATCCCAAGGTCGGTTACCCACTTTGTACATATACAAAGACTGGCGTAAATAACATTAAAAGCTTGTAAGATATTTTTGAAAACACTTGTAAATATATACTACTAGCTTAATCAAGAAATGTAAGTGTTGTTTTAGCATTATAATCAGAGTTCTTCTGTAGCCAGTGTTATCACGCTCAGCAAGCTGAAGTTATTACTTCAAGTCATTGTACTCACTGTTCGTATTTTTTGCCTGTCAAGATTTGCGATTAAATATGCAGAGTCGCATTTTTTGTAATTTTCAAAGCGCCTCAAATGTTAAGGAAATGACTCTAGCAAATTGTGGGGCTACTCTAAATGAGATTTAAGGACACTGTCGGGTTTTTTCACAAAAAGTCGACACTGTTGCCTGTGGCAGTTTAAATTCATTTCTGCAAAGTGACAGTTTTAGTTAATTTATGCAGACTACGGACCTCATTACTTAGTATAAATCAGTTGTTCATACATCTCTTTTCAAGTTCTGAAGTTTTTGATCAATAGATCAGCAAGTATTCAATAGTTAGCTCTCTCTCTCTCCCAAGCCTGCGAGCTTCAACACTCTTGAGCATTCTAGCTCACTTTTTAGAGTTGTTTAGAGATTGCTATTGCGCTTACTGCTTATCAACATTGCGCTTAATTCAGACTTTCATTTTAGCCGCTCAGAGATAGCTTAGAGTACGCGGCTTCAATCCGCAACTTATTGTACTCATTTACTTATGTTTCATTTTCATACGGAATCAATACTCTATCTTTTATTGCGTTCAGGTTCGTCTTAGAATGTATGCTTTTTTGTAGTTCTTCGCAATTAATTATTTGTTTGATAATTCAATGCATTATTGTTTGGCTACGTAATCACTGTAGCACTGATGATTCCAAAGCTAGTTACTATAAGATCAAACATGATTTCTATCACTATTGTTTTGTTCGAAATTAATAGACGTAGTCATGCATGAAGAAAGAGGAAGATAGTCTATTCCGCTGTGCACAATAAGTTTTCTTGCTTATTGTTCGAATTATTTTTATTCAAATCTTATTCGACCAATAAATTTTTTCTATTCAAATCTTATTCGACCTATCTTTCATATACCTCTTTCCAACATGGTATCAGAGCGTTGATTCTTCTTCAGGGCCTAATACTATTTCGATATCAGAACGAAAGCTCTAATACTTGATATCTTTCGTGATATCAAATTGATATCATATTCTTCAGTTCCTTTTATCGTTTCAGTATCAGAGAATTGATTTCCTGTTGTTGGCATTACTACATCTTAGCGTCATCGATACAATTGACAGACTAAGTTCCAGATGGATTCTCAAAATAAATCTGGTCTTATTGTAGACAAGCTGAATGGATCCAATTATCATTTGTGGAAATTCAAGATGAAGACCTTGCTAATCGCCAACGAGTTATGGGATGCTGTTATAGGTACATAAGTAAAACCTGAAGACAACACATAAGACTCAAAGTGAAAATCGAAGGATGGTAAAGCTTTCACGCTTATTATCCTCAATATATCAGATACATAGATTGGACATATAGCTGAAGCTAAAACTTCAAAAGACGTTTGGGACATCCTAAATTCACTATATGACGTGAGGGACGTAACTACTAAGTTACGTCTACGAAAGAAATTCTTCACATTCAGGATGTCTAATGGTGATTCTCTTCAGAGTCACACTAACTAGTTTAAGAATCTCTTGCAACAGATGGCCACTGTCGGATTAGTCATAGATGATCAAGACCCAATTATGACATTGCTTTCAAGCTTGCCCTCTACATATGAGAACTGGGTGATGATTATATCGACACACTTAGATTTAACTCTTACTAGAGTTATCACTATGTTGCTGCAAGAAGACAATAGAAGAAGTCAAGATACTTTGTCTACTTTCTCCTCTCAGGCTCTATATGTAATTTTGTAATTGTGTCAAGTGGTTTGCACCTTCATATTCCTATTTTTTGTGTGTTTGTTTTAGGATGATTCAAGCAGGTGTACCTACTACAGTTGGAATGGCTATTACAGGTCATCATAATGAGAAATCCTATCGAAGATATGATCAATTATGGAGATTCAAAAAATGGCTACAATGAATATTATTGTTGAAACTTTTAAGGATGGAAAAAGACGCAAGTATGAGAATGTGCTCAATGAGCTTGAAGGTGTTGATGTTCAGTGCGAGCTTACTGTGAGTGTTCCTAGATATTGTGGCAATTGATCTATAGGAAATTTTGGCTTCTACTGAAGTTCCATTAGATGCCATTATGAGTAATTTGAATGTTATTGAAAATGTTGATATAGGAGTTAAATCGAATGATAATGTTTCGAAGTTGCAGGTGGATAGTATTACAAATCAGAAATAGCATTGTGGTTCTGGAAGACAGTTTGTTGATTGTAATCATGTAGTGGGTGTGCAACAAATTGGTTTAGCTGGGATGCAGCTTCTATTTCTAAAGAGGCATTGGATCCGAATGACCTTGTGAATATTGATGTTGATGAGCTTGTTTGAGAATGGCTAGATGCACGGAAATCTCTTGGCTATTGTTATATGGATTCTTCCGTAACAAATAATATTGGCCAACAATTTGGATACTTCGATAATTGTACTATGAATATAAGTATTGGTCCAGAATTTCTAAAGATGTTTTTCTAGAAGCAGCAGAAAACTGATTGAAACAATACTGAAAATTTGTATGTAGGGCTTTTTTTTGTAATTCCATCAATTAAACTATTCAGACTTTTATGAAGTTGTAATTTTGTAATCAATTTCCATAAATTCCGTTTTACATGATGTTACAGAAATTTCTTCCTAAATTGTTGTGGATTCTCTCTCTCTCTCTCTCTCTCTCTCTCTCTCTCTCTCTCTCTCTCTCTCTCTCTCTCTCTCTCTCTCTCTCTCTCTCTCTCTCTCTCTCTCTCTCTCTCTCTCTCTCTCTCTCTCTCTCTCTCTCTCTCTCTCGATATGAAGGTCTTTGTCGTGCAGTCAGTCAGTCAGGAAGTAGGCTGCTCGCAATATAAGTATAAAGAAAAGTAGAGTTGGTAATAATCGGGGGCCTATATTATGAAAAATAATATAGGGCCCAAAATGGCCTAAAAATTAGGTGAAAGGCAATTACATGATTGTAACAGGAGGGGTGGTTAGTGAGGGAGAGAGAATTTGAGCGAGAGAGAGAGAGAGAGAGAGAGAGAGAGAGAGAGAGAGAGAGAGAGAGAGAGAGAGAGAGAGAGAGAGAGAGAGAGAGAGAGAGAGAGAGAGAGAGAGAGAGAGAGAGAGAGAGAGAGAGTCTATAAGCTAGTGTCTGCATATTTTTTAGGGTTAAGGGATTTTGAGGATTAAAGATGAAAATAGTAATGTGAGACAGAGAGAGCAACTGCTGCTCCGACGAGGGGCAAAAAACCAATGAAGATCCACAAGGAAGAAAAGATGATAGAGAGAGAGGGGGGGTGGTTATTGCACGTTAGCTTTGACACCCCACCATCCAGATCTTTGCCACGTGGTATACCAATCATCTCAATGGTCAATTACCAAAACGTGGCAAACTTTGAACACCTACGATTTGATCCGACAGTGGAGAGCTTTGGATCCTTTCGCGCCGGTAAGGTATGTCGAGATAGACAAAAGGCACACAACCCATAGGACTAAATGCACTATGTGTTCGTCCTAGACCACCTAGATCTACGCCACCTGGCACATAGCACCACGTGGACAGATTTAAACCGATGATCCTCTAAAGCTTCGCAAGATCTAGTCATTTACAGTGCGCTATCGTTGAGGCCTTTCATTCTCAATGTGCCATAGCTATAAGACGGAGAAGGATTGATCTCATTAGGGCTAGTGCACCGCATGCACTCCCTGCACCATGTTAGGGAGTGCAATGGTGCAATCCTCACAATTGCTCTCCTTGAAAAAAAAAATTGTTGTGTTCTCAGCCACAGAAGCTCTCCCTAACATGGTGTAGGGAAAGCCTGCGGTGCACTTCCTAAGTTATAGCCATAGACGGACTGTCAATGTCAGCGCCTGCCTAGCACCTGGGTCACTAACTAGCCAAAGTATCCAAAATGTAGAGGGCCAAGGGGTCACTTTCCCTAAGTCCATGAAGCCCCTTCTTTTGAATAGTCTCAAGCCTATGCTGAGGCCTTTCACCATTTTATGGGTTTTTTTTACATATTACACGTTCACCTAGGAATGGCATGGTCTACATATTAAGCTACCATGTCTCTTTTCCGCTCGGGAGGAGGCTATGAGTTTCTATGGTCCACATATTAGGCTACCCTGTCTCTTTTCCCTGGAGGAGGCTATGAGTTTCTATGGTTCAGATATTAGACTACCATGTTAGACTACCATGTTGCATTTCCACACCAAAGGAGGCTATGAGTAGAATGTTATGTGCCCAATCTTTGTGCAACTCATTGTCAAGTGCTACTCTTCGAAGACATATGTCGTTGCACACGTCACTATTCATGTTGATCTCATTGGTGGAAGGATTTCACCCAACCCATGGAGGCGAGGAGTTGAGTTTCTTCTTTTGTTGCAAACATGTTCATCCCCACAAGGTTACGACCATGGCTTGCTTTCCCAACTTATCAAAAATCTTGAGATCCAAGACTTTCCATCCACTTCTTTAGAAACATGCCCCTGCAAATGTCCCCTTTTGGGGGATGAAGGTCAAGAAGGGCCTTTGACATAGGGCTATATCTCAAGGTGAAGCACTGCACATGAGGGCCCTAACTTGTTTTCATGTAGGATACCGTTGGAAAGCTCTTTTTGACACTTTTCAACGGTATAATTTCTGTCTCCATCGGGGGTACAATTAAAAAGTTATACTATTTTTTATTGTTAATTGCATATTCTTGTGGGTTGTCCCTAACTCCGAATTATAGCATTATTAATGAGCTACATTACGTAGATTTCAAATTTGAGTGTTTGAGAAAAAATATGAAGAAAATCTTTACAAAGGGTCTTTTTGGATTTAGAACTCCTCGATTGATTATCGTTTGGAAGCTGAAGCGAATTGATACTTGGCCTTCGATTTGATGTGCACTTGAGTCACCAAAGTAGATGTACTTTGAATTTGCTTGTGTATGTTTTTCAAATAAGGACTTCAATAGAGTCATGTGCTAAGAAGCACCTGAATCAAGATAGCATCAATGGGCATCTCTACTGTGTTGATTTTGTACCATCAGCAGCGTTGAATCTTTGTGAGAGGCTCTGGCAGAATCAAAACTTCCATCCTACTGTGACATCTTCTTCTTTGCTTCACTATGCTTGAGTACTTGAGAGTCCTTGATGTCGTGATTGGTTCTCTTGCAATACTTGTAGAAGAGTTTGGTCTTCGGTTTCTATGGCTGTCGATCGTGTTGTTGTTGTTGATGGTTCAAATCAGTCTGTTCAACCTTAGTCTTCTTGTCCTTTGAATTCTTCTTCTTGGACTATTGCTTATTCGAATAGAGGATGATTGTCTTCATATTTGACGAGGACAAGCTTTTCCTTCTTACTTCTTCCTACAATAGACTTGTTGTCAGCTTTTGGAGTGATAGAGCAGGAGTGTTGCTCAAGAGAAACACTAGGTTGTTGTAAGAGGGAGGAAGACTGGACAATCAGAGACATGTTATAGTCTTTGTCCGATACCGGCAAACCTACTGGAGCTAGTTGATTAAGTAGCTTCTTAAAATTGTTCAGATGATCAGTGACTGAAGTTCCTCCACTCATTTTGAGCGATAGAAACTTCTTTCTCAAGAAGAGACGAGTTGACACATCTGTCATTTCGTATAGATCAAACAAGATACCCCATGCTTATTTGGAAGTGGAATAGCTAGCTACGTGAGCTATTTCATCACTCTCGTTGATCCTATATATAGAGGAACAGGAGAGATGATTAGTTTTAAGCTACATGATTAGAAGAACAACTTTAGACTTAATTCTAATAGCTTTTGGATACAAAATGTCATGAACTCTATTTTGTAAATAAATGATGTAAGTTTTTGGCTATGCAATGTCTTTTTGTAATTAGCTGGTGTAGTTTTTGTTGTAATTAAATGATGTAATTTTTGTTGTAATTAAATGGTGTAATTTTTCATGTATTAACATGTATTATATATTGCATGATGTTTTTAACGTTTATAGTATTATGGAGACAAAGACGATTTTGGAGGGACTGGACTCATTGCATTTTCGAAACGACATAGGGAAACAATTCAAAAAATGTGACAAGCATCGTTGGAGTATCTTTGTTGACGATCAATGAGCCAACGAAATGACATTCCAATCCAAGAATACAATCATTCGTTTGAAGCGAAAGATGATATAATGCAAGATTTGATACATTCGTACTATCCTCCTCATGAGACCACTCCAATTGATAGAAATGATGCACAACACAATTGTAGATAAGAAGCTAACTTCACAACTCAAGAAAATGTCAAAGACATGAGAACCGAAGGTGAAACAAGCATGAGAACCGAAGCTACAACTCCTTTATATGAAGGGGCAAGTGTTTCTAGACTGTCAGCATGCTTGCTCATCCTAAATCTTCAAGTTGTGTACAAATGGAGTAATCAAAGTGTTGATGCATTATTCAGGTGACTATTCATATAACTTGAATATTTTTTGTTACTATTCAATACTAACTAGTTGACAAAGTTTGTAACGCTGAGCATTTGCCATAGGTTGTTACATTCACTATTACTTGAGGGCAATACAATTTCAAATTCAAGGAAAGATGTTAAAAAAATATTGGCGATGCTTCGAATGGGTACAATTGCATTCATGCATGTCCAAATGATTGCATATTATACAAGGGTGTACATGAATCAAAAACAAGTTGCCCTAAGTGTGAATCTCCACGATATCGGCAAGATGTGCAAGGAACCAAAGTTGCATCCAAGGTTGTGCGCCATTTTCCAATATTATCGCGCATCCAACACATGTTCTGTTGTGAGTCCTTGGCCAAATCGATGGATTGGCATGCTCGGAATTGATCCACTGATGGTGTCATGAGAACACCATGTGATAGTACGGCCAGAAAACACATTGTAGAAGAGTGGTCGATATTTCGTACAGAGCCAAGACATTTAAGACTTGGGTTGGCCATGGATGGTATTAATCCTCATGGCCATCGATCTTCTACTTGGACAATATGGCAGTGATGCTTGTGAATTACAACATACCTCCATGGATGACAATGAAAAAAAGGTCAACTTTTACTTGCTCTCATCATTCCCGGTCGTTACAAGGTAAAAGACATGGATGTCTATCTAGAGCCTATTGTCAAGGAGTTGCAAATTCTTTGAAGAGGGATTCGTGTATACGACATTTCAATCCTACGAGAATTTGAACTAAAAGGTATTTGATGTGGATGATGCATGATTATCCTGGATTGGGTGAGTGTAGTGATTTTTCTATTTCCGGATACCATGCTTGTAATATATGTGAAAATAATCTCCCTGCATGATGCAAACATCTTAGGAAAGTCATATATTTCGGTCATCGTAAATATCGTCCATTCAACAATAGTCTTCATAGAACTCGTTTTTGTCGACCAGGAGACAAAGTGGAGGCACGCCCTCCACCAGAAAGATTAACGAGTGAAGATTGGCTTGAGAAATGGAACAATGGAACGGAGAATTCCACTTCCATAGAGGGTATGAAAGGTTATCCATATTGGATGACATTAAAAATAAATCATTTATTGGATCCAATGCAAACTTATAAAAATATTAGAGAGTGACTATGGAGACACTTCAATCAGTCAGAAGGTTTGTATGCATGAGTCCTTGATGAACTAAAAGATTTTGTTCAAATGTGACACTTGTTGACTAAAAATGGACAAGAGTCAAGGTCAAGATCAACTCGTGCACCGTGGATTTTGTCGAAGGAAGAGAGTATGCATATAAAGGCAGTTATTTGACATATGCGATTTCCCACTGGATATGCGGGGTCTATAAGAGGGGCATTTACCACAGACGACAGATTATCCGGATTAAAGTCTCATGATTGGCACAAGATGATACAGGTATATGTATTTGATGTTTTTAATTAGTGACGCATATAATCAAGATTATTTGCAAAAAATGTCATGACAATTATATTCCGGCCTATTTATGTTGACAACATGTATTTCCGGTGGCATTGAAAGGGTGTTTCACCGAAGATATACGAAACGTTATCTCAGAATTGTCGACCTTTACAAGGTATTGCTCATGAGTCTTAATGTCATTCAAATGAGCACATTTCGCATGTATATGTATATTATTGACACATTTCTATTTTTGTATGCGACGAATATGTAGATGGATATCTTTGAAAGACATAAATACAAAAGATATAGGACGCATGCATCTCAAAGCTATCGAGATTGTTTGTGCTTTCAAGAGATGCCTTTCTCCATCACTCATGGACATCCAAATTCACCTATTGGTTCATCTTGTCGATGAGGTGGAGCTAGCGGGCCCTGTGAGTGCAAGATGGATGTTTTTTTTAGAGCGATTTATGAAAGTCCTAAAAGATTTTATTCTCCAAAAAGCGCATGTAGAAGGTAGTATGGCAGAAGGTTGGATGGCACAAGAGTCTTTGTTTTACATTACAGAGTACTTGACACAATTAGATCCAGGGGCTCCAAGACTGTGGCATGATAGTGATGACGAGAGCAACAAACAAGGGAGCATTCCACAAGGAAAAGGAACGTGAGACAAGAAAAAAGAATATTTTCCAAAATATTGAGCTCAAAGATGCGACAATATACAATCATGACGAAGAAGATGAAAGTGATTGTGATATGGAAAATCATGCAGAAGAGAATCTGCATAATGAAGAGGAAGAAACAATTGATTATCTCGTGGAGCCAAATGAGCATGACGATTGGGATGTCACTGACAATGATGTAAGAGCCGAAAGTCAAATCAATGAAAACATTGATGATGATACTTCTAATCTTCCAACAAGAGTAGACCATCTTTATGAAATCCGTGAAAGAATTAGACTACTAGATGAGTGTGAAAGTGATGCAAACGATCTAGAAGACGAACTGCAGGCACCTATATCAGGAAGTATATGTAGGCTTGAACTATGTTTAGAACTTGACTCAGATGAATGGCGAGATATCAATGATGATGTAAATGAGGAATTGTCTACAGTTGAGATTGATTGAATTGTATTAAATAATATATTCAATTGTTGCTAGTAGAGACTTTTTGTGTTTATATATCTCAACATTTCATACAACATTTCACACTTCTCTTCTTTTTTATTCTATTAAGATATTTGTAATTAAATAAATTTTATTGTAGTTACTCATGAAACATATTCTTAAAGACATATCTAAAGTTTCACACCAATGTGCACAAGAGGCTAATGATCACACAATTAACGTCCCTTTGTCAGAATTTTTGCTCATAGATACAAAAAAGAGCAATTGGGAAGAGCAACGGTGGATGGCCCAAATTTTGTAGCCACCATATATACTCTCACCTGATAAAATCTTGCAAGATTTGGCACTATATATTGTAGCTCCAACCCATATATACTCTCACCTGATCAAATCTTGCAAGATTCAGCACTATATACTGTGGCTTCAAAAACTAAGATGAAAAAAAAAGGCCTGGATCCAAACGAAAGCCTAGCAAGCGAAGCCGCTCCTTATGTGGCAGTGATGGTGGTGCTGAGTGTAAGAGCCTATAAAAAATTCTTTACGTATCAGCGATGGTAATGAGAAACGCCCTCTTACGATAATTACTCGCAGGTCTTATATAGTTCATAATGTCTCGTAAAAGGATTTTCTACAAGCAGTCATGGTACTGAGCATATGACCTCGTAAATTGATGTTAGTACTAAGCATAAGATCCCAAAAAAACTTTCTTACGGTGGTGTTGAGCATAAGATCTTGTAAAAACCTCCTTATGTAGTAGTGATGGTACTAACAAACGACCTCTTATGACACTTACTCGTAGGTCTTATTTTGTTCATAATGTTTCATAAAAGGATTCCTTGCAGTCGTTCATGGTGGTACTGAGCGTATGACCTCATAGAAACCTCCTTATGTGACAGTGATTGTCATAATGAGTGGACAAAATTTCCTTACATGGCAATGATGGTGGTAATGAGCATAAGACCTATTACAACTCCCATGATTCTTCGATTGCCTTGAAGGTTGACGCACACCTCATACTAGTGACGACGCACCATATCCACCCATCCATAGGGTCACATCTGACCCACCCCCATGCACTGGAGATATCAACATCCTCATGCCTAGTCAATTGAGCCTCTTGCGATAACTGGTGTCCCATACCACCAGCCATCGCCCTTGGCTCTCCCTAGCACACATGTGTTGGCCTGGAGATACAGCCTAGCTAATGCACGTGCTCTCCATCCACCAACTCTTGGGTAGACTGAGTGAATCGAAAAAGAGAAGCCCCACCATTATATAGGCATAGCATAGTGGGTCCCATCAAGCATGGTCCTGTCGGTGACACGTGACCACCTAGGATGGTGACGTGTGGCACCAAAATATGTCGATAATGCCAAACTTGTGTCATGCCCCTTGCAAGGTCGTCACTGAAGGGCGTGGTACATAACATTCCCTCCCCCATAAAAACTTCCTTCTATGGGATAAAACCAAGGAATCTAAGTCACATATCGTCTTTCTTCTCCCAGGTCTCCTCATCATTTGACTTACCTTTCCAATGAATCAGATGTTCAGAAATCAAACGATTTCTCAACTGATGGCGTCGAGTATCCATGATCTCTCCGATTCATGGGGTATAAAGAGAGTCAAATTCTCCAATAACACCAGATTATGTGTTGGAATCAGGTTATCTTTTCCACCAAGTCATTCCTTTAAATGACTAACATGGAATACATGATGGACCTTAGTTCAAATAGGGAGTTCTAGTCGATATACAGTCCTACCAATCTTGTTAACAACCTTGAAAGAACCGCTAACACGTGGAGATAACTTTGAAAATTTTCCCGTTCGAAGTTTCTTAGAGTCCTTTGGGATTCTAAGATACACCCATGGATGAAAAACTGGACGACCCGTGACTGCTGCCAGATCCGTGACTTGGAGATGTGTCACGAGACATTCTCAAATTCTCGAAGTGAGCGGCATTAGTTAGCATAGAATTGGGCTCGATCCTAAGCCAATCTAATGCTTTCTCTAGCCACCTGCAACATTTCATGCATATCATGCAAGAAATCCACTGTAGCTTGTACCTTGAGACCCTTGAGTCCAACGGAGATAGGGGAAAGAGGCTGAAAGTCATACAAGAGCAAAGAAGGACTAAAGCCAGTGGCAGAATGATTCATACTATTGTATGAGAACTCGCAGAGAAAGATACAACTCGGATTGAAACTCAACAAATCTCACGAATTTCTTGGAATCCTGCTTTCCAAGATTATTTCATAAGGTGGAGTTTGATTTACCTTACCACGACTAGGCCATATATATGCTATGTTGGTATTGTTAGTCAGTTTATGGCAGCACCCAAGGAAACGCATTGGAAGGCAGCTAAATGCATTTTGCGATATGTCAAAAGCACTTTCGATTATGGCTTTGTGTACAGGAAGCGTGAAGGTTTACTTGAGTTATATGGCTATGTGGATGCGGATTGGGGAGGTGATTGTGCTGATCGTAGATCTACCACAAGGTATGTATTCTAGTTTTGTGGCAGTTGCTTTTCCTAGTCTAGTAAGAAGCAAAGTACATTGTTAATACAAACGATCGTACATGTTTCTTGCTCTATAAACTATAATGCTAAATACAATGCTTTTTGAAATCTTTGTTTACATTGATAGCATGTTCATCTTACATCATTAAGTTATCAGGTGAAAAGATTTGATTGCCTGAAAAATTTCAAGTTCTTTCAATAAAATTGCCAACAATTGTTTTTTTGTGACATGATTTGATAGTAAGGCATAACATAGAATCAAATGTATCACTTTTTTTTTTTATACGCTCTTTTTCACTTTTGCTTGAGCAAATACTACAAGTATTTTGCTTATAGATCTTGATTCAACATCTTGTTCATGTTTCAAAATTTTTGTTGAAAACCGCCTTAGGTTGTGCATAGTTGTTTCATAGCTATATTAATGCTTCCGAAACAAAGATTTTTCAGGTAGATTGCATCTTTTTCAATTTCTAATGTGTTTGTATATGCCAATTTAGCTTATATGTTGTAAAGCAAATCTCTTAAACTGTGTACATATAAATTTCTAGTACATTGGAAATTGCAAATTTAAATTGTTTCTTATCTTGTATCACATATTTGATTCTAGTATAGTATGTTCAAAGTAATAATCTTCTCTTTAAAATAATATTGCTTTTTGTAAAGTTAGTTTCTACAATATCTCTATTGCTGGTTTTCCAATGTATATGTTTTTGTACAATTGAATATTTAAGACTACTTATTTAAAAACCCAAAAAATTCCGTTCTACAATATATATAAGTTAAACAGATACAAAAATGGCTACCGTAAAAAGCTTTTTTGAGAGTTTGGCAATGTCAATACAACATGAAAGTAGGCCACAAGAAATAAGTTTTCAAGCGATTATACAATGTTTAACATGTTTAGATAAAGATCCAATTGAGATTCATTGGCAAAAAATACATTTTGAGACAAATGAATTTCAAAATATGCACAAAAGAACATCTGGTATGCCAAAATATCTTATCAAAGATCAAAGACAAACAAACTACACTAGTATATATCTCGATGAATTTATGCTTAATTTGGCTTATCTTGCTTTAAACATGAACAATATGTAGGTCTTAATCAAAATACGTCAAAACTCAAAAGGTCCTATTAGGTAGAGCTAAAAATCAAAGAGGAGGCTCATCAAATGAAATCAATGAGCATTATGGAGAGAAATTTTGTGAACCTGACATTCACTTCTTGAAATATATTTTTGTTGTTGTACACTTTTGCTCTAAAACTAATGTAGTGTTATTTGCATTATTAACTCACTTCGTGTCAACTTCTGTTTGAGATTGTTTAAACATCATTCACTATTATGCAAGACCGATTTAGATATTTTTACTAAGAAATCTGAAATAGTTTTCACAATCAGCTTTCGATTATTCAACTAGAGCAGCTTCTTGGTATTTACATGTAAATTGTATATTTTCATTATTATAAAAGAATCCATACTAAAAATTTAACTGATAATGTAAAGCTACATTTTGAGTTTTTTTTACTACACTGAACGATTTTCTGAAGAGACATTTTATAATTTTGACTTTTATAACTTCAATCTAGTTATATATAGTTTGGGTTCTATCAAAACATTCCAGATGCTGCTTAAAACATTGAGTCATCATTTTTCTTGTCAAAATACCAAGAGTAGCCTGACTTACTAAATGCATTGCTGGATTTTTATAGTGTTTGATCCCTCAATGCTAAGTTTTCATATTTACATTACCACAATACTATACTAAGTCGATGTTTAAGAGCACGTCTTTCAACTTAGTTCTCCTTTTTATTTCATTCCAAGAGATTTAGTATCACTTCAACTTATGTAATTCTCCACTGCAATACTTCGACATGATCCATTTTCATACTTTCAGCTCCATGGGTATTTTCATTCTGGTCAATTCAGTTTATGCAGTTCTAATCATGCTGAAGTTTATTGCACATACTAGAATGGAGATTACAGAATTTGAAGCACCCTCAGAAATAGACCTAGTTCCGACTATATGACATCAAAAACTGGAACCTGAGGATACATACATCAGCATAATTACAGAAAAATATCATTAGGGACAGAATAGCACCAAAAGCTGCGCCAAAGCTAATGGACTGGTATAGCATTAACAGGGGATGAGAGTGTGATATAGCAAAGTCGCTTTCTAGCCTACCAAAACCTTGTAATTACATGCACAATGGAAAAACTGGCTCATAGAAACTAATCACATATACATGCTATACATGGACATTAACACTCATGAGAAATCATCTCTTGTTACAGTAACAAAACACGTTTCACTGCCTTAATCAAAATTCTTAAATCAGCATCAATAAGAACCTTATTAGGTGCTGGAGCCTAAAGATATATATTCGCCAGCAAGAATAAGATGCCAGGACCAGATAGCTGGCATTGATATGAAATCTCACAAGCAAACTGGTTAGTTGATAAGGTCTATGCTCACACATTATATTCAATACAGAACTGCCATTGTTTTCTTGTCGGGTGCCATAAAAGCACGTAAAATAGCTAGCATGACCATCAGCCCCAATAGTGATCATTTGGTTGAACAAAGCTGGATGTAATCGATCAAAAAAAATCTGAACATATGGGTATGATGACGAGCGTTTCACCACTTAAAGAACAAGTATTTGAAATGGCATATGCTGTAATATTAACTACGTTATTCAGGATCCAAAATTATCTGCTAGGCTGACATTTGAGGAACAAATGCTGATGAGATGTGAAAATGTTCTTATCTTTCAAAAATGCAAGGACGCTCTAGAGAGCTTTGAAGCAGCTCACAACTAAGAATTTCTAATCTTACTGGCACATTCTAGGATATGAAAGTTATCGAGTCTGAAATTATACTCTCTTTTAACTTCCAGAATATACATGTGCAATTCCTCTCCAAACTGAGTTTTCATCTAGCACAGTTACTAGAGCAGACTAGAATATTCTAACATTGAAAACTATCATAAAATAGAATAGCCTATGATAAAGGGTAGTAGCAACTGCTCTCTTTCCAGAGAAATGGATGTCAAACGGAGTTTTTAAAAACCAAAGCCTTCAGGTTATGCATTCATCAAGTTGCTACGCCAGAATGTGATGCAAAATGGGCCAAGCTAAAAAAAGAGCTAACTATTTGCCAAAATGACATGGTCTGAGTCCGTTTGACTATGATCTACTCTTTGTTTTCCACATTTTCTGAACTTTCTTCAACAGCCTTCCCTTCTGTCACCTCTACTTCCTTTACGTGCTCTCCCTCACCGTCCCTGTTTTGTTTAGCAATCTGACCTACTTTCACATACTTGCTCATGAATTTGAACTCCCAGTCAGACAATGCTTCGAGCTCATATGCACCAAGTCCTTCCAAGTTGCCAGTCAAATCCTGTTCCTCAAATGACATTTTAGCCAAGGCTCGGCTGGCATCCCTTCCAGCAAACAAAGCATAAGGTCCACCCGGTCCATAAAAACCCCTGCACAATTTGCACCATTAAATACAGCTCTCTCAAGGACCTCGGGCATTACACCCAGAAGCAGAAGCTGGTTTATGAATGTAGAGAAGCTTCACAAACTGGAATATTCACAAGGCATGATAATTAGTCCAATTTTTTAGTCTCCACTGTCCAGTACATATAGCAACAAAAAATCATAAATTATCTGTACTGGATTCAGGTAGCATATATAATAATGGAACGTAAAATTTGTACTCGTCTTCGGGAGTGAATGTGTCAAATTAATAACAGACCAACAAGACAAAAGTGGTAGTTAGAGGTTAAATGATCAAATGTGGAGGATAGAACGAAAGCTAAGTATATCTAAGAGCGGCCACAACTTGCCAGTCCAAAATATCTCTCTCTCTCTCTCTCTCTCTCTCTCTCTCTCTCTCTCTCTGGCCATATGCAGGAAACTAGTTGTGCCACTCCTTGGTGATGCAGAAGGGGCTGTGCATCTCCAGCACCTTGCTGCAGGAAAGTCTGAGCCATTTTGAATCTGCTGTGCACTTCCCCTGGATATGTGACCTAACCAGGGTTAAAGACCTCCACTCCCTGAGTTTGTCTACAGTTTTGCTGATGCTTCTTGCTGCTGCATCTGTAGGTTGGTGCATGTGGCCGCACGGGCTTCATGGCAGGCAGGGGGACAGCCCCCCCCCCCCCGCGGGTGGTGGCTGGGTATAGCCCATGTGGGCAGTACTCTCTCTCTCTCTCTCTCTCTCTCTCTCTCTCAATGGAGCTTTGGGCAACAAAGTTCTCGGAGCACAAAAACTCTTTCTTCGAACTGCATGCGGATCCAAGTTACCACTCCTCGAATGCATATGTAAAGGATCGTGTTGGCATTTCACTTAGAACTTCATTCCTCTGGGAATTATGGTTTAAGCGTTGAGTGTGAGTTGTTTTATGGAAACAATCATAAAATATGATGTGAAGTAGATTATCGTTTGTGAAAGCGACATGTGACACATCACAAAATCTTGGAAGTCCATAAAGCTTCTCAAAAGCAGTTTACAGCTCATCAAATGTCCATAAAGAATTTGCGGGAGCACATTACACCTCATAAAAAATCAAAATCTATGAGCCATACAAATATTTTCAGTCATAACATAAAATGCCAATTTAATCCTTCACACTTGAGAAAAGTCTCTTTAGTGACATTTGCACCTGTTAAAGCGGCAATAAAAGTATGATGAGGCCAGTCGGTTCAACAGCTGTTCAATTATGGCTAGGCCTAGTGGTCACACCGCAATTTCACGGCCATTTTGCCAGGTGCAAAAGGTCACTACAGACCATTCCCCAATACAAAACCTCCCTTCCAGTAGACTGTGATCTCAAACCTCAAACACCAAGTACTCTTGTCCTCTTTACTGATGCTCCCACTATGTTTTCAAAGGGCTCTTTCATAGTTTTTTTCCCCATCTTCTTGTTACTGAGTGTTCTTGTATGTATCCAGGTTATGTCTAAGATAATATCTGACATAACAAAAGATACGTGCAATCTTTGACCCTATACAGTCCAACCACAAAGTTTTAGGCCATCAACTTCACTATGCATAGCATAGACCAAATGCTAGGACATCCCTATTCATGTCGAGATATAAAAAAAAGTAGCTCCGAGTAGTCAGTTTACTTCATCTCATAGCAGCTTTTTTTGTATCAGTTCACATTCTTTCTTTGTTTTGCCTTACTGGCTCTACTTGTACTCGCTGTCCCATGCCCCCCGGGGAGGTTAAATTCAATTCTCCTCTGTCTTGGAAAGTGGGTGACAAAAAAAACTTACAAGTGTAGTAGACCACTGCGAGTATTTCCTTTCCATGATTAAACTAAGCATGGCAGTAGATTGACAACGTGACTGAAAGTAGTGCATATCTTCGATATAACCATCTAAATAAACTCGTCAGAGGAAAATCACCAGTGCTTGATGAGGCTAGAGTCAGATTTCGTGATGCCCTTCTAAACACTTCAAAAAAGCAGCGCTTTCTGTGAATAGGCGACAGCGGAAACTTCAGAATGAGCAAAAATGGGAAGCAGATAATAGATGCAGAAGCATGGCAAACCTGGAATAGGTAACATCGTAGATCTGGCCTTTGATAGCCATCAACAGAGGCTTAGTTGGATCCGTGCCATCATATGCCTTGAGCTCCTCTTCAGTCACATCACCCAGCTGAGCAGGTGGAGGAGGTGGCTCCATGGGCACGAAAGGTGGCTCAGGGACGGCCGTGAGCGAGGAATAGAGATAGTAAACCCCAACCAGCACTGCTAGAAGTGTGAAGAAAGCTACAGGCGACAGACCTGTGTATGATGGAATAGCCTCCAGCAAATCGCCCACAATCCCCATACCTTCTTACTCACTGATACCGATACCGAAACCGATCTGGGTCTTCCTTCTGATCTGATCTTGTGCTTTGCAAACAACAGAGAAGATCAACAGCAGTGTGATGCTAAGAGTTTGATCGATCTGCAAGCAGACAGAAAATGAAAGGAAAACACAGCAGCTGAGCAATGTTTCTAGATCAAGTGAGAAGGCTGAGGGAAAAGTCTGCTTCAGTGGAAGGAAAAGGAAGACAAAAGAAAACTATTAGCAACACTCAAAGGATGAGCAGGAAATAAATAGCTTATAAAAGCACATTTAGGACAACCTCATGGTCAAAACTAAGGAGTTTGTATGTTATACTTTAGCAAGTTAGGTAATTGCATATGTGAGAGTGAGATCACCACAAGAATTAAGCTAGAAGAAGTTGGTAACAAGTCTTATAAATGCTAGAAAACGTTGGATCAACTTATTTTTCAACTCCGTTTCAGGTGCAAGCACGGCCAACTCTCATCCAACCATTTAAAGAATATCATGATCAATATCCATCATGATGATGAAATGCATCTATTTTTCTTCATCCTTGGATGAGGATGGATCATGGGGCCCTCATACACCCTATCAGGAGTTGAGGGATACACTTATTCAAAAGGGTTCTCCTATGAGCGGCATGCTGGTGAATAATTAACTATGTTCCTCTAGTTGGGTTAGGAGTTTGACTCCTATCAACCTTTAAAAGTGTCTACATACATCAAGGAAAAAAAGAATCCAAAACTTAATAAGATCTTAGAGGTCCACATCCTCGTCTCTTATACGCACAAGTCTAGGGGCTGGCTATAAGCCCCAAGACCACACATCACTTAGCATGTGTAAGGGAGGATCCGAGGCATGGAAGAGTGGCGCTAGGGGCATGTGTGAGAATTCCCAACATGAGGTCAAAGATGTTGAAACTTCAAAACAATCATAGGGGGTGACATTTGTCACCCTGCAATTGGAGTGGACATTAAACCTTAACATAGGGCATTCTTGAGGGACAGTGACAAAGAAATATTAATCACATCCATATTAGTAGAACTTGGAAGCGTATTGAGATGAGATGCGCTCTTATTGCCTGTTAAACCTCAATTTTCTCATGCACACAAACCAAATGTCAACATGTAGCAAAAACTCTCATCTAAGGGCAGCAAATCTCGACCACCGTGATTTAAAAAACTTGTTACAAACCTTATTTATTGGGTGTCAACAAAACTAAGAAACATTGAGAATGGGGACAACATGATCACAATTTTGGGGAGTTGTGATTAATCTCGGGATATACTTGAGTTGGGGCTCAATGGGCCCTAAGGAAGTACTCATAGTCCCAGTGTTTGAGCAATGTATTTAGGTCCAAAGAATGCGCTTGAGTTGTCCCTGTATGGCAAAGGGCCCTGTTTTTTCCAAATGGACCAATGGCAATGGCAAGCCTCCTTTTTGGATAAGGGACTTGTCGAGCATCCAAGCGTTAATTAACCAATTTGGCAACCAGAAAAAATCTAAGGGTTAAAGAATGATTATCTTGTCTTAGGGCCAATTCTCACTATCCTTTAGGCTAGGCTAAATTCAAATATTTCCCTTGAAGTTTATTAAGTTAATTCCCAAAAAAAAAGTAAATTGCATTCAACCTTTACATTAGCATTCTACAATGAATGATCACATCGAGTGATGTTATCTTTATGTTGAAATGTGGATCTGAAGGTAACCAGTCAATGTCAGATTCAAACTTGCCTTGATTTTCTTGTGATAAAATTGACATAAAGGGCAAATTCAACCTCACATCCACATCAACCTTTAGTTATAGGAGTCAACACCTATGTAGAGAGAGAGAGAGAGAGAGAGAGAGAGAGAGAGAGAGAGAGAGAGAGAGAGAGAGAGAGAGAGAGAGAGAGAGAGAGAGAGAGAGAGAGAGAGAGAGAACTCAAACCACCAATGAGCTTCTTACAAGTATCATGAATTGAAAGGAGAACTAAGAAGCGAGGAAAACTTGACTTTATGATTGTTTTTGTCGAAGTTAAAAATAAGAGAGTGATGCTTGGGCATTTGAGATTTTTGTCATATCTTTTCAATGATGTCAACAAAGCAACCTACTTGTACTATGGATGATACTTTCAATATAAAATATCATCAACGATTGATTCATCAAAAGCATGTGTTGTTGTGAAATTCAACTAAAGCCCACAAGTCGTCTTTTTTTATTTGTGCTTAATTATTTTTCTTTGAGATCTAAAAGATGGACTGTATTCAACAAAAGTGTGCATTTTTATTGGCAGGTTCTTTTTTTGCCTTGAAATCATATAGTCGTGATCAAACAATAATCAAAGAAAAAAACAAAATATGTTCCATTCTAAACCAGAAATACATGTTTACATCACATAAATCACGGAGCATCAATTATAAGCTAGACAAAGATTCAATTGTAAAACACTTGTTGGAAATTGCTTATGTTGTATCACAAACACTTCAAATACAATACTCAAAGAAAATGCACATATCCATTGAACATTTATCCATTATAGTTCTCCAAGGTCACTCCACAATGTCCTCAAAAATAATAAAGTAGACACATTGTCACAATATGCTGAAATTGCATGTCATAACATTTATATCGCTTCATGTGTAGCTAGTATCATTTTCTATCCTTCTACTATTAAGTAGTGTTATACTTGTTGCACAAATATGTCACAAATTGTTCATCACATCACTTTCAAAAAAGTGGGTGTGCCACATGCAAGGCTAACAACCCATCACATGCTCCTAGAAAATAGGAGATGACTTTTGACCTTACTTGAAAAAGAGCACATGGAGAAGTTTAACTTAAGCTCTTAAAGAGAGCATGCACCTATATTTACAAGTACAAGAGATGTGGCACTTGACCACCATCCATCTTATGGCACCCATGTGGCATGAAATTATGTAGATATACTTTACCCCTTTTCACACTGTATTTATGCTCAAGAAACTACTACTCAATCTCATTATGCATTTTCAATCCTAAATCTTGGTTCCTTGACATTAATCAAAATGAAAATTAAGGCTATCTTGGTGATGATTGGGCAATTTCATCATTCCATGTTTGTAAGTTTTTGTCTCAAGCATCCATCTCATTGAGTTTGTTGGCTTTTCTCATTGATCTTTGTAGTTATTGACTACTCAGTATATTGGATTCAACTTTTCACCAACCCATTACATTGAGATTAATAAGAACGTGTGTCCATGATTATGCCAAGACTCCAACACCGATCACTCCAATCACCCTTTATTCTACTCCCCATTGTTAGTGATCATGTGTACAGGATAGCCCAAATGATGCACCACTTGATTTGAAAAATATTTAACTTAAGTATTGATAGTAGCCCTTGTCTTGCCTTTGGCTGACTTGGTGTAACAATCGACAACGTAATCATGCAATTGTTCATTTCTTTTAAGAAAATCTTAAATTTTCTTTCTAGCATGCCTCATGGGAATCTAGTTCCTTAAGATGCTCAATAACTTGTGCTAGTAATGCTTTTTTATAATTGCATGACAAATTTTCCAATAATTCAATTTTCCCTATAATTGTTGGGGATGAATGAATGATTACGGTGGTGGTACATAATGAAAAGCAGAGATGGCAGTACTCCACCTATCCCTCAATGCGTGCACAATGACCCCCAGAGGAGGTTCCATACGTGAACAAAAACAGTTTGGAGCTTTGCATAAGCATAAAGAACTAGTTCAGAGCTAGAGCTTGGTTCAACATTGGTTAACAGTCATAGAAACAGTTTAATCTTCAAATAAGCTATCTGCATAGCATGAATCGATTGATCAGAACAGAATGAAATGATGCATTCAAAACAGTACAACAAGACTCATATTTATTGGAACAGTAATCATAAAATTATTAAGAGTACAAGTCTAAATGCAGATAGAGTCGCGTTATTCTTGAAACAATACTTTGATGAAAACAGAGAGAAAGAACGAATTGTTGCTACCTAATGTTCTAATAAAAAATGACTCAACAATAATAATAATTTGCCTTTATTCGGTAAGGGTGGCACATTCTTTGAATCAATCTTTTGAGAAGGATTTTTTCAGTTCATGACTGTATGATAATGTTGCTTGGCTTGTTTCTTCGTCATTGACCCTATGATCATGTCCTACTTCAATATAACTACTTTTGGTGGTTTTATTGTTGGTTCATCAGGAATATTACGCACTCCAAATCTGGTCGGATCCATATGATTTAGAATCTGCTCATCAGTAAGTTCTGCATTGTCATCGTAAGTCAAGGCATGACTCACAGTAATGAATTCATCTTCAATCGAATCTGGTATAGGCTCCGTTGATATCCAAGCTACATTCAGCACATTCAATGGAAAAGTGATCGGTGTATCCAAGGTTCGATCCAATAATAAAATCTCGCTCAAATCTAATTGATTACCTTGTTGATAAATATATCTCGTTGTACATCATTCCAGTTGACATGGGAATCGTAATGAACTCCCGAATTTTTTACTGGTCGGTCACAAGTATGATCCGTTGTTGATGAATCATCATCCTCTTTTTGAACCACTGGTCTGATAGTCCAAGTTACAGGATCAACCTTGACTGCACGTTCACGATTTTCAAAAGTGATTTTTCCGGTACCCCAGGTATGAATTACTTGCGCAACTCATAACCATGGGCATCCCAATAGGACTCAGTAGACATTTGGTGCTAAACTGTCATTTGATCAGCTAGCTCAATGGCAAAAGTCGCAGGTTTTAACACATAGCTTTGTAGAAATCAGGTTAACTCCCAAAGCACCATCTATCACGGCTGCTTTATTAGAAAATTGTATATGCTGTAGGCACACATGTTCACACCATTTCTTTTAAC
Source organism: Diphasiastrum complanatum (assembly GCA_029204225.1). Classification (NCBI taxonomy): domain Eukaryota; kingdom Viridiplantae; phylum Streptophyta; class Lycopodiopsida; order Lycopodiales; family Lycopodiaceae; genus Diphasiastrum; species Diphasiastrum complanatum. The sequence goes on from CM055101.1 coordinate 32,351,491, forward strand.
AATAAGCAATATATACGGTGAAAACTTTTCATACTTTTGCTGTAAATGCATTTGGGAAGACTGGACTATGATTTAAAATGTTATTTATGCTGATAAGTAGTATAACTTCTTTTGGACATGGATAACAACTAACGCTCATCTATGACATCTATCTTCCCCATTGTACTAACTCATGCGATTTTGTGTTGTGGGATGGTGGCAGGTATCAGCTAGACGTTTTGAGAGTGGTTATGCTATATGGTGCTTTATTGTACTGTATTTTACTTTTTAGCTTTATTGTACCTTGTTGGTTTATGAATAAAGGCTTCAAAAGGTTTGGTCTTGCTTTGTCAAGAGGAACTATGTGAAATTGTGTATCTCTCTCTCTCTGCATCCTTGTGCTGTAACTCCGACTATTCCTTGGTTGGGATAGTACTAAACCCTTACCTTTTATCTGGTTCATAAGCTAACAAAGGCCTGTTTTCACGTTTTAGTCCACAGTATGGTTTCAAGATGCTGCTCTTTTGGGTTATGGGGAGCCCCTACCTCCACCTAACCATTTTATTCAGATGCTTATAGTTTTATGTTTGACTGATCTGTTGGGGACTTTGGATGGGTTAAAATCTATCTGGAGTTTGTTAAAAAGGAGGATACTTTGAGTCTGGTAGAAAATCGGTAAGGCCGGCTCAATGCTTTTGTCGAAAGATTTGAAGAAGATGAAAGATTTTTTAATCTACATATTAGGAAAGTCTTTGCGTGCCTTGAGAATGAGAATGGTAATTCCTCTGTTGATGTGCCACATACTTCCTCTAATGCACCGCTTTCACCACACCCTTTGGTCTTTTTAGATGAGCTTGATGAGGACAGTGCTTTCCAGCTTGAATTGTTTTCTCAAGATATCTGTGATATTGGTGACCATTCTTCATATGACTTCTGCCAATCCAAAAACTGTCAAATCTCTTTTGTACCCAACAGAACTATTGAGTTCACATTTGCCTTTACCGCCTATAAGCTTTGGAGCCTTCCTATTGTCAACTTTCTTGCCCATATGCCTATCAACCTTTGGATCTTGATGTCACATCTTACTGAAAAAGAAATAGAAGTTTGTAAGTCCGCTGCTTTACACAAACATCCTTCTTTTGAAGCTCCTGTAGACTTTGATACTATTATTCGCATGAACAAATTTGAGCCTTCTCGTTGCCCTTCTGAGCAGACCTGGGCCAGAATCAGAGGACACTTTGAGAGTGGCTTTAATAGGATGAACCTTCACCAAGCAAGAATCTAGAACTAGAAGCGACCATTCTTTAAATTAGATGTGGTGATAAATGCAAAAACAATTAATCCATTATATGGTTTGACCACACCATTTGGTATATGATGAACAACCAAGGCAAGTTCCTCTTTGGTGCTTCTCTCCAAAACCAAATGAATGCTTTCTTTATATGGCTACATAAGCCTGCCAGAGATGTGGTTAAGGCACACCTTACCTTTCTTTTCATTCGACAATACATGGTTGATGCCTCTATTAAGCTTGCCAAATATTCTTCTGCCAAACTCTTATCACACTTCGACAATGCTGAAAACATATGAGAGATAGAGCATCTTCTTAAACGACCAAGCTTTTCCACTCTCCAGGATAAATATCTTGTGAAGCTTTAGAGGATCATCGGTGTAAATCTGTCCACGTGGTGCTATGTGCCAGGTGGCATAGATCAAGGTGGTCTAGGATGAACACATAGTGCATTTAGTCCTATGGGTTGTGCGCCTTTTCTCTATCTCGGTGTACCTTACCGGCGCGAAAGGATCCAAAGCTCGCCACCGTCAGATCAAATCGTAGGTGTTCAAAGTCTGCCACGTTTTGGTGATTGACCATTGAGATGACTGGTGTACCACGTGGCGAAGATCTGGATGGTGGGGTGTCAAAGCTAACGTGCAATAATCCCCCCCCCTCTCTCTATCATCTTTTCTTCCTTGTGGATCTTCATCGATTTTTTGCCCCTCGTCGAAGCAGCAGTTGCTCTCTCTGTCTCTCAACTCACATTACTGTTATTTTCACCCTAAACCCTAAAAACCTCTTAGCCCTAAAAAAATCTATAGACACTAGCTTATAGACTCTCTCTCTCTCTCTCTCTCTCTCTCTCTCTCTCTCTCTCTCTCTCTCTCTCTCTCTCTCTCTCTCTCTCTCTCTCTCTCTCTCGCTCACATTCTCTCTCCCTCACAAACCACCCCTCCTATTACAATCATGTAATTTCCTTTCACCTAATTTTTAGGCCACTTTGGGATCTATATTATTTCTCATAATATAGGCCCCCGATTATTACCAACTCTACTTTTCTACATACTTATATTGCGAGTTGCCTACTTCCTGACTGATTGACTACACGACAAAGACCTTCATATCGAGAGAGAGAGAGAGAGAGAGAGAGAGAGAGAGAGAGAGAGAGAGAGAGAGAGAGAGAGAGAGAGAGAGAGAGAGAGAGAGAGAGAGAGAGAGAGAGAGAGAGAGAGAGAGAGAGAGAGAGAGAGAGAGAGAGAGAGAGAGAGAGAGAGAGAGAGAATCCACAACAATTTTAGGAAAAAAAATTTTGTAACATCATGTAAAATAGAATTTATGGAAATTGATTACAAAATTACAACTTCATAAAAGTCTGAATAGTGAAAAGACTGATCAAAAGTAGTTGATGGAATTACAAAAAAGCCCTACATACAAATTTTCAGTATTGTTTCAATCAGTTTTCTGCTGCTTCTAGAAAAACATCTTTAGAAATTCTGGACCAATACTTATATTCATAGTAAAAAAAAAATTGTTAGCCAATATTATTTGTTAGGGAAGAATCTATATGACAATAGCCAAGAGATTTACGTGCATCTAGCCATTCTCAAACAAGCTCATCAACATCAATATTCACAAGGTCATTTGGATCCAATGCCTCTTTAGAAATAGAAGCTGCATCCCAGCTGAACCAATTTGTTGCACACCCACTACATGATTACAATCAACAAACTGTCTTCTAGAACAACGATGCTATTTCTGATTTGTAATACTATCCACCTGCAACTTCGAAACATTATCATTCGATTTAACTCCTACATCAACATTTTCAATAACATTCAAATTACTCATAATGGCATCTAATGGAACTTCGGTAGAAGCAAAATTTCCTATAGATGAATTGCCACAATATCTAGGAACACTCCTAGTAAGCTCGTACTGAACATCAACTCCTTCAAGATCATTGAGCACATTCTCATACTTGCGTCTTTTTCCATCCTTAAAAGTTTCAACAATAATATTCATTGTAGACAATTTTTGAATCTCCATAATTGATCATATCTTCGATAGGAGTTCTCATTACGATGACCTGTAATAGCCATTCCAATTGTAGTAGGTACACCTCCTTGAATCATCCTAAAACAAACACACAAAAAATAGGAATAAGAAGGTGCAAACCACTGGCACAATTACAAAATTACAACAACCAAAGTATTGATCTATTAAACTCTGAATACTTGCATAGCGAGGACTTTTATTCGTGAATCCTCCCCCATATCCAAGTACAGACATCATACTCTTTATCCAAGAGCTTAAAACCTTCACTTTCACATTATTACTATTCTACCATGCATTGGTTCGAGAATTTCCTCGTAAAGCTTGCAAAAAAATATGATGACCAACACTAGCATTATGTTTTGCTGGAAGGTGACGAAGAAGTTGCCTATATGTTATTAAAACATCCTCTTCATAGCACTTCACAGGACATTTGAAATGCTCTTCCTGATATTGTGTCATAAAAGCACTGTAGTTCTTAGAATCCCTCTCATAATACCTAAATTAGCATTTAAGAAATAAATTCAAACTTTATGCTACAAAAATATACATCAATATAATTAAAAAAACAAACTTGACTTGCTGAACAATTACAACCGATTCAAAAAAATCTAACCCGAAGACTTTCTTTAGCAGTCAATCTTACCAATTGAGGACAAGGTGCAGATATTGTAGGTGTTGGTTATTGTTGTATAGTTGGCCTTTTTGGGCTTGAATTCCCTGGATTTGCCCCTTTAAGAATGGATATACCCGGATTTGGCACTGTGTTGGTGGTCTGTTGCATTGTGGAACAATCAGACTTTGGTTGAATCTTGCTCATTGAAGAGCAATCATCAACCTTAGTCTTTTTCTTCCCATCATCTTGTGGTCTTGAAGATTGCGTGACCATGCTTGCTTGCGAGCCTTGTGATGATTTTCCACCAAGAGTTCCACTTGTCACAATTATCTGTAGTAATGTAGCATCCACTGTTTGTTGTAGAAGGCTAGGTAGTTTCTAGCTATTTTTGTTGTTGCAATATGCTTGATGGATTCTTCCAGCTTCATCTTTTGTGATGTTGTAGTGAGTATGAGGTGACCCTATAAACTTTTTGGATTTGGGAGGATTGTCGTGTAATCCACTTGTCTCAAAACCAGGTGGCACTAAAATTTTTCGTTTGTAGTGCATTTTGTGTGGATTTGTCTGATAACATGGTACATGCTGGTCCTTGTAAGATAATACCATTTTAGCTTTTTGTAATTGCCTCAATGGACAATCTAGACATGGATGGTTGATGTTGCATTGTGAACACCAAGGTAAAAATATTGTTGGATCACCTTGATATGGGCATTCTGATCGATGATGCCTTCCACCACATCCAAAACATCGTACCATGCATAGAATACCATTTCCTCAGAGGTGATAGGCATACACAGGTAACAAATATCTCTTCTCACTCCTCACATAGTAGAGTGGTAAGCTATTATGGTCTTCAGTTGACTTCCACTCCACCTTTTTTAGTTGAGGACTGTCCTAATGTGCTCGGGACAAAACTCCTAACATTTATTGAATGATTCTTTTGTTGGCTCGTCATTAAGTTTGACCGTTCTTGATTCTGACCTCCAACCTTATGGTCTACATTATGCCCTTGTTTTTTCAACCGAGTGTTTCATATTGGATATTCAGTGCATGCATGATTTCCATAACAAAATCCACACTGGTCCGATTGAAGAATTTTCATTCTGCAAGCCTTAGGCTCATGTTGGTCATCTTTTTACTGATCTTGGTCAACTTTGTGACATGTGGCACCTGGTTTTGCCTCTTGACTGTTGTGAGGCCTTGTCTTCTTCTCTTGCATGATTAGCTAACATTGCAGATTTTGGTTCCTCTGATGCCCCATTTTATGATGCAGCAATAGAATAGGGATGATCCACCTCCTCCATCGAGATCTTTGCTCCATAAGAGCGGCATCTTGACAAATTTGTACAAATGAAGTATAGGATGCCAAGTCTGCCATGATCTCACAGAGCAGTTCGACATAGTAGTTCATCATTGTGATTTCTGTAGGTAGAGGTGGATCACAACTCTTCACCATGTTGTAAATTCTATAGGTGTACTGTTGAATTGTTTCATCAGGGAACATCTGTACTTGAGACAATCATGCAAGTGGAGTCGCCATAGCTAGACGGTAGAGTGTAGTAGAAATAGTTGGGTGTTGAATTGCTTCGGTGCCAATACAATAGTGATGTTCCATTTTATTTTATTTTTTAAACGAGAAAAAAGAAAAAAGAAAAGAGTAAATAAAAAATTGATCAGTATGGATGAAAAAATACGAACAACAAAAATAGAAAGTCACAATAATAGATGGATGTAATAGGTGGATTTAACATATGGATATAGCAGATGGAGTTTACAAACAGGTGGATTTTACAAAGGGATATCACAAACAAACTGTTAGATTTATTATGCTCAGCCTTGACAAATCGTTCAAGTAATGAGGATCCTGAAAACAGTTGAAGGCCGACAACTTTTTTGCCTTTTTGCACCTTAGGGATTTTTGTGCCTTAATCATTTTAAGGCACCTTCGCCTTTTTCGCATTTTTTGCACCTTCAAGAAAAATGCAACACTGTGAGAAAATTTCATTTTAAAGGCACTGTCGGGTTTGTTATTATTTCTCTCACCACTGTATTGTTCATTTGCACAATTTGTATGAATCATTCATCCTAAGTATTTATGTTGCTAATTGTTGCGTTTCTGCTCCTACACGACCACGCTCAAGCTTCCGCTGCCTAGCCCCACGTTTTACGACATGGTATCAAAGCAGGCATTTCAATAATCTGCATTTCTACTACGGATTATCAGTCTTGTTTCTACCAAGACGTCTCTCTAGCAAATGCACAGCCAACAATATTCCAACAATCGTTGTTTCTACTATATCTTATCATTATTTCTTTCATTGAATTAGGATCTTCCTTAGTTCTTACATCCAAAGAAACATTTACAAAATGTTTGAATTTCCTTGTAATTCATTCTTATAAAAAAACTTGTCAAAAATATGCAAAAATACTCAAGGATTTATAGAGTTTGGATTGAAATCGATTTTGACCTTGAAAGCCAAAAAACCATCGCGATTCTTGACTTGGATTGATGGGTTGAATCAACGCAGGCTCTATTTTGATCCCTGGGTTCAAAATCCAAAATTTGAACCATGTGTCTATATTGACCTGAGTGTCTATTTTGTTGGCTCACTAATGTATGCTATGCTTTGCACTCATGCTAACTTAGCATATTATATCTAACCTAGGAACGACACATTGAAAAGATCTTTTGAAGGTCTTAAAAATATGTACAAGCTAAAGACCTTTGCATATGTTATGGAGGCAATTAATTTACTAATGCTCTTCAAGGATACACAGTTGTTGATTAGGAAGGAGATGTCAATATTAGAAAATCTACTTCTAGCTTTGTATTTCTATCTAATGGAGGCCCAATATCTTGGAACAGTCGAAAGCAAAACTTAGTATCATTATCAATATAATCATAATACATTTTACTGTCACAAATGCTATTAAAGAGGCAATTTGGCTCAGAAATCTACTTGTAGATATCAGTCTTGCTCAACAACAACTTATTGCTTCTTATTGTGACAATCAAAGCAAAAGTATATCATAATCCAAATTCTCAGTTTTGAAATAAGCATATTGAAATCAAACACCACTATGTAAGGGGAAAAGTGTTGAGAAAGGAAATTTCACTTATTTTTTGTAGGACAAAATTTATGGTAGCAAACTACCATCGCATTATCAAACGACAACCATATTAGATTTAATAACACTTTCAATATAGTTGTATGTGAAGTTGATAGCCACCTACCGTGTAATTAGAGATCAGAGATCAAAGCGATGGTTATCTAATATAGGAATATTAGGTATAGTAGTTTAATCATTTGTAATCAAATTTGCAAGTACTCATCTATGGATTTACTAGTAGTAGATTTAATGTGCTATAGAAAGTAGACAAGTGCAAGGCAGAAAAGACAGATTTACAGATCAAGTGCATCTTCTCCATTTTGTAAACTCTAATATTTTCAAAATCATTGTGTCTCCTATCATTGATTGAATTCTTCATTTTTTAGTTAAGCAATTACATATTTGCCTCATTGTATCTACTAGCTAATTATCACATTATAGGTTCTTGACAAGCTTCACTTCCACTACACTATTAATCGATTTTCAATCTCTGAATTCATTCCTTATTGTTTGTCTAATTCTGATATCCTCAATATTTTTGACACAAAAACTATGGATCCAAAGATTCTCATATGACTAAAATGTGGCTTTTCATCAAATAGCAATTTAATGGTTTTTTTCCACCAATGGCAATATCAAATAATCTATTACACCAATAATCTTCACAACATGTTGTCTCACCCATAAAAGACTTTGGATAGGAGGCATTCAACTTCAATGCCTTTGCACATTTATATAGAGTATGGTTCTTGTTCTTGATAGGATTGATCACAAGTGCAGTTATGCTACCAATTTACATAAGTTACCAAACACACACAGGCTAATCAGAAAGACACAAAGTTCAAAGGCCAACTGAAAGTGTATTTTATCTTTATAGTAACTACTATATACATGGAGGTGGTTTATCCTTAGGGCAGTCCTGCATGGCAAGGTTGTCGTTGACACCTGTGCCAGTACATAGCACGTGCATGACCATACTAGACTCATAATGAAGACATGTGTACAATGTCAGTAAATAGAAAGCACTGTACTAATGGATTTATGTTGTTGTAGGTTAGCTAAGCTTTTAAATCCAGCACTCTCCCTAAAGCTTAAGTTTACTTTCCATGTTTCAAACAGAAAGACTATTACTCTGTTGGTGGAATACAAGGATTTTTTTTGCATGGACATATAAGGATCTGAAGGGTATACCACCCGTCGTAGTCCAGCACACCAAACCCTTGGTGGATGGAGTAGTTCTTAAGGTGAGCTGATATTATCATTGCAATCCTAACTACACGAAATTAATCAAACACGAGTTGCAGAAGTGAAATCGAACACACATGATGGGTATCGATGATAGTGATAGTACCCAAGAAGAATGGAAAAATGCAAATATGGATAAATTTAAAGACGTCAAATGCGATTACAAAGAAGGATTACTTTTCTTTACCTGTCATGGAGAGTGTTCTAAATCAAGTAGCAAGGGCAGAAGCTTACAATTTTCTGGATGGCTTTAGCGGCTACAATCAAGTGAAGATAGCGTTGGAAGATCAACACAAGACAACTTTTGCCACTGAATGGGGAACCTATGCCTATAAGGCGATGCCATTCGGTCTTTGTAATGTCCCAAGTACCTTCCATAGAGTCATGCAAGTGGCATTCAAAAAATACCTACAAATTTTTTTGGAGATCTTCTTGGATGATTTGTGCATGCATGGGTGTGCATGCATGGGCCGAACAGTGAACACTTATCCAATATGGAGAAAGTGTTAATCCAATGCCGCAAGTATCAGATATTCTTGAACCCAAAATAGTGTAAATTTTGGGTGACACATGGCCTAATATTGGGTCATATTGTATCAAGACACGAAATCACCACATATCTATCAAAGACAAGGTCATTGTTAATCTGTCACCACCTGGGATGATTTGCGAGGTCTACATTCTCATGAGCCATGCTAACTACTATCAAATCTTCATTCTAGATTATGCAGAGTTAGCGAGGCCAATTTACAAACTCACCACGGAGCCACATTGGATGAAGGAAGTCTTACAGGCCTTCCAGAAGCTTAAAGACACATTGGTCTCAGTGCCAATCTTATGACCGCCCAATTGGACAATTGAATTTCATGTGCATACGGATGCATCAAATTATGCCATTGGAGCCATCTTGACCCAGCCAGGAGAGTGCAAAAGAAATTTTCTAGTCCGATTTGCCAACCAAAAAATTAGTGATGCAGAGATGAACTATTCAACCACAGAGCAGGAAGCACTGGCCATGATTTATGCGGTCAAGAAGTTTTGACACTATTTGATGGCCACTCACTTTGCATTTTATATGGACCATCAACCCTTGCTATATCTAGTAAATAAAACTCGCAACACATGACAGATCACGCGATGGTTGTTCTACTATTGGAGTTTAATTTTTGGATAGTGGTGTGCAAGAGAAAACAACAATATATGGCAAATCATGTGTCGTAGATGAAAGGGAAGGAGACAATCACTCAACCTGATGATGAGCTACCAAATGTTGTCTTGTTCTATATTGATACATACCTGATTGGGCTGCAGACATAGTTGAATATCTAATGCAGGGCCAACCTGACAAATCTTTACCAAAGGCGAAACAACAAAAAATTGATACTCATAGCTAGACCTTACCAGCAAAATGTCGGCCAATTGTATCGATGAGGATCCGATAGCATCCTTTGAAGGTGTATTCTTCCACATTAAACCACCCAGATCATATGACTATCACACGAAGGCATGTGTGGTGGTCATTTCACATATGACATTACAGTTTGCAAGATTCTACAATCAGAGTGCTGGTGGCCAACAATTCATAACAATACTGAAGAATATCTACGAAAATACGATGTGTGCCAATGAGTGTGAAGACTAACGAGGTTAAACTATGATCTATTACATCCAGTCCTAGTTCAAGCACCATTCGAAAAGTGGATATTGGACTACACTGGTCCCATCCATCCAGCAACCAGGAGTTCACAAGCCCATTAGTGCCAAATTTCTATACAAAAAGCATCATTGTGCGCTTCGGATGCCCGATAGAGATAGTCAATGATTGCGAAGGTCATTTTGTCAATGAGACCATCAAGGTCCTATAGGAGGAATTCTTCATGATCCATCGATTCAGCATGTCGTATCACCCTCGTGAAAATGGGTAGGCAGAATCATCCAACAAGATCTTGTGTAGCGTAATCACAAAAATAGTTGAAGCTAGCAGATCTGATCGAGAACACAAACTACATGCTGCTCCGTGGGCATTTAGGACAACATATAAATGCCATTTCAATTTGTTTATGGTCAGGATGTCGTAATGCTTGTGGAGGTTTTGGTCCCGTCATTGAGGGTTGCCACCACACAATGCCTTGATGAGTCCATATCTCTACAACTATGCCATGAAGCTTTACATAAACTTTGCGAGACCTGCTTATCGGCTGTACATGCACTAGTAGCTGAGAAAGCATGGTGTAAACATGACATAATTGTCGGTTACACAAAAGGGATTTTTGTTCTATAGATCTGGTCCTAATGTACAAAACCAAGGCATCAAGGAAAAATTGAAGTTCACAGGCGAAGTCCCGTACCGTATCAAGGAGATCCTCAACCATAGAGCCATAAAACTTGAACATCTGGATGTGACACTTTTTAATACATGCATCAATAGTAGCCTTTTGCACAAGTATTGGCCACCTCAGTAACATAGATCAAGCTTGATAATAACATGTAGATTACTTACAGATCATATCTCACGCTACAAAAGGTCATTACAGCAAGATCCACGCCCAGATAGGATCCAAAAGGTAGCAGAACACCATCTGACAACAAATACCCTCTGATGATATAGATCAGATTTAAAAATCTCAAGAAAATTAGCAAAAACATAGATAAAAATCACTTAAACTGATGGATCAACTACCAGATCTTCATAAAAACTCTTGTAAGACTCACCATAGTCAGATATGACCCAGATGGATTCACAAAAATCTTTGCGAGAGTTACTTGTGAAGAAATGTTGCTCGATTTTGGAAACGACATGGAATATTCTTAAAGTTGGCAACATGCTCTTGCAGTAAACCAGGAGACTATCATTTTTGGGTCTCTACTCTCTCTCTCTCTCTCTCTCTCTCTCTCTCTCTCTCTCTCTCTCTCTCTCTCTCTCTCTCTCTCTCTCTCTCTCTCTCTCTCTCTCTCTCTCTCTCTCTCTCTCTCTCTCTCTCTCCTCACGCCTTCCTAACTCTTTATTTCCTCTTTCTCTCTCACACTCTTTTTTCACCTCTCCCTCTTTCTTGTGCTATGCAAGTTAAAGGCAAGGTTCCGCTCCTAGTGAACGATCCCATACTACACGACCTCCAACATTGGCGTCATCGCCGAGGAGTGCCTTACTCTTGCCTTAATTAGCATAACATCTCTCATTCTTCTTCTCACGATCCTCTTCTCACTACGTCCAAAATGTGTGGACTACATTAAATTCTAGTTTATTAAATTTGTGCCTTGTTCGATCCATTTTTTTGCCCTATTTATTGTCTTCTTTAATTTATCTAAATAGCTAGAGCTCTAGACATAGAAAGGGATTTTTGGAGGTGTAATTGTTTCTGGATTCCATTTAGTAATAGGCAAGAGGGTCTGTCTACCATATTAGGACAATTCCAGGTCCTTAACCGAATATGGCCATGACAGGTTTACATGATCATTAAAAGTGCAAGATTATGATGTTTTATTAGCAAAGAACTTCTTCGTTAAATAGAGCCTTGTATAACATCCCGAGTTTCGTAGATACTCGTTAGAGTATCGCATGCCTCCTTGGAAGTAGTACTATAACTAATTTGGAAATCCTTTAGATTTAATGCAATTAAAACAAGAGCTTTAGAATCTCTTTGCCTCCATTTAGACATTGCGCTTGGATAAATATTGGGTTTTATTTTTATATCATCAAAAAAATTCCACGAATCTTTCTCAAGGAGTAAATCAGAGAATCTAACTAAATTTGATAAGGCTATGATAATATGTAAGGTTGGAACTCAAGCCGTGATACCATGTTGAAAATTGCGAAATAGATACATAAAGCGAGAATTAATGCTCAATGTCAGAATAACATTAATCATTCCCTGAATCTTTTGCCTCCTCCTATAGCCTATTCTTGGCAAAAAGAAGGGGTCGTGAGGTAAGTTACCTTGCCATTAAATGCGTGCTAGGGTTGTTGTACTCTCATGTTAGATGACCAAATGATAAATCACTAAAATCTATGTAAAGCATTTGGAGTTGAACTAGATCGAGAAAGGAGCATTTTCCTAGAGAGATGGTGTGAGAATGTATCCTATGCATGTCTTGCTCGTGTTAAACAAAAATATGCATATGCGTCACAAGGCCATGCATGGCTCTGACAACATTTTAATTTGATTTCATCTCGAAATTCTTTTGCAAGTTTATTATGCTCATTCAAGTATGTTCTTCTCTCCATAATGTTTGAGCAATTGTTGTTTATCACTTAAATGCCCTCAAGTATTGCCTTGTTGGTTTTGGCCCAAGCAATCCCCAAGGTGATTCCTGGATGAAAATTTTGTTTGTTCTTTTTTGAAATAGCATAGCGGGCTTTTGCAACACAATGTTCCTTTCATTGGGCATAATTCACGTAGTTGGAGGCATAGTTTGAATTCATGCCGTACCATTTTACCCCCCTAGTTCCACAAAATGGGCTTCAGTTGCTCCTAAATGACAAGGGTCCCATGCCACCTCATCTGCTGGCAACTTTGCATAATTTTGAAATGGGGGGAGACCTACTTTTCCTCCCTAAACCAATGGGATAACTCCATTTTGAATTTGGAACTTGCTAGGATCATCTAAAACCACATTCATTTACATACAATACTCAATATACTTACAAAGTAAGGCCTTAAGGAGCTATACCATGGTCGCACACTCTCGATGAACTATATTGGTCCATAATATGGAGGTGTATTCCAATAGGGGCTGGCTCAATCGGTTAGCTTGGCATCCAAAAATTCTTTAATCTTAGGCACTTGAAAACCAAGATGCATAATATGGGGGTGTGTTGTGGTTGCTCGGAGGCAAGGAACAATTTTTTGCCACTAAATGTTGATCACATGCTAAAAAACATTCAATGAGTGTGCTCAAAGCATTCACTCTTGGATGTGTGTGTGAGTGTGTGTGTAAGCCACAGCACAGTATGACACGTGGCGAATATCCAAGTGGTTAAATGTAAAAAATCTATCATGCCCCATTAAAAGCCCCATCACAACCCTTCCTTTTTCTTTTGTCTTGGAACAAAGTGAAACCCTAAAAAAACCCTAGAAAAAAACGCCTACACTTATATTCCGTTGCCTTCTCTTCTTTTGCTTTTCTCCTCTCGTTTTTGCAGTTTGCGCGATCCAGAGCGATCCAGCGGCGGCAGCAGCAGCAGCAGCTATGGTATTTCACGCTTTCCCATCTCGTTTCTATGCTCAAATTAGTGTATTCACAAACGGATGCTGAGAACAATGACTACTCTTAATTTTTTGGTGGATCTAGCAATGGAATCTCTTTATTAGGAGCAAGGCTGCCGTTTTTGGCCTGTGAAATGATACATGAGGTCGAGCTACGGTGTTTGTTTGCTACCAAGTTTTTTGGGGGGATAGTTTAGTTGATGCTAGCACTTTTTATGCTTACAGGCTTCGGATAGGAAACTGCAAAATCCGATGAGGGAAATAAAGGTTCAAAAACTAGTTTTGAACATATCTGTTGGCGAGAGTGGGGATCGTCTTACTCGCGCTTCGAAGGTAACCCTTTCCGTTTTTTGGCATAATTGCATATTAGTTCTACTCTTTATTTTGTCTATTCTAAGCGTTCTTGACGTAGTGGGCTTTTAGCTATTAGTACTGTCATTCTGGGAAGTTGTTTGTGCCATGTGGCTTATTTTTTAAGCTCCAGTTTTTTGTCGGAAATTTACGGGTAGATACATGGTGAGTAATTTGTTTAGCATTAACAAAGTAGAATGAAACCTTCAGAATGATTGCTTAGAGATATTATTTTGGTCCAGTTTTAAGCCGTCTCAGATATGGACCGATTAGCAAGTGAGATTTTGCGCAGTGTTTTAGAAAATAGCCACGCTAAGGGAAATACTATGGTGTTTTTGGGTGTATGTTATTGTGCTATTTCCCCTATCTGTCAAGATAAGTCCAAACTGGTGGAGGTTAAAGAGTTACGCCTTTTTGAACCGCTAAAGCTTGGATATTGAGACCCTGATGCTTGCCAATAAAGTTGTGTTTCTTTGGCCAGAATTGCCCGCTTAGCATTCGTCACTCTCTTGTTGGCATCATAGAAATTTGTGTGTTTTTTTTTACCAATTTCCCTCTCCACAATCAAAGACTCATCCTGTAGACATTTCTTAATGTACATATTATATACTCTGTTTTGGTAGCCTGATTCTTTGCTTATGCCAATATTTGGATGTAAATTCCTTTTCTGGTGTTGTCTCGATCCTTAAGGGATCTGCTGTCTCATTTTGTTATCGTTGACGATCTAGTTAGAATTATCCTTTTGTATACTTGTAATAGATTTTCTACTGAAATCGCAAAGGAGACCTTTGTATCCATATGTTATATGTTTCAAATTCATGTTATGTTATATGTTTCAAATTCATGTTATGTTATATGTTTCAAATTCACGATCTTTGTCACAGTTGGGGTTGGATTCCTTTGTGTGTCATGCCATAGATGTACATTGTATCTACTATGTTGGTGAACACTTAAATTAAGTGTTTCATAGCCCTTAGCTATTTTACTGCTAGCCTTATCATGGCTAAGTTTGGCCTTCACTTATGGAGAAGTGATAGTAACCCACTATGCTATTTAACTGGAAAAGCACATGAATGCTAATGTGCACAAGCTTGTGCATGTGAACTGCACCTATTCGTGGGTGCAGACCAAGTCCTTATAGTTGTTGTAGCATTAAGTATTTGTTGGGCATGACAGAGTTGATGGTCTAAGTTTTTGTGGGTTGGAGTCTATGAAGTTGCAGTACACACACATAGATACATACATGTAGGATGAGTAAGTTCTTTTCTCTTAATGTTCTATGATGAAGGTTGCATCCTCACTGCTCGACTTGTGGTTTTATATCTCAAATGAGTACTGGACCATGCAATGTTTGTAAGGTACTAGCTGTCCGTTGGACTGTTGAGTTAATATTCAATTTGATGTTAGTGCAGATCGATGTGCATGTTTTGGAAGAGTGTTTTGTTTGCAACTTGAAATATTTCTATCTGTGACTGGAGTGGTTTGGGCTGGATATTATTAGAGTTGCAAATCGGTCTAGGGCACGTGTTTGTTTGTTTGCTTGCTTGCAAATCGGTCTAGGTATGACCCTATCCAATGCATTTGTCTTGAGTGCATTCAATCCGATTACTTGAATCTCTATCACTGGCTCATAGTATTCTGTATTGTTTTTGCAGGTTCTGGAGCAGTTGAGTGGACAAACTCCAGTTTTTTCAAAAGGTATCATTTTGTGAAGTATTTGTTTTTCAACAAAGTTTCATCAATCTTGTCATGATTTGACGATTTTGCACAGATATGACTAATTGAGTAAGGTTCCAACCTTCGACTAGATAGTAGTATCAGGATCTGGTCAATCATCCAGAACAGACACAACACTGTATCCCTTATTCCCTGTTTTTCAATCATAAAAAACTCTCAAAGAAAAATGTTGATGATTTTTGTGTTTGAAACATGAAAATTGCTTTCAGCAAAAACAGATCTATCTGTCTTTCTCTATTCCTTGAACCCCTTCTTCTGACTCTCTGTTGAGTCCTTTTTCCTCTTCTTTTACCCTGTTCCCTCTTCCCCACTGCTTGATCCTCCTGGCCCCTCTGATCATCTCACTATCCTGACTTGCTCCTCTGTGGTCCCTTTCGTCTGACTTCCCTTCATATCATCCTTCCAGGGTCCTCTTGTTATATTGCCTGCCCCTTCCCCATGCTACTTTCACTCTCCTCCTTGCTACTCTATTTTCTCCTCTGGTTACTTTGTTCATTCCTGCCAACCCCACTAGAAGAGACACCCAACATCCATTAATTCCCATATTTGCCATCATTTTCAATCTTTTCTATGTCTATGTGCACATGAGTTGAATGGACCGGTATATGTCGAGTGCAGAAATGAGCCCTCAACCAACACTCAACCAACAAGCCACAACTGACAAGCTGGAGAATAAACTTGCTATCTTGTCCTCTCTGGCTCTTCCTTTTTTTGTGATATTCCTTGCAATCCTCCCCTTCTTCCCTCCTTGCTTACATATGTAAACAAAGGTCATGCCCTTGAAGCCCGTTTTGCTAGTCACAGCAAGAATGTTTTGATTATGTTTCTCATATATGCCATGATTACAAATGCAGCAAGATACACCGTGCGATCTTTTGGGATCAGGAGAAATGAAAAGATTGCATGCTATGTTACGGTTCGGGGAGACAAAGCAATGCAGTTATTAGAAAGTGGGTTGAAGGTGAAGGAATACGAATTGCTGCGTAGGAACTTCAGTGATACTGGTTGTTTTGGCTTTGGCATACAAGAGCACATTGATCTTGGAATCAAGTAAGTTTGTTCATACACTTTTTGACTTTCTTCATGGCAGTGGCTGTCAGCAAGTAAAGGTTGATTATTGGATGGATGTGTCCACTTTTTCACAAGAATTCGTGGGTATTTGGCATGCTGGTTTTTGAATCACGTGCAATCCTATAATTGACAAAACATCTACTTGAATTTTTCTTTATTTACACAAGAACATGGTTGCCATAGCTTTTACCATTTTCGTACAATTATCTTTCTGATAAGACTTCTGAAAGTACAACTGTATGTCCTGCTCTGTTTTTGGATGTGTATTCTGATTGTCATGTACATGCTCAACAAGTGTGCAGAATTGTGCCTTACTGATTTGTCTTTAACTGGCAGATATGATCCTTCCACTGGCATATATGGAATGGATTTCTACATTGTGTTAGAACGCCCGGGCTACAGAGTAGGTAGGCGAAAGAGGGCCAAGTCTAGAGTTGGTATTCAGCATCGGGTTACCAAAGAAGATGCAATGAAGTGGTTCCAAGTCAAGTATGAGGGTGTCATTCTGAACAAATCTCAAGCTATCACAAACTGAGATATTTTTTGTGGGACAACAAACGCATGGCATTGAGAGTATGTTGTTTATTCAGACAATATGCTATCCAAGTAGTTTTTCCTGTTTTTTTATAAAAGGATTTTCAGTTTTTACCACGGCTGCCTTTTTGTCCTCAAGCATTATGATAGCTTGCAGATAAAGACAGGAGTCATCTGTTGTTCCAGGAGTTGAGTTGCAATATGCTGAGCCTATTTTGACTCATGAATTTTAGCTTGGTCATTAATTGGACCTGTCCTTTTTTGTCTCTTTTTGAAAGCTATTAGTGTAGATAGCCCGAGTTTGCTGTTCATGTTGCTTTATTCATTTTTTTGTATTGGCTGCTTTCATTGTAACTAGAATTGATGCATCTTTAAACATTTATCTTAGACTCGTTGCTTCTTAATGTCCTTATAAGATGTTACAGTTTTTTACCTTGGTCATGCATTAAAAAAAAAAATGCAATGTTCTAAGATGCATGCCTTCATCTTTAGCTTCTCTGACATTAAGATTACCTCAAACATGGATGATATGAAGTAGACCTTGGAAAACTGGACAACATTCCATTAGTAGATCATTTGACCGTAATACATATAGTGCCAAATGGGACAGGATCAGTGTTAGTGCAGAGTTTTGTTGACTGCAATTTGACAGCATGTAAACAGGAGACCAGGATAGATGGCATCACCTCATGGAGGGTAGAGACAAAAGAACCTGTGGGAGAGGAAAGAACTTTCTTTTTTCTCGTAACTTGGATCAAATGTATATCTTAGCATAATAGACTTGTGGCCAGGAAGTAGCGTAGTGTCCAGAGATTCCAGAGAGTTTTAAGTAGAAAGTTTACTGTACAAAGATGTTCCTAAGGGAATATGAACTATCAGATTTAGGTTAGGCTGGAATCAGACTATAGCAGATTTAGATTGTGTGAAAATACAGAGAATCTTTCTTAAAAGCGAACATGCAGAAAAGATAGTCCATTTTTTCCTCTCTTATTGACTTTCTGCTTGCAACCCTGCCAGGTTTAATCGTTCATTTATTTGCAAATAGGTCAGCCCTTGATGATAATTTAGCCTGGTAACTCTTTCCAGCTCTGCTTCTACATTGTCCTCAATTTCTTGTTGATCCTTCCATTCGACTCACATAACGCTGCATCACCGTAATGCTTCTTTAGTGATAGTGAATGTTCCATAGTACCTGGCTGCCAGCTACTCAATCGTTGCACAGCTGTTGTCAACTTTGCCTTAAGTCCCTCGTCTTGGATTTGAACGGTTGGGGGGTTTGATATTCTTGAACATGGAGTACATCCTCCATTTTGCTGCTGTTATGACCAATTTATGTTGCCACCTAGATTTGTTGTACGATCGACAAGTGTATAATCTGGTCCATGATAGTGAAACAAGAGTAGAAGCTATCAAAGCAACACAATTCCCACAAAATGCAGGAATCTTATTTGGCAATGCTTTCAGAACGACCCACTTTGTACTGTTCACTGATTATCCCCACTACTATAATTTCACACTCTTATTAGGCTCTTAAATGTTTTTTACTATGCTGAAATCTTGTAATTACCTTGGGTCTTATTTCTGTGTGGTGGTTTGTTGTTTCCCATCAGCCATACTAGAGTCTTGCTTTTTATAGCTATTCATCAAGTTGGTCTCCCTAACAGTTGCATGATCTTTGTGCCACTGCTCGCTCATGGTTGGTCCTATTTTGTTTCTCATTGAGTCCCCTTCAATAAAGGTCTGACTATTTAATCTGAGGAGCCTAATGACTACATCTCCGACTATCAACAGTAGTCTCTAGAGCATGATCATTTTTAGCCTCTTTGATTGTGACCTTCAGAGACTGTAAGGGTTGTTCTAGGTAAACTTAAATATCCACTGGACATCTTTGAATATCATATGAGGACTTGCAAGATAATGTACGCGTCCTTTGCTAATTCCCTACAGGTCACTGGGTACATAAGCGTGCCTTTCCTTTTCATTAATGCTAATTTTGATTCTCTTGCTGCTTTCCTCACATAAAATCTGTTCTCATGTCTAGTGAGGTTGGCACTTTGTAATGCAATGTGTAGTAGTAAGCAAACAAACCCCCAAGTCACACTTCAATAGATATAATTGTTGTTTCAAAATATACATACATGGAACACTCAACATGCAAGATTATAACTTGCTTTTTGCTTTTTCAAAAATACATGATGCAAAAATCTTATTACTCCAATATAAAAAAATACACAACTCACCAATATCCCGGTTGTCTTCTAATGAATAGAGTCGTGGATATTTTTGCCTTAGATACCTGGAAATTTGAAGTGTCCTAAATTCAACAACATTTTAGAAAGTTACAAGAAAAATTTCAAAACACTTGATAAAGATAATACTAACCCAATTGCTCGGATTGTGATAGAATCTGAATAGAGCAGATTCAAATGGCAACAAAGTATGGAGAATACTTATCATTAAAGTAAATAAAGTTGTGTGTTATGTCCATGTCTTGTAACAAGGATTTAGAATAATCCTTGACATAGGTATTCAAAATAATCCCTTGATATTTCCAAGCAAAGTTGTTTATGTAATTGATAATCTTGTGAGGACTTATACACTCATTGTCACACGTGGAGATGTACATTGTATGTGATGGTTACATGCATGTAGAGAGACTCATAGTTGGTTGTGGAGTGAGTCTTGACTGCATGGGGTTGAGTGTCATCATGCACATGCTATCGCAGGCTATGTCTATTGGTAGAAACTTGGCCTCTTACACGGTATACTTTGAATTCCTGTCTCTTTTTTATTATATTCACACATTGTGGCTTGGAGGCAAAGTTCTTGTGAATTGATCTTCGACTTCTATTTAGTTGGGTGGTTTGGTACCACTATCTCCTTTCGAAAAAGAATCAATTTTTGCAATAGGAAGTGTTATGAGGCAAGATAATATTGTGTGCATGTTTGGAGCACCGAAAAATTTAGTGTTTGATAGGGTACACACTGTGTGAACTAGACTAGCAAGGAATTAGAGGGAGGCTTTTCATAAAGTGTGACAAGACAACAACCTACAACTCCCTCATCAATACCAACATGTATATGGGAGAGTAGAGATAAGAAGCAATGCTCATATATTGAGGAAGATTATTATAACAAAGGGACAAATTGGAATGAAAATCTTATGCCAAAAATGTTGGCGTATGATATTTCTTATAAAGCAAAAAACCTGGATACACCATACTTATTGATTTATTGCTTGTATGATTTTCATTGAAAATTGACTTTGCTACTCTCATGTTTGTAGGGAGTCATGATATTCCTATGATATTCTTTGAAAAACTAACGTTTCTATGAATGAATCTATTAGTTATATACAAGGTTACCAAGAGGAGCACTTTTGTTTCAAAACATGTATTGGGAAACCAATGATTGGGGCCTTGACTAGGCCCTTGGGAAACCAAATGACTGGGCCCTTGAATGCTAATAAGATAAAATCTTATTGTATTTTGAGTAGCTAGTAGCAATATAGGTCAAGATTGGTTTGAGTAATAGACATAAATAGTTGCGTGGCCATAGATTCTAGGTCTTTTTTATTGAGTTTTGGTGACCTCTTCAGAAGTGTAAACTCATCCTTAATGGAGATTCGTAAAGCCTTACAATGTAGAATGTCTTCTCATAACACAATCACATTTGAGTTTGACCCAAAAAAGAGTGACCTATTTTGACAACTTTTTTTTTTTACAAACTTCATAAAACCATCATAATAAAAAATGAAATACCATATGAAGACAACACATGATTTTTGAGAATTCAAACCCCACAAAAATACAAGAGGGCTCAAAATCTTTTTACATATATGACTCTTACAATACATTATCTAAATGATTTTCACCGGTTTTTTCAATCCAGAACCTGACATATTTTCAACACTCTCTTTTTAAGCTAATGAAATTGAAGACTCATCTTCTTCATCAAAGTTAGTTAATTGACATATTCTAAAGTAATATCTTATGTTGATAAAAAAACCTTATAAGTCAACTTTTCTTTTTTGTTGAAGATGATGGTTGCAAGTCGCTCTTTTAAAATGGCTATAGTCGACTTTCGTAAATGAAAAGTCATTGTCAACTTCATCTTATTTTGCCTACATTGGGGGCAATGTTCTTTATAGCCAGGGAGAGTTACGGACTACAGGATACAGGCCTACTGGGCTACTCTGCATATATTCCGCAGGCCTCTTTACATTTACTGTTGGTTATGTATATTTCTGGTTACGCATTTTATATTAGTCATGTACAGGCCCCAGAGCCTTTTTATATGCTTATGACCTACACTGGGTCCTTTTTTATGACATTGACTGGCCTTGGGCCCTTATTATATGGTTATATGTGGAGTGGGGGCCCGTAGGAGGGCGCACTATTTTCCCTCCACATTTTGCTTTTATAATTTGTCTATTTTTTCTTGAGCCCAAATAAATCTCACGTTCCTTGTCTTGCACAAGTTGTAAACTATCATTATTTCATAGAAGATTGAAGGTTCGATAATTGTTGTTGGAGCTCTTAACTTGAAAGGCCTTGGAAAGTTTTTCAATTGATGATCTATTGAGCAAAGTTTTTCAATTGATGATCTATTGAGCAAATTCTTTTTGTTATTAAAAAAGTCCATCCACCATTGTTGATCAAATTCGTCAAAAAATTGATAAGTTACTTATATGTCTGATTACAAAAAATTTAATGAGGCAAATGAATCAACCTCACGATGTATTTTTTAGCCTTATGTTCTTCTAACATGGACGGGAGACAATGCTACAATCTTGACCTTAGTAGAAGACACATTAAGTAAAAATCATATCAAGTTAATGACATAATTGGTTTTGGTGCATATGATTTTTTTTTAACAAGAGTTCAAAGCATTTGTAAACATAATGTCTTCTTGCATCTAAGCCTCTTGGAAGAATAACTAAACATTTGGTCAATGTGATCCTATGTGTAGCCCACCAACGAGAATTCTATTTTTACTTGTTTGAAAGAAAAAAAATAGTCTACCAACATTGACAAGTATACCAGCACATTTTGATTTTTATTTTTTCTAACAATGTTGTCAGGTTGCAAACAAAGAGTTTTAGGAAGATTCTCACCAAATTCGCATATCAAGTTTACGTACAATAGTAATTGTCAAATTTGAATTGTTTAAAATATTATGATAGCTCAAAATTACTTTGGATGGACTCCAAAGTGTCGTTGAATATAAGTGCCACAACCATATAAATCTAAATAAAATCTACCTCATTCAAATTTTTGACCACATTGCCAAAATGAGATAGTATCGTTATTTTTTGATCAATGGCAACAATGAGAAGGCCCAAATATTTTTGAAGACACTCTAGACATTTTTTTGATATTTGGCAAGCTTTTGTCTTTCAATTGTCGATTAATCTTTATGCACTTGAAGGGCCTTAGCAACATCCTCTAAAAATGTTGAAAGAACGTCTCTACTATGTATCCAGCCAACTGTCGGGTATAGAGCTTTGTCTCTACACAGTCGGTTAACCAATCATCTGGCTAAGCCGAACGCTCCACTCATTCACGAGCCTTTGCTTAGAATCTGCACTTCTTAATCAGACTACCATGTAACTCAAACAACTGAAGGAATGGCTAATTCTAATACTCCTCGATTCAACAACATTTCCATAATACATGGAACATGGCAATCATAATTCACAAACTTATTCTAAGCATTCAGCATTGTAACTTCGGCCTGTCATCGCGAGTGACTTAGATAAGTTCTACTCACTTAACATTCATCAACAAATTCTACAGTCACAAACAGCAGATTGCTCAAGAGATAGGACTGTCAATTGACAGAAAAATTAATGCGCAAAACTTCACTGAGTATGTAATTGGTTTCGACCGGCCTTCCGAAGTAGTCAAGTAAATCTTTTAGAAGCTAAACTTAGCCTCTCAATCCTTAAAGCCCATAGCTATTGATATGAGCAATTCTGAATGGAAGAGCGTGAAAGGAATTCACTCCATGGAGTTGATTGTGAGATCAGTTATTTCTAGAGTTGTTGATGGGCAACTCTCTGTAGTAGACATG
This sequence comes from Diphasiastrum complanatum, assembly GCA_029204225.1. Lineage (NCBI taxonomy): Eukaryota > Viridiplantae > Streptophyta > Lycopodiopsida > Lycopodiales > Lycopodiaceae > Diphasiastrum > Diphasiastrum complanatum. The sequence goes on from CM055101.1 coordinate 32,374,742, forward strand.
GGCAAAGAATTTCACAGGTAGACATAAATTTAATTGTTAAAACAAATACTTTCGCACTAAGATTCAATAGTTATCAATTTATTAAATAGGTATAATATCTAGTGTAAAATTTTAGCATTCAAAGCATGAATTATCTGTGAGCATTTAAGAGGCTCTGGTTACTGGAATTAGCATGAATATGAGGAATACCAAAGGCTTCATTCTCTAAGCTCAAAGAATGAAGTCCTTGCTCCATGGTATGTTTTTCTGGCCATGCTAAGTATGTGGATTTCCAAACGTTAAGCTTGATAAACACATAGATTACTATACATTTTTTAAATCCACATGTATGTGAGCATGTTTTCACATGTGAGATGGGTAGTTAGGACCTAATCATAGGAGTTAGTTAGGTTGTTTGGTCAAATTTCTTATAATTTAGGAGCAAACTCCTCAAATCATGGAGGTAGATGAGTAACCTAACCATCAAATTGGCATAAATCTAGGGTTAGGTAAGATTGACATTTTAGGGAAAAAAATGTCAAGGCTCCTTGAAATTTTACAAATGAAGTCAAGAAGTCCTCCTAATCCAAAAGTAGTGCCTCCAAATGTCCTCCAAGTAACCTGCAAGCTCCAAGATGCTCCCCAACTCCAATCTAGGATGCCTCCACCTGCAAGTAAGGAAGAATCTTCAAGCCTCCATGGATCTCTCCTCCACCTATGTCCCTAATCTTAATCACAAAGGTAGATAACAAGTGGCCTCAAGTATTCACCACCCAACCATAGCTAGCTAGCACATGCAATCCTGCAACTTGGCTAATCTAGCACCCCCTTGCTAACCAATAACTAATCACAAGCATACCACCAAAAACCTAGCATACTTAAGATCCAAACCCTACTTATGTCCCATACCATAAGCAAGATCCAAACCCTAGGCATACTGCACACAAGAAAACACTCTATACACTAGTAGCCACACTAGAGCATAAGCATAACAAACAAAAGAGATCTCTCCTGCTCCCTATGGGCGCCCTCCTCCCCTCATATAGATGGCAAATTGGCACTCCCCAATACACTATGGAGTTCCATGCACAAGCAATGAGAAAGAGAGAGGCCTAGGGGAGTTAAAGAACCTTCACAGGCTTATGGAAGGTCAAGAGACTTCTTCCATAACCTATGACTCTTTGAATGCCTTTCTTGTGGGAGTTGGGAACTCAATGGACACCTTGGAAGTGCACCCTCCTACTAGGTCCCATTGCCCAAGTTGTGATTGTATACTTTGGTCCAAGACCAATAAAGTGATATGGTTCAAGGTTGAGGCCCAAGGTTTAGAAAAATAGCCAAAACACCCACGATAATGACTTTCTAACACCTCACTAGGTTCCATACCTCCAACCAAGGCATAGACACCTACTGGCCCTTATCCAAGGACACCAATACCTTAATCTAAAGGCACATACCCTTAATACTAAGGGTACCTCTTTTCCAAGGGTAACTTGATTCCATACCTCCGACCAAGGTACAGTCAGTCACCTGCCCTTATCCAAAGGCACCTACCCTTAATCCTAAGGGTACCCATTATCCAAGGGTAACTTGATTCCATACCTCCGACCAAGGTACAGTCACTTGCCTGTCCTTATCCAAAGGCACCTACCCGTAATCCTAAGGGTACCCCTTATCCAAGGGTAACTTGCCATTTAGCCCCCAACACTAAATGGACATATAGGAGTCACTGAAGTATTGCCAGTTACATAGGTATGTAATATGTAACATGTTGGATTTTCACCTAACATCAAAGGAGAAGAGCCTCATTATACTTTGAATCTATCATTCCATACATGCAAGATAGATATCGAGAGCAAATTGGCAATATCGAGTTTTTCCTACACTAAACTTGATTACATTCATTCTTTGATAGCAAGCCATATTGGAGGCCGTGCCACACATGCGTGGAGTCGAATTTGCATGTTTGATCATTGTTTTTGATTGCTCTTGATTGTGTGATCCAAAATTGCTAATCTAGATCAACAAATTGATGACTAGTTTTGCAATAGATTGGTAGATCAATCAAGTAATCACTCTTGGAGTCTTTTGTAGGCTCATTTATGGTCCTTAGTGCTTTACTTTAACATGGTATCAGAGCCAAGTACAAGAGGATAATTAATGATCAAAGCATAATCCATTTTTAACAAGTTTGCTGCTAGGAAACTAGTCTTGAGAGGGCGATTAGTGTGAAGTTTTATGATCCAAACTTGGTGAGGGTCAGCAGCCATACTTCCCACATGTGTGGGCACCTCAGTACTGCATTTAACTTCACATTTTCATAAGATCCAAACAATTTCATTTTGAAGCATCTTGATGAGTTTTTTGGTGCAAATCCTAGGGAAAGCATCAAAGTTCATTAGCCATCAATGAGATTTGACTTAGTGTCATGAAATTTAATCGAGGGTGAGTTCAAGCCTTTGAAATTTGTTTTACAAGTCTTGATGGTGAAATTTGTTTTACAAGTCTTGAAGAACCATCAAGACGAGGGAGAGAGATTTAGTCAATTTTTTTGTCCAAATCTTGCAAAAATTGATTAGATTTTATTGTATTTTGATTCAAACTCATCTTATCTCCATTCTATCTTTGTGAGGGAGTGTGAAGGCCATGACTAGAAGTCCATAGTGAGGCTAGAAGTCAAATTTGAGAAGATCAAAATAAAGTGAAACCTTCACATACAAGAAAAAGACAAGACTAGCACTTCATTGCATCTGAACGAATTTTAGTAATGACCTCTTGAAGGAGGTAGCCTCTTGTACATCGGCCAAGGAAGCTTGGGATTTTTTAAAAGCTACATATGAATCCAACAACACTTCAAGGGTGCTTATGCTAAGAAACCAAGTCTTGCAAAGCATGAGGAGAAGTGATGAAAGTGCACAAGAATACGTGCTAAGCATCAAGTCTCTCAACAAAGAACTAGCTTCTATTGGAGACATGATACTGATAATGAGCTAGTACAAGTGATCCTCAATGGCTTAGGAGATAAGTTCTCCAATTTGGTTCAAAACTTTGCTATCCAAGAGGTCATAGGATGAGTTCCATATTTTTTTTGATGTACATTGTAAATCACATGCGTGAAACCAATTTGCCATGTGTATAGACTAGTCTAGATAGGTTAGATCATGATTATAGAGATTAGTTAGGTTGTTTGCTCAAGTTCCTAAAGTATAGGGCCAAACTCTTCAAATCAAGGAGGTAGATGAGTAACCTAACTCCCAAGTTGGAAAACCTAAAGGTTAGGTAAGATTGAAATGTTTTAGATCAACCAAATGTCAATTAGACACCTGAAAACATGTGGGACTTTCACCAACCAGCTGAGGAGAAGATCCCTATTTTACTTTCAATCTATCATTCCATTGATGCAAGATCAAGATTTGAAAGCTTTTTTACTATCTCGAGTTTTTCCCTCATTTGTGTGGTAATCTTATGATGCAATTGTAAACAACACTTGATTAGAATCATTCTTAGCTTGCAAGCCATACCACACATGTGTGGAGTCAAATTTGCTCGATTTGATCATTCTTTTGATTGCCTTTTGATTGTGTGATCTAAATTGTCATTCTAGATCAAAGAATTGGAGTCTAGTTTTGCAATAGATAGTTCAATCAATCAATCAATCACTCTTGGAGTCCTTTTTAGGCTCATTTATGGTCCTAAGTACTATACTATAATAGCGTGGACCTTATCTATACCTTTTAAGCTACATAACGTTGCTACTTCATGGCATTCTGGGTATATACCTCTTAGCTTGGAACACATTGTGATTTTTTGTACTATCAATTATTGGAACAACTATGTTTTTGTGCCACTTATGGACTATTATTTGTACTAAGATATTCACTTTAGTACCTATTTGAACACATGGTCTATTTAGTTGGCTTGCTTTTGGGCAAAGCTCCTAGTTATTTTTAATGCAATTTTTACATTTGTTACAAGAATTTCATATGCATCATTCTAGATTCCACCGTCACAAGGCAATTTTTACTTTTGAGGTTTTCTTACATTATATGTGTGTGCCTTAGGAGCTCTCCTATGCTATTATCAAAACATTCCTAGATAAAATGAAGTCTTTGGTATCCACCTTTTGTTAATCATGCCAAAAATGTATGACTATTAATTACTCTCATAGCTCCAATTTGCAAGTATTTCTATTTTCTAATATGATAGCACAAATATTCCTCTACAAGACCATCTCCTTAATCCTAGTTTGGTATTAAATATCAGTTTAATGCTCCTTTGTGTCTCACCTTAGTAGACTTGTCATTCCCTTGGTAGTAAAGACAATGAAGTTTCCTTGTGTTTCATCTTGGTAGACTTGTCATTCCCTTGGTAGTAAAGACAATGAGGTTTCCTTGTGTTTTCTACAACATATGCATATGTTGGAACATTGTTTCCTTGTGTCTTCTACAACATATGCATATATTGGAATGTTATTCCTATCTTCCAATCTCTTATTTGACATCCACATTTTTGCACCCTCTTCAATATGTGCATTTTGGTAGTATTACCCCTATTCAACATCGGCATCCTTATTTTGTGAGAGCATTTTTATCGACTACAACATTGTCATTTTGAGGTCATAGCATTTTAACTATACATACAATGAGGACATTAACTTTTTGGAGAGAGAGAGAGAGAGAGAGAGAGAGAGAGAGAGAGAGAGAGAGAGAGAGAGAGAGAGAGAGAGAGAGAGAGAGAGAGAGAGAGAGAGAGAGAGAGAGAGAGAGAGAGAGAGAGAGAGAATGGTTGATGTCATGCCCTTAACTAATTGTGGTTAGCTTTATTTGACCATGGAGTCAATCTCGTAGTCGGTCAAGGGGGCCCACCTCAGCCCGTATATTAATTATAATGATGTGAGTATTGGGGGCCTCATAACATATTATCATAATTAATGACTTGGTAAGGCCTAAAACCTATGATGGTGGATTTTGCATGGAATTGGCGCTGACTCATGATCAAGTAGTGGTAGATGTGGCTCAGTTAAGTTGCAAATGTGTCGAGGGCTCTCACTTTGACCACCATTTAAGATATTGTTGTTGTCCATAGCTCGAGGGCGAGGGCTAGATTTGATCTATCTAGGTTGTTGGGTTGGCTTGTTCCACCATCCATTCTTTGTATTCAGTCTCCTAGTCAAGGTTTATGTTGTTCTTTATATTGGAATCAGAGCTTCAGCTAGGAGCGTATACTAACAGGTGGCAAGTGGCAAAACCAATGATTCGAGAGGTTCTTGAATGCTTTGGTGAGAGCTTGGAAGCTTCGAGTTTTCAGAATTCATGAAATTTTGTCACATAAGAAAGTTTCTTGGTTGCAAGATGTTTTAGCATAAAATTTGTGGAATAATTGTTGTAGGTTGTATCAGCCCCAACAATTTGAAAATTCCAGCAATAAGAATGCTAAATTTTCACCTTACAATTCTAATTTTTGTTTTGCTTGCAAAGTGCACAAGAATGAGCTTACAGAAAGAGTTGGTTTTTGGTATTTATTAGCTTGCAAATACTCTATTTCTGCAATAAAATTTCAATGGTTAAAATTTATTCTTTTGTTTTAGTTCAAGGAAAGTGCAATATTGGTTTGGAGTGCAGTCAAAAAATCAAGAAATGGGTCTTTATTGATTTATTCCATAGCCATCTAATTTGATTTTAAATTTATGATTTTGCAAAGCTCTTTTGTAAATTGTAAAAAAATGCTTAAAGTACTGCACTTTCTAACAAAGAAACCTTGGATTAAAGCATAGTGTGGTCAGGGAATAAAACTGAAAAATCGAAAAAAGAGAATATTTATTGCTCTGATGGCGGATTTCCATGAAAGATGTGCAGCAGCAATTCGAGGCTAATGAGTGCAACGAGGGTGGATTTCTCGCAGAAATTGTCTTTTCTAATTAGTCTTGTGTGCGGAGATGCAAGAGGATTCTATTGCATCTATGGCGCTCTTCTACAAGCAGATCTTAGCGCATCCGAGCACGATCTTTTGTGTGTAATATTGCAGGGCGGAATGGCAAATTGAGTCATTGTCCACGCAAACAGGGCATTAGTTGGCAAGCATGTCGTTGGCCGCGGGAACTCTAGAAATACTCTGTTGGCTGGTTGAGAGCGCGAGTGAGAGAACTCTGCTGGCCACGACCTGCTGGAGCGTGAATTAGAGGGGGGCCAGACAGAGAGAGGTTATACTTTAGTTTTTACTTTATTTTATTTTTTTGCTGATGACAGGTGGGGCTAGAATAATCTGGAACAAGGTCTTTGTTGCTTAAGATTTAGCGCAAGTGTAAGACTGAAATGCAGGCATTGAGTTCACAAAAATCAGGCATTTTTTTATGATTCATTGCAGAAGTCTAATGAACCTTTGCACAATTGTTTTGAACTTTGGGTTTCACAATTCAAATAAATTGTTTAAGTGCATGAACGTAGTACCAAAACGCTGGACAACGATTGCAGCCACCCACGATCTCCTACAGACAACACATCCACTCTGTACTTTCTACATCTGCGCACCTGTGATATTATGTATATATACTGGACACCATTTGTGTATTCAGGTTGAGAAGTTGTCGAAGAGAGTTGAAGAAGATGAGATAGACGAAGTAGATGCCCTGTGCATTGATTTTTCATTTTGTCAGAATTAAGGTTTCATTCCTTTTTACAGATTAAAATAAGCTTCACAGGGCACGCGGTTTCGTCCGCTACTGTCTTATGCTCTACCGCATTATTGACATGTATACATGATATACTTAATCTAATACAATTCTTTGTTCTGCATTCAAATCTGTGTTAATATTGCTATGCTTATTATTCATTCTGTGTGATCTTTCTAGTTTTGCTTTCTGGTAATATACGACTAACATTTAGTCTTATTGAATTATAATTTGTATCGAATAGTATGAAGCAGACATGCGCGTCCGGGAGGTTTTTTTCCCATTTTTGCGCCCGCGTCCAGTGCCCGAGCGCGTCCGACCCCCGGGCGCGGGGTTGGGCATGTCCACTTTTTTTTTTTTTGAGCTAAAATACACGTACTTTTTTTTCAAAAAAAAATTGCACCCACCCCGGACACGCCCACCCCCAGATGCACCCGGGCACGGACGCGCGTTCAAGCCCAGCCCCCGCTTCCTAAGGTATGAAGTATATTTTGCTTTATCGATTAAATCGTTTGAATGTAGTACCAAAACTCACTAAAATGATAATTTGTATAGAATTGTATGAAGTATATTTGTGTTTGTCTAATATAAAACTCCAAATTGGACATTCTTGTAAAATCTATTTTAAGAAACTTCTGAGCTTGATCTTATTTTTTATTATGGGTTGCTCAAAGGGCAATCTATTCATGAATTGCTGGCGACTATTGAAAAATCATGAGGAATGTGTTACGATACCAATGTTATTATTAGTCGATAAAACATTTGCTAGTGTCAAAAAGGCTCTCAAGGGCATGCTAAAGATCGAACGGCCGCAATAAGAAGAGTGCTAGAAAAAAGAGCAAAGTGTGAGGCTTTTTATGAACTCAATAAAGAACTTAAGCAAAGATCTAAACATAATGGGCAATACTCTAAAAGCTCATTTGGGACTAATTTTTATTTTTAGTTTTATAGAAGCCTATAGTATTCCAACCCGATGATAGGCTTCAATAAATCTTTCACTTAATCAAAATTGTTCCTAAAATATGATTATTTATTAAAAAAGAGGATAGAAAATAGCTCTAGTTAATCATTTCCTCCTACTAAATCTGCCATGATGAAGGGTAATGGTCGAGACCTAAGATCTTTTACCCTTCAACAATTACCCTTAATATTTATTCTTTTGAAAATTCCTAGGCAACCAAGAAATGTCACCACTATAAATTTAAGGTCGTGGCAAAGGGATCGTAAACTAATGGATGAACTGTAATTGAATCACTTTTCTCAAATTTACAAAATCGGAAACCCTTATAATCTATTTCTTTATTTAGAATATATTTGTGAATTTCTTGATATCATGAAATGAGTAACTTCATTTTATGTGATTCCTAGGGAGGTAGTAGTCACTACCTAAGGACCTTGGACGATGTCACATGAAAAGCTAATAACATCCGTCTAGAACCATGACTTAGTTTTGTGAATTATTTGCATGCATTAAGAGTGGAAACCAAGGATATTGGCACGAACTTTCCTATTACCTTGACCCCATGTAGATTTGCTATTATGATTTGCAAAGGTCAGTTTCTCTCGATTTTGAAAATTATAGCCCCTCTAAATTTTATAGGAAACTCGTTAAGTTGCTTACAAAGTGGGAGAGGATAGAGTATTAGAATAGGAGAGAACATTTGTGGCATAGCTTCCAAGAGGAGCTTGTTAGATAGGGATAGGTCCAAAATCTGAGTGACAACACTTTGATTTGATTCAATCTTGCTTTGTTCTGAATCCATTGTTTTGAGCATCCTACACAAGAAACTGAAGATCATGATTGAGTGAGCTTCTTCGTAGGCAATTCTTCTGGCACAATATGAAAAAGCACATCCAACAATATGTAATTAGTTGCCAGAAGTGTCAAATTAATAAAGCAGAGTGTCTAAAGGCAAGAGGGTTGTTACAGCCTCTAGAAATACCAACTGGTAAGTGGGAAAGTATTTCCATGGACTTTATAGTAGGCCTGCCTAAGACCCAGAAGGGTCATGATGCTATATGGGTCACAGTTGATTGTTTGACCAAAATGGCTTGCTTTATTCCGACTTTTCAGCCACGCTCACCCACAACAGTAGGGTTTAAACAAGAAAAAGTTGAAACAGCAAAAAACTTTTTAGAAGACCTAAACCAAATGGTCAAGCCCAGGATCGAGCTAAGCATTATGCAGATCCACACAGATGGGATGTACAATTCTCCCCTTGTGAGAAAGTCTTTCTTCGAGTCTCAGATGACTCTAAAACCCTCAAAATAGGAGTGTGTGCTAAGTTGTCTCCTAGGTATTGGGGTCCGTTTACCATTATTAGGAGAATAGGCGAAGTTTCCTATGAGCTAGAACTCCCGACCAGTACTAAAGTCCATCCAGTTTTCCATGTCAGTCGGTTACGAAGGTCTTTAACTAGATCAGATAATCTAGTCAGGGACAGTGTTCTAGTTCCCCTCAAGGATTCTCAGCAACTTCCACATGAGCCAGAAAGTGTTCTCAATGTTAGGGAGACACAAACTCCTCATACCCCCAGTTGAGAATGCCACTTAGGAAAGAGACAGTATACTCCGACAGTTATATCCAGATTTTGTCTTAGAGGACCAAGACAGTTCTTAAGGGGGAGGGAGTGTTACGAGACCGTAACAGTACCGACCCAATATCTGGGAACAGCTAACCACCAGAGGGCAGAGGACTGTGTGAGTCAGGCATGCATGCATACCATGCAGTTGGTATGAGGGCCAGTAATGCCCATGCGGACACATGCATACGCATGTAGACACATGCAGACGCATGCATGGCAGTCTGGGGCCATGCAATCCATCACTAATGAACTGGGACTCCACATGCAACAATAATCTAGTGCATGTAGCAGGAACAGTGGGTGTTGGCAGTAACTCCCACCTACCGTTTCCATGCAAACTCACACTGGGCTAGGAGGGGCATTCTATAAGAGAGTGCATTGGCTGGGTGGATCAGACTAGCTTTGCCTTCCTGTCGTTATGTTGTTCCTAACAGATTGCATGGACTTTTGAAGTCCATTGTCTCTGACAAGGATCCAAAGTTTACGAAAAACTTTTGCACAGAGGTGTTCACCAAGCTGGGAATGCAATTATCAAGCATCCTCAAATGGATCTCCAAACAGCCTTTGTCGATTCCAATCTTGACAAAACCTTGTCCAATCTTAGAACTTCTGAAGTTGACCTTCCTTCAGTATGCTTGTTGGTAGCCTTTTTTTGCAGCTTTAGCGACACCATGATCGCTGATTGTCTTCCTCTACATCTCTCTTGTTTCATGTAGTTTTCCTTTTCTTATGAGTTAACCCTTCCACTTTGCAATGAAACCGTTCTGATTGCAAACAACTCCTAGTCGTATTGCCTATTCCGATTCCCTTTTCGAACTTCTGTCCTTTGAACTTAGCCTTGTACAAATCTTCTTGTCCTGATTTTGATCTAATCCTTGAATTTTTCACCTTCTGATTTTCAAGCTCCTAAACACAGCGAACAAATTAGTAGCTATAATCTAGCTATAAATCAGCAATCAGTCTCAGTCAACCAGTGAAAAATTTCCAGTTCACTCCAGCGATCAAGTTTGATGAATGTTTAGCGATCCTGGCTGTCTTTTTCCATCGAACTCCAGCAAGCACTACTCCTTCAGAGCTGTTTTTGCTCTCCCTCAGCAAACAATCTTGTGTAGAGCACCCTGAAAAATCCTTACATGTCAGTGAGCTATATTAGCTCTTTTGTAGCGAATCGTTCCTTGTGAATTCCCAGCAAACTGTCCTCTAGTAATCTGAACTTGACAAGTATCGGTCTCCAAAATTTGCAGCAAACCTTTGCAATCCTTTTTGTAGACCAACGAACAAGATTTGAAACATAAATCAGATCTCTTCAATTGCAAGTGCTGGAGCGATTCAATATCACCTTAGATCTGTTCCTCATGCAAACTATAACTTGTCAGGATCAAGCTCACCGATTTCCAATAGCAACTATCGTCTGACCTTCAGTGATCTGCAATCTAAAAATTAATAGAAAATTTTCCAGTGATATGGTGTATTCTGCAGATCTATGGGTATCTCTTCCAGCAATCTGACCTGTTCACCTGTGGAGATCCGTGGGCATGTTTTTCCAGCTATCCGACCTCTTCCAGCGATCTGACCTGTCCTCCAGCGACCAACATCAGATCTGAAGTGAACAGTTCCAGTTCCGATCATAACTACGTTGTGATCATAAAACCACTGTCTTACCGCTTTGCTATCCTACAACAACTTGAAATCTAAGGCAGATTTCATAATCTCCTCCTTGCAGCTCAGCTCTTCTCCTTGTAGCACAGTGCACTAGATCTTCTCATAAAGCTGCCACCCATGTAAATAAAGATCAAAACTTGTGAGCTGACTAGGGACACCACCTGCACCTACTTTTCTCTTTTGAAGACGATGGCCAAATCAATCCCTTGTGAATTGATTCTGTTTGTTGGAGTACGTCCTTAATCTTGAACCATGCTCTGATAACATGTTAGAAAACTAACTTGTTCATACAAGTAACCTAAGACGAGATTCCTATTGTTGTTAGCAAATACATGAGAGAGAATACAAGAGCTGAGAAACTCCAACTATGTCCCATTGCTTATGAGGTAGGGAGCACTACATTCTTATAGACTTAGGTCTATGCCAAAAGCAAAAGCAAAAGCAATTGCCTAATTAATGTCTCTACATATGGTAAAAGCACTAACACCTATCTATAGCAATAACTTGTGCTTCAAATCAAGCACTAGAATCTCGAACTTGTCTAACTCTAGTCTAAGTAGACTTTTACTAAATATAGGTCAAGCCCCCCAGAATTAGCATGCAGGCATGGCCCAATAATCCTAATTAATCCTAAATGACAACATTAGGGGTACTAATGTGAACATTAACTCTAACACCTTTTGCCTGATTAATGCTCCAGCAACCTTCCAACATCGTTTGCCTGAGGGCCTACCTCCCTCCAGGAGTGTAGACCATCAAATAGAGCTGCTGTCCATTAGTGCCCTTATATCGTTGTTCACGTACATGGCTAGCTTGAAAAAAGAGGATACGATTTCTTTGCACCAGTCCTTTTAGTTAGCACCAAGGATGGAGGCACTCGCCTCTGTGTAGACTATACAAAGTTGAACTAGATGACCATCAAGAATAGATATCCCTTACCTAGGATGGATGATCTAATGGACCATTTGTACGGAGCAAAGTATTTCTCCAAGATAGACCTTAGATAAGGCTACCATCATAAAAGGATTAGGAACAAAGATGTTCTTATGACTGGTCTTCAAACCAGATATGGCCGTTGTGAGTTTTTGGTGTTATTGTTTGGACTCGCGAATGCACCCGCCACGTTCCAAAAGATGACGAATGACATTCTTCGTCCATATATGAGGAAATTTGTGTTCAATTACCTACAGGTAAAAAGGCCATTAGATGCAAGTGGGTCTATAGAACTAAGTATGAATCAGATGGTTCTATAGATAAACATAAGGTAAAGCTGGTTGCAAAAGGGTATGCTCAACAGGAAGGGATTAACTATGAAGAAACTTTTGCCCCAGTTGCTAAGTTAACTACTATGAGGACGGTTTTGTCAGTAGTAGCTCAGTTTGGATGGGATATTCAACAAATGGATGTGAAGAGTGCATTCTTGAATGTATTTCTAGAGGAGGAAGTCTACATGGAGCAGCCAAAGGGATACTAAGTAGCAGGACAAGAAGATAAGGTTTGCAAGTTGGACAAGGCATTATATGGACTTAAGCAAGCACCCAGAGCATTAGAGCATCTGGGCCCTCACAAGGTTATTAATTACATTTCTGGCCAAGTTTGGAATGGCGAGGCGTAATTAATAAACTCGTACACTGGAGTACCGAATATCCAAGTCTAAGATTATGCCGAATCCTATAAATAGGACATGGACATAACATTCTTCCCCCCTTAAATAGGTTCTGTCCTTAGAACAGGAAAGAAGCTCAAAAACCAATTCTCTAACTTTCAAATCTACTCAAAAAAATCATTAAACTTAGTTTGACTTCAAATATGAAATAAGTACTCAAAGATAGAACGATTTCCAATCTCTCGTCCGAAGTACTATATTAGGTTTCAAAAGTACACTAAGCAATAAATTTTCCAATCGAAAAATACTCTATACCAAGAATTTCCTTTATTCTATGCACATAATATGAACTGAAGAATCCTAACGACTCACAAATCATGCATGTTATAATTGGTGAATTCTCTTCACATTGTTCGCTAAATCAATTAACTTTTTTCGAGAGTAACCCAACTACTCAAGTCAATTGCTAATGATTCAGAAGTCTCAAAATGTCTAGGTGTAGGCCACTAGTATAACACCACATTTAAAACCTCTTCTAAACCATCACTAAGTTAATAATTCATCCATCACAAAAAGAACCATTAACCTACAAGTAACTGTTCCAAACATTACTTGTTCAGATGTTTATGTTCACTGACTAGTTTAAGTATACAATATAAACTCAGTATTTAGGAAACACATAGTAGATCCGCAAGATTGAGACGTACGTAATCAAAATATTCCACTATGATCCAATACATAAACATCCTCTATAATCCGGCAAATTCTGCCCTAAAATCCGCATATATTTCTCACATAACTCACTGAGAATCTTACAACTCAGCTACCAAATAACTCTATTCCTTGTGAGTATAACATATTTGGAAAATCTCTGAAATGAATAATTCCACATTCACAAATTTTCAAACCATCAACTTTTAATAACAAAATTTCTTCAACTCAATCAACCTACAACAGATCTTAGTCTTTCTACCAAGATTCGACTTATACAGACATCTTTGGCTACAGGGTTAAGATTAGAGCTTTATTCTAACCATCCAATCCATAACAAAATGGCACTTGGTAAAAACCGATTAGTGGAACCTATATCTAATCATTACCTCTACTATCCACAATCATGAATAACTCACAGTTCAATTCCCAGATTTCCTCTAGTTCCATATTATTTACAGCTAAAAAGAATTCCCAAAACTTGTCTTTCATTCACACTCTCACTCTGGACTAAGGTAATTGGTCCACTTAGTTAATCAATCATCTACCACCTCAGGCTTCATCTCCTTCTTCTCCTCCCCTGAATATGGTTCAGGTAGGAAGACCCAGATTTGGCAGGGATAAGGTTTAAACTCGATTTAGCAGAACTCCCATCTACTGGTTCCGCAAAGGGTTCCAATTGTTTATTTTGTTAAGTGCCGCTCTTAACTACTGGCACATCGACAAGTAGGTCGGCATAGAGACCGTTCCCTCAAGATTTGCATTATCCTCGATCATTATTGATCACATAAAACATCGAGAAAAAAGTAGCACCATACGAAACCTTCCCAAAAGTTTCCAACTAACAAGCACATACCATAGAAACTCAACACTTTGGTACTATGCATTCAATATATTGGTGTACACTCGAATAGGACTAACCGCCAAAAATTCCACACTGGGAGGTCCTATGCTTTTGCCCCGTATACTCTGATTCGCTGCTCGATGAATGTTCTACAGGAGGGACAATCTTTCATACCTTGCGACTTGTGCGAATCATTGCACTCAACACAAACAATCTGATGGGCACAGGGTAAGAACACAACCGATCTTTCTTCAGACATACACATAACGCATTCTCTATCCCGCTGAAGGTCCTGGCCTGATGAACTCTGAACATCTGCTAGTTCTTGAAGCAGTCTGGAGTTGATGTTCCTAAGTTCCTGCATAGACTGAGTATACTTGCTGACCGATGTCACTCCCAAATTTGCCTCCGAGAGTAACAAAGTTTGCTTGGAAGAATCCTTTGTAAGTGAGAGATGTGCAATCTCATCCTCCAATCGTGCAATATCATCTTGATGGCAACAATTATCTGCATCTGCTTTCCTCCGAAGAGAATCTTCGCTTTTCTTTGCAGCAGCTTCAACTTGTTCTTTGGCTCTCCTTTCAGACTCTGCAAGATTCATAGCAGCTTGTTTTTCCTTAACTTCCTGCCTCCATCTCACCTGAAAATCTTAGGATTGGTCAGGTTGGAAAATTTTGACACACAAAACCTGAAATTTCGAGTTAGGAGCCCTTGCATGAGAGCATTTCAAAGTATGTTTGTTCAACCAAAGCTACATTACAAACTGCTACCAACGCACACAAAATGGTAACCGTAAATCATGCAAATGACGTACCACACTAGTCCATGTTTGTTATTTGAACATTAAAATAAAAAAGCATTTTTAACAAACCTCTGCTGCTTGCTGTTCTTCCTTTAACTGGGAAACGTCTAGCTGTGACTGCATAAACTTTCTCTTCTCAAGTGCAATCTCCGCCTGCAACTTTACCCGTTGTGTCTCCCAAGATTTCTCTTTCTTCAAAGCCTTCTTCTCCCTCTTTGCAACCACTTTGTCATTGGCTGCTGACTCTGCAGCACTCAACTTTGTAGCCTCCATTTCTGCACGCATTTCGGCATTCTCAATTTCAAGTCTGCGCACAACGGCATTTGTGCACTCTGCTTGTCCAATTGTCTTGCGTAATGCAATTTCCATATCTGAAATCTTCTTTTTGGAGCTCTCTTCTAAAGCCTCTTTTTCCTTCCTCAAACGAGATGCTTCTTCTCGTTCCAATCTAAGTGCCTTAA
Organism: Diphasiastrum complanatum; assembly: GCA_029204225.1. Taxonomy (NCBI): domain Eukaryota; kingdom Viridiplantae; phylum Streptophyta; class Lycopodiopsida; order Lycopodiales; family Lycopodiaceae; genus Diphasiastrum; species Diphasiastrum complanatum. The sequence continues at coordinate 32,390,059 of CM055101.1, forward strand.
GTTCACTAAAATCCTTAATCAGCCTATTTGCAGCATGAGCAACCTTTTCCCTGGCCCACTTGCTTCGCTCCTGAAGCGTTGCTTCTAAATCCTTGACTCGATTCAGTAGCTCCTCCACCAATTGCCCCTTGCCATCCGGTATTCCCATAGAATTTAGCTCTCTAACAAGCTTATTGGAGTCAAAAATTGACTCATCAGCTGCCGTCACTTGACCATCCGTCTTCGGGAAATCCACTGCTGAAGCTATTGCCAAAGAAAGCTCTTTGCCAGCAGCAGTGAGATTACATTCATTTACCCTAACCGCACCATTGGAAAGTTGTGATCGACTAAAAGTTCGACATGAGGAAACTTTTGATGTTTTACGTAAGTTAGAGCCTGGCTGCAACATCTCCAATCCATCATTTGGACTGATCAGCTGTGCACTACCGAGTGCAAGTTGCATGTTCTGACTACGGTCTAGGTCGGATAGAAATCCATCAGAAGCACAACAGGAACAAGAAGTACACTGCTTCTGCAATGGTAGCTCCCTGGAATAATCTGGAGAGCTTTGTTGCATCGGCTGAACTATCACGGAGCTTGTGGATGGTAATTCCCATCCTTCAAAATGTTTGCCCCTTCCTCTAGAGGAAAACCTATCTAGAATATTCTTAGTTGCAACTTTGGAAGGAGAACAAGGCTGGGCAGTCGAGCGGACAGGAGGGCCTATGCTAAGAGCAGTGTCTTCGTGACAACACTCTGATAATGTAGAGCACAATGATGCCGCCGACTTCAAAGCAATCAAAGAAGAAGAACTAGTTTTTAATGGGTCAGGGATGCTCTTATGCTCCTCACTGGTGCTTTCTACACATGTAAGCAAACAGGCTTCTAACTGTCCATCTGGAAGATGAAGACGAACAGGAGATTGTAAGCCATGGGGGTCTCGTGGACGAATGATTTGCTCTGAAAACGACCTCGTCTCTTTAACCCGTGCATTCAAATTTGATGCATGATGAGCAGAGGACTCGATAGTTTTGGCTGTCAAAGGCATACATATTGTATAATTTGGAGGTTGTAATGAAGTAATGGCAGCAGGTAGGCATGCCTCAGTCGAAGGAACGGACGTCACCGAAGAATTTAACGAAGATGAAGCGTCTTGCAACTTACACGCTTGTGCCATATTCATGTCGCTAACAATTAAACACCACAGAGCATCCCCTTTCTTAAGGAAGGGCCTTTCATCTCTGAGCGCACGCACCATTTCCGCAAGTATGAACTTGTGAAGCTCCTTCAGATCTGAAAATATCAGTTCTGTTTCATCCAAATCAGGATTGTTGCTCGCCAAATAAAGTGAGGCTTTCTCACCAAGAGTGGGTAAAACATCCTTTACGCGATACTGGGAACCAACCCTTAGCACGGCCCTTCCGGCTTCCTCGATACTGTGTCCACATGACGCAACTTTCTTAACTGCATCATCGCATATGGACTCCAAATACTTCATCAAAAGCTCCTCCAATTGCCTCTCAGTGTCACTATCCCAGTTCCCTAGATAATTACACAGTTTATCATGCGGTACGCAGATTCCAACCCTCATGTCCTCATCTGACACAGAATGAGCATAATTGCAGACTAGGTCTTCCGGCCTCTGAACTTGGACTTCATTTCTTAATGCTGCAGTCTGATCTTGGTGATGTGAGGCTTGTGCGTTATAATTAGACTCAGCGGAGTTGGAGGCGCAACGGGAATCCTGAATAGGATCGCAAATACTCATTGGAATTTTGCGTTGCTCTGAATCTTTGTCTGCCTTATCAGAGCTACTGATGTTGCTAATCTGCAACAATGAAGGTGTACTCTCTGACGAAAATTTTCGCTTGTTTCGGCTGCTCTTCTCACTATCAGCGCCTGTGCCTTCACAGCTCCCCCCGCCTATAGGTGCAGAAGCTTGGTTGGATCTCATGGTAACTTACTATTCTAACTCAAACGGCACCAGACACGAAACAAACTGCTGATAAATCATAAAAGAGCACAAAACACTGATAAATTGATTCAGGAAGACAATCATTCATAGCAAATTACTGATAAATCCTATGGGACACAAAATACTGATAAACCGCTTTAAGAACACGATCCTTTATAGAAAACCACTGATAAATCATGTAAGGAACACAAAACATTAATTCATTGGTTTCGGAACACAATCATTCATAACAAACTAGTGATAAATCATATAAGGAACACAAAGTACTGGTAAATCGGCTTTGGAAAACAATCATTCATGACAAACTACTGACAAATCATACAAAGAACGCGGGATACTAATAAATTGCATTAAGGACACAATCATTAACACAACAAACTACTAATACATCAGACAAGGAACACCAAATACTGATAAATGGCATTAAAAACACAATTTCTCATAATAACCTACTAGAACCTCCCGATAAATAATACAAGGAACACCACATACTGATGAGTCGCATTAAAAACACAATCTATCACAACAAACTACGGACAAATCATACAAAGAACACGAAATACTGATATTTTGCATTAAGAACATAATCATTGATAACAAAATTCTAATAAAGCATACAAGGAAACTGATAAATCATACAAGGAACACCAAATACTGATGAGTCGAATTAAGAACACAATCATTCATTTAAACCTACTGATAAATCATACAACAAGGAACACCAAATACTGACAACACAATCATTCATAAAAACCTACTGATAAATCATACAACCAACACGAAAGACTGATAAATCATATCAGGAACACAAACATTCATTGCAACCAGCACCAAATACTGATAAATCATACAACCAACACCAAATACTGATAAAATCACATCAGAAACACAGTCATTCATGACACACAGTGTAATCCGTGTCAGTGTAATCCTGCTGCAGATCAAATGATACAGCCATCTTTCACAAAATTAAATATCATATATGCATAGAGGATTTACCTCACAGAAGAGGCAAAAGCGAATAGAGCAGGTAACAATATGTCCAATTCCATGACTTACCAGTTTCTTGAATCAATGTAAGAGGCAAGACAACACAGGACAATCGCCGAATATGCCCTTCTCATGCAAAAACCAAAGCCCTCCGTCACTCCCTGCAAAGATTAAGACGAAAGCATAAAGCAAACATTATCGTGGTATGAACTTTTCACCTTTAGGAAATGACAAGTGCACAATAGGAGAATATAACCAAAAAAATACTCCATCTACTCCCCATGAGAATGCAAGTTATCTAGATTTTTAGCTTCGGCGGGACATCAAGTGGTATCGTAATCGGTGCTCCGGTTTCCTTTGTATTCTAGAGTCACATTCAGAGCCAAGAATATGCATCCACCTTTCTCTCTCCTCCGTAATCTTCCACTCTCTCTACATAATGTGCATCCACCTTTCTCTCTCCTCTGTAATCTTCCACTCGCTCTACATAGTGTGCATCCACCTTTATCTCTCCTCCGTAATATTCCGCTCTCTTTATATAATGTGCATACACTTTTATCTCCTCCATAATCCATCATTCTCTCTCTAGACTGCACATTCTCTTTCGACCCTCACACCAGAGCATTCCGTAGTGGAAGGCTCGAGGGCCTTGGGCCTTCCGTGCAAGTCAGGGCCCTACACGAGCAACGACCCTCCCTACACAAAAGGCCCTTGGACCGGGGCCTTCCACCTCACTAAATTTTTAGCTTCGTCGCAACAATGATAAACTATTTGAAGATTTGCAAAACAACAAGGGTGTCCCTCTTAGGTGAGCTAGAGCATTATTATAAAAGAGAATTGTTTTGATTTTTTAATCTTTCAGAATGTGGTCTTTGTTAGCTTTGTCGCTATAGCGGTCAGCTATTGTGACACTTTGCCAAAAGGTCAGGTGTCGCTCCTAGGAGAGTTTAAGCTTTTAAAATGAGTTTTTTTATTACTTTTTTTTTCTCTAAAATGCAATCTTATTTGTTTTGTCTTTTTTAAATGATTTGAATGCCTCGCATAACTCAAAGCTTCTCATGGTGTATTGATCACCTTGTTTTTCTCATTAGCTTTGGCGTGATAGCGGTAAGCTATTGTGAAAGTTTGCTAAAAGATGATGTGTCACTCTTACGTGTGTTTGAGCATCTAAATAAAATAAAAAATTATTCTTGGAAAATGTAATCTTTTTATTTTATTGTTTAGTGATTAGATTGCCATGCCTACGCAAGGCAAAGCTTCTCGTGATACATCAATCACCTTGTTAATATCGTTAGCATGGACTTGGTATTGAATGATAAATTATTATTTTTTGAGATCACCGAGTTTCATAATATTACAATGTATTACAAGCTATTTGATTCTCAGCCTTGGTATCACCAAAGCATATTCCAATCATGTGAGTCTCTTGATAGTTGGGTTGATACTTAAGTATAACTAGTCGAGCATTCAACACTAGTATTAACCTCAAAGGCCACGTACAAAAAAAACATGTCTGAGGCCCAAACCATGCAATCTTCTAAGATATGAGGGTCCCCGAAAACTATTTGTTCACACGTGTGTATTTTTACCTATGTGAAAATTCTCATTATTTACAAGCTTGTAGAGAATTGATGATTAGGCGTAACTAGTTGTGAGCAACTTGCTTAGCTTATCACCAAGTTTAACCATGATCTAACTAGTGGGTTCGCTCGTTGTTGACGGGTGGCCGACAATTTGGGTGGCAGCTTGTGGTCAAGACGTGTGGATGATGCTCAGAGCGGGCGATTGATGATCTACTTAGCCATCCTCCCCCTCCCCGTGGTTTGTGGCACAACATTCTTTTCATTTTCAATTTTTTTTGTCGAGACGACGCATTGCACGTGGCCCTCCATGTTGCCGAGAGAGTGGAAAATGTAAAGGGGGGTTGTGCCAAGGCCCACCTCCTCTCACCCCCCCAAAAAAAGGGGGGAGACATGGGTGGGGGAATGTAGCCCTCTCTCCCATGTTGGATTTATCTCCTTTAATCTCCTAAATCTTATTTTAACTGCCTCCATTCATGCTGCATTTTTACTCATGTTGTCGCACAGTCTGCATATTTACATGTAAAATAAGACAGCGAAAAATGCGACTGTCTGCATAAATACAAGTAATTTTCCATCGGCAAAAAAGACGGCACTGTGTTTTTACACGTGATTTGGTGAAGAAGATGACACTGTCTTACAAAATGCCAAAGATGCCCTTACAGAAGAGCGAAGGCACCTTGTAAATCAAATCTTAAGACATTTGTCAGAGTCTCGCATTTTTCGCATCTTCACCAACGTTCATTTCAACAAAGGCTAACGTCGCGGCCTTTTCACGCTCATCCCATGCAACTGTGCAAACATATTTGACAACGACAGCAACCACCCACGATCTCCTACAGACAGCACATCTACTTTGTACTTTCTTCATCTGCACACCTGTAAAATTGTCTATATTGAATACCATTTGCGTATTCCATACTATTCTGTGATAATCATAGTGCTATTACCTTATCGGCCAACCCTAGATTTCACTCTAGGAGTAAACTCATTGAAATCAGATATCACTACATCAAGGGCAAGGTTTTCAACAAGGAGGTGAGCTTAATGTACTACAGGACACAGAACATGGTTGCAGATATATTCACGAAGGCATTAAGTGTTAATGCACACAACAAGTTTTGTGCATTGCTTAGTCTGAAGATCAAGGCATTCACGGATCCAAATTAAGGAGGAGTGTTGGATTTATCTCCTTTACTCTCCTAAATTTTATTTTAATCTGCCTCCATTCATGCTGCATTTTTACTCATGTTGTCGCACAGTCTGCATATTTACATGTAAAATTAGACAAGCAAAAAACAGATTGTTTGTATAAATGCAAGTTATTCTCCACAGGCGAAAAACACAACTGTGTTTTTACACGTGATTTGTGATAGGCGAAAAAGACGACACTGTCTTACAAAATGCCAAAGGTGTCATTACAGAAGAGCAAAGGCACCCTATAAATCAAATCTTAAGGCATTTGTCGCATTTTTCACATCTTCACCAACGTTCATTTCAGCACCGCGGCCTTTTCACGCTCATCCCATGCAACTGTGCAAACAGATTTGACAACGATAGCAGCCACCATGAGCTCCTACAGATAGCACATACCCTATAAATCAAATCTTAAGGTATTTGTCAGAGTGTCACATTTTTCACATCTTCACCAACGTTCATTTCAGCAAAGGTTGACGTTGCGGCCTTTTCACGCTCATCCCATGCAACTATGCAAACAGATTTGACAACGATAGCAGCCACCATGAGCTCCTACAGATAGCACATCCACTTTGTACTTTCTTCATCTGCACACCTTGTAAAATTGTGTATATATATTGAATACCATTTGCATATTCCATACCACATGTGAGATAACAACGTGTGTGAAAGTAATAGCATCAGAAGCTTATCAGAGTAAACGAAGTAGATGCCCTTGCGCATTAATTCTTTTGTATTATCAATAATAGGTTCATTCCTTTTACATATTGGATTAGCTTTTTAGAGCACGCAGTTTCGTCCGCTATTGTCTTGTGCTCAACAACATTATTGACATGTATATTCTGCTATACTTAATTTGATAATAACTCTGTTTTGTTTTGCGTTCAGATTTGTGTCAATATTGCTATGTTTTTCTACATTCTGTCCGACTCTCTTATTGCTCAATCTAGTAATATGTTCTTAGCAAATTATTATTAGTCTAGATGTTTGCGACTAATATTTAGTCTTGCCTTTCGCGACTGATTATCAGTCAAGCTCAGTCTAGCTCTTCACGAATCATTCGCACTAATAATTTGTCTAGTTGTTCGCAACAAATTATCCTTCTAATGTTTTGTTGCTTAATGTTCGTCTACGTAATCAGATCGACCGTGATTTCTATCACTAACGTTCTATTCGTTTCTGATAGGCGTAGTCATGCTTAGGAAAAGTGTAATATAGTTCATTCCACTGTGCACGAACACTTTCCGTTCGAGTTCGTTTATTTTCGTGTTCATTTCTTTTTGAGCTATTTTGGTTTCTCACACTCACACTCCCTCTTTCTCCATTTTTGAAAATGTTGGGGTGGCTCAAGACCCTCTCTGCATCAGACATTCTCAAGGTGAAGAATTTCTTCCTCAAGTGTAGCTTAGAAGTCACATCCCTGATATCGTAGAGGGTTGCTAGGATGTCCCATGCATTCTTAACAGTCTGAACAACACGTATATGGCTAATTTGAGTATCCTTGATGTTGAGAGTGATCATGGCAAATGCTTTGCCATCTCTAAGTCTCCACTTGGTGATGTTGGCTGCATCACCTTCTGGTTTGAGCTTTGTGCCATCAACTATGTCCCACAGTTCTTTGGCTAGTAGTATAACGTTCATCTTGAAATTTTAGAGAGGGTAGTTATCTCCATCGAGTTTGTCAATGAGAGATGAACTAGATGATGGATCCATTCTGGTTGAACGATATCACTGGTAGAAACAACGATTCTTGGAATACTGTTGGCTGCACGTTTGCTAGAAAGACGTCTTGATAGAAACAAGACTGATAATCCAGAGTAGAAATGTAGATCTGATACCATGTCGTAAAACATGAGTGACTGGCAGTAGAAGCTCGAAGCTTTGAGCATAGGTGTGTAGGATCGGAAACGCAGCAGTTAGTAGCAGAAATATTCAAGATGAATGATTTATACAAATTGCGCAAATGAACAATACGGTAGTGAGACAAAAAATTGCACTCTGATTAATATCAAAACAAATGAGTACAATGCTTGAAGTGATAACTTCAGCTTGATTGTTGAGTGTGATTACGCTGGCTATAGATAGTTCTAATAATAAATAAAAACTAAACTTAGCTTGATTTAGCTTGTAGTATATATTTACAAGTGTCTTCTAAATATCTTACAAGCATTGAATGTTATCTACGCCAGTTTTTGTATCTACAAAGTAGGTAACCGCCCTTTGGATATTTTAGCTGTCCAGTTGTTTTTAGGGTTGAGATAAGTTGGTGACATCGCTCTGCCACTATTGTGAAAAACCCAAAGATGCCTTTAAATTGTTTAAGACAGGTCTAAAATGGATTTTGGTCATTGTGTCACCTTTTTCGCGAAGGTGCAAAAAATGGGAAAAAGGCAAAGGTGCCTAAAAATGTTAAGGCAAAAAAAATTCCCAAAGGTAAAAATGCGAAGGTCTGAAACACGTGGTTGTCCCTCGGTTTCAAGATGCTCATTACTTGAACGATTTGTTTAGGCTGAGCATAACAAATCTAACAATCCAGCACTAGCAAGGAAGGAATGCATCACTCTATCATGAGTGGAGTTGGTAGAAAAAGATGTCATCCTAGATGGAATATTGATACAACATGCCGATGTAAGAGGGAACTTGTAGGACAACACTTATGGCACATGATGGCGATATGTCAGTTAGGAATGGGACACCACGCGCTTGGATAATAGAGGGTAACAAGGGCTGTATGACGGGCGCATGTTGGCAATATTTGGCTGAGGTGGAGATAGAAAATGTTTGATTGCCTCGATTTTGCGAAAATGAGTTCAAAGACCGATACTCTTATATATACTTTCATTGAGAGGATTTGGGCCACACACATGTATGAAAAATATACGCTCAAGATGACTGCAGGTGCAAAAAAAAGGGCCATGTATGGTCAGGCATGTGACACATGTACTCGCACGTGTGGCCCAACTGGCAAGAGTACAATCCTATCAGACTGTGACACGTGTATGGCCAAGAATGTGCCACGTCACACCCCCCTCTTCCTATCTCCCATGCTCTGGCTGGACCATCAGGCCAGTGTGCTGCCCATAGTGATCTTCTCCACCCACCACCCCTAAATACTCCTCCAACAACTCCTCGCTTTCGTCGATTTCCAATTCTCGTGAGGAGGACATGAGCTCTACTATAGATAAAATAATATCATATATAGATAAAAGCGTAATGTGACTTTTACAAAGAGTTGTGTGTTAGATTTTTTGTAGATCCTAAAGAATCATTTTTGGATTCTGAAAGATATATAATTTTTTATGAGTATGTTGCCTAGGAGATAGATAGGTTGGGAGGTCAATTTTGTTTCTATATAAATGAAATTAATTATGTAAATCATATAAATACTGACTTCTGCGATGCCCTGAAAGAGAAGACAACATATATATCAAACCCAGCTACAGATGTCGGTTTGATGTATTTTGTAAATAGATGTAGATGCGACACCAACATTGGTGTTGTATTGTCTTTTTTTGCACACAGCCTTGATAGTCCCACTCAGGCAACCAAGTATCTTCTCCACACAACTTCGGAGATGAAACTTTTCATAGTTCCGTATTTGCTTTTAGTAATTCCTTCAGTGTTACTAATTCATCTCTTATTTGCAGCAGTCATTGGAGCATGCACGTAATCTCCCTAAGAGCAGATTCAGATGGAAACATTAATCCCATTTGTTGAAAATGAATTCCCTAAGATTCACCCATGCTGAAGTGAACTCCATGTACAATAGGATGGTACAATGTTTTCCCAAGCTGGACAGAGCCATTGTAAATAGCCAGCTGGAGATTGTTGATGCGAAAGTAAGTACTGCTCATCATTTATTTCATAAACAGATAGATTTTGTTTCTCTGAGTGCACAACTGACTTATTATACCTTTTGTGACTTCAGTCAACTCAATTAGATGATGGACACTGTGGTTGGTTCTCCATCCACTATGTACAGGACTTTTAGATTGGTACATCATGCAATCTAGGGTTCCGGATATACGAGAGGCAAATAAACTAGTTAATGTTCTAACTATCTTACCTTGACTGTTTGTTAACTCGGTTATTTTAGATTTGTTTTATGATAAATCAATTAATCCGATTATTTTGGATTTGTAGTACAAATACAAAGCTTTTACAATGAATGAGATATATGAGTTTCGTCAACAAATGTTGGTGAACTTATTATCTCATGCAACACCCTATCCAACTGCGGAAACATGATGGCAATCTAGTCCACAACTGACACTTGTGCAGAGTGAGACAACCCATATTTTTTTGAGATGTAGAAAAAGAATAGATTAGATAGCGATATATATTTTTGATGTAATTCCCTGTGAGTAAATATGAGCTTATAAAAAGATAGGAACAATGGGAGAAAGCATCCTTTGTAAATATAGGACACACATGTACATTATTAGAAATTGAGAAATATATTGATATTTATGATAGTTTACAAATCTTGCAAGCATCTATAATTGAGTATCTTGTATCGTGATTGCTCTATTATCTGAACAATTCCTCCCAAATCTTTGCATTTGATTTTCTCTTCATGTCTTTTACGTATTTGCACAAACATACATTATGCAAAGTACAATTATTGATCATGATATTGAAAAAAAAAAGATAATGAATACACATTCATATACTGATAAATAGATATTACATACCAATTTCCCATTCAATATAAAGTTGAAATATTCAAGGATATTTTGTTGTAAAAGTATCAACTCTGTTATAATGTAGAATAAGTTCCAAACCTGCTCAACCTCAATAGTAGTAAGTAAATCCCCATTTGCCATGATATCAATGCATATGCGATCAGTGTGTCCAATGCTATCTAGAACTTGATCTAATGTGGCCCAAGTACCATTGTGTCTTTTCCATCTTTGATAATGAAACACCATACTAAGCATTTGCTTTTCTATATTGTATCTAAAGCATATGGATGAATGTTTGATTTTACATTATATATCTGTAGTGGATTTTTTATCCCAACCTTTGTCCATGAATTTAAATAAAAAATCTTTTGATGGATTTGCAAACGCACCTCAGTGTTTGAAAAAGAGCTAACAAACATTGATATTGGAACAGACCAGCTTAAGTGCAAATTTTTGATCCAGTACCAATTTTGAGTGAATTTTGTACATCATTATATAGTTTGAAATGAAAAGACTTTAGAGTAGCTTGAACTGATCATTCTAAAAGCCTAATATTACGGTGCCTTCACCTTCGATAGCATGCATGCTGGTGTCGCCGAGGTGGACGAACTTTCGGACACAATAAGGCGTATAGGACTAGAAACTTTCAAGTTGACTGGTCATATGCTGAGTGGCTCTTGAATCAAGAAACCAAGCATTGTTACGTTGTGCTTTTTGGTGGTTGACCATGACTGCATCTTCGTCCATGTCTCGAACTGTCATTTGAAATGTCTCGACTACTATGTTCGCTTGTTGATTCGAGCGCTTTTACTCATTGTTCTTGGCTTTCAATATTCTACAATCTTGAATGTCATGATTGGTTACCAAAACATCTTTTTCTTTGGCTGTGGATTCGAAGATTGTTCTTGGCTCTAATTCGACTTCTGATTCGAGTTGAATTGTTTGGGGCCTCTCGTCTTCTGCCTTGTCGAGCTTTTGTTTGCATATGTTATTCAATTGATTATACGTGTGCTACGTTTTGAATGCAATCTAATCATCTTATTGCATTCAGTTTTTGTGTTAGTTTGAATGTGATGCTTCTCTGATTTACTACTTTAAGTAGTTTCATTTTTAAGTTCTCGTATAGATTTGTCTAAACATCTCAAGACTTCCACAATACACGTTTCTGCAACCAAGGTTTAACAGATTAATGTTTGTCTATGTAATCAATTGAATCTATTCTGACTATTTCAAAGTGAGGATAAAGTAAAATCAATTGTAACCCTTGTCGCGATATAGTTGATTTGAATTTAATAGGTGTAGTTCATGCACTCCGTAGAGCCCGATAATTCGAACACAAACCTCGAGCCTTTTTTCATCCTCCTTGGCTTCCCGAATTTTTCCCGATAGGAGAATCATATTACCTTACTAAATATGCTTATTTCCATTTATATTTCTAGTAGTAAGCTTCAGGGAGAGTCATGGAGTTAATCTTACTCCTGCACACCAATTTTATCTTTTGAGATTTTCTATTCATCTATCTATATTAACAAGACTAATTGAAAAATTTGCAGTATTACAAGGCATTTGACACAATCTGTAGTATTACTCAAGCTTTTACTTAGAATCCATTTCGACCTCAATTATGACAATTGACTATAGAAATGAATGAAATTTTTTCAAAGCTAAGAAAATGCAGAAACTACTATCAAATCGGCCTAAACTTGTAAACACCCAGTTTAGAAAATAACCTATTCAATGAACTCTCTAACTTCAATTGTATATATAAAGAGACATTTTTGGTAGATGTAAGTGAGATTGATCTATAGATTGGTTGTCTTTAAGATGGAGCATAAGATGATCATAGCGCACAACACCTAATTATTGTGAAAGTTATTCGAGTACCATAGTGTTAGAATACTCCAAGAATTTGTGATCTCATTGACGTACTCAAATAGCTTAAATTTATTGCATTTTGTGTGTGTGTCATGTTTATAATCAGTTGTTGTATACTAACAGTATGCTCTGCTTTAGATACCATCTAATTTGTTCAATCTTGCAATAATTTATGTTAAATGTCAGATCGATGAGTATGGCAATTATAGATGCCTAAAATTTCACATTCATCATGACTATCATAGATGCCTATAATGATACTCAACTAAATCAATTGAATGATATTAGCAAACTAGCAAAATTGAATCTGTCAAAATTGAATGAACACTCTTGTATATAATCATATCAATTTTTTATTCTTGGAGGGAAAAGCAATTTCACATTCAAACTTGTCAGAAAGCCGGATCTCTATTGAGGTTTGGGCCTTCTCCCCCCAACATGGTCATCAATAAATGTAATGAAATATAGTGCTTCTTCACATGATCAGACCACAGTGAATAAAAACCAAAATGTCAGTGGTTCTATGGGCTTGGCCTTTGGAAAATCTTGGCCTAGCATACTTGCAAAAAAAACAAGACTCACATATCTGATTTGTTGAAGACCTGTTGATTTTCAAACCTTTGACAAGATTATTGCAAAACATATAAATAATGGATCTCATATGGAGATGTCCTAGGCGTTGATGCCATAGGATGTTTTTGTCAAAAGTAGGTGTAGACACAAATATTTCTTCCAATGAGAGGACATAGTCGTGGCTTAATGTATAGAGATAATCATCTCTATATCTCTTGACCAAAAATTTCAAGTTGATGCCTTTAATGAGCCACCTCATAAGGACTATCAAGATCATAAGATGTAGTGTAGTGGGTTTTCCTATCCACCTTCAACCCTAGATCCTAGCAAACGATAAGAACTTGACTTTCTAAAAAGTTTTAAGCCAAATTGCAATTTTAACTACTTGGGTCCTTTTTAATTTTAGGCCCATTAGAGCATAGATCTATTCTACTTCTCGTGACATAGGCATACGAGGTATCTAACGTTATATTGCAAATAGATCTAAGTCTTTATGTCGACTCGGTCGTGCTTTTATTCTCGTCGTCATAAGATATGTTGGTGAGGCGCTGGGCTTTGTTTTAGCTCATTGACCGGTCCACGACTTGTCTACTTCTATGGTATTGGCGTTCCTGGTATATATGGATTCTAGAACTCCTTCTCGGTGGTTTGTCAACGCTCTTTAACGTAGTTTGGCGGCTCGACTCCGTCGCTTGATATTCGTTAGGCTCTTTAGCATCTAGAATGTCTTAGAAGAATCTTCACAATAATATTCTAACATGCCCCACTGCGAATTTGGTGACAGTCCCTTGACACTTGCGTATGTCTTTGGCGTTGGCTTGCGTGGCGATGTGAGACCACTGCTAAAGAAGGTGAAAAGATGTGTAGACAAGAACTGGAAGAGAATCGGCGAAAAGTTAGGAAAAAATTTGTGGCAACAAAATTTAGGTTTAGAGGAGATGTGATCTGAATGAGGGGAGAAGAGTGAGTAGGGCTGGTACGTTGGTGGCTCGTCTGAAGGGGTCTAGAGTGTGCGTGGATAGGGTATAGAGTACGTGAGATGGTGAAAGAGGAAGATTGTTGGCCTGCCAACAGTAGCGTGAGAGCATCCTTGGGAGAGGAACTAGCTGCAGGGGAAGTGTGGGAAGGTGTGCAAACTCCTAGGTTTTCTAGGTGAGTGAAGGCGATGATGATAATTAGACCACCGCAGGTGAACTAAAAGGGGCGCTTGAAAGTTGTCTACAACTCCTTAACTAGGAGTGTGACCCAATCATAGATGGTGTTTGGTCCTTCAATCATGGTCGTCATGACTAGGACTTGTTTGGAAATGCAGAGTATAACGATCGCCAAGTGAAGATCTTCAAGAATCATGTCACATGCAAACCAAAAGGACATTTGTGGAGCATAAACCACCCAACCAACATGAAAAGTCTAGTCAATACCATTCACCCCCAAGCCACAGTGAATGAATACAAAAGAGGCGAGAATCCTGGCTCAAGAATATGAATTCCAATAGGGACATGGGCGAGTTTCCATGGTATGTATTTTCTCCAAGAGGAGAGAATATTTTTCTTAGGATCCCATGCAACCTATAATAAGCTATTGATCTCCTATTCTTGCATTATAGCAGTCAAAACACCATGCAAGTGCTCCTATGTCCAAATATAGGTCTGGGCCCTCATATGATTATTAATTACTTTATCGACCATGCCTGGAATGACTTTTCCATTCCGAAATAGTATACCATTTTGATTAGAACTGTTCCGCTATCTTCTTAACTTTCCTAGGAACCTGAGACCCATGTGAGTAAATCTCTATTTCATTCTCAATTTTTCCTGTCTCCACCATCTTCCAGATGGGACCAAAATGAGAATCCGACTCACACCTCCCTCTTTTATAGATAAGTGAAAATCTGGGTGGCAGGGTGATGTGGCAAGTGCCTTGTAGACCCACTCTCTCTCCGTACTGTGCTTTACAACTACCAATTTGGTGTCATGTAGAGAAAGTTATGGCTATTGGAAGTTTGGCAATTTTTGAACTAAAATTTATAAAATTTTCGAAATATTTTGATGGGTGCATCCTTGTAACTCAGTGTAGTGCTTTTTCGTTGATGGAAATGTATGGATAGAACTGTATGTATGCTTGGATGCATATTGTATGCGTAATTAGTGATTGATCAGAAAATTTCTTGCATAAAGCTATTTTTGGAAAATTCTAACTCAAAAAGCAGATTTTCTAATTTCTAGGCTATTTACAAAAAAAAAATTGATTTTTTGAAAAGGTCAGTGCATGTTAAGTTTATTGCATGCAGGATGTTTCGAAATGATTTCGATATGTGACAGTGCCTATGAATTTGATAGATCGATCTTCATAATCAATTTTCACAGTTGGTCCATTTCGAACGGATTTCGAAAATCTCAGTTTTTCATAAATTTTGAAAATTGTTCCTAAAAGTAGTTGTTGTTTAAATTAGTCTGATATTGATTTAACAAAATTTGCTTAATAGAGTGGAAGACCTTGCTGAGTAATATCGGCCAGTTATGAAGGTCCTGAACATTTTACTTGTTAGTTGATGATTTGGATCTCGACTAATTAAGCTAATTTTGTATTTTAGGAAATCAATATGGCCGATGATAATGTAGTTGTAGCTCTTGATGGTTAGGTGCCTATGCCTACCTATTTTCAGATTTGCCAGTTGTTAAGCCAAGCGCTTAATGAAATAAACAACAACAACACTTTAAGGGATCAACAGATGTAAGTAATGATCTGCACCAAATTTGGGCTTTTAGCCTGAACCATTTTTGGGGAAGAAGATAACCAAGTGGGTTGGTCATTTTAATCTACACGGAATTCCTGAAGATAAAAAGATTGAGTGTATAATTTTGTTCTTATGAGAAAAAGCTTTGTCGTGGCGATGTAACCTACAACCGAAACCTACTACATGGGAAGAGTTCATGAAAGTGTTCAGAAAGTCGTTTGCGGTTGTGGATGACTCAAACTTCTACCAAATATTTGTCAACTACAGAATGGGTACTCGAAGTTTGGACTACAAGATATTATGGATTTGTGGAACAAGGTTCTCTCATTCGATGCAAAACTGGCACTGTGGCAGTTTATCTTGGGTCTGCCAGTAGATTATCAGAATGAATGCAAGCGTAATGTGCTTCAAACTTTTGATGACGTCGTACAAGTCGTGAGATGTATGATTCCATAGTGGTGGCATCTAGAAAGCAATTATGACCCAGTCAGAAGAAAGGAAAGAAAAGAGTTTGTGGTAAAAAATCCAAGTATTTTGACGGATCAAGCTGCATCTGAGTTTAGACAAAAAAAACATTTGTCTCAAAAAAAGACTAGAAAAACAAATGTGTGTTTTCATTGTAGTAAGCCTAGACACATTACGAAATTCTGTCCAGAGTGAAAGAGAGGCACAACTCAAGTCATTGAGATGCAAGGTAAAGAAAATCTTAAGTTGGAAATTAAGGCATCGTCATGTAGCTTATCCTTACGCTTGGCTCTTTGTTCCTTTCTACATCTTCGCTCTTGGTCTGAATTATCAGAGTCCAAACTAGTGCTCTCACTATCGTCGACTCTTTTGATGGCATCGACACAGGCTGTTTGAAAAGACACATACTTGTCTCTTCATTTCATTTGCTTCTATGGTTTGGGACACAATCAGGGTCGCATCCACCGTGCAATCTCTTGATCCGTTCTATATAATTACGTAGGGACTCGTTTTTCTTATCCATACGGATATGTCCTAATTGTAGGAAGGGATCTGAGTGGAAGTGGGTGGTTTTGCAATGAATTTGGCCTATAAGATGTTCCAATCGTCTCATCCATTCTGCTCAAGATTGAAATACCAATCTTTTGCGATATTGGTCAGACACAAATTGAAATATCTTAATAGCTCTTGCAGGTTGTCGTCTCCATAGGCTCTACATGCTTGAGAGTAGATCTGAAGGAATTATTGCAGATGTCCCTTGTCATCAGACCTTGGGAGGTCGATCTTGGGGAAGTTCCGGACTGCATGGGGCACAAACGACTTTGGATTATCCTTTGGGGGTGGTTCAGTGTCAACTGGTTCGTGGAGTATCTCGATTGGTACGTTAACGAATTCCTCAAAATCGGGGGGGATCCAGAGTGGATAATCGCCTACGAGATCTAAGATGCATACACAATAATGAAAGGTGAGGCTATTGCATGAAGCTATTTTTGAAAATTCTAGATCAAAAACTAGATTTCCTAGTTGCTAGGCTATTTATGAAATTTTTTTGGTTTTTTTTTTTCGAAAAAGTCAGTGCATGTCGAGTTTATTGCATGCAAGATGTTTCGAAATTATTTCGATATTTGACAGTGCATGTGAATTTGATAGATCGATCTTCATAATCGATTTTTACAATCGGTCCATTTCAAATGGATTTTGAAAATCCCAATTTTTTGTAAAGTTTAGATTTGGTCCTAAAACGTTGTTGTTTAAATCAGTCTGATATTGATTAACAAAATTTTCTTAATAGAGTGAAAGACCTTGTTGAATAATATTTTCCAGTTATGAAGGTCCTACCTATCTGCAAATTTGCCAATCGTTAAGCCAAAGCACTTATTGAAATAAACAACAAGAACTCTTTAAGGGATCAACAGATGGAAGTATTGTTGAATAAAAAAAAAAACCTTATCTGCACCGAATTTGGGCTTTCAGCCTGAACCATTTTTGGGGGAGAAAAATCCGAGGTTATAGATGACTGGTTAACCAAGTGGACATGTTATTTTAATCTACATGAAATTCCTGAAGATAAAAAGATTGAGAATGTGATTCTGTTCTTTCGAGGAAAAGCTTCATCGTGGTGGCATGGCCGACAACCGAAACCTACCACATGGGAAGAGTTCATGGAAGTGTTCAGAAAGTCGTTTGTGGTTGCAGGCGACTCAGACTTCTACCAAAGATTTGTCATCTGCAAAATGGGTACTAGGAGTTTGGACTCGTACCTACAAGATTTTATGGATTTGTGAAACAAGGTTCTCTCATTTGATACAAAACTGACATTGTGGCAGTTTATCCTAGGTCTACCAGTAGATTATCAGAATGAGTGCAAGCGTAATGTGCTTCAAACTTTTAATGATGTTGTAGGGTCACGAAAGTGTATGATTTCACAATGGTAGCATCTAGAAAGCAATTACAGGCTAATCCATCAACACCCAACTAGAAGAAAGAAAAGAAAAGAGTTTGTGGAAATAAATCCAAGTATTTTGACGAACTGGATCAAAGTTGGAAATTAATAAGGTTAATTGTGAGTGTGATTGTTTTTTTAGTACCTTGCCAAATGTATTATTTCGTTTGAAAGACACTGTTAAAGGACATGAAGTTAGTATTTTGGTGGACAATGAATCTACTCATAATTTCATTAACTCTGTTCTTGTGCAAAAAATCGGCCTAGAAACTAAAGCCAGTAACCATAGATATAGAGTATATCTAGCTTCATGTGCAAAGTTGGAGACATGGGATGCTAAAGTTCCAAGGCTCCCACTATGGATCCAGGATTATAGAGAGTTAATAGATTTTCATGTTTTAGATTTAGCACATACAAATGTAATTCTAGGATACAAGTGGTTATTTAACTGAGTTTGCTTACAATAGTAGAAAACATTCTGCTACTAGTTATAGTCCATTTATGTTGATGTACAGTTTTCAACCTAGAACTCCGATAAATGTGGAGACGAAGCGGATTCCTTGCATGATGTGCATGAAAAATTTTCAAATGATACTTGTGCTAAAACTAGATGTAAAGACTCATAATTCTATTTCGGACGACGTGCATGTTGACAAACATCACAAGACTATATACTTGTCAGTATCTTTATGAAGCGTAGGCCACCAACATTCTGATTGCAAAAACTTTCGAATAGTAATATCAGATTGAAAATGTCCTCCTCCCATCCCAACATGTGAAAACATAATTAGATTAGACACTTCATGTGGTAAAATGCATCTTCTAAGAATATCATTAGCTCTACAACGATATAACTGACTAACAATCAATTGATAAGGTTGTGTCTTTACAATTAATCGTCTTTGTTGAACTTTGGACAAGGGTTCGTTAGGTTGGCCCATCATAAGATATTCAATAACATCTGTTGTCCATTCAGGTATTGCTTCAACATAAAGTAATGCAACATCTGGTAGCTCATCATCAACTTCATTATTAACTGGTGCTGTTTGTATTCTAGAGACGTGATCGGCAAGATCCTACAGTTTGCCTTTCCGACTCACAATTCAAAAATCGAATTTAGATAATATAAATAACCGTATCGCAATGTGTCCCGTATTACATGTCTTATTTACTAAATCCAGCGCTTTCCGTTATGTGGTAGAATATTTCACTTCGGCATTATTAAATTGTTGGCTAACAAATTTGATCGTAAAGTCTTTCTTATATTCTCTCGGTTGTATCAACACAGATCCAATAGCATATTTTGACACATCAGTATCCACATGGAATCGAATTGTCCAGTTAGAAGCTCATAATATCAGTACAGAAGCTAAGGCTTTCTTCAATTTTTCAAATGCTTCTAATGCCTTCATTGTCCAAATTGGTACAATAGTCAATTTGTATATAAGTCATGCCAGATCCGCAAAGAATAAAATGAATATTCGATAATAGTTTGCATGACCCATAAAAATGTAAACTCCTCTAATTGTTCTTGGTGGAGGTAATTTCACAATAAGCTTAATCTTTGAGTAATTTGTAGCAATTCAATGCCTTGAGATCACATGTCCAGCAACAACCCTACGAGTAACCAAAATTTGGCATTTTTCAAGTTCAAGAAAATCTGGTACTTATGACAACATTCACGCACTTTTTCCAAATGTTCAAGATGGTCTGTTTCCAAACTATGGACTCCTACATCATCCAAATAGATTTTGACAAATTTTTGCAAGTACTCCTTAAAAGCAAATTGCATGACTCATTGAAAAGTACTCGATGAAAGTATTGAATTAATCTTATGCTTTTTGAATTGGAGAATAAGATAAAGAGAAACTAAAATCATGGTACATATATGTACAATGAAATAACAACTAGGGGTTTAGGCCTAAAGAGTACATCCTACATTTTCATGATACAAACTACAACTCCTTTAGTCCTACCTCCTAATAACCTATTCACATAATCTAGAAAACAATTTGCAATGACTATTGATAAGAAGATAAATCATTATTCGTGCATCTTGGTTTCCAAGGGGGGCTCGAACTTAGGACCAAAGAAATGTAACAAGTTTCTTTGTTTTATGATATGTTCAAATTTCAAACAGCTTAACACATTCATCCATAGACCATATGAGAGTACCATGATTGACAAATAATAACCCTTGATCTAGAATATTCAACATGATTCATCCATCAACCAATTTCATGTACCTCACTCATCCACATCAATGTGTCAAACCCTAATCCATTTCTAATCAGCCAATAATGGCTTAAATCGAAATAGCAATTCAAATCCCGAGTCCTATCAATCATAGCAATGAAACACTGCGATCACAAATACAAATTCTCCTACAAGTATTTATTAAATCATATGTTGTGTGCCATACATGTATAGCCAATTTTAGAATACTTGAAATGTGCACATGGGAGATGTTGGCAGGAGATTGATGAGATATGGTTTACTATTTTTTTGACAGTTTATAGCAACACTATTAGAATCTATTGCTTCTCGTTTTGAATGCTTTGGTCAATTACTCAACCTGCTTGAAATAAAGGAGTGGGTAGTCCATCAAGGTGGCCGAAATATGCCATCTTGATTAGGAGCTCAATCTTGTTACTAATCACACCCTTTTTTAAAATTGTCTAGCAAAATAACTAGGCCCAAACGTCAGAGAAATACCACCATTCAACAAACAAGACGGTGTGTATAATTAATCATCACAAAATACCTTTGCACAATAACAAAAGTCGAGCCTTCATAATTGGTAGTTTATGGACCAAGCCTTGTTACCCATTGATCACTATTATTTGATAAATGGATAAAAGAACATTTTTTAAGAATGGAGCTAACCATCACATCAAGTATGTCTGCTCATTGATCAAAATCATTCGATAAAAGAGGAACGCCTTTGTGTACTTCCTCCTCTCTATCAAATATTTATGTTCATGAAAAGGATCTATGGTATGGAGGTGTATGAATGTGGTATGGCATACATCTCTAATATGTGATGATTATGCCCTAAACTCCATGTTGGGAACTTCGCCAATATTGAGATCGTAGGATGCGACACAAGTGCATAGACACAAGTGCACACCACATCTACACATGGGATCTTGCCAAAGAGATCAATAATGAGGAATTCAAGTTAAAACTTTAGTTTATATTAAGATCAACTCTAGATGGATATTGCTAACTTGTCGTACCCTACAATTACAAAGTGTTACATACTTTTGGGGACTTGGAAACTTCTACTGGTGGGAGGAGTATGGGATGATTAAGATAGGCCACAAGATTGGAAGTAGCATTTTCTCAGCCACTCACGTAAGGGTAGTGTTGACCCTTCCCCTTTTAAGGCTTTCTGGCAAGACCAATTTCTCGTTAGGAAAAACCCTAACATGGGTGCATCTATTGGGAGCAACTTTATTAGAAAATATTATTCAAAGTTTAGTTACCTATACCAATGGTCTACAAACTGTATGAGTTAGCAATTTGCTAGTTGAATGATTATGTTGTTTAGGTTGTTAGCCACAAACCTAACATTGGTGCACCTGCCAGGAGCCTCAACTTGATAAGGAATTCATTGAAAAAAGAGCCACCTATGTCCTAAAGAAGTGTGCTTGGTCCGAGATCTACTAATATCATCTAGTTAGTTGTTGAAAATTCCATTGATTAGCCCCCTCTCCCATGTTTGTTGAGCCACCTGACTGTTGGGAAAATATATCATGAAGTTTATTATAAAATAGAAAGTTAGAATCAAATCTCGACCCTTGAAATCACACACCAAACTTGATTAAGCCACCCGACCTCCACCTCCATCCTACACCCCCTCCCAGAATCGACTTATAGGAAAAATGGGACTTGGTATGAGGCACCTATGAACACTGTGCAGGGGTATGGCCCAATTAGGATTCAATAGACAAGCAGTCAAGTAGAATTAGTCAAAACTTATGCAGTTCTATATAATGAAGAATGGAAACTCTATGATAAATGTTGGGATAAACATGAACCGAAGAAACTACACCATTTGATGATTGCTTGATATATAAGACGACTACCATATAGGATTTTATAGGTCTACGAGGCCGAACCAAATTGAAAGGGATACCATCCGAAAGGGTATCAAATCCTAGGACAGAGAGACAAGGATGTAGGGAGAGAAGTGGGTGAGCCTTTGTCCCCTCTACCTCGAGAGAACAGACAGACGAATCCATAATGGACCCCACAAATTTAGTAGAGAACATCTAGGGAATACCATAAAATAACCCAATAGATGCTGCATATGCTCTCATAGAAGACATTGCACCTACCCATGTGGGAATAAGGGCCGATAGAATGGTGACATGCCCTACTGAACCAATAGCACCCGCAATAGTGGGAGGGCTATCAAAATTAAGTGGGTCCACACCAGAATTCCATAGAGCTCCTTATGAGAGTGTCAAGAAATATATCAATGCTTTTTGGAAAGCTTGCTTCATAAGACGAATCATGGATCCACATTATAAGATGATGTCCTTTGCAACCACTTTGACTGGAGCTGCAAGACGTTGGTATCATAACCTGCAACGAGAGACGATCCATACACAATATTGGCACAATTAAATTGTCATGACAAGTAGAACCTATTGTACAACTACCACCCCTTCTACTATTGACCTTCTTTCTGTGAGGGCTCAAAAATGACATATAGATGGTTGTACATCAAAGTAACCCCCAAACATTGGCCAAGGTAGTAGACAAGATGATGGTGATAGAAGATGCACATATAACTGTTAGTCACACACACGTATCACAAGCTGCAATAAACAACCTAAACTTGAGACTCGAAATGTGGAGAAGTAGTTTGATCGCAACGAAAGACGTATGATAGAATCTCATTGGGGTAGGAATACACAGACACATGATGTTAAGAACCAAGACCTTCGACTCCAAGGCCTGATAGTAGAATGAGACTATGAGAATACATAATGCAGTACCGAATTAGTCAACATGCGAGCAATGTTGAAGGGAACCATAGATGTGATGAGTGAAAACCTAAACACTTTGATGGCCAATGTGAATATATGCTCGAGTATTTTTCAATGATTAAGTGTGGCTTTGGAATCTTGCGAATTATGACTGACGATTGATAAGATTATAAGTATTTATGATTGATAGATCATGAATAGATACTTAATTCTTATTAGAGGACTATAAAGAAATGTGATGATTCTTAAGATTGATGAGTAATTTATGATCTTCTAAATAAGTTGAGAATTTAGATCAATAATTTGGAAAATCTAAATCTCTTTGTTCCAATGTTTAATTAAGAACGTATGTGTCTCATAGGCATTCGCATAATGTAAACTATTTTACTTATGAAAAATTTGCTTGCTTTAGTGATGAAACTCTACTATAGATTGTATTCTACAAATGCTTTTGTACGATCTAAGCCGATATCTCCAGGTAATTGGGAGAAAGACAAATCTATTGAGATTGGATGGTTGCTATTTTCTTGCATGAGATGCTAGGAATAGGGGCACTTAACTCAAGAGAATATATGGGGCATGAGATGCTAGGAATAGGGGCACTTAACTCAAGAGAATAGGGTCTTCTCGAAAACTATGAAGTTTATTCACATTATATCTAATAAAGAAGTTGAACATTTCTCTATGATTTGTGTGATTTCTACTAACAAAACAAAGGGGTAAAGGGATGGGAGAAGCAAAGCTCCGAAGTGTTGACAGACAGAGAGCCAAATATTATATTTTGATTAGTCCAGGCAAGTGTTTAACACCAAGCCCTCTTGAAGGCTAATGGTCTGAAGTCAAAATTAGTGTTCACCACACCCCTCGTTTGTTTCACAGGGCTGCAATTAAGTAGTGAGGTACCTAAATAGGTCCACCTAGTACACTCATAAGATATTGACAATAGCATGCGATCAAGTGCCCGCAACGTCTTGAAGTGACACTACTTGACTCCCTCTCACACCAAAAGACTTTCACGAAACTAACCAAAAAGCCTTGATCCTGAAAGGACCCAAAGAAAAAAAAAAACTTCATGTGAGTATGGTTGAAACTCTAATATTGTGATAAAAAGTAAATTGGATCATGAGAGAATGACACAAACTCTTTGTGGTAAATTATAGGAATTCCCAATGAACCAATTGCACAAAATTCTTTACAAGAGACAAGAATCATCATGTAACTTACTTTATGACTTTGATACCATCAAGAACAAGAATCCAAACATTTAAGAAATATTGAATTTTTTATTTGATGACGTGCAACCTAGAAAAACTTGACTACAACCAAACATGAATACATTTTTATTTTTATTTTTCTTAAGACTTGGCTGGACTAATAAAACATATCAACCTTTTAAACTGCCATGAATTATGGAGACGTCCATTTTTTGAGTTTACTTTAGATCATAAACTCACCGTAGATCATCTCAAAGTCAAATGTACGTAGACCCATTTCAAAATTCAATAAAATCCTTAATATGTGTCAACTCAAATCTTACATGCATGGATAGTTGGTATCATCAAACTTATTCTAAATAATCTCAATGTCACATTTATCTAGACCCCTTAATATGTGTCAACTCAAATCTTACATAAACACAGTTGAGATCAAGTCTTGGCCCCCCCCATTACCTAGGCTCGTACTGATGAAACATAATTTTGTTCTACGAATTTGATTGGTTGTAAATTGCAACTCCAAAAATCGTGGAGCCCTCATGGATGGAAACTTGAAAATATGGAGCCCTCAGAGATGAACATACTTAAGAAAGCCCTCCCTCATGGGACATATACAAAAGGTACTGACTGACATGTAAGTGTCCCAGTTTTCATCTGCTTAAAGGAAGCTTTCACTCTAGGGACACCTACAAAGGATAATCTCACGTATGTCTCGACCCAGTTAAGGCTCCACATATGGTACGGTTACATCCCATCCGACATCTAGTATGGTACGGTGACATAGCTATCGACATACCATACCTAAGTATAAGATTCAAATCAGAGCAACATATACATTAGTATAGTATTCAAATGAGAGAGGGATGTGAACTATTCTATGCTCCTTTTTTTGTTGTAACCTCTTCTTATTATTTTCTTCTTCAGGCATTGTTGACTAGGGGTGGTAGCTAACTCTCCCTATTTATACCAAAACACAAGCGCTTTTTTTTTTTCTTCTTCTTCTTCTTCCTTTTGCTGGAGATGGCGAGAGATGGAGATGGCGATGGCGATGGCATCCAGTGCATTTGAAAGAGCTGCTGCTGCCTCAAGATAGCGATCAAGAGCTGTGGTTGCAGTTGGGCGATTGTGGTTGCTGCTGGGCGATTGTGGGCGATGGTTATGTCTCATCATGATGTGCGATCGCAAAGGATCAGAGGCGCCATAGCTGCTTGTGATCCCAGAGACAGATCTGAGAGATAAGTTTCCTGCGAGCAGCCAGGCAGGCAGGCTGGCTTTACGATCCAGCCGCAGTGTCTGATGGATGTATGATTGCCATCTTTGCCTGGCATAGCTAGGGTTTGGCGAGATCTTTTGTGTGGCATCCAAGATGCTCTCAAAATCTGGACTTATGTCGTAGGGCAAACTGAAATTTCTTGTCATATTCAGATCGCAGCAATCGTTTAACCCAATGGCGGAAGGGTTGTTCTGCCTTTGAGCTATTTGTGCGTAACAAGCAGCATTGCCTGCGGAGAAAGGTTAAATATTTAGAGCTTGTTTTTCTTTTCACTCCGCTGTTGTCATCCTGTTTACTATTTCCATATAGTGCTCTTACATCAAGAAGGCTGGCAAGTGCAGGGTTGTTCAAGCTGTAATCCTCATGGCAGACGAAGGGGATGCCGGGGCATTTGATTTTGATGAGTTTGTAGAAGCAGAGCCTTCTGAAGAAATTCTTACTCGAATCGAACAAAAATCTCATCTGGTGGAGCAACTTATCAGACAGTGAGTTGCCAACATTATCATTAATGAAGTTTCTTATGCTGATCAATGACATAAATATTCAGTTTTTGCAGGTAAGGATTTTATCTTTGCAAACGTAGTATCAAATTGAGTAAATAAAGAGCCAGGTTTTGGAAGGACATTTTCTTTAATCAATGACTCCCAATAGTTGCTATGTCCTCTTGGTTTTCTAAAGAGAGTATCAACCCTTGATGAATCCGATTGAGCCTTTTATGTCTTTCTGAATGTCTTCAGCAAAAAACAATCTGTTAAACGATACTCAGATCATTTTGCTATTAGATCTATCACCATGTTTATCTAATCCAGCACTATTGTTTTTCTATGGATCTGGATTTGGACTGGTGCTTTGAACTTTTTGTTTTTATGGTGGTTTTATGGCAACTGAATATCAAGGCAGATACAAGTTTTGAAGCTTTTTGAAAACTTTCAAAAACCTGCAACTGTGTGGCAACGAGGTTTTTTACGAATTGTAGCACTGAAGTCTGCTAGTTTTTGATGATCGAGGTGTTAGAAAACCGACTTGATCATACAAGTAACCCAGGACAAGATTCCTTTTCTTGTTAGACAATAGCCAAACACATGAGAGAGAGCACAAGTGATGGAAACTCCAACTATGTCCCATTGCAAATGAGGTAGGGCGCACTACATACTTATAAACTTTGGTCTATGCTGAAAAGTAGAAGCAAAAACAAAAGCAGCCTAAAAGCAATTACCTAATTAATGTCTCTCTATATGGTAAAAGCACCAACACCTATCTATAGCAAAACTTGTTTAACTATAGTCTAACTTGACTTTTACTAAATATAGGTAAGGGCCCCTAGAAATAGCACGTAGGCATGGCCTAATTGATCTAGATGACAACATTAGGGGTATTAATGTAAACATTAACGAACTAATTGAGCATCCCCAATAGAAAGATGAAATGCATGGAATACTTCCTCACACAAAGTAACTAATACTCCCCCTCAAATACTTTCTCACACAAAGTACTTGACATTATCTTTTCGATGGAATCTCACACATAGAGTCACTTGCTCCAAACAACTTTCCATCTTAGAAAGCATCTCATCATGACATCTATTTGTCTTGACACTTTGTCATATGCAAACTTTCCAACTGGTGTACGTCCATCTTCCTTGAAGAAACTTAAGAAGACTTCATTTTCTAAGATTAATCAGTAACCTGTCAATAGAAATGAACCGTATTGTTTTTCTTGAGGCAAGAAGAAACAACTTATCTTCAACAAATTTTCCTAGTAGAATTGATCTGACTTGGTACCACCATACGAACGATCAACTATGACTTGGATGGTATCCAAGAATTACTTGACAACCACAACAAACAATCACTTCGATTAATCATAAATCTCAAGTGTCAGGCCACCAGGCCGATAAGCAATAAGTAATGTCCATGAAGAAATCACCCATCAAAGTCTGCAAGCACTCCATGTTTAATGCATACGATTTTCTAGTAAACTGGTGACTATTTTGATGGAGTTATTGGAGTCTCTAGCCAAGCTGAATCACATCAATGAATGGACATGCAAGAAGTGCCATTGCTGCTATACATGTACTACATGAATATTATGCTCAAAGAATCAATAAAAATCTTCACTTTGAAGATTTGCTGCCAAGAAGCTGTTATCTGATTATGCGTCCAGTGTCCACAAATGTACATAAAATCTACACAAATCTTTATGGCACATTTTTCTTCATCGTAGCTGTGGTCATCATAGGTATTGATCCTTATAAGCTTCTCCAGATTGATGGCTACGGATCACTCAGTTTTGGACGATTGGAATAGATGACATAGCTCATTCTTGCAGATACTGATTAGCACAGATGAATGCGAAAAGAAAATGGAAGAAACAATGATCTCACATTGCACGTAGAGAATGAAGCTGCTTTCCGTATGCATCCAGCCTGAAAATTTCTGTGCGCTCAAAGACAATCAAGCATTTATTGTTAGTATTCAAGTTAGTTGCATTTACTGAGCAGACTTTCAAAATACTTGACAACAAATAAAGTGACCGTTTTCATTCTTGGTCTCCTCGCTTTTGCCATGATTTCTATTTTCTTATTTTGGTTACTTTTTGAGTGCTATTTTGGTGTTGCCATGTTCCTTTTCGAGTTTTTTATAACATATTCCATGCGATATGTATCTGATTTTAGAAATTTCTTCTAGGTCCAAGTTTACAGAGGCATTGAAGTTAGCCTTGGAAGATGCTCCAACAAGAACAAGAGATGAGAGATGCAAGGTTCGTGTGTGCTTGAGCTTAAATCAGCTTCCTGTTGTGTTTGTGATTTGAGTTCATGATTGTGAACATGATTATTGTATATGATTTCATTGATGGAGTGCACCTATTAAGAATATTTTAGCTTTGTAAATATCACTTCTGGGAACCATATTTACTATGTTTTGTAAATGATATAGATTTTTATCATTCAGTTGATTTGTGGTTAGTAGCCTGTTATACTTATGAATTTTGTAATCCTTGATTGCAGTCAGCAAATTGGATTGTGGTGCATCGAGTACTTATGGCAACTAGGGACCTTGAATCACTCTTGTCCACTTTAGAACCAGAATACGATGACATCTTAATGAAGTACGTCTTTCTCAACAAAGCACTGTGGGTTTCTGCTGAACTTTTAGTTATACACAAGCTGTAACTGTCATGTGCATGATGTAGGTACTTGTATCGAGGCCTTGCGACTGGAGATAGGCCCACATGTGATCAGTGCCTCCGCTTGCACGAGAAGTTGACAGAAAGAGCAGGAATGGGATGCATAATCAGAATTCTTGCTGATAGATGGAATCTCGTGTAGTATTGTGCCAGGCACGAATTTGCAAGAAATTTTTTAGGTTTAATGTATTGCAGTGTGCACAAACAAGGTGCATAATCTACATGTAAGACACTAGCTTCGTCAATTGCATACAGGTAGGTATCTATAGAAGGAATAGACAATGTATAAAAACTCCGGACTCACAAACCATTATTTGAAATCACTTGAAATATTCTTTAAATTTGTTACATTTTTGCAACCTATCTGATTGCAAATTTAGGAACAATTTGTTATCAAGTAGCTGTTTGATGGATCAAACAAGCAGAGGTCACTGCTCAGATACTGCATCATTCTCTTGGATGACTATGGGTGCAGGTTTTCGGGCCATTTGTACACTAATAGACATCATATAGTTTACTTTTTAGTAAATTGTCACTCCCATGGCCAATTTCAGGCGCCCATTCCTGTTTTTAACTTTATCAAAATTCAAATGCAAATATCGCACAATTCTAGATGGAATACAATCATGCTTCAAATTCAAATATAATCATGTCGCATGATTCATAACATTATAAATAAGTTTCAAACTCAAATGTAACCTCAAATATGTTATACATGAGAGTCGAATAAAAGGTCATCAGAGACATCTAAACTCCATTGTCCACACACACACAGAGGAAGGCTATGCTACAACAATGTGGGAGTGCCTTATCTCTTTTACTATGCTCCTGAATTGCAGCTTCCTTATTGTCTTATGAGTTTGATTGTACAGGGTGACATTTTGAAGAAATCGAAATAGTATTTTGATATATATCAGTTGTTGGGGCAAAAATTGTCGATTGCATCTGGTCCTTGCCCTTCAAATCAATCAATTGATCTTCAATAATAGTCATCCTGCTAGTGAAAACTTTATAGGTTTTGATGTTGTACAGTCTATGTAGTCCATCAGAAATACAATAGCCAACAAAAATTGGAAAGAATTTTGAAAGAATGCTCATTTGATTTCCTTCTGTTGTCTTTTGAGACATGAGCATAGGCAGTACATCCGAATACTCTCAAGTGTTTCAGTGAAGGTTTGCATCCTGTCCAAACTTCATGAGGGGCTTTGCTGTCAGGGAGGCCTTTAGTTATACATCGATTGCTATCGATACAGCATGTTGCCAAAACGATTTGGGAAACAAAGCATGAGTTATCATGCATGTGGTAGACTCGAATAAGGTCATGTTCTTCCTTTGTGTTAGTCCATTCGACTGTGGAGAATAGGGAGCAACAAAAACTATCGTTCGATGCCTATGGCTGAACAATAGTCTTTGAACTCGTTTGAGATGTATTCACCATCTTTGTCGCTCCTGAGAGCTTTGATTCTTTTGTTTGTGTCTACAACTCAGCACTCTCTTTAAATTGATTGAAAAATTGGAAGGCCTCAGATTTGTGCTTCATAAAATAGATAGTAAATCTTTAGAATAGTCATGTATGTGTTGTAGGCTGAATAGTCGATAAATCATTCTTGATGGCTTGTCATGTATTGTGTTGCTCCAGAATCGAGGAATTATTCCTTCGATTGTTCGACATGGTGTTGGTTCACCATGAAGGCCTCTTGCTCATCGTCATCGTCTTCTTGAACCTTCTGCTTCGCGTTGGCTGCATGGGCTTGTTGATCCAACTGTTTCTTCTTATCGTTGTTGAATTTCAAGATCCGACAATCTTGGATTTCGTGGTTTGTCCTCTTGCAGTACTTGCATAAGAGTCTTTTCTTGTTTTGAGTAGGTTGTAGATTCTGCGTCTTCTGTGACTGTTTCTGATTATCGTCTATGTCTAATCTGACTCTCCAAAAACTGAATCCTCTACATTGAACATGTATTTCCATAACTTTTCAATCTTTCACCTTGTTGACTGAAGGCAGGTCTTGTTGGATTATTCTCCTTCTTACCAATCATGTAAACAATTTTAATCTTCATCTATTGTTTATCTAGTTTTGCGAATTTTCCCGTGTGTTTACACAATCTGCAAAATTACAAGTGTTTTTCACAGTCTGCAGAATTACACGGAGTTTAACGACAATGTCGCATTTTTTGCCTGACAAAAATCTTGTGTAAAAACAGTGTCGCATTTTTTGCCTAACAGAAATCTCGTGTAAAAATGCAGTGTCGCATTTTTTGCCTGTCAAAAATCTCGTGCAAATATGCAGTGTTTCATTTTTCGCTTTTTCCAAAGAGCCTCAAATTTTAAGAAAATGACTCTGGCAAAGTGTGGGGCAATCCTAAATGAGATTTAAAGGCACCTTCGGCTTTTTCGGCATTTTGCAAAAAATCCGACAGTATCGCCTATGGCTGTTTTAGTTCATTTCTGCAGAGCTACAGTTTTGGTTCATTTATGCAGATAGAATGTTTACGACCAATTTCATCGCTTATCAGCAATCAATGACAAGGACCAGATGGATGCCAGCGGATCACCAACCAACTGGTGATCATAATTGACGACCTAATTTCTTAGTATAAATAGTTGTTCATTTCATACAAATTAATTCATTGAAAATCAAAACTATCAGAAGCGTTTGAATAGTTAGCTCTCTCTCTCTCTCTCTCTCTCTCTCTCTCTCTCTCTCTCTCTCTCTCTCTCTCTCTCTC
The DNA here is from genome assembly GCA_029204225.1 of Diphasiastrum complanatum. Classification (NCBI taxonomy): domain Eukaryota; kingdom Viridiplantae; phylum Streptophyta; class Lycopodiopsida; order Lycopodiales; family Lycopodiaceae; genus Diphasiastrum; species Diphasiastrum complanatum. The sequence goes on from CM055101.1 coordinate 32,421,457, forward strand.
TCTCTCTCTCTCTCTCAAGCATGTGAGCTTGAACACTCATGAGCATTCTAGCTCACTTCTTAGAGTTGTTTTAGAGATTGCTATTGCGCTACTGCTCATCAGCATTGCGCATTAATTTAGACTTTCATTTTAGCCGCTCAGAGATAACATAGAGTACACGGCTTCGATCCGTAACCTATTGTACTCATTTACTTCTATTTCGTTTTGAATCAATACTATTCCTTATTGTGTTTAATTTCGTCTCAGATTGTATGCATTTTTGTATTTCTTCGCGACTAATTATTTGTCTGATGATCTTTAATGCATAATTGTTTGGCTACGTAATCACTGTAGTACTGACGATTTCAAAGTTAGTTACTATAAGTTCAAACGTGATTTCTATCACTATTGTCTTGTTTGAAATTGAACGTAGTCATGCATTGGAAAGATGAAGATAGTTTATTCCGCCATGCACGAAAGTTTTTTTTTTCGAGCTAGACCTATCTTCTGCACATACCACTTTCCGACATGTTATCAGAGATAAATCATTATTCTTTATCTGATTCCAACTTGGTATCAGAGCGAAATCATTATTCTTTATCTGATTCCAATATGATATCAGAGTGAAAGCTCTAATACTTCATACCTTTCGCAATATCAGATTGATATCATACTCTTCAGTTCTTTTTGAATCAATACTATTCCTTATTGTGTTTAATTTCGTCTCAGATTGTATGCATTTTTGTATTTCTTCGTGACTAATTATTTGTCTGATGATCTTTAATGCATAATTGTTTGGCTATGTAATCACTGTAGTACTGACGATTTCAAAGTTAGTTACTATAAGTTCAAACGTGATTTCTATCACTATTGTCTTGTTTGAAATTGAACGTAGTCATGCATTGGAAAGATGAAGATAGTTTATTCCGCCATGCACGAAAGTTTTTTTTTTCGAGCTAGACCTATCTTCTGCACATACCACTTTCCGACATGGTATCAGAGATAAATCATTATTCTTTATCTGATTCCAACTTGGTATCAGAGCGAAATCATTATTCTTTATCTGATTCCAATATGATATCAGAGTGAAAGCTCTAATACTTCATACCTTTCGCAATATCAGATTGATATCATACTCTTCAGTTCTTTTCAACCTTTAGTATCAGAGAATTGATTTCTTATTGTTGGCATTACCACATCTTAGCGTCATCGATACAATCGACAGACTAAGTTCCAGATGGAGTCTCAAAGTAAAGCTGGTCTTATCGCAGACAAGCTGAATGGATCCAATTATCATTTGTGGAAATTTAAGATGAAGACCTTGTTAATCGCCAACGAATTATGGGATGTTGTCACAAGTACAGAAGTAAAACCTGAAGACGACTCAAAGTGAAGATCGAAGGATGGTAAAGCTTTCGCGCTTATTATCCTCAATATATCAGATACATAGATTGGACACATAGTTGAAGCTAAAACGTCAAGAAACGTTCGGGACATTTTGAACTCACTATATGACGTGAGGGACGTAACTATTAAGTTACATCTACGAAGGAAATTCTTCACATTCAAAATGTCTACTGGTGATTCTCTTTAGAGTCACATTAACCAGTTTAAGAATCTTTTGCAACAGATGGTCATTAGACGATCAAGACGCAATTATGACATTGCTTTCAAGCTTGCCCTCTACATATGAGAACTGGGTGATGATCATATCGACACACTCAGATTTAATTCTTACCAGAGTTATCACTATGCTGCTGCTAGAAAAGCTCCAAGAAGACTGCAACGAATCTGAAACAAACTCAAGGTCAAGAACAATCATCGAATTCAAAGTCGAAGAAGAAGATGTTTTGCAGGTATTGCAAGCGCAATAACCATGAGATCAAGGATTGCCGAATTCTCCAAGCGAAGAACGCACCTGATCAACAAGCAAACACAGTCTCATCATCTCCCTAGGTCGAAGTGGACGAAGGCGCATTCATGTTCAAAGATCAAAGGGCATTTTTGGATGATTCATGGTTTTTGGATTCTGGAGCAACTCAACATATGACCAATCAACATGAGATCTTCGACTCACACTCCTTACAACACGAATAAATTTGTTCATCTTGGTGACAATAGTACTCACACTATTGAAGGTGAAGGTACTATAAGATTGCGATTCCAGCATGATCAATTCAAATTACTATCAAAGGTTTTATATGCTCCTAAACTCTCTACAAATCTGTTATCAGTGAGTAGAATTACAGATTTAGGTTATAAGGTAAAATTCGAATCTGATCAATGCAAAACTATTGATAGGAGTGATAAGATCCTTGCACTCGACAAGAGGCAGGATTACTTATATAGATTGGCACACTGTTATTCTGAGTCTAGTCAAGCCTTGAAAACCTTTGTTCTAGTCAATAAAGCATTACTATGGCATCACCGCTTAGGACATGTGAATCATGCATCTATTTTGAACATGACCAAACAATCCATGGTCCTTGATCTCGACTATCCTTCTAGTAAGGTCGATCTCCTTGTTTGTCATAGCTGCATCTTTGGAAAGCAGGCTAGGATTTCTTTTAGATCAAACCATATGCATGTAACAAAAGATCTATTAGATGTTGTTCATACAAATGCAAACTCCTTCATTACTAAATGCAAAGTACTTCATTACCTTTATTGACAAATTCTCCAGAAGAACAATTGTTTATTTCATTAAACAGAAATCAAAGGCTTTCATCAAATTCAGACAATTCAAAGAGCATGCCGAGAATCAAACTGACAAATGAATCAAAGCATTGAGGTCAGATAATGGGGGAGAATACATCTCCAACGAATTCAAGGATTACCACCTTAACAACGGCATTGAACTGTGAAGAATTGCCAAAAATTGGCAAATCTAGCTTGATCAAAAACCATGTAGAATAGTGTAAATTGTGTACACAAGTGGGTCCCACACATGTGAGGCCATGATGCCACATGGGAAACCCATCCTAATGTAGGTTAGGTCAAGTCAAGAGAGTTGGTCATGTCTATTTGGTGGTCATCCCTACTTTATAGGACCTACACCTAAGTTTAAGGTGAAAATTTGACCAACTAGCTACCTACCAAGCATAACTCTAGGAAATAGACTAGGGTTTCATTTTAGGTCAAGGAGAGTGAGTTAACTTCCTTATTACATGCTGGAAATCCACCTAACTTCAAGAAGGAAGTCGAATTTGGTATGTATTCCCTCTCTCCATAGTGAGAAGATAGAAAAATTTTGGAGCTCATTGGCAATCTCAAGCTAGTTCACTATGTACATTGAGTTTTTGTGATCCAAATGAAACCAAATCAATTTCTACTTGTTTCTCAGGTTGAAGTCCATACTAAAGCCTGTAGTACACACGTGTGGGCTCGGATTTCAATGTTTATCAATGCTTTTGATTGTCAATGCTTGTTGTTTGTCAAATCGCCAATCTAGATCAACTTTTTTGTGTCTAGTTTTTTGATAGATTGTTAAGCAAGCATCCAATCACTCTTGTGGATCTTTTGTAGATCCATTTATGGTCCTGAAGTACAGTACTTTCACATGGTATCAGAGCCAAGTACAAGAGCATAAGCCATTGATTTCATGCAAATCCATTTTTAGCAAGTTTTGGTGCTAAAAGCTAGTATTGAGAGGGCAAGCTAGAATCTTGATTTTGGTGAGGAGATTTGATCCCAAACTTGGTAGGGGTCCAAATCTGTACTGTCCACATGTGTGGGCACCTCTGAACCTGCATTTAATGCAAGTTATTCATTTGATCCAAAAAAATTTAATTTGTGAGCTATTGGTGTAATTTTTGGTGGAGATCCTAGGATAATCTACCAAGACCATTTGCCATTGATTAGATTTGAATTTGTTTCATGGAATCTAATTAATCTAGGCTGAGTTCAAGTCCTATTAAGGTTAAAAACAGGTCTTGAAAGTACACCAAGAAGGAAGAAAGAGATTAAGTCATTTTTTTGTCCAAAAATAGCCAAAATTGGCAAGATTTGATTGTAAGTAGATTTCACATCATCTTATCTTCATTCCAACTTTGTGAGGGAGTGCTAGAACTGAGATTATAAGTCCAATTGTTGGATTAGAAATCTAATTTGATTGAAAAACTACAAGAGAGAGACCTTAGTGAGATTCTAGAGACAATCAAATCCATTTCTTGGCAAGATTTGATTGAAAGTAGTTTTCACTTCATCTTATCTTCATTCCAGCTTTGTGAGGGAGTGATAGGACTGTGATTATAAGTTCATTTATTGGATTAGAAATCAAATTTGAGTGAAACACTGCAAGTGTGAGACCTTTGTGAGTTTCAAGTCAATCAAATCTATTTCTTGTTTGTAGAAGTCACTAGTAAGATGGGATCTACTGGAGCATACCTTCTAGAAGCTAGTGAGAGGTTGAATTCTACAAATTATGCTATTTGGAAGGTTAGAATGGAGTCACTCTTAGTGCTCCAAGACCTTTATGAGTTCTTGATTGAAGATGAAGATGAACCTCTAGGTGCACAAGAGTTAGCTAGATACAAGAAGAGATCTAGGTTTGCACTTCATTGTGTGAAGATGAATGTGAGCAATGATTTGTTGAGAGAAGTATCAGCTTGTACTAATGCTAAAGAGGCTTGGGAGTCTTTAAAATCAATCTATGAGTCTAGCAACACTTCTAGAGTTCTTATGCTTAGAAATCAAATTTTGCAAAGCATGAGGAGAAGTGAGGAGAGTGCACAGGATTATGTACTCAGAATCAAGTCTCTAAATAGGGAGTTGGCTTCCATTGGAGAGAAGATTCATGATGGAGAGCTTGTACAAATTGTCCTTAATGGTATAGGAGATGACTTTGCAAATTTGGTCCAAAGTTTTGCCATCCAAGACACTTTGCCAACTATAGAAAAACTTCACAGTGTATTAGTGGCTGAAGAGTGTAGGATGCTCCATGCAAAATCTAGGATGAGTTCCTTGTCTTTGCAGGATGGTGATTAGAAAGCCAATTTCTCATTCAAGGGCAAAAAGAAGACCAATGGAAAGAAGAAGCATCCAAATGAGGCCAAAGAAGAGGATGATGCATCAAGCTCAAAGGACAAGTCAAAGCAAAAATGCTTCTTTTGTGGAAGGAAGGGACATTATGCATCTGAATGCTACAAGAGGCTAAGAGCACAAGTGGAGGAGGACAAACAAGGAAACCTTGCAAAGGAGGAGGAGGAGGATGAAGTAGATGTATTATTGATGGCATCTACATCCTCACCAACAAGCAATGGCAATTCAAGAGACAATTGGTGGATCGACAGTGGGGCTAGCTCCCACATGTCTTGTGAAAAGGACTTTTTCTCAACCTTACACTCTTTCAATGATGCTAAAAAGTTTGTCTTTACTGCAAATGATGAAGAGTGTAGGATAGATGGTGTTGGCACCATCTCTTTGTATCTAGAATCCTCAAAATGCATGGATCTAGAAAATGTCCTTTATGTACCGTCAATCACCAAGAATATGCTTAGTTTTGGTCTACTCTTAGAAAGTGGTTTGGATGTCCACTTTAAGCATGGTGTTTGCTTCATCTTGAAGAATGATGTTTGCATTGCAAAGGGATTTAAACATGGAAGATTGTTTAAGTTGGAAGCTAGTGTTGCTTTTGAAAGAATGAGCTCGGCAAAGGAGGAGATCACTCAAGAGGAGATCTTGGCAAAGTGTGATCTTGCTTGCATTGAGGAGGAGCATCAAAAGGAGGAAGATCTTGAGGATCAGCCTCAAAGCATGAGAGTTCCAAGGGAGTCCTCAATGACAATGTCCGAGTCATCAAATTGCATGCAAATTGTCCATTCAAGTGTGCATCTTGCAAGGGTGGTGAGCATTGGAGAGTCTACTATCTTTGAATACTTTTTGGAAAGTATTAGTAGACATGAGGTGACTTGTTTCTTACCTTTAAGATTCATGGTGTTTATTACTTTGTATGACAAGACAATGAAATGGGATGCTTTGAAATCTACATTTGTTGTTGATAAAGCAATTTCATTGGATAACTATTTTTGTAATAGTTTGAATAGTGTCATAAAAGATGAAACATCATTTGTATTGGAAATCTTTGGGTCCACATGCTTTGAGCATGATCATTCCAATGTAAGGACCAAAGATTATCCTATTTCAATGATAGGAATAATGGTAGTGTTTTGCTCTTCAAGTAGAGATTGTAGAATTTTCTTGTTTTCAGCCAAAGAATTTGTCAATGGTGGAAATGTGATCTTTCAAGAGTGAAAGATTTGTAAACTTGAAGAAGCACCTTTGGATCAACACATTATTCAATTCATTGATGTTTTGGAGTCAAGTCAAGTGGAGGAGCAAGCTCAAGACCCGAGGACTCCAAGAAGAACCTTGAGTATCAAGATGGAGCCATCTAGGCTCAATCATATGGATCAAGCAAGACAAGTTGTCTTTGGCAACATTATTTATGCACTTAATATTTTAATTGATGTATCTTCAAGTGCACAAAATGCCTTGGAATCCATGGCTTGGCATGATGTTTAGTTTTGAAGGGTGCTACATGTATATAGACACATTTATGGAACATCTTGTAAGGGATCCTCTAAGAGGTGGTGAAAGATCCTTCATGGACATCATTCTCTATTGGAGTCTCAAAAGTTCCTTGCTTGTAGCTGGATTTTTTAGACACTTCTAAAAGCTTTCATTCATCTATCAAGAGAGTTGTAAATAGATCAAGCTAAATTTGAGGAGGAGTGTGAAGAATTGCCAAAAATTGGCAAATCTAGCTTGATCAAAAACCATGTAGAATAGTGTAAATTGTGTACACAAGTGGGTCCCACAAATGTGAGGCCATGATGCCACATGGGAAACCCATTCTAATGTAGGTTAGGTCAAGTCAAGAGAGTTGGTCATGTCTATTTGGTGGTCATCCCTACTTTATAGGACCTACACCTAAGTTTAAGGTGAAAATTTGACCAACTAGCTACCTACCAAGCATAACTCTAGGAAATAGACTAGGGTTTCATTTTAGGTCAAGGAGAGTGAGTTAACTTCCTTATTACATGCTGGAAATCCACCTAACTTCAAGAAGGAAGTCGAATTTGGTATGTATTCCCTCTCTCCATAGTGAGAAGATAGAAAATTTTTGGAGCTCATTGGCAATCTCAAGCTAGTTCACTATGTACATTGAGTTTTTGTGATCCAAATGAAACCAAATCAATTTCTACTTGTTTATCAGGTTTAAGTCCATACTAAAGCCTGTAGTACACACGTTTGGGCTCGGATTTCAATGTTTATCAATGCTTTTGATTGTCAATGCTTGTTGTTTGTCAAATTGCCAATCTAGATCAACTTTTTTGTGTCTAGTTTTTTGATAGATTGTTAAGCAAGCATCCAATCACTCTTGTGGATCTTTTGTAGATCCATTTATGGTCCTAAAGTACAGTACTTTCACATGAACAACAATCCATCACTTTATATTCGCCTTAGTCAAATGGTCTTGCTGAGAAAAAAAACAAAACCTTAGTTGAATCGGCAAAGTGCATGTTATCACATGAGACACTTCCAAAGTCCTTTTGGGCTGAAGCTGTTTCAACAACAACCTGTATTCAGAATATATGTTCTACTAAGGGTCTCTAAGACAAAACACCATTCAAAGTTTGGACAGGTACCAAACCTTCTTTATCAAACTTACGAGTTTTTGGATGTACTGCTTTTGCACAGATACCTCGTGATCTCAAGAAGAAGCTCGACTTCCAGAGTATCAAGTGTGTTTTCATCAGCTACACTACTTTAGATCAAGCCTACAAGTTGTTCGATCCCATCGAGTTGAAGATATTCACTAGCCGGGATGTCATCTTCATCGAAGATCAGTTGCAAGACCTCAAAGGAAAGGGCAGTTCCCATGTAGCCGACCTGCCAGATTCTCTTGACGCTTTGAAGTAACCAGTTTCGCAGGCAACTATTCCCATTGAAGGTCCAAGCTCTTCTACTTCCGACGAACAACGAATAAACGGTGGATCAGAAGATGATAATGTTGCAGTTCAATAACTACAGTATGATAGAAATGATCAACTTCCTATATTGCTCAGAAGATCTTCAAGGACTAGCAAACCACCTAATCGGTATATTGACGAGTCTGCAGCCTACCTTGTTCAGGAACCGATGTCTATCCAAGAGGCACTCAGTCAGCCTGACTCAGATCTCTGGAAAGAAGTTATGGATAAAGAGTATTAATCTCTTATTAAGAACCATACGTGGACAATTGTCGAATTACCTGCTAGTAGAAACATAGTTGATTGTAAATGGATTTTCAAAGTCAAGCATCAACAGAAGCAAGGCACGACTAGTAGCCAGAGGTTTTTCCCAGGTATACAATGTTGATTACATTGAGACCTTCAGTCCAGTAGTCGAGCATTCTTCTATTCAACTTTTGCTATCATTTGTCGCTGCAGCAAATTTGGGAATACATCAAATGGATGTACAGACAGCATATCTCAATGGAGTTATTGAAGAAGACATTTACATGTTGCAACCCGAAGGTTATATTATCGAGGGTAAGCACAATCATGTTTGTAAACTCCATAAAGCACTTTATGACTTGAAGCAATCTGCCGAGCATGGTTTCAAAGGATCAATACTTTCCTCATTGATCACGGCTATACAACTAGCAAACTCAAACGTTTATTTCAAAGCAGTGCAGTAGTCTTTTATCATTATCACGTTATACATGGATGATACATTGCTTTTCAGCAACAGTACCAATCTGATAAAAGAGGAGAAGACAATGCTATCTTCTGAATTCGACATGATCGATCTAGGCGAAGCTCATTTCTGCCTTGGTATACAAATCCATAGAGACAGAAAACAAAAGTTGATCTACATTACACAATAGAGATACATCTACAACATTTTAGTCAGATATAATCTGATCTTGCAATTTAGCTCTCTCACCAATGGAACCAAGACTCAAATTGTCAAAGGACCAGTGTCCCTAAACAATTCATGAGAAGCAGCTGATGCGTGAGTATCCTTACCATTCTATTATAGGATCTCTTATGTACGCTATGATTTGTACCAGGCCAGACATAGCTTTTGCAATCAGCTCTCTCAGTCAGTTTATGAATAACCCTGGTATAACACATTGAAAGGCTCTTATCATGAGATAACTTTGAGCTACTATGGACTTTTGCATTTGTTATGGAGCAGTCGACAGCGACAAACTTCAATTTCCTCAGTGGTTACATAGATGCGAGTTGGGCAGGAGATGTAGACACTCGTAAATCTACTTCCGGATTTACAATCTTCCTCAACAATGGTCCAATTTCCTGGAACAGTCACAAGCAATTTTTGATAGCTCTATCTTCCACTGAATCAGAGTATATTGCAGCCTCTCAAGCTACAAAGGAAACGATTTGGTTGAGAAACTTACTCTCAGATATCGGTCTGAATCAACATGCTCCAACGACATTATTTTGTGATAATCAAAGTGCCATCGCTTTATCAGCCAACCCTAGATTTCATTCCAGGAGTAAGCACATTGAATTGAAATATCATTTCGTCAAAAGAAAAGTTCTCAACAAAGAGGTCAGATTGCAGTACTGTAGAACGCAAGATATGACAATAGGTGTTTTTAGAAAAGCATTAAGTTTGGAGTCGCACAGAAGATTATGTGTAGAGCTAAGTTTGAAGGTCAAGGCAATCAAGGATTCAGATTAAGGGGGAGTGTTGGATTATTCTCCTTCTTACCAATTGTCTAGACGATTTAATCTTCATCCATTGTTTATCCAGTTCTGCAAATTTTTCCGTGTGTTTACACAGTCTACAGAATTACAAGTATTTTTCACAATCTGCAGAATTACACGGAGTTTAACGATAGTGTTGCATTTTTTGCCTGACAAAAATCTCATGTAGAAATGCAGTGTTGTCTTTTTTGTATTTTTCGCTTGACAGAAATCTCGTGTAAAAATGCAGTGTCGCATTTTTTGCCTGTCAGAAATCTTGTGCAAATATGCAGTGTCGCATTTTTTGCTTTTTCCAAAGAGCTTCAAATGTTAAGGAAATGACTCTGGCAAAGTGTGGGGCAACCCTAAATGAGATTTAAGGGCAAACCCAACAGTGTCTCCTGTGGCTGTTTTAATTCATTTCTACAGAGGTACATTTTTTGTTCTTTTATGCAGACAGAACGTTTACGGCCAATTTCACCGCTTATCAACAATCAATGACAAGGACCGGATGGATACCAACGGATCACCAGCCAACTAGCGATCGCAATTGACGACCTAATTTCTTAGTATAAATAGCTGTTCATTTCATACAAATTAATTCATTGAAAATCAGAATTATCAGAAGCATTTGAATAGTTAGCTCTCTCTCTCTCTCTCTCTCTCTCTCTCTCTCTCTCTCTCTCTCTCTCTCTCTCTCTCTCTCTCTCTCTCTCTCTCTCTCTCTCTCTCTCTCTCTCTCTCTCTCTCTCTCTCTCTCTCTCTCTTCGCGACTAATTATTTGTCCGATAATCTGCAATGCTTAATTGTTTGGCTACGTAATCACTGTAGTACTGACGATTTCAAAGTTAGTAACTATAAGTTCAAATGTGATTTCTATCACTATTGTCTTGTTTGAAATTGATAGGCGTAGTCATGCATTGGAAAGATGGAGATAGTTTATTCCGCCATGCACGAAAGTTTTTTTTTGAACTAGACCTATCTTCTGCACATACCACTTTCCGACAAGTCTTGTACTAGATTCTGAGCTGACATTTGCTGAATACTGTTGTAGTTAAGATGGCCAAGTCTGAAACGTCACAACATATCAGTTGATTTAGAAGTGGTTGTGTGAGGAACTTGACTGTTAGAAGAATAACAATGGCTGAGTTTGTAAAGATAGCCGCTTCTTCTTCCGTAGGCTAGAACTTTCGGGATTTGTCAAGGATTGTGCAACCTTTTGTATCGAATTCGACCCTCCAACCTGAATCGGTGATTCTGTTAACTGAGAGCAGATTCTTGGTCAAATTTGGGATGTGGAGAATGATGGACGACAACTTGACTTCACCCTTTTTGAATTCAACCCTGTCTGTTCCTTCACCTTTGATTGAATGCGATGAGTTGTCTCCAAGTTGTACAACTCGAGAGTGGGTGAACGACTTGTAGTCTTTGAACCAGTCTCAATGGTGAGTCATGTGTTGAGTTGCTCCGGAGTCTAGATACCAGGAATCAATATCCCGTTGTTCTCTGACTTTGGTCATGAAAGTTGCTTCATCTTCTTCTTCTTGTTGCTGATTTGAGTGACTGGCTGTAGCACTATGTGCATGTTGTTGGAACTGCTTCTTCTTTTCATTGTTGTACTTCAAAGTTCGGCAGTCCTTGATTTTGTGACCAGTCCTCTTATAGTATCTGCAGAATAGTTTCTGCACAGGTTGGAATGATGAAGAGCTTGAATTCGATCCTGAACCCATGTTGCTCTTTTTGTTAGTAGAGCCTGACTTTGTAGATCTCTTGGATCTAAACTTCTGATTTTTTGAATACAAAGCTTGAGGATCCAATCTTGAGCCTGAGGAAGATGCTGATCTTTTGATCTCCTCTTGTAGGAGCAGCGAGATTACTCTTGATAGAGTGAGGTACTCCTGGGTAGAAATTGCCATTATCCGATTTTTGTAGGCTTCAAGTAGACTCAATAATAGAGTCATGAGTTCATCAAAATCTTCTATGACTGAGCTAGTTGCAGTCATCTACTCTATGAGATTTTTGAAAGTGTTGAAGTGACTCGAAACACTATCTGCTTCAAACATTCTGAGGTTGAAGAATTTCTTCCTCAGATGGAGCTTGGGTGTAACGTCTCTAATGTCGTGGAGAGTTGCTAGGATGTCCCATGCATCCTTAGCTGTCTAAGCAGCACGTATGTGGCTATGAGTGTCCTTTATGTTGAGGGTAATTATGGAAAATGCTTTGTCATCTCTCAGTCTCCACTTGGTGATGATGGCTGCATCACCATCTAGTTTGAGTTCTGTGCCATCAACGATGTCCCACAGTTCTTTGGCTAGAAGTATAACCTTCATCTTGAATTTTCAGAGATGGTAGTTATCTCCATCGACTTTGTCAATGAGAGATGAACTGAATGATGGATCCATTCTGGTTGAACGAGATCGTTGATAGAAACAATGACTGTCGGAATACTGTTGGTTGCGCATTTGCTAGAAAGACGTCTTGATAGAAACAAGACTGATAATCCGCAATAAAATTGCAGATTACTGAAATGCTTGCTCTGATACCATGTCGTAAAATAGTGGTCATGAGCGTAGCAGAGGCTTGGTTGCTCAGAGCGTAGGCGTGTAGGAACAGAAACACAACATTTAGCATCAGAAATATTCAAGTTGAAGAATTCATACAGTTTGCACAAATAAACGACGCAGTAGTGAGACAAAAATTGCACTCTGATAAAAAATATCAACAGTGAGTACAATGGCTTGAAGTAATAACTTCAGCTTGCTGAGCGTGATAACGCTAGCTACAGATAACTTTGATTAAAAGATAATTTCAAAAATTAACACTTACATAACTTGTTTCAGCTAATATAGAGATTTTACAAGTGTCAAAAAAATATCTTACAAGCCTTTAAGGCTATTTATGCCAGTCTTTGCATATGTACAAAAGCTGGTAACCGTCAACCGCCTTTGGGATATTTGTTTGTCCAACTGTTTTAGGGTTACTCATCCATTGGCAAAGTCGGTCGGCAAAAATGCGAAAAAGACGAAAGTGCCTTAAAATGATTTCTAAGGTATTCTGGCCACTTGGCCAGTGTGTCGTATTTTTTACTATGGAGCGAAAAAGACGAAGGTGCCTTAAAAATGATTTCTAAGGTATTCTGGCCACTTGGCCAGTGTGTCACTTTTTTTGCTATGGAGCGAAAAAGGAGAAAAAGACGATTGTGCCTTAAAAATAATTTCTAAGGTATTCTGGCCACTTGGCGAGTGTGTCGCATTTTCGTTATGGAGTGAAAAAGGCGAAGGTGCCTAAAAATGATTTCTAAGTCATAGAAAATCTCAAAGGGAAAAAATGTAAAGGCCTAAAAATATGTTGTCGGCCTTCGGTTTTTCAGGATGCTCATTACTTGAACGATTTGTTTAAGGCTGAGCATAAGAAATCTAACACATAGATCCAATTTTTTTTTTTTCCTTCAATCCTATGACGCCGATGGTCCTTAGCAGATATTGATGATCCTTTGACTCCTCTTTTTTGTAAGGTGTCAAGTCAATAGGGATGTCCAAATGAAGATGATACAAGTCGTCATTATAAAAAGTACAAAACCAGTGGCAAGCTTGAAATTACTCAGAATATAAATACTACGAAATATTTGAATGCAAATATATTCTTACCTAATGCAAGATAATCCATTTCTGATGAAAGCTTCTGTAATGGTGATCCCTTCCGTATTCAAATATGGATATGGAGCTAATATTTTATTTTCCACCACAAGATGGCGCTCATATTTTGATTTCAAGAGGGAATACACATTCAAAATCATATTTATAAAATTTTCGCTAAACAAAATGCAAGATAGCCAATTTTGAATGAGAGCTTATGTAATGGTGATTCTCTCCTTATGCAAATATGGCGATGGCACTCATATTTTGATTTCCACATCAAGATGGCGCTCATATTTTGATTTTAAGTGAGAATATATATTTAAAATCATATTTGTTAAACTATGGTTAAACAATGACCATAACAACAGTTGGTTTGTGTAGCCATAACTATAGACGAGTTGGTTAAAACATTGGGAGTGGTGTAGGCTTTGGGAGTGGTGTGGGAAAACAAATAAACAGTATTGTTTTATTTATTTAGACTTTTTTTTCTCATCCAGTGAGGCATTCCTTATAGGGTCTTTTTCTAATTTGAAACTCCTCTAATGAATGTTTCTATCTTAATGAGTTGTGGAGGTTTTGCATTTCCTGCTCTGATTCAATTGTGAAATTTCCTAATGGTGACAAATCAGTATTAAATGAGGACAACTTTTCATAATGAATTTTATGTGTCATATACTACTGTGAAGTTTTTGCTTGGCAGAATAGCCTTCAACCTTGCAATGTAAACTACTCCAGCTACAAACTAAAGTTTTAGCCCCTCGAATTATGTTGAAGTGGTTGAAGAATTGATTTTGGACATTGACTGTAGTCATTGTATTTAAGATGTAAATGCAGAGATCCAAGATGTCCATGAGCATCATGGAGATCCTATAGAAATGTTGCAAGGATTTCTAGTGTGTGCGGTGGCTAGATCTACTTACAGGTGTAGTATAGGGATGTAGAGATTCGTCCACTTTTTAAGTTTCTACCAAGGTTCAAACAGAAATGCGAAACTAAGAAGTAATGACGGAAGCACTAAGGCTTACCCAACTAGTGCTCAAAACGGAAATGAAACTATCTAAGGTGACAAAATACAAACCCTTGCTAAGGCTTACCCAACTAGCAAGGTGTTTAATCTAAATTCTACTTAACACTTAAAGGGTAATAAAATAATATTGCGGGTAATATTAAGCAAATAAGCAATAAAGAACATGCCACAATAAACCGATGAAAAGGAGGCAAGAGGAGGCCCGAGCACCTTCCCTCAAGCTATGCACCTTTCCAAAGGGAACACAAATGACATAGAATGATAATTCTCCAAAATAGAGAGCAAGATAGCTTAATCTCAAAAGTGTTGGTTACAATGCAAATAGCTCTCCTTTTATGGCAAGGAGGGTCTTTCATAAGTGTCTACTAACTTATGGGACTAATCTGTTTCTAGCTTTTCAAGAACTTCTAACTTAGGATTTAGAACTTCAAATTTCTTAACTTAGGAAAACTTAAGATAAAATATTTCTAATCTTAAGTTTCCTAAGTCTAAGTTCTAAATCTAAGTTTAAGCTATTTTATTATTATTTGAACTTCTACTCACATGCCATGGCTTGAAGTTTATTAATAGATACTCATATGTGGTCTTACAAAACACATGCCATGGAGTTTTATTATTTATTTTTTAATTTCCTCTGTGTTAGCACAGTCGCTAACATTATTCCCCTCCTTATTGGATTGGTGGTCCCACACCAATCGACGCCTTTTCGTCTTGGATCTTTTGTGTTTCTTGGAGGCGAGACTGTTGCTGTCTGGAGTGGTAGATTGTCGTGCTGATGCCCTCCATCATTTGCCACCATAATTTGTTCAGGAAGGGCATGGGTTTGTAGTAATGGAGCATACCCTGGAGAAAGTTATGGGTTTTTCATAGCTCCACCATATCAACGTGCAGGGCGGAAGTGAGTGCAGCGCGATAATCGAGCCTTGTAACGATGATATGGTCGTCTTGCATCCGCAAGGGTTTATTGATGTCAAGGGCGATTGGGGGTAACCCTTGATCCCAATAACCTCTGAGTTCTGCTAGAAATGCCACCAGGCCGCAATTATCCGCAAAGTATCTGACTTCGTGATCAGGATTGCCATGGTGCTTCTGGTAGTAGGTCCGACATAATCAATTTCCCATTTCTGGAAAGCTTGATCAGTGGTTATGAGGTGTAAAGGCATGTAGTCTGTTTTTTGAAAGCGCAGACATCACAAGCTTTAGTATAATTGTGCGTATCCTTAAAGAGTGTTGGCCACCAAAAACCGGTTAAGAGGATTTTCTTAGTAGTTGTTTCAGAAGAGAAATGGCCTGCACCAATATCTTCATGAGTGAGGGAAATTATAGAGGGTATTTCTCCTTCAGTAAGACATCGTCGGATAATTCCATCTAATCCTTGCTTGTAGAGTTGTCCTGCAATTAATGTATAAGGTTTAGTTTTGAGGACCAACGCATGTTGTTCAAGTTTAGAGAAGGAAGGATCCATCTGCCCTAAAGTTAAATATTCGGTAATTTCCTTAGCCCGTACAGGTGTAGAGTCAACTTGGAAAAGGATTGCATCTGGTAAATCATCGTTGATGCCTTGATCAGGGGTAGGAAGGTTAGGGATTCGGGATAGATGGTCTGCTAAAAAATGCCGAACTCCCATACGAACCACAATCCTAATCTCAAATTCTCTCAATAATAGGATCCATCTAGTAATATGGCCGGTGGTGCAGGTCTTGTTGATGAGATACAACAGTGCTTGATAATCAGTAAAGAACGCAAAGACTTTTCCTAGAAGATAATGGCGAAATTTCTGAACTGCATATACCATTGCCAAGGCTTCGCGTTTGGTAGTGGTATAATTGACTTCAGCAGGTATCAATTGTTGACTAAGAAAACGAATTGGGTAGTGCTTTTTGAATTCTCCCGGTTGGGTGAGCACTACTCCAATGGCATACTTGGATGCATCGGTATGCACATGGAATTCTTTAGAATAATCAGGAGCCTGGAGGATGGGTGCATTGGTAAGGGCTTCTTTGAGGTGATTAAAGATGACGCGTTGTTCATCCGTCCATTTGGGAACTACAACGACTTTGTAGATTAAGCGTGTTTTGTAAGCGAATAAAAAATAAAGCACCGATAGTAGTTGGCGTGGCCAAAGAAGGAGTAAACTTCACGTATCGTACGCGGTTCCGGTAGATTTTGAATGATAAGGATCTTTTCAGGGTCAGTGGCAATGCCATTTCATGAGATAATAAGTCCTAACACAATACCATGGGTTATCCAAATCTGGCATTTTTCAGGATTAAGAGAGATACCAAAGCGTTGACATTGGATAAAAAAAATTTCGAGCACAGACAAATGATGTATTTCTTTGACATGTGCTCCTAAATCGTCCAAGTAAACTTCTAAAGTATCGTCCATCTGTTGAGAAAAGGCCGCTTGCATAACACGTTGGAAGGTGCTAGGAGCATTGCAGAGACCAAAAGGCATGACTTTCCAGCAGAAGGTTCCCCATTCTGTGGCAAAGGCGATTTTGTGTTGATCTTCTTCATCGATTTGGATCATATTATATCCGCTAAAGCCATCTAAGAAGGAGTAAGCCTCATCTCCTACTAGATTTTCTAAGATAAATTCTCAAAAAGGTAGTGAAAAATGATCACGTTCAGTGATGGCGTTAAGTTTTTTAAAATTGACACAGATCCGGAGTTTTCCATTTTTCTTGGGGACGATGACAATTGGGGAGACCCACTCAGTATGCTCAATTTCATAGATGAATCCCACATCTAAGAGGCGTTGTAATTCTTCTTTGATCTTGGCCTTATAGATGGGATTGCATCTGTATGGACGACTCGCAGTGGGCTTCGCACCCGGTTTAAGTGGGATATGATGCACAGCTACTTGGGGTGAGACGCCTTTCATGTCTTTATAGATCCAGGCAAAGATATGTCGATATTTTCGTAGGAGCTTTTCAAGCCGTCTTCGTTGTTTGCGATTGAGATGAGCTCCGACGTGGACAAGATATTCGTTGGTTTCATTTGGCTCACTCAGGGAAAGGGTTACGGTTTGTGCAGGGCCTTCGTAGGGTGAATTACCAATGGGCTCACGTTGAGCTTGGGGTAATTTGATTGTGACATCCTCGATCGTATAGTCCTTAAAGTATGCAGGAACAACATGGGCTAGATATTCGAGGGGGGTCTTGCCTTTATCTTGCCGAGATGGTGTTTTTTCGGGGACTGGTGTAGGGCTAGAGGCAATTTCAAGAACTTTCCGAACAATTGTGAGGTCACCTGGCGGTTGAGTTTGAAGTGGTTTTTTCATTTTCTCTTTCATAGTATGACCACGTGGTTGAGGTTTCGGTGGTGGAGAGATAATTGGTATGTCATGGAGGATCTCGTCGTCAATTTGAAAGATAGTCTCCTCCTCAAAGAGATCCCATGGATAGTGTGGGCGTTTGGGATGGTAGAATTTTGAGAACTTAGACTTAGGAAATTTAAGATAAAATAATGTTAGTGACTATGCTAACACAGAGGAAATTAAAAAATAAATAATAAAACTCCATGGCATGTGTTTTGTAAGACCACATATGAGTATCTATCAATAAACTTCAAGCCATGGCATGTGAGTAGAAGTTCAAATAATAATAAAATAGCTTAAACTTAGATTTAGAACTTAGACTTAGGAAACTTAAGATTAGAAATATTTTATCTTAAGTTTTCCTAAGTTAAGAAATTTGAAGTTCTAAATCCTAAGTTAGAAGTTCTTGAAAAGCTAGAAACAGATTAGTCCCATAAGTTAGTAGACACTTATGAAAGACCCTCCTTGCCATAAAAGGAGAGCTATTTGCATTGTAACCAACACTTTTGAGATTAAGCTATCTTGCTCTCTATTTTGGAGAATTATCATTCTATGTCATTTGTGTTCCCTTTGGAAAGGTGCATAGCTTGAGGGAAGGTGCTCGGGCCTCCTCTTGCCTCCTTTTCATCGGTTTATTGTGGCATGTTCTTTATTGCTTATTTGCTTAATATTACCCGCAATATTATTTTATTACCCTTTAAGTGTTAAGTAGAATTTAGATTAAACACCTTGCTAGTTGGGTAAGCCTTAGCAAGGATTTGTATTTTGTCACCTTAGATAGTTTCGTTTTTGTTTTGAGCACTAGTTGGGTAAGCCTTAGTGCTTCCGTCATTACTTCTTAGTTTCGCATTTCTGTTTGAACCTTGGTAGAAACTTAAAAAGTGGACGAATCTCTACATCCCTATACTACACCTGTAAGTAGATCTAGCCACCGCACACACTAGAAATCCTTGCAACATTGGCGCCGTTGCCGCTGTTTAAGTATTTTTCTTCCTAGCTTATTCTCCTTTTTCTTTTGTTTTTTGCTTCCGTGTTGTATGTTTGCTTGTGTGCTTATTTCTATCTACCAACAAACAACACACGTCGTCTCTCCAGGTCCTACACGAGCTGTGGAGCAACTTCTCAAACCGGGGGGGAAGCAACAAAAGAGCCAACTTGGGCATTTTCTTCAAAAGAAGTGACCCAAGTGACCTTTTTCACAACTAAAATGTATATCATTATTCGCCAGTCTGTCTACAGCCCTAACAGACCCTGATCTTTCATTTTATCACCTCCACAAATTTTGACCACAGTCAGATTTTGAGAAAACAGCCTGATATACTGTCAAAGTCCCTTATTTCTCATCAAAAAAATTTTCCTAGAATTTGCCGACTTCACTGAGGCTAGATCTCATTAAAATCAGTCCTTCAACAGCTCCGCGAATTCTATCTCACATATTTTGCCCGTTTATTATCAGAACATCACATTTTTTTTTATATTCCCTATCTACCAGTCAAACCTCTCTGTTAGAATGCGCCATCCAGCCTAAAAATTCGTCCTCACAGAGCACGATTTCCCTGTACTATCCGCGAATTCTGAAATGCCAAATTTTTTCTAGAAAATCTAAAAAATCACTATTCTGACATTCAAAAATCTTTTTCAGAATTCACGAGTATTACAGTTAGATTTATCTGCCTCTCCACAATTTCTTAGTCTGTCTGCGAATTCTATAACAATCAGAAAGACTCGTTTTTGTCCTACACTATCTATTTTGTCATTTTTGTCATGTACAGTCCTGCCCTGCTCATCTATATTCTGCATCATGTCTCGCGACTATGCTGAATCTTCTAATCCGACTCCTCCACGAATGGAACGAAGAATTCCACGTATCGATGCACCAAAGTACAATGGCGAATCTGACCCAGTCCAATTTCTCCAAGACTTAGATAATGCATGACGTTTTTATAGAGATACCTCTGAAACTGAAAAGCTTCACCTATTTCCCATGGTACTCTATGGCACCGCCAAGGAGTGGTACTTGAATCTTGAAGCTCCTGATCTTGCTTCTTGGACCACTCTCAAGGACGCTCTCATCAAGCGTTTCAAACCATCCAAACTGACTCAGAGCCCGTTCATTCAAATTACTCATATCAAGATGCGTCACAAAGAGTTTGTTCGAAACTACATTGAGCATTTTAAACGTCTCAAAGTAGAATGTGTTGATGAAAATATCTCTGAACGAATGGCCATAAAACTATTTTTAGTTGGATTGCCAAAAAACATCCGCCGTGAACTCAAACCAGTTGACCTTTATGATCAACTTAAAAATGTGATGACTGATGCTATCCGTGAAGAAGACGAAGGTTCCGACGATGACTTTGACCATCATGAAAAGAAATCTAAGAATCCGGACCGTCCTAATCACCCAAAATCTAATAATATTGCTCAGTCTTCTGAACTTCTACATCAAATGGAAACCTGGCAAAAAGCTCAACAATCTCATATGGATAAACTCACTGCCGATTTTCAAACCGCCATGAAACAGATTGCTGAGAAATCTTTTCCAGCAAGGGAAAATGTCTGGTGTCCAATCTGCTCACAGCATCACACTGCTAATGAATGCCCTCAACTACAAAATCATTTTCCAGCAGTCACCAGACCAACCATCTATCGAGCTTACCGCCCATACCCACCACAACAACCTCTGCCACAACCAGGGGTTTACCAACCACGACCACCTGCACCAAATCAATACCCATCCACATGTCAACAGTTTGTTGGTAACCAACCTGCCCCACAAAACGTTGTCCATTATCTTGATCCGAATACCATCGATCCGGCCACCTACTATGTGGAAGATAATACTCAACCGCAATACTCTACTGAAATGGTTGTTTATTATACCTATGATTCTAATGCTCAACCGATGGATCCCAATGTCCAAGCTTACAACCCAAACCAAGCTGTCTTTGCCACACATCAACTACCCGCAATACGAGGATGCTTTATCTGTGCAGGTAAACATCCTAGTATTCGTTGCCTAGATAAACTCCGCTTTTCTCCAACTTGTGAAAACTGTGGTATTGAACATCACGTGAAGGACTGCCCATCCCGATCTAAGCCAACCACTCCTGTCTGTTTAGTGCAAGTAGAAACCTTACCAATCGAAACACATCCTGCTTGGGTCTTGACTCGGGCACAAACCCAACGCCAAACCCCTACACTTGCACCCAGCAAAACTCAACCGCAGCGGTTCCTCTAAGTGATGATTCAACCCCGATAGTTTATCCTCACCCATCTGAAGAAATTCGGCTGCATCATGAGTATCGCCAACAAATTCGCAATGCCGACCAATAATCTTCCTCTTCCCATAAAGTACCTCACAAGCCCTTTGAAAGCAAAACCCTTGAAGGTACCGAAGTCTGGGGAGATTTACCACAAGCCAATGTCACCCTTCCCTTCCATATACTCTGAAAGCATGCTAGCCATTGGAAACAACAGATCCAATCCAATACCACCACCACTATTGACGAGTTGTCTGAACTGCCCTTACATCTAACCAATCCACTCAGCGAACGAGACAACATCAAAATCCCAACTACCCATCATCAATCCCACATTTTCACATCCCTCATGATGGAATGGAATCTGAGAGACAAGCTAGTCAAACCTACCTGTCAGCTTCGAATGGCTGATCAAAGTGTGGTCCGACCTACCGGTTTCCTTCCGCACGTGCCGATCAAACTAGGAGTTCTCAAGTTTTCTGTTGATCTTGTAGTACTTGATATTCCCAATTATGCCTATTCTTATGAATTACTACTTGGTCGTCCGTGGCTCACCAATGCACGAGTCGTTCATGACTGGAGCAAAGGCCGAGTCACTTTTGGTAATCGTGACAGTTCTGTCACCATTGACTCAATGGGTAAACTCAAACATGCACGCATCCATGACGAGGGATCCTCAACCACCAACTCAGTATTTGAGCCATACCAATCCAACCACAAAAAAGGTCATTATGTTAAATCTACTGATATCATAAACTGGAGTCACAGTCTAGCTACCATTGATTGTGTGAATGCCGATTACTGTGCTCAACATCAGGATAATTGTACCTCTCCACACCTGATCGATCACGACCAATTACCTGATCTGGATACACCCATCATCAATATCAATTTTATTGATATTTTTCCACACCATGATGAGCTGCTAAATGTTGCATGGCTACCTACTAATGAATCAGACGATTTATTCATTGATGACGAGAACGTCTTACAAATTCAGAATTGCCCAGAAGATATGGACATTTCTAATATTCAGATCCTCAACTATATGAAAGCACTTCCCTTGAAGACCTATCTGCAACATGCTTCCAAGGTGCAATCTGTTGCCAAGGTTGGTCCAATCTCTATTGAAAGTATTTTGAAAATCCTAGAGAGAGAGATTGTTGACGCATCAACCATGGCAACAACCAATCCACATGTTTGCAACTTCTAACGATTGAAAATTACTCTATACTCTTCAAAAATATTGTTACGCATCTAAATACAAATTGCATACTGATAAATAATAGCTTACGGATCTTCAAATTCTGCAATGGATATTGCAACCGACATCTTCTAACGTAGAGGGTATGCCAACATTCAAATTGTGTTATTCAATTCAACACGGATAGCATTCCATCATGAAGCAACTATTTATTGAGATGTCATATTTCTCGCAGGATCCCATGTCTCTTCTCTCAAAACGGCCACGAACAAATTCACCACACTCTACAAAACATGCTCGTAGGTCACCCAAAAAATGCTTTTCGACAAGACTCATAGTAGCTGTTTTTATATCTTTCATGTTGAATTACTAGAAATTGTCAATCATTGTTCAATTGCAAATATATTAGAGATACTCTACATCAAAATGCACAAATCTCAAAACATGCTTATGTAACAGGTTGAGTGATTGTCCTTCACTTACGTGAAAATATTGGTACCTAAAATGACGATCATACATATGAGAAAATTTGTCCCCTCTAAATGTTTGATAGCTTTAATTTATGTCGTTCATTGTCAACCCACACTTGAAATAAATGTTCCTTAAATTCATTATCATTCCTCTTTTACTTACTTTCACGTTTGCACCCTTTTGTTGGCTGGACAAGATTGCATTGCCCATTATTGATACCCCTTTGCTGGTGGGACAAGATTGCATTGCCAGTTATTCATGCTTGCATTTATTTTCAACACCCTGTGCACTCCCTGCACCATGGCAGGGAGTGCATCAAGGGCTGAGAATCAAGAAAAAACTTATATAAATCTTTTTCCTTGGTTCTCAACCTTAGATGCACTTCCTAGCATGGTGTAGGGAGTGCACAAGGGTGCGGTGTTATTCATACCCTTTTGCTGGTGGGACCAGATTGCATTGCCAGTTATTCTCGTATTATGTCGTAAATGCTTTCCCATAATGCTAAAATTGTTAGTTATGTCGTAAATGCTTTCCCATAATGCTAAAATTGTTCGACTAACATAATACGACAATATTGCATGGAAAGGCCTTTGTGCTACCTACAATACCACATCTTTATTTACTTTTGTTAATTAAGGAGTTGCACAAGGCATTGGTCCTTAATTAGGGTTTGTGGCTTCACTTCAGCAGCAGCAGCAGCTTCATTTTGTGTGGATCGTGCCTCAGCAACAGAAGATGGGCAATGGCGGGGAGGCATCACAGTGCGTCGGAAAGAGATGTTGCGGATGGCAGAGAAAGCGATCGTAATGTCTTGGAAAGAGATATGGCGGATGGCAGAGGAGTGATCATAGAATGTGATTTCTGAAACCAAAAGGTGCGGATATATAATTAATGGTGGGGTTGCAGGCAGCTGCAGCCATAGCCGCTGGCTCTGACCTCGGCCCTAGCGATGGCCTTCCTCCCCTCGCAGCTGCCCTCTCCGACTCCCTCTTGCCATCCCGCTGTGCTGCATGCTTCCGTCCCCTCGCCTCTGCTGCTGCTGGATCGATGAACTACAGCCATGGCATTGGATCCAGAACCTTGTTGGTGTCAGGAAGTGAAGAGGGAATTGAGAGCCCTTTGAGGTGTGAGGGGGCTTGCCAAGGCGCTGTTGCCTATTGCAGCCATATCTGCTTGAAATCCGATCTCAACATTCATCATAGAAGTGGGGAATGCCACTTACTAGCTCTAATTGCCAATTCCCATCTCGCTTCCTCTCCTTTGCAGCAAACGGCAGGGCAGCTGAAAGATCATACAAACATCAGAACCAAATCTTCAGAGGTTGTAGTAGCGGCTTCAGTGCATGTGCAAGGCGTGGAAGGAGCCTTTTCAACATCAATAACTAAGCCTTGCAATGGAGATTTAGATTTATTGCCTGTCAAGGTTCGTTGTTGCGAAGACTCAGAGAAAGTGAGGGATGGGGAGGCATACGAGACACAGGATGATGAAGCGGGCGTTGGTAGGGAGGATTTGAAAAGCAGGTGGGCGGGGAGGACAAGTTTTTCAGAGCTGAGCGGGACCTGTGATGTACGAGCAGCTCTTCGCCTTTTAATGTACCACCAGGACTCCAACAATTTGGCTGACTTCTCGGATATCAGTCGGGAAAGTACATCAAGGATTGGAGGTCTACTCAGCAATAGCACTACCCTACTTAAAAGAAACAATGCAGATGAGACAGAGTGCCAAAGCAATATTGTGATTCCTTCAGGTGCCACATACCCTTATGAAGGGCCTGGCACAGACCAAGCTGTGCAGAACTCTTTAGGAGAAGATTCCAACTCTCTAGCTACTTTCTCTAGGGATGAGGATATAGAGCTGGCCTTGCAGGTAAGGGAGGCGTCAATGCTTATGTTACTCGCCAGGGAATTGGCTAATGAATATAATGCAAAAGGCTTAGACAGGAGGGATCAATGCTCATCCTCCTTTCCAACTAAAGAACAGTGTGGAAGCAGGCTTGACGAAGAAGTGCTCTGTCAAGTAATCACAAATGGAGTGCAAGTTCAGATGGATGAGTATAGCAGATCAAGACTGGTGAATATAGTAACCCACCCTGATCCGTTGGAAGGAATGCAGAACAACAGACTGATCTTGGGCTCAGCAGTATATGGACCCTTGTTTTCTTGGCTCAATCACAGCTGTAGACCCAATGCTTCCTACAGATTTGGCTATGCATGTTTATCTGAACTGATTTCTGAAGTTGAGTTTGGAAATATCCAAAAGTCCAGTGAATTAGCTTGTGAGCCTTTGTTAGAAATTCCACAAGATGCCTCTACAATGATGGAACCGACGGACTTTCATATTGGACGGGTAAAGTCAGATCAACCAGGTAGAACTTGCGTATAAATTCAGGAATTTTACTCTTTTGTTTTGAATAGTACACTCATTTGCTATTTGTTGATTATTGCGATGCTTGAGCTCTTCATGGGAGAACATAATTACATTGCTTGTAGGGCATTGTCTATAACTGATCTTCAATAATCTTAAGGAGATTGCATTGTTCATGTATTATAGTCTTTCGGTGCTTCTTGTGATGTAATAATTTATGAATCTATTTATAACTTGGTATTAGAGCACTCTCTTAAGTGGTTGGGAAGGGGCTAATGCTTCTATTTCTTTGATTTTTTAATTATTCCTAGTCGTTTTCTCTCTGTCACAAGTCTTTATCTGGCCACTTTCTCTTTTGGGAATCCCAATCTTAAAAGACTGTGATTTTGAGTCAAAAAGTCATCTTTTTCGTACTTTTCGTGACGAAAGTTGGAACTACAATGTTCATGACCGAAGCAAGACTATTGATCTGAGTTTCATGTCAAACAGACCTCTAGATCAATACTTATTGCTAAGCAAGTTATTTGGTCAAAAGAGGAGGTTTACTTTTCTATCATGTATATGATTAGATCTAGTTGTGCTGGTTGTTCTATGATTCTTAAGATCCATTTTCTATCCAATGCAAATTTCTTGCAAAGTCAAACTGTATCCCGTTTTCTGTTTTACAAGATTCTATTTACATTCTATTTAGGGATCTTCATGTTACAATTCAAACTTTTATTGCAAGATACAAGGAGTCACTTGGCCAAAACAAGAAATATTTTGTTTTTTGCAAAACGATTTTGTTATATGGATTCTCCTATTCTTTGTTGTTTCACGAGTTGATAGCACTCTTTACAAGTCATTAATTAGGCATTGCTACCAAAAAATATTGAGCTTTGAAGTTTCTTCACATTTTTTGGCACTTCATTTTTTCGTCACTTGTCCCATAGTAAGACGCTCCTATTGCAGTTTACGTTTTGCCCCTCAGTTTGTTAGATTCCTATATAATCCCTAGGGAGCCTTATGATCGACACTTTCCTTTTGATCTTGAGCTTTTCCTCTCCTTCCTGCTGCCGTTCTATAAGTTTGTGTTGTATGGAGTTGTTGAGAAGTTGTTCAACTTCTAGTACAATGGGATGATCGCCCTATTGGTTAAGCTACCTGGGAGTTTCTAGATGTGTTTTCTCAGTCCTTTTTTTACACGAGTGGGCCCATGCTCTTCAGAAGGTTGTCAAAAATCAAGCTGCATCTGCTTTTGCTATTTCTAACTCTGATGTTAATTTTATGAAGATGACTTTATTTTGCATATGTTTAAAGCATTTCACATACATGCTTTCTAAACATCACTACTGGGTTTAAGAAGAAAAGTTCTCTGCGCATCCTAGCTTAGCAAACTCTCCTATGTACACAGTTTCTGATGACATTCTTGAAGGGAGCTGGTATCATTTGACGAAAAGCTTATATATTTGAAGTAAATAAATTTGAACTTGACCATCTTTGCCTGCTTTCTAATCCTTGAAATGTTTTACATGCAAGATATCATTGTTTTATAACTCCGGAAATTTTGTTTGTGCATGAGTGTGCTAGTTAGAACCTACTTGATGTAAGCCAAAGGTCTAGTGCAATTATATGTCTACTTGCAATTTGAACCTGCAATCTTCTCATGTAGTATCATAGAACATTATAATGATGAACGCACATGTCTAGTGCTCTCTTGTAGGTGTGGTTTTTGTATAGAAAAACATTCTTCTTGGATGACAGAGATTATATTTGAAAGCATGCAACTTGCAAATTTAAACGAGCAATGTTTAGCAAGATGGTTGATAATTTTTTCATATTCTTAGATTTCATGGCACCTGATCATGGTATTGAGTCTCACATGGAATAAACTACATTTGGAATGTACACTGATTGATTGCCATTTGCTCGAGAAGTACAGGTGCAACGACAGGACTCGGTACTTTGAAAAGCATGGGGCCTTGTGTCTTTGTACGTTCTATTCTTCCAATAACAGTTGGAGAGGAGGTTTGCGTAGCATATATAGATCTCTTGAAGCCAAAGGTTATCTCAAAACTCACATGTAATGCACATTCTGGTTGCTTTAATATTGTTTTTTTCATGTCAATAAATTCTTTAATATATTCTTTGAGCCTTGAAGATCTTCCAACCAATCGATCACGTTTCATTCAGCTGTCCAATAGTCCGAGACACATCTGTGCACACCTGCTTTACTCTGATTTAGTTTGTATTAATGGCTAAGTTAGCTTGAAGACATTTTCAGATTCGGAATAGCCATCTTGTTTCATCAGGTCACTAGAAAAGTAGAGCTATGGGAAAAATACTGTTTCCAGTGTGAATGCCCAAGATGTTCCCAAGTCCCAGTCAGCTATTCAGATAAACTCTTGGAAGCAGTGAGGCATTGTTGCGTACATCAAAACTCTTTTCAGGTAAGAATGCTACTGAAAGACTATGGCTACACTACGAACACTATCTCTATGGGAGACTGCAATAAAAAATCTGATAGTTAATATTGAGATTTTTTATTTCTTGCTATTTTTTGACAGATGTGTGTAGGACTGGATGATTTCCACTTTCTAAGCTGTTTTTATTTGGATTCTCATACAAGTATATTCAAATTTGGTGAGATACTTTGCCTTTCAATTTTTGAAGGATATGCTGCCAGGGTCCATACAAACTTGGTGCTCATATGCTCGTCAACAAGACGCAGCTGTAGCAGTGGAAAAAGTTGAGCAGTTACTCCTGGACCAAGTCGAAAGTGTAGTTTCTGCTTTTTCGTCATATGAATATCTAAGAACCTGCTGTAATAGATTGGAGCAACTTCTTCTAAATCACGTTTGTACTGTTTCTGAAACCATGTTGCATACCACTGAAATCTGTTGTCTCAATGATTCTGAAGACATGGATGAAGGTGTATGTGGCTGCAACTACTTATGTAGAAAGTGCAGGGGAGATTCTGTGACAGACACTTTAATCAATTATGAAGACTCTTCCAGTCGTCAGCTGAATGCGAAGTGCTTGAAGCTCTCCTTCATGCATCATGCTTGTTTAGATGGGTATATAGTATTGGCATGTGCCTACAAGCTTCTTGCAAGTAAAGTTTCAGCATCAGGTATGTGATAGGTCTGATTGCTTACTGCTAGTTCAAGCTATATCTGAAGTGGATCATCATTTTCTCTGGATCTTCAATCAGCTGCACTATCTGTTATCGTTCTTAATGACATATGATAACACCTGGAATTTCAGGAATACAGAGCCTTGAGCTGGGAAGTGGAGATATAGTTGAGGATACAGAGATTTCTCCAAAGCGTCTATTATTTTCCAATCAACGGACAGAACAGTCTTCTCTATCTGATAGACACGTGCACGATGGTGATGTTCAAAATAGGAATGTACCAGCTTGTGCACACTATACCAGAGCAGCTGCAGCATATGCTGTGTTGTTGTCTAGTGTTGTCCAACATCTCTTTTGTGCTGGTGAGTATGGCTTGGTTTTTTCACTTGTGTTTTTCTGGATTGATGCTGCAGAGGCCTTACTCAGATGGGCATATGTCAGCAAGAAAGAGCTGGCATCACTTACTGAAAGTAGGTCTACAATCTATGAATGTGACAAAGCATCAAACTTGAAACTAAATTTAAGACTTGCTGGAGTCCTGGAACAGGCAGCAGACAATGTACTGAGACAAAACAGCATGGGATTGGCTTGCCCTAATGTGGGCATGCTTTCTGAAAAAGAGGCAATGGAACAAATATCTAACCTCACCTTTCACAAGACTAATTGCAATTTTTCAGATAACCCTTTCGACGAATCACTTCAAAATATGCAACTATCTAGGGCCTATATACTCTCATTATGTGCTCTAGAAGCATCTGTGCAGGAGGTTTGGCCCTTTCTAAAGGTTCACTCGCCTCTCTTAGAATCCATTTTGGATCCTATACACTGTAAATGGCATGAAAAAGCCTCAAAAGTGGCAAGGACTAATTTAGAAGATGGAGCAGAATTCTTAGCTCCTGCAAGTTCCCAGTATCAATGTATCTCAGCTTCTATGAAACGGCCTTGTTCCATGCCAAAACCTACTGACGTTTCTCATCATAAAAGAAGAAGGTTTGGATACAGCAAATGTTTCTGCAGCCACCATTTTGATCCCTCGAAAACAGTAACAAACTCCTTACTCAATGGCCGTGTTGATTTCCTTTCTCACACTTTGGAATCCACTTGGAAGAGTGAATGTCGGAAATTCTTGGAAGAATCAGGCAAGGGGAAACCAAAGCAAGCAGGTAACTTTGTCGATGAGGGTGAGATTGAAGACTCTAGTATCTTCATATCAGCATTGTCATCTAATCAAGATGATCGTTCTATTATTCTTTGTGCTTATCGTTGTCTTCATCTTACTAAGCATCTTCTGCATGTTTGTTATGGACCGACACACTCTCTGGTGGAGTACGTTGAACACTTGATATCTTTGATAAGTAAGAAATTCATGTGATTCAAGGTATTTTGGTTTTTGATTTGTTATGTATGATGAAAAACTGCTATGAAGTTGGGATATAACGGCTATGTAAGTGTACATACTGGGTTAGTAAAAATCCCCATTTTCTGTATTACATCAATTTCCAAGTAGCAATGTTTTATGGTACCTTTCGAATTGCCTTTTCGGACTGTGTTTGAATCAAATTTGAATCGGGAAAGAATCGGCTTCTCCAGGTTTGAATCGGCGAATCGGTTTTAGGTTTTTTTGTTTGTTTGTTAACATTAATGTCACGCCACACATATTACATATTCCGATGTACCATGTGTATGGTTAGTAGTAAATTAGCAAATGTTCAATGATTCGAATTTCACGAAAGTGATTATGTATACCATGTGCATGGTGTAACTTTTAACTATTAACAAGTAATAGATTGTAGTACTAACTTCTAATAGCTTACAGGTAACAATACTAAGTAGTAAGTACTAACTTCGAAATATTAACTCTTAAGTTACTGTGAGCACAAATCTCACTCGACATTCAACATTGATATATTCCACATTTGAACATTACCAAAATGTAAATTTGTTACCTGAGTTTGTTATCATATATGTAGTTCTAACTCATCAATAAATGCCAAATGGTAATAACGTACACATGATAACAAATTATTATCTGCTAGTAATGAGTCTCAATTTTATAACCTCAAACCTTAAAAGCCAACTCCTAAATTCTATAAACTAACCAAAATGCTAAATGCCAAATGGGCTAGTCTCCGGGGTCTTGGGACTTGGACCAATGCAGACTAAAGCCTAATGTAGTCCCTTCCTAGTCACCAGTGGAAGTTGTGACCTGCTCGCACGTGCAAGCTTAGGAGCAGGATCCTCGTCAATGCTATCAACATCATCAGATGGATCACTCTCATCCTTCGAGAAATACTTGTTGACTTCATCTTCCGAGGTTTTTGTGTCGTGTTCGTCTTCTAGTGGCTCCACGTCCTCGTGGGCTCGAGAAGTGGAAGCCTCTCCCCCTGTCCTGTGACGTGCAGGTGCAGCAACCTATATGCTAGGTCCTGCACGTAGGGATTGGCAAAGGGTTACAATTCACATCTTACAAGTTTAAAATCACAAGTTTTAATTATAAAGTTAGAACTTAGAACATGGGATGAAGCTCAAAGTTCAAACTTTCAATTTGCAAGGGCCCAAGCCTCAAGGGCTAATTCAAAGCTTGAAATTGGAACTTGAAATTCATCTGCAAACATCAAGGCGTCATCATGGAGTAGCGCATACACGTCCTCCTCCTCCTGTGACCTTGGTGGTAGGTCTAGAACGTTCATCACATCAGTTTCATCTGGATTTACTTGTAGTATGTAGAACAACACGTGTAGAATGTCACTAAAACTTCAAATTAGAGTTAGACTTTTAAATTTTCTAAAGTATTTAGTATTTATTGTTTATTATTAAGTTATAAAAATATAGTTCAGATTCATAGTTGAAAGTTCAAACTTCAAATTTGAGTGTTCAAACACACTTGCAACTTTCAAATTACAATTTACCTATATAGGCTCCCTCGTTTCCTTTAGCTTATTCAGAAGCCGCAGATGGGCGAGCACATACACCAACCTGTCTAATTGTGCAACACTGAGCATGTTCTTTCTCTACTTATGAATCAGAGAGAATACACTCCAATTCCTCTCGCATGTAACCGTTGTGCAATCCTGTGAGAGAATGAGTACGACGAGCTCCTGCAATCGAGGAACATCACCCCCATACTTGTCCAATCATGAAACAAGGCGCAATTGTCCTTCTCTGAGCCACACTCTTGGACACCCAAACACAAAGAGTCTCGCGCATGCACAATGCACATTGAAGATCATTCATGAGTGAGTCTTATGCAGTGCCGAGTGACAATGTGGCCACTCTTCTCATTGGGATTCAAGATTGACTAAGGACTTTAAAAAATGACAAATGGTATACAATTGTCATGACTTATACTTGAAGACATTGAGATCATCCTTGAGTGAATCCTGTATGACAGGATCAGGATAGACCATCTCAATGTATGTGCGCCATCCTTGTCGGAGCTCTGCATCATGGAACTGATCTTCATTCCTCCATAGAGAGTGAAGAATGCAAGCCATAACATGTAGAGGCTGATGGAACCACTCCCACCTGGCTTGCCACATTTCTCTTATTTCTTCAACCCTATAAAATTTGAAAACCATACATCATACATGTCACATGATACATATTACATAAGTGTATGTCTTGAACATTGCTTAGCTTCTCCAAAGAATCTCTTTCCATGAATGAGCTAGAGTCATGGACACTTACGCACATTGCAGTTGAGCCTAGATCCTGCTCTTGGTCTTTTTATATTTTACATTGCTACATACACATATACCTCCCTTACATAATACTTTTAATACGGAGAGAGAATTGCAGGGAAAAGTGGAAGTCGAGGACTAAGATACTTGTGGGAGACTGTGATTTTGCTCTAGTTATTGTAGAACCTATCTAAAATGAGTGAGAGGTAGAAAGCCTACAAGAAGCAAATTTCACTTTTTTCAAGATTTGAAGCTACCAAAGTTTACTAGAAATGTTGCAATTTGTATTGCAAACGTGATGGAAACTTGATTCCATAAGTGAGGGGAAGACTTTAGATGTGTGGCATCATCCACAATAAATAGAATATCAAGGAAGTTACACAATCATTTACAAGAAGCAATGTATAGGTGGCAGAGAAAGGGAGAAAGATGCAATTTGATTTCTAGAACATAACCTTTTCAACAAATGTTCACTCACATAGCGCCATCACGCTACGTCTCATGATAAGTTTTATTGCTTGTTAACAAAATTCCTCTAGGATTCCGAAATTACGAGTAACATAGAAAAATATAGAACATATTTCAATATGTCATTTGACACAGAGAAATTCGCTATTGAGCGTCGACATTATTTTTCTGATCTGTATTGACAGTTGTACGATTGTCTAAATCAAATCATGATGCTTATGGATGATCTTTGATTTCGTTCATTTAGTGACTTAGTCCATGCTCAACCATAGTCCAAGTAGAGAGACGATTGGAGATTCACAAAGCTCATGGAAGATTTCAAATGGGTAGTCCACTACGAGGAGCACAAGAGGTCATGTCATTTTGTGTAGGAAGGCATGGCTATTATTTATTTATATCTCTTCTTTGATTCATGATGATGCTGAGTCTTCTAGTACAATCATTCTAGCTCTTCTCCCTTCTATTGCTGCTATATTTTCTGAGGCTCTAATTGTTGATGTGATGAAGAAGAGGCATGGTTGGCTTCACAATATGATCTAACACAAGCACGTGACTTGTCAATTTCTTCTCTTTCTAATGTGGGGCTGAATGACAAGGATAAAACTTTATTGGATTTGCCTTTGTATTATATGGATAGTGTTCCTTATTTATCCTTGAATGATATTGGCGATGTTTTGGATCTAAGAGAAGATGAGATCCTTTTTCTTTTGCCTAACATGATCAAGGAGTTCTTGGATATCATATATTTAAATGTGATGTTCTTAAGGTTGGTATTGACTATGAGGATGAAGATGATTGGGCCAATGGGCATGATGCCTTCTTAATAGAAAGGAGGGAACATGAGGCAGAGAAATTCCAAAAGAGATATTCATCGAAGATGACACATAATATTCCCATTGCCAAAGTGTCGAGGAGTGTTGTTCGTCATGATTTATACAATAGTTTAGTTCTTCAATTTGATGAACACAATCTTATAAGAGAATGGTGTTGTTTTTAGTGATCATCTAGTCCAATTTTGTTCTTTATATAAAAAAATGTGACTTGTCCCTTTGTAGGAAACTGTGGAACTACATGCTTTTGCAACAAGGCAAGGTTGTGTCAGAGAAAGACAAGGAGGATGACAAAAGGAGCCATCTTTAAGTCATTATTTGAAAATCTTTGTAACTAGCAAAATTTGTATTTATCATGACAAATTTTCCCGAAATGCTAGAACAATAATAATGGCAACAAAAGTGTTGTCTTTTTTTTTTTTTCCAATGGGTGTAAACATCCACAAATTGTGTATAAAATCATTTTTGTGAAGAGAGACATTGCCTTAAAAGTATTTGGCTATGTACTTGAAGATGTCCTCAAAAGTTCATTTTCTCTACATATATAGACTTAAGCAAAATTAGATTTATTGAATTTATAAATCCATTATCATAGAAAGAAAATTTTCCATGATCCTATTGCAAAGTTGGTTTAAAAAAATGATGAGGAGAAATGATTGTACCTATCTTTATACTTGATAGATACTATACATATGTTTCCAATATCATGTACAATCGAGACAAACTGATGATCCTATATACGTGAGGTTTTCATATCAATCTAATTTTCTCGTATGAATCTGCCTGCCTTTCTGAATTTTTGATAATATGCTGATTTAGTTGTGTATTGAATTTGAGCATGTCTGTAAAACTGTTGAAATAATTGAATGATGTGAATATTCTTTGAAGATGTCCCACCATGTTGTGTATTTCGATGACATGCTATTTTTTCTTGCCAATGTGATTTCTCCATTCTTTATGACAACCATATACTTAAGCTACCATATTTTTTTGCAAAAAATGATGATGATCTTGTAATATGTGTTGCGCTATTAAAGATGCATGCATTAGTAAAGCCTATATTGAATTTGAGAAATGTACATTGAGAAATTTGCTACTATGTAGTGTGTGATATGATTTACACCCCAAGCGCCTAGAATTGCATCCACAAATTCGATTGTTGATTTCTCAATGGGTAAGACATCAACATCAATAAGTTTATCTATTATGAGCAATTTAGCCATGCTATCAAGCTTTCTCTAGACTTCAGCCTTTTTAAGCCTTGTTGTTCCTCTATTTTCAAAATCTTGTGTCACCGTACACCAAATTTTTCCACACTAATGCACCTTTTATGGGTGTCTAACATTACAATTCAGGTAGATTTAATCATTTTGCCAACTCGGCCATGATTTTATTCCCATAGCCATAAAATATGGTAGTGAGGCTCTAAGCTTTGTTTCTGCTCGTTGGCCGGTCCGCTATTTGTCGATTCTTTTGATATTGGTGTTCCCGGTAATTTTAGATTCTGGAGCTCTTTTAACTGTGATCTGTCAACACTCTCCTTGTAGTTTGGTGGCTCGACTGCACTTTCTGATATCCTTTATGGGCTTGTAATAGGCGGAATCGGTTAGAAGAACCTTCACTAGAATCTTCTAATATTATTTCTCCATGAAGTGTACAAATGTGAATATTTTTAAGAGAAATTGGTATTATTGTTTTCCAATTTAGGTCTTGCGTGTCTCTTGAAATTCACGTGCTCCTGGACAAGTCTTTTCTTGTTTTCATGCATTATATGCATGGATGTTTTGAATTTGCTCCATGTGACACATTGAACATACAATTCAACGTCTTCAAGTCTCTAGCCAAATGCCATTTTGTCAAATACCCAGGAGAAAATTTCATGATCATCTTTTAAAACTTGATCAAAACATAAAATTATAAACTCTTATACTTATAAAATGGGCAGCTAATGTTAGATCGTAAACTCTTAAACATATAGAATGGGTAGGTAGAAAGTAACAAAATACTTTTACTAGAAATTCAAGCCCTATGAGGTTGTCGTATTGCTCAATGATCCATTCATTAGCTTACCCTTTCTAGTATCACTTTTGATTCATCTAACTTTATAACTAATATCAGCTTCTACAATAAATCTTAGTAAATTAGTTAAATCCATGAACAAGTTGTTAGTAGAACCACATGACAAAGGGCCAACTTTTTTATAGGTTTCATTTATGTGGTAAGGAATGCCAATGATTTTTGCATACCTTGTTTAACACATCTCTCTCTAATTTGATTTGAAAGGGTCGAGGAATCAAAAAAATTTTTATATGCGCTTGTCCAAATGCCTATTTGATAATTCTAAATATAGTGGCCAATGCTTCCCTACTAATACCAAAGAGATCACATGCTTCTTGAATCAATTTTCAGTCAATAACCTTACTAACTTCACTTTGGACTTGATTCGAGAATACGATGACCAAAAATTTTCAATCCCTCACAATAACCTAACAAACCATAGTGGCATATGCTTCCCTACTAATACCAAAGAGATCACATGCTGTATCCAATTTTCAAGTCATAAGCGATGGGAAGAAGGTTGGAAAACTGATATGGTGTGGATCTTATGTACATCCATCCATAGAAATTGATGGAAATCAATGGATTTTTTAAAAGATTTTTCAACTAGTATTCAATGTTTTTTCTTGAAATTCATTAAAGCTACTGATCATGAACGTCTTTTGAAATTGTAATTGCTGTTTTCCAGTCATTATGATTGATTCTGATTATTGCATGCCAGTGGAAAAGTCAAAAGAAGGCCTAGATAGTGATTTTTAGCCAAAATTTGGGGTTTTTGGGCTAGAAATGGCCTATATGAGCCATGATTGACTAAAATGAGACTTTTAGCGCTTTCATGTGATTGAATTACCTTGGATTTTGCCTGGTCTCACTTGCATGTGAGTTTGATCCACAAGAAATTGCCAAAAAGTTTGAAAAATGGTCAAAAAACATGGTTTTTTGGTGGTTTTTTCAATGTTTTTGGTGTTACTCATGAAATCCATGGCTAATATTTTGCATGCAATTTTTCGGAGCTGTAATGATGCTTTCCTAAGGCTTTCATGAATTTTTTTTAGGATTGGAAACCATTAAGAGTCTCAAAAAGTCAAAAAATAGTGTATTTTTGAGGTTTTTTTTTAGCTTGAATAACTTTCAATAGGTGGTCTGAATCCATTTGATCTTTTTACAAGCTGAAAGATATGATGGATTTCCTCTGATTTGAGCATCATGCACCTAATTTTGTGCTAGGGGACCTAAGCACCAATACCTTGAAGTTTTGCTTGTTGAAGGACTCCATAAATGCAAATTTTGCCTGATTTGAGCTTACGGTTGCTTGTTGGACCTGATGGAAGCCTCTATGCATCTTTACTGAACCTTAGAAGAGTGCTTGTAACCTCCGATTGGATCCATATTGGGCTGGAGTTGGATTTTTGAAGATATCACCTAGAAAAAGTGCACCCACCTACTACTCGCATGTGTGAAGACTACGTGGCAGGTTGATGTGGCAAATGTCTTGCTATTCTCCTCTACCTTTGTATTATGCTTTAAAGCGACCAAATCGGAGTCCTGTAGCAAAAGTTATGCCGTCAAAAGGTTGGCCATTTTTAGAGTAAAATTTGAAAATTTCCATAATTGTTTTGATTGCATGCATGTCTGTGAAGTAGTAGAGTGCTTTTCTAGTATTGAAAATGTTTGAATGAACCTGTATGCATGTTTGGACACATGATATTGATCAGAGTAATTTCATGCATGGATGTTGATTTTGAAAAAGCTAATCAAAAAGATGATTTCCCAGTTACTAGGCGATTTACGAAAAAAAAAAATTGGAAAAATTGATGCATGTCAAGTTTGATGCATGCTAGATGTTTTGAAATAAGTTTGAAATGGAATGGAACTTGTCACGGAAATTGAATGATCAATTTTTTTAATTGATTTTTGCAGTTTGTTCCATAACGAACGGATTTTGGGAAAAAAAAACTCCAAGTTTCGTAAATTTTTGAATAATGATATATGAAAGTTCGACATTGTTCTAAATCAATCTGATATTGATTAAACGGAAGAAGCTTAAAAAAAGTGAATGACCAGCTGAGATGTAATCAGTCGGATAAGGATCTTTTATTATTTTCACTTTTTAAGTTGAAGATTCAGAATTTGTAACATGATTAAGCTATTTTTCGTTTCAGGAAATCAATAATGGTAGATGATAGTGTAGGTGTTGAGGGTACGGTACCTATGCTGGCCTACTTACAGATTTGCCAACATTTAAGTCAAGCACTTAATTAGATGAACAATCGAAAACAATTTGAGAGATCAGCAGATGAAAGTACTGTTAAATCAAGTTTATACTTTGTCTTCACTGAATCTAGGCTTTTATCTAGAACCTTTTTCGGGGGAGAAGAAAGAAAAGAAACTAGAGGTGGTAGACGACTGGCTATCCAAGTGGAAAAGTAATTTCACTCAACATGCAATTCTAGAAGAGAAATATCAAGAGCGTAGTTCAATTCTTACGAGAGAAGGCTTTGGTGTGATTTGCAACCCAAACCCACCACATGGGAAGAATTCATGGAAGTATTCAAAAAATTGCTTGTGATTGCGGATGATTCGGACTTTTATCAAAGATTTGTGAGTTGTAAAATCAGTACTCTAAGCTTAGAATTTTACCTGCAAGAATTTATGGATTTGTGGAACAAAGTTCCATTATTTGATGCAAAACTGACACTCTGACAATTTATCCTAGGTTTGTCAGCTGATTATCAGAATAAATGTAAGCAAAATGTGCTTCAAAATTTTGAGTGTTGGATTATTCTCCTACTAATCAACTAATCGACATTTCAATCTTTGTCCAATTTTTATCCAGACTGGCAGATTTCTTCGTGTTTTTACACAGTCTGCATAACTACTTAGAAACGACTCACAATGTTGGCATTTTCGGCATTTTCATCTTTGGGATTTTCTCTCATTTCGGCTTCCTTGCAAAATGCTAGATGCCTCAAATGTTAAGGAAATGACGGGCGAAGAGCTTCGCATTTTTCGCATGACAATTAACGTTCATTTCTATAGAGTGACAATTTACGTTCATTTCTGCAGAGTGACAGTTTACGTTCAAATCTACAGACATAATGTTTATGACCAAAGCCACCAACTTGCATTAATTCATCAAGCAAGTAATTTCTGAGAAGTCCTTACTAGATGGATGTGAGCACATCACAGCCAACTAGATGACGCATTTGAGGACCTAACTGCTTAGTATAAATAGTTGTTCATATTCCTACATCTCATGTATGAAGAAGCATGAAGATCAATCATCAAGTATTGAATAGTTAGCGTTCTCTCTCAAGCCTGTGAGCTTGGACACTCTTGAGCATTCTAGCTCACTTTTTTAGAACTTATTAGCGATTGCTATTGCGCTTATTGCTTATCAGCATTGCGCTTACTTATTTTAGTCTCTCGGAGATAGCTTAGACTACGCGGCTTTGATCCGCAAATCTGTTGTACTCATTTACATCTGTTTCATTTTTATACTGAATCAATACTATCTTCTTGTTGTGTTCAAGTTCATATCAGAATGTATGCATTTCTGTAGTTCTTCGCGACTGATTATTTGTCTGATAATTCAATGCTTAATGTTTGGCTACGTAATCACTATAGTACTAATGATTTCAAAGTTAGTTACTATAAGGTCTAACGTGATTTCTATCACTATTGTTTTGTTCAAAATTGATAGACGTAGTCATGCATAGAGAAAGAGAAAGATAGTTTATTCCGTTGTGCACAATAAGTTTTCTTCTTGTTGTTCGAATTCTTTTTATTCGATTCTATTTGGCCTATCTTCTACACACATCTTTCCAACATGGTATCAAAGCATTGATTCTTCAAGGCCTAATACTATATCAGAGCGCAAGCTCTTATACTTGATATCTTTCACGATATCAAATTATTCTTTAGTTCGACTCAATTTGTTTCGAAATGTGAGAATTGATCTCCATAGCACGGTATCTCTCCTAACCTCGATAGATTAAAGTTCCAGATGGATTCTCAAAGTAAAGTTGGTCTTATCACAGACAAGCTGAATGGATCCAACTGTCATTTATGAAAATTTAAGATGAAGACCTTGCTAATTGCCAACGAGTTGTGAGATGTTGTTACAGGTATTGAAGTGAAGCCTGAAGACGACATACAAGATTGGAAATGAAAATTGAAGGATGGTAAAGCTTTCACACTTATTATCATCAATATATCATATACATCATTATTGGCCACGTAGCTGAAGCCAATATTTCAAAAGAAGTTTGGGACATCCTGAGCTCACCATATGGTGTGAGAGACGTAACTACCAAGTTACATCTTCGAAGAAATTTTTCACACACAAGATGTCGAATAATGATTCTCTTCAAAATCATATTAACCAGTTTAAGAATCTCTTGCAACAGATGGCCGCTGTCGGATCAGTCATAGACAATTAAGATGCAATTATGGCATTGCTTTCAATCCTGATCTCTACATATGAGAATTGGGTGATGATCATAAAAACATACTCAGATTTAACTCTTACCAGAGTTTGACTATGTTGTTGCAAGAAGATAATTGAAGAAGTCAAGACACTTCGTCTACCTCTTCATCTCATGCTCTATATGTCAACAAGGGCTAGAAACGATAGAAATAGAAAAGCTCCAACCATTCTGCATCAAATCAAAAACCAACTCAAAGTCAAGAACAAGCATGAATCCGCATTCGTCGAAGAAGAAGATGTTTTGCAGGTATTACAAGCGCAATAACCATGAGATCCAGGATTGCCGAATTCTCAAAGCGAAGAATGTAGCCAAGCAACCTGATCAACAAGCAAATACAGTTACAGCATCTCCTGAAGTCGAAATGGAAAAAGGCGCTTTTATGGTCAAAGACAAAAATGTGAATTCGGATGATTCGTAGTTTCTAGATTCCGGAGCTACTCAACACATGACCAATCATCATGAGATTTTCCATTCCAATATGCCTTACAGCACAAAGAAGTATGTTCATCTTGGTAATGATAGCACTCACACTATTGGAAGTGAAGGTACAGTAAGATTGAGGTTCCAGCATGATCAATTCAAACTACTGTCAAA
This sequence comes from Diphasiastrum complanatum, assembly GCA_029204225.1. Taxonomy (NCBI): domain Eukaryota; kingdom Viridiplantae; phylum Streptophyta; class Lycopodiopsida; order Lycopodiales; family Lycopodiaceae; genus Diphasiastrum; species Diphasiastrum complanatum. Next base: position 32,461,660 of record CM055101.1, read on the forward strand.
AGTCTTGTATGTTTCTAAACTCTCTACAAATCTGTTATCAGTAAGTAGAATTATAGATTTAGGTCATAAGGCGAAGTTTGAATCTGATCAATGCATAATTATCAATGTGCAATAGTCTTTTATCATTATCACTTTATATGTGGACGACACATTGTTTTTCGACAACAATATCGATCTAATGAAAGAAACGAAGACTATGCTATCTTCCGAATTCTACATGATCGATCTAGGTGAAGCTCATTTCTGTCTTGGTATTCAAATCCACATAGACAAAAATCGAAAGTTGATCTACATTACTTAGCAAAGGTACATCTACAATATGTTAGTCAGATATAATCTGGTTAATTGCAAGTTAGCTCTCTCACCAATGGAACCAGGTCTCAAATTGTCAAAGGACCAGTGTCCTCAAACAATTCAAGAGAAGGAGCAGATGCATGAGTATCCTTATCATTCAATAATAGGCCTTATGTACGCAATGATTTGTACCAGACTAGACATAGCTTTTGCAGTCAGCTCCCTAAGTCAGTTTATGACTAACCCTGGTATAACACATTGGAAGACTCTTATCAGAGTCATGAGATATCTTCAAGCTACTATTGACTTTTGCATTTGTTATGGAGCAGTCGACAATGACAGACTCAATTTACTCAGTGGTAACATGGATGCAAGTTGGGTAGGAGATATAGACACCCGTAAATCTACTTCTGAATTTACATTATTCCTCAACAATGGTCCTATTTTTTGGAAAAGTTGCAAGCAATTTTTGATAGCTCTATCTTCTACAGAATTAGAGTATATTGCAGCCTCACAAGCCACAAAGGAAACAATTTGATTTAGAAACTTACTTTCAGATATCAATCTGAATCAACATGCTCCGACATTATTATTTTGTGATAATCAAAGTGCCATCGCCTTGTCAACCAACCCTAGATTTCATTCTAGGAGTAAGCACATTGAGCTCAAGTATCACTATGTCTGAACAAAGAGGTCAGATTGCAGTACTGTCGAATGCAAGATATGACAGTAGATATTTTTACCAAAGCATTAAGCTTGGATACACACAAATAGTTCTGTGCAAAACTAAGTTTAAAGTTCAAGACGTTCATGAATTCAGATTAAGGGGCAGTGTTGGATTATTCTCCTACTAATCGACTAATCAACATTTTAATCTTTGTCCAATTTTTATCCAGACCGGCAGATTTCTTCGTGTTTTTACATTAGTATAAATAGTTGTTAATATTCCTACATCTCATGTATGAAGAAGCATGAAGATCAATCATCAAGTATTAAATAGTTAGCGTTCTCTCTCAAGCCTGCGAGCTTGGACACTCCTGAGCATTCTAGCTCACTTCTTTAGAGTTGATTAGAGATTGCTATTGCGCTTACTGCTTATAAGCATTGCGCTTAATTCAGACTTATTTTAGTCGCTCAGAGATAGCTTAGAATACAAGGCTTCAATTCGCAAATCTGTTGAACTCATTTACATCTCCTTCATTTTTATACTGAATCAATACTATCTTCTTGTTGCGTTCAGGTTCGTATCAAAATGTATGCATTTTTATAGTTCTTCGCGACTGATTATTTTTCTGATAATTCAATGCTTAATGTTTGGCTACGTAATCACTATAGTACTAACAATTTCAAAGTTAGTTACTATAAGATCGAACGTGATTTCTATCACTATTGTTTTGTTCAAAATTGATAGGCGTAGTCATGCATAGAGAAAGAGCAAGATAGTTTATTCCGCTGCACACGATAAGTTTTAATTCTTGTTATTCGAATTATTTTCATTCGATTCTATTCAACTTATCTTTTACACACATTTTTCCAACATTGAGGACGTTGTATGAGTTGTGAAAGCTTATGATTCCACGATTGTGGCATCCAAGAAGCAGTTTCAAGCTAATCCACCGGGTTTCAACCAGAAAAAAAAGGAGAAAAAACGAGTTCGTGATAAAAAAGACAAGTCAAATATTTTGACGAACTTGATCAAATGGCATCGAAATTTAAACAAAAGAAGCAGATGTCCCAAAAGAAGGCTAAAAAGATGAATGTGTGTTTTGTTTGTAATAAGCTTGGACATGTTATGAAGTTTTGCCCGAAGTGAAAGAAACCAAAAGCTCAAGTAATTGAAATGCTAGGTAAAGAAACTCTTAAATTGAAAATTAATAGGGTTAATTGTGAGTGTGAATGTTTATTCAGTGCTACTTCATTCTTGTCGAATGAATTATTTTGTTTAAAAGACACAGTTAAATGACATGAAATTAGTATATTGGTGGATAGTGGTTCAACTCATAATTTCATTAACTCTTGTCTGGTGCAGAAACTTGGCCTAGAAACTGAATCCCATGATCATAGATATAAAGTATATCTAGCTTCAGGAGAGGAGATGTAGACTTGAGATGTTAAAGTTCCAAAGCTCCCAATTTGGATTCAAGACTGTAGAGAGTTGATTGATTTTCATGTTTTAGATTTAGCACGTACGGGCGTTTCTTTGTTTAAAATGCGTTTCGATGAAACATTGCACCTTATTTATATCACTCTCTTCGGGACTGTCTAAGACACCTACACATATATTTCTCTAGTTGAAAGAATGATATAAGTAATAGTCCAACTTCTGTAATTCATTTCGATCCATGGATTTATAATTCATTGTCTTTCCTTTGTTTGGTGAGAACTCTTACAGCTTGCAAGGTTTGTTGAGTTAAAATCGAGTAAGAGCAGATATATTCACACACCAATAGATTCTAGAACTAAACATATTGAAGTTCAATTTCATTTCCTTAAAGAGAAAGTTCAGAGCAAAGATGTCAAATTAAATTACCATCACATCGACAATATGTTGGCTAATATTTTCACAAAGCCATTATCAAAGGATAAACACGCTACCTTAGTTAATGCAAAAATCTGTCGTAAAGCGGTCTCCCACAAAAGAGGAGTATAAGTATGCATATTCCAACAACATGCAATCATTACTAGAATTATTAAAAATAAACAAATTCATAGTAGTAAGCTTAAGCGGGAGTGTTGAAGTTAATCAGTAATAAACATGTGGGTCCCACCACTTTAAATACTGTTGGCCAAGCCTTATCTAGTGGCCCCTGCCATAGTACAGTGTATAGTTAAAAGATGAGTGTTGATCTTCATGAAAGACAACATCTCTACTTTCAATAACTTGAGAAGTAGAGAGTATAAAGACTCTATAGGCCTTCTTGGTGGATGAGTATCCAACCATGATCCCTTTGCATGCACTAGGATCTTCCTTCTTCCTTGTTTCCAAGGGAATATGGACAAAGCATATGTATCCAAAAACTCTAAGGTGATCAACCTTAGGCTTCTTCAAATATAAGATTTCATATGGTGACTTTCCTCCAAGAGCTATATGTGGGAGCCTATTGCAAAGATAATTTGCACAATTAATGGCTTCTCCCCAAAAATCTTTGGGCAAAGATGCCTCAATTCTCATAGATTTTGCACATTCACATAGAGATCTATTCTTTCTCTCGGCCACTCCATTTTGAGATGGAGAGTAGGCACAAGAGAACTCTCTTTTGATGCCTTCAAGCTCACAAAAATCTTGAAATTTATTGCAGATATATTCATCACCTCCATCACTTCTAAGAGCTTTAATCTTGAATGAGAATTGCTTCTTTACATAAGCTTTGAAAATAAGGAAATGATCAAACACCATAGATTTAAAAGCAAGAAGATATATCCAAGTGAATCTTGTGAAATCATCAATGAAAGTAACAAAACAAGTGGCTCCTCCCTTGCTTGTAGTTGATGAGAAATGGACATCCGAGTGGATTAACTCCAAAGGATGCTTGCTTTTGATAGAAGATCTTGTAAATGGCTTTTTGTGAGATTTAGCAATAGCACAAGCCTCACAAGGCTTGATCTTCTTGGAGAATGACTTTGGCAAGCCAATAGCTTTGGCTTCTTTGATCATAGAGAGCATGGATTTGTAGTTGGGATGTCCCAACCTCCTATGCCATAATTCCTCCATAGAGAGCTTGTTCACAAGAGCAACATTACAAGCATTCACATACTCATTTGGATCTAGTTTATAGATGCCTCCAAATCTAGATCCTAATGCAAGTATCTCATCATTCTTCTTGATAGTGCAAGTATCAACATTGAATTTTACATCAAGGCCATTATCAAGCAATTGGCCAACACTAATAAGAATCTTAGTAAGCTTAGGTACATAAAGAACTTTAGAGAGAGAAAGAACTTTAGAGGATGCAAGCTTCAAGGGAATGTTCCCTATGCCTTCAATAGGACATTCAAAATCATTTGCTGTGTATATTGATTTCTTGACTTCATCATAAGGTGCAATAGAAGAGAAAGAGTCCTTGGAGCTACACATATGTGAAGAAGCTCCACTATCAATATACCATAGGTCGTCCTTCTTGAAAGGAGTAGATGAGAAACTAGAGACCATAAGAGATCCCTCTCCATCATTACTTGCAATAGTGTCTTCCTTCTCATTGGTAATGTTGGCTTGCTTGAGTTGATTCTTCTTCTTGAAGCAATTGGTGGCATAATGGCCTTTCTTGCCACAATAAAAGCACTTGATCTTCTTCTTCTTGAGCTTGGATTGATGAAGCATTAGAGGAATCTCCCTCGCACAAGAAATTCCCTTTGGAATCAATGATGTCCCATATCACTAGCTTTTTCTCAAAGAAGATTCTTTGCTTTTAGATCTGTTTACCAGAAAATAAAAAAGATTAGCTGGCTATCCTATATCCAAATATAGGATCCAATCTACAACCAATTCCAGGAGATACTTTAAGTCATCGAATTCTCTCATGTTCTTTAAGCAATTCACTATACATGAAAATATCATCTAAGAATACCACTAGGCTTTGACCCATGTATGGAAGAGAAATATTGTTCATAGATTGTTGAAATAACACAAGTGTATTTGTTAACAAAAAAAAAAACATCCAGAATTCAAAAACAACTGAAGTAATACAATAACATATGTCCAATATCTATATCAGAATTGGTACGAGGAATTTCATTCCTTCCAGAAGATCCTTAACCGTGTTATCTGATATTCTAGAGATCTTAAAAATCCATCTGGATTTCCTATATTGTATATGCACATATCTATCCCAACCAAGCATTGGAAAATTCATAAATTTTGTTCTTGATGGATAACAACAATCCCTTTACAAAAGTGTGATTTAACAAGAAGGACCACACATGGTTTACCATCACATTCTGAAACCCTTCTGGTTAGTAATAAGATTCCCAAGTCCCTCCAGTTTGAGAGTTTCACCTATAGAAATAAGGCTCTATCATTTACTAACTGAACAAATGTGATCCATGTATCAATTCTCACTTCTCATATACAATTTCCACTGAAAACTATGGCCATATGCATGATCATATGAATTCAAGTAAATGAATTCAAATTTCAAAGGATTCTTTATGGAATCATCCATTATGCAATTTTCCTATAGGGATGCAAATCCAAATTGCATAATTCATACACATTTACTAGCTCAGATGTCCATTTCTCTTCCTCCATTAGATTTTTTGGTCCCCTGAAATACTTCATCAACTAAAGTACAAGAAATTTTCTTAGACATATAGTAAAGCGCCTTTTGTCAATCAAAAGGTAAGTCTGTTTCTCTTTTTCATTCTATTGGCTTGGGCATTACTTCGTTAAAATTTATCAGTTAAGGGTAACTACTGAAAGTTTATGAATGGAAAATTTCTAAAATTGGATTTCGATACCTCTTTTATTGTATCCAGCAAAATATTTTTTATCGAATAAAGAGTTCTACGAGCTATTTATTCCTACCAATCCCTTCATTAGCGTAAACTGAAACTCGGGTTTAAAAAGTATCTTGCCAAAAGCTTTTGTTCATCCAGTTCCTAATGACTGAAGTCAATTGGAACACAACCGCAACAAAGCATCAATGTTTTACCGACTCAAAAAGGAAAAAATATATGGATTTAGAAAAAATCCACGAGCACAACTTAACTCAATTCATTGGGAGTAATCTTACTCTAGAGTTAAAAAAATGTTAATAGCATTGTACCAAGAAACAAATTTATGTCTATAGGATATATGCTTAGAAACCATTCCATGAGAAATTGTTAATTTGCTATTAATCCCAATTTCATGAACTTAGTTCATAAACTAACAATTTAGGATTAATCACACAAACAAAGTTATTCCATTAACCAATTCCTCGGTTAAAGATCAAAAAATTGATAATTCCATTCTCACAATCGATTTAGGTAGATTCTCTTGAAAATCTTCCCTTCCAAATCAACCATCGCTTTCACCATAGCTATATTTGTGAAAAGATTCACAGAACTCTAGGTTGTTGGCATGCAACAACTATTACCATTCCTGATAGCCATCATGCATTCAACAAAATGGTCATTCCACAATCATGCATCGTTTCCCCTGAGCAAAAAGAAAATAGCCATGCTATCTCCCAAGGTTTCAATGCAACCCTAAAGGCCATTCAAAACCTAAAGAAACACGTTCAACATTTTCCATGGCCATTACAGCCTCCAACCATTGATCTTCTTCCACTACCATGATCATTGGAACTAGTTATGCAATTTTGTCTCGATTCGAGTCAAACATAAATTGTAAAGAGTGAATTGCATGTCATAATGATAGTTGAATTTTGTATTTGACCCATGTATGTTTGATGTCGTTATGTTGTAACTTAAAAAAAAACTTGCATTTTAAAAAGGAACATGAGTAAGTACAAAAATGTGTTTTTGGATATTTTTAGAAGATCAATAATGATCACGAACAATGTCGGAATTGAAATAGTTAGTAGCTAATAATATCTTTTAACTACTTTTCATTGCTAATGGCAACATTGTTCCACTGATTTTGAATATCTTGACAAATCATGGTTTCATAAATGTAAAATAAAATCTCTACATCATTTAAAGGGGAATTAAAATTATGAATTTATATTAAGATTATGAATCGATAAAATGTGCCAAAAATTTTCATATGTAAGATACGTTTCAAATACCAATATTTGTGTGAGAGCGATGGATGACTGCTTAAGTTATTACAACTTGCATTTTTTGAGATATAAACATTTTGATATACATTGTTTCTAATCTATCTGCAATCGAAAAATCATTAACAATTTCTAATATCCGAGCTTCAAAATGTGATTGGCCGATGTAGATTAGCTTGCCTATTCGAGAGAATATTTTGTAGATTGTGAAGAACTTGCTTGTATCGTTTCAGTGGCAGTGGCAGTGTCAGATCCTGCGAAGAATATTGAAAATTAACGAGGTTTTTTTTATAATAGAAGAATATATATTTCGAGCTGAAAAATAGTGTTACCTTGACATACCTCTTTCCTATAAGAAGATTGTTGTGATATCGGTTGTGGAGATTCGAGAGTTATCACTTGTTATTTGTCAATTGCAAGTTTGTATTTACATTTGTGTATAAAATGCATTGTAGGCGAACTATACATTATAATGAGTTTTCATCATAAAAGTTATTATTAGAATTAAATTTCGAATTTTGAATAGTTAAAAGCATTGTTTTTTTAGGCACTTTATTTGATCATAAAAATGAATCATGATATTCATAACAATGTACCTTTTCGGCTTCTGAAAGTTCTTGTAATGCAATATTAGATGTATGCTTTCAAGTAGAATTGAATAATTAGAAATGAAATATTTTGGATATGATATTTCCAAAACAATGAACAACAAAATAATGTAGTAGAAATATAAACATGTAATAGAATAGGACTATATTGTGAATATTAATTATTTGTTTGATTTACAATGGCTAGTGTTGGATCAAAATCTTCAGGTGCTAATTTGCGTGTAAGAAATATGTTTTCTCGTCTTGTCACTCAAGATAACATAACATTAGTTAATCTTAGATAGAAACTTTTTTGAATATCAATTATTGCAGTGTCACGGATTGTTATGTCTTGCGATTTATGAGCCGTAATATACTTATTCGATTCGACACTGTCATATGTCTTATATCTTTCATTTTTAAACGCGATAAGATTTAGAAAGCCAACATTAGAAGAAATCAATGATACTTTGAATAAACAAGTAATTTCAGAAGAACAAGTTCTTCAAATGATTAGCTCTAACGTGACAATAATATACACACACAAAGGAAATGTCAAAAGATAATGTGCATTAGAAAAAATCTTTGAAGAGGAGAACATCATAAATGTACCGATGAAAAGAAATGCATCGGACAATCTAGAATTAAAATCATGGCTTGAAGACTCGTCATTTCATCAACTAGACCAAATTGCAAAGAATGCAAAGGTCATGGTTCTTGCGAATCTAGACATAATGAATGAAATAGTTAATGGAGCGATCGGAACGATTCAGGACTTTGCATATTCAAAACAAACCAACGAAATAGATTCTATCATGATAACAATTGATGGATTTGACAAAAAAATGAAAATTATGCCATCAATTACTAGAAAATTGAGGTACAATTTTAAAATACATTACAAAATTTTATAATAGCATACCCATTTTCCAATATTAAGATGTGGAGATGTGCCATATCGAGCATAAGTTACCGGTTCTATGTTTACATATTGCTAACAACTATGCATGATAACCTACTAATTACACGATGAAATTTTGGAAAGCCAGGCGATATGGATTTGATTTTACTTGATTTATTTGATGTATGACAAGTTGCAATGTTTGAGCAGTCATCATAGACATTTCGTCGATACTAATGATATCAGCAATAAGTATTGTTTTGTAACGCATGTCAGTAGGCATAAAATTTCATATATATAGAGCATTAACAGGAATTGAGAGTAAGTGGTGCACTGTTAATGCACGTTTACTAAGCCTAGACGTAGTTGCACCTGTTGTGTCACACAACAAAACAGACTTGTTTATTTTTTCGAGCGAGAATGTTGGATATCTTATCAAATGCATTTTTCCACTTCTCGGTGTACTTGTGATAATACAAAAATACCTGACCGATTTGACATCAAAATCGAAAAAGCATTTTCTTATTCTGTTGTCAATGAAGAATTTTCAAATGATTGAAATTCATGCGAAACACTTAACATGTCTGTTGTATCATTAGCTAATGATACCTGAGCATTAATTGCTTGATCATATATGACTTGAAATAACGGCTTGCAAGAAAATGATTTATGTTGCAGTAAGATATTCACAATTTGTTGTCGTTGTTCATTTTGAAGCAGTTGTTTATTTGAATAATCTTCAACATAGTGTTCAATGTCTTTTTCATTTCAAATGAAATCACGCAATATGCATTCTGTATAATATCATTGTTGTCGGAACTCAAAAGTTACATTCTTTTCGAAATTGACATCTTTCTAATAACACATTGAAAAAAAAATCCTTCTATTTGATACGTAGGATGATAAGTCGTGAATCTGATCATTTTAGTATTTTTGTATAAATAATGTCCTAATTGATCCATATATATATATTTTTGTTGAAAATGGTTTTTTTTGTGGTCACAATAAATCGTTGCCAATAGTCATAAAAACTCACGTTTTCAAGTTCTTCAAGCCTATATGTGTAGATATCAATTGGATGCAATAGTATTGTATTGTTATAACTTATAAAATTTCGTCGCAGATCTGGAGAAGAGCTATCTACGTATTGAACAGTCCACTTCTTTTGATCATAGGGATTTGTAAACACGTGAAACTAATTTCTGGCAATGATATCGGTTTTGTCAAGATGTACCTAGATATTAATTTTAATACATTTTCATCTACATGAGATAATTGGATTTTTTTTGCGTCATCTATATTCAAATCCAATGGCCATGTTGGCTCTGACTTCATTGCGTATTTCAATAGGTAATATGACTAGGCTGTGTTTGTAATCCGTTATAAATTCATGTATGCTTGCCATAATAATAGTATTGTCGGATGGCAGGTACTACGTTACAATCTTCATATCTAAGTCGAAAGTATTACCATCGTTTAGTTTTTGTGTCCAATTCAGTCGATGTCAAACATTTTTTGAATGAAAATCCATACTTACAGATTTTTGTTATTTTTTTATCACCTTTCATGGCGCAAGACGATCGACAATAATGAATTTGTTTTCGTACGACTAATTAATATATTTATTTTTCAATTGGATCTAATGGAATTTCAAATTTTATTGTTTGTAAATTAAATTTTGCAAGAATGAAGGCAACGATTTCATTTCCAATTTTTTTCACATCTTTTCTTTTAACCCATAGCATGATAATGGAACGTACCAAGAAATTGAAATTCGCTCAACGAGGTACAATTTAATTAGAGTGGAGTAAGACAGTCGTCCTTTCAAATCCTAAGGGTTTTCCTGGGCCGTAATCAACGAGTTAAGGGAGGCCACACAAAAACGCAATAGCCGCCATCCCTCCAGCCTCCAGAAATCTTCTCAGCCACGACCACCATCGCGAGGGACAGAAGAAGGAGAGAGATAACTCTCACGCAGGATCACACACTACGTTCTGTCACAGCCTTTGTGAAGATCTCAATCAACTACAACAACCTCGCTGACAGCGGAATGAACCTATTACAGAGATGGCAAAGCAAGGACGGAACCATCAATGCTTTTCAGCTTCAGTCTGTGGCACCTCCACCTGCGGCCTACACTGGGAAACAGAGCTGTTTCCAGGCTGCAACCAAACTGATGCCATCTCTGGAAAAATGTTCCATCAACCTCACTATTCTGTGGCTAAGTTCAGAAGAAGCTGATTCGACCGTGGCGCTCTGATCAGCTTGGCAAAAATGCAGGTGTTACAGGGAAGAAACGATTGGCATGCAACCAATCCAGCTTGATTCTGACCAGATTCATGTCTCCAATGCTGTCTTCCCAGACACATCAACAAAATCTATTAACAGGCTACTCAAACGAAGGCAAGACTTTGGGAGAGGGCTACAAATTCACTTAACATCCTTCTGCTCCCACTTGCAGGAAACAGAATTTCAGGGATTAAGAGAAGACAACCCACCAGAGTCTTCAAGCATGATTAGGCCAACAGTTCCCGATCCAGATTGTTCTTTGACTGGGTTTGCAACAACCAAGGACACTCTAGCAACCACCAAAGTTTCACATGTTCCACAAAACAATAGAAAGAACTTTCTTGCAGGGAACATTAACTCCAGGAAGATAGAGCTCTGACCAAACTCCGTTAACAAGCTTGATGGATCCAACTATCACTCATGGAAATTTCAGATGAAAACAATGCTAATGGCTAAGGAGTTGTGGGATGTTGTCTCAAGAATCGAGGTCAAATGAAAGTTGAAGGATGGTAAAGCTTTTGCGTTGATCATTCTTAACATTTAACGTATGCAAATCTACCATGTACCTAAAGCTCATACATCTTAATACATCGAAGATATTTAAGATCTATGTTCAAGATATTTAAGAAGTTTGTAATATCTAGAGCACCTTGTATAATGTGAGAGACGTAACCTCGAAGTTACACCTCAGGAGAAAAATTTTCTCCCTAAGAATAAAAAACAGTTATGCGCTACAGAATCACATTAACTAGTTCAAGCACCTCATGCAGCAGATGGTCGTTGTCGGATCAGTCACTAGACGAATCAAGACTGTTATGGCCATATCCAGCTCAAAGGATTTGGAATAGTCTTGATATAATAGACCAGCTCTCTAGTGTTCGAGATTGTTGGTTACACCTCGATTTAATTCCATGTCAAGACCAGTTTGTAACTAATAAGCCTGAGAAGACTTAGACACTCCTATTGAGACATGTGGAGTAGCGCATGGCTTGTGACGGTCATACTCACGAGGATAGCATGGAATATGTTACCTACGTTTGATGGACTGCATGGGAGGTTGCATGGGTATATGCACAGGCATTATACCCTTATGTATACGGGTACAGACAAGCTCCCATCCATTTTAAACTTTTGGATCTAGATTGTCGGTTTCTCTCCTCTCCCCTGTAGAACACCTCATCTCTCGATTCTACTAACAAAGTACATAGTTTACTTGACAAAGGATGAGAAAGAAATGAATGCGAACTCGAAACATTTCTATTCGTGATCAACCTCAAAGGATTTGCGAAATTTATCTTGCAGTCAACTCAAAAGATTCGCGAAAGAGTTTCTTGTAGAAGCTCAAAAGAATCGCGAACAGAATCTTGTCGGGAAATATTCTGTTTCTTGTTCAAACCTCAGATGTCGGGAATTGTCGCGAACAATTCACGAAATCTTCTAATTTTTCTTCAAGCTCAAGAATTGTCATCTGTCGCGAAAGACGAAAATGTCGCGAAGAGACAAGTATCGCAAATAATTTGCGAAACACGAAGCTGTAAAGAAGAGATGGACTGTCACGAATAATTCACAAACAAAAATCATTCGACCTTGGAAACAGAGTGTCTTTTTGAATATTAACCGTCTTAAATGGTTAGATCTACTGTTACAGAAATAAAAGGCCAAAGACTTGTAAATAAAAGACCAAAAGACCTGTCCTATAACAATATAAATACATGTGTACTACTCGTTGTAGCCAACTCTCAAACACTCAAATTGAAGAGATTCTCAGACTCATTAAATCAGAGACACACCAATGAGATAAGACAGCAAGAGATGTATACTGATTCAGATTTAGAATTATAAATTCATTTTCTGATTAATAGTTTTTGTTTGTCTAAAATTGTCTTAAGTTGTCTCTTGATTCCACATATTATTTTTGCACGCATATTCAATTAGAGCAAATATTGTTCTATGAGTACATAGATCAGATATAGACCCTATTGAAGACACTGATATTAGTTTGATTTATTCAAACTTTCATCGTGTTCTCTGTGCAAAAAAAATTACTATTTTCCAACATTGGTATCAGAGCTTCTGGAATTAAATCTGATACAGTGATATCAGAGTATACAAGATCAAAACTGATACAATGATATCAGACAAGTCAGAGTCGATACAATAGTATCTTCGCACCCCTCAACATTCTTCATACATCCATCAGCAGGCCGCTATCTAGAGCTATTCGGAAAATAGAAGATGTCATCGATCAGCAATATTCAAGCTAAGATCACTACGATCTTAGATCCAGAAGGTTCAAACTACTTGATTTGGAAATTAAAGACTTCACTCATATTGAAGGGCGAAGGTCTATGGCAATGGGTAGAACCTATAGAGGAGAAGCCAGTAGCTACTCCTGGCAAAGAACTTCGTGAATGGAGTCTAAGAAATGAGAAAGCTATAGCAATTATTGCATCTTCAGTGCATGACAATATAATGCTAGATCTTACATCAATTTCTAACGCAAAAGATTTATGAGAAGAATTGCAAACCAAGAATGAGACTCGATCTCGTAATCAAATCACGTTCTTAAAAGACCAATTAACTTACCTACAGTGGCACGGCAAAGACCTAAACATATTCGTACGAAAGATAAAAGACCTATTTATTTCCTTGCAAAATTTTGGTGCAGAAAATGCAATCTCAAAGGAAAAACAACTTAGTTATTTTCTTCGAGCCCTACCTAGGTCATTCCACACAACTCGAATCTTATTGGCGAAAGATGTGACAATGACACTTCAAAAGGCAATAGACAGAATGAAAGAAGAAGTAGAAGCTTGTGAACGCTATGACGACAATGGTGATTTAAAAAATGCTCTATTTACTCAGAAGAATAAATCTTCTAAGAAGTCTAAGTTTAAGAGGAAATCGGCTAAAAAGAATGAGTCTAAGACAAATGATCAACAATCTGAAAAACAACAGAAAAATTTTGGTGATAAGAAGATCTGCAACAGATGCAAAAGATCAGGTCACACAGAAAATAAGTGTTGGTTAAATCCAAATATTGAATGCATTCATTGTCACAAACGTGGTCATGCAACAATAGACTGTTATCAGAATTCCAAAAACAAAAAGAAACAGAATCGAAGCGAACCTTCAGATTCAAACTATGGCGAAGACAAAGCAGAATGCTCCAGAGCAGCAGGAAGACAGAGCAACAAGAAACTCAGCAGCCTATGGTAGTGCTGATCTATGTTGTTCAACAAATTCAATTCAAGAAGTAGTACTTGATTCGGGAGCCACCTCACATTTTGTTTCCTCGAAATAAATTCTATCTGAGTACAAGAAGATGAACTATTTGAGATCATTATACTTGGAGACGGTTCTAAGCACGTGCTTGATGGAACTGGTGTACTATGGCTAGACACGAATCAAGGTGACAAGAAACTGGAGGAAGTTCTCTATGTCCCTTCTCTTGACAAAGATCTTCTATTCATAGCTAAGATAGTCGATACATGCATGTTAGTAACCTTCACAAAGAACTCTTGTAAACTGTTCGAGGAAGAATCTGATAACCTAGTTGCTAAAGGCAACAAAGAAGGAAATTTGTATCTGTTAGGGCCTACTTTGACGGGGGGTTGGTCCAGCCAAAACGTCCTAAAAGGGTCAAGGGGCCCCACCTCTAATGGCGGTTCGGCCCTACGTGAGCAATAGAGGATTTGCCACTTCCAACCCTGATGGCCTTCTCTATTGTCTCGTGCTCCCCAACCAATGAGGGTTTTCCAAGCTCTCAGAGATACGGTTGCAAGGAGGGGGTGCTGCCAATTTTGGTGCAATAATTCCCTAGCTTTCTAGGGTTATGGTTCTGTAAAACTTCTTATCACTAATTAGCATTTGTATCTTGCTAATTTCTCTTTTCCCATTGAATTCGGCTTACAGTTAGTAAAAAATATTACATGGGCTTGAAACCAATTTATTGCCTATGATGTGCTCGTGGGATGCAAGTTATACACACCGCTTTTTTTGATAAGTGGTGGTATTTTCGCCAATCGTCAGGTCTAGGTATTTCGCTAGACAGTACTGATGGCGGGTGTGACTAGTGTGACGCTTAACCAAGACGGTGTATTTCAATCGCGGATGGTGGACGGCCCGCTCTGGTGTCGAGTCTAATTAATATGCTTCATAATGGAAAACAAACGATTCCAACTTGACGATTTTCACAATTTATCAATCATGTCGTATGTCAACTAGTTTATAGACCAATCAACAACCACATACAGTTACTATGAAGGAAAACCAGGCTCCACTACTAGCAATGTATGATCTACTAGTAGAACATTGTTTTAACTTTAAAATGAAGAAGCGATTCCATGGTAAGTACAATTCAACTCATGAACCGGTTGTCCCCTCTTTCCTAACGAAAAACAATTCCATTGTCAGTCTAGTTCAAATCATTTAAAAATAGCAATTACGGCGTAAATACTGATACCCTAGATGACGCATGGAGTAAATGGAAAACCTCAATAGCTACTTACACTATCCGACCAAAATCACAAACAATTTCATCATGTCAAAACAATAGCAAGTATGGAATCTTTGGAGTGCATGGTTCCCGAAACACTACACACGGGCATACTACCATTATGGTTCTAAAATTTTTAGTACGATTCACTACAGTGCACAATCGGCCCGTTATTCACTCAGTTGAACGAGCATAACCACAAAATACAAACGCATCTGAACTCAAATTTATATGACCTTGTTACTAAACAGATGTAAGCGGTCTATAAAACCTTCCTTGCTTCACAAAAAAGCTTTATAGAAACCTTATTCACATGTAGCTAACTATAGCAATAACCTCACATTGCATTCCGATTTAATTTAAGAGCTTGTAGCCAGAATTTGATGAAACCAAAGTGAAAGAAAGAAACATAAGGTCAAGAAAAAACTTACTTCAAGGTGCAATTAGGTAGCCGCTATGTATGAAACCCCAGTCATGAATTTTGTAACAAAAATCAGAGCCAGGCATGTTGACGCAGTTTTCTCCACTTTACGCGTGTCCGATGAAATTGGTGTAAAAAGAGAAAATGAAGAAAATGAAAGTTTCTGGAATATAATTGGTGCGATTGAAATGTTAACGATTCAGTTGAGAGAAAACTGAACCGAAAGTCTATAAAAAAAGACAGGCCAGAAAGATACAATGGCTAAAAAAATCAGCAACCCATCACTCACACCAAGCCCTCAAGCAAACCATCCCACTCATTCAAGATATAAGCCTACTAGTATGACAATGGACTACAACCAACCAACCAACCCTCACCATGAAATCACTCTCACCCATCAATCCTCTCAACAAAAGCAAGTAAACATCATCTTCAAGTAATTTGAAGCACTCAACTATGAACTCACACTAGTAATGAGGTCCAAGCAATCAACACAAACAACCACAATCTCTCAACTCCTCAATATGAGCAAGCAAACATAGTAAGTAACATCACTCCCAAAACACAAGACAACTACAACTATCAACTCTCAAACATACCCACTCCTAAAAATACTAACACACAAAAGTACTAACATACACAAGTACTAACATTCTAACAACCCTAACATAGAGCACCACCATTCACAATCACTTACACCAAAATGGAACTAACTTCCAAGCATCCTCAAGCAAGCAAGTTCTCATCAAAAAGACTCTCAACCAACATCACATCGAAACTATCACATCAAACTCATCAAACTCTCCACTCTCAACTTAGCAACTATCAACATCATCTCATTATCCAAAATTCCAACTATATCTTAACACAAAGAGTGGTCTCCTTTTATAGTAAATCCCAAGTGTCCCCCTTCAAAATGCCATCTTGTCATTCTTCAAGCCCTTTTTGCCATTTGTCCCCAACCCATTTAATAGTACACCTAGTGGCCTCCATTAGAGAGTGGGGGAGTGTTGCATTCAAGGCTCTCTTCCAAAACTAGCCAAGATGCCATTTTTGTCAAAGGCTAGGGAGGCCATCAAGTTTTCCCTTTTTTACATCTAGAAGCCCAAAATGTCAATGGCTAGTGGGTGTACCTCCCAATTTTTATAGCCTCCAAGGTGTTTTGGCATTTATTATCCAAGTTTTGGGTGAGGCCCTTTTTCAACCCCTATAGACGGCCTTCATTTTTTCTTTGGGTACCTTCGTTTTTGGCCTTTCTTCAATTTTTCAAAGGTCGTGTGCCTACTGCTCATTTGTTTGGGTTTTTGGCCTACTGGGTAACCACTTGGCCCACACATTTCGTTAATTGCCCATAAATTGCCCAAACTTTGTCGTTAGGGTTTTCGTGATTCCTTGACACTGAATCCATATTTCTCGGTCCCATTTTTACCCGAAACTTTTCTTTCTCGATTTTTTTCTTCTGTGGTTGACTTTTTCGGCATTCATGACTAGGGCCCCCACGACAACACAATTTCCCTGAAAATTACACTTAGTGATCATATTTTAGTAAAAATGGACTCAGTTTATGGTGAGATTTTAGCACGGTCATACTGGCTATTTTTTACAACTGGTCATTTTTTTGGAAAGTCGTAAAATATTTACCGGCCATTTCTAAGTCCGCAAAATTTGCTCTAGCCTCATTTAGGGTGGGCTGGGACCCAATGCTATATGGACCGGCACTCTTGGCTCGGTCTTACAAAATTTGACCACAAAATATATTTGACAGTTTTTTTGAAAAGTCAATTTCTTACTTTTAAACTGTGTCTAGCCACTTTAGGGGCGGGCTGAGACCCAGACCTAAGGCAAATTTGTGTCGATTTTTCTCTAATAACCGGGCTTTATATGCCGATTTTTTAAGGCCGATTTCCCGTGCAGAAATATCGGCTAACAGTATCACTTGAACATTCTAACAAGAATCAAACAAGCCAATCAAACTCAGCAATCAACAGATATATTATGGCACAAGAGGCTATGTCACATTAATATGAGAGCCTTGTACCAAGCCAACAAAAGTCAGAGAATTGAAAGAGTCAAAATCAAAATTAAAGGTATTCGAACTACCTGCGAATCACGTGTTAAAGGCAAGATGACTAGAACACCTTTCAGTAAGGATGCTTATAAAGCAACTAAGGTACTTGGAATTGTGCATTCAGATATTTGTGGACCATTCGTCGTATTGTCATTGGGTGATGCAAAGTACTTCATTACGTTTATTGATGACTTCAGCAAGTTCGCTGTAGTATACTTTATATGTACAAAATCTGAAGCTTTCGAGAAATTTGTTGAGTATACGAATTGGGCTGAGAAACAAATAGGCAATAAGTTGAAGCAAATTCGCACAGATCATGGAGGTGAGTGCATTCCCAACGAATATAAAGCTTACTGTACTGATCAAGGTATTATGCATACAAAGATCGCATCATACACACCTCAGCACAATGGAATAGCTGAACGAAAGAATCATACACTTATGGAAGCTACAAGGTGTATGATGGCTCATGCGAAGCACCAAAACAGTTGTGGGCAGAAGCAGTGGCTACATCGAATTATCTTCAGAATCGAATTCTGATCATCGAGGAGATACACTTCAACTGCTAGTTTGGATAAGTGAAGTCAATTTGCCATATTAGGATTGCATCAGGGATGCAGATTCCAATGATGGCAAGGTGCAGATCATTTGGTTTGGGCCATGGAAGATCTCACAAGTTCACTTGGAGGGATATTGGCATGCACAGTCATGTGAGGGACTTGATGTGGCTTTGGAGTTCACATCTCAGTGTATTCTCAAGGAGTGGTTTGGAACCATTCACAAAGTAGCTTGGAGCTAGCTTGGGGGAATACAGGTGGGCACTATGGGGTAGATGCTTAGATCTTTGTGATCAGGAATAGCATTGGGATACCTGGTAGGGATAACACTGCAGGATGACATGGGATGATCATCAGGGGACAGCTATTTCATATTGGAATTGAGTCATTGGCATGACAGGACTTATAGGTGGGATTCATGATGGAATCAGGACACTGCAAACACAAATGGGCAAATCGTGAAGCTTTGAGAGCCAGCTCTAGGTTGGAGAGCTGATGGAGATCGCACGGGGTGTGATCAGAGGGCAAGCACTATGATGAGTGTTTCGCTAGCAATCTACTGTAGGGGATACTGATGGCGCGGACCTCATTTGGGAGTACAGGATGGCATTACACCAGGGGGCCAGTTTTGGACATTGGCATCGATGGGGAGGCATCTACCATCATGGGCATAGATAAGCTACTTATAGCTTTCATGCATTTGGTTGTATTTACAGGAGTCTAGGCTTAGCATAGGTGTTAGAATTTCCATGGTGCAGATTCTCAGGCAGTGAGATCAGGGATAAGCCTAGAGGGAGTCACTCAGAGCCATATACCTCAGTACAATCAGGGAGACAATGGTCTCAAAATCTCGTGAGCAGCGACTTAGGGACAGGCTTGCATTGGCATGGTGTCAGGTGGCACATAGCCAAGGGAGAGCGAGCAGATGCTACGAGCCAGGTGGAGCAAGTGATGCTTTGGAGTTCGGCTTGTCTAGCAAGATGGTGACCAGGATCGGAGACTTTAGGTGAGCATAGTATGTGTCCATTGAGGTGGCACTCATGGAGGTGCTACAGTTTCTCAGGTATGATATGTCAGTGTATGGACAATGTTAGCTGGTGCATCATGTGATGACCTAGGGATAGGTCATGCCTACTTGGAGGTAGGTGGCATGGAGTATACCTGTGGTGGTACATATCCTGAGGGCATGGAGTGCATTACAAGATGATGTGGATCCAGCATGCCCATGGTTGTAAGTCAGCAGGGATGGAGATGGTTGCTCAAGGAGTGACAACTGATATTTTGGCTGAAGACCTGATTTGGTGACCAATGGTATAGCAGCGGATCTATAGGTGGCACAGGTGTTGGTACGACAGGATACCACTTATGAGCAGGCCTTGGTCATGTATTTCACGCTTTATCATTCGTGTTGGTTTGCATGAGTGTGTGTGGGCTTGCATGTTGCCTTGTCACGAGAGTCTAGATCTGAGTCGGAGTTGTATGTGGTTGTGCATTTGCTACGTCAAGAACAAAGTAGTCATTTTATGCTCATTGACTTGTCATTGTCTACTGGCTGTCTATCTGGTGAGGTTGCAATCTTATGGTGGCAGTAAGATTTCCTCAGGTTGAACCTCAGTCGCTCATTTATGTCAGCTTTACATATTTGTGCTTGTAAGTGTCTGATAGGATGTTAGCCTAGCTAGATGGAGGATGTAAGTCTCATGGTGGCAGTGGGATTTCCTCAGTTTGAGCCATGTCGCTCATGTGATCCACTTGTGTTCAAGTCGGATTGGGGACAAGTCAGTTGGTCAAGAGTACGTTAGACTCTCTATATGAGCATTGTGTTTGCATGATACTTTGTGGTCAAACCTGGTGGTTTGTCGGTGTGCTTGAGTGTGAGTCAAATACATGGTAGCAAGGATATGCAAAACATCCTTTGGACACTCCAGACGCTGCTGCAATACATTGTTTTTCACTCTTATCACATTTGAGCTTAAGGGAGAGAGTTAGAAATCAGCTTGTGATCTGATTCATTAGTATAAGCTCTAAATGTGATGATGTAATTAATGTACAGTTAATTAGATTTGTTGTATTCAGTTGTGTTTGGAACGTGACCCGTTAGGATATATTGATCGGGCACTGATCCCATAGACGGCTACTTGGGTTAGCTGGGTAGCCACACGTAGGAAGAAATTAGCCTGTACAATGATTTTGAGTTCGTTATGCTATACTCAGGGGCATGTTTTGGGTTTGTTAGTATATGTGGCCATATTGGGCCTAACTCCAGTTTGGCAGGTGGTAGGCCAGGTTTGTGACACCTATTGAGCCCATGCAGTTTGGGGCTTTGTTATATGTCCAGTGTTTCTTCATAATAGACTTAACTTTTGTTGTGCCATCCTTGAGATTTTGTGAGGAGTGGCTATGGTGATTGTGTGATGTGATCTGCATACTGCACTAGATCCTAACAGAATTTCAACTGAAGTTACATCCCTCACATCATATAATGAGCTCAAAATGTCCCATACTTCTTTTGAAGTTTGAGCTTCAGATATGTGGCCAATCTGAGTGTCTGATATATTGAGAATAATAAGCGCGAAAGCTTTACCATCCTTTGACTTCCACTTTGAGTCGGTTGTGTTGTCTTCAAGCTTCACTTCGATACCTATGACAACATCCCACAACTCTTTGGCGATTAGCAAGGTCTTCATCTTAAATTTTCACAAGTAGTAATTGGATCCATTCAACTTGTGTTTGCGATAAGATCGGCTTTACTTTGAGAATCCATCTAGAACTTTAGTCTGTCGATAGATCGATGACGTTAAGAGAGAGATACCTTGTTGTGCTACAATTGGAAATCAACTATCTGATACTGAGTATCAATGTTGTGGGTATTTTGGCATTGGCGTTCTACGTGTAGCAAATTGTAATTTCTAGGAATAAGAGACTAGGGGCTTAAAAGTCTAAAATGACATTAGAGGCCCTAACTCAAGTTGCAAATAAAAAAGCTAAAAGGGCCCAAATTAGAACTCACATGAATCATGTGCCCTTGTGCTTTCTTAGCACCACTAGATTCAAGTTGTGTTTATTTGAAAGGCTTGGATTAGAATCCTTGCCCCAATGAAGTGGCCAATGAGAGTGAAGGAGGCTCACCTTTAAATCTATAAGAGAGAGCCATTTCTTTTGTATTGTATCATCTTCCATCTTTTTCATTATAAAACTCTCTTGGTTTCTCCATCTCCATCTTTCTCTCTCTCTTCTCCCTCTCTCCCTACGTTGGGATAGAATAACTTTGGCTAGGTGCTTGAGCTCCCGAAGCCTTTCTCAACCTAGGAATGTTCTCTCTCTCTGAGCCTTCCAAACCTTTCTTAACCAAGGTTTTTTTTTTTCTCTCTCTCTCTCTTAAAGAGAGAGAGAGAACCTTGGTTAAAAAAGGGTTGGGAGGCTCGATCACCTTTTTCAAACTATTCGGTCCTAACCAATGTGTGTGTGTGTGTGTGTGTGTGTGTGTGTGTGTGTGTGTGTGTGTGTGTGTGTGTGAGAGAGAGAGAGAGAGAGAGAGAGAGAGAATTCCTAGGTTGAGAAAGGCTTCGGGGGCTCGAGCACCTACCCAAAGCTATTCTATCCCAACATAGGGAGAGAGGGAGAAGAGAGAGAGAGAGAGAGAGAAGAGAGAGAGCAAGATGGAGATGGAGAAACCAAGAGAGTTTTATTATGAAAAAAGATAGAAGATGATACAATACAAAATAAATGGCTCCCTCTTATAGATTTAGAGGTGAGTCTCCTTCACTCTCATTGGCCACTTCATTGGGACAGGATTCTAATCCAAGCCTTTCAAGTAAACACAACTTAAATCTTGTGGTGCTAAGAAAGCACAAGGGCATTCACATGATTCATGTGAGTTCTAATTTGGGCCCTTTTAGTTTTTTTATTTGCAACTTGACTTAGGGCCTCTAATGTCATTTTAGAGTTTTAAGCCCCTAGTCTCTTATTCCTAGGAATTACAACTTGTTACTTGTGCTCATTGGGTCGGGCTTACACACGCATGACGCCAGTGCCCTCGCACTTATAATTCTAACTATACACTGTACCGTGGCAGGGCCTACTTGGTAAGGCTTGGCCAACTATATTTAAAGTGGTCGGACCCACTTGTTTATTATTGTGCAGGAAATATCCACAACATACAACAAATTGAAAAATATGATATTCAAAAAGTATCTAATGATATCAATTTGATATCGCGAAAGAAAACAAGTATTAGAGCTCTGGTATAACATATCGTTCTGATCATAAAGATAATAAAATATTTTATAATATGCTATGATCTCATGCTTAACACTCTGATACCATGTTGGAAGCAATAACGACAAATTGAAGGCAATGAACGACTTATCAAGCGTAGTGGAATAAGTCTGCTATCTAATGCATGACTACGTCTATCAATATTGAACAAAACATAATGACAAAAGTCACATTCAATTTTATAGTGACCAACTTTGAATTCGTTAGCAGTACAGTGATTTCATAGCCAAAAAATGAAGTATTGAATTATCAGAGAAAAGCAATATGAGATTATTAGTTACAAAACAATCACAGGGATGCATACATTCTGACATAATACTAAACACAATATAGGATAGATTGATTCAACATTAAAACAGATGATGATGAGCACAAGACAATTGTTGATAAAAATCGCGTACTCTAAGCTATCTCTGAGTAATTGAAGATCTTTATCTGAATTGCACTTCCACTGATAAGCAATAAGCGCTAATAGCAAAACTCTAAAGAACTGAGCTAGAATGCTCAAGAGTATTCAAGCTTGAAGGCTTGAGAGAGCTGCTACAATACTCTCTATGAATACTTTAAAAAGCATTAGAAATAATAGAAGTATGAACAGCTATTTACCGTAATAAATTCGAAACTTATCCACTCTATGGTTTTTTTCTAATATTGAGTTGCTCAGTGCACATGGGTTACACCGGCCTTTGTACAAGACTCATAAATGCATCGACACAGGCCGCCGGTGGTAGCCATATTATACAAGTTGACATATGACTACAAAATTGGGACTGTAAACAAACTTGTTACTACAAGCACACATAAGTTCTAACACTCCCCCTTAGTAACTAGTTTGTTTTCTCTTATATTCAACAAATCCCCAAACTTTTCAAATTTGCTTCGTGCAAGAGGCTTCGTGAAAATATGGGCTAATTGTTCTTTAGTAGAACAATAGATGAAATCAACTTCTTTACTTCATACTTTTTCTCACACAAAGTGGTATAGTGTCTCCGTGCGTGGAAAACATGATTTTTAGCTATCTACATACAACTGGTGTTATCACAAACCATTACCATAGAATAATCCTGCATACGCGATAACTCACCAAGCATGTGTCGTATCCAAATTGCTGCAGAAACTGCAAACTTAGCATAAATGTATTCTGCCTCTGAAGAGGAGAGTGATATAATGGGTTGCTTTTTGGATTTCCATGATATCACACTATTATCAAGCATTAAAACATAACCAAAATTGACATCATGGTCTCACCATCACTGGCCCAATCCGAATTGCATTATCCCGTAAGATTAAGATCATCACCAAGCTTGTATTGCAAACCAAAATAAAGGTACCTTGGACATAGCGCAAAATTCTCTTTGCCGCTCTCCAATGTAACATACGTGGATCAGACATGAATTGGCTAACCATGGAAACTGCATAAGTAATGTTAGGCCTAGTAAATGTCATAAAGATAAGGGAACTCACCAAAGAACAAAACAAAGAAGCATCAACTTTCTCTTCATCCAAAGTTGTACTTCATATTCGACTCCATTGGAGTTGCCACAGGCTTACAATCCATCATATAAAAATGTTCCAAAATACCATACATATTTTGCTTGACATATTAACTAAGAATCACGACTTTGCCATACCTCGATACCCATGCAATAATGAAGCTCACCAAGATCCTTGATTTTGACATCCTTGGCTAAGCTTTTCTTCACATCCTCAATGTACTTCACATTACTTCTTGTGATGATTATATCATCCACATATACTACGAGGTATACAAAGTGCTCATCCAATTTCAACACATACAAGTTAGAATCGCTTTCACATATGAAGAAACCGAGCTGCTTAATTAGAAATGTATCAATCCGCGTACACCAAACTCTTGCGAATTGCTTCAAACTATACAATGCTTTCTTAGTCCGACACCAATAATCCTCCTTACCTTTCCCAACAAAGCCTTCGGGTTGCGTGATGTAGATCTCCTCATCCCATAGCCATTCAAGTATGCGCTATTTACATAACATTGAAACATTGGCCAACCACAACAAGAAGCAATAGCTATAATGAGTCTAATGGTTATGATTTTTGCTACAGGCGCAAAAGTTTCATCATAGTCTATACCTGCTTCCTGCGAATATTTTTTGGCCACCAATTTGGCTTTCCTTCTTTGAAGTTTGTTGTGGATTCGTCCCGATTGCTTTTCATCCTATTTTAGGAGGCACTAAATCCCAAGTTTCATTCACAACTACATATATGTGTGTTT
This sequence comes from Diphasiastrum complanatum, assembly GCA_029204225.1. Classification (NCBI taxonomy): domain Eukaryota; kingdom Viridiplantae; phylum Streptophyta; class Lycopodiopsida; order Lycopodiales; family Lycopodiaceae; genus Diphasiastrum; species Diphasiastrum complanatum. The sequence goes on from CM055101.1 coordinate 32,486,526, forward strand.
TGCCACGCGACGTTGCCACGCGAACCCGATACTTAGCCGAAATTTTGACATTTTTCTTATGCGTGGCACTGCCACGCGTGGCATATCCACGCTAAAACTTTTCCGACGACCCTGCCGGTGAAATCCAGACTGGAGGAGAGGTCCGGCAAAAAAATTTTAATTCTGCGTGGCAGTGCCACGCAAAAAAAATTCAAACTAAAACTTAAAATTTGAGCGCCAAAATATGCCGGCGTGGCACATCCACGCGTGGAAGTGCCACATACAGTTGTTATTTAACCAATTTTTATTTTGCCACGCATGGCAAATCTCTAGAGAAAATTCCAGAGCGATGGCTTTTTTTATTGCCATGCGTGGCAAAATTTGTCAAAAAATTTGCCACGCGTGGCAACATTAAAACACAATACTTAGAAAAATTTTGTTTTGGAAATTTGCCATGCGTGGCAGTGCCACGCATGGCAAAATTAGTTTGTTGTAAATTTTTTTTTATCTATTATGAATAATAAGTTAATAGAAAACAACTTTATGATTAATTTAAAAGCAAATAAGATTTTTTTATATATTTGGAATAGGTGTATACTTATAATAAAATGTGGACTTTAAATGATTATTATCTCAAATTATTATGCTCTGACGAATTAAAGTTACTATCAGTTGAATATTACATGCTATCTTATGTATTTATAGACATTATGATGTGTTTCTATATTGAGAAAAAATTTTAATCAAAATTTGACAATTTTTTCAATATGGTACTGATGGGTAAAAATATAAGCGTGAGCTTAATATGCATGTGAAAGGATGCTAAGTACCTTACATTGAGAGCCGTGTGGTAGCTTGTTAAGCTAATTTGTTGATAAAAAAATTGCAATGTTATACACCTTTGTGTGTTTGCAAAGATCAATGAATAGTCGAACAATATTGTAGCAAAGTGTATTATTGTCTCAAAGAAGATGTTTTTTAATTATAATATATAAATAATCAACACATATATCTTTTAATTAGTTCACACATCTATTAATATTGATAAATTTTTCTAATTCTAAGTGATTGCGAGATGCGTTCGAAATGAAACTTTAGAAATGCAACATCGTAGAAAAATATAATACTTTAAATTTGAAAACAATATATATTGACCACAATGAATCATTTTATGACAAAATTATTTGTGACATGTACAAACTTTATTCATCATCGCAAGATTCGAATTCATCAGCCAATACATCTTGCAACTCATCTTCGCTAAGATGATTTTCATCATCACTATCGAAATCAAAACCTCTCTCAATATTGTCCTCATGCAAAGAATCATTGTTGTCCTCTTCATCATCTGAGTTGTCAGAATCATGAAAATCAATTATACCTTGAGTGCACAAGACCGACAATACCAACTTCTTTCGTAAGAATCCAAGGGGCTCTTGGAATATTATAGGTATTTCCATTAGTACATAATTTTGGCCAATACTCTTTTTTTGTTTTTGATTCTTGTAGATCATGTCTGGCAGAAATACTGTCTTTGTCGCCCACCAAGTGTTTCCATATTGATTCACCCACATTTTTGAATATGTGCATAGGATCAAGCAAGTGATTGATCAATAGGTTATTCCAATATGGTAAACAATGAAAGATGGATAGTCTTTTCATACCATTGATTGGCTTAGTCTCGGATTCAATCCAAAGTTTGTGCCAATCTGCCATGGACATTCTCTTTGGAGGCATTCTTGTTTCTGATCTTCCTCCAAAGCCTCTTCGTGTTATAAATAGAATTCTTTTAAAGCATAAATATTGCATGCATAAAAAATAAATATACAAACATTACAAATGATTTCATTTTATAGTCACCTAAACAATCGCCCAATCTTGGATAGTCATGCATAGTCCACATTAACATCGCACGCAACAAAAATGTTTTGTCTTGAAGTGGACGTGAGACGTCATATGCTTGGACTCCCTTCCATAGTAGTTCTAGTTCCTCAATCAATGGTGCAAAGTAGATATCCATATTTTTTACTATATGTTTTCCAGGAATTAGAAGTGCTAGCATGAGATGTCCTTTTTTTATGCTTAGCCAAGGTGGAATGTTATAGTTGACCAACACCACTGGCCAAGTAGACCACATGCTTGACATTTTTCCAAAGGAGTTAACCCCGTCTGTTGCAAGTCCAAATCTTATATTTCTTGTTTCACTTGAAAAACATGGATATTCTTTGTCAATGTGTTTTCATGCAGGAGAGTCTGAGGGTACTCTCATGTTCTCATCCAAAGAACGATGACTAGCATGCCAATTCACAAGTTCTGCAAGAGACTTGCAACGAAACAATTGTTGCAATCGTGGGATTATTGGAAAGTGTCGTAACACCTTGCATGGGATAGTGGTCCCTTGTAAGTCATTTCGATATCGAGGAGTATCGCATATATGACAAGCTTTTAACCCTCGATACTCACCACAATATAAGATGTGTGTTTGATTCTTCTCTCAATTTTTTTTCCTCGGCACTAATAAATGATTCGCTATCATGTTCAGTGCGTTCTTCCATATTATGATGCTCATAGACGTTATTTATCAAGTTCATGATTTCAACTTCATCTTGAATGCAAAAATCATTTTCAACACTTGATCTTGATTCTGAAGAAGAAGAAGAAGAAGAAGATCGAGACTGAATTGCTTTGGCATGTTGTTGTTCATCTATTTTCATCATAGCTCTCAATCCCATACGCTCACGACGTGATAGTGAATTTATGTGCGGCCCATCGTATGCCAATCTTGTTTTGGATATGGAGTGATTGTTGTCATCATCACTAGAGCTAGATGACAATTCATAGTCCTTCAAACATGGGAAAGAAATAAACATATATATCAATCAGCATATAAGATTGACATTCATGAAAATTAAAACTAAAATTAAGACATGCAAATCAAACACCATATCTTAAATTAAGGCATGCAATATGAAATATATAAAAAACAATTAATTCAAAAAGATGTATTTTGATATTCACAAGGTACATGCTTGAGTTTGGCTCAAAGCCTTTTGTACACATCTTGGAAGAGGCCGATTGAAGCTATATTTGATGAATAGCTCTTCACCACATTTAATGGGCCTTATCGCACATACCATTACGTATGTACTTTTTGAGTTCCTAGAAAAGTATTCTTCCTTTCCATTGGTATGTTCCTCGAAATCAAAATTAGTTAATGAAGGGTGCCCAATGGAACTATTTATATATGAAGCAATATTGCCATATTTTTCTGGACGCCCATCAATGTACATACGATGTGATTTCGAAACATTCTCTCCTTGCACACGTCGCTCTTCCAAAGAACAAGCATTGGCATTCAAGCCATAAACTTGCATTCTCCAGTGGTGACGACATAGAGCATGCCAATCACCCCAATTGTATTGAGGTCATGTATAAGGCATTAATGTGACAACACTATTCAAGGGGACATCAATGCTAGTCAAAGAAAATAAACCCAATCTCGCATTAGGAAAGTGCTCACTTGGCTTGATCATGTACATATGACCCCAATATGAAAATGATGTTCCACATAATGGTAGTGGTACTCTATCAGGCCAACATGAATATTTATTTCTATCAAAGGGCTTGCTTCTAGGTAGGGAGGAAGGGGAGACTCAGTCAATGAATTTAAAACATTCTTGGATAAGTCAACATTACGTAAATTTGGTTGTTCATTTTCAAATCTTGTCAAAATGCGTCCAAGTCATGTTCTTTTTTTTAATGGAGTAAATCTAGATGGAATAAGAAGAAGAGGAGATTCTAAACAAGGTATGTGAGGTGATGTGGGATGGATAGAATCGATGTGAGGTGTCATGGGATGGATATAATCGATGCGAGGTGTCATGAGATAGATAGAATCGATGTGTCGTTAATTTGTGTGAGGTGTGTGGGATGGATAGAATCCATGTGGGGTGTCGTGGGATGAATAGAATCTATGTGTGGTGATATCGTGGGATGAATATATTCCATGGAAAGATCTATGTGAGGTGTGGTGGAGTGAGTGATGTGCGAAATGGAAAGATGCATAACTTCCACATCATGAGGTGTGTAGTGACTAGTGACATCATTATGATCATCAACAAGATCCTCGTCCAATGCCAAAGATGATCCAAAATCGATATTTCTTATCTTGTTGATAAGATTGTCAATCGACGTGTTATAAGACATTGACATCAATGTATTATTCCGCAAGAGTGAAACATTACACAAGCATTAGTTTTATTTTTTTCAAAAAAATTATAAATATGTGTATGATAAGAACAGTACTAAATTGTCAAAATGTACCTCCAAATCCACATCGGGCTCCTCAATGTGCTTTCCAAACTTCCACAGATGTTGCGCCACTATTCGTCTTTCTCGAATTTTCAATCCTTTGCATTGTTTGCACTCACAATATATCTTTTCATTGTACCTCTGTTGATATTGATTTCATTTTACAATTACAAAAATGATTAGCTTAATGTTACAAGCTAATTCATATGTGTATAAATACAGTCCTAAGTTTTAAACAAATAATTATATAGTACCTGCGATTTAGGTCGAGGCACCAGAACTTGATGACGATGATGTTCCACTAAGTCTTTGCTCAAGCATTTGTGCTCTTTTTCATGATTTCATTTTGTAATAATATTGCATCTTCTGCTATCTTGTGGAGGCGTCGTGCTTTAAACAATCGTAGAAAAAAAAAACAAAAAAGTTATATCATTTAATAAATATACTTGTTTCGAGACATTTCCTCAGTAGAAGACATATTCCCTAATGAACGATTAAATTTTATTTGCAATTTTTTAACAAGAATGTTAATGATATTGACAAAATACACTTGTCAAAATATACAGTTAAAATTGATATGTACACACAAATTTAACAAGATCCACAAATATCTTTATCACTAAAACATTTAAATACCTTACCAATGTCAAGTTGCTTGAACGAATATGACATTGTCTAATTCATGAAGAAAAGAAGCAGATTCAAGCAAACTATGAAATAGAAGTGTGATTTCTTTTAACTATTTATAAAACTAAGCAGTAATTAATACATATTTGTCATTTTTAAAAAAATCATCAAAATCTTCAAAATTGCAAGTTTGAAAAAATCAAGTAACTTGAATTTGATACTTACATGTGAAACAACTCTATTTTGGTCCCTATCTCTTGACATAGCCCATTGAATAATCATAATTAACCAGCATCACATGAGATAGCTCAAACAGCTTGATGTCTATCAATGTAAAAAGTCTCATTTTGGCACTTCTCACCTGAGGCTCCTCATAGAGTGATCAACTTTGAGGGATTTCATCCAAATAGATTAAATTTGTTGCCTATCGTTTGGGAATGCCAAAATTTGTTGCCCAATGTGTAATTTTTTTTCTTATCACCCAACATGGCTCATCAAGTTATTAGAATCAACTAGTTTCAAATCTAGTATATTTTGTTGCACCAGTTATTGTTGACATTTGATCCCTATCACATCAGATAGCTCAAATTTGCTATCTACCATTAAAGATAGTTGTATTTTTGGCCTTTATCACTCGAAATTGTCTATTGAGTGACGAAAGCAATAGAATAGTGACTTCAAGACATTGAAATAGCTTGAATTTGGTACCTATCACTTGGAATAGCTCAAATTTGATGCCTAACGTGTGGTTTTGATGCTGATCACTCGACGTGGCTGATCAAGGGATTAGACTCAACTAGTTTCAAATCTACTATAAATGAGATCTAATGACTTAGAAGATCTAGTAGAAGAGTTAGCAAATGGTTGCTTGCGAGCCTTTGAGAATAGCCTCCTTTGCTTAAATCCATTTACAATGCAAGTATCATAATAGAGAAAAAAACCTTCCTTAACATGAACATCTAAACCACTATCCACTAGTTGCCCAGCGCCAAGCAAGCTCCCCTAGTAAGATTAGAAACATAGAGTACATTTTCTATATCCAATCTTTTAGAGGATCCAAGACTTAAAGAGATCCAAGACTAGCCTCACTCTCAATCCACCATGTGTCATTGGAGTAGCTCTTGCTTGTTGGTGTAGATGCCATCAAGGATTAATCAACTTCATCTTCATAATCCTCAATGGTAAGGTTGTCTTGCTTACTCTCATCTTGTGCATTCTTCTTTTTGTAGCACTGGGATGCAAAGTGCCTTCCACAAAAGAAGCACTTTTGTTTGGCTTTGTCTTTCTTCTTTCCTTTAGAGCTTAATTCTTGATCATCATCACTTTTGCCATGTTTTGGATTTTCTTCTTGGACTTCCATCATGCAATACATTTAGATTGATTGTTTTTTATCGCTTATCAATGGAATTGACCCCTATCATGAGATATAGCTCAAAATTATTGTCTATCACTTGAGATAAGGCATTGAGTGATCAAGTTAGAGTAATTTCAAGTATATGACATTCATGTAACTTTGAATGTTGTGCTTACATGTGAGACAACTCAATTTTGGTCCTAATTACTCATCATTATTCTTTGAGTGATCATAATTGACCAACATCACATCAGATAGCTCAATCTTGGTGTCTATCAATGTAAATAGTCCCATTTTGGTGTCTCTATCACTCAAAAAATTTCAAAATATGCTACCTAACATATGATTTTGTTGCTTATAGCTTGACATGGCTCTATCAAGTGACTAGACTCAACAAGTAATATATTAAGACAACTCAAGTTCAACCCCTTGTCAAACTCCTATTACACGTGATAACTTAAATTTTATGTCTCTGCGTGGTTTTGTTGCTTATGACTCGACACGGCTCATCAAGTGATCAAACTCAACCAATCCCAAGTCTACTATACTAAGATAGCTCATATCACATGAGATAACTAAAATTTGATGTGTATATTTTGGAATAGCTCACTTTTGGTGCATATCACTAAAGGTTTCTCATCAAGTGACCAAATTCAGAAATTGTGTGCTCATGAAATAGATTAAAGTCGATTCCCATCACTTTAGATAGCTCAAATCTAATGTCCAATACAAGATCTTGGTACTTATCACTTGACATAGAAGATCGACCGACTGAACTTGGTCAATCTATGATTTGGAACAATCAATTTTGGCCCCTGATAGATTGATTAGTTTGCTGCTTGGAAGGACAAGAGAGCAATAGTTTTATTTTCAGAAGAGATTACAACAGCAGAGATCTAATATAGGAGCATGAGCACTTCAAAAAATGGACATTGCAAATGCTCAATTTTTTCTTGTCCCCTATCACCATCTCAAGAAAAATCCATTTTTCGCTCTCAATGATCTTCTGAAATCAAATTCGACTGTGATACAATCAATTAGTCATGGCGATCCTATTAACATTGCTGGTAGCACCTCTACACAAGACCACAGCCAAGGATTTCACAAACAAAGATGTTTGATCCATTCCTCAACACTAGCAATCGTCTAACAACGTCCGCCGAGTTATTTCCTTTCCATCCACTCAACACAAAATCCAAAAACATCCCACCACATTCCCTTGCGCTCTTGTCAATTTTTTGTACTCAAAATATGTCATATCAATCACATGCTTTTGTCCTTATAAATCCATGCTTAAAAATATGTCATATCACCCACATGCTTTTGTCCTCAAAAAATATTTATAAAATTAGAGTCAAATCATTTTTTGTGAAAAATTGCCTACATTGGCAAATCTATCCATGTAGAATATTGTACATTTTGTCAATATTGTTTGTTGGTTACTTGAATGACCAAAGTGCCACTTGTACATACACACCTAAAGTAGGTTACCACGAGTCAAGAGGAGTGGTTGTGTCTATTTGGTAGTGATTCCTACTTTGTAGGATCTAGACCATGATTTATGATGAGATTTGTACCTACCATGCACCTACCAAGCATGACTCTTGGATCTAGGCTAGGGTTTTCACATTAGGGCAAGAAAGTGGAGTCTACTTCCTTATTACATGCTGGATTTTCACCTAACTTTGCAAAGGAACTGTATTTTACTATGTATTTCCATTCTCCATAGTGAGAAGATAGAAACTTTTTGGAGCCTCAAGGAGAAACTCGAGTTTCCTCTCGTTGTATGGTGATTACTCTATTTTTCCAATGAAACCCAGCTTTGGCACTTTGTAAACACTGTCTACAGGCCGTACTACAGCCTTATTTCCACACGTGTGGAGTTGGATTAGACTATTTGATCAATGCTTTGATTGTCTCTACTTGTTTCCTATCAAGCTGCTAAACTAGATCTTGTTTTTTGATGACTAGTTTCTGATAGATTGTTTAACAAGCATACAATCACCTTGTGGATCATTCAAAGATCCATTTATGGTCCTTAGTACTATACTTTTCACATGGTATCAGAGCCAAGTACAAGGCCATTGATCTGTGTTTGAATCTAATCCAGTTTTAGCAAGTTTTGGTGCAAAAAGCTAGTATTGGAAGGGCGAGCTGGTATCCAGGTTTTGGTGAGGGAATTTGATCCCAAACTTTTTCAGGATCAAAATCCGTACTGTTCACACGTGTGGGCATCTCTGAACCAGCATTTAATAACCCATATTCATTGGATCATAGAAAATTCATATGGTGTCAGTTTGATGTAATTTTTGGTGCAAATCCTAGGATAAGCTACCAAGATCACTTGCCATTGATTAGTTTTGAATTTGTTTCATGAAAACTAATTAATCTAGGCTGATTTCAGACCTTCTTAAAGTGGAAACCAGGTCTTGAAAGTACATCAAAGTGAATGAGAGAGATAGAGTCAGTTTTTGTCCAAGAATAGCCAATATTGGCAAGATTTGCTTGAGTGTAGTTTTCATCTCATCTTATCTTCATTCCAGCTTGTGAGGGAGTGATACAAATCCATCTGTTGGATTAGAAGTCAGCATTTGAGTGAAACACTGCAAGTTAGAAACCTTTGTGAGTTTCAGATCCAAACAAATCTATATCTTATGTGTAGAATCTTGCTAGTAAGATGGGATCAGTGGGAGCCTACCTTCTAGAAGCTAGTGAGAGGTTAAATTCTACCAATTATGCTATTTGAAAAGTGAGGATGGAGTCACTAATGGTGCTCCAGGATCTTTATGAGTTTCTAATAGATGATGAAGATGAACCTCTAGGTGCACAGGAATTAGTGAGATACAAGAAGAGGTCTAGGCTTGCACTTCACTGTATTAAGATGAATGTAAGCAATGATCTTTTAAGGGAAGTATCATCATGTAAGAGTGCTAAAGAGGCTTGGAAATCTTTAAAATCTATCTATGAGTCTAGTAACACTTCGAGGGTTCTCATGCTTAGGAATCAGATTCTACAAAGCATGAAGAGGAGTGATGAGAATGCACAAGATTATGTGCTAAGAATCAAGTCTCTTAATAGGGAGTTAGCTTCCATTGGAGAGAAGATTCAAGATAGTGAGCTTGTTCAGATTGTCCTAAATGGTCTAGGGAGTGGCTTTTCAAATTTGATCCAAAGCTTTGCAATCCAAGACACTTTGCCTACTATAGAAAAGCTACACAGTGTATTAGTAGCTGAAGAGTGTAGGATGTTGCATACCAATGCAAGAATGAATGCTATTTCTCTGCAGGATGGTGATGAGAAAGCTAATTTCTCATTCAAAAGCAAGAAGAAGACCAATGGCAAGAAGAAGCACTTCAAGGAGACCAAGGAGGAGGATGAGGCTTCAAGCTCAAAGGGCAAGATCAAAGACAAGTCCAAGTACAAATGTTTTTTCTGTGGAAAGAAAGGACATTTTGCATCAGAATGTCTCAAGAAGAAGCAGGCACAAGAGAGCAACAAAGCAACATTGCACATCAGGAGGAAGAGGAGGATGAAGAGTCATCCTTGATGGTTTCCAACAAACCACCATCATCCAAGAGCAACACCAATGATTCTTGGTGGATTGATAGTGGGGCAAGTTCCCACATGACATATCAAAAGGACATATTCTCCACCTTACTTTCTTAAAATGACTTGCATAGATCAATCTATACTGCAAGTAGTCAATAATGTAAGATAAGTGGAATAGGAACAATTCCCTTGTATGTGAGATCATCCAAAAGGATGAATCTAGATAATGTTCTTTATGTTCCTAAGTTAACCAAGAATTTGCTTAGTGTTGGCCAGTTAATGGATAATGGCCTAGATGTACAATTTAAGCATGGAGTTTGTTCCATCCTTAGAAATGATGAATGTATAGCCAAAGGCTTTAAGCAAGGTAGATTGTTTAAGCTTGATGCTAATATTGCAGTGGAGAGTGTTAACTTGGCAAAGGTGGAGCTATCAAAGGTGGAACTGTGGCACAAAAGGTTGGGCCACCCCAACTACAAAGCCATGGAATCTATGGCTACAAAGGAGCTTGTAGTTGGACTCCCCAAGCATTTGTCAAAGTGTGGGAAGAGATGTGAAGCATGCAACCTCTCAAAGGCTCACAAGCTACCCTTCTCAAGATCTACATCAAGATCAAACTCTCCTCTTGAACTCATCCATTCGAATGTTCATAGTTTTTCACATGAGTCTAATGGTGGTACCAAGTACTATGTAATCTTCATTGATGACTATTCTAGATTTTGTTGGATGTACCTCTTGTCTAGCAAATCAATGGTGTTTGATTCTTTTGTAAAGTTCAAGACTTTGGTAGAAAATCAACTTAGTACCAAGATTAAGGTATTAAGGAGTGATAATGGAGGTGAATATGTCTCCAATAAGTTGATTGACTTTTGTATTTCTAATGGCATAAAGAGGGAGTTGTCATGTCCATACACCCCTCAACAAAATGGAGTGAGTGAGAGAAGAAATAGATCTCTTTGTGAGTGTGCTAAGGCCTTAAGGCTAGATGCTTCTCTATCCAAACCATTTTGGGGTGAAGCAATAACTTGTGCTAACTATTTGTGCAATAGATTGCCAAACCAAGCCATTGGAGGAATCACACCATTTGAAGCTCTATTTGGAGAGAAGCCCAATCTCAAAGATCTCAAAGTTTTTGGATCCACTTGCTATGTACACCAATCCTTGGATAAGAGAAGGAAGGATGATGCAACATCCATCAAAGGCATCTTTGTGGGATATGGTGAGAATAGCAAAAGCTATAGAGTCTTCAATCCCATCACTAGCAAGGTGATAGTGAGTAGGGATGTTATTTTTTATGAAGGACATGTCTGTGATTTGGATGATAATGCTACTAATCATCTTGATGCCAAGGATCATGCTAGGATGGAGGAGGAGCTTCCAAGTGAAGAAGAACTTGAGGATCCACCTCAAGATGCAAGAACTCCAAGAACTCCAAGAAGATCTACAAGGGCAAGATCCGAGCCATTGAGGCTCACCTATGATGGTCAAGGTGATCAAAGGGAAGGCTCATCATCTTTCACATCTTACACCTTTCTTACTTCAATGTTAGATGAGCCAACATGCTATGAAGATGCTTGTAAGTCTAAAAGTTGGATGGATGCTATGCAAGTAGAGTATGATGCTCTTATTGAGAATCATACTTGGGATCTTGTGGATCTTCCTCAAGGGAAGAAACCTCTTGATTGCAAGTGGGTGTTTAGATTGAAGTATAATCAAGATGGATCAATAAGCAAGCATAAAGCTAGGCTTGTTGCCAAATGTCTTTTACAAACCAAGGGCATTGACTATGATGAGACTTTTGCTCCTGTGGCTAAGCTTGTTACTATCAGGTTGATCATTAGTCTTGCTACAACCTTCAATTGGGAGCTATTCCAACTTGACTTCACTAATGCATTCCTCAATGGTTATTTGGAGGAAGAGATCTACATGAGGCAACCCGAGGGCTTCATCAAGGCAAAGCATGAAGGAAAGGTGTGTTTTTTGAAGAAGAGCCTTTATGGGCTCAAGCAAGCACCTAGAGCATGGTACTCTAGGCTAAACTCTTTTCTCATTTCCATCAATTTTGTAATGAGTGCCTATGATCCATCATTGTATATAAGTTTTCATGATGGCATGATCATTATTCTTGTTTTGTATGTAGATGACATTATCTTGAATGGTAATGATCTAGATGGAATTAGAGATGTAAAAATTGCTTTAGCAAAAGAGTTTAAGATGGTAGATCTCAGCCTATTGAGCTTCATTCTTGGAATAGAGGTTATTAGAGGATGTGATTTTAGCTTCATTTGTCAATCTAAATATGCTACATCCATCCTAGATAGATTTGGAATGAAGAATTGTAAAGGCATCGAGACACCAATGGAGTAAAATGTAAAAGCATCTATTGGTTGTGATGAAGCATCCTTTGAGGACATCACATTATATAGAAGGCTTATTGGCTCCTTGATCTATTTAACTATAACTAGACCTGATCTTAGTTATAGTGTTGGAAAGTTAAGCCAATTCATGCAAAGTCCTCTAGTTTCACATTGGAAGATGGCCAAAAGAGTTCTTAGATACATTTCATTCACTAAGAATTTTGGTATTTTGTATAGAGGAACTAATCTTGGCTTAAGAGCCTATAGTGACTCGGATTTTGCAGGTGACAAAGTGGATAGAAGATCAACAAGTGCCTTTTCCACCTTTCTATGTGATGGAGTAGTATCATGGCTTTCCAAAAAGCAAGATACCATCTCCCTATCTTCCACAGAATCCGAATACAAGGCCTTGACATCAACATGCAAGGAGGTCTTGTGGCTCAAAAGGCTATTGGTGGAGCTTCATGTCATGGAGGAGGAGATCCCTATCATCTATTGTGACAACCAATCAGCCCAATCACTTGCAACTAATCCTACATTCCATGCAAGGAGCAAACACATCAAAATTGCTCATCATTTCGTGAGGGAAAAAGTGCAAGCTAAAGAGATCAAGCTCCAACACGTGCCATCATCAAGTTGCTTGGCTGATTTGTTTACTAAACCTTTACCTAAAGATTCATTTGTCAAGCTTAGATCTTCGATTGGAGTTATTGATAAAAGCATTGTGATCTCCAAGGCTAGATTTGAGGAGGAGTATGAAAAATTGCCTACATTGGCAAATCTAGCCATGTAGAATATTCTACATTTTGTCAATATTGTTTGTTGGTTACTTGAATGGCCAAAGTGCCACTTGTACATACACACCTAAAGTAGGTTACCACGAGTCAAGAGGAGTGGTTGTGTCTATTTGGTAGTGATTCCTACTTTGTAGGATCTAGACCATGATTTATGATGAGATTTGTACCTACCATGCACCTACCAAGCATGACTCTTGCATCTAGGCTAGGGTTTTCACATTAGGGCAAGAAAGTGGAGTCTACTTCCTTATTACATGCTGGATTTTCACCTAACTTTGCAAAGGAACTGTATTTTACTATGTATTTTCATTCTCCATAGTGAGAAGATAGAAACTTTTTGGAGCCTCAAGGAGAAACTCGAGTTTCCTCTCATTGTATGGTGATTACTCTATTTTTCCAATGAAACTCAGCTTTGGCACTTTGTAAACACTGTCTGCAGGCCGTACTATAGCCTTATTTCCACACGTGTGGAGTTGGATTAGACTATTTGATCAATGCTTTGATTGTCTCTACTTGTTTCCTATCAAGCTGCTAAACTAGATCTTGTTTTCTGATGACTAGTTTCTGATAGATTGTTTAACAAGCATACAATCACCTTGTGGATCATTCAAAGATCCATTTATGGTCCTTAGTACTGTACTTTTCACATTTTTTTAGTTCCATAGTTTGTCATTTTGACAAACCACTTGCCATATGACACATACCAAGCCGTAATCACAGATTTTCATGCAAAAAAAAATTGCGTGACACTGCCACGCGTGGCAAAAAAATGTGTGGCCCCTCTCATTTTTCTCTCTCTCAATCTCTCACTCTCAATCTTTCATTTCTTTTCACTCCTCTCCACTCTTTTCTCAATCTCTTCACTCTTCTCTCTCTCTCTCTCTCTCTCTCTCTCTCTCTCTCTCTCTCTCTCTCTCTCTCTCTCTCTCTCTCTCTCTCTCTCTCTCTCTCTCTCTCTCTCTCTCTCTCTCTCTCTCTCACACACACACACACACACACACACACATCGTTCACTCTCCAATATCTCTTTCTCTCTCTCTCACACACACGCATCTTTCACTCTCCAATTTCCAATCTCTTTCTCTTTCACACACTCTTTCACATCTCCTTTTCATTTTTCACACATTTAAAAGTTTTCTTTTCTTTTTCACTCTCTCACACATCTCTCTCTCTTTCTCACACTCACACACACACACACACACACACACAATCTTTCACTTTTTCATTTTTCACATTTGATATCTTTCCAAGTTCTTTTCACAACTTCATATCTTTCTCTCAATAGTCATGTCTACTAGTGGTAGCGGAGCATCAAGGAGGAGGCCAAGGTCCTCTTCCAGTGGAAGAGGACAAGCCTCGGGATCGGATTCCGATTGAGTGTGAGATTTTTATACTATGCTATCTCTCGAGGAAAGGCAAAGGATGAAAGCCCTTTGTCTTTCTGAAGGAGAATCTGATCAACGTGGATTCATTTCGATAGACATGCCGTCGGAAGAATCCACGAATATTTTCTATAACCTTGATGAGGATGGTTCCATCATCATGGACATTAGGGGTAAGGGCGTCATCAATAGATTGCACGACCTTACTCTTAAATACTTTGGTCACGATTTGTTTAACCCTTGGGAGCAACAAGACCAAGGGGACAAAAACAAGATACTTGATATATTGTACCGTGAGTTTCCACAACCAAATCAATTTAATGACAAATGGGCAAAGACGAGTATGTGTACGCATATTCTTCATATGTGCCAATCATTAAGACGATTATGTAGTAAAGTCAAGAAGAGGCCGGGATGGGCGTCTAAAAAAGATTGGAAAAAAGTTGTTTATGAATCCAAGCATCCTAATCCCGAGCGCTTTAAGCAACAAAGAGAGGCAACTAAATCAAGGCTTGATCTTTTAGGCCAATCTCACCTTGGATCGGGAGGCAAGGCCAATATGTTGCCCAAGTCTCGCATACCTTTTCTTTTCTGGTCATTGTTCTTGCGCTCGGATCTGATACTCCAACTTCAAAAATCTCTCTCGAGCGCTCGTTGATTGGATGTGCTTGTCAGACCAGGGGTTAGTTAATTGCATTTCATATGTTTATTGTTTATCAATTTTTTTTTTGCTTTTTTCTAATCATCGATTTGTGTTGATGTAGGTTGAAGATTATGGGCGTAAGTATACAAATGCCGAGTACAATATTGGATATCGCCATGGCTACAGTGCCTTGGTTGATCATCTTGCGGCACAAGGCGTACATCCAAGGGTGAATTCTTGTTACATAATTTGTATTTCTCTTATTTTTTATACACAATTTTTATTTCATTTCAATTTTATCACATGTGTTTGGCTAATAATTATTAATCTGTTTTGTGAATGTGTATGTAGAGGGCATCTGCTTCCTTTGTGGAAGAAAGTACGGAAGAAAACCAAGGAGAAGAAGGGAATGAAGATGAAGGGGACGAAGGCGAAGACAAAGGACAAGATTCGGCTTCGGACAACGATGAGGGAAAAAGATAGTGAAGACTAAGAAGCCTACTATTACTTCTTAGATTTGATATATTTTTAGTATTTTCAAAAGTCGAAAAAAAAAGTATTAGTATCAAGGCTCTTTTCATGAATTAGATGCAAATATGTACACTTTTTTGAATTATGAATATAAACTTTTGTATTTGATCATCTCTACCTTATTATGTATAGAATGATTGTTTATTGTTTATGTTTTTCTAATTCATCTTGTATAAATTTGTTGTAAATATATACAAACAATAAAAAAACAAACAAACATCAATTTAAGATGATAAAAACATACCTCATCTATTGTTTGGATGATCTTTAATTACTTCTAAGATGCATCTCTTTTTTTCTCTATAAAAGCAAACAACGAAAACCAAATCATTGTTAGATTACAAATCAATCAACAAAATGATAATTATTAGAATATAAATCATAGATACATTGTTAAATTAAAAATCATTAATCATTGTTACATCAATCTCACCATGTTCAAGATACTATGAAAATGCACTTTATGACTCAAATGTAATCTATCAAAATTTAGAATGCATAACATATCTCATGAATAAACAATGAAAAACTAACAAACAAAATTATCTCTCACTCTCACTCTCTTTCTCTCTCTCTCCCTCTCTCAAAAGCTTTTCTTCAAAATTTAGAATGCCTAACATACCTTATGCATTTGCTTGGATTGTCTCATTTCCTTCAAAATTGCATAGCTTTCTTCTACAAAAGCCAACAATAAACAATCATTCACTAACCAATCAATAAACAATGAAAAACTAACAAACAAAACTATCACACCTCTCTCTCTCTCTCTCTCTCTCTCTCTCTCTCTCTCTCTCTCTCTCTCTCTCTCTCTCTCTCTCTCTCTCTCTCTCTCTCTCTCTCTCTCTCTCTCTCTCTCTCTCTCTCTCTCTCCCCAAAGCTCTTCTTCACGAAATTCATTTTGGAAATGCAGTCAAGGCCCCCACTTTTTTCATTTCGTGGGTTTTTTTTTTGTTGATGTATTTCTGCGTGGCACTACCACGCCCTAAAAGAAATTGCAAAAAAGCCTGCCACGGCGTGGCAGGATTGCACTTGTTGGAAAAATTTGCCACGCGTGCCAAACTTCAGAAAAAATTTTAAAATTTTTTGGCATTCTGGAAAAAAACTACCACGCGTGACAATTTTCTATATTTTTTTAATCATGGTAGTGCCACGTGTGGCACTACCACGCGTGGCCGCATGGCAGTGCCACGCAGATTTAAAATTTGAATCTATCCGAGCCCCCTCCCCCCCAATCTGTTTGGAAGAAGAGCCGGTGACAAAAAACTTAGGCGGCGTGGTAGTGCCACGCGTTCATTGCCACACAATTGCCACGGAGATTGCCACGCGAGGGCCGTCAGGTCAAATCTGGCCCCCGTCTTATGTGTGTGGCAATGGGCGTGGCAATGTGCCTATATTTGTAGTTGTGATTTTTCATAATGGAATCGTATTTCTCTTTCATTGCTTGGTGCCATTCTGGTTTACTAGCAGCTTCTTGAAAATCAATTGGTTCCTTCTCAACAATGACACTAGACATGAGTGCATAATTTATCTATCTTGGTCTCAAGCTCCGAGCTCCCCCTTGTTCACTAGTCTTTGGATCTTCTTGGTTCTCCGTAAGTTTGAGAAACCACTTCGGCCGCTTCACTCGCTGATTACCACTTGGAGTAGGTTGTATTGGAGCTTCTTGTCTTTCACCTGCATCTTGATCTTCGGCTCTATGTTGCTCAATAGGTTGCACATCATCATAGTACGCGTCAAATTCAATCCATGGGGGTGAGTCATCAACCACATCTAACTTATATGACTTGCTTTCATCAAAAATCACATCTCAACCATTATGAACTGATGCTAAATAAATGCACTCAGAAAATGCAAAATACTAGATATAACTCTAGTGACAAACTGATAAACAGAATCTCGAACGATTCCCGAAACTTTCTCAAAACTCGAATTATTGCTGTTCAAGAATAATTCGTGTTGGATCAAGCAGGCTCTGTAACACAACCAAATGAAATGAGACGAATTCTAAACGAAAACGAAACGAAGCGAAACTTAAACGAGCTCTGACATTGATTCATGCTAGAAGAACACAAATCGCAAAACAAAACGAAACGAAACGAAAGAATTCGCGACAAGATCAATCAATCTCTATAACAAGATGAGACGAGACGAAACGAAATGGGACGAAATGAAACGAAACAAAACAAAACCTAAGTGAGCCTCTGAAATTGATTTACGCTTGTAGCCAAGTGATCGTGAAGTGAAACACGAAGTGAAGCAAAGCGAAAGGATTCGTGAACAAAATCAGTTCATCAGGAATTCAGATATGACTGTTGGTCACTGTCAATTATATCATTCTTACGATCTTTCAGAGAGTAGACAAACACTGTTGATCTATGTTAACAGGTTAATGTAGCATTCAACTAAATCAAACCAATATGCGGAATTGAATGAAACAAGTAAATCAGACACACAAATGATATCAGACAAAAAATTCATTTGAGATCATACAATGTATAGAATAACATGTGCATAACAGCTACAACATTACCTATTGATCTTCTTGAATTTTAGCAGCACTGCATGACAAATCCACGTAGTGCATTGGCGTGAGAGAAATACAGTCCTCTCACGAATCGTGTCTTGCTTACTAGCCGACTTTGGATCTACTGATCCTCTCAAAGTTGTCTCGCTCATAGGCAGACTATATTCTGAATATTTTTCATGTCTCCTTCTTGTCTTGCTTTCATTACTTAGCTTATGCATCAAACAAAAATTATATAGTTTGCTTTCAATTGTCACGTCTTGTAACTTACAAATTAGAAAAGATTAAACATCTACAACTAATCGCGAATTACGAGAGTGGCAGATTAGCCACGATCTAGAACACTTTTGATGATGTCATGACATTAGATCAAATATTTGTACCCCTTGGTACTTGGTTGATCTTCTTGGCTATTCGTGGAGCACGACTGATTTCATGTCGTGTCGTGTCGTGTCATGTTGCTTTTTGTCAAAGTTTTAGAATTGAAAGCTAGCAAAGTTTTGGCATTAGAAACAAAATGTTTCTTCATGAACTTCATGAGTGATAGGATCAAACAGTTTGTAAACTTTAGACTCTTTAGCATACCCAATGAAAATACACTTCAATGGCTTTGCATCCAGCTTCTTTCTAGTTTCATCAGAAACTTTCATATATGCAAGGCAACCAAAATCTCTTAAGTGCTTGATAGATGGCTTGTGACCACTATAAGCTTCTTCGGGAGTTATACCTACAAGACTCTTCATAGGAGAATGGTTTTGTAGGTATCATGTTGTCTTTTTTGCTTCAGCCCAAAATGATTTGGGCAAGTTCTTGGCCTTCATCATGCTAAGTGCACACTCCACCAAAGTTCTGTTTTTCCCAAATACACTAAGGAACTATTTGAGTGAGGGCACGAACAGGCAGGGACCGCCACAAGCTTGGAGGACGCCCGTCTCCTAGAGTTGGGGTCAGATCGTTCTCCCAAATCTCTCCACGACTGCAAGCGATGCTTCACGGCTGAGGTTGCCCTAGTACTATGGAGCTACTATGAAAAACTTGGCCAAAAATGATGACCGATTTGGCAGAAACAACCACCTCCAAGTTTAGCAAATGCTTGCTACCAAAAAATGGCATTTTCAGATTTTGATCGGCTTCAAGATAGCTTGTGGGCTGGAACTGAAGCTACAGTCACTTCCATTGATAGTCAAAACATAGTGTTCAAGACGAGTCATGCTTGATTTGGTCCACTATCGGCTTCAAACCAGTAGAAAACAAATTTGCAAAAATTTTCTAGTGAAGTTAGCACAAAAATGCACTAAAGGAATCCCAAAAATGAGCAATAGAAGCAGATATGGGCTCCAAAAACAACAACTTTTGCATGACTGGAACAACGCCAATGAAGCTGATGGAATGCTCCAATCCACTAAATTTCAACTTCTCCAAAACTTGGCCTTCCTCCACTATCGAGCTACCATGGCTCTGATACCATTTTGTTGGAACCTCAGAAGCAACTATCCACACTTTGATTGGCACCAGCTCCAATCACTGATTCCAAACAAGTGGATGAAACACACACACACACACACACACACACACACACAAAAGAAATGAGGAGGAGCAAAGAACACCAAAGCTTGTCATTACAACTAACAAGTTCTCATTCCAAAAATGTTGATAAGTACAATGGTAAATTTTGGGTCACCAAAGGACCATAATATATTCAAAACTTATCTACTCAACTACTACACTAATTTTTATGGTTTTTCTTAATAATGAGTTGCTCGGTGCACATGGGTTACACTGACCTCTGTACAAGACTCACAAATTCACGGACACAGGCCATCGGTGGTAGCCATATTATACAAGTTGGCATATGACTACAAAATTGGGACCATAAACAAACTTGTTACTACAAACACACATGAGTTCTAACAAGTTTGGCTCCCATTAGTCTCTATGTGTGTTGATTTTGTCCTCATCTTAGTAGTCTTCATGTGGCCTTTACATTGGTATTAGAGCTTGCGGTTTTGAATGGGATTGAAAGCATTTTTACATTAGATTGGAGGTCGATTAGCATTCCGGATTGGAAATGCTGATTTCTCAAGTGAAGTTCAAATATAGATTCACTTATTCCTATTTGTAGCATGCTTTTTGAAACTATGGTACAATGCTTTTCTACATGGTTGATTTTGGTTAAAGGTGCTGAAAATTAGTGTGAATTCTACATAATTTCTTGTTTTCTTGAGGAAGCTTTTAAAGGTTGTAGAAGTATCTACCTGAGTAGATCCATTAGCTTGTCTTGTTGTCTAAATCTGCTTATTTGAAGTTTGAATAACTTGCATGACTCCATAATGTCTTTTTGTCAATCACTCTAGCAGTAGGTATGTGAGTGCAAGAAACACAAATGTGTTGTTTGCAATAATATCATCTCTACCAAGTAACTATAGAAATATTATTTTATGAGTTATGAATTTTTATTAGGACAACTATAGTATTGATTGGCTTTGACATATGTATCCAACGTATACTCCTCGTAGTTTCTACTATAGACTAGTTCTTTTTTTTTTCACAGAGTTTCAAATATTCAGAAACTATTCCCCTATAGAGAGTTTGCAAAAAGCTAGATCGTAGTCTAAAAGCTAATCGGGGATTTTGATCGCATACCTTACTTCTTTAGCTCATATGTCATAAACACAATAGCCACACTAAAGATAACTTTTTCAGAAACTATCTACCTATAGAGACTTCGCATCATGCACTGTGGTTGTAGCAGTAACGCACATGATCTTGGATGATGTAAATATAGAAGGGTAAATAAAGAGAGAGCCTTAAAGGAGGAGCTGAAGCTGCAAATGGAAATTAATATGGAGGTAGAGATGGAGATGGAGTTTATGCTAGATCTGAAAATGGAGTTTATGCACCTGGAGTTGCAGTTGGAGCTAGAGAAAATTACGTTTAGATTCTTTATGTTTCTTCGTGTATGTGTTTGTGTTCAAAGCACACATCACCTATAGGCTAGGAGCTTTTTCACCCTCATATATTTACAACATCAAAAAAACCATAGGCATATGCGTGCAATGGCCTCTCTTGTGTACAAACCTTTGTAAATAATGTTAAGCATTATTGATGTTTATGTTTTATATTTATTTGTGTATGTGTTTATGTCAAAATGCAGGCAATGCTCGACAGATATGTGTATCCAACGTTGGATGTATCGGTACACATCTAACGTATCCATACGCATCGGATCCCCTATCCCTTGTTGGGCACCAATGATGCATCATACAAAATATGTACAATACAATACAAAGTAGGAGCTCAATCCATATGCGGACAAGTAAATAAGTGTGTAGTTTATACAATTATGAAGCTGAAAAGTTGTAGAAAGTGAATTGCAAAAATATTGAAAACCATACGAGTACATGGTCACAACCCGTAGAACCCGTAGTAGGCCTACAAGTCTAAAACCAAATGTGCCTGTAACCTATTGAAATCATTTTGAGACAGTTACAAATATTTCATCTTATATGTCCACAGGTCTAAACCTATCGCATTGGATCCTCTATCCCTTGTTGAGCACCAGTGATGCATCACACAAAATATGTACAATACAATACAAAGTAGGAGTTCATCGGACAACTAAATAAGTGGTGTAACTTATACAATTATAAAGCTGAAAGTTGTAGGAAATGAACTGCAAAAATATTGAAAACCATATGAGTACATGGTCACAACTCCTAGAACTCGTAGTAGGCCTACAAGTCTAAAACCAAATGTGCATGTAACCTATTGATATCAGTTTGAGACAGTTTAAAATATTTCACATGTTCACAGGTCTAAAAGCCTATCTCACGCTGCCTACAACTTGTCATTAATTACTTGAATTCTATAATCCTATGATACTTCCAATGGCATCAGGCGATACAAGATCCTTAGGTACCGCTGGTAGTTGGTACAACTTAATAGTATCAAAGTGTGGGAAGTAGAATAGTAGAGATTTTAGGAACTCTTTGCACAAGCTTGGTTATCAACAATCCATATTACAATAGCTCATGTCGTTTTCAAGGTCAGGAAATAGCTCAATACATGTCATGATTTCTCAATATCCTCGATCTTGGAGAATATTTTGCATCTTGAATTTCGACAATCTTTCTATATCAATTGCAATGAATGTAATCTTATATGCAATTATTCTAAGAATTATGTGTGTTGCATTTAGAATTCCTATCAATTACAGAATATTGAAAACTGATCATTGTTTTTCTTAGAAAATTTAATAAATGGTACAATTGCAATGTTATGAATTTTAATTTGTTATTTTAGTAAAAGTCAATTCTTTTTTATGGCACATAGAATTTCATTTTAGAACAAAATTTCGTACATTTTTTTTTTTGTAAATGTTTTCAATTTGTTTTTTTTTTACAATGACTAATACATTCTGATTGTTTCATCTCTTGCTGTTTATTTCCATAGTTGAAATCTGCATCAGAAAAAATTAGAAATTTAGTCACTTTGACACAAGGCAAATACTATTGATTCGCACTATAGGTCTTGTGTTTTGGCATAAGGCGAATAATATCTATTCCCATTAAATACTTAGCAGAAACATCTTTCGAAAAAAAAAAAAAGTAATTGTTTTCTTGGAATAAACAAAAATCAAAACACATGGTCAATTGCCTAATAAAAATGCAACTAGGAACAAAACAAATGTTAACTGAAAGACGTAGAGTTGCGAAAAAAAACCTTTTCCAAAAAAAAGAAAACAATTTATGTCGTATGTCTATGGATGGTCTATTTATGTTGTATGGAAATTATCTAACAAATGAAATGTTGTTCTACGTGTGGAAATACAAATTTATTTAAGAAAGAACATAATAAAAAACTTCAAATTCGAATAAAAATGTCCCACCATATGCAATAGCTTATACTTTTTTTATGGAAATATACATGTATAAATGAGAAACAGAAACATTGGTATACATGTAATTTATGTAAAACTTATCCAGATAGAATAAAGTACATAATATTTTCTTCGCCTTCATATGTGCGCTCTCTTTTTAAGATACATGTGTTTTTCAAAAGTCTTATTGCTTGCAATTTGAATAGATATACAAATGATAATGATAAAGAAGAACTGCAAAGCGTGCTACGACAGAATATTTTGCACAATCCGATATCAAGAACTTTTTTTAGCTTATATGAATATAGTTCTGAAACTCAAGTGCTACCATTTATATCATTAGCTTCGTTTCAGAAAATGTTAAAAACTAAAATACATGGATTCAAGAACATGGAATATGATCCATTTGAACGTGTATATATATTATTCCAAGACGTAACGCTCTGTAGCAAAAGACAAGATATTAAAAAAGATGACACACACACACACACACACACACACACACACACACACACACACACACACACACACACACACACACACATATGTATATTCGAATTTATGAATTAGAGAAATAACACATGAAAAAAAAAACATCAATATTTAGAACAAAAGTTTTTAGATTATGTCGATTACATAAAAATGAGAGTTTTTTCATTGTTTTTGCCATTTACTCTATTTCCACCATATTTATTTATAATGTATCAAATACGACAAGCGATCTTAAACAACAAAGGTGTCAAAAGACATTATCGATTTCGTTAATAAATATCCATATAAAAACGAAGAACAAATTTTTAGAAACGTTTTGAAATTCACTTGTCACGTGAAATGCCAGACACACCATCATGGCATAGACAAAATTTTAAAGATTTATTAAAAATGGTGACACATTGAGGATTGTCAGATTTTTTTTTAACATTGACAAGCGATGAAACAATTGAATTACGATGGTCAGACATTTGACAAATAGAAGTAGTGAAAAACTATAATATCAATTTATTGGAGAAATTGTTTGATTAAATGTTCATTGTTTTTTGTTAAGAGATTAGAATAATTTATGATTGGTTACTCTTGAATAAGAATTTATTTCCAGTTAGAGAGTAAATTATAATTGTGTATTTTTAATCCATTTATATTTTCTTTTTTATCAAAAATGTTTTAGACCCACATTAAGATTGTACGTCTCTGATTGATTTCAGAAGTGAATCAAGTAGAAATTTTAGCAAAGTATTTATTAAAGGTGAATTTAAGTTGTGATTAATTTGAAATCACCTGTGTGATGAATAGTATGAGAACTCTTAATAAACAAATATGTTTTGTTGAGTACAGTAAGAGAGTGTCGAAATCTGGTGGATTTCCTATTCATGTAATTTCATCTTTTACAACTTAATTAATAAACTTTAACGGAGTAATGCTAAAAGCCAGTGACATGGAAAGGAAAAACGGTTAATCATTTTCTATGTGTCTAAGGAATTTTTTGCATCTTAGTTAACAAATTTTTCGGGGGACCAAAAGATCTAAGGGAAGAAGAAAAGGGAACATCGGTGCCAATAAATGATTTTGTGTTATGTAATTTGGATTTTTTGTTAGTCCCTGTGGAAAAGTTGCATAATACTAGTTATAGAGTAATTTCATAGTAAAGTTGATTAATGGATTTCATTTAGTTGAATTCATGTTTGATATTAGGTATGACCATGAGAATGATCGTAAATTTTAATATGATTTGGATGAATAAGGAATGTATGGATCACATTCAAGTTGTTAGTACAGTAAATGGCTTTCTTGATAAAGTTTTTACTAATCAAAAATACTTAAAATGTGACAGTTATCCATGTGTAGAGCCTTATGGTTGGATCATCCTTTTGCAGTGGATTATTATCAATCTGGAAATAAATTTATGGATTCTCTAGTGTCTGGTTATAATGATATGTGCCTATACTCGGTATAGGAATTCTAGATTGATTCTTTGGATCTCTAGAATATCAGATATGGCAGTCAAGGATTGTCTGGAAGGAGGAGTTGGTGGTATGGGACATCAGTAATTTCGGAAAGAGAATTCTAGGACTGTAAAGATCTGAGTACCAATGGTAAGTTTGAGTACCTATTCGTGATATGGGAAAAATTAGATCATTGGTACTGTCACTCATATTGAGAATATCTAGAAGACAAGTCCTGCGTATAATAGAGTGAATCATATTTGGAAGGCACTTATTATTGACTTTTCACAATTCTAATATTTTCATTTGTCATCTCTCTAGCTAACTTTTATAAGAAATTGAGAATTTTTTTTAAATGGAGAGGTGAAGTGATGAGTAAGATTCTATTAAAGGACCTATCGGTTGCACAGATTTGAGAGAAATTCTCTAGGGATTGTATTGGAACAATCTAGAACTAGAGATGGATGAAAATTAGAAATCATTATAAGTAGTATTGAATAAGATCAGAAGTCACTAATCCTAGGTTGTGTGGGATAGAAGTGAATTTGATCATTGGGATGTTTGTGTTTAAATCAACCTAATCTTAGTTGGAATACTAGGATCATGGAGGGGTTGATGAGAGAAATTTTGTACGAAGTTGTAAGTGGGTTGGAAAACTCTTGAGAGAGGATGTGTTCCTAGTCTCAGAGATTTCCCAGATATGTTATTTACTCACAAGAAATAGAATTCTTTTGTAGCTGAGTTACAAGATTCTCAGTGGAATATGAGAGTAACATATGCAGATTCCGGAGAAATCTGCCAGATAAAACATATGTGCTATGTACTAGGTCATAGTGAGATTATTCTCATATGTGCACGTTTAATCTTGTATGGATCTACTATGTATTCCTAGTTGCTAGGGTTATTTGGTGCACTTAACCTAGTCAGTAAACATAGACATATGATCAAGTATTGTTGAAATAGAGACTTGCAGAGTTAACAAATCTTTCTGAGAAAGACTTATATGCTAACTAAAAAAAAGTGATTTGGATAAGGATCTAAATGTGGTGTTATACATGTATAATTAAGATCTGCACCTAGACATTTGAGATTTCTAAATCATTGGCAATTAACTTGAGTAGTTGATTACTCCATGATGAAGTTAATTGGTAAACCGATCAGTGTGATGTGGATTCATTGAGAACTAATAATTTTTTATTTATATTACTTGTAAGACGCATAATTAGTGAATCATCATGATATATCAGTTATAATTATGTGCATTGGATATATAGTATTCATGGTGTTAGCAACTGTGCTAACACAGAGAAAATAAAAAAATAATAAAACTCCGTGGCATGTGTTTTGTAAGACCACGTATGAGTATATGTCAATAAACTTCAAGCCATGGCATGTGTTTTGTAAGTCCATGAGTAGAAGCTTAAATAATAATAAAATAGCTTAAACTTAGATTTAGAACTTAGACTTAGGAAACTTAAGATTAGAAATATTTTATCTTAAGTTGTCCTAAGTTAAGAAAATTGAAGTTCGAAATCCTAAGTTAGAAGTTCTAAAAAGGCTAGGAACAGATTAGTCCCATAAGTTAGTAGACACTTATGGAAGACCCTCCTTGCCATAAAAGGAGAGGTATTTGCATTGTAAATAACACTTTTGAAATTAAGCTATCTTGCTCTCTATTTTGGAGAATTATCATTCTATTTCATTTGTGTTCCCCTTGGAAAGGTGCATAGCTTGAGGGAAGGTGCTTGGGCCTCCTCTTGCCTCCTTTTCATCGGTTTTTATTGTGGCATGTTCATTATTGCTTATTTGTTTAGTATTAGCCGCAATCTCATTTTATTACCCTTCGGGTGTTAATCTAGGATTAGTCTAGTCACCTTGCTAGTTGGGTAAGCCTTAGCAAGGATTTTTATTGTTGTTACTAATTAGTTTATTTCCGTTTCGGGCACTAGTTGGGTAAGCCTTAGTGCTCTCATTCCTGTCCATATTTCTGTTGAAGCTTATTGTAGAAACTTAAAAGGTGGATGAATCTCTACATCTCTATACTACACTCGTAAGTAGATCTAGCCACCGCATTCACTAGAATTACTTTTGGATAGAGTATTCCTTAGTTAAGGAATGAAACTCAATTCTTTGATGATAGTATCCTAGAGAGCTCAATTGGATAATGAATCATAATGAATCCGAGAATAATAACTGAATCGATATTCAGTAGGACTTTGGGTATCTAGATTTGATTCTAGAGTGTAATCTAAAGTTTTTGTAGTTAAAGATAATTATCATTTGGTAGGCGTTCAGTCTTTAATTACCAGTGGTTTATAGAACTTGGAATCTTGCACTTCAGTTAAAGAACCATGTTTGAAGAATATTCCTAAATCTTGTATTTTCTTAATGGAAAGATTTTGGAATGATTCTTACTTTTCCTGAGTTATGTCGGACTTATACTCCAGTATCCTATAAATGATTATGGTTTTGGATTCCAAAAAATTATGATTGATGAATCATATGAATCTAAATATTTATGATTGATGAATCTTAAATAGATACTTAATTATTGTCAATGGATTCAAAGAAATGGTGATGATTCTTGAGTGTGATGATTAATTCTTGATCTATTATTTGAGTAAGAATTCAGATCAGTGTTTTTGAATCTCTCTACTCCAGTATTTTAATTAAGAACCTATGGATCTCACAGACATTATTTTATTTATCTAGTGGATGTTATTCTGCTACAGTTTATGGTCTGCAAATGCTTGAGTACGGTTTTTTCATTTGGTTCGATCTCCAGTTATCCTAGGAGACAGACAAGTCTATTAAGATGAATAAATATTGTTTTCTGGCATTTGGTGTTAGAAATAAGAGCTTTTAACTCAAAAGAGTATCTGGGATACTCGGAGTTGAGTTTTAATCATCTATATCTTAATGATTCTCCTAGAGATTCTAGTTGAATGAATTATCATATCTTAGAATTGGATTCTAAGGATAGTTGTACTTGGAAGTTTTTTATAAATTGTCTGCCAAAGGTTGTGGATAATTTAATACTGTAATTATTATTTCTTTTCTTTAACTTTAATCTCCTAAGTTAGGGGTTATTTCACTCAGTGGTTCATGTAAGTGTTTTACATGAAGGTGATGTTACTAACTTGTGTTGAGTGTAACGTAGTTGAGAAGTTTATTGCTTAGTGTACTTTTTAAACTTGAGTCATACTCCAGAACAGAGATTAACGATTGGAAATAGGTTTATCTCTGAGTACTTGTTTGATATGGAAGTCAAACTAAGAATAATGATTTCCTCGGTTAATACTATAAGTTAAAGAAACTGCTCTTGTAATTCTTTCCTATCTTGAAAAGCTTCTGAAGGATAGAAGCAGTTTAAGGAGGGAAGAATGTTATGGCCATATTCGGTTAAGGACCTGGAATAATGCTAATATGGTAGATCGGCCCTCCAATGTTCGAGATTATTGGTCACGCCGAGATTTAATTCCATGTTGAGGCCTGTTTGTGACTAATTACCTTGAGAGGACCCAGACACTCTAATTGAGACATATGGAGTATTGCATGTCTGTGTGACAGATATAGGCAGGAGGACTGCATGAAGAGATGTGATCTATTTATAGTTGACCTGCATGGGGGTTGCATGGTTTCATGCACATGACTCTACTCTCTATATAATGAGGTAGGGATTCTCTCGTCGACATATTGGGTTTAGGTTACCAGCTTCTCTCTTCTCCTCTTGCTTTACATAGCATGGCTTGGGGGCTAGATCCAGGTTTGATCTAGGATTGGTTGGGCAGTTTGGCTCCGTAGTCTCTCTTATTGTGTTCTCATATCCTCATCTTAGGGGGTTATCCTTTATGGTCTTTACAATGAGAAATCAGAAAAAGCAACAAAAATTGTTCATTTCTGCCAGATTTGGTGAAAAAAAAGGCAATTTTGTCATCAGACTTGATAACTTCTTGCTCTCTGAAAAAGAACCTTCGCCAAGTTGCATACAGGATCGATTTCATACAAGGTATCTTCAGATTGAAGAGCATAGATTGATTCCTAGCAGATCTTCAGAAACAGAACAAAAACAATCAGAAAACCACCAAAAATCCTAAAAAATAACCTTCGTCCGATCTACTACACATAGGTGTGATTCAGATCTATAAACTGTGAGGTCGATACCAAAAATAGAAGGCCAAAGTGACCGTCCATCTAGTTGTTGGTAACCTTTTGTGGAAAACTTATACCTTTCTAAAAAACTATCAATTCTCTGAGAACAACTTTCGTCTAAATCTTCGCCAGAGTCAGTGTCAGTTCGACTTATTATTTTTGATGATCAGTGAGGTCGGCGACAAGGCCATTTGTCATATTGATTTATTTTCGTCAAAAATGTCACTTTTTGCAAAAATAACAATATTACTCTTGAACTTTCACCTACTTTTCTAAGGATTCTAATCGTAGTATGTCATCATTTTGGAATTCAGCGATAGTTAGATCTGTTAGGATCATCCAAAAAGTCTAATTTTATCTTCGCCAAGCTGCAAAAACCTTATTGTTCGTCTGAAAGAACCTTCGCCAATTCTACCCTAGTTTTATATGTGTCAGATTTATCCATTGTTAAGTCGACGGAGATTGCTTTTACCATATTTGTTTAAAACTAGCCAGATCAGTGATTTTTTATCCAAAACAGTAGTAAAAAACCTTCGTTGAGTCATTTTTCACCTAGGAAACCCTCGCCCATACTATTCTTAGGTTTTGATCTACCAAATCTAGCCACTGTCAAATTTTTGGGACATTTTGTTACATTTTTTATTTGATTCCGAAAAAGCTTGATTTTAGAAGTGTCGATCGCTTGATCAAAGATCTTTTTAAAAAAAATATCAGAAATCTGATTATTGTCAAGTGATAGAATTTTTACAGATCTGATCTGAGATAGAATTTGATTGAAAAATCTAGATCCAATGTCATTGTCTGATTGAATTGATTCACAATGAACGTTCCACCAATTGTCGTTAGAAGGTCACCGCGATTAGAGATACCAAAGTATAATGGGTAATCTGATCTTGTTAGATGTCTCAAAATCTATTCTGAATCATGTGGGATATATGGCAAAGTTTTTCCACAAGATAAACTTAAGCTATTTCCTATGGCCTTAACTAGAGCAGCACAAGATTGGTTTTATAACCAAAACTAGCGAAGTGTGCCGGTCGATGACGGACGGGGGGCGACGATCTTCATCTGCACACTTGTAAAAATAATGTATATATATTGAATACCATCTGCATATTCAGTGTGTGAAGTATAACAACATAAGAACGAAACATCACTGATAACTAGAGACGGACATTGTAGATGCTTTTGCGCATCGATTCTTTTTCTTCTAGATGTATTGTCAGTAATAGGTTCGTCACCTTTAGAGATTGTGTAATTAGCTTTGTGAAGCACGTGGTTACGTCTGCTATTGTCTTGTGCTCACCTACATTATTGACCTGTATATTTCGCTATACTTAATCTAATTATAGCTCTGTTTGTTTTGCATTCAGATTTGTATCAATATTGTAATGCTCTTCTACATTCTGTCTGGCTTTCTTGTTACTTAATCTGGTAGTCTGCTCTTCATGAATTTTTATTAGTCTAGCTATTCACAACTAATATTTAGTCTTGTTTTTCGCGACTAATGCGCAACTGATTATTAGTCTAGCTCTTCGCGAATAATTCGCGACTAATATTTTGTCTAGTTGTTCACGACAAATTATCTTTCTGATGTATTTGATGCTTAATGTTTGACTATGTAATCAGATTGAACGTGATTTCTATCACTAATGTTCTGTTTGAGTCTGATAGGCATAGTCATGCTTAAGAAAAGAGTGAGATAGGTTATTCCGCTGCACACGAACATTTTTCATTCGAGTTCATTTCTTTTTCGAGTTTCAAGTTTGTTACGTTTTCGTGTTCATTTTCTTTTCGAGTTATCTTTTTTCAGACCCCTCTTTTCAACATGGTATTAGATCTAATTTCTGTAGCCTAATAAGCTTTCAGAGTAACAAGACTCTACTAGCCGATAGAATAGTTGTCTTCTTGTTTTGTGATTTCACACCAAATTTTCATACTTAAGTCACTGATAGTTATTCCTATCACCTAGACTAATCTTCCACATGGATTCCCAAGGGAAAGCCAATCCTATCATGGACAAGCTTGATGGAGCCAATTACCATTTGTGAAAATGTAAAATAAAAACAGTGCTAATGGCTAAAGAATTGTATGACATTGTTACAGGTGCAGAAGAGAAACCCGAAGCTGACGATGCAGCAATCGCCAGATGGAAGCTGAAGGATGGCAAAGCATTTGCGATGATTATCCTCAACATTTCGGATACTCAAATTGGCCATGTGTCCAAAGCCCGGACATCCAAAGAAGTTTGGAACATCTTGAGCACATCATACAAAGTGCGAGATATAGCTTCCAAGCTACATCTCAAGAAGAAATTTTACTCTCTCAAGATGGCAAATGGTGATTCCTTGCAGTATCACATCAACCAATTCAAAAACCTGCTAAAGCAAATGGCCGCTGTCGGATATGTCATAGACGATCAAGACACATTGAATGCAACTGCTTACAATCTTGCCAAACTCATACGACAACTGGGTGATGATCATCACGACACATCCAAAGCTGACTCTTTTAAAAGTCATCACAATGTTGTTGCAGGAAGACACGCGGAGGAATGAAGCCTCCAGTTTCTCAACTGATTCTCACACTTAGTACACCAACAAGAGCATGACTAAGCAGAAGAAGAAGAAAGACCCAAAGCAATCAAAGCAAGACCATAAACCAGCACAGCATAAAGAACAGTCAGATCCACAAACAAAGAAGAAGTTGTTCTGCAGATACTGCAAGAGAAACAACCAGGAGATTCAAGACTACCGGATACTGCAAGCAAAGAACAACAGCAAGGGACAGTCGAATCAAGTGGCCAATGTAGCTACAGAAGTTTCACAGCCCATTCAAGAAGCGGATCATGATGCCTTCATGACCAGCCACCAAGGAACATCCAGCGACAGTTCTTGGTTCCTGGATTTCGGTGTCACTCAGCATATGACCAATCTCATTGGCTGTTTTGAGCCCTATACACCCTACAGTACCAACAAATACGTTCACTTTGGTGACAATAGCACACAAGCTATTAAAGGTGAAGGTACTGTGAGATTGAGCTTTGCAAATGATCAATTTAAGCTACTTTCTAAAGTCCTATATGTATCCAATTTATCTACACATCTGCTCTCTATAAGCAAAATCACAGATCTAGGACATAAAATAGAATTCAAAAGTGATCAGTGCAAAGTAGTTGATAGGACAGGCAAGATCCTAGCACTCGGAAAGAGGCATGGATACTTGTATAGATTAAGTCATTGCTTTTCTGCCTCTAGTCAGGCGCTCAGTACTTCTATTCATGCAAATAAAAGTTTACTTTGGTATTATAGACTTGGTCACTTGAATCATGCTGCTGTACAACAAATGTCTAAACATTCTATTGTTCTTGATCTAGACTATCCTAGTGATAAAGTCGAGTTACCTGTTTGTCAAGACTGTTTAGTTGGTAAACAGACTAGGAAACCATTTAGATCAAGCCATCAGCATACTGCTAGAGGATTGTTAGACATTGTGCATTGAGACATTTGTGGCTCGATGAAGAATCCTTCTCTGAAGGATGCAAAGTATTTTATAGCTTTTATTGATGAATTTTCCAAAAGGACTATGGTGTACTTTATCAAGAAGAAATCAGAAGCTTTCCATTGCTTCAAAATCTTCAAGGAGCGTGCAGAAAAAGAGACTGGAAGGACGATCAAGGCCCTGAGGTCTGACAATGGTGGAGAATACATCTCTACTGAATTTAAGGAGTACTGCCAAAGCCAAGGCATTGAGCAGCAATTCATCACTCATTATAGTCCTCAGTCTAATAGCTTAGCCAAGAGGAAGAACCTTACTCTGGTTGAATTAGCTAAATGTATGCTAGCACATGCATCGCTGCCCAAGAGCTTCTGGGCCAAAGCTACTCACCGATAGATCCAGGCCTGCGTTTGTCAAAGGACCAATGTCTCCAGACCAAACAGGAAGAGGAGCAAATGAGAGAGTATCCTTATCGATCGATACTTGGATCTCTCATGCACGCAATTGTCTGTACAAGACCTGACATCTCTTTTGCAGTAAGCTCACTCAACCAAAATATGGCTAATCTTGGCATTACCCATTGGAAGACTCTCATAAGAGTCATGAGGTATATCCGAGCTACCATGGACCAGTGCATCTGCTATGGAGATGTCAGCAAGAAATTTGGCCTAAGATTTTTTGAAGGACTAGCTTTGCCAATTCCACAAGCACAACAAGCTCCTCGTGCTAATTTAATGGAACCAGAGCCTTATAATGCTAATGAGCAATGGAATCACAGTAATGATCAAGAGATTAGTCCTTCAGAGCAGTATGCTACCTATGTTGTTGTGCAACAACAAGCAGCAAGACAATGGGCCATAGCACCACTTGGATGCTTTTGCATGCGGAGAGAACCATAGAGTTGCAGAATGTCCGAACAAACAGAAGTTTGTTCCATTCTGTCATGAATGCGGTTTTAGACATTGTTACAAGGATTGTCTAACAAGACCAAAACCACCACCAGTTACTGTTCTAGTGAATATGATTATGATCAAGCAAAGACCAACAACTCAGCCTATTGAACCAAGTCTATCTTTGATGGTTGTTACCAGAGGTCAGAAGCAGAAAGAAGTTCTAGTTGATCCAGTACCTGCTGAATCTATACCAACTACAGAAATACCGACTGCATCAGGGGCGTATCCGAATCTCAACTCAAAAAAGAAGAGATACCAGAATATGAGACAATGGATTAAACAATTGCAAGAAAAAGAGGAATTATAAGCAGCTAAAGTAGCAGCCAAAGCCCATTCTTCACTAGTGCCGCCTTCGAATTTACATAATCCACAAATAGATGTTAATACTCAATTTCTTCCATGAGATGTTCCAACAAAATGGTAGCACATGGTGTGCTACTCTTTCTATGCCACTACATGATTTTTTAAGAACGAGAATGACAGTTTGATGCATATTTAAAATTTTGACTATCCATCATATTCTAAATAGGTCCATCACAAAATACTTTGTTACTCTATAAATACAGGTTTACGTTTCTTTTCTTTTTTAAACTGTCCTTGAAGTTGTAAAAGTTAGCATGCCGGCGTGCTAGTCTGCAAATTTTTTATTTCAAAAACATGAAGTTTTTTTGAAGAACTTTTTGAAAAAATGAAATTTTTTTTGGAGCTGATTCGGCTAGCATGCCGGTGAGCTAGCCAAGTAAATTATGAAATAGAAAACCTATTTTGACACATTTGAGAACCAAATTTTGAGTAAAACTATTATTTCGAAATATTTATTTAAACCTCCCAACATAGTAAGCCGACGTGCTAAGTAAAACGAGTAAGAAAAAATTTACAACCTTTAAAGATAGCACGCCGACATGCTATATGAAATGAAAAACTTATTTTGCAACCAACCAAGGTAGCACGTCGGCATGCTATATGAAATGAATTTTTTTTTTAAAGAAAGAACTACAGAGATTACTTGAAGCCGATTTCATCTATGAGATCGAGCATACTAAATGGATTTCGCCGATTGTTGTCATTCCTAAGAAGAGTGGGAAGATGAGAATTTGTGTGAATCTCAAAGCTATGAACAAATGCACGTGAAAGAATCACTTTTCATTACCCTTTACTGAAAGCATATTGGACCGCCTTGCTAGAGCAGAAGCCTACAATTTTTTGGATGGATTTAGTGGTTACAATCAAGTCAAGATCGCACCTACGTATCGTCATAAAATAGCTACAGAACGATTGGATGATTCAAAATTCTTACAAATGCGTCATGAGGCTTTACATAAACTATGTGAAACCAGATTGATGGTAGTACATGCATTAGCAACAAAGAAAGCTCATCGCAAGGCATGACACGATCACCGCTTACACAAAAAAGATCAGAAGGAAGGGGATCTAGCCTTGATGTATAAAACCAAGCTGATCAAAGAGAAATTGAAGTTTACAGGTGAAGGACCATACAAAGTGAAAGAAATATTGAACTATGGAGCCGTTATTTTAGAATACTTGGATGGAAAACGATTTG
The DNA here is from genome assembly GCA_029204225.1 of Diphasiastrum complanatum. Lineage (NCBI taxonomy): Eukaryota > Viridiplantae > Streptophyta > Lycopodiopsida > Lycopodiales > Lycopodiaceae > Diphasiastrum > Diphasiastrum complanatum. The sequence goes on from CM055101.1 coordinate 32,521,563, forward strand.
ACACTCCAATGAATGGCAACCGATTATGCAAGTTTTGGCAGCCAGTTCAACTTGCATGATCCAACACCTTATTACTTTTACTTTTGTAGTTTTACAATCTTGTTGTTTTATACTACTTAGTTGATTCTTTTTTCTGGAAAGTGAAAAAAAAATGATGAGCAAAAGTAAAAACAAGTCATCAGATCAGAAAAAGTTGAAGGAAAGTATTTTCAAAAATCACATTTTGATAGAAAACTAATGTTTTTGATTCAACATTTCAGACAGATCAACAATATGATGTACCAGATCCGACATCAGACACAATCAGGATCGTTCATGCGGTTAAATCTCTGAAGCAATGCCACGGTACCTGACGGATATGAAGAAGATGATCTCTTCAAGGAAGAAGAGCCACAGACAAAATCTCAAAGCCAACCCAATATCTGGATCTACTATTCCTTCTATTGCTGCCGCCACATCCTCAACACCCTTGGATTCTGGTGAAGTCCTTGGAATCCATTCACACCTTGGACGAATGATCCAAACCGGGATGGATCAGAAAAAAGAAATGGAAATACGCATATCTGATTTAGGATCCAAAAATACTTTGATCATCCAGAAAGTCATTCAGCTGGATCAAGAGTTAAAGATTGCTAAACAGCATGAAGCCAAGTCAGAAGCGGAGATGAAAAAGGCCAAACAATTAGCCGACATCTTAGAAGACTATGTGGCAACTCTCTAGGAAACGTCGATAATAAAAGATTATGAGAAGACAATCGCTTAGGTCCTAGAATCGAACTCTTCGATTTCAGTTCCAGTTATGCCTCAGTTCTCGTCTCAACAAGAAGATCAAGGATAATTTGATACACGACTGGCTCAAGGGGCACATCAAGACAATACAAAAGAAGTTACTGAATCCCAAGCCACAAACGAAGGTACCATCTACCTCATGGGCCAAGCCATTATTTCAAAAGTCGAGTACCATCGAGGACCAGATCCAGGCATTCTTACAACAACATCCGCATGAGTCCTTGAGGGGTGGATGGATAATTAAATTTAAGACCTTAGGGATAGAGGCATGAAAAGAATTGGATAAGCAACCTGCATTGGGTGAGCAACCGGATTGGCACATGGTAGTTTTTGAGAAAGCTCCGGATTATATCAGAAGCTATGTTGGAAGCCCTCGCCAATCACACATTGATCCATATTATGTTCCCACGTTGCAACGCAATAAATGAAAAAATTTGGGTGTCCAAATGGATTAAATTAGTATCCATACCCCAAATTGGCCCATAATATATCAAAAATATAATTGGACAACTGTAGTGGATTTCAATAGAGCCCTTTAGGCCTATGCATATGAGTATACGTCTTCACTGTTGGATTATTATTCTTTTTACCAATCGACTAATCAGTTTTAATTTTTATCCATTGTTTATCCAGTTATGTGGATTTTTTCGTGTGTTTACACAGTCTGTAGAATTACAAGTGTTTTTCACAGTCTGCAGAATTACAAAGAGTTTACGACAGTGTCTCTTTTTCGCATTTTTCGTCTGACATAAATCTCGTGTAAAAACACAGTGTCGCATTTTTTGCTTTTTCAAAAGAGCCTCAAATGTTAAGGAAATGACTCTGGAAAAGTGTGGGACAACCCTAAATGAGATTTAAGGGCACCTTATCTTTTTCTCCTTTTTCGCGAAAAAACTCGACAATGTCGCCTGTGGCTGTATTAGTTCATTTCTACAGAGCTACAGTTTTGGTTCATTTATGCAGACAGAACGTTTACGGCCAATTTCAACACTTATCAACAATCAATGACAAGGATCGGATGGATGCCAGCTGATCACCAGCAATTCACGACCTAATTTCCTAATATAAATAGGTGTTCATATTCACACAATTTGACAATCAAATTTCAAGATTATCAGAAGCATTTGAATAGTTAGCTCTCTCTCTCTCTCAAGCCTGCGAGCTTGAACACTCCTGAGCATTCTAGCTCACTTCTTAGAGTTGTTTTAGAGATTGCTATTGCGCTACTGCTTATCAGCATTGCGCTTACTTCAGACTTTCATTTTTAGCCGCTCAGAGATAGGATAGAGTACGCGGCTTCGATCCGCAACTTATTGTACTCATTTACTTTTGTTACATCATTATACTGAATCAATACTATCCTTCATTGCGTTTAGTTTTCGTCTCAGAATGTATGCGTTTTTGTTTTTCTTCTCAACTAATTCGTGACTAATTATTTGTTTGGCTAATTTTCAATGAAGGATAATTTTCAATGCTTAATTGTTTGGCTACGTAGTCACTGTATTACTGGCGATTTCAAAGTTAGTTACTATAAGTTTGAACATGATTTCTATCACTATTGTTTTGTTTGAAATTGATAGACGTAGTCATGCATCGTGAAAGAAGAAGATAGTTTATTCCGCCATGCACGAAAAGTTTTCTTTCTAGACACTCGAATTATTTTCATTCGTTTCTTTTTCGAGTTCGTTTTCTTTTCAAGCTAGACCTATCTTCTGCACACCACTTTCCGACATGGTATCAGAGCAAATTTCACTACTTCTTTATCTAATTCCAACATGATGTCAAAGCAAAAGCTCTAATACTTGATATCTTTCACGATATCAAATTGATATCATACTCTTCAGTTCTTTTCAACCTTTCAGTATCAAAGAATTAATTTTCTATTGTTGGCATTACCACATCTTAGCGTCATCGATACAAACGACAGACTAAGTTCCAAATGGATTCTCAAAGTAAAGTCAGTCTTATCACAGAGAAGCTGAATGGATCCAATTATCATTTGTGGAAATTTAAGATGAAGACCTTGCTAATCATCAACGACTTATGGGATGTTGTTACAGGTATAGAAGTAAAATCGAAAGACGACGACTCAAAGTGGAAATCGGAGGATGGTAAAGCTTTCGCGCTTATTATCCTCAATATATCAGATACACAGATTGGACATATAACTGAAGCTAAAACGTCAAAAGATGTTTGGGACATTTTGAACTCACTATATGACGTGAGAGACGTAACTACTAAGTTACATCTACGAAGGAAATTCTTCACATTCAAAATGTCTACTGGTGATTCTCTTCAAAGTCACATTAACCAGTTTAAGAATCTCTTGCAACAGATGGCCGCTGTCGGGTCAGTCATAGACGATCAAGACACAATTATTACATTGCTTTCAAGCTTGCCCTCTACATATGAGAACTGGGTGATGATCATATCGACACACTCAAATTTAACTCTTACTAGATTTATCACTATGTTGCTGCAAGAAGATAGTCAAAGAAGTCAAGACACTTCGTCTACTTCTTCCTCTCAGGCTCTATATGTCAACAAAGGCTCTAAGCGACAAAAGCAGAAAAGCTCCAAGAAGGCTGCAACGAATTAGAAGACGACTCAAGGTCAAGAACAATCATCGAATCCATAATCAAAGAAGAAGATGTTTTGCAAGTATTGGAAGCGCAATAATCATGAGATCAAGGATTGCCGAATTTCTCCAAGCGAAGAATGCAGCCAAGCAACCTGATCAACAAGCAAACGCATTTTCATCATCTCCCCAGGTCGAAGTGGACGAAGGCACATTCATGGTCAAAGATCAAAGCAAATTTTTGGATGATTCATGGTTTTTGGATTTTGTAGCAACTCAACATATGACCAATCAACGTGAGATCTTCAACTCCTACTAGCCTTACAGCACGAAGAAATTTGTTCATCTTGGTGACAATAGTACTTACACTATTGAAGGTGAAGGTACTGTAAGATTGCAGTTCCAGCATGATCAATTCAAATTACTATCAAAGGTCGTATATGTTCCTAAACTCTCTACAAATCTGCTATCAGTGAGCAGAATTACAGATTTAGGTCATAAGGTAGAATTTGAATCTGATCAATGCAAAATAATTGATAGGAGTAATAAGATCCTTGCACTCGACAAGAGGCAGGATTACTTATATAGATTGACACATTGTTATTCTGAGTCTAGTCAAGTCTTGAAAACCTCTGTTATAGTCAATAAATCATTACTATGACATCATCGCTTAGGACACTTGAATCATGCATCTGTTATGAACATGTCCAGACAATTCATGGTTCTTGATCTTGACTATCCTTCTGGTAAGGTTGATCTCCCTGTCTGTCATAGCTGCATCTTTGGAAAGCAGACTAGGTTTCCTTTTAGATCAAACCATATGCATGCAACAAAAGATCTGTTAGATGTTGTTCATACAAATATATGTGGACCTATGCAAACTCCCTCATTGCTAAATGCAAATTATTTCATTACCTTTATTGACGAATTCTCTAGAAGAACAGTTGTTTATTTCATTAAATAGAAATCAAAGGCTTTCATCAAATTCAGACAATTCAAAGAGCATGCTGAGGATCAAACTGGCAAACAAATCAAAGCACTGAGGTCAGATAACGGGGGAGAATACATCTCCAACGAATTCAAGGACTATTGCCTTAACAACGACATTGAGTAACAATATATCACTTCCTATTCACCTCAGTCAAATGTCATGCTGAGAGAAAGAAAAGAACCTTAGTCGGCAAAGTGCATGTTATCACATGCGACACTTCCGAAGTGCTTCTAGGCTGAAGCTGTTTCAACAGCAACCTATATTCAGAACAAATGTTCTACTAAAGGCCTCTCATACAAAACACCATTCAAAGTTTGGAAAGGTACCAAACCTTCTTTATCAAACTTATGAGTTTTTGGATGTACTGCTTTTGCGCAGATTCCTTGTGATCTCCGGAAGAAGCTCGACTTTCAGAGTATCAAGTGTATTTTTATCAACTACACTACTTCAGATCAAACCTACAAGTTGTTCGATCCCATCAAGTCAAATATATTCACTAACCGGGATGTCATCTTCATCAAAGATCAGTTTGAAGACCTCAAAGGAAAGGGTAATCCCCATGTAGCCGACCTATTAGATTCTCTTGACGCTTTGAGCTTTCCAGTTCCTCAGTCGACTATTCTTATTGAAGGTCCAAGCTCCTCTACTCTTGATGAACAACAAATCAACGGCAAATCAGAAGATGATGATGTTGCAGATCAGCAACTACCATATGATGGAAATAATCAACTTCATGTATTACCGACGTCTGTCCAAGAGGCACTTAGTCAGCTTGATTCAAATATCTATAAAGAAGCTATGAATAAAGAGTATTCATCTCTTATTAAGAACCAGACGTGGACAATTGTCGAATTACCTGCCAGTAGAAATGTGGTTGATTGCAAATGAATTTTCAAAGTCAAGTACAATGTAGATGAAAGCATCAACAGAAGAAAGACATGACTTGTAGCCAGAGGATTATTTCAATGGATGTACAAACAACATATCTCAATGGAGTTATCGAAGAAGACATTTACATGGTCCAACCCGAAGGTTATATTATCGAGAGTAAACACAATTCATCACTTGTGTTCTCCCATGTGTTTGGCTATTGTTCAAACACAATAGGAGGCGAAGTTCATTTTAGCCTTGGTATACAAATCCATAAAGACAGAAAACAGAAGTTGGCCTACATTACACAACAGAGGTACATCTATAACATGTTAGTCAGATATAATCTGATGAATAGCAAGTTAGCTCTCTCACCCATGGAACCAAGACTCAAAGTGTCAAAGGACCAGTGTTCCCAAACAATTCATGAGAAGTAACAAATGCGTGAGTATCCGTACCATTCTATTATAGGATCTCTTATGTACGCCATGATCTGTACCAAGCCAGACATAGCTTTTGCAGTCAGCTCTCTCAGTCGGTTTATGATTAACCCTGGTATAACACATTGGAAGGCTCTTATCAGAGTCATGAGATATCTTCGAGCTACTATAAACTTTTGCATTTCTTATGGAACAGTCGGCAACGACAAACTCAATTTACTCAGTGGTTACACAGATGCAAGTTGGGCAAGAGATGTAGGCACTCGTAAATTCCTCAATAGTATGCACATGATGGCTTTTGGAATATACAATCGCTCTCATGGGAACGAACCCCCGCGTGACAACTAACCTCGTCTCCTTGATGCTTGTGTGCTTGGATCTAGAGGGTTGAGGCTAAGATAGGAAATATCCCACTACAGTAGCTTGCATGACTACAAATTCCACTAAAATTTTCACAGATCTAGCTTGCATATGTTTTTAGCATGCATACTATGAAACCCTCTTTATTCATAACATTCTACTTCTGATTACTCGTTGTATGATCCAAAACTAATCCAAATACAAAATTGATTGCAATATCAAGTTGAATTTAAAGGATGAGCAATCTAGTTTGGCTTTGAGCAATTTATGCTTGTTCATAATTTGTAATTTATGCATATTTTGCTTTTTAAGACATTAAAAGACCAGGCATAATAGTCACAAAGTATCCATTACGTACATAGTAGAGCATGTCCATATGTAGAGGGACGTGTACTTGCACAAACAAGCCATTACAAAGGATATGATCATCCAATATATTATGCAAACAAGACGATTATCCTACAAGAGAGGAATTATTCCACCATTGAGAGAGAATCATTAGAAACGAGACTTTGCCTGAAGACTCAAAAGTTGTGAAGCTGATTGTGAATTTTTAGGTGTAAGACACGATTGGCATGCCTAGACCCAAAAATTGAAACTTGAGAAGTCTATTTTTCATTACACATTCTAATTTGTTTATTGTGAGAAGGGCATTTATCCGAAGTCGTTTTATGCTTTGGGTGTTGAGACTTGAATAGCTGCAAGGCTTTTTTTTAATGTGGAGGCTTGGCATTGGTTCAAATAAAACAAGACCCTATGCCCCTTTTCCAACCGAGCTTGAGTTGTCATTGTGTGGCACATGAGGTGGTAGGGACCCTTTGCCATGTAGAGGCAACTCAAGGTTGCCCGACAAGTTGAGTTCTCGAGAGCAACTTGGGGAAAATGGACCAAAAGGAATCCAAAGAGGCCAATTGAGTTGCGATAGTCCATTAACACTTACTACCACAAGCCTTGGTCTGAAGGGTTTGGATGTCACCTCATTGGCCAAGGAGGCACACAAATGGGCGGAAAGGACCTAAGCACATGCTTAAACTTGGATGCGCATATTGCTAAACCGTGACCCTCACGCAATGATGGATGAGTATCCTTCAAGGTGGAGATATCAGGATGACACCTTTTGATCTCGCTTCCCGTCGCCATTGGGCTTGCATCATCCATCATTGGTGATCTTGAACACACTCCTTGAGTCCTCGTGCAGACTTGTGGCCAAATTGAAACAGCCCTAAAATTGCCATTTAACTCTAACTCGCCTGGAACTGCTCAAATTAACCGTGGTTAAAGTAGGGTTTGGAATTCTTCTCCTTTTCTTAGATTAGGGCTTTTACAGGATGCATGCTTCCCTCTTTGTCTTGAGAGCAGCCGACGATTCCATCGTCGGAGGAGAGGCGAGAGAAAAGTTGAGCAGCGGCGCTGGTGCTTGGAGCTAGATCTGCTACGCGATGGGTAAGGCTGTCTTGCCGATTCCTTAATATTCAAGACAGCCTGCATTTCTGCCAGTAGTGTTGTTGATTGATGCCAATCCGTGAAAATAGCTTGTTCGGAAGCTGTTTATGTGAATTTAGAACCTGGATTTGAGCCTGTGTTGCCTTTTCTGTCTTTTGCACTGAAGTTTTAGGAAGTTCTTCGCCGATTAGGATGTTATTTGAGCAAATGGTGTACGTTATTTATCGGGGATTATTTTTGTGCTCGTATGCGCTTTCAATGGAGTTATGTCGGAGTGATCTATCAATACTTTTGATGGAGCGTTTGCTTTACAAGTTGTAAAGATTGCGTAATGGCTGGTTTGATTGGCTACGCTAGAATGTGCTGTTCCTTCATAGAAGAGTATCTGCTTCTCTTACTTTTATTACTGTCCTGTCTATGTCCTTTTGGAGGTAGTTCTATTTCTATCAATAGCACTATTTTGTGATGCTCTAGTGTTGCTAATTGTTTTTGTAGATCAAAGCAGATGAGTTGCTATGCTTATGCTGCTCGTTGTACCTGAGCAAGAGTTTTTTGCATGAGCTTCATAATGTGAAAAGACAGCAAATGTATTTTGTATTTGGATCTTTATCACTTTTACTGGGGTCTTCTTCTGACTTTTGTTACAGTCAAGTAGCAGAGCCTTCTGAAACTCTCACGCCTGAGAATATGACACAGACAGCAGGCTGAATGAAGTTCTGTGACCACCGTGGTTTTGATATTTTCTAATAAAATTATTAGCGGAGGTGTTCTTGCATGAATTTAGCGTCAGGATTTTTGAAAGGTTGAAGAACTAGTACTGTTGAGCATAGGGTCATAGTAACGATATCAAAGTGGCATGATAGGCACTGTATTTTCAATGCTGATACCTAAAGAGCTATCAGAGGTGAGAATAGTGCCATGTTGTCTATAGGCTGTATGAGTGAAAACAATCGAAGTGTTCTTTGTCAGCTGTTTAGAGCATCATGGGGACCAATTTTCTATATTTAACTGAGAGATAGGATGGATGCTGATAATTGTTCTCGTTCGGAGTTCTTGATCCCTACATCTACGTTTCTGGGAGGTAAAGACCGTTGGCTACTTGTGGCAGGCCAAACGAGACGAAATTATCATGTTGATTATTGCTATTTAATAATGCACTACATTGTTTTTATTCATTTGATTGTGCTTGTTTAAACTTAACACAGCAGAAAGTAACCATGTAATAGATCTTTCCTACCTTTGTGTTGAGGCTCCATTTCTAGACTCTGCGATGAGATAAATCATAATGAAGAACATTAGACAGTTTCTTCTCTTGACTTTATATGGTTTAGGGTTTTGTTCTTTATACTGTGCAGGTAGCAAGCTTTGTGAAAATTAAGCTTTTGTATAAGCTTTTGTCTACAGTGCTATTATTCTACACTATGATGTGTGACGTGTCTCATTGTAAGTTATAGACATGGAGCCTCAAGACAAAGATAGGAAACATGCATCATATGGTTACTTTCTCCTGTATTAAGTTTGAATCAATAATAATCAAATGAACACTGTAGAATCTATATGGTTACTCAGCATAATTGCAAATGTTGAACATATTCTAGTGTGACTGAAGAACAAATCAACTTTCAGGAAAGTGTATAATGGCCTTTGCAGACTTAGAACTTGTTTGGGTATTGCATATGCATGAGCATGTAATTCAAGTTTTAGGTGATTAACAACTTGCGTTAGAAACATCCCATTGACATGATTTTGTCAATTTCTGCGGGCTACTAGTTTGTATGAGTCTTGTGACTTGCATTGGTAGGAACCATGCAACCATGGTCACTTGCATTTGAGTGCTTAGGTGTCAAATCAACATGCTTTTCTTAATTCATGTGGGCTGCCAATTGTGACTTGCATTAGAAGGAATAATACAAGCAGTCACTTCGGTTTTGAATGTCAAGGCACTATGTTGACTTGCTTTTGTAAATTTGAATTCCCCTGATATTGGTGATTATTGTTAATCTAAGGTGTTCTACAATATCAAGTCAAAGGGATTTGTGATGGTTAATTCATGTTACTGGTTTTTGAGCGGACGTATTTTAGAAAATCTGCGTATCTGGTGAGACACATTCGAAATTCATTACGTGAATCAGTTTTTTGCTTTTGCTGGTTGAAAATATTATTTGCGGCTGAAGATCATTGAAATCTGTATGAGTTGAGGGCTGTGTAATTTGCATACCTCCCAGACTTGAGATCAATAAAACTAGCGTTCCACCCTTTGTAGTGCTAGTGAGTTGTTTTTTTCATGTCTTTGACAGCACACATGAAAACTATTTATCTATTTAGGATAACTGTGTCCACTGAAACAAGTTGGTGACAATCTTTTGATTTTCGACTACAAGGAGTGCCCAATGTCTGCTGGCCTCTACTGTAGAGTCTAGACCTGATTAAGAAAGCTTTCTTTCAAATTAGTCCTTTCTAGGACTCTTTGAATGCTGACATTTCAAGTGGTGTTAGTCATTGAAATCTGTTTTATTGTTTCTCACTTAGATAATCAATATGTTTAACAGGTATTTCTCGGGATTCAACACACAAGAGACGTGCAACAGGAGGGAAGAAGAAGTCATGGCGAAAGAAGCGAAAGTGAGACTGCTAACAATTGAATTAGATTGCATTTGCTGTTAAGTCACTCTAGTACATTTGTTTTGTAGTTTTCATGTAACAACACTTGTAGTCTCAGCATGTTCCACTCAAAATGTATGTTTTGTACTTATCTAAGGAGACATCAAGGGTTGTAGCTTTGATGCTGGTTAATAATGATTACTGATCAATGAATGAGCTGCCCACAGGTACGAACTAGGGAGGCAGCCAGCAATGACGAAGCTTTCCAGTAATAAAACGGTGCGTCGGATTCGTGTTCGTGGGGGCAACTTAAAGTTTAGGGCATTGAGGCTTGACGCGGGCAATTATTCATGGGGATCCGAAGCTGTGACCCGTAAGACTCGCATTCTTGACGTCGTTTACAATGCTTCCAACAATGAGCTTGTTCGAACCCAGACTTTGGTGAAGAGTGCTATAGTCCAAGTTGATGCTGCACCATTTCGTCAGTGGTACAACCAGCACTATGGCGTTGACATAGGAAAGAAAAAGAAAGCAGCTGCAAGCAAGAAGGAAACTGAGGTACCTGCTACTCTAGTCAGTGACACTGAATTTAAGTTGATTGAATTTACAGTGCAATATTTCATATTGTTCTGTAGTGTTTTGTGACATTCATGTGGTAGCAAATCTGGATTCTGTTGTGTATGGTGCAGGAGGGAGAGGGTGCGGAAGAGGAAAAGAAATTGAGTAATCATGTGCAAAAAAAGTTAGCTAAGCGACAGGAGGGTCACAAGCTTGACGGACACTTGGAAGAACAATTTGCAAGTGGGAGGTTGCTTGCATCAATTGCTTCTCGACCTGGGCAGTGCGGTCGAGCTGATGGGTATGTGTGTGTGTGTGAGAGAGCGAGAGAGAGAGAGAGAGAGAGAGAGAGAGAGAGAGAGAGAGGTAATTGACCTGATTTACGTATCTAAGGGAAAGTTAGATCTGCAGGAGGTATCTTTTTAGCTTTATGAGTCGTGAGAGTCTTTCGAGACTTATTTTTGTTCTTGAAGGTGTGTATTTCCATTTTGAGACAGCTTGAGCCATGTGAAAGACCTATATCATGCTGAATTCTAGATTGTGCTGCTGATTATTTTGAGTTGCTAGACCAGGTCATGGTGTGGTAATTGGCTTCTGACATTTGTGACACATTGTGCTTATACATCGTTCTCATAGTTATATTCGATAGTACAAAGAGTCATTTGTGTCAGCAAGGTTTTATGCCAACATTTCGCTCACTAGTTGGTATCAACTTTGTAGATTGGACCCAAATGTTGTTAAGTGTAAGTTATTCAATTACTTATGGCATGCTGTCTCTTACTGCACTTGCAGCTACATCCTAGAAGGAAAGGAGCTTGAGTTTTACCAGAAAAAGATTCAAAAGAAGAAAGGGAAAGGAGCTGCTTCTGCTGGGCCCTGAATGCATCCAGTTTGATTATTGGATGTAGGTCAAAATAGTAAAACATTTTCTTTTGAAATAGTAATTTTTTGGATATTGAGAAATGCAGAAGGTGATTAGTGCTACACTCTACAGGTATTATGCAGAAATAGCAGTTCTGGAATCAGTAATCACTTTTCAACGGTAATTTGTGAGTTCATCATTATTGGGGTATTATCAGCTGTTACTTTCAAGAAAACAATTGTTATTCATGCATTGATGGTGCTGAAGTTCTGTAGTTAACTGTTAGATTGTGAAACAGTCTACAACATTTTTGAGTTCATTAATATTGAGGTATTGGCTGCTATTGGTTGATGTGAGTAAATATTTGTTAGTTATGCAAAATAAAGACAAAGTAACACGTTGAGCTCAATAATATTCTCGAAACCATATTTTTGTATTTACACAATTGGATCAGGTCTTAATGGTTCAGCACTTAGAAACTGAAATGCTTCTTAATTGCAAGCCTCTATTAGCATCATTGGGCCTCAAGTTGTCTTCTAGACAAGGGAATAAAAAATCAGTAAACATATTGCCTCCTTTGAAAGATAAACAGGCCATTTGAGGGTCATGGTAGTTTGCAAATCAATTCTTTACTACCCACTCCAAGGAGTAAGGCCTAACAACTTCACAAGTATGGTTTATTGATCTCGACTGTTGAAGTGCTACATTTTTGCACGAGACCAAGAAATGCAGTATTAGATGTTACACTTGAACAGTAGCCTTCCTCCTTGAAGTTCCTGAAACGCCATTGTTTCAAAAGCAAAACATTGATTTGATGCTTCAGTCTCTATACTTGATAGGACCAGGTAGATCTTGTCGAAAGTTTATAGGAACATTCTCCAATAAGTGCCAAGCTGTTTTGGGCTTCCTTTGCTTTGCTTGAGGTCAGAAGTTCCAATCCGCAGATACAAGAAAAGAAAAACTTTGTAGAAATGGTCCTCTAATTAGTGTTGTGAGGACTTTTTTTCCCACTTGTGAGGTCAGGAGTTGACTCCATTTCTCCATGAAATGACGATGTACTGGAGAGGAGCTAACAGGAATGATGCTGCAGATGAGGGTGGTAGTTGTAGGTACAGATTTCTAGTAACTGCAATGTTAGCCGAAATCAATGGCATCCTTTCCTGCCTGCACACAAGGTCAATTCCAAACACCATTTTGTATTACTTATGATGTCAAAATGTTTCATGTACCTTTTCGAAACTCCTTTTTGAAAAGGGTTTGAAACGGGAAAATATATGCGAAATAAGAGTTGTTTTTTTTGGGATTTTATTTGTATTAGGGGTGCTTTTGGTGTTTAGGTTGCAATGCAGATTACTGTTAATCAACAATCAATCTTGAATCCCAAGTCCTGAGATCTCAGTTGAGACTTGAGAGTCGCAATTCAGAACTCCTGACGGTTGAGGCCCACCCATTGTCATGAATGGCAATCCATAGATGATACTAGATAGCACATACAATGCATCATTACATGACAAATGGTACTACATATGTCATCATCAATAGTACATACATTGATGGTCAAGACTCAATGCTCATCTGACTTGGAGCATTGAAATGTGATACCATGTTGCAACATTGCATAAATGTTGAATGTTCAAACTTAAAAGTTGATAATGCGGCATGCCCATAGAATCTACATTGTCTAAATTTTAAAAACCATAATCAATATATATGAATAGTTAGTGCTTGTTACAAGATTAAAGTCAGTGACAAGTTTGAAATCATAGTACATTCATGAATGATGACACAGTTCTAACTTCCATATTCCATTATCCAAATTTCATAAATGTCAATGGCAAATCAAAAATTGTTATAACCTAGTATCTAGTTGGTTGCCTAGTTTGCATCATCTAAACAACCTAAAAGTAAAATCCTAATTTCTAAATAGTAAAACTTGAGGAAGTCGACCTGAATTTCGATAGCTAAAGGTTAAATGGTACTGTCTAATGTAGCCGCCTCCTAGTCATTTGTGATGTAGTTGCAATCTTTGGCTTAGGAGCCTCATCATCCTCGATGACTTCAAGGACTTTTCATTATCATCCTCATTGTTTGAGGCTTGTCTGTTTTTCCTCATCTAGCTCCTCTTCTTCGATTGTTGAAGAGCTTGGACCCACAGCACCTGCTTCCTCTGCTCTACGATTGGCAACATCTCAAGTGGTTAGGCCCTATATGCAAGGATGGATAAAGTTCACAACTTTCAAACTTTGTGATTTGAGAATTTAAAAATAAACACCAAATTTCAAGTTGGAAATTGGAAGTAACTTGAAGACAATCAGTAGAAATCTTCCTCTTGTGACTTTGGTGGTAGGTATGGAACTCTAGTCACACAGATCTCATCAAGATTTACCTATAGAATCTCACTACAATTTCAAATTAGAATTTTGACTAATGATTTGTGACCAAATTTCAGACTCCAAACTTAAAAGTTCAAACACGTTGCCATGTACACACTAATAAATTACAATTTACTTGGACAGGCTCCCTCGTCTCTCTTAGCTTCTTTAGAATCCTCAAGTTGGGGTCCACATACACGAATCTGTCTAATTGTGCAATGGAGAATCTATTCCTCTTTTTTGTATGAATAAGAGATCAAATTTCGGTTCATGTCCCATGCACTTGTCGGGCAATCTTTTGACAATATGCATTTGACAAACTTCTGTAACCTCGGAACATACTTGCCATAGTTGTCCCACTAGGAGACATGTTGCAAATGTCCTTCTTGAAGTACTCCTCTCAAACACCCAAAGTCCAGTAGCACGCCGACACACATTGAAATCTTTTCATGAGCATGCACTTAAAAGTTATTAGGATTCAAGATTTATGGTATGGCAAGATAATAAGAAAGACCCACCCATCAGTTGTCACCTGATGAAATTGCAAATGTGCATTGTAGTTGCTTGTTGATACTATATAATGTCGTTATCCATTACTTGAGAAGACATTGAGATCATTCTTGAGCACATGGTGAATTGTAGAATCAGTGTAGACGTTGTTAATGTAAATGTGTCATCCCATTGAAGCTCTACATCATGGAACTATTCTTTATTTCTCTATAGACGGTGAAGGAGGCAAGCCATAGCATGCAAATGTTGGTGGAACTCAAATCTACCTCGCCACTTCTATATTATTTCCTCACGCTTATAATATATCATAACTTAGATTTGCAAAACTAGATCGTTGATTGTGGTGTTTGGCCTAAATTGTAAACTTAAAAGAAATCAAGGTTGAAGACTCAAAATAAATTGGTGAGTGGTCACTCCAATAACAGTGTGTGACTCTATTGAAGCTTTTTGAGTTGTGTGCATTTGTCCATAACTAAAAAAACTAAGATTGCAAGTTTGGGCTCTAGTGTGCAAGTTCATATCTCTCTTCACTAATGGTTGTGCAAGAGAGAAGTTACACCCCTAACATGTCCGAAAACTTATTAAGAAGTCCCAATGTGCAAACCTCTCTATCAATAAGGCACAAGATGTTATCAAACATGAACTTTTGTCGCCTCTTTATTTGACTACTGAAATTTGGGAAAGTAAACATCTCTTTTAGTAGACCTAGGTGGACGAATTTGGCTTCTTGCCCCTCACCCACCACCTCTACTAGTGCCACTAGTTTCCAAAGACATAGTGCAAACTACAGTGGGCAGTGCTGAGGAAGGCTCTACCAAAAAACCAATGAGTCATGACGTATACTACGACATTGGATGCACATATAATCTCAAAATTTTAATTATAAACTGTAGTTGTATTGTATTAGGGCTTATGCATCAAGTTCAATGAATTTGAATTTTGATTTAGGATTGTGAAGCACGAATGTTGATGATTGAATTATCAACACTAAATAATGTTAAGACTCAAGAATCCAACTACAATATAGTAATTTATTAACCCAGGGTCGAAGTAGTAGCATCTAACTCTAAAAGTGTCAACAATGAAGTTGGTGCATGCGTACAGCCTCCGATATCATATCCACACAATTGAAGTAGGTGCACCACCTTTATTCTCACGGGGCCACTTAAGTAAACTTTACCGCAATACTTACATGTCCACCTCTAGGTGTTCATGGAATCGAAATTTTTTCTAAGGAATAGTTGATACCAACAACTATATACTCATGAGAGCCATTTGAGATTTCCTTGACCATGCATTTATCTCAACAAAACCATACCACTGTGCAAAATAATTGTGGTGTTATAATAGTTTTCATCATCAAGGACTTGATTCAGGAGTAAGAAGGCTTAACACATGCCACAAGATTCATTTACATTTATTTCTTCCAACATATCAAAAGAAAAACATACTTTGACCAAGCAATGGAAGTTTGCCATGGAACTTTTCTAAGAATATCTCTTGTACTAGTGCATGATGAAGTTTGTCAAGCCATTCACTTTCAATTCCTTTAAAATAAAGTCAATGCTGCAAAAACATGAGCAAAAAACGCTCAACATTAAGCAATGGACATTGTTTGAGGGAAATAAAGATTTGTAGGTAATTAGTTTCTTTGAGGAAAACAAATAACGAAAAACTATCAAAATTTTGAGACATTGATGTGAGCCTCTAACAATAAGATGACATAAAAGTCGAGAAAGATGAGCTTGGATTTATTATATTGATTGTATGTTATCTCAACAAATGTGTGTGCGCGCACGCGTGCATGTGTGCGTGCACGTGGTGCAGAGAGAGAGAGAGAGAGAGAGAGAGAGAGAGAGAGAGAGAGAGAGAGAGAGAGAGAGAGAGACTTTTTTTTTATGCATTTTTTTTTTAAACGTTGGAATATAGGTAGGTATGTAGTGTGACACAAGGGTACGTAGATAGTCTGTCTCTAAAATATTTTTAACTATAGAGATTTGTGTTGTTGATATCAAATTATTCTGAGTTCAGTGGTGACCTGAACAATTATTATTACAATTGTTAATGTAGCAAATCTTATCGCAAACTATTTGAATGTATATGAACTTGGTGCAACAATGTTTGGATTCAATGTAATAATTGTATATTAGTTGTTGCACAAAAAGAAGTCATTAATCAAGTTCAAAATGATCATAGTTATTTTGAAACATCTGTTTGTGTAACGATTAATATTAACTTGCACTATAACCGAAGAAAAACTTTGATTTATAGTTATCAAGAGGGGCATTTTCATCCACCTGTACCTGTTAAAGTTTAGTTTGAGGATGTTATTGACATGTTGGTTAAGCATTTACCCATGAACAAAAATTTCTATTTGCATAAATACAAACAATTGAAATCGGAATTCCGCTGGAATTGAGGCCTTAACATGCTAAGTATTATTTCCAACCATTGATTTCTGATATTATTCTCAACACAAGCACAACGTAAGATATGTAGCTTCTCCAAGGCAAATGTGGATCCCAACTTTGAAGAGTCAATATTTGTAACCATCTTTAACTATCCTCTACTGGATTCACAAGACCAAGTAGCTTTCACGTTTTCTTTGTCATTTTAAGTACATAGTAGATTCCACTTATTTAGATGCCTCTTTTCCTACATTGTACCTCGCTCTAGCATCCTCCAAATCCTTTTCTATGTCAACGTATTAAACAAATCATTGCATGCCATCAACAATGAATCAACTAATATTTTCTATCACCATATCAAAGCAACCAAGACTTTGAACACCAAAAAAAGAAATAAACCTCAAATAGGATAGTGCCCAACATGAAATGCATGAATGTATACTAGGTGAGGAGTTCAATTTTTTGTCCTTTGCAAGTCTTATTTTTTCAACGTCTTTTTATTCTGCAATAGTAAATCATCATGCAAAGTATGTTGGACTCAACCAATAGCCACACACTATAAAGTTGATCTTTCATATCACTCTTTACCACTCTAACTTCACATAAAAAACTATACATCATTAATATGATGTGTAACGACTTCTCATACCTATATGTTCCATTTTGTGAATTGGTAAAAAATACAACAAAGATTCACTTACTTTTTGATTGGATTCATTGATGGCAAAAATTGCATTTCACCCTTAGACGTAGGATGAACGAAGCTAGCACAAATGTACACAACTATTGTTCAATGAAAACATTTTCATATATTGCTTCCATCCAACCTTTTAGTCTATGGTTCCCGCTTGAAGAAGATTTATCTACACTAGGCCTTTCCTAATTAAGTTGACTAGCAAGTGTTCACTATGCGTCATTTTTTAAAGAGAGATATATATCAATCACTAAATCATTGGTCAACAATGATAAGTGGATCATCAAAGGTGAACAAGTGGTGATGAGCATTGTTGGATATGTTGATGTTGTAACCACTACTAGCCACAATAACTTTTTATGCTCAAGAGTGGATCTATTGGAGAACAAATATGTTGGAGCCTTTGATGTTGTGGCAATTTTCAAAGCCATTGCATTAAAGAATGAGCACTTGCTCAATTTTGTTAAATTAGTCTTTATTCATGTTAAGGACATTTGACATATGATGCTACAATCAGTGAAATTGAATCACAATTTTGAAAGCAACCAATTCATGTATTTGGTGTTGTACAAATTCTTTGAAAAGAGATTGAGCCATTGGTTATATCGTACATGGTTTGATCTAATCATTTATATCTGAGCATCAATGCAGGCTCCTCTCGAGTGCTTCTGCTGGCAGGTCTGTTTGTAACATGACAGCTGTATAATTACAGTTGAAACTGCAGCTTTCTAAAGAGCTTTGTGAGCTGAGAAGCAAGACAATCATGTAGAGTTAGGTACCCGATCAACTTAGGTGGAGGTAGTTGAATACATGATGACATGAACTAGTTACAAGTAAGATCATTGGTCTCGAGAATGCCTTGTGACCTGATAAAAAATATAAGCAGCCTTCTAGACTTTGGTATCCAATAAATAAGTTGAGGCTGCTAAGTGCATCCAAGATAGTTCTATTGCCTGCAATATAGCATGCACTAATTCATGACTTACCATCCAACTAATATATACAAGTGATATAGATTCAAGTGATATAGATTTAAGCATCTGATTCTGAACATGGTAAGTTGCATTTATACAGATTTTTGAAGGTAGTCATAGACAACACTAGAACTGGTTTTACAAAAATAAAGTATCATCTGGCAGCACTCATTTAATACAACTTTTGAAAAACCATCATTAAGTGACAACTACAATGAATGAGAACCAAATTGGGAATTCAATGCCTCTATGGTTCCATTTCGCAGACTTGAACATTGTAGAGGTAACAGAGTAACTTTTCTTTGATATCGCCTTGTGAACTTGGCACGAATTGCTAGTAGAAGTTATTTACATCTATAACCTGCTGTTGTGTGTCGATGCCAGTTGGATAAGCTTACTCAGAAATATTCGATTATCCAAAAGGCTGATAACTGTTGGGACTCAGCTTGGCCTTGCTTTTCACTTAGCGACAAGAATCCACCTAGCAGAAACTACTCACACTGGCAGAAAAACTTAAAAGAAATGGTTAAATTTCACCAACTATAAACCTTTCTACCACAGGACAACAAAACCCAATTGAAACAGTAACTTGTCCACAATATCTATTCAATAAAAAACACCTCTGTCTGTCTGTCTCTCAATATCACACCGAAAACATAATCATCAGGGACTAGGAAGATAAATTGTGATACATTTAATGATTTTGTTACCAGCAACTGACCCGGGATATCTTTTTGTAGAACACGGAAGGTCCATATAAATCACTAGTATCTGCAGGATTAAGAGTAGCATGCCCTTAATCAGTGAGAAGTTCATAGATAAGCACATACTTCCGAATATGTGGGAGCCCAAGACTTAATTTCTATCCAAAAAAAGCGGAGTGCCTTTCCCTTGCAATATGACATACAAGCCTTCCTTCTGTGACCTAAAATGTCCATAAACATTGATTACCCTTGCATAAATGTGCAGGAAGGTCTATGAAAAATGAGACACGCTAGAGCTTTGTGCTGACAATCTACAAAATACGATCTGCAAGAGAAGGTAATCTTCTAAAGAAATTCAAAGGGACTGCAGGTAGCCGATCTCGGAACCGAGGATGCCTCAAAGCATAAATGCCAATCAAGACCGCAACAACTCGAAAGGGTGTTACATACAACACGATGGCAGCAACCAAGCAGAAAGTAATAAAAATTGCAGTTGCCCTGGGATCTCGCCAGCTCAGGAGAGCATTCAACCTCTCCCCTTGAGAAGCGAGGTCACCGAGGACAGTCTGGATCTTGCTAGCAACCATCCTTAGTCTCTCATATCTAGCTTTTACAATATCATGCCCTTTGGAAGTGGGAACTGTATCAAATTCTTCATCCAGCTCATCTGGATCCACCTGCTCAGCTTGTGATAATTTTGCATCCATGGAAGGAGGTGATCTGGGACGAAACCGGTAATGCCAAGCCCCAATCAGGAACATATAGAGAAACAAAGTTGGTAGGATTAGCTCTGGATACCACACAAGGATTAGGAACAGAATGTGGACAAGCACTGTTGTGACCGGATTTTTCCACTTGGAGATGTCATCAAACCATTTAGTAACAGCTATAACTCCAGAAAACACTCCCATGATACGATAGTAATTTACCTTACTTCGTCTTATGCTGAACAGATTGGAATCTGTGTCTAGCATGTACTGCACAATCTCTTGCCTCAAAGGCGGCTCTGATCTCGACAGTCTCATGGACACAATTCTAATAGCAGCATACCTCAGGCTCTCTAGCTGAGTTACCTCCAAAGGATGGCGGTAATGCATCTTTGGCAAGGGTGGCTTGAAGTATATTTGCATTATGTTGAGGTAGGAAGTGCAGGAAAAGCGCACTGCGAGCTCGATTTCTCCCATTTTCTTCACCCCAGATTGCTGGAGCATTAGCAGAGGGTAGGAATTGGTGTACACACGACCGCTATCCAGAGTGGAGAGGCGAATGCGCACCTTGCCAATGCGAGAATCTTTGAGTCCGGCTGCCTTCTCGGCTATGGAGTCAGCCTGAAGGTGGTGATTATCGAAAACTCCAATCGTGATAACAGTGCATGGATCATGAACTTCCCATGTGTATTGCTCTTGCCACTTGGGGTTGAAGCTGTCTGCAATTGTGCGAGTGCGAACCCACTTTTGTCCATACTTTGCTACGCAGTAGGCATCGATCGTTCCTCTACCATCCTTGGTCTTCATCGGTAACAGACCTTTGCCACTGAGAATGCCCAGCTCCAAAACACCAAGCGGAGGCTTCCACAGCTGCTTTCCCGTCGGACGAACATCGCTTATGTGATTTGTAGACTCATCCATCACGTGGTAGCCACCATCGAAGCAGACCCTGAGATGGATCCTCCCTCTGAAAGGTTTGTCTCCATTCTTCTCCAGATTGTACCACCGAGAGCTCACCTGCCTTGCATCCACTCTTCTTTCTGTTTTGTTCAGGGGAATCCGAACTGTCCCCACCACCTCCTCCTTGTTCGGCCCCACACGATCCTCCACAGTCAGCAGCAGCTGCTCCTCAAAAGGCTCTGCAGCCACAAAAAGCAGATCCTGATTCCAAAACGGGCTACTGGTGCGGTTTGCAGCAACTTTGGTCTTCATTGCTTGGATGCCCAGCTGCACTCTCACGCTCACCTCGGGGTATCTGCTCTTATCAAAGGAGGGAAGATCCTGAGCTTCAATCACGTTCACTCGCAGGTACCACAGCTTGGGGGAGAGATACACCTTAGAGCGGGTGTGGATGTGGCCACCACCGGTGTCAGATTGCCAAGCCTCCGAGAAAGCTTCGTCAGCTTGAGTGCCCCACCATACAGCCAGCATGACCTCTCCCTTCACTCTGCTTTCGCCCTTCTTCTCTTCCAGGCGATACCAGGTGGGAGCCAGGGGGCTGTCTGGTGGCACGCGAGTGGGGATCTCACTGAGCTCGAAGGTAACAGAGCCAAGGAAGTCATCCCTATTTCCTTTGTCTTTGTCCCACACTGTGATCTCCAGCGTCGGCCCTTGGATCTTGTCCTTCCCAAATGCGAAGGTTTGATTCCACTCCGGATTGAGGCTGTTCTGGATGATGGTGGTCTGTGCTGGTTTGCCTTCACCCAGCTTCATCTTCACATATGGATCGCTGCTGCCATTTGCATCCTTTGCAGCCAGCCCCTTGGCCTTCACCACCCTCACAAACAGGTACTGCATTTTCTCCACCAGATCGTAAGCTGTGCCTTTTCCGCCATGGAGGCGGCCCAGATTGGGCGCTGTGTCTTTCAGCGAGTATTCTGCAGAAGGCACTACTGTCGCAGCGGATTGCTGCCTCTGCTCGTCTTTCCTCTCGTCCTTCTTCGGCGTGAAGGTTTCTTCTTTCTTCTGAGAAACACTCACAGTAGCAGCACCACCCGGTTCCTTCTTCTCTTCCTTTGCTTTTGCGGATGCCTGCCCCTCCTCTTGGTACCAAACCTTCAACCTCAACTCCCCCTTGATATGCGAGAAGATGCCTCGCTTCTCCAGAGGGTAGGAAACGATCGCCTCCTCGCCCTGCTTCACAAAGCTGCTTCCAAGGATCTTCACTCGCCCCAGGAAGCTGTCCTTCTTCCCGTCTTTCCTTTCACTGTGCACCGACACCTCCAGAGCTTCCATACCCATGTTATTGGGATCAGAAATGGAAAACTCTAGCCTCTCATTCCACACCGGGTTCAGATCCCTGCTCTTCACTTTAGTCCTACGACGCTGCCCATCAAAGTCCACAATGCAGTAGGCGCTGGATGATCCCTGCCCATCCTTGGGCATCAGGTTGTGGGCACTGCAAACGTCCACCAACAGTTTCCGCCCCATGCCCACCCAGCTATTTCTGCATCCACAGTCCTAAAAAGCTTACAACAAAGGTTCAATGCTAGCTTTCACTCCTTTACTTTTCTTTTACTCTGAGGATAATGAGCTCACAATCACAATGCCCACCCAGCTATTTCTGCATTCACAGTCCTAACAAGCTTACAACAAAGGTTCAATGCTAGCTTTCAGTCCTTTACTTTCCTTTACTCCGAGGATAATGAGCTCACAATCACAATGCCCACCCAACTATTTCTGCATCCACAGTCCTAACAAGCTTATAGCAAAGGTTCAATGCAAGCTATCAGTCCTTTACTTTCCTTTACTCTGAAAATACTGAGATCACAATCACAATGCCCACCCAGCTATTTCTGCATCCACAGAGCTAACAACCTTACAACAAAGGTTCAATCCTAGCGTTCAGTCCTCTACTTCCCTTTACTCTGAGGATAACGAGCTCACAATCACAATGCCCACCCAGCTATTTCTGCATCCACAGTCCTAACAAGCTTACACCAAAGGCTTAATGCTAGCTTTCAGTCCTTCACTTTCCTTTACTCTAAGGATAATAGGCTCAGCTCAATCACACAATGCCATATCTGCTTCTTCTGTCGGTCTCAACACAATGTGATCAGCTCAAGCTTCTACTTGTCACAGTCTTTACAAAGATCATGTGTGCTTAAACCCTCACTCTTCCCTATCCCCTGCAGCTCAATGCACCATCCTTACAGCCTTCTTCCCTTCCTTTTCCTTCCTTCTTCTCTCCTTTCTTTCCTTCTTCTCTCCTTTCTTTCAATTTCTCGAGGGAGCTCGAGCTACGTTGGAGACGAGGCCTATAGGCAGAGAGAGCTTGGCCTTTTCCCAACGGCAGCCTGTGGTTACCTGCCACGCGTCTCTGTGGCTTCCCCGGAGGATCGAACCCGCGCCGATTGGGCCAAACTTTGGTCGGGCCCGCCGTCCCGTGACTGGATTCTTAAGGGCCGGCCCACCACCCACATTAACTAAGGTCTCTTTATTAGCCAAGCCCTAATAAGTTAGAACTTAGGGAGGGGCCTTGGCCCTTGGGACACAATCAGCTTTTAACGGTCAACCTGCTTCTTCTGGCCATATCCTAAAGAAGAATAATAAAAAGAAAACTTTTGGTGTTTTGTGTTTTCCTTAGACTTCACATAGAATTATATGGCAAAAAAGCTCTTGTTCCATGAGCCCAGCACATGAGGTCCCCTTAATTCCATTAGTTTTATGAGACTGACAATCCAATTTTACTTATGCCCACAGTGGACAAATAAAAAGAATATGACCACATGAAAATGGATGATCTGTTGTGCACCAGGAAAATGGATGACATCCTGTTGTGCACCATCACTGAGAAGTCATTCATGGTGCATCAACCATCTGGTGGTGATTGTGATATATCTTTGCACCCTTAGATGTGCCAGCCCGGCCCAGAGCCCACTACTGTCACTACAGTGGTGGTGTGAAATATGTTGATCCCAAGAAAACTAGCACTTCACCTTATTATCATAGGGGTTTAAAAATCTCTTTCATGTTATAAAATCCAGAGCCCACACATGACCATGAAAAATATAGGAATATACAATTTTTATGCCATCAAATGCCTCACCTTTTTCTAGTCCCTCAAGGATTTCCCCATTTCAAAAATCCCAACTCAAGATTATTAAAACATGGAAAGCCCTAGAGTTGAGGCTTTTCAATATATTTAACGAATTCCATGTCATACACCTCCAAAGTTGAGGCCACCCAGTGCCCCACCACTAGTGAAAACAATTTCAAGAAGAACATATAGAAAACCTACAACACTTAACGAGAAGTATTAAACACTAAAATCAAATCTAGCCTTCTAAGCCATGATGGAAATCAAGCCTTAACAACATGAGCAAAAGTAGCAAACACTATAATCAAATCTAGTGTTCCATGCAATGATGGAAAGCAAGCGATTCGATGGTAGAACATCCATATTAGAAAATGTATGGAGATAAGGCTAGGCCATCTTGTAAATGCTGCAAAAAACATCTTCACCAAGTTATTAAATTTCATTAAAAAGAAGAAATCATAAGTGGTCTCTTGCATGATTGGACTCAATCACCATTGTGTCTATGAAGGCATGGGCTCAAAGCGTTCATGAAGACACATGCTCGAATCTTAGTGTTTGCCTGTGGAGCCTTGATATCTTTCTTGTTTGGAACTTGGGCTTAACTAAGAATGTATACAATGATGCCGGTGCAAATTAGGTATGGCCAACCATGATAGAGTCCCAAATTATGTGTTTCAAGCACACGCATGAAAACACATGATGCTCAATACTTTATGCTATGAGTAATTATATAGATGTACGTAGCATATGGTTGCATTTATTGACACGAGGCCTTGTGATCTAGTTTGCCTTGAACTTTGTTACTTCTAGGGTCCAATGTTGGAGTTACGATTGGAACACAAGGCATCAAAAGGCTAGCATTTCTTTTCTTTTAAAGGGTTTCAAGTAATGATTAAAGCATATTTGTTATTCTACATGAATGATTATTGAAGCTATTTATTGTTTCTTCCATGTAGAAAGTTTTAAGTAATGATTAAAGTACTTTTAATAGTTTACCTTGTGTAATTATTGAAGGAATTTATTGTATCTTAACTACTTATTTATAAATGATGAAAACTTTAAATATAGCAAAAAATCTAAAAGTAAAAAGAAAGGGGGGCGCTCGCCGGGTGGGGGGGCGGGGGTACAAAGGATATAATTAGCCTCTCTGTATCACTCAATCCATATGAGACTTGGCATACATGTTGGCTAGACTTCCACCAGACCCCCTCCCCAACCTTTTGATTTTGTGCTAATGATCTTATTTCATATCTTCAAATTGTGCTACAATCTACGAGGTGTTTATGTAAGGGAAACTATAGGGAACTTGTCCTTGTAGCTTTCATAATTGCTAATAGGGATTCTACTTCAAAAATTTGTTTTTGTAAGGGAAACTATAGGGAACGTGTCCTTGTAGCTTTCATAATTGCTATTAGGGATTCTAGTTCAAAAATTTGTACATGGTTATCGTTGCCACAAAAGTTTCTTTTCTATGGTGATGGTATTTTCAACATTGTAGTAATATAAAATAAAAAAACCAAGCATAAAGCTTTATCATGATTCAATGTGGTTCAAATTCATATCATGCTAACTAGCTTATGTTGGAAAAGGAATATGCTTAGCCTAGTACAAAAATATATATCAAAAGACATACACGGTGACGCTTAAACCCCATGTAGTGACGTACATTCTCTCAATAGACATCACAATTGGTTTTTGTAATCGTCTCTATTGAGTTGTCAATTAGCAAGATTTATAGCGACACAAAAATGATAATGTTACTCTAAAAATTTATAAGTAATGCTTATTTAAGATTTTTCAAAACTTCACTAGAGTTTGGGTTAATTGATATCATTATGCCAATAATTATTTGGTATAATTTTTATTTCAGTATGTTGAGAGCTCATTTGCTCTATGGACCCATTTATTTAGTATACTTGTGTTAGGATAATAAGCTCAGATGATGCTTTAGCAAACCGAAGGTCAACACTTATGAAGACCACGACTCACAACAAGAAGCCGCCAAGACACCCCAAGCTGGAGCTTATGGTCACCTACAAAACTGAAGGCAGTCCACGAAGGAAGCTGACCGAAGGCCATCGCAGATCAATGATTGCGGTTCACAACGGTTCTCTCCTCTCGAAGAGATGAACCGCCAGAGCACCGCATAAGCCTCTGCTACGATCTATCTGCGATTGCTTTGCCAAAGAACCTTCATGACTGCACTGCTAGACAAGCGATTACGGTCACAGACGGCTGCAAAGATGGCTACAAAAACGACGGATCTTCACGATCCAAGTACAAAAAAGTCACAAGAGAAGCAACTGATGTATCTATTGTGCGCGCTACCAAGATCGTTCCAAACGACACGCACTCTATTAGCTAAAGATCCTGCTATGGCTCTTGAGAAGGCAGTAGCCGAGATCGCAGAGGAAGTAGAAAATAGAGAGCACTACGATAGCAGACCAGAGTCTGATCAAGCTCTGTATAGCAAAAAGGATCAACGCAAGGAAAAGCCTAATGCTAAGAGGAAGTTGTCTCGAAGATAACACCACAATCAGCCGAAGGATACAAACAAAGAAGGAAGATCGAAGGCACCTACCAAGCATAAACAGCAAAGTGGGACAAGAAGTTCTGCGTTAGCGACGATCACACTGTTGATATATGTTGGTTAAATCCAAACATTCAATGTGTACACTATCATAAGAAGGGTCATGCAGCAATAGACTGCTTTCAGAACCCAAGAAGCAAAAAGACACAAAGCATGAAGGAGCCCTCCAAGGGTCGTATGTAGGGTTTTCAAAAACGTAACTACGTAAAGTGAAATTTGAAAAATTTAAGAGTTCTTTTTGGTCCCCTGAAACATTAATAACGTTTGTGTTGACGTTCCACCGGCCTAAACCGACCAAAGACGTTGCCTAGCGGGCTTCATTGAGAAGCCCGGCGGGGCCCGACGGTCTCCATGAAGAAGCCCGACGGGATAATTCTCTCTCTAAAAATGCCTATAAAAAGGCAATTTCATTGTTTATTATTAATCTAAGCAAGCTTAGAGCTAGTAGAGAAATAGTGCTTAAAGATAAAGTCACTCTTGTAAGTTGTTTGGCCATATATTTCTTTTAGATCTTAATTTGGTATTTTGAAGTGTTTAGGGTTAAGGAAATATTATTAGTTTATCCAGCATTCTCCAAATTGTGAAAAAATCAGATCCAAAACATGCTTAATCACTTCAAGCAATTGTACTCACTGTTTTGATATTAATCAGAGTGCAATTCTTCAGTACTACTACTAAACTGTTCTTTGCGCATTTGTGAATCTTTCAATTTGAACGTTCTGCTGCAAACTGTGGCATTTTCGATCCACGCACCAAGCTCGCTCCTAGCTTCCGCTCATTCCCACTGATTTACAACAGGGACAAGTTGTGGACGATAGAGAAAGAAAAAAATTAAAGAGCTAAACACATCGAAACTCAAGTTGTGTTATCAAAAAAATTGTGATTAGAACATCAATGTCATTCACATTGGGAGACAGTTCATCATCCATGAAAGTGAAAACAAAAACTTTACACGACTAGAGGCAAGCATCATGAATTATGAATGCACAATATCACTGGTTATCCCAAATAAATCAACGGTTTGGAAAAAAAGGTAGGATCTAGTACATTTGGAACATGTTGTAAAATAGAGATCGCAACCACCAATATATGAGAGCTACAGACACTTGTGGTCAGTGGCATGACTGATCACTGAACTTATCACATTTTGTGAGGAGTTTTGTGCATTGCACCATCCTGGCTGGAAGCGGAGTCTTGCAAGAGCCAACGCAGAGCATACCAAACATATCATCGCAAAAGAATATTATATTGCTGATGAGCATGCAAGAAATAGTTTAGAAGATTTAAATAATAATCTTAAGAGATTTGACTTGCATCCAGAGCAGTATCTTCAGCCAATCGCCGAAATGATGCCTGCGTTTTATACATTTTGAATTTGGAGATACTATGTACAAGTGACAAGGAACAATAAATGAATATAACATGTCGTGATATTTATTAAGCAACGTAATTGCAAACTTATTTTTTTTATAAACTTATTTTGTGATATGTTTGAAGTTTATATCAATATGGATTAAATTGATTATGAAATTATAACCTATGTGATACTTATCTTATGTGATCATAATCAATATACTAAATGAATATGTGATTAAATCGATGTGGAATTATAATTTATGTGATATTTGTAAACTAGAAGTTATATCATAAATTTGAGCATTACTTGCAAGTTCCAAAATATGACAGTTTTAAAATTGTAGGTGATATGGCCTCCGAAGGAAGTAGCAAATAAAGAGAGACAAAAAAGAGCATACGAGCAAGGAACTGATATCAATGAGACGGTAAGAATTGGTGCTCGTACATCTGAGTGGGCCAATCTCGGTGGTGTGCAATGGAAAGATATAAATGACACTGTCTCTACTAACATGTTCCTTGAAATGTGGCCAACTCTCAGGTCAGACGTCAAAAAAGGACGTTTCAAACTTGGAAACTGTCAGAACAAAGATATAAACAACACCAAAAAAATATATTTGGCATGTACGACACAACATTTACACCATCAAGATTGCAACCCAGGCTTTGCTAAAATGCTTTACATGCATTGTATTCTTGAGACGCTTGTTGATTTGACCTTTGGAAAAGAGTGTTTCGATTACTCGAACAGAGTTACAGGATGCTCTCGTTGGTGCATCATGTCAGGTGCATGATCAAATAGAGGAGTTGCAGTCTCAGCTCTATAGTCAAGGGAGCGCGTTTAACCGCGGAAAAGAGCAGGTATATCATAAATGCTAGTAGAATATAAATCGTGTGCTTAAACATGCCTGAAGCTCACAGAATATTTTTTTTATCAGACACACGACGACGACAACAATATGTGGCAGTTGGAGGTTGAAATGAAAACATTGTGTCCTCGATTGGAAAATCTTGAAGGGCTAGGTGGTGCCAACCATATATCTCGCAGGATGTTGCACCCTTATGTTCTGGAGCGTATAGTAGACGACCCACTCCAAGATTGTTGTCCACATTGCCACCACAATTTTCATCCATGGAGTGGGCATTACCAATTACCATGCATGCATTTTTATCACATTGCTTGTCTCATCCAACATATGATGTTGGATGATAAATGCAAGTTATGTGATTATAAAATTGTAGAAAATTTATATATCACATTAGACATGCATGATGATTATCGTAGAATCCAAGAGATGTGTGCCTTCAACACTCTATAGCTTATGATAGAACGTCAGAATGGCCACTTCAATGTGCACTTTTTGTACTCAACTTTTTTATTTCACAAATCAAGTATTGCAGAGATTTATAGTCCTTACTTATTTAAATCCTTGGATTTATCTTGATTATTTGTGCAAATGGGTATTTTTTGTATAATTGTAACCCTAAACTGTTATTTTTTCATTTGTACAACCATTAATTTTTCAAGTTTCATCTATTACAATTACCATTTTTTGATTTGCCACAAGCCTATAAACAAACTTGCATCAACCCTAAATCCTAACCAATGATCATAGATTCACAACTCTGAATCTGATTCATCAATATACATCTCTTGTTGTCTTATCTAACTGTTGTGTCTCTGATTGAGTGAGTGACAATGAGTAGTGCACATGTATTTATATTGTTACAAGACAGGTCTTTTGGCCTTTTATTTATAGGTCTTTTGGCCTTTCAATGCTGTAACAGTAGATATCTAACCATTTACGACAGTTAATAGTCAAATAGACGCTTTGTTTCCAGGCTCGAATAAAATTTGTTTGAAAATAATTCGCGACAGTTCATCTCTTCGTCTCAGCTTTGTGTTTGCAATTTGTTCGCCACACTTGTCTTTTTGTGACATTTTCATCTTTCGCAAATTGTTCACAACAGATGACAATGCTTGATCTCGAAGAAGAAATCTAGAATATTTCGCAAACGGTTCGAGATAGTTTCGCGACAGATGAGCTTGAAGAATAGTCCAAAAGATTTCGTGAATTGTTCGTGACAATTTCGCTACATGTGAGGCTTGAACAAGAAACAGAAAAATTTTGCGACAAGATTCTATTCGCGAATCTTTCGAGCTTCAACAAGAAAGCCACGAGCTTTGACAAGAAACTGTTTCGCGAATCTTTCGAGTTGAGACAAATTTCGCAAATCCTTCACAAGTCTTTTTGAGTTGGTCACAAATAGATATGTTTCGAGTTTGCATTCGTTTCTTTCTCATCCTTTGTCAAGTAAATTGCGCACTTTGTTAGTAGAATCAAGATCTGTCTGATCAGTTGTTCTACAGCTCTCTCTCAAAGTGGCAGTTGGATTAACCCCAATCTTCTTCGCTGCTTCTCAAACAAAGCTTTACTTAGTGGCTTTGTAAAGATATCAGCTGTCATTTCCTCTGTGGGTGTGAAGATTGTCTTCAGTATCTTCTTCTTGACTAAGCCCCGAATCACATGATACTTGATAGCTATGTGCTTCATTTTTGAGTGAAATACAAGATCTTTTATAAGATAGATTGCTAAACTGTTATCCATTAACAAGACACAAGATTTAGAACTAGATTCATCACATCCTTCCAATATCTGTTTAATCCAGATCAGCTCGTTTGCCATCTTGGTTGCTGCTACATATTCCACTTCATAGGAAAATTGAGCTACTACTATTTGCTTCTTGCTAATCCAGAGTATGGCTATGTCAGATACTAGAGTACAACCTCCTACGTAATGTTGAGGATGATCAGCGCAAAAGCCTTTCCATCCTTCAGCTTCCATTTGGCGATTGCTGCATCATCTGCTTCGGGTTTTCCTTTTGCACCTGTAACAATGTCATACAATTATTTAGCCATTAGTATAGTTTTCATCTTAAATTTCCACAGATGGTAACTGGCTCCATCAAGCTTGTCCATGATTGGACTGGCTTTCCCTTGGGAATCCATGTGGAAGAATTAGTCTAAGTGATAGGAAAAACTATTAGTGACTTAAGTATGAAAATCTAGTATAGAATTATAGAGCAAGAATACAATTACTCTATCGGCTAGTAGAGTCTTGTACTGTCGAAGCCAGACTACGAAAAGAAGTTCTGATACCATGTTGGAAGAAGGAGAGTGTGTGAGTGTGAGAGACGAAAATAAATAGCTCGAAAAGAAAGCAAACACGAAAAAGAGACGAACTCAAAACTCGAACGAGAAATGAACTCGAACGGAATGTGTTCATGCGCAGTGGAATGAGCTATATTACTTCTTTTCTAAGCATGACTACGCCTATCAAAAATGAAAAGAATGTTAGTGATAGAAATCACGGTCGTTCAGATTACGTAGCCAAATAGTAACAAAACACAAGAAGGATAATTTGTCACGAATGATTCGCGAGGGCTAGACTGAGCTCGACTGATAATCAGTCACAAATGATTCGTGAAAGACAAGACTAAATATTAGTCATCAACAACTAGACTAATAATAACTCGCTAAAACAGATTATCAGATTGAGCAGTAAGAAAAGTCAGACAAAATGAAGAATAAGCATAACAATGTTAACACAAATCTGAACGTAGAACAGTGAGTTGTTATCAGATTAAGTATAACAAATATACATGTCAATAATGCAGTAGGGCACAAGACAATAGTGAATGAAACCGCATGCTCTACAAAGCTAATTCAATCTGTAAGAGGAATAAACCTATTATTGACAAATAAAGAATCAATGCGCAAGGCATCTACTTCGTCTATATCTTTGATAAGCTTCTGATGTTATATTTACACACACTTGTTCTCTTGATCTCTCAATCAATCTGAATACGCAAGTGGTATTCAATATATATACACAATGTTACAGGTGTGCAGATGAAGAATGTACAAAATATATTTGCTGTCTGTAGGAGATCGTGGGTGGCTGATGTCGTTGTCAAGTCTATTAGCACAGTTGCATGGTGTGAGTGTGAAAGGGCCGTGATGTCAGCTTTTGTTAAGATGAACGTTGGTGAAGATTTCGCCTTTTCATCGCTTGTGAGAATTTACTTGTATTTCTACAGACAGTCGCATATTACTCATTTAGGCTTAATTTACATGTAAATATGTAGACTGTGTGACAACGTGAGTAAAAATACAGCATGAATGGAGGCAGATTAAAATGGGATTTAGGAGAGTAGAGGAGATAAATCCAACATCCCTCGCCTCTGCTTCCTCTCACAGACAGTCTGTGACCATTGAGGCTACCATTCCCATCACAGCTGCCCAGGCCGCCTCACCCCCACACACAGAATTTGTTTCCCCAAATGTCCAGTATTTCATGGACATATTCGATGATTCCGACCCCCTTGGGACCTCAGAAGTTTTTGTCATGCCCCAAAGCTCTGCGCCCTTTGAACTCCAATCCCTTGGAAGAGGATTCGAACAGTTCCATGATACTCCTACTGGTTTTGACGACTCTTTTCAGATTAACCAGCAACCTCAAGTTGAAGCTGCACCAGCCACAATTCGGGTCAAACAAGCTGTCAAATCACCAAAGCAGTTCAATGCCACAATGCCTGAGGGCTATGAAGAAGAAGACCTCCTTGAAGAAGAAGATTTATAGACACCTACTCCAAATCAACTAGGGACAGTATCACCAGGTCCTTTTGCTGCTACCACCTCCACAACAGTAGATTCTGGTGATGCTCTTGGTTTGGCCTCAAGCCTTGTGCAAGTGATTCAGTCTATGCTGGATAAGAAAAAAGAAATGGAACAGCGCATCTCAGATATGAGATGTGAGAATACTCTCATCAGCCAGAAAGCTGTTCAGCTAGACAAAGAGTTGAAGATCGCCAAGCAACATGAAGCTAAATCTAAAGCTGAGAAGAAGACGACACATCAATTGGCTGATCGCGTAGAAGATTATGTCAGCTCACTGTAGAATGCGCTCACAACCACCCAAGATCAAGTGGACAAGGCCGTGCATGATGCAAAGCAACAAGTGCAGCTGCTCCAAGGTCAACTGTAGATAGCCGAACAAGATCGCGCTTAAAGCATCGAGCTTCCGCTGTCGCTCACACCCACAGTTTTACGACGTGGTATCAGAGCGGACATTTCAGTAATCTGCATTTCTACTGTGGATTATCAATCTTGTTTCTATCAAGATGTCTTTCTAGCAAACGCACAGCCAACAATATTCCAACAGTCGTTGTTTCTACCAACGATATCGTTCAACTAGGATGGATCCATCATCTAGTTCATCTCTCATTGACAAACTAGCTACCATCTCTGGAAATTCAAGATGAAGGTTATACTTCTAGCCAAAGAACTGTGGGACGTCGTTGATGGCACAGAGCTCAAACCAGAAGGTGATGCAGCCGTCATCACCAAGTGGAGACTGAGAAATGGCAAAGCATTTGCCATGATCACCCTCAACATCAAGGATACTCAGATTAGCCACATATGTGCTGCTCAGACTGCTAAGGATGCATGGGACATCCTAGCAATTCTCTACAACATTAGAGACACTACATCCAAGCTTCATCTAAGGAAGAAATTCTTCACTCATGACCAACTCGAAAAGACTCGCGAAGGATTCGCGAAATTTGTCTTACAGCCAACTCGAAAGATTCGCGAAACAGTTTCTTGTAAAAGCTTGTGGCTTTCTTGTTGAAGCTCGAAAGATTTGCGAATAAAATCTTGTCGCAAACTTTTTTCGTTTCTTGTTCAAGCCTCAAATGTAGCAAAATTGTCGTGAACAATTCGCAAAATCTTCTAGACTGTTCTTCAAGCTCACCTGTCACAAAACTATCTCAAACAGTTCGCGAAATATTCTAGATTTCTTCTTCGAGCTCAAGGATTGTCATCTGTCGCGAACAATTTGCAAAAGACAAAAATGTCGCAAAAAGACAAGTGTCGCGAACAAATCGCGAAACACGAAGCTGAGACGAAGAGATGAACTGTCGTAAATTATTCGTGAACAGATTTTATTCGGGCCTGAAAACAGAGCATCTATTTGAATATCAACCATCGTAAACGACTAGATATCTACTATTATAGCATTGAAAGACCAAAAGACCTATAAATAGAAGGCCAAAGGACTTGTCCTGTAACAATATAAATACATGTGCACTACTCGTTGTAACTCACTCAATCAGAGACACAACAACGAGATAAGATAACAAGAGATGTATATTGATGAATCATATTCAAAGTTATAAAATTTCATTTTTGATCAATAGTTTCTTATTGTCTAAATTGTCTTAAGTTGTCTCATACTTCTGCATATATCTTCCCAAGGAATCCAGCAGCTTATGTTAGTACTGGTCTATGCTGTTCACCTAATTCAATTCAAGAAGTAGTACTTGATTTGGGAGCCACTTCACATTTTGTTTTCTCGAAACAAATTTTGTTCGAGTATAAGAAGACGAACGATTCGAAATTCATTATACTTGGAGACAGTTCTAAACATGTGGTTGATGGAACTGATGTATTATGGCTGGACATGAATTAGGGAGACAAGAAACTGGAGGAAGTTCTCTATGTCCCTACTCTTGATAAAGATCTTCTATCCGTTGCTAAGATAGTCAATACAGGCATGTCAATAACCTTCACAAAGAACTCTTGTAAAATGTTCGAGGAAGATTCTGATAACCTGGTTGCTAAAGACAGCAGATAAGAAAATTTGTATCATTTGAACATTCGAACAAGAATTGAACAAGTCAATCAAACTTAGGAATCAACAGATGTATTGTGGCACAAAAGATTATGTCACATGAACATAGAAGCCTTGTACCAAGCCAACAATAGTCAGAGAATTCAAGGGGTCAAAATCAAAAGTAGAGATATTTGAACTACCTGCAAATCTGTCTTAAAGGCAAGATGACTAGAACACCTTTCAATAAGGATGTTTATAAAGCAACTAAGGTACTTGAAATTGTGCATTCAGATATTTGTGGACCATTCGGAGTATTGTCATTGGGTGACGCAAAGTACTTCATAACGTTTATTGATGACTTCAACAAGTTCGTTGTAGTGTACTTTATTCGTACCAAATTTGAAGCTTTCGAGAAATTCGTTGAGTATACGAATTGGGTTGAGAAACAGACAGGGAATAAGCTGAAGCAAATTTGCACAGATCATGGAGGTGAATACATTTCCAACGAATTCAAAGCTTATTGTACTGATCGAGGTATTATGCACACGAAGACTGCATCTTACACACCTCAACACAATGGAATAGTTGAACGAAGGAATTGTACATTGACGGAAGTTGCAAGGTGTATGATGGCTCATGCAAAAGCACTAAAAATGTTATGGGCAAAAGCAGTAGCTACATCAAATTATTTTTAGAATCGTATTCTGAAATCTCGAATACCGGATAAAACTCCTCATGAAATATGGTGGAAGTCGAAGCCAAATCTTGCACATGTTTGAACATTTGGATGCGCAATGTATATGCACATACCAGATAACCTAAAAAAGAAATTCAATGAAAAAACAAAACAAGGTTCTCTGGTAGGATTCGAGTTACATTCGTCATATTATCGTGTCTATGTACCCAAAACTGGCAAGATAAAAGTTGTTTGAGATGTTAAATTTGATGAGATGAAATACATAGCAGACAGTGATCTAGTCGGCTATGATATTCTCAAAAATTATTATAAGCTACCAATGACAACAGAAGAAAAACAAGCAAAAGATGAAGAGAGTTACCAAATTCAGAGGGAGGTCAATATTGAGTGCTTGACAGACTCGAATCGCCAGCTCAAATTCTAGCAGAAAAGCTCCAATCAGAATCAAACTCGAAACCTACAGAATCGAATTTCAAACCATCTGTGAGAAGATCAGACAGACAACGAAAACCACCAGAAATGTTGGTCAGGATGTTTTTAGTACAACCATCAAATTTTGTGGTTTCTCTGACAAACCTCAAACATTCAAGGAAGCTGTAGATGGACCAAATAAAGATTGCTAGATTCAGGCAATGGAGGATGAAATGTCATCCATGTATAAGAACAATGTACGGACACTTGCACCTATACCTGATGGCAAAAAACCAGTCAAGTGCAAGTGGATCTACAAGATCAAAATAGGTCCTGATGGTGAAAACATCAAATACAAGGCAAGGTTAGTTGCTAAAGGATTTTCACAAAAGTATGGGGTCGATTACACTGATACTTTATCACCGGTAGTCAAACATACATCAATTCACTTATTGTTCTCGTATGCAGTGGCTCATGATCTGAAAATCCATATTGTGGATGAGAAAACTGCTTTCCTGCACGCAGAATTAGAAGAAGATTTATTTATGGACCAACTACTTGGTTTTATAAGCCAAGAATGTCCAGAATACGGATGTCACATGAATAAAAGTATTTATGGTCTCAAACAACCAGCGAGACAATCATATAGAAAGAAGGACAAAGCACTACGTTCCATAGGCTTCATACCTCTATTTGTTGAATCAAATGTCTATATCAAGCATGTCCAAAATGAAATAATCATTCTAGCTATTTATGTTGATGACACGATTCTCTTCTCAATAAGAGATAAGTTAATTTCAGATGTCAAAAGAGACATTTCTGGAATGTTTGAGATCGTTGACCTAGGAGAAGCTAAAATCTATCTAGGCTTGCAGATCATGAGAGACTTTGAAGGTGGTAAGTTGTATCTTTACCAACAAAAGTACACTCAAAAGATCATTGAAGACTTCAACATGCTCGAATGCAAAGGTGTGCATACTCCCATGATACCTGAAATAATACTGAGCAAGGCAGATTGTCCGCAGACTCTCAAAGAAGAAGAACGAATGGCCAAAACACCCTATTGTAGGCTGATTGAATCATTGTTATATCTAGCAGACAACACCAGACCTGATATAGCATTTGCAGTATACAGGTTGAGCCAATATAATCAAAACCCACGATCATTACATTGAAAGTTGGCAAAGAGAGTACTACAATATCTCTAGGAAACGAAAGACTATGGCCTGCCTGTGTTAAGCTGGATTTCACATCGAATCTTATAGTGACGCAAGCTGGGCATCCATGAAGGATGATAGCAAAAGTATTCATCTTTAGATTGATTGAGAGATCAAGAAAACAAGTGTGTGTAAATATAGCATCAGAAGCTTCTCAGAGATATAGACGAAGTAAATGCATTGCGCATTGATTCTTTATTATTCAGTAATAGGTTCATTTCTCTTACAGATTGAACTAGCTTTGTAGAGCACACGGTTTCATCCGCTATTGTCTTGTGCCCTAATGCATTATTGACATGTATATTTGTTATACTTAATCTGATAACAGCGCTTTGTTCTGCGTTCAGATTTGTGTCAACATTGTTATGTTTGTTCTTCATTCTATCTGACTTTTCTTGTTGCTCAATCTGATAATGTGTTTTAGCGAGTTATTATTAGTCTAGCTATTGATGACTAATATTTAGTCTTGCCTTTCGCGGATCATTCACGACTGATTATCAGTCAAGCTGAGGTTTTGTCTCATTTTCTGAGTTTGTATCGATTTTCAAATTTTTGATCTTGTTGTCTTTTTCGATACTTGTATTGAAAAAAATTTCGATACTTGGATCGAAAATCTGTTGAGCTTTCCCCTTGTGGTTGACAAATCGATTTTCCACAAAGATGACATCTCTGCTCGTAAATGATTTATCTGTTCCAGATTGTAGAGATTGTATGCCTTGTGATCTTTAGAGTAGCCAACAAAAATCGATTTTATGTTTTTGTCATCCAACTTCTTCCTGAGATCTTCAGGGATCCGAGGATAAGCGATGCAACCAAACACTCCAATGTTCTTGAGTGATGGTTTTGATCCTGTTTACACCTCATAAGATTCTAGGACTTTTTGTAAGTCCTGTTGCATCTTCTGAATTTTACTTTGAGATTCAAGAAACTTCTTCTCATAGTGGTCTTGATAGATCTTGGTATTGGCCTTCTGGGCTTCATACCTCTGAATCAATTCCATGACCTCTGCATTCGCATCGCTTCCCCAGGTGGTGGCACTACAACAATATCTTTGGGTCTCACTTGGGTTAGCTCTAATGCTATGGCTGTCGACCGATGTTGCTCGGTAGAAGCTTGCGTGTCTTGTTGCTTGAGCTGATCTTGTAGCTGCAAGAGGTCTTGGATCTTTTGTTGGATTAATCCTTGTAGCTCCTGGCTTCTCAACTCATCTTCTGCAACTCATATTCTCTGGTCTTTGAGCTCTGCTTGGCAAGCCTCCATATCTTTAGTCTTCTCAGTTAATTGATCAACCAACTCTTCATTCTGACTCACCAACCAGTGCAAGTAGAAGGACATCTCAGCATGGGTTTCAAGGGCTTGTTTGGCAGTCTTCAACAGGTAACTGACACCTCTGAACAAAGGGAATGGAGAAGGTGTGTAATGTGAGAGTTGGAAGCAAAATTGTTCTGATGGTAAGGTGGTGGTAGTAGGAGTTGAGGTGGTGCTGGTAATTGTATCAGAAAGGATAAGTATTGTGGAAAGGGTAATGGAAGCAGTAATAAATTGAGTTAGGGGTCCGCTCAATGGAGTTAACTCCTCTTTGATATGCACAGCCCCTGCAGAAACAATTTCATCAAAGCTTTCTAACAGATCATTAGTATCAAAGCAATCAAACTAACCAACATTGATAATAACGGCATGTGTGTGAGAGATTGGCAAAGGCTCGATTGACTCCATTGTCGGATTTACCTTTGGTACCTTCTCCTCAGCTGTTGCTGCTATTGTGTGCTCTTCTCCCGATGTTGCATTATCATTGAACTTGTCAATGATTCTAGTCTCATTGGATGATGATGAAGAGTTACCTATACATGTTAACAGTAATACAAATGGAACAAACTTAATCTCTCGGTTTATATGATCTATGCTCTGATACCAATCTGATGGAACAAGGGAGATAGAATAACACGAACGGAGAAGAGAGCAGTAATATTGCAGAACAGCTCTCCCGTCACAATCAGGTGTTAAATATAAAACAATCTAATAGACAGCTTATGCTAAATGTAATCACAACTTTAAGTATTCTAATTGTCCAACATGAGCTTAAAAATTGATTCATACTCTCAAAAACCAAGAGTATAGCCCACCGAAGAGATTAGAAATGGCGTGTGTGTGATATTACTGAAAATCAGATTCAATATGAAGTATGGTTCTGAAATAAATGGAAGAGCAGTATGATATCCGAATTTCTCACGTGTCAAAGATGGCCATCGTCTGATCGAAAACTGAGGAGTCATAGACGCCTGTGTTCTGACCAAAGTCAGTAAACAAGTGAGATCAAACAACAATAAAGTGCATTTAATCACAACAAACATTCATTCTATGTTATATACAGATAGAAGACAAGTTGCTGCTATATGACACTGAAGCACGAATAGCTATTACAACAAAAAATTGACGGCGTAACTAGGAGGCTCAAATAATACGTCTTATGGATGGATTGTCTTGTGTAATATGTGTTGGGATGATCTATTTATAGATTGCATCCATGTATTAACTACAATAGATGATTGTCACCTAATTAGGTAAGTCGTTGTACTTGAAAGTATATGGCTTCTGTGACAACTATACATAGTGCATACTGTCAATCCATAGGGAATGTTGACGTGGACAAAATAGTTGGACTTTTTGAACTGTCGCGAACATTTCGCGAAGCTATCTCGAAATTGTCTCGAACATAGTTCATTTCTGCAGACTGTCTCGAAACTGTCTCGAAAGTAATGTATTTCTACAGACTTATTCTAAATGCAAGTTTGCGGAAGCCCTTGAAGATGGCCAAGTCTTCAATGACTTCAAGTTATTAAACTTGAAATTATGACAGGATTGGTTACCCTTTGCTGGAGATCAGCCGGAAGCCCACTGTAGATGTTCTTGAAATAAGTTGGTTGTCTGAGTTTGTGATTCCAAGGAGACAACTATGGGCTTAATTTTCAACACCTCTAATTTTTGAATGGGTTCACTCACTTTTTCAAATTTAAATACTTAGGGAGGTAGAAATTGGCCAATAAGAATTGAGGCCAAGACCCTCCAATCCACTATATAGTGTGGCAATTTCAAATCATTTGTACTTTCTCTCTTCATTTCAGTACAAGCATATTTGAGTTTGCTATTTGTTGGATTTGATGCTTATTGGGATTAAATATTCTTATTAAGCTTTTTGTGAGAGAAAAAGGGAGAGAGAAAGTTTCTATTATTGTGGATTAGGGTTGATGGATGTAGTGTTAATGCTCAGTGTTAATGGATCTTAGTGTTAGATGTGAATCTTATGCACATGCTGGATATTGAAATATGTTATCGCTCTCATGGGAACGAACCTCCACGTGATACTAACTTCATCTCCTTTATGCCTTTGTGCTTGGATCTAGGGTTGAGGCTAGGAAAGGAAATAGCACACTACAATTTTGCCAAGGAGCTATGCCATTTTTTTAGTTTTCAGCATGTTTAGATGTATGTTAGCTTGTATATGGGCATCTTGTTTTGGCATAATAGGATTAAAACTGCATTTGAGTGGATTTTCTTGTTTGAAATCTAATTTGATTGTTGAGCAGTTGAAGCCATACATATCACAATTTTAAAGATCCATTTAGATCTAAGAAATTAGAGAAAATAACAAAATTGTTCATTTCTGCCAAATTTGGTGCAAAAAGGAGACAAATGGCAAATTCGACATCAGCTTTGATAACTTTTTGCTCTCTGGCAAAGAACCTTTGTTGAGTTGTAGACAACACCGCCTTCATACAAAAGATCTTCCATTCAAAGGGAGAAGATTAATTCCCAGCAAATTTTCAAAAACAGAACAAAAACCATAGAAAAACATCAAACTACCAAAAACCCTAAAAAAATAAAAAAAGAACCTTCGTCCGATTTACTGCACATAGGTGTGATTCAAATCTATCTATATCAGATCAAAAAAAATTAATACCAAAAATAGAAAGCCAAAGTGAGATAGTTCATCTAGTTGTTGGTAACCTTTTGTGAAAAGTCTAACACTTTTTGACAAAAAAAATCAAAACCTTTGCTGAAACCTTTGCTAGAGGCAAAGTTAGTCCAACATTCTTTTTTTGATAATCAGTAAGTTGGGCGAACGTCAAGTCAAGGCCAATTGTCATTTTGACCTGTGTTTTGTCAAAAAAAGATTTTTTTTAATATAAAAATAATAATATTACTCTTAAACCTTTCCCATAACCTTCGTTGACTTGTCTGAGGATTTTAAATATAGTATTTTATTATTTTGGAGTTACGCGAAGGTTAGATCTACTAGGATCATCCAAAAAGTCTATTTTAATCCTCGCCGAGCTGCAAAAACATTATTGTTTGTAAAAAAGAACCTTACATCAGTTCTACCCTAGTTGTATTTGTTTTAGATTTACTCATTGTCAATCAAACGAAGATTAATATTACCAGATTTGTCAAAAATAGCCAGATCAGTGATTTTTATCCAAAATAGTAGTGAAGAGCCTTCGCCGAGTTAACCTTCACCAGTCCTATTTTCAAGTTCTGATCTACTAGATCTAGCCACTGTCAAATTTTTAGAACATTTTGTTACATTTTGATATTGAATCTTAGAAGTGTTGATCGCTTGATTAAGATCTTTTTCTAAAAATCAGAAATCTAATTATTATTAAGTGATAGAATTTTTACAGACCTGATCAGAGAGATGATTTGATTGAAAAATCTAGATCCAACCTCATTGTCTGATTGAAGTGATTTGCAAATATGGCTGATGGAGGTCCGATGGACACTCCATCGGTTGTTGTTAGAAGGTCACCTTGGTTAGAAATACAAAGTGTAATGGGTTATCTGATCCTGTCAAATTTCTGAAAATCTATTCGGAACTACTCCTCATTATGATCATTGATTCATTGCCAGGGTTTCACTCTACATTCATGCTTCTTATTCCTTGGCTTGGGGGTGAAGTTTCTAGAGTTGATTGGTTGCTTCTAATTGGTTGGGTGGTTGCTCCATAGTGTGTTTTCCATTGTGGTTTATCATGTAAGCAGGATCTTAGGGAGCTTCCCTTATACCAGGAGGATGTTGCTCATTCAGATCTGCTTCCCTGGTTGGGCGACACTCAAGTCGCGTTTGGCATCTTGATGTCTTGCTTTATCCAGCGTCCTTCTTATCTGCTGCGGACTTTTCCCCCTACTCATGACTTTTTGCATCTTCTCTCTTCCTTTGACAGCTCTATTATGGATGTTTTTGGCCGTCTTTTAGGCCCAGGTTTTTTGGATGGTGTGGAGACCCTTTCAGCTCTAAACTAGGCTCGGTTATCCATTATTTGTGGAGGTGTGGGTCTTCTCTCTACGGTTTCTTTTGCACCTACAGCTTTTCTTGGGAGCTGCGCTCTTGTCGCCCATGCTTTGTCTTCTCGGTTCCTCTCTGGCTTTCGTCCTCTCTTGGCGGATTGCATTGCTCATGTGGACAGCGGTTCTCTGCCTTTCCAGCACCTCCTCATCACTGCACGAGAGCACCTCCCCCTCTCTGCCCAAGCTTGTCTTCCTCCTTTTGAACAACTCCTCACTTTCAGTTCAGGTCATCTGCAAGAGACCCTCTTGGAGGGCGTGCACACGCAAACCCTTTCCAACATGTTCTCTGAGGCTCCTTTGGCGTTGCATCGAGCTCGGCTTCTTTCTTGTGCGGGTCTTGGTGTGGGGGCTTGGTTGTCAACTCGGCATGTTATTCCTTTCTTTCGGTTGTCTTCGGCCATCTTCACTACCACTCTTTGTCTTCGCTTGGGGCTACCTCATCCTTCAGTCTTGGGTCTCTCCAGGTGTGTTTGTAGTCACCATATTGATGCTCTTGTTATCCACCTCATCCGCTGTCCTTCTGGGAATGAGTGCACAGCTACGCATGATGTTGTCAGAGATGCAATGGCCGCTATAGCCGGAGATGGAGGATTCCATGTCCTTAGAGAGCAATCTCATGTCCTTCCTTCTTCCGCATCCCACTCTTCCCGCAAGCGTGTTGACATTGTCCTCTCTCGAAATGGGCTTCGTACTTTGGCAGATGTTGTTGTTGTTGATTCTACGTGTGGTGACCTATTGCCTCGCTCTACCTTCACACCAGGAGAAGGGGCAGGCATGGCAGCACAAGAGAAGGAAAAAAACTACTCTGACAGACACCTCGTTGATGCTTTCCTTCCTCTGGCAATTCAGAATTATGGCACCTTGCATCGACGCTTTGAGGATTTTCTTCGCATGTATTCTCATCAGGCGGCAGAG
The DNA here is from genome assembly GCA_029204225.1 of Diphasiastrum complanatum. Classification (NCBI taxonomy): domain Eukaryota; kingdom Viridiplantae; phylum Streptophyta; class Lycopodiopsida; order Lycopodiales; family Lycopodiaceae; genus Diphasiastrum; species Diphasiastrum complanatum. Next base: position 32,564,665 of record CM055101.1, read on the forward strand.
CGTCAAGGTATTCCTGGTTCTATTCTCGTGGCTTCTTTCAAACAACTTATTTTTATTGCCCTGCAACGTGCTCAGGCCCTATCCATTTTGCAACGGGCGACGGTGGCTGGGTCTGCTACATCTCATCTCCCTTCAATAGCCGACTCACCACCTCTTCACTTTTCTGATCTGCTGCAGTCAGTTGGCAGACTCCCACTGACATCATCATAGTTTATGCACTTTTATTTTTAATGTCAGGATCTGGATTAATCTTAACTTTACTGCAAGCTTCGCTCTTGTTTGAGTTTACTTTTGTTTAAACTTCCCCTTCGAGGTGTATATATCTTTTTCATCAACGTATTTACGACTTTTTCCTATGAATAAATGCACCAGGTTGGTCTCTCTCATTGAAGTGAGAATGCTTATTTCTATCAAATTTCCAAACAAAGTGTTCAAAACCCAAATGATAATTCCATCCATAGATATGATTTTCACTATACAGGATGAGTATACAAGTTGAATGTCCAAATTTCGAGCACGTCGATCCATAAGGCTAGATTTGTGGCAAAACTCCATGTCACCAATCAGAGGTACCAATTTAGAAAGCTCCTTATAATGAATGCATGCCTTAGGATTCACCGTCGGATGAGCTTGCTTCAGGGACAGATTCCAGTTACTGCAATAGAAAATCTTTTGGGCTTGCAAAATCCTCCAGTTCTGTGCTGTGTTAACGACTAGACACTAGAATGTCAGATGATCGATGAGCTTTGCTTCATCGAACTTCTGTAAAGCTTTGTCAAATAAGTACACGAGCTCGGCTGTTTGTAGCTATAGCCTATCAACAATCCGGATAACAACGGTGCTTCGGTCTGTCCACGCTCGTACTTTTGAGTCCCATTGTAAGATCTCTTCACTGTACTGAGAGCAGCACAGAGGCATGTGGGGCCCGGGCTCAGTACATCATACATGAGTCCAAGTTTCTGAAATTCATCCAAGGGAATCACGCATTCCAATTTCCTTTCACTTATTAAGTACGAGAGATAAAGAGGGGCGCTTGATTGCAACTGTCCAGCTCGACACCCTAGAACCTACCCTCTCAGACCACTACCGAGTCTACCGTACTTCCTCCTGTCGTCCAGCAGGCTGGCCGCTACAGCTCCCAGCAGCATCAACAGCAAGTTGTTTTCTTTCACAGTGTGTACACTGCAGTAATGGAATAAGGATCATCTCAGCTCTGTTCACAATATTTGCAAGTCATACAGATTCTGCACAAATTTGTCATTTGGCATTCCAGCAGCCCAGTATCCAAAGTCTATAGTGAGTAGTAGCCCAGAAATCCAGACCATCTTAGTCCAGAGTATGAGCCCAGAATCCAAAGCAATTAGTGAACGAAAGGAGTGCTCATTGAAGCTTAACATCAGACTGCTGAATAGGAAAAAAGTGTTGCTGCCATCACCCGTATGCTCCACTCCTTGTGAACACATGGTATGACTGACAGCCCAAGGACACCCACAAGGAAAACTCCTCATGCTGTTCTAGTACTTACTTCTGCTTTTAGGCTTGAGACTGCTGCAGGATGCCAGCAACTGCCTTGAGTCCTCACTATTTGTGAGTTGGGACTCTCATGGAACACTCATGCATTGTGAAATGAATTTGTAAATAGGGTAGAAGCCTAAAGGGCCTTTTGGCTCTTAAGGCATCACCTCTCTCCTCCGGATGGGACTCCACAAAAGGTCCTTCAACTACGTAGTTTTAAGTTTGAAGATTTTTGTGTTGCAATCTTAATTTATTTTTGCGGGCAAACGTTTCGTGCATAAAGTCATTCATGTGGATGAGTCGTCCACATCCACATCGAAGATTCGTCCAAAACTTTGGACCATCTTAAGTGAACAGAAAGTGTGAGAACAATTAAACTTTCGAATCCTAAGAATATGATTGAGCTCTCATTAGGGAGTGCACCGCATGCACTCCTTGCACCATGTTAGGGAGTGCAATGGTGCAATCCTCACCATTGCCCTCCTCCAATTCTTTTTTTGCTTCGTTCTTACCCGCAAATGCTCTCCCTGACATGGTGCTGGGAAAGCATGCGGTGCACTTCCTAAGTAGCCGCATATGATTGTATGGGGGGTCCCTCGTTACCTAATTTGCCCATTTTATCCAAAGAATTAGATTGGCTATAATTTTCAATATTCAAAATTAGAAGACCTCATGGATGGATGGTGGAACTTTGAAACCACATAGCCTTCTAGGACGCAACCTAGAACTATAATATTCTTGCCATGATTTTTTCCTTGCATTCTGATTGGTTTTAAATTTGATGCTATGAAAATATGGACCTCTTTTGAATGGAATCCTATAATATCAAGCCTTTTCCAATAAAATTTATAATCTAAAGCTACCTTGTAATTCTAGGCTGACATTTGTAGAGCTTAATAATGTGCGGTCTTTGGCATATTTAGAAAAATATAGCTCATCTTCTCGTCGCATCACTACCACAACTGTTGCGCCGGCGCCTCAAAGGGTGTTGGGACTTGAGCGGTTTCCCCAACACGCGCTTAAGTCTAACATTCATCCATCAGGCACTTACGTAAAAGCCAACTCAGAAACGTAACAAGCTTAACCATTCAGACTTAAGAAAACTGGAATCCCAACCAACCCGAAAGCCAACTCAGAATCCATCCCCAAAAGGTAACCAAAGGCAAAGACAAGCCACACATGAAACCCAAGGCATAGTGGTCGCCAAACTGACCAATTGGCATAGCGGCAAGCCCCATGTCGATGACAGGGACCCTTAGGCGCCAACGACGCAAAAAGGTTGTAGTAAGGGTCCTTCCACTTGGACCAGTCCCGGAGGCGAAACCGAAATGGTAATCATCCCCAAGGATCAACTTTATTAGATTTGGAAGAGGTTACATTCATACATAGACTGACCGGTCTCGGGGCCACCAACACGTGCTGGGCATTGTGCCTGGCTCGTGCTGGTAGAGGGAGCTGAGATCTGGCGACTGGATTCCTGGCGCTGGTTGAGCTGTCCAAGTTTCTGTCTGCCGGACTCCCCCTATAGTTTTGCTGTGATTCGGCGCACCCCCTCTGTTCTGAAACATAGTGCTTTCTGGTAAAGCACGCTTTTTGGGACTTAGTTTTTATTTTGCTGATTAAGCCTGGCAGAATCAGTCTGGCTCCCGGACATGGGTCCCGGGAGCCGTTCCGGTGGCAGAATCAACTTGCTTCCTGACTAGGCCATGACTCGAGCTCCAGAGCTAGCTCATGACTTGTGACTACTTGACTGGCTCACCGCAGGTCAAAGGCTCAGTCCTTGACATTCTAACTTGCTCTGGGACCTTAGGGAGTGTCACCCCTTAGAGTCTTACGGGGCACGCTAGGTGCACCTGAGTCAGCTTTACAACATCCTCCCCTCGTTGGAAAAAGCTGATGTCCTCATCAAGGCCAAACTAGACCTAAGACGTATGGCATGGGCTTAATTCACCGGCCTTAACAACTTTGAATTACAAAATACATTGGCAGTAGCACAGGAAAAGTGTAGATAAAGTTCACTTACGTAAAACCTGTGTAAAGCTGCAAGTGATTTATTGACAAACTTAAGAAAGATACCGGGAAGTTCCTTGAACTTCAGAATGGCCATGAATGTTTATGTAGGAGGCATGCCACCAGGTAGTGCTTTGTGTGCCGATCTGGGAAAACAGCTATTGCGTTGGTTCTTCTGCAGATAATCTGCTAGTACTTCAGGGGCTCCCTCCTTAAGTTTGTCTTCGTACTCCCAAGAAGCCTCAATAAGTGGAGCCCGTAGCCACTTCACTAGATATTCACGTTGAATGCCAGTTCACTTTCTATGTGTCAATATTTGTTCTGGTACAAGCTGCCTCTTCGTATCATCAAGTGTCGTTGGTGGGTGACGGAGTTCGTGTTGCCGATCAAATCGCTCATCTGGTTTGTACCGTTTGAGTAATGAGATATGAAACACATTGTGTATATCCAAGCTGGATGGCAGCGCTAATCGGTAAGCCACTGGGTTGATCTTCTTGGTGACATAATATGGTCCCGCATAAGGTCGAGTGAATTTATGTGAAAAACCTTTTGGTAACGCAATGTTCTTTGTGTTCAGCCATACTTGATCACCTTCCTCAAATTCCAATTCTCGTCGATGTGGGTTTACGTCAACTGCCATACTCCTTTGTGACTGCTCTAAAAATGCCTTCACCTCTGAACAATCGGTAGCCGACCATTGCTTATCTCGAAGGGTGCCCTTCCAGTAGATCTGTTCACTTGGCTGTTATGTGCAAACTCGAGAATATCCAAGTAGTTGACCCAATTGGATTGATCCCAAGCGACATAATTTCGTAAATATTGTTCAATCTGTCGATTGACTCGCTCTGTTTGCCCATCTCTTTGAGGGTGATATGCAGTACTGAAATTCAGTCCGGTTCCCACGAGGCGAAATAGACAAGTCCAAAACTTTCCGACGAACTTGGTGTCTCGGTCAGAAATAATCGTTCTAGGCAAGCCGTGGTATTTGAAAACACATTTGAAAAATAACCTTGCCACTTCTCCAGCTGTCACTGAACTTTTAGTTGGTACTAGATGAACTTGCTTTGAAAAGCGGTCAACCACCACATAAATTGAGTCAAAGCCTTGGCACCGTGGTAGTTGAACAATAAAATCCATGCTCACCGAATCCCATGGGTATGCTGGTACCGGTAATGGTTGGAGTAGTCCAGCTGGAGCTAGCGGTTCCACCTTCACTTGTTGACATGTCGGGCATGTTTGCACATAGGATTCAACGTCTGCCCACATACTTGGCCAATAGAAGCCTCTTTTGAGAAGTTCATACATGCGATTCACTCCTGGATGTCCGGCGGCTAGTATGTCATGATGTTCTCGCAAGACTTTCTTCCTCATGTTGATGTCGTCTGGGACATATACTCTGCGTTGTTTATAAACAACCATTTGATCTTTCCAAGTGAAATGTTTATGAGGCTTTCCCAGCTAGAATTCGATCATTAAGTCCTTCGCCAACACATCTGCACCATAATTCTCCCTGATTTCTTGGAGTAGGCCAGTCACCTGAGTTGTCACTGTTGCCATCAAGTGTTCCTGTCTACTTAGTGCGTCCGCCACCACATTGTTCTTTCCCGCCGTGTGTAAAATGTCTATATTGAATTTTGAGAGAAAGTTTTGCCATCGCATTTGCTTTGGCGTGAGCATACCTTGGGATGAGAAGTACTTGAGTGATACATTATCAGTGAACGCCTTAAAGGGTTTTCCTGCCACATAATGTCTCCAATGCTCCACTGCTTGAACTACTGCGACCATTTCTTTTTCATGAGTTGGCCATCGTCGCTCTACGTCACTCAATTTCTCTGAAAAATATGCAACAGGTTTTCCGTCTTGCATCAGCACGGCCCCAATAGCAAAGTTCGACGCGTCTGTATGTATTTCAAAAGGTTTGCTAAAGTCCGGTAAGGCAAGGATGGGTTCTTGAGTGATCCATCGTTTTAGTTCTTGGAACGCTGCTTCACATTCCGGTGTCCATGTCATTTTCAGATGAGTCTTGGTCTGCTCCAACAGTGGTGCCACAATTTTGCTAAATGCCTCAATGAATCTCCTGTAAAAGTTACATAAGCCCACAAAGGATTTGATGCCATGAACTGTTTTAGGTGCTAGCCAATCCAAGATAGCCTTGATCTTCTTAGGATCCATTCAAATCCATCCGTGGCCTATAACATGTCCAAGGAAGTCAACTTCCTCCACCACAAACTCACATTTCTCTCTTTTCGTTAACAAGCAGTTCCTCCTCAGTCGTTGGAGAACTGTCCTTAAATGTTTAATGTGATCTTTAACGTTCCGGCTAAATACTGATATGTCATCGATGTACACAATGACAAATTCATCCAGACAATCTTGAAATATATTGTTCATCAACGTGCAAAAGTGGCTGGTGCGTTTGTTAGACGAAATGGCATCACCAGGAACTCGTGACTCCCGTACCGCGTTCGAAACGCCGTTTTGTGCTCATCACCTTTAGCTATTCGAATTTGATGATATCCAGATCTGAGATCTATTCGGCTAAAGTATTTGGCATGTTTGAGTTGGTCGAATAGGTCATCAATTCTAGGCATGGGGTACTTGTTCTTGATGGTGCTCTTGTTAAGCATGCGATAATCCACACACATTCGAAGAGTTTTGTCCGTCTTTTCCACGAACAACACGGGGGCTCCAAAAGGTGAAGCGCTAGGTCTAATAAAACCTATGTCTATCAATTCACCAAGTTGTTGTTTCAGTTCCGCCAACTCCTCTTGTGACATTCTGTAGGGTGCTCGTGAAGTTGGCTCTGTTCCTGGTACCAACTCAATTTTATGGTCCACTGGTCTTCGAGGAGGTAGCTTAGCTGGGAGTTCCTCCGGGAACACATCGCTAAATTCTTCTAGCAGATCTGCCACTTCTTTTGGCAAGTTTTCTTGTCGTACGCTTTTCCCTTCTGGGACTTCTCGGCAGATGCAAAGAAAGCACTTTGACCTTTTCCCTTTCGCCATTCTTTTCATCGCTAATGCTGCAACCAGATTTTGTTCAATATCGGTATCCTTAGCATTTCCTCCAAGCAGGGCTTTTCTCACGCAGATTTGTCCCTTATAATCCAAGAGGACCAAGTTTGAGCTCCTACCCAAAACTGCGATACAGTGCTCATTTAACTAAGGGAGGCCCAAAATCACATCGAAGGAATCCATCTCTAAAATCACAAAGCTAAGTTTAGCCTTCCATTTTCCAATCTGCACTGGGATGTTCAATGTCGCTTTGTCTGCATCTAGTGCTCCCTTCGTTGTTTCTACCTTGAGAGTAGATGTAATATTCCTGGTCGGCAAGCTGAATTGTTCCACTATGCTCCTTGAGATATAGTTATGTGAAGCTCCGGAGTCGATCATGAAATCTGACTTCCTCCCCGCGATCTTTCCTAATAAGAATAACAATCTTGAACCAGTTTTGGGGGTTGCCCCATGGAAGTTCCTATCCATACTTGTGTGTCGTCCACTCATAAATGTAAGCTCCTCTCACAACTCCCAACTAGATCAGATCACCTGGATCAAAACAAGTAGTCAGGGATAATTCGGGTCCAGGCAAGCACACCACAAACGAACATACCAACCAAAGCTAAACAGAGGATCCCTCTCAAGTCACATTCCCCTTGAGACCGGACGTAGGACCTTTGCCTAGCCGCGCCCACACAAATCTATCATAGAATTAGCCCACGGGGAAACATCCATCCAACCATTCGTGCTTTCACCATTAAGCAGCACATTGCCTCAGTCACGTCCCACCACTTTTTGGTCGATAGCCCTTATAGCTAAACGATCGGCAGCTATCCTGCACCGACAGCTAACCACCCGTGCTTTACACCCGAATTCGAGCAGCATCTCTGTATCAATGGTTAACCCGTACAGTTCGAATATGTCGCCCCGCACCCCACAAGGTACAGACGTGCTTTCACCTACCTAGGCAGCACTTTGCCTCATCCGTCCTACGTGCAGACAACGCCAGGCCCAAACTACGAGAACTGACCATGCTTACACCTCGAGGGCAACACTTTGACTCATCAAGTCCCCCCTTATGCCGACCACCCCGACCGTGGACGCACCCATGCTTACACTGTGGGCAGCACCTTGCACAATGATTGTCCTGACAAATCCCAAAACGTGGCCATCCCTATGAGACTTGCGTAGCTAACCGGCTAGTCGGCTCTGATACCACATGTTGGGCCGACGCCTCAAAGGGCGCTGGGACTTGAGCGGTTTCCCCAACACGCGCTTAAGTCTATAAATTCATCCATCAGGCACTTACGTAAAATCCAATTCAGAAACGTAACAAGCTTAACCATTCAGACTTAAGAAAACTGGAATCCCAACCAACCCGAAAGCCAACTCAGAATCCGTCCCCAAAAGGTAACCAAAGGCAAAGACAAGCCACACATGAAACCCAAGGCATAGTGGTCGCCAAACTGACCAATTGGCATAGCGGCAAGCCCCATGTCGATGACAGGGACCCTTAGGCACCAGCGACGCAAAAAGGTTGTAGTAAGGGTCCTTCCACTTGGACCAGTCCCGGAGGCGAAACCGAAATGGTAATCATCCCCAAGGATCAACTTTATTAGATTTGGAAGAGGTTACATTCATACATAGACTGACCGGTCTCGGGGCCACCAACACGTGCTGGGCATTGTGCTTGGCTTGTGCTGGTAGAGGGAGCTGAGACCTGGCGACTGGATTCCTGGCGCTGGTTGAGCTGCCCAAGTTTCTGTCTGCCGGACTCCCCCTATAGTTTTGCTGTGATTCGACGCACCCCCTCTGTTCTGAAACATAGTGCTTTCTAGTAAAGCACGCTTTTTGGGACTTAGTTTTTATTTTGCTGATTAAGCCTGGCAGAATCAGTCTGGCTCCCGGACATGGGTCCCAGGAGGCCTTCCGGTGGTAGAATCAACTTGCTTCCTGACTAGGCCATGACTCGAGCTCCGGAGCTAGCTCATGACTTGTGACTACTTGACTGGCTCACCACAGGTCGGAGGCTCAGTCCTTGACGTTCTAACTTGCTCTAGGACCTTAGGGAGTGTCACCCCTTAGAGTCTTATAGGGCACGCTGGGTGCACCTGAGTCAGCTTTACAACAACAACTAGGCTCAACCAGAGGACTAGTTGATAATTTTTATGATATGCCTCTACACACACTACCTAGCTCTCAACACCAAGGTAAAAAAAAAAGCCTCAATTTATGGTAGTACCCCTTTAGGCCTACCCATAAATGAACCTCCGTTCTGATAGACCACTACCTAAGGGCTCACTGCAACTTTACGACTGACCTGAGCCACTATTAAAAATCTCCATAAAGATCATCTTTTGTACATAAATGATACAGACCCATAGTCTATTTCACGATTGAATTTTTTCAATATTCGTCACAACTTTTTATGAAATGTCATCTCATTATTGAAAAAAAAAAAAAGGCTCATATACTTCTAATTATTGTTGTATCGATGCCTCATGGGAAATTGGAGTAAGAGTGGATTCTAAACTCAGCGTGTAGCCTATGTTGGAAATACCAGTGGCTCTAGCTCTGATACCATTGTTGAAAATGTGGCAGTTAGCTAGTTCTTAGAATTGGAATCTTTTCAGTTTCCTACAATTAGATTTAGTATTTCTAACTATAGTGTTGTGGGCTACGCAATTATTTGATAAAACAAAATGAACTGATAATGTGGAATTAAAGTTAGAACAACAGCAACCTTCAACGTATTTAAGATCTACTATGAGCAAGAATCTTGTAACTTTTAGATGTAAAACGAATTAACACTTCTAATAACTGATAAAATAGGAGTTAGTGACATTTGTTCTACTACCTTCTTGAGGTGTCGTAGACAACCATGGAAGGTATAGTCATTATCATGATTGTGGAAGTTGTAATGAGGATGATAATTGATAACACAAATTCACACCTCTGACAGTTGATAATATAGGAGTCAATGACATCCGTTCTACTGCCTTCTCGAGGTGTCGTAGACAACCATGGAAGGCATAGACATTATCGATATGGAAGTATCATGATTGAAGTGTGTTATCAAAATGAGAAAGAGTGAATAAAATTAGATATTCAAGACATGATAATGTGCAAGAAAATCCTACCTTATGCTTCAATTAAATGAGATGAGCACAATGACCTTTACAAATATTGTGTGCAAGATAAGCTAGAATACAGATCACTACAATTTTTATCATGAGATAGCTTACGATCGTGCATAGCACTATGTGTCTCACACTACTATGCACACTGAAAACTTTCTTGCGATCACCTTTCAATGATCGTTCTCTTTCTGTCTACACTTCACTACATGCATCGTCTAATCACCGACTCGAACAACGAATGTCATTGATGTTGGTGTTTCGTCACTATTTATTGACAAACTAACCATCTTGTAATCTACTGATTAACTGTACAATTAACAGATCTTGTAATAGATGGTAGTATTTATGATTAACAAACCTTATTACAGTCCGTGTCAGTGTGTAGAATGTCATGGAAGTCAATCGTGAGTAGACTGTCATTGTTGCATTTGTTGTCTGCAAGAAATACTGTGTATTTTTGTAGGTGTCACATTTTTTGGGATTTTAAAGAAGGCCCAAAACGACAAGATCTGCATGTATTTTTTATCCTTTGCAGTTTTCGTGTTTTTTGCCTAAGCCAAAACTTCGTGTAAAACTGTAGGCAATTGAATTGATGATGAACTATCATATAATCATGAGTAGATCTGCAGGTCGCAGATTTTCGACTTTTTTGCCTATGTAGAAACCTTTGTTTATTTGCATAATTGCATTTGCAGCTGACAGAAGAGAAAAGAGAGTGGTAGGAAATAGAAACTTGCGGCTATTTAGATGGATCAGAGGGTGAAGGGAGATTAACTCCAAGAATTTACTCATTCTATTCCATGCATGATCGTGCAAATTCCAACTTTAAAAGATCAACCAATCTAACCATCCATCAAATTATAATGGAAGCCAACTTAGCCAAAGCCATTCAAGTATCCAATGATTACATTATTAAAAAAAAAAACTAGCTTTGCCATAGCTAATAGAGCATAAATCCATAAGGTAATCAATGTGAAGATAATCAATTTTGTAACATTTGAAGGCACAACTAGAGCCAATGATCCACCCACCCATTTACCATAGCAATCAATGAAAAGGCACTATGAGTGCATGTTACCACTAAAGGATTGTCATTATTCCTTCATTTGGGGTCAGTCGGATGCGAAACTAAAATCTTAATATGCCCCAATGAGTCATCTATGAAAAATTGTTAGCATACTACTTGGCTATTTGACTTTCTAGAAACCAAATTTGTAAATAAACTTCATATGATTTTATCACATAGGTGAAACCATATTAGTATACAATTATTAGATAGGTCCAAGTACCTTTAGTCATTTGGATACACAAATAGTTCATTTTTACGTACATTGGCAATTTTGGTCAATATAGCTAGTTTAAGTTACATAGTGACTATTTTAGGTTATATGACTCTAGAGAGAGGAGAGAGAGTAATTGCTCTCACCTATAAATAACAAGTCCAATGCTAAAAATGTCAAGTCTTTGTCCATATTTTGAAGAACTTTTGGAAAAAATACTATCATATGAATAGTTAATTCTAAAGATAGAGCATAGTTATGATGTGAAAATAGCAAGTCTACTTGAATAGGGAGTGTGAAAAATTGTCAATATACTACTTGGCTATCTAAGCATTTTAGAGGCCATATCTGTAAATATACTTGATATGGTTTTTTCACATGTGTGAAATCAAATTATTATGTTATTTGTAGATGGTTCCATGTACCTATAGTTATTTGGCTACACAAATAGTTCATTTTTTATGTGCATTGACAATTTTGGCCAAAGTGCATATTTTAGGTCTATAACTCTAGAGAGAGGAGAAAGAGTCATCAATATTACATATAAATAGCAGTTCCTGCACTAGAGAAGTTAATTCTTTGTCCATATTTAGTTTGGAGAACTTTTTGGTGGAATACTATCATCTCCTTTTGGCCACATTCTTCTACATTTTTGTTGTGTGTTGGAATGATGTGCATGTAGATGATAAATCAATATTATTTTGTTGTCGTACGACATGTTAACAAAGGCTTAAATTCATATGTAAGTAGGTGATGAATATCTTGCGATTTTATTTGCTTTTGGTAAGTGATTTTGATCAGCAAGCAAGTGAATGAATTGTCTAACATAGAAAATTTTCAAATTAGTGCAATCATTCTTGGCCTAAATCTAACATTTTAGATTATCTTTGGATATGAAATTGTCACATCATATATAATAAACATGAGAGAGACACATACATTAAGATAGAAACTAGTGGCCTTAGGGCCACTAACATGACCCTAAAGCTTGGCACATGCTAATAAGAGCAGCCAAGACTGTGCCAAATCATGAAGCTTGTCTAGCTACTAGATTTTGACTACTTGTCTACCCTCATATGTTGTTATTTCATATTGACACTTTTTTTAAAATGTCAAGGCTTACAAAATAATAACAAGATCCCAGAATTCTTTTACAAGTTGCTTCATGAAAGAAATTGAACTTTAAGCAAAATTTGTACATATTTTGTCAAACAAGCTATTGGAAATGTGAGGGTGGCATACTTTTCTAGTCAGTTGATTCCTACATAGAGTTTAATTATATGCTAGAATAGCAAAAAGCACTTGTATTCAAGGATCATACTTGTTTTTGCACTAGGAAAAACAATATATACGACAACTTCTCGCATTCTTTAAGTAGTATCAAAACTCAAAATGGACCCTTTGTAAAGATACCACTATTAACTTCACACACAATAAACGTCAAAAGAGGACAATAAGCTTTGTCCATTTGTACAAAACTATTATAATTACTGATGGACAAAAGACTTTTAATCATTTCCGGCTATATTTTCATGATTATAAAAAAAGACCTCATCGAGCAACAAAAAAATATTAAATTAGGTGATACTTGCTACTTGTATGCCTTTTGCTGCCCACATAAGCAAGTGAATTCTTGGTCATATTTCTATAAACTATAGTTAAACTAACCTTTATGATTTAGGATCATCTAGCCATTTACACAAATTCTTTTCAATCTTTTGTTGTTTGTTTTGTGTAGTTCTATTGTGTAGATATGGAGAGTCATAATTGGAGATCATCTTTCTAGTTAACTTTTATAGAAATCGATAATTTCTTTGAAAGGAGGGGTGAAGTGATGGGATAAAATTCTACTTTGAGGATCTGTTGGTTGCATAGTTCTCTGAAGAGAACCAGCTGTGGTATAGAAATGAGATTTTATTATGAAAATAATTTTAGATAGATTCAGAGTAAGATACCAAATTGGAACTTTTCAAACAAGAGAAATTCTCTAGGGATTGTGTGGACAATTTGGATCTCAAACAGGTTTGAAATTTGAATCATTATCTATAAGTAGTACAATGAAAGGTCAAAAGTTACTAATTCCATTCTAATTGGAATAGGAGTAAGTTTGACCAGAGTTTGAATCTGGAGTGTCTGTATTAGATCAACCTAATCTTAGTTTGAGCTCTAGGATTAGGGAAAGGTTGATTGAGTGGAAGAAATTATGTTATTAGACGAAATTGGATTGGAAAATTACTGGGAGTAAATGTTATTCATCTCAAAGATTTTTCGAATGTGTTATTTACTCATGAGAAATAGGAGTTTTTTTGTAGCTTAGTTACAAGATCTCAGTGAGATATGTGGGTTCTGAAGGAATCTACCAAATAAGAATGTGTTTGTGTACTGGGTCATAGTGAGATTATTCACATATGTGCATGATTAACATTGTATGAATCTACTGTATATTCCTAGCCACTAGTGTTATTTGGTGCACTTAATTTAGTCGGTGAACATTTTGTCTTTAATTACATGTAGCATATAGAACTTGAATTGCACTTTGTAAGAATCCAGTTTGGAGAATATTCTTGAATTCCAGTAGTTTCCTGATGGAAAAGATTTTGGAATGATTCTTACTTTTTCAGAGTTATGTTGGACATATACTTCAGTGTCCTGTAAATAAATAAGTATGGTTTTGGATTCCAAAAAATTATGATTGACAAATCATACGAATCTAAATATTTATGATTGATGGATCATAGATAGATAATTAGTTGTTGTTAGAGGATTATAAGGGATTGTGATGATTCTTAAGTATGATGATTAATTCTTGATCTATTATTTGAGTAAGAATTCAAATCAGTGTTTTGAATCTCTTTACTCCAGTGTTTTATTGAGAGCCTATAAATCTCACAGACATTTTCACAAGTTAAGCTATTTTACTTATGGAGAGTTAAATTTATCTATTGGATGCTATTCTACTACAGTTTATGGTCTGCAGATGCTTGAGTACAGTTCTTTTGATTAGATCTCCCTGCTCGCTTCCCCCCCTCGCTCTCTGCCTCTCGCTCTCTCCCTGCTCGCTCTCTCCCTCGCTCTCTCCCTGCTCGCTCTCTCCCACGCTCTCCCTGCTCACTATCTCTCCCGCTCTCTCTGCCCTGCTCTCTCTCTCTCTCTCTCCCTCTCCCTCTGTCTCCTCTCCCTGAGCTGGTGTTGGTGCTGCGCTTTGCCTGCCTTCTCTGTTGCTCGCTGCCTCTTCAAAACATTTTCTTTCTTCTGAATGCATAATGCACCTATGGACGCCAGAGGCACATCCAAACATCCAAGTCGTGGGCGTGAGAGGCCACCATCGAAGGTGAAAAAGATGAATTCGCCAAACATGAAGTATCTGGAACTTAGCATCACCATTGGCTGTGGAGGAGGTGTTGTCGATGTTCGCTTGCTACCTTTGCTGCAACAGTTTCTGACAGATAAATGTGTAGCTGGGGTGTGTGCTTTGGAGAGGGGAGGCACATTGCTGCACTTGCATTTTCAAATGACATGTCGAATCATGGCCACCAGTGCCAAAACCATGAACTTGCAGATTAAGCACCAGTTGGGTTGGGATGTGCAAGCACCAGCAGGAGCTCTGGTCATGTGCAAAACACTCACACAGAAGGGTTTGCATACATTCCATGGTATGGTAGGCTACTGTTTGAAGGATTTCGGAAAGTCTCATTTCCAAGTTGCATTGCACAATGTTAAAACTGACGATCTTGAGCTTGGGAAAGAGCTTTATGCGAAGCTGGGGTCTTCTGAAGTGAAGAACAGAGTCTGCTTGACTCCGTGCAATGTGTTTGAAAGGGCGTTCATGTACAACTTGTTCTATGGAAAGCGTTACTTGGGTCAATGTTTTGTAGCTTGTCTATTGTCGATGTTAAGAACCGCAAAGTATTTTCCTTCTGCGGCTTTGGTTACACCTTCAAAAGGTCTTGGTATGGATGTAGAGCGAGCAACATCAGTGTGGCGGGCGATGTTGGTTCCTGGCTTGGTAATGTTGAAAGATGTTCATAACATCTTCTTTGCAAGACAGCATGCACGTGCACGATACTTTGGAGCAAGAACACGAAGCATTGATCATAGCATTCGCAGTGCAAATCCGAATGCAAACATGCCAACTGATACGTCCACACCAGAGACGCCACTCTCACCACTTGTCGATGAAGAAGCTACATATATCCCTGCCGATCATGACGTCATCGATAGGAAAACTATCTTTGGATAGTGATCTTCTGTTGTTGTATTTATGTATATAGTTTGTGTACGGATGCATGTTCCAGCTTTGTTTGCCTTTTAGGTTGAGCTATCTACTGTCACAGAGTACGCTCAAAAACGTTTATGCATCCTTCAAATGCTACTCCAATAGTTTTGTAAATATAAATACAACAGTTTTATAAATACAACGAGCAAGTTTGCTCTTCTTCTGTCTACTCCATATTCTTAGCTAATAATTGGCATTTTGCTGCATTTCTTTTTTTGGTTTGTTTTCCAGTTAACCGGTAATTCTGCATGAATTTTCCTTGCAAAATTAGCTTCCCAACGAGTTAACCGGTAATTCTACATGTATTTTCCTTGCAAAATTAGCTTCCCAACGATCTACTGTATGGTTTGATTCAGCATGTTTGTGTGCAGTTATGATTTTTTGAAATATTTTAAGCCAATATGTTGGTGAATATCATGTTTTAACAATCTACTTCAAAGTAATAATGAACCCAACATATAGTAATTACAACGTAGTTTAATTATTGAGTTCTGAGAATTAGTTTAGTTGAGCTTCTTTCTTCTTCGTTCTCTTGTATTGAACGTTCTCGTGTTCCTGGTTTAGGGTTTAATGCTTCAACGTAACAATCTTTATCGTCGTTGTTCGAACGTGGTCTTTGCTTTGCTATGGCGTGTTTGAATGTAGTCTTCGCTTTGCTATGGCGTGTGTAGCTTATTCATGTGAGGATTGCAAAGCAGAAGTGCACCTTGAGATAGAAGAAGACATATCTGCAGCAAAGAAGCAGCCCCAACAGGAGCTGGCATGATGTTGCTGCTAGTTCGGCGCCTAATTAGCTCGTCCTCTATGCACAAGCCCAATCCCCACCTTTCCAAGATCATTCTGCCATCTCCTCACAAGGTGTAACCCTCGACACTCCCGGTATTTGCCCTTAATTCGCCCAGTGTCTGCTTTTCGGGAATATCGAAGTTTATGCTTTCCAATAGATGTTATTGAGATCGTAATACAATCGGATTCAGCGTTTTATTCTAGTATCTTCTGTTAATACTCAATTGACTTATTATTCTAAAATGGAGACTCAGCTAGGTCTAAGATAGATTGACATCTTTGAAGAGATTGGACTTCCTTAGCTCCGCATCTGTGCTTAGGTGTAGAATATTCAGAATCGTTGCAACAACTCTATGAGAAACACCCAATTTCACCTTTCTGGTATCGTATTTGCAGGATTAAGAATTTTTGGCACTTGGATGCAATATTCACCCAGGAAAAGTTTTTGTACCATATAAATTTCATTGCGTTGGAAGTAGCCTTGTCTGAATTTGCTCGTTGCTCGACTACTGTAGAGAATTTTTATGGGAAACAATGCAGCAATAAAAAAACATTTAAGATGCTCATGTTGTTCAGTTCCAGTTCAAGAGGCTAATAGAAAAGCAATAAAACATTTTTTTATGCGGATTTTTAAGCTAAATTCTCGACTTGGTTCATTTGGCAGGTAGAGGTGGAATTTGATAACGGGAGAAAGTTTCAATTTTCATCTGAGTTTTTGAGAGTCCAAAGTCTTGCTGCAGATAGCAAGAATCGCACAAAATTTGGTCAACCAACCGTGAGTTTTAGCTTGTGTGAGAATTTTCACAGCAGCACAAGGCTATTGATGAAAGATTAGAGCAAATGGCATTATGAGGTTACACTCGTTGTGGCCCTAAAATGATTCTGTGATATCTACAGGTTATCAGTGGAAGAAGGCATGTGGGCATTATGTCTTTAGAATTTGTGGGAAATTATGCAGTTAGGTATGTAGAAGTGGTGCTTATATTCCTTCGTTTGGGTCAACTGACTTTCCAACATGAAATTCATTATAGTGAAATAATACCTTTCATGAAGCTTATGTGATTTTAGGAATTACAATCTATTCTCTTTTTGTCCATGCAATGATGTTTATGGTTTTGTCCAGAACCGTATCAAGCCTCCTCCTGAGTGTCCTCATATATGCTGAACATTGACCTTGTTACTTTGTATGTCAGAATTATGTTTGATGATCTGCACAATACTGGTATATATACTTGGGACTACCTCTATCACCTTGGGGAGAACAAATTTTCACTTATGAGGAATTATATCAAGTTTTTGAGGCAAAAGGGTCTTAGCCGAGATCCAATATCAAAAAGATAATTATCCTTGTTTCATGTAACAGAAATGCTTCTCGGCTTGTCTAGTTCACAATGTAACTGATTGTTCTTGTCCACATTTTGAGACACAGCCAAGGATTGATTTAGTTCAACTAGATTTTCAGCGTACAAGGTTTATATGTTACTGTTTTATTGTATTGTTAATCAAGGAAACAACGATGCTTTGCAATGTGTTTGAGATTTTTTTTACATCTTTAATGTCGTTTTTTCCACCCCAACACAGTTTAAAAAAAAAACAAAAGGAAAAAAAAATTGCAACGTTCCGATCTGGAACGCTCCCGGATTTCGGAATCGTTCTGGAACGCAGTTCATCTATGAGATTAATTAAATGTATCAAAATTGGTTTGTCTTGTTTTTGTAGCCTTGATGATTGCAAAATTTCTTCTTGCAATATTTGAAGTTTGACTCCCTAGTGTGTTGGCCTTGGGATTAGTGGGAGATTGGACTTCACCATGGTTATGTAAATATATAAGTTAAGCTTTGGCTTGTAAAATGTTGTTTTGGCCTAGTTACGAAATTATGTATCCTAGTTTACACCATTAAGCATTTCAAATCCTCCCAAAAAGAAAAAAAAATTGGCCCTAAACTACAACAAACTCAAATTTTGAAACAAATCATTTTCATTGTCTTATTACATTCAATCAAATGTAAATGATAGCCTAGAGACGCCTCATGCCCATATTTTCCTTTTTTGAAAATGTCATATGCTTAATAATGTAAACTAGGGATTATTTTTGTATATGTACCAAAAGTTACGTTTTACAAGACCTTGGACAAATTCTATTTACAAAGAAGTGTTCAGAACTTGCTTTCAAAAAAGTTATGCCATCTTATTTCTTTATCACATTCAATGTGGTCTAGAGAAGCTTGTATGCATGCAGCATGCAGCCACATCTTTGTTTGCTCTTGTTGGTGACTCCATGTCCCAAAAGCTCACTTGCATTGACAAAAAATATTACCTTTTATTGAGCGCTCTCTAGATTTTTGTTTACAATGTGACCATGGGTATATCCACAACTTTGTTATCAATGCTATCTCAAGAGAGGAAAAAAAACACCAAAGGTAATTTTTTAGAGCCTATAGGCTCGTATTGGCCCCTATATAAGAGAGGCCATTAGCATGTAACTCCACCAGACCATTTACAAGCCTGAGAAGCTAGCTTATGCCTAGGTCCCATGGCCTACAAGTGGTGGCTGAACCTCCAAGAGATTGGGCAAGACCCCCCAGTCATGGAAGGCTTTCGAGGAAGCGTTCCTACGAGAATTCTTGCCGGCCAATGAACTTGATAGGGCTTCAGAGGCTTGGGAAAAGCTAGTCATGGAAAATCTCTAACTCACTATATATCACAGTACAAGGAATCTATCCTTAAACTTAAAAACGTTGATGACTATCAGAAAGTTTGGGGCTTTGTCCATGAAAATTGATAACTCGTTCATTTTCCTAAATATTGAGAGATTCTAAACTAATGTGTGGGTGCCAGTAGCCCAAGTATAGCACATAATGGCGGAAACTACTTGCTAGTATCATGTGCTCTCCAATGTCAAATGCCAAGCGTCGCTTTTTGAAGTATTATCTTGTCTATCTTTTATGTCTCTATTTTCATTGGTCATCTAGAAAAATAAGTGTTACGTGGAGTAAAAATTATTGTTGTGAAAGATTGTCCTTCATAGAGTTCCTTTTTTGTTGTTGGCAATGGCACATTATACAAACTTAGGTAAAGGGGACCATATGCACACCACGTCGAGAGGTAGTCCAATAGTGCTAAGTAGTATTCAGAAAATATGTATCAATGTTCAAGTAGGCAACAAGCAAGAGGGGAGATGTGGATCCATCAAAAATTTGTTGATTTCGCACATTCCATATCTTTTAGAGAACAACGAGCTTGCACACATCTCAGAAGGTTAGAGAAGAGTGCTCCTTGATCTACAAATTACCTAGTAGGATCGTGTATTGCTTAATATTGTTCACAACACTATTGTGGGGTTTTATGTGGTTATGAAGCCAGCCATTGGGTTTTTAGTTATGATATTGTCTTAGAAGTTGATAGATCACAATTAGTTCTTGATAATTCATGAATCAATAAGGTGTTAATCTCGAGATGAGTTCATGTGTCGTTTTCAAATATTGTCTTTTATCATTATCATGTCAATTGGATTTCAATTTGATGAGTTGTATGAAATCATTTCTTGTACATTTCGATATGAAATATCTAATATGATCTTCATTCACACATTAGTAAATACCATAAATTCATAATTCCCTAAATTATTTTCCATGACTTACATCATTCACAAGAAAACATGAACATTTACACTTAATTTGATTCAATCATTGATGCAATTGGCGCCATGATCTATCTACGAAATCCTGATCATATTTTTCAATGGTCTTTTTCATGCTATAGTATGTGGTTTTTGTTGGAATATATTACTATAAATATATATAGCTCGTATGGTGTTTTTCAACAGTTTTCAGCAATAACTCTCCCATACTTTTCAATGGGTTAGCAATAGTTTGATTATTATACTTTAATTCCTAAACATATTCATTAGACATTTCAACTCATTCAAACTGAGAAATCCATGATAAAACTTTCCAGTGAGCAATATTACTAAGTTTTATGCATTGTGAGGATCAATTTACCTTTTTGGATTGCTAAGATCTGAGCTACAGATTGAAAGTTATGATCGTTTAAATGTTCCTAAGTCTTTTGAAGCTGTCCTTGAAGTTAGAGCCAAGATTTCCAACAATTGAGCTTGTAGGAAGTCAAAAAAGTGCAACAAGAATGGGCACTTTTCTAGGAACCACGAATGCCACACTGGAAGCTGTACATAGGTCTTCGGACAATGACAAATGGCTCATCCATAGGAAATCTCTAACTAATTTTGGTCTCCTTGTTTCTGGCACCAAAATTCATGTTTTCTTAGGGCACAAAAAATTGACCCTCGGGCCCAAATTGCATGCAATCGACCAGGATGGGGGTACGGGACGTCGAAACATTTTGTGGGAGTCCACTACACCTCTCCACCACGTCCGTCTAGATGGTGAATGGGCTCAAACAGGTCCTCCAGATAGTGTTTGACACTCTCGTCTCTGCACGTTTGTAGGAGTCAAGTTCCATTAGTCAGTGCGGACAATTGTTCTGGTAGCTTGAGTGATGCCATAGTCAAATAGTGAGCACCGTGGTCTTCTACTTGTATTGACAAACGACACTTGATTAAGAAGCTTGGGTGATCCGATACGTTCTCCGTTGCAAAATGTGTAACTATGCCCATTTCATTATGTGCTATTGTGCAAACTAATGCCAAATGGGTGATTTCGTGAGATGGAAGCCAAATGGGCTTAGCAAACCTACAAACAGATTTGAAACTAGGCTATGAACATGTCAAAGCCCGTTTCCCAATATTCCTCTTAGTGTAAGTTCAAACCCTACGAATGGTACAAAGGTGCGGCAAGCCACGGTCACCTTCTATAATACATGTTATATGATTCCAAATTAAATGGTTAAAGGCTTTGCAAAGTGTCTCTGGACACCTCATTTTGGCCCGTATGAAATAGTAATCTAATACCTCTGAAAAATTCACAACCTCTTAACAACAAATGTCAAACACTATTGACCAATGTAGATTCAGTTTGGAATTCTAGTAAAGTAAAAAATCTCAACAATTCTCTTCTATCAATTAAAGCAGAGCCCATGCAATAGAAATCTTGTTGAAACTCAAACCAAAATCGGGTGCAAGACAAAGATGCAAAGATTTGACACGAATCAGATTTTTAATCTAAAAGGCACTCAAAAAGTGAAGGGACATAATCTATATGATGCATTTAATTGTGAAGGAAATAATATACCGCATGAAATAGACCATATAAGATTGTAAAATATTGCCCTGGGATTGCAATTGAGTGACATGCTTGAAATTTGTTTTCTCTTACTATGTTGAATCAAGCAATAACAACTAAAAAGACAACATAATGTTTTTATACACGCACTGAATCGTCTACCACCACCAGATTCAAAGAAATTTTGAATTTTCAAAGGAGCAAAAGAGTGTCTTTTTGCAAGTGCATTGAGATGTGGAGAGAGAGAGAGAGAGAGAGAGAGAGAGAGAGAGAGAGAGAGAGAGAGAGAGAGAGAGAGAGAGAGAGAGAGAGAGAGAGAGAGAGAGAGAGAGAGAGAGAGAGAGAGCTCCTCAAGATCTTGCTTACAAGACAAATACAATGGAAAACACACAATGGAGCAACCAATCAAACTCTAGAAGCTTCACCCCCCAAGCCAAAGAATAGGAAACATGAAATTAGAGTGAGAGCCTGGCAATGAATCCACCAAAAAGTCAGGAAGTAGGGCGAGTTTGGCCTCTATATATAGAGCCTAGAACCACCTGTGCACTTAGTCATGCAAGGTCCCAACTCTCCTATACATAGATTCATCTAGAATAGAGTCTCTATGCATGGATCATCTATTCATAGATTGTTATCAATAACTCTACACATGCACACACTGTCCCAAACCTTGTACTAACTCTGTGCACTTAGTCATGCAAGGTCCCAACTCCCCTATACATAGATTCATCTAGAATAGAGTCTCTATGCATGAATCATCTATTCATAGATTGCTATTGATAACTCTACACATGCATACACTCCATTTAGTGTGTTCTGGGCCTCCCAAGGATATTAGTTACTTTTGGGTCACGTCTAGTATGACATGGCATAACTAATAGCTTGTTTCACTGGAGTGTTGTGTATCCAAGACTAGGAGTATACTGAATCTTATGTATTGGTCATGGACATGACATTCTTCCCCCCTTAATCTGGTTTTGTCCTCAAAACATGAAAGAATTACAAGATTAGTTCCTTTAACTTTCTTCAATAACCTTGAAAATTATTATCCTGAGTCTGACTTTCTTATCAAACAACTATTCAGAGTTAAAACTGGGTTTCAACAGTTTAACCTATGTCCTTGAGTACAAACACAGGTTTGGAAAGTACCCAAAGCGAAAAATTTCTCATCTGGGTTACACTCATCACAAGTTAGTAACATCACCTTCACGTAAAACACTTACATGAAACATTGAGTGAAATATTACCTAACTTAGGAGATTGAAGTTAAAGAAATAATAATAATAATTACAGTATGAAATTATCCACAAACTCTACTAGAGTAAGAGGATAAACTCATGCCAATTAGAGTGTAGACAAGTGTAATGCTTTTGTTTGATGAATTCTAAGTATGGCCCATTCATTGACATGTGTTGCAACGTGACAATGCATGGCCAGACGCGGGCCATACCCTCTACCGGACACGTGTCAGTATGGCTGAAAAAAATTCGACACGTGTCACATAGCATGTGTTGAAACATGTTGATGTGGCGAGACAGATGTCGTGCACACACTGGCCGGTGGTGTGTGCACCATCTCCGTGTCAAGCGCAAATTGGTGGACCACAGTTTTTTCAAAATTGTGGGAACATATTGACTTAGTGAATGTGGAATGGGCCCGAGCACAGGCCATTCTACCCAGTAAGCCTAAAAAGTTCTGGAAAGCTAAACCGGGCAGAATGGACTGTGCCCGGCCCATTCCATTGCGTAATGGATTGTTGGACCTTTTTTAGACCAATCAGACGTTGCCACATGGTAGGCGTAGGACTGACACCTGATGCGCAAGCAGGTTCAGCACATTTTTTTTTTTTTTAAAAACGAAGTACTATTTTGCTTTTTAAGAAGACAGAAAAATGGACAAAATAGTCACCAACAATCCATTACAACTTCATAACATGAGAAGCTTAATATGATCTAGATGTGACAAAAATAGAAGTTATTACACAAGGTAGTGAAACAAAACAAGTTACTTTCATTTAAACTTCCCCTTCGAGGTGTATATCTTTTTCATCAATGTACCTACTACTTTTTCCTATGAATAAATGCACCAGGGTGTTCATCAAACAAGTTAGTTGTTCAAAGCAACATCTTTTTAAGGCTTTTGTCATAATCTACAACTTGTTGGGCACTTGTGAAATTGTGGATGAGAGTGTCTATTTCCAAATCTTCATCATCGAGTTCGTTTGAATCAGCTTTTAAAATATTTTGTTTTGTAGAGTTTGATGTTTTGTTGTGTCATGTTGTATGTACTCATGAAAATGCGTTATCCAATCCTTATTGATTTTGATATTTGAGTCCTTGTATAATGGTGTGTCACATAATTGTTTTAAAGCTTGCAACAATTTGATTCGTCTTACAATTCTGCTCATATATGCAGACTTGTATTGCATTTTGCATCATAAGGCGACAACTACATAGGCACTTTCATCCATAAATTTTGGCAGCACATTTTGTATCTAGATTTGCAGCCACACCACATTAAGAAACACAATCTGTATTCTGAATAATCACATTTTTGCATTCATAATCTGTATTCAAGAGTTCCACAATAATCATGATTAGTTTATAAAATATTTCAAGATTTACAATATTCGCAATCAATATTTCTAACATTTGATTGGTATTTACAATATATTCGACCAGTATTCATAGCATATTCAATCAGTATTCCCAGAATATTCAAGAGTATTCACGATCAATATTGACAATTAGTATCTCAATATATTCATTTCTCAGTATTCGCAATTTCATATTAGTATTCACAATGTTCACGATCAGTATTCACAATATTACGATCAGCATCTCAAAATATTCGCTCTTAGTATTCACGATAATCACGATTAGTATTCATGATAATCACAATCAGTATTCACAATAATCACGATCAACATCTCAAAATATTCGTTCTCAATATTCACAATTTTAGATCATCGCCAGCCATCAATTAGATAGTCTTTAGACGGATCTTTGAAAAAGTCGACCAATTCTTCATCCTAGTATGGAAGACATTTTCCATATGTCCTACAAAAGAAAACATAATCACAAAATTATAATTAGATAAAGATCAATTATTACTAGTGACAACTTATTAATTCGTTATATCTTTCACAAAAAGTCTAATAAGTACAATTGTCTACGTCAAACGAGAAGTCTTTCTTCAGATCATGCTTCGCTTTGAATATCCATGTGCATGGAATCAACTTTAGATCCTTAGGCACCTCCGTTATAGTCCATGTCTGATTCTCAATTAAAGAATCAAATTTTGTGTCCATGGCGGCTTTCCATTGATCTAGCATCTCGGGTTGACATTGCCTTTGATACATAGTGCATGGTTCTTGCACAAAATAGCAAGTTGGATCATCCATAAATCGGAATGTGAGGCCATGGAGCCACGTGGGACACTAGGGTAAGTTAGATGAAGTCTAAAAAGTGGGTCAAGTCAAATTGGTAGTGATTCCTACTTTATAGGACCTAGAACGTAGATTTAAGGAGGAAAATTGACCTACTAGCCACCTACTTGGCATGACTCTAGGAATGAGGCTAGGTTGGCAAATTAGGGCAAGAAAGCCAAGTTAACTTCCTTATTACATACTGGAAATTCACCTAACTTTACAAAGGAAGAGGCTTTTGTATGTAGGAGACTCTCCATAGTAAGCACTTACATTATTTTTGAGAGCTCATTGGCAAGACTTGAGTTTCTACTTTATGTACTTGTTGTATTTTGGATCCAAGCAAGATCAAAGTCATTTGTACTTTGTTTTTAGTCTATAGGTCGTACTATGTACTTTGTGAGGCATTAAATGCACTCATTCAAGGTCCAAAATATTGTACTTTCACATTTTAAGCTACAAATTATATATTTAACAACAACAAAAAGTTGATACTACTAAATACTATCATTTCTTTGATGTGAAGTTAAATATTGTATTTGAAATATTTATTATGCTTGCCTAAATAAACAAACATGGGTACATATATTTCAATAAAGATGTCATGATATATATAGGTAAGATGTGGTCTATATTTTTGTTTCAATAAAGACAACATAATATATGGTAAGGTCAACAATGAATTACATGTTTATGTCATTGAGAAGATGTGTTATCACTCTTTTAAAAATGTTGTAGCTTGGTTTTCATATATTATCTTTTGCTTCTCACATGCTTTGGTTATATTTTGCCATACTTGATGGTAATATAGAGAATCTCTTTTGACATGAACTTTTATCATTATTATTCATTTTTAAATTTAAATTTCACATGTGAAAATTTAGTTGATGATATTTAAACTTTTGATTTGTTTGTATACCAATTTGAATATGTTCAAAAAATTGTGAAGATGCTAAAATATTCTCAAGCTTTTGAAACTCGTAACAATGCTAATGTCTTTGTAGACATCAACTAGCTTAACCTCTCATCATTCAACATTTATTCCTTGTATTAGATTTTTTAGATTTAAAAGGAGCATACTGTAATTTTCACAAATAATATATAGTCAATGGACAAAGTGACCAAATTTAATTGAATATTTTTACATGGTCTTTAAGCTTAAAGACATCTCAAATGAGAGAAATTCTCCAACAAAGTTATAAAACTAAGTGAATATTGAATGTTAACTTTTTTAAGATGATGTGCATGCTGAATGAGAATTGTACTAAGGAAATCTAGATATTGATATGACTTCCATAATTGACTCATTAAATTATTGGTACCAAATTTAATTGATTTGCGTAACTCAATAATTTAAGAATTGAAGGATATGAGAAGACATTGATTGATGATTTATTAAAAAGAAATTAATTGATCATCTACTATAAGTTTTAGGCTCCAAAAATAAATTCCTACTAGAAAAACATTATTAGGTTGATATTTAAATCTATTTAATACCATGCTAAGTGTACCTTTGGAACCAAAAAAAAGTAATCGCAACTAGCGATAAACATTTGAAAAATCGTTTCATATCTGAGTGCTTGATCCAGTAGAAAGGATGTGTACTTTTCACACATGTGAGTGATCTCCTAAGGTGTGTGCGATTGCACATAGATCTAACACCAGCAAGATAGAATCACTCTAGCTTGACAATTCTAAGGAAAGAGCACTTAATACATGCATGAATCATTCACCATTCAAAATACACATTCAAAGGAAACTTGTGATGAAAAAAACTAAGTATGGATTTGGCTTGCTCTCGGGTAGAGAGAGAAAAAGTACATGTAGCTCTCGGGTAGAGAGAGAAGATGCAACAAATTCTAAGTGTAGAATCACTCAATCTCTTAAAAAAACTCAATGTAGAATGAGCTCACTCTCACTCTCTCATAGTAGCTCGAGATCCAAGAGGTGTGGCAATGGTGCTCAATGATTGGACCTCTCTAGAATCACCTCCTGCTTTGATTGGACCACTTACATGCCTCCTCTTATATTGATCAGACCATTTTGGTGCATCCTTCACTATGATTGGTCCATATTGACAAATAATATTATGAGGTGCAATGTCACTAGACCTATACCATCAAGCCAAGTGTAAGCTACCTACACTATCATGGTCTAATCCAAATCTAGATTTGGCCTAATCACTTAATTACAAGTGTACAATGAGTGGTTTGGATAGAGGACCCCCAAACCTCAAGATTGAGGCTTATTGACGATTCAAACTCATCATAAATGAACTAAAGTGATTATGTCTACCCTCCACACGTGGGGGGAACATCCTCCACATGTGTGTGAAATCAATATGTACATGAAATTGCAAAATAATCAAGATAGATTTTGTCAAATCTTCACACTCCTCAAAAACTAGCTTAATGAGATACTAGATCAAACAAAAAACTTGAGATACTTCTTGTGAGCCTTACCATCATGGAACATAGATTGAGGCAAACCAATTGCCTTCTCCTCCTTGAGATGATCCAAGCTCCTCTTGACCATTCTTCCAAAAGGATTAGCTTATTAGCTTCCAACCTGAAAGATTTCCACATCTAGTGCCTCTTGCTGCCATTTCACCATCTCTCTTAATCAAGCAAGCATCCTTTCCAAAGTCAATTTGAAAGCCATCATCAAGCATTTGACCAACACTAATCAGATTCATGGTGAGATTAGGCACAAAAATACATCGTAAAGAGTCATAGTGGATCCAACACCAACTGGTACACTACCAATTCCTTCTGTTTTGCATCTACCATCATTAGGAATGGACATGAACTTCCTAGATCCATTTTAAGTTGCATGATGAGTGAAAATTTCTCTTGAACTAGTCATATGAGAACTAGCTCCACTATCTATCCACCATGCATTTCCATCTTCAAAACTAGCATGAGAGATTCTTCCTCATAAATCCCTTCTACCTCACCTTCACTCTCTTTAGTAAGATTAGCTTGCTTGAGGAACTTTTTCTTCTTGAAACAATTAGAAGCAAAATGCCTCTTCTTACCACAAAAGAAGCACTTCTTATTGGATTTGCAACTTCTTGATGATTGTGCTGAATCCTCGTCGGTCTCCTCCTTGGATTTCTCCTTCTTGAATTGTTGATGTTGCTCTTTGACCCTTCCTCTTGGTTTGTCCTTTGAGAAGAGTGCAATCTCCTCTCCACCATCCTTCAAAGAAACTTAATTGATCCTCAATAGCTTTTTCAAGAGCCTACACTCCTCGAAAATGAGAACTCCTTGTAGTGCTCAATGATTGGACCTCTCTAGAATCACCTCCTACTTTGATTGGACCACTTGCATGCCACCTCTTACATTGATTGGACCATTTTGATGCATCTTTCACTATGATTGGTCCATATTGACAAATGAGATTATGAGGTGCAATGTCACTAGCCCTCTACCATCAAGCCAAGTGTAACCAACCTACACTATCATGATCTAATCCAAGTCTAAATTTGGCCTAACCACTTAATTACAAGTGTACAATGGGTGCTTTTGATAGAGGCCCCCCAAACCTCAAGATTAAGGCATATTGACTATACAAACTCATCATAAATGAACTAAAGTGATTATGTCTACCCTCCACATGTGGGAACATGCTCCACACGTGTGAAATCAACATGTCAAATCTTCACAAACATTGAGGATGATGATTCATGGAAAAGAGTTAAAAGAGTAAAGATGAATTTTCCTAGTTTTCACTTCTGAATAAAAGTAATTCAAGAGGAAAGAATGTTATGTCCATGTCCAATAAAAGGGATTCAGAATAATCATTGATGTGACTCAAGTGTACGGCTTTATTAGTTATGCCTCGCCATTCCAAAGTAGGCAAGAAATGTAAGTAATCACATTGTGAGGGCCCAAGCATACTCATTAGGACATGTGGAGCTAGTGCGTGGTGTCTAATTGCTTATCATAAATGTAGTATTCCTAGGCATTTGGGACTTATATGTACTTGTAGGGACTCACCCATCTACCTCACCTATTTTTCAGTTCCAGTTTCCAAGACCCTCTCATCTCGTGTATTCAATCATTGTGGCTCGGGGGTTAAGCTAATTGGGGTTTGACTCTCAAGTTCTCCAATTAGCTGGGTGTTTTGGCCCCACAGTCATCCTTTTGGTGCATGAAACAAGATTTAGAAAATATTCATTGTACACTATAACTCCAAGAGCTAATATTAATTTGATGGATGAATTTGTTTACAAGTCTTTAGTGAAAATATCAACTATGCAATTTGAATATGAAACATGTTGAAGTTGGATCTTTTTGGCTTGTAGCTTTTCCTCACAAAATGGTGAGCAATCTCGATATGCTTGCTCCTTGCATGAGAAATTGGATTGGCGGCAAGTTGTTGGGCTAATTGGCTATCACAATAGATGATAGGGATCTGCTTGGGCTACAACACATGAAGCTCCATTAGCAATATCCTTAGCCATAGATCCTTGGTACTGAAAGTTATAGCTTTGTACTTGGATTCTGATGAAGATAGTGAGATAGTTTCTTGGTTCTGGAAAGCCAAGAGAGAACCCCATCACAAATAAATGTAGCAAAGGCACTTATGGACTTCCTATCCACCTTGTCACCTACAAAATCTGAATTCGAAAATGCCCTCAAAGCAATATTAGTATCTCTATACAAGATGACAAGAAGTTATGGTTTCCAAAATGTATCTAAGCACACTTTTGGCACTTTTCCAATGCAATTCAAGAGGACATTGCAAAATTGACTCAATCTACATATGCTATGGCTTAGATCAGGTCTAAATATATCTAGATAGATTAAGAAGACAATTATTTTTCTATAGAGTGTGATGTGTTTGAAAGATCTTTCATCATAACTCTTAGAACAATTCACATTTTGCTCCATTGGTGTGATACAACTGTTGATCTCAATGCCAAGAAAGTAATGTGGAATATTGGGTTGAGCTGAAATGTTGTCACACATGATCATAGGTATATTTTCTTCCATGATTATCTTTAGCTCCACTAGTAACCTCTTGATCCAAAGCACTTCCTTTGTTGTTGTAGTGAGCGCCTTGTACTCAACTTCACATGATGAGAGTGATACAGTATCTTGCTTTTTGGAAAGCCAAGATATCAAGTTTCCTCCAAGATATATGACATAAGCACTTGAAGATTTCCGATCTGCTTTATCACTTGCAAAATCCGAGTCAGAATAACCAATAATAGAAAGATCTTCACTTTTATATAATAAACCAAAATCAAAAGTTGAAGATATATATCTAAGCACTCTCTTGGCCTTTTTCCAATGATAAATTGAAGGATTTTGCATAGCCTGGCTCAACTTATGAACACTAAAGCTTATGTCAGGTCTAGTTATTGTGAGCCAAATTAAGGAGCCTATAAGACTTCTAAAAAGTGTGATGTCCTCGAAGGATCTTTCATCACCTTTGTTAGAGTCCTTTACATTTTGCTCCATAGGTGTTTCTATACTCTTACAATTCAACATATTGAACTTTTTTAAACATTGAAAGAGCATACTTAGATTGACATATGAAAGCTTTATCTTTAAGAAAGTCAATCTCTAATCCTAGAATATAGTGTATTTTTCCAAGATCTTGCATCTTGAACTCTTTTCCAAGTGCAATCTTGGTTTCCTCAACTAACTTGATACAACTTCCTGTCAGAATGATATCATCAACATAAATAAGAAGGATGACAATATCTTTATCAAAAAACTTGACATATAAGGAAGGATCATAGTTACTAAGATTAAATCCTAGTGACTCAAGAAAGGTGTTAAGTTGAGAATACCATGACCTTGGGGCTTGCTTTAATCCATATAAACTTTTGAAGAGCAAGCAAACTTTTTCTTCATCATGGATGAACCCAATAGGTTGATCCATATAGATCTCTTCTTCTAGATAGCCATTTAGAAATGCATTAGAAACATCTAGTTGAAGAATTTGCCAATTGAAAAAACAAGCAAGAGAAATTATGATTCTAATTGACACCATCTTTGCAACTGGGGCAAAGGTTTCCTCATAATCAAGTCCATATACTTGAGCAAATCCTTTAGCACAAAGCCTAGCCTTGTACTTGTTGATTGTGCCATCTTGATTATACTTGACTCAAAAAACCCATTTGCAACCAATGGTATGCTTGTTGGATGGAAGATCCACAAGTTCCCATGTATTATTGACCATCAAAGCATCATATTCTTCCTTCATGGCAAGGTATCATTCCTTTGAGTTGATAGCATCATATACATCCTTCGGCTCCTCATGAAAAATAAAATAGGCACAATTAGTGGAGTTGATTTCCACTTGCTTTCCTCTATCTTCATAGGTAAGCCTTCTAGGCTCGAATCTTTCTCTTTGAGATCTCCTTGGTGAAAAAATTCGAGGTGGCTCCACCTCAAATCTTGGCCCCATCTCTCCATGATGATCTTCAAGGGTGATGATTGGAGTATCTTTGTGAGAATCTTTGAACTCGGCCTTCTCAAGAATGTATTTTTGATCTTCATGGAATATCACATCTCTACTCTCAATTGTAGTTGAGGTAGAGGGAACATAGATCTTGTAAGTTTTCTTGTTGGATGCATATCCAACCATGATCTCTTTAACATAATTAGGATCATCTCTTTTCCTTGTTTCCAAGGGCATATTAACAAAGCAAGTACAACCAAAAACTCTAAGGTGATCTACCTTAGGTTTTTTCTGAAACAAGACTTCAAAAGGTGTTTTTCCAGCAAGAGCATTGTGAGGTAATCTATTGCACAAATAGTTTGCACAATTTATAGCTTCACCCTAATATTCAATAGGCAAAGAAGCTGCTACTCAAATTGTTTTAGCACATTCACATAAATATCTGTTTTTCCTCTCAGCTACTCCATTTTGAGATGGAGAATAGGCACAAGAAAATTCTCTCTTTATTCCTTCACCTTCACAATAATTATGAAACTTGTTGGAGATATATTCACCTCCTCCATCGCATCTTAAAGCTTTGACTTTGCAAGAAAACTGTTTTTCTACATAAGCTTTGAAGATAAGAAAGTGATAAAAAACCATAGCCTTTGAAGAAAGTAGATACAACCAAGTGTATCTAGTAAAGTCATCAATAAAGGTGACAAAACATGTTGCACCACCAATACTTTTAGAAGAGGAAAAATGTACATCTGAATGTATGAGTTCCAATGGATAAGTAGTCTTTATAAAAGACTTCTGATATGGCTTTCTGTGTGACTTTGCAATGGCACAAGCCTCACAAGGCTTGAAATCTTTAGAAAGAGATTTTGGAAGACCAATAGCCTTCTCCTTCTTAACCATAGAAGACATAGATGTAAAGTTAGGATGTCCCAACCTTCTATGCCACAGCTCCTCCTTAGATAACAAAACAACTTCACAAAGGTTTGCATTCTCATAAGAATTCAAATTAAAAATTCCACCACATCTAGTTCCATCAACAAGGATCTCATCTTTTCTCTTGATAAAACAAGTATTGGAGTTGAACTTTACATCACAACCATTATCAAGCAACTTTCCCACACTAATTAAGTTCTTTGTAAGTTTTGGAATGAAAAGAACATTAGAAAGTGCAAGAACTTTTGAAGAAGCAAGTTTCAATGGAATGTTGCCAATTCCTTCTATTGGACACTCATGATCATTAGCTGTGTAAATAGATCTCTTGAGTCCTTTGAAAGGTAAGATTGAGTCAAATGACTCCTTTGAACAGCACATATGTGAAGAGGCTCCACTGTCTATGTACCAAGCTCCATCTTTCTTGAAAGGTGATGAAAAAAAATTGGACACCATAAGTGATCCTTCTCCATCACTTGCAACAGAATCTTCTTCAATCTCTTTGGAGAGATTAGCTTGCTTGAGTTGGTTTTTCTTCTTAAAGCAATTAGAGGCATAGTGCCCCTTTTTGCCACAGAAGAAACACTTCACTTTCTTCTTCTTGGTTTTTGAGTTAGAGGGATGAGATGTTTCATCCTCTTCACCATCTTGATCTCGATCTTTGGCTTTGTCTTTGTTGTATGCTTGAGAGAATTGGTTCTTACTCCTTCCTTTCTGCTTGCCTTTGACAAAGAGGGCTTTGTCACTTCCACCATGTTCAAGTTTGTTCATCCTGGAGAGTTTATAGCTTTGTCTAGATTCTTCAGAAATAAGAATTCCTTGGAGAGTTTCTAGATTAGGTAACTCCTCCTTAATAGCAAAAGACTGAACAAGATTATCATAGTCATCTCTCAAGCCATTCAATATGACTTGAACTAGCTCAACTTGGTTAATGGTAACACCAACACAGGAAAGTTCTCTATGTAAATCTTTAACTCTCAGAACATAGTTAGATGCACTCTCTTCACTTCTTTGGAAACTTTGGAAAATCTGATTCCTAAGAGTGAGTATTCTAGAAGTATTCTTTGCTTCATAGATGGTCTTTAGTGCATCCCAAGCTTCTTTGGCTGTAGTGCAAGATCCTATCTCTCTCAAAATTTCATTAGATACATTCATCTTAATGAAATGTAGAGCCATTCTAGCTCTCTTCTTATATTTAGGAATTTCAACCTGTGCTTGAGGCTCCTCCTCAACACCAAGCACAATATCCATAACATCCTGGAGAATCAAAACAGACTCCATTCTTAACTTCCAAATTGAGTAATTAGAAGTGTTTAGTCTTTCACTGGCTTCTAGAAGATATCCTTCCTGAGATGCCATTATAATGAAGACTTCTTAGTTATTGGATTGAAATATGTTTGAGCTTGTTCCTATCAGACTTAGAGTTGCTGCTCTCTGTCACTATAGGTATTTTCAAAGGTTGAACTACCTTCCTATGTGAAACACTTGCAACTATATATGAGATGAATCTCAAATATTCAACAAGACAAGTTATCTAGATCAGACACAAAAAGTGGTTTGAGACACTTTGGCTGGTTTGAATCCTACTTTTGGCACGTGTGAGATGCTTAAAAAAAAAACACTATTGACACTCAGAAGGCTCAAAGGGTGTTCAAATACTTCAAACTCAGTCTTGATCTACAGTTTCTTGTGTTGGATGCTCAAAACAATGGATTCAGAACAAAGTATAATTGAATCAAATCAAAATGCTGTCACTCGGATTTTGGACCTATCCCTATCCTCTTTAAGAGCTTATAACTCTTGCTAGACACATCAGATTGATTTTATTTCAATTTCTATAAAAAGTACAGATCAAATGCTTTCCATCAAGCTATAACACTACTATCTTTGGATCTATAAATAAGGAGAACAAAGGGACTGAAAAACTCTGATTTTCACATGTGCGGAATTCCAGAATTCCGTACTTCCTCAATTCAGGTCTAAAAATTCAGTTCAAGTCCGATTTGATCCAAATACACTTCAGAGAAAGGTTAGAAAAAGT
This sequence comes from Diphasiastrum complanatum, assembly GCA_029204225.1. NCBI lineage: Eukaryota > Viridiplantae > Streptophyta > Lycopodiopsida > Lycopodiales > Lycopodiaceae > Diphasiastrum > Diphasiastrum complanatum. The sequence continues at coordinate 32,598,684 of CM055101.1, forward strand.
GCAAAACTGCTTTTTTGCTCGATTTAGCTCTCAGTTTCTTGTATAATCAGAGTTGTTAGCATGCAAAGCTTAATGTGGCTCTAATACCATGACAAAATTTCCAGAATTCACACGTGTGAGGAATGTCACAAGAGTGACTGATCTTAATTAAGCTTTGTGATTGGCACTATAACCTGATTCTAGATTGATCAACAAAATCTAGTTCAGAAGAAATGGCTAATCCACAATCTAGCATGCTAATCAACAGAATATAATAGCAATGAATCAAAGAATGAATAAAAATACAAGATTTCAATGTATGAGCATTAGCCTCAACACAAGTTAGAGAGAGAGAGAGAGCTAGAGAGATAACAAGCAATATTTGTTTAGATCCAAAATGGCATGAGATAGCTACAAAACTTTGGTTCTTTATCATTGATTGTGTGGAGAGCTACACATATTTATGGAGATTGAGGTAGCTCGAGGAAGAACCATATCTATCCATTCCAAAATGACATCTAGAGTCTATGTGACATTTGTCACTTGTCATGCATGAAATTCTACCAACTTTTTACAAGTGTACTAGTTCTAACTAGAAATGTCCAAATCATCATGCATGTGTCCATTAAACTTTGTGCATGCCTTGCATGTCACTATGGATCACTTACAATTAATGCATGTGAGTTGCCACGAGTTTCTACAAGCATAATCATGCTAATTCTATGTCTACAAAGTATATGTTGCATTTATCAAACTAAATAATACATAACCATGTAGCTCGAGTTCTATGTAGGCCAAACTTGGCATTTTGCATTAATGAGCTACATACTTGCATGATACAACATTTGTAGCAAGCCAAGAAATCAATATGGATTGTTTTTCAATTTTAACAGTGAGATCTGTGGTGAGGTTAATCCAAGAGATAAGCTTAAGCTATTTCCAATGGCACTTACAGGATCAACATTAGATTGGTATTTCAATCAATGTACGCAAGAACACAATGACTGAGAATTAGTAAAAGCTTCCTTGATCACTTGATTCAAGCCAAAGAAATTCTTAGAAGATCCATTTCTTTTGTTGAGTAAGATCAAGGTGGGGATGAAAGAAATGGTCAAATATTACGTTGAATGTATCAAACATCTCCGATCAAAACACAATCGTATGATTGACTCCAAATCATGCAATGATAATGTGGTTCTTAGACGAATTGCCGAAAAATATAATGCATGAACTGAAGTCAAGGGAGCAATATGTGATGTTGCAACAAGCAATGGATGATGCAATGTGGAAGAAAAATGAAGAGCCAGATGATAAACCCAATACTGGAACTTTGCCTTATACAACTAGGCAAACTACTACTACCTCTACTACCATTGCATCTACCAACATCAATGCAATTGCAGATTTGATGATGGATGAATGTGAAAAGTTGGGCTAGAGACAACAGTTGCAAATAGAGCAAGTACAAACGTAGTTTGATGAGGTACTCAAATAATTAGAAGCTCATGCTGCCGAGGTGGTGGAGGCTCCAAACAAGCTGATGCAACCATAGTATCCTAAAAGGAAAAATGTTTGGTGCTCAATCTATGCTAGGAAACATAGAATAAATGAGTGTCCAAAGATGAAGGAAAGATTAACCACTAAGTATTGTCATCTTTGTAATTCCATTGGCCATGAAACAACCTTTTCTTCATTCAATCTGAGGATCATCCAATATGGACATCAACAATCTCATGTGCATCACCCACAAAAGTACATGAACTAGTTGCACTAGTGATGGTTGTTACAAGAGCCTAGAAGCAAAATAAAATTGTTTCTAAATTACCACTTGTGATCAATCACAACGAAAGATCAACCTTCAACTTTCAAAGTTTATCCAAATTGAGATAAGTAGTAGAAGACATACCGATAAAAGTGGCAGGTGTCCAATTTGTCATTACCTTTGTGATAATGGATTTAACAACTATAGACAAGCATGAGCTTCAGTTCTTTTGATCGGACGATCAGACAAAAAGAACTAATCAAATGATGGAACAAATGCTTCGAGCATATATTTCCCGATGACAATCTCATTGGGAGAAGTATTTGCCCTTCATTGAGTTTACCTATAATAGTAGTAAGCATTCGGCTATCCGTTATAGCCCATTTATGCTTATACGCGGTTATAAACCTAGATTGCCCATTTCAGTTGAAACTCGAAACAATCAAGTTTCATTGATTCAAGTTACAAATTTTGTTAGTGTTGTGGACACCACCGAACCAAAAGTTGAGCATGACAATTTCATGGACATAAACACACCCCTCTCATGAATGGATTGACAACAATGAGAATATATTTACACGGACCACATGTGGAGTATGTGAGGACAAATGAACATATAAGAGAAGATTGGCACACTAGAGAACCCATTTCACATTGAGTTGTATATTATGCTTACATCATTTTGTGTTAAACTGTTGCCACATCCAGCCGGCCATCTTTCAAGCAACTCGGCAGGCTGCACCAAAAGTCGTGAATTCATAGCTCATGTACACATCACACCAATGCACTAGACTTTTTTAATAGGGGATACGTGTTGGAGAGTCCGAGTGAGATAAGAGCAGACGCTCCAGACCCACAAGAGAACACATTAGAATGACCTTCACCCACCAGAACCAAGATGTGAGATCCAGTCAACGAGGCCACATGAGGCAAAGACCTGAAAATTTTGCGGTAGCCAATGACAGAAAAAACATGGCATTGATTTGAACGTCTTGAGGGATAAGTTCTTGCCAAAGTTTCAAAAGCAGCACAGCTTGGGAAGAATATCATGTGTCCATGGCCTGTTAACAAGCCCTTAAATGTGCACTAAATATGCAGACTTGCTTTCAACTATTTTCTCGTCAACTGCATGGTTGTTGCTTAGTTCGACTCTATTTTGTTATCATTACTAATAATCATGATCAATGACTAAGTAAACGTGCTTAAATTTACTCACTAATAGTTAGTCCGAATTGTAGTGTCGGCCTGTTTTAGTACATTGAATACAACACGTGCTTGGGAAAAGGTTCCGCTGCTAAAGCCGCATGGCTCTATTCAATCCAGCATGCATGCACATTCAGCGATTGTCTCTAGGCTCAATAGACTTAAAAAACAAACATATTTCATCAATACTTCAGAGTCTTCAGACAAAGAGCGTAGATTGCTTAGGCTTGAGAGATCTTGAAATTTCCGTAGCTGACATCAAAAGAGGCATCTGTATACCTACCCAATGTGATTGATACCCTTTCAATCAACCAAGCCCATAACATGATAGATAGGTTGTACACAGGCCACGAAGAAGCTCTCCAGCTAAACATAAAAATTTGTCTAACACTTTGGCCTGCAATCATCCTACTTTCCAGCTGTAGCCCCATTATTTTAAATCAATGAAAACTTTTTCAAGGCGAACTGCCGGTATGTGCAAAATATAACAAGTGCTGCTTTTCTTCACAACTGGAAAGGGCAAGGAAGGTAGTATTTGACACCCATTAAAAACGCCCTTGTGTCGTACATCAACAGGTTCATGCAATGAGCTACACACACACTTGGTAGGTACCATGCTTAGTATCTGCCAATCAGTGTATAACTAGACAGATTGTCCGTCACAACTGAACCATCAAAACTACAAAGAGATTGTGCTCATAGTAGCAAGAAACAGTGCCCACAAATGAGGGCACATAGAAATGGTATTGCAACCATTTATCATTATCAAGCACCCCGATCTGCACCACACGACTCAACTTGTGGCAGTAATTGATGCTCCCTCTTCAAATGCAGGTATGGGATCAGGGAGCAGCTCCATATGCTGAAATCTCTACCATGACTCTCTAAAAATCATTGCATCCAATACAAATCAAAGATTCCCAAATTAGAATGGTTGAGCAAATGAACTCGTGCCACAGTCAGGTTTTCTTCACTGCCACAACCTGGGATGACTCAACCCCTGGCTCTCTAACTAACCTAGCTTATAAAGGAGTCATGGTCGAACTTTGAGCATGTTCAACACGCTCAGCTCTCTGTCTCAACACGTTAGGCCTTCCTCTTCCTCCAATTTGTGGAGTGGGGAGAGAAACCGAGCAAGCTAGCTGCAATTATAAATGCACGCCTTATATATGGAGCTCCATTCAGCGTTTGGTTCTCATATGTACATACAGATTATGTACCACTAGTTTGCAGGATGAAAACCCATACATGCACATGGGTGGATATAGATACGTATAACACTGTACACAGGTAATTACATACTGTAAACGTGATGCGTAACCATCCTTTGTGATATAGTAAGTCAGTTACATATTATACATAGAGGTAGTTCTTTCTCAGACAAACCTTTCTTTTAGGGGATCATTTTCAAGTTCTTTGCGCCAGCATTTAAATCCACCACCTCACTGCCCCAAAGCACAGCCCACCTTATGTTCTGCCCCTGGAAGCAATGACCACAACCAACTACACTATTCTATCGTTGGTTGAACCGTGGGTAGTGAATTCCAGTCCAACAGTAAAGAGATCGCTAGCCCACAAGATCAACCATATCAGTGAGAGAGCATGGATGAGTACAAGTGCCCAGAAGGACAAGCTATTTAGCCATGTACTTACTCCAATCACCTCTTCATAACGCCCAAATGTGAGAACTAGTTACGTACTTCTAGTTGAAGATGGCATTTTAACAAACTTTCTCTTTCCTATCCCTGAGTTGCAGCAGATCAAGATCTGCTGCAAATACCATCCAGATCGCCTAAGATCCAGGACCAGAATCGCTGTCCCGGATCGCAAAAGAAATTGCAAATTTTTTTCTCATCGGGCAGGGATCCACCGCTGGTTGCAATCCAAATGAATACCAGAAGTACGAAGTAGATACAATTAAAATGAATAATCAATGAATATATCTTCAAAACCATATCTGCAAAATGATTTGCTTCAGTATCTGATTGAAGTGAATAGCAAATATATCTGAAACCAAGCAACAGAACTACTCTTTCGAGATCCTTTCACATGATACCCATATTGGCAGCTTTTGAAAACAAAAACAAAAAAAAATTGCAATCCGGGAAACCATAATGGGATTTCCCGGACCACGTTCCGGAATGGCAACATAGACTGAGATGCAATTGAAGCAAATAGTGAATAATACTTAGCTCATTTACAAAAACTCTGCAAAGTAAGTATTTAATGACATCAGACGAAGCTTAAAAACTTGAAGGCAAAAATATAAAGGGCTTCAGTATCTCCAGAACATGCAATTTAAAGGTACGGTTTTACAAAGGTAGATCTATTTGGTTAAGGATTTTAGTATGTATGCCAACTCGACTTCCATCTTGAGCACTCTATATGCAAAGAAAAGAATACTAAGACAGTATTTTCTGTCTTCTCATAAAAGTCGATTCATTGCAAGTGTATATATATCTATTCAAACCAATAGAGCTAGTAGCCAAGATCCAATCCAGGATCGTGATAAGTAAATCAAGGACTCAATTATGTACAGATCTTCCAAAGCTAGATTTGTAATGATGACCATGTGCAGCTGCAACAAGTCTTCTTAGCACTTCAACACCAATGGAAGTTAGCAAAACGAGATCAATCGATTGTCAAGTCCCAGAGGCAGAAATCTGACTGTGACATGCACTCAGAAACTCAGTTGAACTCTGCCACCCCAGAGTGATCGCCAGATCTTCAACATCAACTTTGGCGACATCGCTCCGGACACCAATATCTGCAGCATACCTGCTGGCACAATATATTCCGGCTGTAACAAGGACCAACCCCCAAGGATTTGACATGAGGAACCGCACAGGGGTTGAGACAACAGCAGCCAAAGGGGCACCTATGAAGGATACAGCCTGACCACTCTTCCCCACAATGTTTCTCTCTGTCACCAGCAAACCAGTTTTGCAATAAATGGCAAAATCCTCACAGTTATTATGGAATATATGATAGCCACCAAACCCATTGTGCAGTAGATAGTTTGCTCGGTGTAAGACACGATGTGGGGGATCAGATTTTGCCATTGTGCAAGTCCCTCCACGAGCTCTGCTCATAAACCTAGCAATGTCAATTTCATACTCAAAGCGGTACAAAGGTCCATCACAAAGAAAACATTTCATACAAGATTGCATAACACCATGGCTGTCCCCATCACACCCACACTTTTGACATTTGCTGTCTGTAGTAGCTGGTCGTGAGGCAGACATCATCGTATCCAAGTGAGTTCCCGTACCAAGTTCTTCATTTCTTCCCCGCATAAAGTGAACTACCTTACCATCACCTACATAGATCCCATGGTGTGCATAGGTATAAGCAGTTCTCCATGAATATATATGATCACCTAGTTGCAGATCACACTCCTTAATCCGATTCGAAAAAAGACCCATCCAACCCTTGGCCATGCAAACTGGAATGGACTTGTGAATTGCACAAGTATCCTTTTGAGTTTTATCAGATGCTGCGACATTTAAACATGTTACAAAGGTCAGATAAGTCTTCTATCTAGAGATGTCTTCATATAATCAGGAACATGTCGTGGGAGTTTACTGGTGCCTACAAAAGCTTGATTTAAGGAGGGAAGATAATCCCCCTATGCCTCAAGCAAAACGTTCAGTACAGATTAACAACCAAACACAATGGACAGCACCATCACTTATCCAAAGAAGCAACTTGACATATAAGTTAACGCTTTGAATCATAAAAGATGCAAACAAAGGACCGGAACAGGAGAAAATTCATCTTTATTTAGTAGCAACTGCCCCATCATGTCATTTTATCACATGAAGATTGAGTATTGGTTATGTAAACTTCCAAATCTACAAGAAACGAAGACTGAGATTTTACCAGCTATGAAGAATATTTGATACCAAAAGATAGCTAAGGCCGAAGACCATAATGCAAGAACGGGTGCAAGGAGCAAGTGTTCAGGCATATGAGGCACATTGGTAACAAGTCCATACAAAGGACCTAAAATGTTGAAAGTATCTATGCATGTAAATTCTTAAGGTCATTGGAAAACATAAACTAACCTGTAAGTTAAAGGGCGGATCTCTTTGAAGGCCATGCGAATATGTAAGCCATAAAAAGAAAAGCCACGAGATGGTAGCTCAAAAAACCACCAGTTTGAAATGGCAAAGATAGGCATGTAATCATCCAACTAGGACATGATTACCATGGTGAGAGACAAATATGTTCTCATATCATGCAAAGAAAGTATACATTCATTGCAAGAGATGCTATTAAAGCAAAAAATAGATCACAGCAAGATAAGTTGAAAATTTCAGAAACAGGCAGCTGAGAAAGGAATAGGAAAGACCGATTGTTGAGGAGGTATTGTCATGCAGTGAATCCCTAGAGGCAACATACTTATGAAGAGACGGAGGGTGGTGAAGAAGAGTAACGCAAAAGGGAGCACTAGTGCACCTAAGAAAGAAGAGTCCAATGAACAAATGTTCATCAAAAGTAGATCACCATTTACTATTGGGAACAAGGGGACAACTTGATAGAAAATGGAGCAAGAGCTTCTCCCTATGGAATAAAGGAAAACTCACTTGCCAAAGAGGGCTTGGAGGATGGCTCGAGAAATTGAGAATGTTTTCTCTCGTCTCCTCCAAAGAATGAATGATCAATACCAAGGAAGCTAATTGGCAGCAATTCACAAACAAGGCCAGTACAGTTTTTTGTTTGTTTTCTGCAGCAATGGAGGGTTGATTACCTCCATCCTGCAACAAGGGTCAAGACGGAAATCTGTGCCCATTAAGAGGAATGAGTATCTTTCAAGATATCCTTAGATAAGTGTGAGGGACCATAATTTTGATTCTAATAGAGGTAGCTTTCAAAGAAAGGTTCCCATTTGAAATTCACGAAGGATAATTCTACTCCTCAATTCGCTTTTATTTAGCAAATGTTACAGTAGCTTTAACTCGCTAGTTTAAGCAACAAAATTTTGAGTTTAATACTGGGCTCTTAAAATTTGGAACTATTACTTGTGTACTTTTTATTGAATATTGAGAAATCATCTGTGAGGCAAGGGCCAAGGACACTTGAACGATTTTGGCCCCTTAGTGTGTGACTATGTGTCTATCAAGTTCTATATTAGACAACTCTGAGCTATTGGATTGGTAGCTTCTTCAAAGCAATAAAGATCCACACTGGAGCTAAACAGATGCAAGAATAAAAAAATCTGTATGTTGTAGTCCAGAAGTGCTAGCATTATGCTTTTAAAGAGAAACTTTTCTGTCCAGAATTATTATTTTTCTCTATCTTTCTGGACTATTAGTGTCAGGCCCACGACTAGACTGATCTCGGATTATTATCCCTTTAGGAGGTCAATAGTTAATTATGTGAGGTATTGGGGCCCCATGTGTATATGGTCATAATTAATGGTTGGAGGCCTAAAACTCAAGATGGTGGATTTTTATGGGTCTATCAGTGACTCATAGGAGAACTGAATGATGTGGCCCAGTTAGGCTGCAGATGTGTCCAATGAGGTGTCACAGTGCACTACTAGTGGTGCATGGGCCTTGGAGGGTAAAAGTATACCCATTGGGCTATCACTAGTGCATGCTTGATTTTGATGTTAGTAGCTACATGCTGCCGGTGTGACTCCTCTCTCCTTGTGAGTGATTGATCCATAGCGTGGGGCCTAGATCCGTACGATCTAGATTTGGTTGGATTGGTTTGTCCAACATCTGATTCCCTATTGTTTCTTTGTTGCAGTTTGCCTAGTCTTTGTATCCTTGGTGAGGACTTGATAGTGGTTTATCAGAGCTAAATCACAAGCCTTCGCGATGGTCTTTACCGGAATAAACGTAGCCAATTTTGGTAAGAAAGTCAACCACTACCCAAATTGCATCATTTTGTTTGTTCGTCCGCGGTAACCCAGCAACGGGATCCATGGAAAAACTATCCCATTTTTTGTCTAGGATATCCAATGAAATTATAGCCCATTTATGCTTATATATGGTTTTGAACCTAGATCGGCCATTGCAGTTGAAACTCAATTAATCAAGTTTCATAAAGTAGTGGATTTCCTGCACAATATGCAAGAAATGCTACATATAGCACGTGAGAATGTCGGAAAGTGGTATGCAGAAGATAGGTCTAGCTCGAAAAGAAAACCTTTTGTACATGTCATATAGTTACCGAGTATCTGGTCCCATGTCATACAGACGATGATGATTCCTGGGAATAGGAGGGCAGCCTGAAGAGGAACTTCCCTCACTTTAAGTTCTGAGGACAGAAGTTGAAAAAGGAGGGAAGGATGTCATGCCCACGATTGGACTAATCTCAGATTTATTATCCCGTGAGGAGGTCAGTAGGCTTAGCTCGACGAGTAACTTAATTATGATTATGAGGATATTGGGGCCATCATGTGTATATGGTCATGATTAATGGTTGGAGGCCTAAAACTCAAGATGGTGGATTTTTATGGGTCTATCAATGACTCATAGGAGAACTGGATGATGTGGCCCAGTTAGGCTGCCAGGTATGTCTAGTGAGGTGTCACAGTGCACTATTACTAGTGGTGCATGGGCCTTGGAGGACATAAGTATACCCATTGGGCTCTCACTAGTGCATGCTTGATTTTGATGTTAGTAGCTACATGCTGCTGGGGTGACTCCTCTCTCCTTGTGAGTAATTGATCCATAGCTTGGGGGCTAGATCCGTACAATCTAGATTTGATTGGATTAGTTTTTCCACCATCCGATTCCCTATTGTTTCTTTGTTGCGGTTCGCCTACTCTTTGTATACTTGGTAAGGACTTGATAATTAGATATCATAATGCCGCCAGAGCATTCCAAGCATAAAAAGCTAGAACTAACTCTGATAGGAACATATAGCATAGATCCGGCATAGTCCTCTTTTTTGGGAACCCCCAAGAAGTGGGCCCTACAATCCCAAAAATTAATCACGTTCCACAGTGGTTAAGATAGTACATGCAAAGAGAAACCGACCCAGCTATCCAACATTGTGACCAATGATTGTGATGTGCCAGAAGATGAATGAACTGTGTTCAAGTGAATGATCCTCAAAAGCATGTTGCATATAGTATCATCTAGTGAAATAATTATAATTACACTTAATCGTGTAGACCATCAATTGAGATTCATAAGCAGTGGCATGAGGGCAGTTGACATTTGAGCAGGCGGGCTATTACATCAGTGAACCATTGCCAAGTCAATTTTAAGTCAACTTTTGAAATCCTTTCATTGAAAGTCGATTTTGAATTTTTATAGTATAAGGTACTTAGCCAATTATTTTGTGTATTTATGCCTGCATCTTTCAGCTGCCATTGTATGGTCCTGCCAGCATTTGGTCACTCTCTGATTGAAAATTTGTTTTGGCAAGTATGTGGACTGATATCAATAAGCACCAATCACTAGATTTTTTAAGTTATCTGAACAATTTGAGTTTTACCAACCATGACTATGAAGACTATACCGTACAAGAGAAAAGCTTAGCATGGAAGAAAAGGGACCAAGTGTGAGGACCAAGAGTTCATCCATATAAGGCTTGTCACTAAGAAACTCATATTAAGAACCTGAAAATTTGAAAAGTATTTTTGACCTGTAAATTTTTTAGGCATTGGAAAATATGAATCACCATACTTTGGGTTGGTCAAGATAGCCATGTAGTTATTTAAATAAGACAAAAAATAATAGAGAGAGAAACGAGCCTTCACATCATGCAAACACAAGAAATCTTTAGACAAAGAAGTGCATGAATTGATTGCAGAAGATGCTATTATGCACACAGCAGAAGGGGAAATTTCAAGATAGCCAAGGAGAGGAAAGATCCCTTCGTGAGGACTTGTTACATATGTGGATTGTTATAGGCAGAATGCCTTAGAAAGAATAAATGAAGGCAGATCATTCTTTTAAATAAAGGAAAAGGAACAGTAGCACACCTGAGAAAGAAGCCTTCGTGGAACAAAACTTCATCAAAACATCTATGGAGTCTGTGCACAAGCTCAAGGAATATAAATAAAACATTGAAGGCATTGATTGAAAAGGAAGTGGAGCACTTCAATGTCCAAGTCTGCTCTCTCCTCTGAAAGCATATGACAAACTGAAAAACTCAAAAACTTATCGTAACGGCACTCCACCATTCGATCTTGCATACCTGTCCAGATTTGAACACGCGCCAAACAGGATAACACGCACAAACATCAACTATTTGACAATACAGAAGTGGTTGGATCAAAATTTTGACGTTGCTTTTAAATCCATGGAACTCTAACATCTAAGCAATGGTTAATGATAGAGAAAGATAACCATCTCCGAGAGATATAAGAGCTAATAGAAAGAGCTAACCCTTCTGAAAATGAAAATGTTATTGTATGAAAGTTAACCGATGACGAACTTGTGATAATGCTTTAGGTGTATGCGAAGAGGAGCCGTCTAAAAGTTTTTTTCCAAATCGCGTTAGCCCTCAAAATTTCCGAAGTAACGCAGCTAGATACGATAACTCCAGCTTAAGTCCACACACAAGCAATGTTCTGATGCGCGTAAGAAAAGGCCTACTAAAAGAAGACAAAGGCCATCATATCTCTCTTCAGAACTCTGGAGCAAACATCTTCACATTTGTAATGATGCCGGATGTAATGAGCTCCAAAACAGCTTTCTATCACGTACAGCCGAAATTCAAAGGTTGATGTGTGTCTGGATAAAAATATAAGGTGCCAGCGCGAAACTACGCACAAACTCTATCACGCAGCCAGCTGAAACAGAACAGTGCAGACTAGATTCGCAGATTCTCTTTAAGCGCTACCAAACACCAGAACTAGTTCTACATGCTTGGTGAAATATCGAAATCGTTGCTTGACGCAGTAACAAAGCATAAGGCTTAGGTAATCAAGCAAAAACGCAAATGCTTGGTTAAAATTTCGAAATCGCTGCTTGAAGCAGGAAAAACGCATAGGAAGGCTTGCAGACTCAGCAAAACCGCAAATGAACATTTTCAAACAAAGCACAAGTACAACATGAACCTAATTATAACAACAAACTGTCTTCCGCATGATATCAGCCAACAACATGCTCTTAAAAATCTGCGACCAGCAGATAACACATCTCTTTCCAAAACTGGAGTGCATAACCAACGTAAAAAAAAAAGAGTACTATGCCAAATAAAATTTCAACAACGTCTATCTAATGCTTTTTCAAGAGTCAGTCAGATCTTACTTTGGAAACAGCAGCAACTTCACTGCACTCCTTCTTTCCTTGCCTGAGCTTTTGCCTGATGCTCCTTGCTTTGATGAGTTACGATCGAGATTCGAGTTATTATAGGATCTTGATTGATGCTCGCGAAACCGATTCACTGAGACTGTGAGACGAAAAAGGGCGGGCATAAAACATCGAACAAAAGTACGGTGCCATATCGCCACCACATTTCACTTTCTTTTTCAGCTTACGTCACACGAAGCTGTGCTGCACTTTGAATTTGTATTGCCCAATTTTTTATTCCCTCACAGTATTACTGGCCAGGCAGCAGGCCCCAGGGGTATCTAAATAGAGGTTGTGAGAAGAGGGGGTTTTCTTTAGCATATTATTGGCCAGCCAGGGTTTCTTGATTGTTTTGACTACTTCAAACCTGTAATCTCAAATTCTTTCGGGTTTTCTTCAATATACATTGTCAAATCTCTCTCTCTCTCTCTCTCTCTCTCTCTCTCTCTCTCTCTCTCTCTCCCATCTTTACGTTCCCTCTAGTGCACATGTTGTCTGTGTGGCATACTCAACAAATGATCTCTTTTGCATGGAAAAACATTTCACTTTTGCATGCATTACATGCATCGTTCCCTCTAGTGCACATGTTGTTTGTGTGGCATACTGACCAAATGATCTCTTTTGCATGGAAAAACATTTCACCTTTGCATGCATTACATGCATCATTAGACAGGCACGTTCATTAGACAGGCTCGTTCAAGATTAGAGTTGTAATCTTGAGTATGGCATTCATGCTTGAATATCACAAATGTTTTATGTTTCGCACTTGACTCATATTGGGTTTTTTTTTTTTAAGGCTTTGCATCTCACCAACTTATACCTTATTGAGGGTATTTGGTATCTTTGTTAGATTTCTCTTTCTTTTTCTTGTCTAAGCTGCAATTGGAGTATCTTTTTCTGTCTTAGAAATTTGCACAATGGGTTCGTCTCAAAATTTCTCTTCTGTTCCTTCCTCTAAGGACTCTCCCTATAGTTGCAATTGCTCTATATGCGTTGAGACCAAAATCTTACTCACCCTGGTACTAGCTTGCAACTCTTTTATTTGTTAACTCAAAATATTTCTTTTTGAATTCTACGTATTCGGGACATATGTCAGGTCCCATACATTTTTTTGATGAACCATCAGAAGTTGGTTCACTCCCTTCCTCTTCTATGGATGGAATCTTCTAGTTTTCTAGCTTGAATATTGCTTCGAAGACAGTTTCATTTTCTTTGATCAATGAGTCAAAGAATTTCTTCTTGAATGTCTCGATAGTTTCCTAACGATATTGTTCCAGCTGCATTTACATAGATATTTCTTTTTTCATTTGTAGCCAACGCTAAGGCGCTTTTGAGCCCTTCCTTGTCAAGTTGGATTTGTAGCAGTTCTTCTTTATGTTTCAACCTTTCTTCTTGGAAACTCTTTGATACCTCCATCTTGGATTTAATATCATCTAGTGTTTTGTTGAGCTGATGTACTTGGATTCACAACTTGAAATTATCATTTTGTACTTCCAACATTTTATATTTGTTTTCAGTTGCATTATGCTTTAGTTGTTCTAGCTCCTAGTAGTTGATAGTGCAATCATCAACAATTTCTTTTATGGTCTTTTTTCTCTTGCTACATTCCTAGGCTGATGGGATACTACATATCATGTTGGAGTCTAATCTAACTCCTACTCATCCCAACAGCCCTCCTTCCTTCTCTAAATTTTACTCTCTCAAATGTAACCTGCAGAAAAAATGAACTGTTTTTTAAATAGTCTGCATTTTGAACTAATTATCGCTACAATCTAGTTTGTACTCGCATTTTTCCCACAGCCGAAAAATGTGAAAAACACCATCTATCGATGTCACCACCTCCACTCTACCTTCCATCTGTCTGTTTGACACTTGCCCTACAATACACCGAAGGTGTCTTCCAAATGTCGAAGGTGTCTTCCAAATCATGAAGGCTACCCTCAGGTAAAGGCAACGGCCAAAAGGCCAAGGAGTGTCGCATTTCCAGTCTGCAGAAATGTATGGATTTATCAGACCAAAGGCCTTCACGCTCCATCAATGAACTGATCCACTAACCAGATTAACAGTTGTTATCAACCTTGTAATTGTAAAGTTAAGTTAGTACAAGATTTTTCAGCTGATATGTATATATACATGTAATTGAGCGATTGTATTCACAACATGATAATGATACGTAAGGTTAGATAGCGGATAACACCTTTTATCAATAGCTGACTCCTCAGAGTTAGTGATTACATATAGAGAGAGAGAGAGAGAGAGAGAACTATTTTAGAACCTTAGCAATTGTCTTGAATATGTAAGTAGGATCACGCGCTTATCAACGCAATTGTATTGTGGTCTAATCATTGTATTCACAAATTCGATATACAAATTCGCTATTGTTTTACACATTTGCATTCTTGTTGAATGGTAACTCTCGCTCCTCTCACACAAACGCTATTAAGAAGAGAATTGTATGGTTGTCTCTGACGCCTGAATGACACATGCAAAGACCTCTTCTCTACACTCACAGCTACAAAATCGAAGTACATCTTCTTTGGTGACTCCAATTCACATCAAGTCGAAGGCCAAGGCTCTATTCGACTACAATTCTCTGATGGCATCACTAGGCAGCTTAATGGTGTACTTTATGTACCCAAATTAACAATGAACTTCTTGTCTATAAGCAAGATATGAAAATTCAAAGGAAATCCTCTTTGCTTACAAAGAAGGAAATTTGTACATATTGAGTCATGATGTTGCACTTTCTGTGAGTTGTTCATATGCTAATTTATGGCATCAGAGATTAGGACATCTAAACATGAGTTCAATCTTGTATATGCATTATAACGAAATGGTCAAGGACATGAATATAAATGTTGTTACTACAGCTAATCAATCTGTCTGTGAAAGTTGCTTACTAGGCAAACAACCTAGAACCAGATTTCCAAGAGGACAAACCAGAAGAGCCAAGTCCAATCTGTCACTGATACACAATGACTTATGTGGTCCTATGAGCGTACCTTCCTTGGGTAAGGCTCTATATTTTATTACATTCATTGATGACTACTCCCGTTTTACCAGAGTAATGTTCATTAATAACAAGTCAGAAGCATTCAATTGTTTCAAAGAATTCAAACAATATGCTAAGATGAAGCAATCAGACTGGTCAGAGAATCAAGGCCCTACGGTCTGATTCAGGGGGAGAGTACTTATCAAATAAGATGAAGGACTATTTGTCTTCATGTGACGTGCACCATCAGTTTACTACGAGCTACGCTCCTCAACAAAACGAAGTAGCTGAGCGGAAGAACCGCACACTGTTGGAAGCTGCACGATCCATGACAACCAATGCCCATTTACCTCAAACATTCTGGGTAGAAGCAATCTCTACGACCTGCTATCTGCAGAACCACTCCAGCACTAAAGTAGTTGAGTCCAAGACATTGTTTGAAGCCTATTACGGCTACAAACCAAGCTTGAAACACCTATGTGTTTTCGGATGTCTCTGCTATGCACAAGTGCCATCTGATCTGAGGAAGAAGCTGGACCTAGTAAGTTGTAAGAACATCTTCATCAGCTACTCAACATCGCATAAAGCATATTGCGTCTATGATGTTGATTCAGGTCAGATCTCAGTCAACCATGATGTTGTCTTTCTTGAAGACAAGTATCACGATTTCAAGCAGAAGCAGCCGATGCAAGAGTATGCCATAGCAGCTCCACCATCCATCGTTAGGCAACGACCTACGACTATTCAGACAAAGGAGTTTGTCCCAACAGCTCCACTTACCATCGATGGGCCCAGACCCACAATGGTTCAACCACAAGATGCAACGATCCCAATCATTTACCAGGGACAATCATCCACTCTGCAAGACAACGACAACAACCTGATCGTTTTGTCTCTCAGACATTCATCAGTCACGATGAACCTGCCACGGTTGGAGAAGTTTCGTCAATGCCCGATGCAGACAATTGGAAGGCTGCCATGGATGTTGAGTATCAATCTCTAATGAAGAACAAGAACTGGAGTCTTGTCAATCCTCCTACTGGTGTAAAACCAATTGACTCCAAATGGATCTTTAAGTTAAAGCTTAAACCAGATGGATCCATATCCAAATGGAAAGCTAGACTGGTGGTTAAAGACTTTGAACAAGTATATGGGATAGACTACACTGAGATCTTTAGTCCAATGGTAAAGCATCAGTCTATTCGTATCTTACTGGCTATAGTTGCTGCAGAAGATCTGGACATTCACCAGATGGACGTCCAGACGACATTCCTACACGGATTTATACAAGAAGATATATTCATCTTTTTTGCTATCAGACCAAAAAGCCTTCACGCTCCATCAACGTTGATCCACTAATCAGATTAACACTTGTTATCAATCTTGTAATTGTAAAGTTAAGTTAGTACAAGATTTTTCAGCTGATATATATATATATACATGTAATTGAGCGATTGTATTCACAACATGATGATGATACATAAGGTCAGATAGCGGATAATGTCTTTTATTAGTAGCTGACTCCTCAGAGTTGGTGATTATAGAGAGAGAGAGAGAGAGAGAAAAACTATTTTAGAACCTTAGCAATTGTCTTGAATATGTAAGTAGGATCACGCGCTTATCAGTGCAATTGTATTGTGGACTGATCATTGTATTCACAACTTCAATATATAGATTCGCTATTGTTCTACACCTTTGAATTCTTGTTGAATGATAACTCTCGCTCCTCTCACACAAACGCTATTAAGAAGAGAATTGTATGGTTGTCTCTGACGCCTGAATAAATTCTACATTCTCTTCATATCAAATTTTTAGTATTAGAGGATTGCATGGCTGTCTCAGACACCTAATTTCGTTTGCAATCTCTCTTTCACGGCACTCTATGACTCCTACACTGATAATCTAAATCCACACACAAAGAATTGCTCGTAACTCCATTCCACGGTCCTGGTTATAACAATTTTCTTGTTTTTTCTTCCAATAGAAGTGGTATCAGAGCTGATATCTAATTCCGCCCATAGAGAAAAATTGAAAGAAAATTGAAGTTTACAGGTGAAGGACCGTACAAACTTAAAGAAATACTAAACTATGGAGCAGTTATTTTGGAACATTTGGATGGAAAACGATTTGACACTCCAGTGAATGACAGCCAATTACACAAATTTTGGCAGCCTATTCCTCTAGTTCAACTAGCATGATCTGACACTATGATTTTAGTTTTATTGTTTTATAATTTCTTTGTTTTAATTACTTGAGTGATTTTTTTTTTTATAGTTGTCGAAAACGAATCCTGTGAAGAAATCATGTTTGATTACGAAAGTTGTTTCCTTCGAATAGTGCAAGCATTAGAGAAAATATGGGCCCAAAGAGGGCCCTATAAGAAATGCCATGTAGGAGAGAGAGAAATAACTATAAAGCAATTATAATATCATTTTCTAACTTCTTTACACATCTGCCCGCACTACTTTCCATGTAAATGAATGCACCTTAGTTTAGTCACATCAAACTTCACTGGTGTTTAACCACAATTAGAATATATTTTTTCAAAGTGCTGAAATATATTTTTTCCCAATAGTTGGGAACACTAAAAAATTTGAATTAGGAGTGACATTTCTGAAAAAAGCCTACGCCATCTCTATCTCTAGCAGAGTCGTTAGCGCCATCTCCAGCTTATTGTCATTGTGTTGTTTGTTACTATACTACTGTACCGATGACAAAGCTTTATCATCTTCATGTGGATCTGTTACCAGAATATGCTTTGCTCAGGACAAGAAATTCAAAGCAACCCAAATTGTCAACTTCTGATATGGTCCGATACAGTGAGGAAAAGCTAAAATATGTAGTTTTATGGTCATCAGGAACATTGTATCCTATTGATCCATGTTCATTGCAACATCCAGATTTTCATTCGGTGAGTCAGTTTTTAATCTATATGTGTCATGGTAAAAATGGCCTTTTGGGTTACTGTGAGAATTTGATGCTCTATGGGAATGCACATTCAATGCAAAGAATACATTATTTGGAAGAGGAATCAAGGAAAATATCAAAGGAGTGCGAAGAAAAATCTACAAAGATGAAAACTTGTTTGGATGAAAATGAGATGCTCAAGGAGGAGATCCAAATGTTAAAATCTTCTTTGCATCATTATACAACTAGTAATGATGAGATAAAAATTGCATTTCAATCCATGCATGTCTCACATTTGTCTCTTGTTAAAGATATGGATGTGCTCAACAAAAAGGTGCGAAGCAACAAGAGGAAAAGACTAGTAAACAGGATATATGTGATCTATCATCCAGAGGAGGTCATAGAAAAAGACGAATCTGTGCATTCAAGTAAGTTATAGCTTATTTGGTACTGAAAATTGCTTGAACTTTTTGATTTATTCATAATCACTAACTTTGTTATTTATTCATTTCAACTTTTTGTTGATTTGATTTTTATATACTGTTGTGAATACTATGAGTGTCCTAATTTCTACTGACATTTTCATGAACATTATGTTTGCAATGCAGATCAGCATTGCTTGTTGAAGACCATTTGGCTGATGAGATTTCATTTGAAAACTCACTAGGCTCTATCTTGACTTCTAAATCTATGAAATCAATGTTAAAGAATAACAAAATGAAAAAGGTTAAGGATTCAGTTACTGATAGCATTATGGATGAAGTTGGAAAAACATTAGACAGTACATTGCTTCAAGGGGCATGTGACTTTTCTAGCATCAGTAGGGAAGCATATGCAACAATGTTTAAGATGATAAAGGAGGCATTTGCACAGGTAAATATTAAAAAGTTTTCAATCCCACAACCATTTCATCTTTTTTAAAGGGGAGACATGTTAGACCATGGTATGCAGACAATACTTGGTAATCCATCTCATTTGCTCGAAAGGAGAAAGTCTAGCATATAACAATTCCAACAATTTATTTATTGACATTAATCAGTTATTAACATTCATCATAATTTTTTACGGTATTACAAATGAGAATGTCAATAACAAGTTGATAGTTGTTCTCAAGTTAGATGAGTCTGAAATCATAAAAGGACAAAAAATGGAAAGAGCCAGTCTCACAATCATGAATGGAGCACTTTCAAATTCAAAAGAATCAGAAGGCCTCAATTTCAGTGTTCAATCAAAAAATGATATATGGTGGTTGGCAGCATTTCAGGTATAGCAGTTCCTTTGCATAATAAATAGGGATAATCATTTGAATATGGATTTCATATCTGAAATCTTCTATGTGTTAATCTTATGAGGCTAATCACATTTTTGTATTCTCTTATAGGTGCTGAAAGAAGACCATAACATTCTCTCATGGATATTTAATAGAACATCATATCCTGCCACCATAAAAAATCACATGGAGGGAGTTCCACTCAATATTCCTGGAGTTGGCACTTTCAACATTGAATGGCATTTAGCATGAGATCTGAAGACATTAAAATGTATGTTCAATGTATCTCATGGCGCTAACTCTAAACACCCTTGTTTGTACTGCATGAAAACAACAAAAGACATGACAAGGAGTACAGGAATATCAAGAGATCGAGAAGATTGTAATTGGAAACTTGTACTACCGATTCTTCTACGAAATGTTCATATCTATAAATTGCATGCGGAGGTGCATATTATAGAAAAAATAATATATCTTCACATCTTGTTTGCATGGAATTCTGAGCCAGAGGCCTCTGCAAAGGAAGCTATTTCTAGAATAGAGGATGTGTTGTCCAAAGCAGGCTTACATAAAGGCCACGTTAAAATAAAAAAGATGACAAGTTATTAGGTAAAACATGAAGTATTCCATGCAAGCCGAGCATTGGAAGATCTAAAGCTCGACAATTTTTATCAAATTATTCTGGCAAACAATCTAAGGTTCAATACACGGTTTGGAAAGAAATTATTGTAGTAACTCAAGATTTCGAAGAGGTTCTACTCATATACACAAAGTAGAAGTTTCGAAAAAGTTAGACAACATGGTGAAATCTTGAGAAAAGATAAATTTTCAAATACTGATGTTCAAATGATACAGAAAACAACCAATGAATTTGTGGATGCAGTTCAAATTGCATGGGGTGTTGATCATATAACACATTATATGGTAAGATTTTGATTTTACACTATGATAGACAAATATGTGCAATAAAATTAGATACTTTTGGTACCGATTTAGATTATGTTTTTATGACATGCAGCACATATTACGACATCATTCAACATTCCTTGCAAGAAATAGTGGAAGTCTTAGCTTATGGTCATCACAAGGAATGGAAAAATCTCATTGGCAAGCAAGAGTGGCATTTCATAAAAGTACACAACATGGCGGGACTAGCACAAAAATTAGCTATATATAGCAACTTTGCCAATGGTTTTACAGAAGAATCCAAATTCGTCATAATACAAAATCGACAGATTATAAAAAATTTCAAAAAGCATGCAAATTTATACAAGCCAGTAGGCTATAGACACACAATAAAATTTTGTATATTAAATAAAAATATTCACAAAGTACAATTCAACAGTATCTAATCTGCTTCCGATATTTTTTCTAATGAAAGTTGCAACTTAGAATCATGCAACAATTTTCTTCTAATCCAATAGCTCATAGTTTTCATGCTTACTCAGATCAACGTAAGCAGCATACACTACAAAATGAGATGATTTGGGCATGGAATTCACTGGTCCGTATCCTAGAATTTTAACCGCAATAGTTTTCTTTACAAAAATTATTTTACGCTCCTTATTAAAATTATGTCCTCCAAGAAAATGAGACAGTGCCTTGATTGCCATAATCATAGTTTCACCATGTTGATGAAACTTTGAATGGGCAACACTTATCTCATTATTCTTGAAGGACTTTAGATAGTGCCCGAGTGCATGACCTCTTGAAAATTCTCCCGCAGAAGATCTTTGCTCTCCTCAACGAATTGCGAAATCATCAAGAAAAATTGTTTCTTGAAATGATAAAAAATAAAGCTAGCTCCAGTATATAATCTGACATAACAAATCTACTAGTACTTGTAAGAGACAAAAACTTACACATTCGGCTTTGTCTTCTCTGATTACTGTCTCTCCATCAATATTATGTCCACCTTTCGATGTCAATATTGTTGGTGAATAGACAGTTGGCTGTGGAAAACCAAGTTGACTTTGGATTCTAAGAAACTCCTCCTCAGAAGGTAGATAATCTTCTTTGTTGCGCATTTCCTCCACAACCATTTTCAAGCAATCTTTCCCTGAATAAAACTTATCATTATGTACATCGTCAACACCAGAGAGAAGATCATCAGCATCAAAATCAATTATATCCGAAAATTCATCAAGCTTTTTGCTCAAAATGCAAAGAGTCTCAGCTTCATTGAAGTCAAAAAGATCCAATATATCCGATATTGTCAAAAAAAAATTATTATCTATAATATAAGTAGGCAAAGTGATCAAAGATTTATCAGAAGGAGAAAGGGTAGTGGGTGTTCTAGGGCCTATAAAAGTAGCCCTATTTCGAGCAGGATCAAAATAAAACAATCATCTAAATTAACACTCGCGTTAATAAAAAAAGTATCTATATCTACAATCTTTGACTTTTCAGACTTTATACCACTAGAAGAAGTTGTTTCAGAAGTGGAGGGCACAGAGTCTGAATCGTCAGAAATATCTACCAAAAGAGAAAAAACAAAAGCAGACTGAAAATCAACAAATCTACATTTTTTATTATGAATTGGGCACTCATCTACACACTTGAAATCATTATGTAACTTGGTAAACATTCTGTCAAGCTTAGCTTTGTAGATATGCTTGTCGAGTGCCACCAGGTCTCGAATCATGTCTTTATTCTGAGACCTGAATAACAGAGTACTGAGCAGGGACTTAGATCTGAGATATATCTCAGAACATGCCTCCACACCAGGGCCCTCAGTTATAGAAGGTAGAATAAAAAGAAAAGGAGAAAAAACGGATTTGAAATAGTCCAACCTATCAGTAATACCAAATTCATAAAAAAAAAAAAAAACAAACTGGATTCAGAATTAGACAATTATACATTCTAAACAAAAATAACAGAACTGAAGTTCCAAATATCGCTCTCAGGTGCAAACCCTAGGTCCGACAAGCACGTCAAATCAACGTGCGCTCGAGAGAGATATTTGAAGTTGGAGTATCGGATCCGAGCGCAACAACAACGAGCAAAAAAAAAAAAGGGTTGCGAGACGCGCTCGAATGCGATACCAAACAATGCAATATCGGATCCAGACGCATAATAGCCAACGAGATGTAATGAGAGCAAGCGGCGTGCTTGAAATCGATATTCGGCAAAGCAATCATGAATTTGCGTGAAAATTCGACCCCAAAAAGACACATATATATATATATATATATAAAAAAATTTGTACGTGTGGAGGAGTGGCGAAGAAACACGTGTCGACTTGTGATTGGCCAAATTAAATGCGTCGTACGTAGTACGATTGATCTAACATCTGTCATGTGCAAGAATGACACGCGTCGATTAGGGATTTAGGCACGTGTCTCAGCCCACGTGGCCTCATAATTGGGTCATCATTGTCAGTACGGACATTCCACATGGTCTAATCATTTGACGACACGTGTCTCGGTTGTCTTTTCACACGTGCAAAAATTTCGTATATATAAGTCCTCGGAATTTTCATTTTTTTCGCAAAATTTTCGCTTTTAGCTCCCGATATCGCTCTCAAGCACGCTCTTTCATCTTTCAAGCTTCCGCCCTCTCACAGTGCGCTCGAGTCCGATACCGCCTGCTGTGCAATATCGCTTTCAAGCGCGCATATCTTTTCTACCAATAATCTTTGTAGATCTTGCGCTCGAAACCAGTATTCAATGCTGGTATCGATCTCAAGCGCCCTTTCATCGCAAATTTTTTTTGTTTTGATCCACTTTTGTTTTGTTCAAAGTTTTTTTTGTTGATTTTCTTCTTCCGAGAATGATGGCCAGGACCAAATCCACCACCCGTAAAATCACCATTGTACAGCCATCCCATTTTCGTGTTCCCCCTGGTACTGGCCATAGGCATGGTAGGAAGCAGGTCTGGATGAGGGAGATCAGAAAACTCCAAAGATCAACTGAATTGTTGATCCCTAGAGCTCCTTTTGGTCGATCTGTACGGAATGTCACTCTGTCACTTGGGCTGGATGTTCGTTTTGTCGTGACAGCCATGCAGGCCTTTCAGGGTGCTGCAGAAGATTTTATGTCCCAATTTTTTGAGGATACTTGTCTTTTGGCAGTGCATGGTAAGCGTGTCACCATCATGCCAAAGGATTTTGTCATTCTCAAAAGGCTTCGGGACAGATATTCTGGTGTACATGTTGATAATGCCAGCACCTCCAAAGACCTGCCTCTGGATAGAACCAACGTGCCTACTACCTCTAAGAGGAAGAGAAAGCAGGCTATCCCCAAGAAGGCTGGATCTCGAAGGCCAGCTGCTTCCCTTCCTCCTAGACGTATCCCGGCCAAGAGACCCTGTGTCTTCCTGAGCTCTGAGTCAGATGCTGGAGAACCTGACTCAGATCGAGAATCTTCATCCAATCCTCCTCCTGTTATTCGTCCAGCTCCTCAGCAGGTTTTATCACCAAAAATGTTGATTACCCAAGAGGATCTAGACAGAATAACAAAGAAATCTGTAAATATTCTTTCCACTTCTGTTTCTGCTCCTGTACATAATCTTTTTGTGAGAATTCCATACGATCCAGCCCAGGTTTTTTTTTTATTCTGACCATTATAATCAATACGAGGCCTACCTAGCTAACAAAATTGATCTTCTCGGCAACTTTTTTGATTCTTTTTCTTCCAGATACACGTAGAAGCTTTAGATTCGGTCCCAAATTTTGTGTTGAGCTAAAAGATAAGACCTCAGAAATTTCAGATGCAATAGTAGAGGCCAGAGTTTTTTTTTTGCAAAATAGTATTAGTTTCGATTCCCATGGTACAATTTTTGTAGTTAGTCCATTTTTCATGGGAGCGATAAAGGCGAAAGAAGCCAATTTTGATAAGGCTGTCTATTTTATCAAGTGCAGTCCTATGGCGAAATTTTATTTGATTCCATATGAAAATAAGTTTGGACTCCAATCTTCTTCCACCTCAACACATGTCAAAACGACATCATTGTATATAATCTCAATATTTTCTCGTTTTGAATGTCCACTAGCTTCCAAGTCTTGATCGAGTGGCACCCATTTACCTTTATTTTTTTTTCATCTTTGATAATGGAATCATAAGCTCAACATTTGTTTTTCAATTTGATAATGGAAGCACATTAATTCTGCATTTTATTTCTCCATCTGATCTTTTGTCCCAGCCTTCATCCATAAGTTCAGATAATAAACTATCTGATAAATTTTTGCATACAAACACAGTTGGAGTTTTGTGTAAATTGACACTTGAAAATAAATCCACAAATATATTCAAGGAAATAAGCCAACTCAATCTGACTGTTTTTTATCTCATGCTCATTTTTAGTGAATTTTTACATCATTATATATCTTGCAACGAAATGATCCTGAAACTGTAGCATCTGGTGCAATCCATTCATCACTTTCAAAACTAGGTAATGGAATTGGTACTATTTGTCCAAAATTTTCTTTTGTATCAGGAATGTACATTGATTCATAAAAAAAGATTCCACTATCAACTAGATATTTTGAAGTTCTACCTCGATATTGCAGTTGTCCAATATCAGTGTGAATAACATCTAACACACCTACTAAAGATCCACTCAGCTCCCATTCATTTATGTTGGATGGATATAAATCTACAAGAGGTGCTATCTTATTGTTGCTACATGCATTCAATCCCACAAGTATTCTACCACTGGTGTAGTTGCTATAACAACGAGCTCATTGGTGATCCGTGTAGCTATATTATGTTTCCGTTTATGAAAACAAAGGAGTAGAAAAGCGTAGACAGTGCTGGACTAGTATGGTCATACCTCTTTTCATCAATGCAACCTATTGTGCATATATGCATACATTTGCTTAAACATTGTTACGAGAGCAACAAATCGCGATTTTACAGCCTATTCATATGATAATGAACCACAAAAGGGGTGGATTGCAATCCATCGCCCATCGTACCTCACAATTTATGAATAACCATCATATTACACAAGCATTCCTTCCACATAAAGTCAGAATAGTAACATTTATGAAATGCAAAGGGTAAGGAAGCTTATCGTTTCATGTGATGGTTCTGTAGGACCGATCGTAGCTGGGCGCTACCTTGCATAGGCAATCATGAAGAAGAGGAGGAGGAGGAGGAGGAAGCTTTGTAAAGGTATTGATAGTGGTGTCTCTATTCTTATAACCCTTTGATAGAATGAAAATGCTTCTTGGTTTCCAAGGAGAGGCTCGAACTTGAGACCAAAGAAGCTTTGGATGTCAAGATAACCAATTGAGCCAACACCCTTAACTGATAGAATGAAAATGGAGGGACAAGTCCATTAATGTGTTTTTGAATTTCAAACCCAACCAATTTTATTTTTGAGCGCCCAAATCATATGGCTTAAGATGACTTACAAAACCACCTATCAAAGCACCAATATTTTGGCGAGGCAATATTAAATACCGTTGAGTATCATTCATTCATATGAGAGAGAGAGAGAGAGAGAGAGAGAGAGAGAGAGAGAGAGAGAGAGAGAGAGAGAGAGAGAGAGAGAGAGAGAGAGAGAGAGAGAGAGAGAGAGAGAGAGAGAGAGAGAGAGAGAGAACCCACCAACCAGACCCACAGTCAGTGAATTCCTCAAGGGGCAGCTAGCTCCCCCCTAAGGGAAAGCAAACTGCCCACCAAAGAAGTATAAATGTTTATAGGCAAATCAAAAGATAGTCCAGGAAAAGTTTCTTGTGCGAGCAGTTTATCAATGATCAAATATAATTCGTCTTTCATAAAGCCATTCTTGTGAAATGCATCAACCAAAATCTTAACTTCTTTCAAAAACGTATGTTGTTTATTACAACAATACATAGCTGCAATAACCTGAGAAACAATTATCTTGTAGGGATTATAGATCGGCCTATTGGAGGCCAAGTGTATGTATTATAAATAACGGAAAGGCAAATTTCTTCTTTTGTCGTATTTAGAAAGAAGTACCGCACCATTTATTGGATCAAAGGAGATGGTGATATTCAAGACTTTACTGTGTTGTTGGCTGTGTTGCTCTCATCGATATCCAGATATTTCAACAGATAAGTCTAGAAAGGGTTATCCGGTGTTCTAGATTGTGTTTTGTCCAAGAATTTCTCAATAAGGGGGTTGTTGATAAAGCAGATGTCATCAATATATCGAAATAGAGATTTAAAATCATTCGTAGACTTTATTTGCTTCAATTTCGCTAACCTTTTAATAAACCACATTTCAAAATATGAGAGATACCAGTTACACCATAATGGTAAACACGAGAAACCCATGGGAAGCTCCCTTATTTGTCTCCAGGTGTGATTACAAAGTCTGACAATGCAGTTATCTATCAACATTGAATTCTAAGCACATATAGTATCCATGTCAATAGCATTCCATTCTTCTGAATCTTTCCTGTTCCAAGGCCCATTGGAAATCCTTGACTTTTGATAACCATTTGTAGTAAAGAGTTTTTTCTTTTGTAAGCTTATATGAAAACGTGATTAGTTTTGTCATAACCGTCTTAAGACCATCCGACCCATACAAGGGTATATTTTCATAGCATTTGGAAATGTCCGTAGCTTTTATGCAATAAATGTCCTTAGGTATATTGAGATAGAAGTTGACAGAGGAGTCACATTGCCAAAGTAGAGTTGTATCCTCATTTAGGTAATTCTTGTATGTTTTTGTCTTAAGGCCTGCTCCTTCCATGATGAAAGGATGCAACATACTAAGAACCCATGTCAAGAATTTAGCAAGTCCTAAAAAGTAGCACTCATGGGCATTTGTGATCTATTTGAAGGAATTTTGATGAGCTTTGAAAACGCATAAAAGATAGAGAAGTTCGGGTAATATACTTCCCCAAGTTTCCTTTAGATGTCCAATAGAATCTTGAACATAATTTTTTAAAATGTTAGGAAAACGTTCAAAGTCTTGACTGCCAAGTCTTTCAATCGCAAGCGTTCTGACAAGATGAATACAAATGAAACATGGATTGTGTTGCATTTTATCAACACCATTGACGTATAGATGTTTGATATTGGCATCAATCTTCTTTTGCAAAGTTATAGTATTCCCTTGAATCCACTTTCTTTCTTTTAAGAACTCGATAGCAGCAAGTCTACAAATATCAGCATGCTTTAAGATAGTATCTTCATTCATCATTGCATAAAGGTAAAAGCTTCATAAGTTTAATCCAACCATCATAAAGTTCATTAGCTACACTGTATATGCATGTATGTCGTAAAACAATATGATTAATGTGGGCTCAACTGATACCAACTTGTGGGATATGATGGATTGTGAATCGTGCTGCAACAAGAAACGATTTATTCTATCGTACCAGACCCTCGGAGCTTGCTTCAAACCGTATAATGCCTTATGCAATTTAGAAACTAGATGCTCCTTGCCTTGAAGGACGTAACCTTCTGGCTGATAGATGAACACATCTTCTTGTATATATCCATGTAGGAATGTCGTCTGGACGTCCATATGGTGAATGTTCAGATCTTCTGCAACAACTATAGCCAATAAGGTATGAATAGACTAATGCTTTACCACTGGACTAAAAGTCTCAGTGTAGTCTATCCCATATACTTGTTCAAATCCTTTAACCACTAGTCTAGCTTTCCATTTGGATATTGATCCTTCTGGTTTAAGCTTTAGCTTGAAGATTCACTTAGAGTCAATTGGTTTTACACCTATAGGAGGATTGACAAGACTCCAGACTCAAACAAACAAGCAAAAAATCATGAATTTTAGCCCTTTCTAGGTTTTCTCACCATGCCCAATTGGAAATTAATGGCAAGAACGTCTTCCAAATCCACAGGCAATCCAAAATATAGAGTTATAACCAACCAATTGATCTAAAATAGCTAGATTTTGAATTCTACCCTCCATTTTGTGCCAAAATCATGGAAAACAAGCCAAATTTGGCAACAAAAGAGCCTAGAATCCAAATACATGGGAAGATCCAACATGCAAACTGAATTTCAACTACTTTAAAGTGAATCAACTTGCTGGAAATTTCAGATTCTTAACTAGTTTTGAGCTACACACGTTAAAACTCCAATAAAGACACCAAAATTGATTTCCTAGCACAGTTCTCCATAAATCACACTGAATTTGAGAGAGATATGGAACATGTAAATTGAATTTGGGAAGATCCACCAACTTGCAACCTTGCTCCTCTTCTTGGATGAGAATACTAGTTGAATACCACCAACCTCCAATGAAAAGCACCACCTCTCCAAACTTGTAAGCCTGGCTCTGATACCACTGTAAGGGAAGCTCCTTAGATCCTGCTTACAAATCCTAAACACAAAGGATAACACACTGTGGAGAAATCACCCAACCAAGTAGAAGCATCCAATCAATCTCTAGAAGCCTCACCCCCAAGCCAAGGAACAAGAAGCATGAATGTAGAGTGAGAGCCTGCCAATGCATCAAGAACCATGATGAGGGGTAGAGCAAGCTTGGACCTCTTATATAGAGCCAAAAGCATCCTGGGCACATAGCCATGCATAGCCCTAAGCTTCCTATACATGGTCACGTGACATGGCATAACTAACAGCTTGTTTCACTGGAGTATCATCGTGTATCCAAGACTAGGAGTATATTGTATCCTATGTATTGGTCATGGACATAACACTCCTCCCCATGCATTCATGCATATTGGCCACCTAAGTCAGTGCTATAGATTCACACACACACACACACACACACACACACACACACACACACACACACACACACACACACACACACACACACACACACAGGCATTCTTAGACGACATTCTCGTTTACAGTAAATCCTTGGTGGAACATGTAGAACACTTAAAAATCATCTTGATGAAACTCCATCGGGAGTTACTCTACGCTAAAGAGTCCAAGTGTGAATTCTTTAAGCAAGAGTTACTTTATCTCGGTCATAAGATCACAGTTAATGGGATCAAGATTGACAAGGATAAAATTAAGATTGTGATTGAGTGGCCAATCCCGAGAACTATGAGGTAAGTAAAGTCTTTTTTAGGTTTTACACTTTTCTTCAAGAAATTTATTGAGGATTATGCTAAGTTAGCAACACCGCTTAATAATCTAACAAAAGGAATTGTTAATAAAAAGAAAAAGAGGAATCAACCTAGTCCGTCTGTTGTTTGGAACGAGGACTTGAATCAATGTTTTGAGAAACTTAAAACAATGATTGTTTCAGCTCCTGTGTTACAAATTGCAAATCCAGATTTACCTTACGTCATGATAACGGACGCAAGTGATGTTGCAGTTGGAGGGGTTCTATTACAAATGGATAGGCCACTAGTGTTTGAAAGCAAAAAATTCACTGGTCCTCAGTTGCATTATACTACGCAGGAAAAGGAATTGTTGTTGTAATCCATGCACTTAAAACCTGGAGACACTACTTGTAGTAAGTTTGTAGTGTATACAGATCACCAGCCTCTTAAGTATTTCTGTAATCAACATGATATTCGGGGGAGAAAAGCTCGATGGGTTGAATTGATACAAGAATTCGATCATGAAATCCGTTACAGAAGAGGCAACTCTAATCAAGTTGCAGATGCTCTTAGTCAGATCAGTGAACTGAACGAGTTGTCATTCACTCAGATTTCTACGGATCTATATCTTTTGCTGAGAGGAAAATATGAATCAGATTCTCTTTTTGGTTACATTTGGAACATTGTTCAGACCGAAAGAAATATGGACAGTGTTGAGTCAGAAACATAGGGGACTCAACTAACTAAGAAAGATAAGAAGATTGTGGAAGTTTACATTCGAGATGGATTACTATTTCGGAATGGGAAAGTTTGTGTACCTGGGGATGATGAGCTCAAACAAAAAAATTTGTTTGAATGTCATGACATACCCTATGCAGGACGTCCCAGTATACACATGATTCTGGACTTGGTTAAGAGGGAATTTTATTGGCCAAAGCTCAAGCCATATGTCGAGTCATATGTTGTTAAATACAAGCCTTGTCAACTAGCAAAGGCTTAACGCCATAAGGCTGGTGGTTTGTTGCATCCGTTAGATATTCCAAATAAAAAATGGGATAACATATCTATAGATTTTGTAGTTGGACTTCCAAAGACCCACCGACAAAATGATTCTATTTGGGTAGTAGTGGATCGGTTAACTAAGTTAGCTACATTCATACCAGTCAAGTCAACTATAAAGGCTTTTGATTTAGTCCAGATCTTTGTTGAGAGATTATTTCGGTTGTATGGTCTGCCAAGTGACATTGTTAGTGATAGAGATCCTAAGTTCACAGGTCACTTTTGGTCAGTAGTATTCCATAAACTGGAAACTTCTTTGAGTTTAAGTTCTTATGATCATCCTGAATTAGATGGCCAGACAGAAAGTACTAATAAAACTATGGAAGATATTTTGAGGACGTATGTTTCTCACATGCAATCTCATTGGGAAGATTATCTCCCATTGGTTGAGTTTGTATATAATAGTAGAAAACATTCTGCTACAGGTTACAGTCCTTTTATGCTTATGTACGGTTTTCAACCTAGATCTCCATTAAATGTTGAGACGAAGTCTGTTAAGGTCCAGAAGGTTGCTGATTTTTTGTATGATATGCAAGAAATGTTGCAAGTGGCTAAGGATAGTATCCGAAGTGCTCAGGATAGAGCTAAACACTATATCGATCTTAAGAGATCTCCAAGAGATTTTAAAGTTGATGACTGGGTATATCTTAGGATTCCAAAAGATTCTAAGACGTTACATATAGGGAAGCATTATAAGCTATCTACCCATTATTGTGGACCTTTCAGAATTGGTTCTTTGGCGTATGAACTTGATCTTCAAGAAAAATTGGCTGCACACCCAATATTTCATGTAAGTCGTTTGAAACTAACTTTACATGATGGTAATATAGTTGGATCGGATGAGGATTTATCCCATTTGGAAGATTTGTCGCTTAGTGTACCTATGGAACCTGAGAAAGTGCTCAGAACCAGAGATAAACAATTGAAAAATCGTTCTATCTCTGAGTGCTTAATTCGGTGGAAGGGTCATACTGAGGATGATGATTCGTGGGAGAGAGTTGATAGCATAAAGAAGAATTTTCCGAATTTTAGTTTCTAAGGATAGAAATAGTTTAAGGGATCCAATCAGCCTACAATAGGGTGTTCTGGCCATTCGTTCCTCTTTCTCGAGAGTCTGCAGACAATCTGCCTTGCTCAGTATTGTTCCATGTATCATGGGAGTGTGCACACCTTTGCATTCGAGCATGTTGAAGTCTTCAATGATCTTTTGAGTGTAGTTTTGTTGGTGAAGATACAACTTACCACCTTCAAAGTTTCTCACGATCTGCAAGCCTAGATAG
This sequence comes from Diphasiastrum complanatum, assembly GCA_029204225.1. NCBI lineage: Eukaryota > Viridiplantae > Streptophyta > Lycopodiopsida > Lycopodiales > Lycopodiaceae > Diphasiastrum > Diphasiastrum complanatum. The sequence goes on from CM055101.1 coordinate 32,630,365, forward strand.
ATTTTAGCTTCTCCTAGGTTAGTGACCTCAAATATTTCAGAAATGTCTCTTTTGACATCTGAAATTAACTTATCTCTTCTTGAGAAGATAAGTGTGTCATCAACATAGACAACTAGAATGATAATCTCATTCTGGGCATGCTTGATATAGACATTTGACTCAACAAATGTAACTCGAATCCTACCAGGAGACATTGTTCTTTCTTTTCATCGAGTTTCTTCCTCAGCTTATCTGGTATGTGCATCTCCACTACGCATCCAAATGTCCGAACATGTGCTAGATTTGGCTTGACTTCCACCATATCTCGTGAGGAGTTTTATCCGATATTTGAAATTTCAGAACACCATTTTGAAGATAATTTGATGTAGCCACTGCTTCTGTCCACAACTGTTTTGGTGCTTTTGCATGAGCCATCATACACCACCGTGCAGCTTCCATAAGTGTAGGATTCTTTCGTTCAGCTATTCCATTGTGCTGAGGTGTGTATGATGCAGTCTTTGTATGCATAATACCTCGATCAGTACAGTAAGCCTTGAATTCGTTGGAAATGTACTCACCTCCACAATCTGTGCGAATCTACTTCAACTTATTGCCTGTCTGCTTCTCAGCCCAATTTGTATACTCAATGAATTTCTCGAAAGCTTCAAATTTAGTAAGAATAAAGTATACCACATCGAACTTGCTAAAGTCATCAATAAACATAATGAAGTACTTTGCATCACCCAACGACAATACTCCGAATGGTCCACAAATATTTGATTGCACAATTTCAAGTACCTTAGTTGCGTTATAAACATCCTTACTGAAAGGTGTTCTAGTCATCTTGCCTTTAAGACATAATTCGCAGGTAGTTCGAATATCTCTTGATTTCGACTCCTTAAATTCTCTGACTTTTGTTGGCTTGGTACAAGGCTTCCATATTCATGTGACATAGCCTCTTGTGCCACAATATATCTGTTGATTCCTGAGTTTGATTCGCTTGTTTGATGCTAGTTCGAATGTTCAAGTGATACAAATTTCCTTCTCTGTTGTCTTTAGCAACCAAGTTATCAAAATCTTCCTCAAATAGTTTACAAGAATTCTTTGTGAAGGTTACTGACATGCCTATGTCAACTATCTTTGCTACAGATAAAAGATCTTTATCAAGAGTAGAGACAAAGAGAACTTCCTCCAATTTCTTGTCACCTTGATTCATGTCCAGCCATAGTACACCAATTCCATCAACCACGTGCTTAGAACCGTCTCCAAGTATAATAAATCTTGAATAGTTCGTCTTCTTGTACTCAGACAAAATTTGTTTCAAGAAAACAAAATTTGCTCGAATCAAGTACTACTTCTCACTTGTCATTTTTTATTGTAAATAAAGATCCATCATGAGTACAATGTTCATGATCTGATTTTACACGTGTGGAGCCTGTTCCCACGTGTGAAAGAAATTACTTTTCATACTTGTAAATATCTATTTTGATTTTGTATCAATCAAGTTAGTGTGAACATGATATGACTAGTTTTTAGTCAAGTTGACTAGTCACCTAGAAATTAGCTTTTCCTTGCATGTGCATGAGTAAATGCTCTCAAATGGCAAGTGGATGTTCACACGTGTGTATAGAGTTCTAGAAGATAAGAGTTGACCATTTTTCTAGCTCTTTGGATTTTAGCCTTATTCTAGAAGGTCAACTTTGGATAAGAATCAAGGATGGATCAAATGGATAGATCTGAGTGATGTGGCACTCTTCACATGTGTGAAGACCTGCCGAACTGTACCAGACTCATGGATGTACTTGATCCATAAAAGGATCATCATTTTGCTAATGAGATTGATGAGACTTTTGCATTCTACACTTTTGTGAGATTTCTAGTCAATAGAATTTGTTTTTTATGAATGATTGCTATCAAGAACCAAAGTACTTGTTGTTTCAGGTGCAGGCTGTACAGTGGATAGTACTCCACACGTGTGAGGCCTCTCTCACTAGTTTATGAAGTTTTGATCCATTGCTCTTGCTTAAATCTAAGTGTAGTGAATCTAGATCAAGATCTAAAGTGTAGAACTTGATAGATCCATTGATTAAGCAACCAATAACTCTCTATGATTGTTAAGTACAATCATTAATGTCCTTTAGACTAAAATTTTATCATGGTATCAGAGCAAAGTAAGAGAGTGATCATTTGATTCATAAAACTTGCAAAGATCATTGGCAAAATTTGTTTTTGGCCAATACTAGTGAGGGCGAGTTCATCTAGAGTGATAGCTTGTTTCTATTTGGATCAAATTGACTTGGAGACTGTGTATGTACTTTTCACACGTGTGAAACCATACAAAAACTTTCATTACAAGTTACCTTGTGTTTTTTGGTCCTATAATTTCAATTTTAGTGTTTTTGAAGCATAGTATTGATCTAGATTCAATCTAGCTAATGCCTATGACCAAATAGAGTTTTGGATCATTGAAGCATTTCTTTTTGGAGTTTAAGATCAGATCTAAGAGGCTGATTTGTTCATATCCTTATTTGAAGTGAAATCTCTAAGAAAAGTGTAAAGCAAAAAAATTTGTGAGAGTGAAAGCTGTCTCAAGATCTTTGTGTATCATTCAAGTTTGTGTGCTAGTTCGATAGAGACAAGGCTATAGGACAATAACACTTCAAGAATCCTCATGCTAAGAAATCAAGTTTTTCAAAGCATGAAAGGAAGTGGAGAGAGTTGACAAGAGTATGTCCTTAGGATCAAATCTTTTAACAAGGAATTGAGTGCTATAGGAGAGAAGATCCAAGATCAAGAGCTAGTACAAATCATATTGAATGGCCTAGGTGATGAGTTCACCAACTTGGTTCAATCATTTGCTATTCAACACACTCTTCCATCCATTGAAAAATTGCATAATGTTATTGTGGCCGAGGAGAGTAGACTCCTACACTTCAAGACAAGAATGGAAGACATGTCACTTAATGGAGGAGATGAGAAAGTAAACTTTACATCCAAAGGCAAGAAGAAACAACATCCATTCAAGAAGAATCAAGGCAAGGAGGGCCGAGATGAAGAATGGAGGTTCTACTTCCAAAGGCAAGGTGAAGAACATGGCAAAGCTCAAGTGTTTCTTTTGTGGGAAGAAAGGACACTTTGCCTCAGAATGTTACTTGAAGAAGAATCAACAAGCAAATGGAGATCAAGGGAACATTGCTCAAGAGGAAGAAGATGAGGATGGATTCAACACATCCTTAATGGTTGCATCTACACCAACTTCAAGTCAAGACACATGGTGGATAGATAGTGGGGCTAGTTCCCACATGTCTTTTAACAAGCATTATTTTTCTACTCTTCTCTCTTGTAATGACTCTAAGAAGTCAATATACACTGCTAGTGATCAATAATGCAACATAGATGGCATATGATCTATTCCTCTTTGCTTAGGCACATCTAAAAGGATAGATCTAGATAATGTTTTGTATGTTCCTACCATTTCAAAAAACTTGCTTAGTGTAGGACAATTAATGGACAATGGACTAGATGTACATTTCAAGAATGGAGTCTGTTCCATCTTGAAAAATGATCAGTGCATAGCTAGTGGCATTAAGCAAGGTAGACTTTTCAAGTTGGATGCTAATGTTGCAAATGAAAGTGTGAACTTGGCTAGGGAGGAGCTATCTCAAGTGGAGCTTTGGCATAAGAGATTAGGCCATCCTAATCTTCAATCTATGGAATGTTGTCATGGCTGTCGCCTTGGCATGCTAGCGCCCCGGAGACTAGGGTCGGTCACACACTTGAAATGTAACCTTCTCAGATTTATCAATAAAGTGGGATTTTTCTCAAACTGACTCTGATTACCTTCTGGGTTTCAGTGTTCGGTAAAAGCGCCAGTTGTAAGGCCGCTTTCAAAATTTTTAACTTGGCACATAGCTGAGGGTCGCATCCCGGGACGCCAGCGGTATGCCGTCGGGACCATTCGGTCCGTGGCGCCAGCGGTATGCTGTTGGGACCATTTGGTCCAGGAACTGGTTGTTTCCATATCTGTCGCGGCTTGTGGTTCTGAGTGTTCCTTGCATGAACGTGAATGGGTTAAGCTCTTGGGGAACGAGCACTAACCTGTCGGCTGAGTTGGATGGCTTGCTTGGGTGGATGTTACCTGTTTATGGCTGTCCAGTCTGGCGTGGCGCCAGGTTGGCTTCCAGGGCTCGTGACGAAGCTTTCAGTTGGTTAAGTCTGATGTAAGTCAGACCGCTTGCTTGGAATGGATGTTACTCATTTGTAACGAAGCTTCGAGTTGGTTAAGTTTGATGTATGTCGGGCGGCTTGCTTGGAGGGAAGTCACCCACGTCGGGACCCCCGATCTGGCATGGCGCCAGGTTGGATCTCAATGTTGGTTTTCGGAACTTCATGTTGGTTAAATCTGATCGTTGTTGGCGAGTTGGCTGCTTGTATGTCAAGTGGGTTTGGATGGCAAGAATTGAAGGCTGGGAAGCTAAGTCGTGGTTCCCGGCTCCCTTTGGGATGCCTGCGCTACATACACTCTCCAAAGCTAAGGAGATGTGGGATGCACTGCTCATGAGATTTCAAATGAAATCAAGAAGTCAAATAATGATGCTGAAAGATCAGTTGACAAATCTACAGTGGGATGGGAAAGACCTCACTTCTTTTGTAAGGAAGATGAATGATCTATTTCAATCACTACTTAACTCTGGGGCAGAGAACGCAGTGTCAGCTAAGAAGCAGCTCACTGACTTGTTGAGAGCCTTACCCAGATCTTTCCAGACAACCAGAACCCTGATCGCGAAAGATCCTACCATGACCCTCGAAAAGGCGATTGTCGAGATTCGAGAGGAAGTCGAGGCTAGAGAACAAATATGGAGCTCAGGGAGCTCAACACAAAGTGCATCAAGGACAAATCAGGAGCTCAAAGGAGTTCCAAAGTCGAAAGTCAGAAGCGACAGGGGCGAACATTTCAAAGAAAGGCCTCTGTCACCAGTTAATAAGGTTTTTGGGTTTTACGAAAGCGATATCAAATCTACGCTTTTCCCAGACAAAGATATATTTTCAAGTTATGTAATCTTTCAGTACAAAGAGTTGAGCCTCCGACTTGTGGTGTGCCAGCTTCAATGTTAATAAAAAGTGGCCAGTAAATTGAGTACTGTGCCAAGTAGCTTAAAGGTATAGTTATTTTAATTGGGAGACACCTTTACTTTAATATGACATCTGATGAGGACATCAGATTTTGGCACACTTGAACCTTGAGATGACTCCTGAAGATCAACTTCTTGGTGCTCCTCCTTGATGAAAATCCGAGACCTCCATGTCTCATAATGATCACAATAAACATGACCATACATTGTGCACTTTCTATGATCAACAATAATACTTATGCTAGAACCATAAGTCCAAAAATCACCACAACTTGACATGATTTTTCTAATATTGAAATCAAGAACTATTTCCATCTCAATAAGGCTAACTACTTGCTTATGGATATAAGTGTCCACTTTGGATGCTTCACTTATTCTCATAAGAAGTTTACAACTTGCCTTTAAAATTGAAAATTTACAACTTTCAACATTATGAATGAACACATCATTCATGATCTTATTGAAACCAAAAGAAAATACATCATGAAGACATTTCCATTTCCTTGTCTTTATACTCAATGTAAGTTTACAAGGAAAACATGCTTTGCTATCTATTAAGGCATCACACTCAATAGTATTGCCTTAATCCACATTTGAGATACAAAAATCTCTTCAAAGCAAAATAGTTCTTCAAAAGATGTCATGAGAGCATAAATGGAACTATTTTCATTTTGTGATTGCTCCTCCTTAATTTTGCTTGGTTTCTCTTGGATCATAGCAATAACTTTGAACTTATCCAAAGTTCCAAACAAAATGCTTTCCAAGAACATGAAATAAATCCAAGTGACATTCATGAAAGAAACATCTTTCTTTGCATCTTGAACCAAACAATGCACTTCCAAATGAAAAACTTCTAGAGGTTTGAAATGTGTGGTGATGGACTTTTGAAGACAACTCTTGTAAGTCCTTGTGAGACTCCAAGCCTCATGCATCTTTCCACAAAGGAAACACATTTCCTTGGACTTGTCCTTCTTGCCTTTGCATTTTTCACTTGAAGCTCCATCCTTCACCTCAGCCCCTTTGCTTTGGTTCTCCTTGGATGAATTGGTCTTCATTTTGTAGCATCTTGAGACAAAATGATCTCTCTTGCCACAAAGGTTGCATTTAGGATCCTTACTTGCCTCCAATAGGTTGCCACCTATTGATGCCATGATGAGGAAGTAAAACTTTGTGATATGACTTTTCAAAATGTAATTTGTGACTCTCAAGAAACTAGATTTGAACACATTCAACAATCTAGAAGGATCTACACAAGACACATTTTGAATCATATCTCTTTTCAACCTAGTCAATTGGAAACTAATCTTTGATTTGATCACTAAGACCAAAGCACTCTATCAAATCACAAAAATCATCCAAACAACCCTATGGGACTCAACAAACACCAATGACTCTTTCTTTTAAGAGTTGGAATGGATTTGAAAAGATTTGACTCCTAGATTTTCCTTTTCTCTTGACTAGTTCACTCAACTTTTGATATTCTTGAACAAAGGATGGGTTTTGTTTCAAATACTTGAAAATCAAACTTAATCACTTCTTTTGGACTCACTCTTGACCCAAATAATCTCACTCTTGAGATTTTGATTGAATTTGATTTGATTTGACAACAAATTAAACCAGTAATTTTCACAAAAAAAAATGATCTACACTAGATCACATAAACTTGACATATATACTTGATTCAAACACACAAAGATCAGATCCAATCACCCCTTTTGGAATCCTCTTGACCCAAAGAATCTCACTCTTGAGATTTGGAATGGACATGATATGGTTTGATAACAATCTATGTCAATAATTTTTCACCAAGCTTAAAAATTAGACATCTAGAGATTCACAAAGATCCCAACCATGTATGAACACTCAAATATGGACTCCTCCTTGTTCTATACTCCCAATGGGATCACAACTTGACCCTCACCCTCTCACAAAGAAAGTTGAATTAGAACTTATTTGAGTTTCATACATACAATGTCAAATTGTGCTCAAAAATTGAATTCATTCACCCCTATTGGACTCCACCAAGTACCAATGACTCTACCTCTTTAGAGTTGGAATGAAATTCAAATTTTCAAAAATGTGATACTTCTCTCTCACTAAGATATGTGCTTACAAAGAGCTAATGCCATTTAGCAAGATTTGATCACAATGAAGAAGACAATTTTTCCACCAAAGTCGAGAAATGAGTTACTAGAACTTGCCCTCTACAAAGGAAGGAACTCTTAGGATTTTTGGATCAAACACTACACATGTGACTTACACACCTCTATGACTCTCTTTCAAGCCAAACAAAACTCAACTCTTTGATTAGGAGTGGAACAATGTGACTTAGATCTCAAAAATCACTTCTAGAACTCTCCAACAATGCCTATCACTTGTATTGGTAGATTTTGCCTTTATGAGTGTTTGTGCTCTAGAAATTCACTTAAGATTTCACTTGGAAGACTTATCCAAGGCTGACTTTTAGCACTTAGATGCTTCTAGTCTCAACCCTTTCACTCTTGAACACATCTAGAATGAAGATACAATGGATTTCATTCTCTCCCCTTGCAAATCACTCCTTAATCTATGGTTTTTGGCAATCTTTCACTCTCAACTTTAATGCACACCCAAAGCATCTGAGAATCAGCTTTAATTTACTGTAATAAAGATTCAAATCATCTATATGATTGATCTATACCAAGAACAAATCAAAGGAATAGAAACAATGCATTAGAAAGCTTGACGGAAGTGCAGTTTCTACTCATCATAGGCGACAATTTTGAGAGGGCAAGCAATCATAGGTGAGAGGTAGGCATTGTATGCCAATTACAGGTGAAAAATTCTTGTGATCAAGTTGAACTCTTGGGGTTTGGACCAACCAACGTCAAGTGGCATTTTGGGGGAACGCTCTCACAGGTATGATCGGCAGTGGCATTGTCGAGTCAGGTGATAGTTGCATTGACACACACATTTGTAGCTTGGAAATTTTTTGTTCGGACGAAAATATGGGCTAGCTTGGAGGTACACACATTTTGGCGGTCACATATGATGGAAGTGCGAAATGGTGCCAATTGGAATCCATTGGACAAGATAGCGGACTTGCATTGGACGAGCTGTGTGTGGGACACGCAGAGGATGATGAACGGGTTAATAATCACACTTTGGAGACTCTTGGTGAGTGGTGAGTGTGATGATTTTGTGGTTTTGCAGTCGATAAGTCAATTTTGATCAAGCCATTTTAGCTGTGGAGTAGTGTATCAGGTTTGTCATCGAAGAGATACACTTGAGCTGCCAGTTTGGATATGTCAAGTCAATTTGCCATATTAGTATTGCATCAAGGATGTAGATTTCAGTGATGACAAGGTGCAGATCATTTGGTTTGGGCCATGGAAGATCTCACATGTTCACTTGGAGGGATGTTGGCATGCACAGTCATGTGAGGGACTTGATGGTGGCTTTGGAGTTCACATCTCAGTGTATTCTCAAGGAGTGGTTTGGAACCATTCACAGGAGCAGCTAGGAGCTAGCTTGGGGGAATACAGGTGGGCACTACAGGGTAGATGCTCAGTTCTTTGGATCAGGGTGGGCATTGGGATACCTGGTAGGAATAGCACTACAAGATGACATGGGATGATCATCAGGGGGCAGCTATTTCATATTGGACTTGAGTCTTTGGATGGACAGAACTTAGAAGTGGGATTCATGATGGAATCAGGACACTGCAAATGCAAATGGTCAAAGCGTGAAGTTTTGAGAGCCAGCTCTAGGTTGGAGAGCTGATGGAGATCGCACGAGGTGTGATCGGAGGGCAAACACTATGATGGGTGTTTTGCTAGCGATCTACTGCAGGGGACATTGATGGTGAGGACTTCATGGTGTGCTCATTTGGGAGTATAGGTTGGCATTACAGCAAGGGGCCAATTTTGGACATTGGCATCAATGAGGAGGCATCTACCATCACAAATGTGTTTCATGCAGTTGGCTGTATTTGCAGGAGTCTAGGCTTGGCACAGGTGTTGGAATTTCCATGGTGCAGATTCTCAGGTGGTGAGATCAGGGATAAGCCTAGAGGAAGTCACTCAGAGCCATATACCTCAGTATGATTAGGGAGACAATAGTGTCGGGATCCCGTGAGCGACGACTCAGGGATATGCTTGCCATCGTGGCATGGTGTCGGGTGGCACATAGCCAGGGAGAGCGAGCAGATGCTAGTCGCCAGGTGGAGCAGGTGATGCTTTGGAGTTCGGCTTGTCTAGCAGGATGGTGACCAGGATCGGAGACATTAGGTGAGCATAGTATGTGGATGACGAGTCCATTGGGGTGGCACTCAGGGAGATGCTACAGTTGCTCAGGTATGATATGTCATTTGATGTATGGACGATGTTCTTCAGCTGGTGCATCATGTGGTGACCTAGGGACGGGTCATGCCTACTTGGAAGTAGGTGGCATGGAGTGTACCTGTGGTGGTACATATCCTGAAGGCATGGAGAGCATTACATATCCTAGAGCTTTCCCATTGTCACTGTTGCCATCAAGTGTTCCTGTCTACTTAGTGCGTCCGCCACCACATGGTCCTTTCCCGCCGTGTGTAAAATGTCTATATTGAATTTTGAGAGAAAGTTTTGCCATCGCATTTGCTTTGGCGTGAGCATACCTTGGGATGAGAAGTACTTGAGTGATACATTATCAGTGAATGCCTTAAAGGGTTTTCCTGCCACATAATGTCTCCAATGCTCCACTGCTTGAACTACTGCGACCATTTCTTTTTGGCCATCATCGCTCTACGTCACTCAATTTCTTTGAAAAATATGCAACAGGTTTTCCGTCTTGCATCAGCACGGCCCCAATAGCAAAGTTCGACGCGTCTGTATGTATTTCAAAAGGTTTGCTAAAGTCCGGTAAGGCAAGGATGGGTTCTTGAGTGATCCGTCATTTTAGTTCTTGGAACGCTGCTTCACATTCCGGTGTCCATGTCATCTTCAGATGAGTCTTGGTCTGCTCCAACAGTGGTGCCACAATTTTGCTAAATGCCTCAATGAATCTCCTGTAAAAGTTACATAAGCCCACAAAGGATTTGATGCCATGAACAGTTTTAGGTGCTAGCCGATCCAAGATAGCCTTGATCTTCTTAGGATCCATTCGAATCCGTCCGCGGCCTATAACATGTCCAAGGAAGTCAATTTCCTCCACCACAAACTCACATTTCTCTCTTTTCGCGAACAAGCAGTTCCTCCTCAGTCGTTGGAGAACTGTCCATAAATGTTTAATGTGATCTTTAAGGTTCCGGCTAAATACTAATATGTCATCGATGTACACAATGACAAATTCATCCAGGCAGTCTTGAAATATATTGTTCATCAACGTGCAAAAAGTGGCTAGTGTGTTTGTTAGACCGAATGGCATCACCAGGAACTCGTGACTCCCATACCGCGTTCGAAACGCCGTTTTGTGCTCATCACCTTTAGCTATTCAAATTTGATGATATCCAGATCTGAGATCTATTCGGCTAAAGTATTTGGCATGTTCGAGTTGGTCGAATAGGTCATCAATTCTAGGCACGGGGTACTTGTTCTTGATGGTACTCTTGTTAAGCAAGCGATAATCCACACACATTCGAAGAGTTTTGTCTGCCTTTTCCACGAATAACACTGGGGCTCCAAAAGGTGAAGCGCTAGGTTCAATAAAACCTTTGTCAATCAATTCACCAAGTTGTCGTTTTAGTTCCGCCAACTCCTCTTGTGACATTCTGTAGGGTGCTCGTGAAGTTGGCTCGGTTCCTGGTACCAACTCAATTTTATGGTCCACTGGTCTTCGAGGAGGTAGCTTAGTTGGGAGTTCCTCCGGGAACACATCGCTAAATTCTTCTAGCAGATCTGCCACTTCTTTTCCCTTCTGGGACTTCTCGGCAGATGCAAAGTAGACTTAAGCGCGTGTTGGGGAAACCGCTCAAGTCCCAGCGCCCTTTGAGGCGCCGGTGCAATATGTGGTATCAGAGCCGACTAGCCGGTCAACTACACACATGTCTCACAGGGATGGCCACGTTTTGGGATTTGTCAGGACAACCGTTGCGCAAGGTGCTGCCCACAGTGTAAGCACGGGTGCGTGCACGGTCAGGGTGGTCGACAGAACGGGGGACTTGATGAGTCAAAGTGTTGCCCTCGAGGTGTAAGCACGGTCAGTTCTTGCGGTTTGGGCCTGGCGCTGTCTGCACGTAGGACGGATGAGGCAAAGTGCTGCCTAGGTAGGTGAAAGCACGGTCTGTACCTTGTGGGGTACGGAGCGACATATTAGAACTGTACGGGTTAACCATTGATACAGAGATGCTACTCGAATTCGGGTGTAAAGCACGGGTGGTTAGCTGCCGGTGCGGGATAGCTGCCGATCGTCTAGCTATAAGGGCTATCGACCAAAAAGTGGTGGGGCGTGACTGAGGCAATGTGCTGCTTAATGGTGAAAGCACGGATGGTTGGATGGATGTTTCCCCGTGGGCTAATTCTATGATAGATTTGTGTGGGCGCGGCTAGGCAAAGGTCCTACGTCCGGTCTCAAGGGGAATGTGACTTGAGAGGGATCCTCTGTTTAGCTTTGGTTGGTATGTTCATTTGTGGTGTGCTTGCCTGGACCTGAATTATCCCTGACTACTTGTTTTGATCCAGGTGATCTGATCTAGTTGGGAGTTGTGAGAGGAGCTTACATTTATGAGTGGAAGACACACAAGTATGGAAAGGAACTTCCATGGGGCAACCCCCAAGATTGGTTCAAGATTGTTATTCTTATCATGAAAGATCGCGGGGAGGAAGTTAGATTTCATGATCGACTCCGGAGCTTCACATAACTATATCTCAAGGAGCGTAGTGGAACAATTCAACTTGCCGACCAGGAATGTTACATCTACTCTCAAGGTAGAAACAGCGAAGGGAGTACTAGATGCAGACAAAGTGACATTGAACATCCCGGTGCAGATTGGAAGATGGAAGGCTAAACTTAGCTTTGTGATTTTAGAGATGGATCCCTTTGAGATGCCTGCACTACAGTTGGTTAAGTCTGATTGTTGTTGGCGAGTTCGCTACTTGTATGTCAAGTGGGTTTGGACGGCAAGAGTCGAAGGCCGGGATAGCTAAGTCGTGGTTCCCGGCTCCCTTTGGGATGTCTGCGCTACATGTGGTATCAGAGCCAACTGGCCGATCAGCTATGCGGATCTCACAGAAATGGCCATGATTTGGGGTTCATCAGGACAACTGTTGTGCAAGGTGCTGCCCACAGTGTAAGCATGGGTGCGTCCACGGTCGGGGTGGTCGGCAGAACGGGGGACTTGATGAGTTAAGGTGTTGCCCTTGAGGTGTAAGCACGGTCAGTTCTCGGGGTTCGGGCCTGGCGCTGTCTGCACGTAGGACAGATGAGGCAATGTGCTACCATTAGGTTGGTGTAAGCACGGTCTATGCCTTGTGGGGTGCGGAGTGACATATTCGAACTGTACGGGTTAACCATTGATACAGAGATGCTGCTCGAATTTGGGTGTAAAGCACGGGTGGTTAGCTGTCGGTGCAGGATAGCTTCCGATCGTTTAGCTATAAGGGCTACCGACCAAAAAGTGATGTGGCGTGACTGAGGCAATGTGCTGCTTAATGGTAAAAGCACAAATAGTTGGAGGGGTAATCTATGTGGGCTGATTCTGTGATCGATCTGTATGGGCGCGGCCAGGCAAAGGTCCGTTGGCAGGACCATCTCAAAGGGGGACCTTGTCTTTGTTACCTGTTAGTAAACCTACCTGAGTGTCTTGCTTGCATGTATTCGTGGTGAGTCTTAGTACTCGTGCTTTGTCTGGTTTGCATGATTGCTTGTGATACAAGGAGCTGATTGCTCGAGAAGGAACCTTTCTTTTGAAGGCTGACACCATCAAACAAAGAGGACTATAGAATCTGTGGGGCGGATTCGCAGTTCAAGTACTCGCACGTGAACGACAACGAAATGACTCGATGTTTGCAAAGGATGGATGGCTAGCCTGTTTCTTGGGTTAGTTTCATTTTGTGACAACGCCCACCAGACGCAAGCAGGAAGTCAAAAGCTGAAAAGGGCAATTTCAGGGGAGATCTTCTATGGAGCAGTTGGTCTTCATTTGGGACGGCCACCTTCGGAACTGAAACTCACTGAGCATGGGTGATATTCAGTATCAGTTGGGTTTTTCCTCAAAGGGGAAAAGACTAGGATCCTTTTCAGAGATTGACAACAAGTTGGATCAAGCCATAATTCTAGCAGATGGGAAGCAAAGTGTTGCAAAGGCTTTTTGTTTGAGAACTCTACTCTAAGTCCGATCAACTGTTTTTATAAGTGGAGGGGAACTATCACACACACCTCTCTCTTGGGGATGGCTGTCTAGTCTGGCGTAGCACCAAGTTGGCTTCCAACGCTCATGACAAAGCTTTCAGCTGGTTAATTCTGATGTAAGTCAGACCGCTTGCTTGGAATGAATGTTACTCGTTTGTAACGAAGCTTCGAGTTGGTTAAGTTTGATGTATGTCGAGTGCCTTGCTTGGAGGGAAGTCACCCACATCGGGACCCCCAATCTGGCATGGCGTTAGGTTGGATCTCAATGTTGGTTTTCGGAACTTCAAGTTGGTTAAGTCTGATCGTTGTTGGCGAGTTGGCTGCTTGTATGTCAAGTGGGTTTGGATGGCACGAGTTGAAGGCTGGGAAGCTAAGTCGTGGTTCCTGGCTCCCTTTGAGATGCCTGCGCTATGCTCTTTGGGAACGGGCTCTAACCTGTCGGCTGAGTTGGATGGCTTGCTTGGGTGGAAGTTACATGTTTATGGCTGTCCAGTCTGGCATGGCGCCAGGTTGGCTTTCAGTGCTCGTGATGAAGCTGTCAGTTGGTTAAGTTTGATGTAAGTCAGACCACTTGCTTGGAATGGATGTTACTCGTTTGTAATGAAGCTTTGAGTTGGTTAAGTTTGATGTATGTCGGGCGGCTTGCTTGGAGGGAAGTCACCCACATCGGGACCCCCGATCTGGCATGGCACCAGGTTGGATCTCAATGTTGGTTTCTGAGCTTCCAGTTGGTTAAGTCTGATCATTGTTGGCGAGTTGGCTGCTTGTATGTCAAGTGGGTTTGTACGACAAGAGTTGAAGGCCGGAATAGCTAAGTCGTGGTTCCCGGCTCGCTTTGGGATGCCTGCACTACACTCAGGGAGTGACAGTTGATACTTTGGCGAGTAATCAGGTGAGCTGCATTGTCATATGCACGGTAGTCTCCAAGTTGGCGTCACATGTTATTTCTATCCATCATCTTTTGGTATGCATGATGCAGTTTTTTGGTTAGAGCTAGTTGGAGTCTAGTTGCACTACAGGTGGACAGATTCTTGGGGAGCTATCAGCAGCTAATGGATATTTGGTGATCAGATGGTATAGGGTACAGGGTTCTGGAGCTATCCTACCTGATATGCTATGGATCGTGGGTGAGTCATTCATCACGATAGTGGATCTAGTTTGCATTTGCTTTGGCTTGGATGCTATGATGGATGTTGTGGGGAGATAGGCTCCTTGGTGGGAGGCCTATATACTGGTCAAATCAGAGTTGGCAATGTCAAGCATGGAAAGTTGAACCTACATGGGATGTAGGACAGATAGATCATCATCAATATCTCTGGGAGGTGGGCAAGCTACTCAAGTATATCCTATGGTGAGGTTTGTGTACATTCATTCATTGAGTCCTTGGTAGACTCTTGTGCTTGGAGCATGGGGAATGGATGAGGATCAGCTTTTAGGACTTATTGGACAGTTGGATATGCTTGGATGTGAGAACATATTGGTACAGGTGCAGGCCATGGTTGAGGACCTGATTTGGTGACCAGAGGTGTAGCAGCAAATCTACAGTGGCACAGGTGTTGGTACGACAGGATACCATAGTTTGGGCAGGCCTTCGTCATGTATTTGATGCTTGATCATTCATGTTGGTTTGCATGAGTGTGTGTGGGCTTGCATGTTGCCTTGTCACGTGAGTCTAGATCTGAGTCAGAGTCGTATGTGGTTGTGCATTTGCTACAGTAAAACAAAGTAGCCATTTTATGCCCATTGACTTGTCATTGTCTACTAGCTGTCTATCTGGTGAGGGTGCAATCTTGTGGTGGCAGTAAGATTTCCTCAGGTTGAGCCTCAGTCGCTCATTTATGTCAGCTTTACAGGTTTGTGCTTGTAAGTGTCTGATAGGATGTCAGCCTAGCTAGATGGAGGATGTAAGTCTCATGGTGGCAGTGGGATTTCCTTAGTTTGAGCCATGTCGCTCATGTGGTCCACTTCTGTTCAAGTCGGATTGGGGACGAGTCAGTTGGTTGAGAGTATGGTAGACTCTCTGTATGAGCATTGTGTTTACATGATACTTTGTGAGTCAAACCTGGTGGTTTGTTGGTGTGCTTGAGTGTGAGTCAAGTACAGAGTAGCAGGATATGCATAACATCTTTTGGACACTCCAGACATTGCTACAAATTATTGTTTTTCACTCTTATCACATTTGAGCTTAAGAGAGAGAGAGTTAGAAATCAATTTTGATCTGATTCATTATTATAAGCTTCAAATGTGATACTGTAATAAATGTACAGTTAGTCAGATTGCTATTTTCAGTTGTGATCGGGACGTGACCCACTATTGTCATATCAGCGGGCACTAATCCCGTTTGGCTACTTCGGTTAGCCGAGTAGCCACATGTAGGAAGAAATTAGCCTGTACAGTGATTTTTGAGTTCATTATGCTATACTCAAGGGCATGTCCTTGGTTTGTCAGTATATGTGGCCATATTGGGCCTAACTCTAGTTTGGTAGGTGGTAGGCCAGTTTAGTGACACTTGTTGAGCCCATGCAGTTTGGGGCTTTGCTATATGTACAGTGTTTCTTTATAATAGACAACTTTTGTTGTGCCATCTTTGAGAGCTTGTGAGGAGTGGCTATGGTGATTGTGTGATGTGATCTGCATACTACACTAGATCCTAACAGAATTTCAACTAGAAGATGGTGCAGGCGATGAGGCGAAGGCGAGCGATTGGCCTGCCAACAATAGAGCGAGTGGATCTTGTGAGAATAGGCTGGCAGATGGAGAGGAGGGTGTGGGCATTTTAACATCTAGATGCTCCAGGTGGGTGTAGGCAATGACGGTGATGAGACCACCACAGGTGATCCATGAGGGGCGCTTGAAAGTAGCATGTATCTCCTTTACGAGAAATGAGGCCCAATCACAAATGGTGTTCGGTCCATCCATCATGGTCGTCATGACGATGACTTGCTTGGACACGCGGAGGGGATGGTGGGAACTCATGATGATAGTGGCGGACAAAAAATCTATCGCGACATGGAGATTTGGATTCTTGAGTTGCGAAATCGGGTACCCGTCATTGGTTTTTGTTTTAACTTCATCATTATCTGGACGAAAAAATGTGGATACATCAAATTTTGGTGAGGGTTTTGGTGGCTGGCAGGTGGGTGGAGTGTGGAAGAGTCAGAGCTATTGAAATTAGCTGTGGGTTGAGGGAGACACATGGTCCCGCCCTTTATAGGTGACGGTGAAATGATCTTTGCCGAAAGTGGAAAAGACTTGATCGACAAGAGCAAGATCTTGGAAGATGGGCAGTTCCATGTTATGGAGGCCCACGACACTCAGGACTATGAGACAACCGTCGGTGCGAAGAGCTGCAATCTCTTGCTTCGTGAGTACTAGGCAAAATGGTGTACCGCGGAGATGCATGTGCGACAAGAGCAACTGTTTGGCTGGCAGATTGGGGAGATGTTTCTCCCTCCTCTCGGTTGGGGGACATGGATGAGGGTGGGGATGAGGACAAGGTGAATCCGGTCTACTAGGACGCGAATGGAGAGGTAGAAGTCCGTGAGGACATAGCAGGGTTAGAAGAACGGTTGGGGCTAGGAGGTGCAATAGTGGTTCGGGTGATGCGGGCTTTTTGGCCTGTGGAGCAGTAGCGCCCGGAAGATGACGTTTCGGTGCCATGGATGCAGTCAGGTACAAATGTGGATGGGGGTCTGAGGGCGAGTTTTAGATAGATGGTGAGTATTAGTCGGGTGGTGAGTTATCTACAGTGGGCGAGTAATACAATATGGCGAGTAATAAGCGCGAGTTATAGACAGGTGAGTAATACGAGGTCGGCGAATAATAGCTGATGGCGAGTAATAGAAAACCGACCTCAATAGCTACAAAATTTTCATTCTATATTGCAACTTAAATACCGTGAAAAAATCATCTAGCGACTCTACATTCTCCATTTGCATCGGTTCTAGATATGGAAAACATGCACATCCACAATATCAACACGTAACTATTATGGAAACAAATGTTGACAAGCTCACCAAGTCAAAGAAATAAACATACAAAGCACAATGACATTAGGACTTATGCAAAGCAGTGCATTCCTCTAAAACTTTGTTTGTTGTTTCCAACAAATACTCAAGCCATGTTCTCTTTACCACCCATACTCTAAATTCTTGGAATCCCAAACTGGCCACTCATTGGCCCTGTACACCAGTTAAGCCATTTGCATTTTTTGTCACTCGAAACTATTGAGCATTGTAGATGATGCAACTTCTCCAGCCCAATGTTTATTCCCATGCCGGCTTTTTTGGTGCTTGTGACCAACTCAAACCACTCAAGCCCAATGTCGGGTTTACCACGCCCAACATTTTGCCCATCTTGTTGGTCCAACACAGGTGGACTGCAGAGACAACATCTTTCAATGTTTTATCCTGCTTCAAACTTGGCTCTTGATTCATCGAGCTCTCTATTTATAGGATTTTGAGAAATTGATATTAATGTCAAGTACATGAATGTGTCATACACATGACAGTGCAATACACATTGCAAAGGTATAGTTGCACATAATATAAATTCATAACAATGACAAAGCACATAAACTAATGCATAAGTGCCCTACCTCAAATAGGACACAAGCAAGCATATATCTAGTAAGTGGATACCACATAATATATCCACGTTTCATTTCGATGGATCTTATTTTGTCAACTCACTCTCTATGAATTTTTGTTTGAAATATTCTGTGGAGCACTCGCAAAGACGCCTCACACTAAACAATTCCCACCTCATTCAATCTACCAACAACACAAAAATGTCAATCAATGCAACATTGAAAAAAAAATTGAGCAGCATGAAATTAGAGCCCAAGAAAACATAACAACATATTCACCCAATTCATGGATGCAAATAATTCCATGCCACTTTCAGCATCAGGCTGGATAAAGCTGAAAACTCTTCATTGATGGCCTCTATCCATCCCACAACACAATGGTTACCATCCCAGCAGATAAACATGCGTCCTTGCATGTCATTCCAAGATGGATCATGGGAAACCGTCTCATCAAAATATGCACTCAAATGCTCCCATATTGGATCCCATAGCACCTTCATGTGATCCTTCACAAAAATGCTTTGCCTCGATTTAAGTGGCCATGGACAATATGAAGTCACCCTTTTCCATGAGATAACCATCTCTCTGTATACCCACTTCATGCGCAACCTCTCCTGTCCCACTGTTTGAATTGCTTTGTGAGACAATATCCTACACAAGGGAATCAATGGTGGTGGTGTGCTCCGCTACACCCTCAAACGAGCCATCGTAATAGAAAACATGTCCAAATGAAATGAGATGGACACATTTCCAATTTCATCCACTGTAGCTAATTTCTTGCAGTATTTTTTGCCACTCTCAATGACTACATTCTCAATATCATTATCAACATCTGGTTTAGTTATTTCCATAGTGTCAATAGAGATGGAATTCTGTGTCTCTTCAACTTTAGCTATTGCCTCCATATTCAACTGGCCATCCATGATTTCTAGTTCTAATTGAACAACCATCTACACATGAACAACAATGGGGCAAGTGATGAATTCAAAATAAATTATTGAGTACGTATTCCATTGCTAGTAGAATGGCAATATTACTTCATCAGTTGATATCACCTCAATGGTCGATACAGCCTTAACCATTTGTTCTTTTATTGTGTCCATAGTTGTCGCTAGAAGGAGATTTTTGGCTCGCGATCTTGTCAAAACCATGTTGTATCAGAAAAGATCAAAAAGTTCTTGTCACATTCAAAACAATAGTGAGAAAAAACAATTTACGTACAACATTCATATAATAGAAGGCTCTTGCAACTTTGTGAGAATAGACTTTTCCAAGTAATTGAAGGTGTACATTCGAATCTATGTTTGAACCCCAACACCATGGTACGTTTTTATAATGGCTTTCAAATATACATTTATACTATGAGACTATGATGGAAAATTTCACAAAAAATGAGTAGTTACAAACTAGGATCTATCAATATGAAAGCCCATACTCCTCTCTTTTGCAGCTAGAAGCATAAATATTAAGCACATTCTCACCACTTATATGGTCTTCTTTCTATCGATAACAATATGGAATAAATCCCTTTTCAGCTCCCTTATGAAAAGCTTTAAGCTCTTCTTGTTGAAAGACCAAAAAGACCTCTTCACAAACTTAGGTGGTTTAGGAATCCATGACCTAATCACAAAATACATACCAATTCCTAAATGACTACTCAAATTATATGGATGTCAATCAACCTTGGAATGCATGCCTCATGAACTACATGCCATTGTTTGACAACCCTCACACTTTGGTCTGAACTTTCAATGATTAACTAGTATTAACATTGTATGAATTCTATTAAAGACAGGATCAATTTTACTTTGGATTCCATTGATGGATGGACTTGACCCTTTTGTTAGAACATAGTTAAGAGATGAATATTCAATTACAACACAAAATGTTTAGTTTACATTGTCATTGTATGTTGCCAACCACACATTTTCTTCATAAAGCCAGGTCAATCTGCCTAAGTTTTTGTGAAATAGCATGTAGAATTCATGATGGATTTCAATAACAATGCATCAACTCAATTGAGGCTTGTCCTTTTCATGAAATCCTTGACCATTTAGGTTTTCTGAACGATCCTCAACAGCTGGGTCTTGCTAAAAAAACTAGTATTCATTCTATAAATTTTGATACTTGGAAGATATTCGTAAACACTTAGGCTAAAAGTGTCCACTATATTAAACTCTTATCCATTCAACAAAGATCAAATAGTCCTTTTCAAGCCCTAAAAACTATGCTAGGAATAAGAAAAATCTGCCAATGAGATTTTAATTTTTATTTCTACAGTCTCTCCAATAAGCAAGTCATTGTACATTCAATCAAACGCTGATTTGCAATGTTACACATGTTTATGGAACCACAGACTACAAAAAAACATGCCAACTCTACTCATTGGCGAGTAGAGTTGGTGGGCAAATTGTTTTGCCTTGCCAACGATCCGGCAAGGCAAAAAAATGCATTCCAATCTTTTGTTGATTGAAGTTCTATACTCAAGCATCAGCTATCATGCTGGTTAATGTCATTTCCACTTCATTAGGCTAAATCCTGGTCAATGTCATTTTCACTTCATTTCCAAATTGATTCTAAAATTGCCATTTTTTTCCTGCCTACGGTCTGACAGGACATAAATTTTTTTGCCATGGACGATGGCTGTCAGTTGGCACATTGGCAAAAAACTTTTGCCCTGCCAGCGATTTGGCAGAGCCACAAAAGATACACTCCAACTCTACTCACCGGCGAATAAAGCTGGAGTGCATTTTTTGTTGCCCTGCCAGATCACTAGCAGGGCAAAACTTTTTTGCTATGTTTTTCCTGCCTGTTGCTTGCGATCTGACAGGGCAGAAAAAATGCAGAAGTTCATCCCAATACAGAGGAGGATGAAGCACAAGCAATACTAATCTAAGGAAGCTAGCATATTTGGTTTATAAGACTTGGTCCAACAATGGCACTGAATGCATGAACTGCATCCATCTTTTGTACATCTAAAAAGGTCCTCAACTTGCAACTTCTTCAAGCATGCCTTATCATCTCAATGACAATGTCATGTAGTCTTTGACATTTGTATTTCTTGCAATGTGGTGTATATTCATAAGACTGCATACAGTAAGTGCCATATGTTTCTAATGCAATGCAGTTTTCATTTTGAAACAGAATATGGCTTATCTAATTTGTGCCATCATTCAGTTTAGAAAGTTGAGCATGAAGATGAGAGCCATTTTTTTTTTATGATTTTGCCCTATTCCCAGCCTTCTCTCATTGTAGACTGGGTTGAAGGTGTTGGTGTCAAATTTGCTATCTTTATATTATTTTAAGTATCTGTTGGATGGACAATATCATTTTCTGACAAGGGCTATTGCTTTGGTCCAGATGGATGTCAATTAGCACATTGGTAAAAAAAATTTGCCCTGCCAACGATCTAGCATGGCAAAAAAGAAGAAGCACTCCAACTCTATTGGCCAGCAATGGGTGAATTTGCTAGGAAAATAGGGAAAGAGTCTATACTCAGCCTTTTGGTAGAAGAACAAGCATAATTGGAAATGTCTAACTAGAAGTTGGTGAGATTAGATCTGGTATTCACATGTGTAGTGAGGTCATTAAGTGATTTCCTAGTTTTGTGCTTCTTAGAGTTGGGGCG
Organism: Diphasiastrum complanatum; assembly: GCA_029204225.1. Taxonomy (NCBI): domain Eukaryota; kingdom Viridiplantae; phylum Streptophyta; class Lycopodiopsida; order Lycopodiales; family Lycopodiaceae; genus Diphasiastrum; species Diphasiastrum complanatum. The sequence continues at coordinate 32,651,999 of CM055101.1, forward strand.
AGGGTATTTGTAAATCTTTTCTCCTGTAGCTTGTGCTCCCAATTTGATTTGCTTGCTTCCATGGTTTTTGTCAAAATGCCACATCTTATTGGAAGAGCCATTGCCTCTTGGGTAATAAGGCATGCTGAAACAATAATTGACGGTCTTATTGACAAAGTGAGTCCCTTGATCATTGAATATCTCCACTAGGCATGCGATGCGCACAATGATGTTTTCATAGAGGAACTTAGTAGTTGACCTAGCATTAACTACGTGCACTGCTTTCGTTTCAATCCACTTTGTGAGATAATTTGTAGCCATGATGATATATTGGGCTTGGGTACTACAAGTAGGTGGGCAAACAGGGCCAATATAACCTATTCCCCATTTCTCAAATGGTGCTTGAGCCAATATAGGATGTAACGGATCATAGTTCGTCTTCATTGGTCTACGTGCCCTCTGACATAAATCACATTGTTTGATGTACGCTTTAGTATTCTTGTGCATTGTTGGGAGTTGAAAGCTAGCAAAGCTTTGGTAATAGAAATATTTTGTTTCTTCAGCTCCCTCTCAAAGAGTGGTAGCTTGATGACTCCAAGACTACTATGTTTCTCGAACAGAACTTTGTCTAAGGCCTTTGTGAAAATGTCAACCACCATCTCCTTTGTTCCAATGAAAATAGTCTGCAGCATCTTCTTCCCGATCAGATCCCTTATCAAGTGATACTTGATTGCGATGTGTTTCGTCCTTGAGTGAAACACAGGATCCTTTGTCAGATGTATTGCAGATGTATTGTCTATCTGCAAATTCAGAGACTCATTTCTTGTTTCGTCCAGTTCGTCAAGAAACTGTTTGAGCCAAATGATTTCATTAGCCATCTTTGTTGCTGTTACGTACTCTGATTTGCAGAATGACTGAGCCACAATAGTCTCCTTCTTGCTGACCCAGAGAATTGCTTCTTTTGATGCGATGGTGCATCCTCCTGCGACACTTTTGCAGTCGTCCTTGAGACATGCCCAGCTAGCATCATTGTAAGAAAGCATCTGAAACCCTGCATCACGAGAATAACACAATCCAAAATCCTTTGTTAACTGGAGGTATTGCAAAATGCGTTTTACAATCGTCCAATGAGTCAAGCCTGGATTCATACTGAATTGGCTCATCTTGAACACGACATAAGCAATGTCAGGACGTGTGTTATTTGCAAGGTACATCAGCGATCCGATCAGATTTCTGTATGGTGTATGCTGCATCAATTCTTTTTCTTCTTCAGTCTTTGAACAATCTTCATTCGTCAAGACTATTCCTGCAAGCATTGGAGTATTTGCTCCTTTGCAACTCAGCATTCCAAAATCTTCCAAGATCTTCTAGGTATATCTGGACTGATGAAGGTACAATTTACCTCTCTCATGATCCCTGTCAATTTGTAAGCCAAGATAACATCTGGCTTCTCCCAAGTTTGCAATCTCAAAATGTTTCGAGATGTCATACTTCACCTCAACAATAGTCTCTTTTCTTTTGTAGAGTATCAGAGTGTCATCCACATACACAACTACAATGATGATCTTCCCATCTGTAATTCTTACATAAACATTGGAATCAACAATTAGTGGCTTGAATCCTAAGGATTTCAGGACTTGATCTTTCTTCTTATACCATTGTCAAGCTGATTGCTTCAGACCGTAGATACTCCTATGCATTCTGCATGCATAAGTAGGAAGTGAGTTCGAAATGTAGCTTGGAGGTTGATCCATGTAGACTTCTTCATCTAGCTCGCTGTGCAAGAATGCTGCCTTTTCATCCACGATGTAAGAAAACAGTGTTCTCTCACGAGTACTGTCTCACTTACTAGCGGACTTCTTGGATCTCTATAGATCTTGCTTACAAAATTGTCTCGCTCACAAGCGGACTTCTATTCTATATATTTTTCTATCTTCTACGGTATGTATATTATACATCTAGTAATTGCATACATTCAGAGTAGCATCTCTGATTAGATAGAAAACAATCTATAACTAATCATGGATTACAAGAATGGTGGGTTAGGCACGTCCTAATGCTCTTTCGTTGACGTCATCATATCAGATCAGGGTTTTTGTATTTCATGGTACTTGTATGATCTTCCTGATCCTTGGAACATGAAAGTTGAAAAAGTGTCGCGAAGATTTTCGTGTCGCTTTGAGTCGTTTGACTTTTGCGTCGTCTGACTTTCTCCTGTCGTGCCACGAACATTTTTATCTCGCGTTCATGTCTTTTCGTCAAGATGTTTGCGAACATTTTTGCTTCGTGTCTTTTCGTCAGGTTGGAATTCGAAAGCTAGCAAAGCTTTGGTAATGGAAACATTTTGTTTCTTCAGCTCATGTCTATGATCCATTTATTTAGAAACTGCTTACCCTATGTGTGTGTAATTTCAAAGTTGAGAATACTGATGCACATGTTTTGTTTTGGAAAATGCTGAATCAAGTCATGGTCATCCATGTGAAAGATTCAACTAGTTTCATCACATTTTTCAATATTTCCATATTTGGCATATTGAGGCCAAAACTTGTTTTAGACTTAGAGGTTGACTTTTCAAAGTTCATTAGTCTAAATTTCATTTGAATAAACACTTTTTGAAAGTGTGGGAAAGATAGAATTCGAGTTTGAGTAGATTCAATTTGAATAAGTTGGGTACATTGAATCTAGACCCAAAATTGGTAGGGTTAGCATTTTGGTGGGAAAGCCAAGTGGGCAAATAGGGTTTGGACCTTCTATAAAAGGATGTAACTTGTGGAGAGAGTCATCTTCTCTCTTCTCTATCTCATTTCATGCTTATACATGGTTCTCTTGGGTTCTACTATCCATTGGTGCACTATCTTGGTGATTGCTTGCAATTCTATGTGTCGAATGATCTATATTTGTTATTTTTGGATCCACACATGTGAAATACAGTAGCTTGCTGGTTTTTTACGGACAGAAACAGTACATAATCATTTCATTCAAGTTTGATCAAGTTCTATTAGTGTTTGCATCTCAAATTGTGTGTAGATGCTGATTTTTCTACATTGGTGAAATTGGTAGTGTATTTCTCTTTCTAACCAAAGATCATTCAAGTAGATTGGATCTTAAGGATCTGAAATCTTTCACATGGTATCAGAGCTTGTGTTTCAGGTTATGAAGGAGGAAATCAGATCTATCAATGATTTGGTGAAGATATCAAGTCTAGAGCATGCTAGAGAGGATTCTACACCAAAATCGGATTTTTTGCTTTTGTAGATTGGATCTTTTGTAGATCAAAACACTAAATAGGTCAATATACTTGTCCAATTCCATTTTTTGAATTCACATGCTGGATTTGGCCGATTTTTGGATCATTGGTGAGGTGAGTAAAGCTTACAAGGTTTACATTCCTTCTACTAACAAAGTGATTGTTGGTAGAGATGTCATTTTTTATGAGGGAAAAATTCCAAAGGTGTCTTCAAGCATGATTGATGGTAAAGTAGATGGTTCTAACATTCTTGATGTTGATGAGAAGGATCCTACTTTGGATGGTGGTGATGATGGACCTTCATCAAGTCAAAAGCCAAGGAGAACATCAAGAGAAAGACAAGTACCTTCAAGGCTCACATATGATCAAAAGGGTAAGCAAGTAGTTTTTGGAAATTATCTTGCTTTCCTAACCTCTTTGGATGAGCCTACAAGTGTAGATCAATCAAGGAAAGAAGAGGAGTGGATCCAAGCAATGGATCTTGAGTATCGATCTCTTATGAAGAGTGGAACATCTTTTGGAAGATCTTCTTGTGTACATGGAGCTATGCAAGTGGAAGGATGTTGTCTTGCTGTAAAATCAAGTATTGGATCTGGAAAACAAAGTTTGTTCAATGACTTTGATGATCAAGTTGAATATCAAAAGGTTGATCTCAAAGCGCTTCAACTAGTCAAAAGGGAAGTTGGCAATTTGGAGCTAGTCAAGAACATCAAAGGAGAGGTAATTGGCAAAGGTGTTATGGATCTGTTTTTGCAGCATATTGAAGACTCAAGTAAGGTCAAAGGAGCAGCAAGGAAGTGTTGTTCAAGTTTACTTTACTTTTTCTATCTCATGTTTGAGCAATTTCATGTGGATGTGTGCAAATTGTCAAGATATGGTAAAACTAGCTACATTGGTGAGCATTGTTTTGATGTTGGATTTGTACTAGCATTCTTGGCTGATTTTGCTGATGGAAATGAAGCTATTGGAGGCTCATTATGTCACTCATCCATGGCTAAGTTCTCAAGTGTTGAGCTACTTGGTGCCAATACTTGGAGATTGTCAATTTTTGGTGAATTCATGGTCATTTTCTTGTGTCAAGTAGATCTTGAAGATGGACTAGTGCAAACTACTTGGTTTATGGAGTCATGTGGTGCTGGATTTGCATCATTAATGTACTCACCTACTCATGGATTTCCAAGGTTTGATGGTTTCTTGTGGCAAGATGAAGATGGAGGCTCATTCATGGAGTATCATGGTGGATACAAAGCAACAAAGGACAAAGGAGGAGGAGACATGCAGGCAAAAGTTGATCACTCACATTTACTGTTTGTTTGCTATATTTTTCCAAAGAGTTCAGAGTTGGAAGCATGGTGGAATCATTTCATTTACATTCTATTTGATTCTTCATGTTCTAGTCACATTTTTACATAAAATTGATGTAAGAAATAGTGAAGCATCCCAAGTGGACATTTTTCCCTATATCAATTATGGTTTTTTCTATTTTGAGCATTACATGATCATTAAAAGGAGATCTATTCTTAGGAAGAAGATCATTCTTATGATGGATCAAAGTTCTATTGGCAAAAACTATGCTAGGAGCATTGGAAGCTAGGAAAGCGAGTTTTGAGGTACATCATTGGAACTCGAGATTTTGGCATATTGTATGAGGGATCATCACCTAATCTTTTTGGATTTTCAAATTTGGACTATTCTGGAGATATAATGGATAGGAAATTCATTAGTTCTTATTGTACTTTCATAGGTGATGGAGCTATATCATGGATGTCAAAGAAACAAGCCACTATCTCATTGTCATCTAGTGAGGATGAGTACAAAGCTCTTACACATTGCACAAAGGAGATGGTATGGATCAAGAGGATGATCAAGGATCTTCACTTGCTGGATTTTTCAAAGAGCCCAATCATCTTTTGTGACAATCAATTAGCCCAAAGAATGGCATCCAATCCTATCTTTCATGCTAGGAGCAAGCATATTGAGATACAATATCATTCTGTGAGGGAGCGAGTCATTGGAGCTTCAACATGTGTCTTCAAGGGAATGTGTAGCTGATATCTTCACCAAAGCATTGGGAAAAGACTTGTTCATGAAGCATAGGACTTCACTTGGAGTATTATCAAAGTCTATGCTAAAACTAGTTGAAGAGGGAGTGTGAAAGATTCAACTAGTTTCATCACATTTTGCAATATTTCCATATTTGGCATATTGAGGCCAAAACTTGTTTTAGACTTAGAGGTTGACTCTTCAAAGTTCATTAGTCTAAATTTCATTTGAATAAACACTTTTTGAAAGTGTGGGAAAGATAGAATGCGAGTTTGAGTAGATTCAATTTGAATAAGTTGGGTACATTGAATCTAGACCCAAAATTGGTAGGGTTAGCATTTTGGTGGGAAAGCCGAGTGGCCAAATAGGATTTGGACCTGCTATAAAAGGATGTAACTCATGGAGAGAGTCATCTTCTCTCTTCTCTATCTCATTTCATGCTTATACATGGTTCTCTTGGGTTCTACTATCCATTGGTGCACTATCTTGGTGATTGCTTGCAATTCTATGTGTAGAATGATCTATATTTGTTATTTATTAGACAAAAAAAAGATTTTTGATCTTAAAGCTTAAAATTTGCCTAATACAAAGTAGCATACCAAACAATGAGCTGTGTCTATCACACTATGAAGTGTTTCGGCATTTGCATATTGTTGTAGAAGAAATCACTCTTGTTAAACAAATCAATACATACATAAATTTTTTTTCCTGCATGCAACTAATAAATGGAAATAATGCCTCACTTTAAAAAAAGAGGTGCTTGAATATAAAAATACTGAGAATTTGGGCAAATGAGTGTACATCTACTTTAGGGGCACTATATCATCAAATATATATGATTATGTGTAAGTAGGATGTGGAACACCTAGGAACCAGAGTTCCCACTTTTTTTGTTTGGGTATATGTCATACAACTTGAAAAGAAACATCATTTGGGAAAAAAACCAGCTTCAATATTAACAAGATTAAAAGGAGCTATGGCTCATTAGAAACAAGAGCTCGAGAGCTTCAAGATAATATCTTCACATGTCAAAAGTATTGACCAGATATTAAAATACAATTAGTAGAGTTATTTTTATGCTGATAAACAACTTCATGTGTGCTGTCTTTGTATGTTTGGGCACATTTGCTAAAAGCAACTACATAATAGGGGCTAGGATACAAGGGTGCACTCTCCAAGTGTTAAAATATAGTACTTTAAACCTTAAATGAGCCTAATAATGACTCACAAGAGGGACTGATTGATTGACTAACAATTGAATGCAAACTAGACATCAAAAATCAAGATCTAGATTGGCCATTCTACACATATGAATTAAGAGCAACCATAAATCATTGATTATCATGAAGATCTAACCCCCACACATGTGGTACGGCCTATCGATAGTAAATGAAGTTAAGAACACTTTTCATTAAATCACAAGAGAAAACTAAGTACACAGTGCAAAGAGTCGAGATTGCCAATGAGCTCTCAAAAATTCTAAGGCATAATTGCGGAGAGGTGATAGTACATAGAAAAGATCTTCCCTACCTCAAGTTAGGTGAGCATGTAATAAGGAAGACAATTGAGCATTTTCCCTAATTTTCCATTCTATCTTAACCCATGAGTTTTGCCATGTTGGTGACTAGATTGATCAACCATCTCGAAGATTTTAGGGATTCGGTCCTATAATGTAAAAATCATCACCAAACAAACTTGACCAACCCTATGATCATGATCTAACCTATTTTAGAGTAGTTTCACATATTGGGATGATTGGCTACTTTTGTTTAAACTTCCCCTTCGGGGTGTATATTGTTGAAAATTGTCACTTCTCACTTGACATTGGTTCATGTAAATATTGATCAAACATTAGAATATGTTGATGATATGATTTCACACGTGTGGAGCCTGTTCCCATGTGTGAAAGGATGTACTTTTCATGTTTGTGTATATCCAAATTGATTTTATATCATTCTAGTTAGTGTGAACATGAAATGACTAGTTTTTAGTCAAGTTGACTAGTCACCTACAAATTAGCTTTTCCTTGCATGTGCATGAGTAAATGCTCCCACATGGCAAGTGGATGTTCACACGTGTGTATAGAGTACTAGAAGATAAGAGTTGACCATTTGTCTTAGATCCTATTTTGTAGGGAATATTCCTATATTCTAGGAGACTAGCTTTTTGGATTTTAGTCATATTCTAGAAGGTCAACTATTGGATAAGGATCAAGGATGGATAAAATGGATAGATCTGAGTGATGTGGCACTCTTCACACGTGTGAAGGCCTGCTGGACTGTATCAGACTCATGGATGTACTTGATCCATAAAAGGATCATCATTTTGCTAAGAAAATTGATGAGACTTTTGCACTCTACACTTTTGTGAGATTTCTAGTCATTTGTCTTGTGATTTTTATGCATGATTGCTATCTAGTATCATTGTACGTGTTGTTTCAGGTGCAGGCCGTACAGTGGACAGTACTCCACACGTGTGAAGCCGCTCTCACTAAAAATGATGTGTTGATCCATTGCTCTTGCTTAAATCCAAGTGTAGTGAATCTAGATCAAGATCTAATTGTAGAACTTGATAGATTCATTGATTAAGCAACCAATAACTCTCTATGATTGTAAAGTACAATCATTATTGTCCTAAAAATGGTATCAGAGCTAAGTAAGAGAGTGATCATTGAATCATAAATCTTGTAAAGATCATTGGCAAAATTTGTTTTTTGGCCAATACTAGTGAGGGCGAGTTCTTCTAGAGTGATAGCTTGTAATCATTTGGATAAAAACGACTTGGAGGCTGTGTATGTACTTTTCACACGTGTGAAACCATACAGCAACTTTCAAATCAAGTTACTTTGTGTTTGTTGGTCCCAAAATCACAATACTAGTTCATTTTTGGTGCTTTTTGAAGCATAGTATTGATCTAGATTCATTCTAACTAATGCCTATGACCAAATAGTGTTTTGGATCATTGAAGCATTTCTTTTTAGAGTCTAAGATCAGATCTTAAGAGGCTGATTTGTTCAGATCCTTAGTTGAAGTGAAATCTCTAAGAAAAGTGTAAAGCAATTTTTTTGTGAGAGTGAAGGCTAGAAATTTTTGGTAAGATCTTTGAGTATCATTCAAGCTTGTGTGCTAGTTTGATAGAGACAAGCCTATAGGAATTCTAGTAAGCTTTAGGCCTTTTCATAGATCTTTTAAAAACTCAAAAATCTTTGTGATTTTTAAAAGAGCATTCATTCTAAAATGTCATCCATGGGTGGATATTTGATGGAATCAAGTGAGAGACTCACTTCCACAAATTATTCCATTTGGAAAGTGAGAATGAAATCACTCCTAGTGATCCATGATCTATATGACATAGTTCAAGGAGTAGAGGAAGAGCCTCAAACTCCCCAAGAACAAGCCAAATACAAGAAGAGAGCAAGATTAGCTCTACATTGCATAAAGTTAAATGTATGCAATGACCTCTTGAAAGAGGTGTCTTCTTGTACCTCATCCAAAGAGGCTTGGGATTCATTAAAGAGCATTTATGAATCCAACAGTACTTCAAGAATCCTCATGCTAAGAAATCAAGTTTTCCAAAGCATGAAAGGATGTGGAGAGAGTGGACAAGAGTATGTTCTTAGGATCAAATCTCTTAACAAGGAGTTAAGTGCAATAGGAGAGAAGATCCAAGATCAAGAACTAGTACAAATCATTTTGAATGGTCTAAGTGATGAGTTTACCAACTTAGTCCAATCATTTGCCATTCAAGACTCTCTTCCATCCATTGAAAAGTTGCACAATGTTCTTGTGGCCGAGGAGAGTAGGCTTCTACACCTCAAGACAAGAATGGATAGCATGTCACTTAATGGAGGAGAGGAGAAAGCTAACTTTACATCTAAAGGCAAGAAAAAGCAAAATCCATTCAAGAAAAATCAAGGCAAGGAGGCCGAGATGAAGAATGGAGGATCTACCTCCAAAGGCAAAGTGAAGAACAAGGCAAAACTAAAGTGTTTCTTTTGTGGAAAGAAATGACACTTTGCCTCAGAATGCTACTTGAAGAAGAATCAACAAGCCAAAGGAGATCAAGGGAACATTGCTCAAGAGGAAGAATATGAGGATGGATTCAACACATCCTTAATGGTTGCATCTACACCAACTTCAAGTCAAGACACATGGTGGATAGATAGTGGGGCTAGTTCCCACATGTCCTTTAAGAAGCATTATTTTTCTACTCTTCTATCTTGTAATGACTCTAAGAAGTCAATATACACTGCTAGTGATCAAGAATGCAAGATAGATGGCATAGGATCTATACCTCTTTGTTTAGGCACATCTAAAAGGATAGATCTAGATAATGTTTTGTATGTTCCTACCATTTCAAGAAACTTGCTTAGTGTAGGACAATTAATGGACAATGGACTAGATGTACATTTCAAGAATGGAGTTTGTTCCATCTTGAAAAATGATAAGTGCATAGCTAGTGGCATTAAGCAAGGTAGACTTTTCAAGTTGGATGCTAATGTTGCAAGTGAAAGTGTGAACTTGGCTAGGGAGGAGCTAACTCAAGTGGAGCTTTGGCATAAGAGATTAGGCCATCCTAATCTTCAATCTATGGAGTCAATGGCAAGCAAGGAACTAGCTCTCGGCCTACCAAGAACTTTCAAGAAGTGTGGAAAAACGTGTGAGGCATGTGGCCTTGCAAAGTCACACAAATCTTCTTACAAGAAATCTTCATCAAGATCTCTCTCTCCCTTGGATCTCATACATTCTGATGTACATAGTTTTTCACATGCAAGTAATGGAGGTGCCTTGATGTATGTAACTTTTATAGATGATTGTACTAGATTCACATGGATTGAGTTACTATCAAAGAAAAGTCTTGTTTATGAAGCTTTCATTAAGTTCAAGTCTCTAGTAGAGAAACAACTTAGTACTTCTATCAAAGCACTAAGATGTGATAATGGAGGAGAGTACACCTCCAATAAAATGAAAGACTTTTGTGAGATCAATGGTATTAAGTTACAATACACTTGTTCCTACACCCCTCAACAAAATGGGGTGGCCGAGAGGAAAAATAGGAGTCTATGTGAGTGTGCAAAGTCCTTGAGGCTTGATGCATCACTTCCCATCTCATTTTGGAGAGAAGCCATAACATGTGCTAATTATTTGTGTAATAGACTTCCTAGTAGTGCTATAGATGGGATCTCACCTTATCAAGCCTTCTTTGATAAGAAACCCAATGTAAAAGATTTTAAGATCTTTGGATGTACTTGTTATGTACACATTCCTTTGGAGACTAGAAGGAAAGAAGATGCTACCTCCTTCAGAGGAATCTTTGTTGGCTATGGAGAAAATAGCAAGGGATATAGGATATATGATCCTACATCCAAGAAAGTAAAGGTAAGCAAGGATGTACTTTTTGATGAGTCACAATTTGCTAAGAGCTTGTCAAATGGATCTAACCCATTGTGCATTGAAGATCTTGACAAATCCGAGGAGGATCTTGACAAACCCGAGGAGGATCATGACAAACCCGAGGATGGAGATTTGGATCCGAGTCAAAAGGGGCCAAGAAGATCATCAAGGAGCAAGGCCGAGCCCTCAAGGCTTACCTATGTGGACAAGGGAAAGCAAAAGGAAGGCTCTACATCTTCTACCTCTTACTCTTTTTTAGCTACATTGATTGAAGAACCATCATCTTTTTAAGAAGCATGTAAATCTAAAGTTTGGAGAGATGCAATGCAAGTAGAGTATCTATTAGTAAATACAAAGCTAGGCTTGTTGCTAAGGGATTTCTTCAAATAAAAGGATTGGATTATGAAGAAACATTTGCACCTATAGCTAAGCTTGTAACTATTAGATTAATCATTTGCATTGCTACTTTGTTCAAATGGGATCTCTACCAAATGGATGTAACAAATGCCTTCTTGAATGGCTTCTTAGAAGAGGAAATCTACATGATGCAACCCAAGGGCTTCATCAAGGTTGGTGAGGAGCAAAAGGTGTTCTACTTAAGGAAGAGCCTATATGGCTTGAAGCAAGCACCTAGAGCTTGGTACTCTAGGTTGCATGATTTTCTCTATTCCCTTGGCTTTGTACTAAGTTCTTATGAACCTTCTTTATATTTCAAATGTAATGAAGGAAAGATCAATGACATCATTATGACAGGAAATGATGATGATGGCATAGGCAAAGTAAAAGTTGACTTATCTAGTGAGTTCAAGATGGTAGATCTAAGCTTCCTAAAGTTTATACTTGGGATAGAAGTGTCTAGAAATAGCAATTGTACTTTCATAAGTCAATTTAAGTATGATACTTCCATTCTTGAAAGATTTGGTATGAAAGATTGTAAGGGGATTGACACCCCTATGGAGCATGTTGTGAAAGCAACTAATGAAGGTGATGAAACATCCTTTGAGGACATCACTCTCTTTAGGAAGCTTATAGGCTCTCTAATCTATTTAACTATCACTATACCTGACTTAAGTTTTTGTGTAAGCAAGTTGAGTCAAAGTATGCAAGCTCCTTTAGTTCATCATTGGAAAAGTGCCAAGAGAGTACTTAGATATGTTTCTAGTACTAGATTTTTTGGCATACTTTATGAAGGATCTAACTTGCACTTGAGAGCCTACTCGGATTCAGATTTTGCAGGTGACAAGATGGATAGGAAGTCCATTAGTGCATTTGCAACATTTCTTTGTGGAGGAGTGATATCTTGGCTTTCCAAAAAGCAAGATACGATCTCACTATCTTCTTGTGAAGCCGAGTACAAGGCATTGACTTCAACAACCAAAGAGCTCCTATGGCTAAGAAGACTCTTGATGGAACTACATGTGCTAGAGGCCGAGGAGATCCCTTACATATTTTGTGACAATCAAGCTTCTCAACAAATTGCTTCAAATCCTATCTTCCATGCTAGAACAAAGCATATTGAGATAGCTCACTACTTTGTGAGGGAGAAGGTACAATCCAAGGAAGTGCAACTACATCATGTACCATCATCCGAATGCATAGCTGATATCTTAACCAAACCATTGTCCAAAGATCCATTTTTTAAGTTAAGATATGCTCTTGGAATTGTAGATAGATGTACACTAGATTTGCCAAGTTAGAAGTGAGGAGGAGTGTTGAAAATTGTCACTTCTCACTTGACATTGGTTCATGTAAATATTGATCAAACATTAGAATATGTTGATGATATGATTTCACACGTGTGTAGCCTATTCCCACGTGTGAAAGGATGTACTTTTCATGTTTGTATATATCCAAATTGATTTTGTATCATTCTAGTTAGTGTGAACATGAAATGACTAGTTTTTAGTCAAGTTGACTAGTCACCTACAAATTAGCTTTTCCTTGCATGTGCATGAGTAAATGCTCCCACATGGCAAGTGGATGTTCACACGAGTGTATAGAGTACTAGAAGATAAGAGTTGACCATTTTCCTTAGATCCTTTTTTGTAGGAAATATTCCTATATTCTAGGAGACTAGCTTTTTGGATTTTAGTCATATTCTAGAAGGTCAACTATTGGATAAGGATCAAGGATGGATAAAATGGATAGATCTGAGTGATGTGGCACTCTTCACACGTGTGAAGGCCTGCTGGACTGTATCAGACTCATGGATGTACTTGATCCATAAAAGGATCATCATTTTGCTAAGAAAATTGATGAGACTTTTGCACTCTACACTTTTGTGAGATTTCTAGTCATTTGTCTTGTGATTTTTATGCATGATTGCTATCTAGTATCATTGTACGTGTTGTTTCAGGTGCAGGCCGTACAGTGGACAGTACTCCACACGTGTGAAGCCGTTCTCACTAAAAAATGATGTGTTGATCCATTGCTCTTGCTTAAATCCAAGTGTAGAAAATCTAGATCAAGATCTAATGTGTAGAACTTGATAGATTCATTGATTAAGCAACCAATAACTCTCTATGATTGTAAAGTACAATCATTATTGTCCTAAAAACTGTAAAATTTATCATATATACCTGTTTCATCAATGTACCTACTACTTTTTCCTATGAATAAATGCACCAGGGTGTTCTCTCTATTTTAGAGTAGTTTCACATATTGGGATGATTGGCTATCACAATAGATCATAGGTACCTCATCGGCCTCCATAACTTGAAGCTCCACCAATAGCCTTTTGAGCCATAAGACCTCCTTGCATGTTGATGTCAAGGCCTTATACTCGGATTCAATTGAAGACAATGAAATAGTATCTTGCTTCTTTGAAAGCCATGATACTACTCCATCACAAAGGAATGTAGCAATTGCACTAGTAGACTTTCGATCCACTTTGTCACCTGCAAAATTCGAGTCATTATAGGCTCTTAAGCCAAGATTAGTCCGTTTGTAGAGTATGCCAAAATTTCTAGTAGATGAGATATACCTTAGGACTATTTTGGCCATCTTCCAATGTGACACAAGAGGACATTACATATATTGGATTAACTTTCCAACACTATAACTAAGATCGGTTCTAGTTATAGTCAAATAAACTAAGGAGCCTATAAGCCTTCTATAGAGAGTGATGTCCTCAAAAAGGATGCTTCTGATCACCACTTATAGATGCTTTTAGAGTTTTCTCCATTGGAGTCTCAATGCCTTTACAATTCTTTATTCCAAATAGAGTCTAGAATGGATGTAGCATATTTAGATTGACATATGAAGCTAAAATCCAATCCTCTTATGACTTCTATTCCTAGAATGAAGTGCAATACGCCGAGATCAATCATCCTAAACTCTTTAGATAGAGCAATCTTAACATCTCTTATTCCATCTAGATCATTTCCGCTTAAGATTATGTCATCAACATACAATACAAGTACAATAATCTTTCCACCATGAAACCTTACATACAATGATGAATCATATGAACTCAATACAAAATTGATGGAAATAAGGAGAGAGTTTAGCCTAGAGTACCATGCTCTAGGTGCTTGCTTGAGTCCATAAAGACTCTTTTTCAAAAAAAAAAAACAAAATTTCTTCAAGCTCCTCCTTGATGAATCCCTCGGGTTGCCTCATGTAGATCTCTTCTTCCAAGTAGCCATTGATAAAGGCATTTGTAATATCAAGTTGAAATAGCTTCCAATTGAAAGTAGTAGCAAGACTAATGATCAATCTTATGGTAACTAGCTTAGGATCCATCTTGGTTATACTTCTGAATCAATCTATACACCCACTTGCAATCAAGTGGTTTCCTCCCTTGAGGAAGATCAACAAGCTCCCAAGTATGATTCTCCATGAGAGAATCATACTCCACTTGCATAGCATTCATTTAACTTTTTTACTTACAAGCATCTTCATAGAAAGTTGGTTCATCAAGTATTGAAGTAAGAAAAGTATAGGAAGTGAAAGATGAGGTGCCTTCCCTTTTATCACATTGCCAGTATAGGTGAGCCTAGATGGCTCTACCTTTGCTCAAGTGGATCTTCTTGGAGTCCTTGGATTTTGAGATGGATCCTCAAGTTCTTGATCACTTTAAATCTCCTCCTCCATCCTAGCATGCTCTTTGAAATCAAGGTGATTAGTAGCACTATCATCCACTTTACAACCTTCACTTGTGTTGGATTTGGATGATGGTGTTGAGATGGATGTCATTAAGGACAATTATTCTTCATCCTCCTCCTCTTGAATGTGCAATGTCGCTTTGTTTGTCTTCTTATGCCTTCTTCTTCTTGAAGCATTCTAATGCAAAGTGCCCCTTCTTTCCACAAAATAAGCACTTGTACTTGGATTTGTCTTTCTTCCCTTTTCCCTTTGAGCTTGATGGTGCATCCTCATCCTTGGTCTCCTTTTGATGATTCTTCTTTGCTCCAGTGGTCTTTGCCATTGAATGAGATGTTTTCCTTCTCATCTCCATCCTACAATGACAAGGAGTTCATCTTGGCCTTTGTATGGAGTATCCTACACTCTTCAGCCACAAGAACACCAAATTTGTGAATTCATCACCTAGACCATCATAGGATCACTTGGACAAGATCCTTATCTTGAATCTTCTCTCCAATAGAGGCTAACTCTTTGTTGAGAGACTTGATTCTAAGCACATAATCTCATGCATTTTCCTCACTTCCCCTCATGTTTTGCAAAATTTAATTTCTAATCATGAGTACTCTAGAAGTGTTATTGGATTCATAAATTGATTTTAATGAATCCCATGTCTCTTTGGCCGATGTGCAAGAAGATACTTCCTTCAAAAGGTCATTGCTAACATTCATTTTAATGCAATGAAGTGCTAGCCTAGATTTCTTCTTGTATCTAATCAATTCTTGAGCACCAAGAGGTTCATCCTCTTCTTCAAGAACAAATTTATAAAAATCTTGGAGTACCAATAGTGACTCCATTCTCACTTCCTAATGAATTCCACAAACAAATACTCAAAAAATTGGATCTGATTTGAGCCTAGAATCTCATAAAGGTCTGTAGGTGAAGAAACAAAACGTTTCTATTACCAAAGCTTTGCTAGCTTTCAGTCTCTGCCTGACAAAAATGCTCGCGAACATGAAAGTCAAGAGACACAAAGCACGAAAGTTTTGCGAACACCTGACAAGAAGACACAAACACAAAAGATTCCCAAACGAGAATCTTTTGCGGTCCAACACGAGAAAGTCAGGCGACGGAAACGAAACCAACGACGCGACATGAAAAACGTCACGAAACCTTTTTCTGCCCTCATGCTCCATGAAGGACAAACAAGGTCATACAAGTACCCAGAAGTATGGATATCTGATCTGATGGCATGACATCTGCAGATACACTCTATGTCATGGCTAATCCGCCACTCTTGTAATTCTCTGATTAGTTGTAGATTTAATTAATCTAAAAGGTTACACAGAGCGACTATATACTTACTGGACGATACTTGATAGGGGCATATATATAGATTGTGTGACGAAGTAGTCTGATGCTAGTAAGCAATCAAGACGAAAATACAGAACAGAGGTCCGCCTGCGTGTGAGACAATTCTCTGTAAGCAGGATCCACTGGATCCGCGAGTCTGCTAGTAAGTGAGACATCCACTCATGAGAGAACTGTATTTTCTCTCACGCCAACGCATTGCGTGGATATGCATGCAGTGCTTGAAGAATCAAAGAAAAATCAATAGATGATCTTGTAGCCATTGTGCAAATGTCTTCCTTTATGATGTATGATCTTGAATGCAAATGTATCTATTGTTATTCATGTGTCTGATTCACTCACTCATTTAATTCTGCACCTTGGTTGAAACTTTGTTGAATGCTACATTAATCTATAAATGTAGATCAACAGTGTCTGACTACATTTTGGAGGACTGTAGGAGTGATTGTGGCTGGCAGTGTCCAGCGATCGCATCTGAACTCCATCCGAATTGCATTGCGTCATCGGTGGCTTGGCTTTCGCGACTGTGCCTCGCGATCCTCATCAGTGGTATCAGAGCCTACCTATCTTGTCACGATCTGACATAGCCAAGAAGCTATCAAATCCAGGAGGCCAAGCATTCAGACAAACAACTATCAACAAGAGAGTAGACTTTAGAAGCAATGGCTTCAATCAGCAGCATGCAGAGCAAGATCTGCACAATTCTTGATTCTTCAGGATCTAACTTTCTAGTCTGGAAAGTTAAGACATCACTAATACTCAAGGGTGAAGGTTTATTCCCCTGGGTGGATGGCACAGAAGAGATGCCTACGACATCAGGCAAGGAGCTACGTGAATGGAGGGAGAAAACTGACAAGGCGATAGCCTTGGTATCTTCATCCATTGAAGATAGTCTCACACTTGACCTGGCTACACTCTCCAAAGCTAAGGAGATGTGGCATGCATTGCTCACCAGATTTCAGACGAAATCAAGAAGTCAAATCATGATGTTGGAAGATCAATTGACAAATCTACAGTGGGATGGAAAAGATCTCACTTCTTTCGTAAGAAAGATGAAGGATTTGTTTCTGTCACTACACAACTCTGGAGCAGAGAACGCAGTGTCAGTTGAGAAGCAGCTCACCTACTTGTTGAGGAGCCTTACCCAGATCATTCCAGACAATGAGGACCCTGCTCGCAAAAGATCCTACAATGAACCTCAAAAAGGCAATTGTCGAGATTCGAAAGGAAGTCGAGGCCAAAGAACACCTTGATCACAGAGATGGTTTTGACCAGGCCCTCTACGACAACAAAGAAAGATCCAAGAAACAATTTAATCCTAAGAGGGATTCAAATTAGAGGCAGGATCATGACCAGCAAGAAGAGGGACCAGCAAAGGCAACTGGAATAGCAAAGGGAGGACAAAGCAACAAGGTGCAGACAAGAAGACTTGTGTGAGATGCAGAAGAGACGGGCATACAATTGATACATGCTGGCTCAATCCAAAGATTGAGTGTATCCACTGCCATAAGAAGGGTCAGCAACCATGGATTGTCACGTGAACCCGAGAGACAAATCAGCATAGAATAGACAGGACATTAGAGGAGTTCTAAATCCAAAAAAGACCCTTTGTAAAGATTCTTTTTATATTTTTTTCTCAATTATTTCTTACACATGGACCAATCAAAACACTCAAATTTGAAATCTACGTAACGTAACTTTTTGAGTCCACATTTTGATTCCACACTAAAAATGGCATAACTTTTTAGTGATAAGTCCGAATTTAGCGAAGTTTGGTGCATTGAAAAGTGCTTGACAAAAGCTTTCCAATGATATGCTAGATGACATATTTTGAGCTACGATTAAAAAGTTATGGCAAGTCAAAAGTATTAGTGTTATAATATTTTAATAATATAAACTACATCTTGCACGAATTCTTAAAGGGTCTTTTTGGAGCTCAAAACTCCTCTAATGGAGCAGCAACAGTTCATCCTATGTCGAGGAGCCCGAGAGCTCGAAGATGGGCGAAGAAAGAACGAACAGAAACTATTCAACCGCCTACATATGTGAAGACGTGTGGGCAGCATCAACATCTGACACACATGAGGTGATCCTAGATTCAAGAGCCACCTCGCACTTCGTGACATCAAGACGAATAATGTTTGATTTCGGAAGTGCTGATCCTTCAAGATTCATTATTCTTGGAGATGGATCCAAACATCAAGTGAACTATATTGGTTCACTATGCCTCAACACTCCTAGTCTTGGATACATGGTACTCCAATGAAACTAGTTGTTAGTTATGCCACGTCATACTGGACGTGACCCGAAAGTAACTAATATCCTTGTGAGGCCCAGAACACACTAAATGGAGTTTAGACAAGGTATGAGACAGTGTATGAATGTGTAGAGTTATCAATAGCAATTCTATGAATAGTTGGTCCATGCTTAGGACTCTATTCTAGGTGAATCTATGTATAGGGAACATAGGGCTATGCATGGCTATGTGCCTAGGATGCATTAGACTCTATATAAGAGGTCCAACCTCGCCCTACTCCTCATCATGGTTCTTGATTCATTGCCAGACTCTCACTCTACATTCATGCTTCTTGTTCCTTGGCTAGGGGGTGAGGCTTCTAGAGATTGATTGGATGCTTCTACTTGGTTGGGTGGTTTCTCCACAGTGTGTTATCCTTTTGTGTTTAGGATTTGTAAGCAGGATCTAAGGAGCTTCCCTTATAGTGGTATCAGAGAAAGGCTTACAAGCTTGGAGAGGTGGTGCTTTTCATTGGAGCTTGGTGGTATTCAACTAGTATTCTCATCCAAGAAGAGGAGCAAGGATGCAAGTTGGTGGATCTTCCCAAATTCAATTTGCATGTTCCATATCTCTCTCTAATTCATTGTGGTTTATGGAGAATTGTGCTAGGAAATCAATTTTGGTGTCTTTTTTGGAGTTTTAGCGTGTGTAGCTCAGAACTAGTGAAGGATCTGAAATTTCCAGCAAGTTCATTCACTTTGAAGTAGTTGAAATTCAGTTTGCATGTTGGATCTTCCCATGTATTTGGATTCTAGGCTCTTTTGTGGCCAAATTTGACTAGTTTTCCATGTTTTTGGCACAAAATGGGGGGTAGAATTCAAAATCCAGAAAGATCAGATCAATTGATTGGTTGTAACTTTGTATTTTGGATTGCATGTGGATTTGGAAAACGTTCTTGCCATTAATTTCCAATTGTGCATGGTGAAAAAACCTAGAAAGGGCTAAAATTCATTATTTTTGCTTGTTTTTTTCATGAAATTGGATGGTAGGAGGTTGTTGAGCATTAATTGAAGCTGGGAAAAGATGAATCATAGTCTTTTGAAGCTGTCCTAGAAGTTAGAGCCAAGAATTCCAGCAATTGGGTGTGTAGGAAGTCAAAAAGTGTCAAAAAGTGACCAATTTTGGTGAATTTTGGGGGATGGAAATCCATGAGAGGATCATTCTGGATTTTTTTCGACATGATTTTATTCTTTTTACCTTCCCAGAAAGCTATCAGACCTGTAAATTGATGGGTAGAGGCTTATGTTTCAATGCCATCAAGTTTGTAGCAATTTTGACTTCTAGAAACCAAGAATTCATGGTTCTCAGCCCATACTGCTTCATAGGATCTGTATAAAGGCTTCATGGAACTCTTAGAGACCATTTAAGACTATTTGGATCATCACTTTTAGGCTTGGTTGAGTGTTTGCATGTTTTTTGACAAATTGGTCTTGAAAAAGTGTGCCCTCCTACAACTTAATTGGTTGTTCTAAACTTGCATGTGTGAGTCCTAGGTGGCAGGATGACATGGCAAGTGTCTTGTTCATTGAGTCTCCCTCTGTATTGAGCTTTACAACACCCAATTTGGTGTCATGTAGCCAAAGATATGAGCATATGAAGTTTTGCAATTTTGTGATCAAAATTGGTAAAATTTCCAATTGTTCTGATTGCATGCGTGACAATTTCCTATGTTGAGGTACTGTACTTGCATGGAATGTCTGCATGTGATTTATCTGAGTGATTCTGACATGCATGAGTTGGTTAGATCTATTTTGAGTGGTCATAAGCATGTACTCTGACGGTTAGATACAAAACTAGATTTTATAACTGGCAATTTCCGTAAAACTGAATTTTTACGTAAAATTCTGTAAAGTAAAAAATCAGATTAATGTCGCGTGTCTTGCATGTCTGATGGACATTAATGAAGTAAAATTAAGAATCAAACAGTGAATCGAATTTTTGATTTCGATTACTTAATAACTGACTGTGATTTTTTTTTATGAATTTTTAGAAAACGTAAAATTGTTTAAAAACGTGTGAAAACTCGAAATTTCTGGGTTTTTCCAGTTTCTTGTAATGTCTATGAAATTGACTTATAATAGTGATTTGACCATACTGGAATCAATCTCAGTCAATTTTTGGTCAACAGTACTTCAATATGAGTTAATCAGATATTAACTAACTTTAGTAATTTCCAGGATAGATATATCGAGATGGCCGAAGAAACTTCAAATCAAGCTGCAAATCCAGGTGCGCCATCTTATATGGTGATTTGTCAGCAGTTGAGTACGGCACTCAATGATATGAATAATCGTAATCAGATAAGAGATCAGCAAATGGGAAGAAGAAAATTGAAAGTGTCGTGTTGTTCTTACACAACAAAGCATCATCGTGGTGGCGAGATTTACCGGTGAAGCCAACTACCTGGAATGCGTTTGCGGAAGTTTTCAAAAAAGCTTTCGTAGTTGCTAATGATGTGGACTACTACCTAAAGTTCGTGAACTGCAAGATGGGTACAAAGAGTTTAGACTCTTATATCCAGGAAGTCATGGACCTATGGAATAGGGTTCCATCATTCGATGCGAAGTTAGCATTATGGCAGTCTAGATTGTGAAAGCATATGATTCCACAGTGGTGGCATCCAAGAAGCAATTTGCACAAATTCCAACCACTTTGAAAACCAAGAAGGTTAAGAAGCGCGGTCCAGACCAAGCGAAATATTTTGACAAATTAGATCAAGCAGCATCGGAACCCAGGAAGCCGAAGAGAAAGAGATTCAAAAAATCTGTCCCGGAAAAAGGCTAAAAGAGAGAACTTATGTTTTGTCTTTAAGAAGCTTGGACATATGATGAAATTTTGTCCAAAAAGGAAGAAAGGGTCTGCTCACATGATTGAAACCCAGGAGGCAATGGTAAGACTTTGGAAATTAACCTGACTGATTGCGAGTGTGAATGTTCTTTTAGTACTACTTCTTTCTTGCCTAATAAATTTTTTCGTTTAATTGGCACAATTAAAAATCAAGGAGTGAGTATTTTATTGGACAATGGTTCAATTCATAATTTTATTAAATATTGTCTTGTGCAGAAACTCAGCTTGGAAACTGAAGCCAACAATCATAGATATAAAGTTTATCTAGCTTCAGGAGCAGAGTTGGAGACTTGGAACGTAAAAGTCCCAAAGTTCCCAGTTTTGGTGCAAGGACACACAAAATTAGTTAATTTTCATGTTTTAGACCTAGCTCGTACTGATTTAATCTCAGGTTATGAATGGTTATTTAGTAAATCGCCTTCTCTTTTAATTGATTCTGAGAAGCATGTTGTCACTTTCAAGGAGGGTGATGAGGTAGTTACATTATTTGGCAGTAATTTTGTACGTCCGTTGGATCAGATTTCAACAATCAATAAAATGGAAGCATTGGATTATTCTGAGTATGAAGGTTTTTCAATTTATGCTATTCCAGTTGTGGATGTTCCTGAAATGAATCTAAATGGTTGTGAATTCTCAACAATTCTTAACTCAGTAAATTTAGATCATGAACAAGCAGTGAAAGAACAGATCATAAATGAATTTATGGATGTTTTTCCATCTGAATTACCTCATGGTTTACCACCATCTAGGTCAGTAGACCACATGATTGAGCTAATTCCAAGAAGTCAACCTATCTCTAGACAACCTTATAGGTTATCTCAGAAAGAGGAGACAGAGATTTCAAATCAAATAGAAAACTACCTGAGGATGGGACATATACAACCTAGTAAATTACCATGGGGCGTGTTCTTCTTAAAGCGAAGAAAGATGGAGGTTTCCGAATGTGTGTGGATTACAAGGGCCTTAATAAAGTGACTATAAAGAGTAAATATCCATTACCCAGGATGGATGACCTTGTAGATCGCTTAGGTGGAGCACGGTATTTCACCAAGATAGATCTCAGGACAGGGTACCATCAAATAAGAATGAAGTCAGAAGATGTCCAAAAGACAGGATTTCATTCTAGATTTGGTCATTATGAATTTCTAGTGTTTCCATTTGGATTGACGAATGCTCCAACAACGTTCCAGCAAATCATGAACGATTTATTTCATCCATATTTGGGAAAGTTTGTGGTAGTATTCTTAGACGACATTCTCACTTACAGTAAATCATTGGTGGAACATGTAGAACACTTAAAAATCGTCAAGTGTGAACTCTTTAAGCAAGAGTTGCTTTATCTCGATCATAAGATCACAGTGAATGGGATCAAGATTGACGAGGATAAAATCAAGATTGTGATTGAGTGGCCAATTCCGGAAACTGTGAGGCAAATAAAGTCTTTTTTTGATTTTACACTTTTCTTCAGGAGATTTATTGAGGATTATGCTAAGTTAGCAGCACCGCTTAGTAATCTGACAAAAGAAATTTTTAATAAAAGAAAAAGAGGAATCAACCTAGTCTGCCTGCTGTTTGGAACGAGGAATTGAATCAGTGTTTTGAGAAACTTAAAACAATGATTGTTTCAGATCCCGTGTTACAAATTGAAAATCTAGATTTACCTTACGTTGTGAGAACAGACGCAAGTGATGTTGCAGTTGGAGCAGTTCTATTACAAATGGATAGGCCACTAGCGTTTGAAAGCAAAAAATTCATTGGTCCTCAGTTGCGTTATACTACGCAGGAAAAGAAATTGTTTGATGTAATCCATGCACTTAAAACCTGGAGACACTACTTGTATGGTAGTAAGTTTGTAGTGTATACGGATCACCAGCCTCTGAAGTAATTTTGTAATCAACATGATCTTCGGGGGAGAAAAGCTCGATGGGCTGAATTGATGCAAAAATTCGCTCATGAAATCTATTACATAAGAGGCAGCTCTAATCAAGTTGCAAATGCTCTTAGTCGGATCGGTGAACTGAGCGAGTTGTCATTCACCCAGATTTCTACGGATCTATAATCTGATTCCCATTTTGGTCACATTTGGAACATTGTTCAGACCGAAAGAAATGTGGACAATGTTGAGTCATAAACACAGGGGGGACTCAACTAACTAAGAAAGAAAAGAAGATTGTGGAACAGTTCACCATTCGAGATGGATAACTATTTCGGAATGGGAAAGTTTGCGTGCCTGGTGATGTTGAGCTCAAACGGAAGATTTTGTTTGAATGTCATGACATACCCTGTGCTGGACATCCCGGTATACACAGGACTCTAGACTTGGTTAAGAGGGAATTTTATTGGCCAAAACTCAAGCCATATGTCAAGTCATATGTTGTTAAATGCAAGCCATGTCAACTAGCAAAGGCTGAATGCCATAAGGCTGGTGGTTTGTTGCATCCGTTAGATATCCCAAATAAGAAATGGGAAAGCATATCTATGGATTTTGTAGTTGGACTTCCAAAGACCCAACGACAAAATGATTCTTTTTGGGTTGTAGTGGATCGATTAACTAAGTAAGCTGCATTCTTACCAGTCAAGTCAATTATAAAGGCTTCTGATTTAGCCTAGATCTTTGTTGAAAGATTATTTCGGTTGTATGGTCTGCCAAGTGACATTGTTAGTGATAAAGATCCTAAGTTCACAGGTCACTCTTGGTCAGCAGAATTTTATAAACTGGAAACTTCTTTGAGTTTGAGTTTTTCTTTTGATCATCCTGAATCAGATGGCCAGACAGAGAGGACTAATCAAACTATGGAAGATATTTTGAGGGCGTATGTTTCTCACAGGCAATCTCATTGGGAAGATTATCTCCCATTGGTTGAGTTTGCATATAATAGTAGAAAACATTCTGCTACAGGTTACAGTCCTTTTATGCTTATGTACGATTTTCAACCTAGATCTCTAGTAAATGTTGAGACAAAATCTATTAAGATCCAAAAGGTTGTTGATTTTTTGCATGATATGCAAGAAATGTTGCAAGTCGCTAAGGATAGTATCCGGAGTACTCAGGATAGAGCTAAACAATATACCGATCTTAAGAGATTTGCAAGAGATTTTAAAGTTGATGACTGGGTATATGTTGTAAAGCTATCTTCATAAGCTTTACTTCCGGCGCCACTGGCGCCAACATTGTCCCCGGCGCCAGCAGCGCCCCTGCTGCTCCTGACGCCAATGGCGTCGGCGCCGCTCCCGGCACCACTGTGACCAGAATCCAGCCGGCGCCAAGTTTCTATGGCTGAAAATCTTTGATTGGTTCTAGCGAAGTCCAGAGAGCTCAGATCGATGTGCAATCACCTCACACGATCTAGGCATGATTAAAGGAAGCCTGGGGATTAATAAAATCTAGAGAGAGAAAATGACTTTCTAGAAAGAGAAAATTCTAGAGAGAGAAAAATGTGCTTTACCAGCTTGGGTAGAGTGCTTGGTATGAGGGGGGGTGTGCCGAATCACACCAATACTATAGGGGAGTGCGGGTTGCGACTCAGGGCGAGCTCCAACCAAGTCTCAGCCTCCCTTGCTGGAATGTTGTCATGGCTCTCGCCTTGGCATGCTAGCGCCCCGAGGACTAGGGTGGGTCACACACTTGAGATGTAACCTTCTCAAATTTATCAATAAAGTGGGATTTTTTTCAAATTGACTCTAATTACCTTCTGGGTTTCAGTGTTCGGTAAAAGCGCCAGTTGTAAGGCCGCTTTCAAAATTTTTAAGCTGGCACATAGCTGAGGGTCGTATCCCGGGACACCAGCGGTATGCCGTTGGGACCATTCGGTCCGTGGCGATAGCGGTATGCTATCGGGACCATTTGGTCCAGGAACTGGTTGTCTCCATATCTGTCGCGGCTTGTGGTTCTGAGTGTTCCTTGCATGAACGTGAATGGGTTAAGCTCTTGGGGAACGGGCTCTAACCTGTCGGTTGAGTTGGATAGCTTGCTTGGGTGGAAGTTACTTGTTTATGATTGTCCAGTCTGGCATGGCGCCAGGTTGGCTTCCAGCACTCGTGACAAAGCTTTCAGTTGGTTAAGTCTGATGTAAGTCAGACCGCTTGCTTGGAATGGATGTTACTCGTTTGTAATGAAGCTTCGAGTTGGTTAAGTTTGATGTATGTCGGGCGGCTTGCTTGGAGGGAAGTCACCCACATCGGGACCCCCGATCTGGCATGGCGCCAGGTTAGATCTCAATTTTGGTTTTCGGAACTTCAAGTTGGTTAAGTTTGATCGTTGGTGGCGAGTTGGCTGCTTGTATGTCAAGTGAGTTTGGATGGAAGAGTTGAAGGCTGGGAAGCTAAGTCGTGGTTCCCGACTCCCTTTGGGATGCATGCACTACATGTGGTATCAGAACCGACTGGCCGTCAGCTATGCGGATCTCACGGAAATGGCCACGGTTTGGGGTTCATCAAGACAACTGTTGTGCAAGGTGCTGCCCACAGTGTAAGCACGGGTACGTCCACGGTCGGGGTGGTCGGCAGAACGAGGGACTTGATGAGTCAAGGTGTTGCCCTTGAGGTGTAGGCACGGTCAGTTCTCACGGTTCGGGCCTGGCGTTGTCTGCACATAGGACAGATGAGGCAGTGTGCTGCCATTAGGTTGGTGTAAGCACGGTTTGTGCCTTGTGGTGTGCGGGGCGACATATTCGAACTGTACGGGTTAATCATTGATACAGAGATGCTGCTCGAATTCGGGTGGAAAGCACGGGTGGTTAGCTGCCGGTGCGAGATAGCTGCCGATCATTTAGCTATAAGGGCTATTGACCAAAAAGTGGTGGGGCGTGACTGAGGCAATGTGCTGCTTAATGGTGAAAGCATGGATAGTTGGAGGAGTGTCCTATGTGGGCTGATTCTGTGAACGATTTGTATGGGCGCGGCCAGGCAAAGGTCCGTTGGCAGGACCATCTCAAAGGGGGACCTTGTCTTTGTTACTTGTTAGTAAACCTGCCTGAGTGTCTTACTTGTATGTATTCGTGGTGAGTCTTAGTACTCGTGCTTTGCTTGGTTTGCATGATTGCTTGTGATACAAGGAGCTAATGGCTCGAGAAAGAACTTTTCTTTTGAAGGCTGATACCGTCAAACAAAGAGAACTACAGAATCTGTGGGGCAGATTTGCAGTTCAAGTACTCGCACGTGAACGACAACGAAACAACTCAATGTTTGCAAAGGATGGATGGCTAGCCTGTTTCTTGGGTTAGTTTCATTTGCGACAACGCCCACCAAGATGCAAGCAGAAAGTCAAAAGTTGGAAAGGGCAATTTTAGGGGAGATCTTCTATGAAGCAGTTGGTCTTCATTTTGGGACGGCCACCTTCGGAACTGAAACTCACTAAGCATGGGTGATATCCAGTATCAGTTGGGTTTTTCCTCAAAGGGGAAAGACTAGGATCCTCTTCAGAGATTGGCAACAAGTTGGATCGAGCCATAATCCTAGCAGATGGGAAGCAAAGTGCTAGAAAGGCTTTTTGTCCGAAGAACTCTACTCTAAGTCCGATCAGCTGATTTTATAAGTGGAGGGGAACTATCACACACACCTCTCTCTTGGGGCAAATTTTGAATGAAAGTTGATCAAAACGGGGGCAAATTCAAGGTGACCTAGCCATACTCACATGAGGAGACTGGCAAACTTTGGACCTAATAAGTTGACAGGTTTTTGTTGTGGAAAGGAAAGCTTGTTATAGGCTTTCCTTGGACCAGCAATGATGAGGAAACATATGAGTACGCTGGCTTGTGTTACGTGTAAGGCAGCTGATCAATGAAGGAACTGTGAAAGTTGAGTCTTGCATGAGAGACTTGGTATTTCGAACGGATGCTAAGGGAAAGTTCACGTTGAGATCGGACTAGTGCAAACTCTGGGTGCATGTGTCTGATTCAAAGAGAGCTACTTGAAGCCAAGCTTGATGTACACTTCTTGTTTTGACTGTGAGACAACTGACCAGTGATGGAATTGTGAAAGTCAAGTTTTGCGCGACGGACATGGTGCTTCAAACAAACGCGAAGAGATAGTTCGGATGCGGATCAAACTGGTGCGACCCTTTGGCTTTCCACGAGGTCAATGGTTACATTTGGGCTGATTCAAAGAGCTACTTCAAGCTAAGTGAGAGGTGCATTGCGGAGTACTCAATCTTTGCCTACCTTAAAGAGCCAAGATGGAAAAGTATCAAGATCAGGCTGGGACAAGGAGAGAAATCAAGGTGCAGAAGCAACAAGGCACGGAGTGGACCATAAAGTGGGCAATCAAATGATAAATCCTTTGGTTCAGGGAGCCTTGATACCTGTGTGGAACTGATCAAATCTGGAGCTCAGGGAGCTCAACACAAAGTGCATCAAGGACAAATCAGGAGCTCAAAGGAGTTCCAAAAGTCGAAAGTCGGAAGCGACAAGGGCGAACATTTCAAAGAAAGGCCTATGTCACCAGTTAATACGGTTCTTGGATTTTACGAAAGCGATATCAAATCTACGCTTTTCCCAGACAAAGAGATATTTTCAAGTTATGTAATTTTTCAGTACAAAGAGCTGAGCCTCCGACTTGTGGTGTGCCAGCTTTAATGTTAATAAAAAGTGGCCAGTAAATTGAGTACTGTGCCAAGTAGCTTAAATGTATAGTTATTTTAGTTGGGAGACACCTTTACTTTAATCTGACATTTGATGAGGACATCAGATTTTATAAAAGTGGGGTGGATGTTGTAAAGCTATCTTCATAAGCTTTACTCCCGGCGCCAGCATTGTCCCCGGCGCCAGCAGCGCCCCTGCCGCTCCCGGCGCCGCTATGACCAGAATCCAGCCGGCGCCAAGTTCCTATGGTTGAAAATCTTTGATCGGTTCTAGCAAAGTCCAGAGAGCTCAGATCAATATGCAATCACCTCACACGATCTAGACATGATTAAAGGAAGCCTGGGGATCAATAAAATCTAGAGAGAGAAAATGACTTTCTAGAAAGAGAAAATTCTAGAGAGAGAAAAACGTGCTTTACCAGCTTGGGTAGAGTGCTTGGTATGGTGCCGAATCACACCAATACTATAGGGGAGTGCGGGTTGCGACTCAGGGTGAGCTCCAACCAAGTCTCAACCTCCCTTGCTGGAATGTTGTCATGGCTCTCGCCTTGGCATGCTAGCGCCCCGGAGACTAGGGTCGGTCACACACTTGAAATGTAACCTTCTCAGATTTATCAATAAAGTGGGATTTTCCTCAAACTGACTCTGATTACCTTCTGGGTTTCAGTGTTCAGTAAAAGCGCCAGTTGTAAGGCCGCTTTCAAAATTTTTTAATTGGCACATAGATGAGGGTCGTATCTCGGGACGCCAGCGGTATGCCGTCGGGACCATTCGGTCCAGTGACGCCAGCGGTTGGTCCAGGAACTGGTTGTCTCCATATCTGTCGCGGCTTGTGGTTCTGAGTGTTCCTTGCATAAACGTGAATGAGTTAAGCACTTGGGGAACGAGCTCTAACTTGTCGGCTGAGTTGGATGGCTTGCTTGGGTGGAAGTTACCTGTTTATGGCTGTCCAGTCTGGCGTGGCGCCAGGTTGGCCTCCAGCGCTCGTGACAAAGCTTTCAGTTGGTTAAGTCTGATGTAAGTCAGACCGCTTGCTTGGAATGGATGTTACTCGTTTGTAACGAAGCTTCGAGTTGGTTAAGTTTGATGTATGTCGGGCGGCTTGCTTGGAGGGAAGTCATCCACATCGGGACCCCCGATCTGGCATGGCGCCAGGTTGGATCTCAATGTTGGTTTTCGAAACTTCAAGTTTGTTAAGTCTGATCGTTGGTGGCGTGTTAGCTGCTTGTATGTCAAGTGGGTTTGGATGGCAAGAGTTGAAGGTTGGGAAGCTAAGTCGTGGTTTCCGGCTCCCTTTGGGATCCCTGCGCTACAGTATATCTTAGGATTTCAAAAGATTCTAAGATGTTATGTACAGGGAAGCATTATAAGTTGTCTACCCATTATTGTGGACCTTTCAAGATTGTACGTAGAATTGGTTCTTTGGCGTATAAACTTGATCTTCAAGGAAAATCAACTGCACACCTAGTGTTTCATATAAGTCGTTTGAAACTAAGTTTACATGATGGTGATACAGTTGGATCGGATGAGGATTTATCTCATTTGGAAGATTTGTCATTTAGTGTACCTTTGGAACGTGAGAAAGTGCTCAGAACCAGAGATAAACAATTGAGAAATCGTTCTATCTCTGAGTGCTTAATTTGGTGGAAGGGTCGTATTGAGGATGATGATTCGTGGGAGAGAGTTGATAGCATAAAGAAGAATTTCTCAAATTTTAGTTTCTAAGGATAGAAACAGTTTAAGCAGGGAAGAATGTTATGTCCATGACCAGTACATAGGATACAATATACTCCTAGTCTTGGATACACGGTACTCCAGTGAAACTAGCTGCTAGTTATGTCACATCATACTGGACGTGAGCCGAGGTGGTGAATACATCTCAAATCGCTTCACTGACTTTTGCAATGATTGTGGCATCATTCACAGAAAAACTGCAACCTACAAGCCGCAGCACAATGGTGTTGTAGAAAGAAAGAACAAGACCCTGATGGAAGCAGCCAGATGCATGATGGCCTACTAAAAAGCTCCAAGGGTACTGTGGGCTGAAGCAGTAGCTACAGCCGCATACATCCAGAACAGGACAAGTAAGTCTGGTGTCCCTCACACGACACCACACGAGTTATGGTGGGGTAGAAAGCCCATCTTGTCTCACGTCAAGATCTTTGGCTGTGCAGCTTATGCACATATTCCAGATAAGCTTCGAAAGAAGCTTGATGAGAAAGCCGAACAGGGATTTCTAGTAGGTTATGACAACAACTCGTCATACTACAAAGTCTACATGCCAGACACGAACACTGTGAAAACATTGAGAGATGTCATATTTGATGAGAGTAGGACAATGGCCAATGACGATCCTGTCAACTACGAAGTTCTGGAGAGACAGTACTATGACCTGCCGCCAATGATAGAGGGAGCAGAGGACGAACACAAAACGAAAATTTTCGAGTTGTTTCCCATTTGAGTGACAAATCTGAAGAAGAAAGATTTGAGAGGTAGCTTACTGCTACAGTTCCTGTAAACCAAGATGGTTCCAGACCTAGCAGAGCAGACAAAGACAAAGGCATTGCTGTCCCAGGAGGATCTCCTAGAAGATCAACAAGACCACGAAGAGCGCCAACAAGATATGTGCCAAGTGGCTCAGCTTCCACATCAGAAGAGTTTTGTGGATTCAGTGGTGAACCACAGACTTTCGAGGAGGCGATTGAATGTCCAGAGAAGGACAATGGATCCAAGCCATGAACGAAGAGATGGAGTCCATGAGGAACAACCAGGTATGGATGTTGCAACCATTAGCACATAAGCGCAAGACTGTCAAATGCAAATGGGTTTTCAAGCTCAAATACGGACCAGATGGGAATGTCACGAAATACAAGGCAAGACTAGTAGCGAAGGGTTTCTCTCAGAGGTACAGTATTGAATACTCTGAAACCTTCTCTCCTGTCGTCAAACATTCGTCCTTACATCTATTATTTGCATATGCAGCAGCTTATGGCCTTAGAATCCACATTGTGGATGAGAAGACAACCTTCTTGCATGGCGAGATAGACGAAGAAGTCTATATGGATCAACCCCCAAGATATGTCTCGAATTCACTTCCTAACTATGCATGCAGAATGCATAAAAGTATCTATGGTCTGAAACAATCAGTCCGACAATGGTACAAGAAGAAAGATCAAGCTCTGAAATCATTAGGATTCAAGCCTCTGTTGGCTGATTCTAATGTGTATGTCAGAATTAGAGATGGGCAAATTATCATTGTGGTTGTGTACGTGGATGACACTCTGATACTTTGCAGGAGTGAGCAGCTGATTGCTGAAGTGAAGACAGACATCTCGAAACATTTCGAGATCGTGGATCTGGGAGAAGCCAGGTCTTACCTAGGATTACAAATTGAAAGGAACTATGAGGGAGGTAAGCCATACCTTCACCAGTCCTCCAGATACACCCAGAGGATCCTAGAGGATTTTGGGATGCTGAACTGCAAAGGAGCAATACTCCAATGCTCGTAGGGACAGTGCTGTCAAACGATGATTGTGCCAGGATGTAACGTCATGTAGTAAAGGCAAATCTATGCAGACCTGAAAATAATGCATTGTAGACTTCCCTTGCAATTTTAAGGCCAAGGCCCAAAAAAGTTAAAATGTTGTGGCATATCTTATTTTCTCACAAACGTTCTTGACCAACTTGAACACACAATCTCATGAAGTTTTGGACTAACTTCAACATATAGCCTTGCGAACTTGAACACACAATCTTGCCTTGGCAGGGTAAGACCAAGAAGCTTATCATGCTTGCACTTCAAAGCATTTGTTTTAAGTTGATAACTTACACACGTTGCTCAAAGTTGGCTCTCACTTCACACTATAGAACTACCCAAGTGCCCCTTGTTCAAGGTAGACAATTCAACACTACTAAGGCTTAAAGTCCTCCAATAAGTGGAATTTTGGTAAGAAATTCCTTTCTCTCTTTGAGATCAAGAGCTCCAATACAATCCTTTGAACAATTGAGAACATAGAAGGACAAAAACACTAATCCAATCCATTAAACCCCTAAGGACATGGAATTCAAAAAACTCTAATACAATTCCTTAATCCCATGAGGACATGGAAGCAAAAATCAATGATCCAATTCTCTAAACCCTTGCTGATAAGGAATTCCTTTCCTTTCTTTGAGATCAAGAGCTCGAATACAATCCTTTGAACAAGTGAGAACATAGAAGGACAAAAACACTAATCCAATCCATTAAACCCATGAGGACATGGGATTAAAAAACACTAATACAATTCCTTACTCCCATGAGGACGTGGAAGGAAAAAACGCTTTGCCTCAAGGCTTGAGAGCTGATATGGGCAACTGAGATGAAGACAGCAGCAGGCAAGACGCTAAACCCAAGAGCCAAGCGTGACCACGCAGCAGGCAGCGACATGCCAACCAGCAAAGTATAGCGCAAGCCTCAAGGCTCATTGCTGCTGAAGCAGAAACAACATGCGTGTCCAGCCAATTCTCCTCTCTCTTGTATCGAAACATTTCTGTGTTCCCTGAGACGTTCATGGCTGGTTCTGCACACTGCAATGCGACGTGTCCTTGTTACGGATCACCGTCATGTCTGTCACATGAGACATGTCACAGACAGAATGAAGATCGCCGCTCTCGAGCCTTGAGCTTCTGAGAGCGAGGAGCAGCAAAGAGCAAAAGGTGTGTGTACCTGTGTGTGTCGCATAAGGCAGGAGGCAGAATGAGTAGTATATATACATATATAGCTACAGTGCCGTCACATAGAAAGATCATAATTCAACCAATGTAAAATAGGACTAGCCTTTTGCAAGTAAATATTTGCGAGTTCAACAAGTTTTTAATGACAAAAAATAGTGATTGTGAGAACAAGTTTCCATACTTTTATTTATGTTGTTGTGATTCATGTTCTAGCGATTCGAATCAACAAATGATACTATTTATTTTTGGCCTTGCATTGCAAAGGCAATACTATGTGTTGAGGTTGGTCAATGGAGTTTGAAAAAAAGTCAACGTCAAAGAACAATTGGTGGTGACGGTCTCAAATTTTAAGGTCTGGACCTTAGTGAAGGGCTAATTTACTTAACATGAAAGTAAATGCGTGGAAACAACAAACAACAATTGTTATATGCATGCTTGATTTGACAAACATCCATGCATGCAAATTACCAAAAATCTTGTAAAATTACCATTTGGCTAGTATATAGTATTGCATGCCACCAAAAAAGGGGCATGAAAAAGCAATCCCAAGTGTTTTGTGTCGATGGTGAGGATCGAACAGATGCTTCGCTTATATGCTGGTTTTGGTTTTGCAAATGCATGAATTATAGGTTAGTAGTATATTATTGTCAAACTTATTCAACCACAACAATTCGAGAAATTGTGACATGCATCAATCCAATTCAAACAA
The DNA here is from genome assembly GCA_029204225.1 of Diphasiastrum complanatum. NCBI lineage: Eukaryota > Viridiplantae > Streptophyta > Lycopodiopsida > Lycopodiales > Lycopodiaceae > Diphasiastrum > Diphasiastrum complanatum. Next base: position 32,685,257 of record CM055101.1, read on the forward strand.
TGCAAATCATCATTATATAGACAAATACTAACAACAAAGTAAAAGTATATCCTTGGAAAGAACCAAGAACAACCAAAGAACCGCTTATCTCGGCAAACAACAAAAAACGAAAGCAATACAAATGGACAGAAACAATGAAACAAAATCTACACTATCTAATAAATAAATTTCGCTACTTGTTAACAAATTTAAACAACTCCATCAAGACTCAGAACTATCAAACAACAACATCATTTATTACTTGAGAAAGTACATAAAAACAAATGAATATCATCAACTATTAAACAAAGAGAAAAACACAATAATAAATGCACTTAGCACTTTCAGTGAGGACGAAATGTCTGTTGAAGAATTTGTACAAAACCATGGAGGAGATTCCAAGAAAATTACAAAGTACAAAGAAAGAATCAACGATTCTCCTAGAACAAGATGCGTTTGTTTTGGTAGATTTTTCAATTTCCAAGTCTGTACTTTGACAGAGAGAGCAATCAATACTTAGAAAAATACTTAGAAAAATCAAACAAGCTCGAAGGATGTGAGAAATTGGCAAAAATCTAGCTTGGTATTTTTTTATGGTAGAAGTTTGTAAGTGAATCTCACATGTGTGGAGGATGTTCCCACGTGTGGAGAATTGTAAAGTAAATCAAAATGTTTGATATAGGGGTCTCATAGAATTTCATAGTCAAGCATTTAGGTGTAGGATGTTGATAGGGTCAAATTTGGCATAGATGGCAAATTATCCATTTCCACTTGTAATGCCACTATTGAGCCAAAATAGAGCCAAACTTGTGCCAATTAGAGTGTAGACAAGTGTCATGCTTTTGTTTGATGAAGCTTAAGAGGTCCAATAGGATTTAGAGGTGGAACCTTGTGAGGTCCAATAGAAAATTGAGGTGTGCTTGAATATAGTCCAATAGAATTTAGAGGTGCATGGATCAATGGTCCAATAGGATTAAGAGGTGACAAAGTGTGATCCAATCATAGTTAAGCATAGTGGTAGCTCATGAATCTATTAGTATCATTGTACTCCTCCTTTTGGATCTAATTGATTTTGAGATTGAGTGGATTTTGAGTGTCATTGAATTTATAGCTTTCTCTCTCTACCCGAGAGCTCATGATGCATTTTCTCTCTCTACTCGAGGAGAGCAACTTGTTTTTACTTAGATTATTTTTTGAATACTTCCCACACGTGTGAGTGAGAGTTGGAAGTGATTGAATGCATGTAGTAGTGTGTTTTTGCCATAGAATCAAAGATAGATCTTGAATCTCAATCTAGTCTTGATCTTGGTGCATCTACACACCTTAGGAGATCACAAGTACATGTAGTGGACAATCCACACGTGTGAAATTCAACATGGTATCAGAGCCTACCTAAGGTTACCATGCATTTTGATCCATTTGAGTGAAAACTATTTATCAATCTTGAGCTAGAAATTGTCAAGGCCCATTTTCCTAGCTATCTTGTTCAATTTTGGATCAAAAGAGATCAAAAGGACATTGATTGGGTCTGACCTGGTACTGTACGAAATCAGGTGCTCAGACACGTGTGAGGAACATCCAATTTCAGTTTGGGAGTTCTCTTTCATGTTTGATCCAAAAATCTTGCTAGATAGCTTGTTTTGAAGCTGTTTTTGTCTAGTTTTTGATGCAATTAGTTTCATTCCATTTGGTTGAGCCAATCAAAAGTTATAAGCTTTTGAAGAGGGTTAGGTAGGGCACCTAGACCTGGGTGGACACATTTGGTTTGGTCAAAAGATTGCTTGTTTGATCCAAAATCACAGTTGAATGCTTACCAATCTCATCTATATGTGATCTAGACACTGTTTTGAGATCTTAGCCATTTTGTTTCATGCAATATCATTGTATTTGAGTCAAATTTGGTTTCTTAGTGTATTTCACACGTGCTAAGAGTGTTTGATCCTAACTTTGCCCATACTCCATCATTTGATGTGAAGTAGATCTAGTTTTGGAGAGATTGAGATAGCTAGTGAGAATCATCTCACAATTTGTTGCAAGATCTTGCATAGGAGATGGTAGCACACCATTATCAGATCCTATAGTGAGAGAGAAGCAACATTTTTTGTTCATCACTTTTATTTATCTCCACTTTACATGACTTCAATGAGTTCATACTTGTTGCAACCAAGTGAGAGATTGTCTACTTCCAATTATTCAATATGGAAGTTGAGGATGGAGTCCATCTTGATACTCCAAGATGTGATGGACATTGTACTTGGGACTGAGGAGGAGCCTCAAGTCCTTCAAGAAGTACAAAAATACAAGAAGAGAGCTAGGATGGCTCTCCACTACATTAAGATGAATGTCTCTAATGAGATATTGAGGGAGATTGGTGATTGTTCTACATCCAAGGAAGCTTGGGATTGTCTCAAGTCCATCTATGAGGCTAAGAACACCTCTAGGCTCCTCACTCTTAGAAATCAAATATTACAAAGTAGTCAAAAGAGTGATGAGAGTGCATCTAATTATGTTTTGAGAGTCAAGGATATTCATAGGGAGCTTGCATGTATTGGTGACTCAATCAATCAAAGTGAGCTAGTCCAAGTCATTCTCAATGGCTTGAGAGATGAATATGACAACCTTGTCCAATCCTATGCTATTAAGGAGGAGCTACCAAGTTTGGAGGCCCTTCAAAGTGTGCTTATTTATGAAGAATCAAGACAAGAGTACAAACTCTTGAGGATGGACAAGCTATCACTCAATCATGATGATGGCAAAGTTCTATTTGCCAAGCACAAAGAGAGGAGTAAGAATCAACACCATCACTTCTCTAATGACAAAGCTAAAGACCAAGATGGAGAGGAGGAGGATACCTCTCATGCTTCTAATTCAAATCTCAAGAAGAAGATGATCAAGTGCTTTTATTGTGGCAAGGAAGGCCATTATGCCACAATTGCTTCAAGAAGAAGAATCAACTCAATCAAGCCAACATCACCAACGAGAAAGAAGACTATATTGCAAGTGATGGAGAAGGCTCTCTTATGGCATCAAGCTTCTCCTCTTCCACCTTCAACAAGGATGACTCATGGTATATTGATAGTGGAGCATCTTCACATATGTGTGGCTCCAAGAACTTTTTTTCATCTATTATGCCTTATGATGGAGTCAAGAAGACCATATACTTTGCAAGTAAGCATGAGTGCAATATTGAAGGAGTAGGGATTATTCCCTTGAAGCTTGCATCTTCTAAAGATCTCTTTCTCAACAATGTTCTTTTTGTCCCAAAGCTTACAAAGAACATCTTAAGTGTTGGCCAACTTCTTGATAGTGGCTTTGATGTCAATTTCAATATTGACAATTGTGTGATTAAGAAGGATGGTGAGATCCTTGCATATATATCAAGATTTGAAGGCATCTACAAATTGGATCCAAGTGAGAGTGCAAACTCTCTTGATGTTTCTTATATTTCCAATACTTCAAAGGAGGAGGATTACACAAGATGCACATATCTTCTCTCTTCAAGTATTATGGTGTATGATTATTCCTTATTATTCAAAGCATATGTTGAGAAGAAATTCTCATTGAAGATCAAAGCTTTGAGGAGTATTGGAGCTCTTGAAGGAATAGCACCAGATGAAGTTTTATTCAAGATGAAGCCTAAGGTTGATCACCTTAGTGAACTTGGTAGTGCTTGCTTTGCATATATTCCCTTGGAAACAAGAAGGAAGGATGATCCAAGCTCATGGATCATGATTGGATACTCATCCATCAAGGAGTCCTTTAGTGTCTTTACACTCTCTATTTCAAATGTGATGGTGAATAGAGATGTCATATTGCATGAAGATTCAATCTTGGAAGTGGCCGAGATCAAGGCTTCTCAAGAAGCATCACAAGTTATCCTTTTTGAAGGTATTCAAGTTATGATGGGGCCAATGTGTGAGGAGGAGTTTCTTCTTCATATGATTTCAAGAAGATCTTCAAGATGCATGGCCGAGTCTTTATGGCTCACCTTACATGGAAAAGAGGGGCATATCTCATGTTGTATCTACTACAACACATTCATATATGCTTCTATTCCTTTGCTTGAAATGCTATCTTGCTTCATTGAATTTTTTGGATCTCAAAGTTCAAGAAAAGCTATACTAGTTTTGTATGATGCTTATGGTATGGACATGTTTCTTGTCATTATTGACTTAGATGTGTTTCCAATACTTTTTGAAAGCAAGATATTGTATTGTCAAAAGTATGCTCTTGGTTCTAGTAAGAACAAGATTGAGCTTGGTACTCACTTTTTTGAAAATCATGTTTTCACATGTTTTGAGGCAAATTGTAAACTCCTCTTGAGATTAAGTGAAGCATCCAAAGTGGACACTTACATCCTTGAGAGAGTAACTAGCCTAAAAAAGATCAAGATAGTCTTTGATATCAAGATTAGATCCATCATGAATATAGTTCATTGTATGTGGACTAGTCAAGCTAGAAAGCATAATCTTGATAATCATCATTGTTTCACATCTTATGATCTTGATCTCCATGATCCTTATGAGGCTTGGAAGCCTCAGATTTCTCTATTTCTGGTGCATCCATCATGCAAGTGGAACTTTCAAGGCAAAGATCATCATCAAGCATGGAGGAAGCCCATGATAATAGTGGCATATTGGTGGAGCACTCTTCAAAGGCATTGGCAAGAGATCTCTACCAAAGAGATCCTATCATGGATATGGTGAGGGTGCTGCTATGATGGATCCCTTGGCTGATCTTCACTTCTTATGCATACCAAAGGATCCACTCAAAAAGATTTACAAACTTCTCAAGTGATCTAGTACCTTTCCAAGCTATTTTTTGAGGAGGAGTGTGAGAAATTGGCAAAAATCTAGCTTGGTATTTTTTATGATAGAAGTTTGTAAGTGAATCTCACATGTGTGGAGGATGTTTCCACGTGTGGAGAATTGTAAAGTGAATCAAATTTTTTGATATAGGGGTCTCATAGAATTTCATAGTCAAGCATTTAGGTGTAGGATGTTGATAGGGTCAAATTTGGCATAGATGGCAAATTATCCATTTCCACTTGTAATGCCACTATTGAGCCAAAATAAAGCCAAACTTGTGCCAATTAGAGTGTAGACAAGTGTCATGCTTGATGAAGCTTAAGAGGTCCAATAGGATTTAGAGGTGGAACCTTGTGAGGTCCAATAGAAAATTGAGGTGTGCTTGAATATAGTCCAATAGAATTTAGAGGTGCATGGATCAATGGTCCAATAGGATTAAGAGGTGGCAAAGTGTGATCCAATCATAGTTAAGCATAGTGGTAGCTCATGAATCTATTAGTATCATTGTACTCCTCCTTTTGGATCTAATTGATTTTGAGATTGAGTGGATTTTGAGTGTCATTGAATTTCTAGCTTTCTCTCTCTACCCGAGAGCTCATGATGCATTTTCTCTCTCTACCCGAGGAGAGCAGCTTGTTTTTACTTAGATTATTTTTTGAATACTTCCCACATGTGTGAGTGAGAGTTGGAAGTGATTGAATGCATGTAGTAGTGTATTTTTGCCATAGAATCAAAGATAGATCTTGAATCTCAATCTAGTCTTGATCTTGGTGCATCTACACACCTTAGGAGATCACAAGTACATGTAGTGGACAATCCACACGTGTGAAATTCAACAAAGGATTCGTGAAATTTATCTTGCAGACAACTCGAAAGATTTGCGAAGGATTCGCGAAACAGTTTCTTGTAGAAGCTCGTGGTTTTTTTTTCTTGTTGAAGCTCAAAAGATTCACGAATAGAATCTTGTCACGAAATATTCTGTTTCTTGTTCAAAACTCAGATGTCGTGAAATTGTCGTGAACAATTTGCGAAATCTTTTGGATTCTTCTCCAAGCTCACCTGTTCCAAACAGTTCGTGAAATATTTTAAATTTCTTCTTTAAGCTCAAAGTTGTCATTTGTCGCGAACAATTCACGAAAGACGCGAAGAGACAAGTGTCGCAAACAATTCGCAAAACACAAAGCTGTAATGAAGAGATGGACTGTCATGAATAATTTGCAAACAGAAATCATTCGACTTTGGAAACAGAACGTCTATTTGAATATCAACCATCGTAAACGGTTAGATATCTACTATTACATAATTAAAAGGCCAAAAGACCTGTAAATAAAAGGCCAAAAGACCTGTCCTATAGCAATATATATACATGTGCACTAATCGTTGTAACTCACTCAATCAGAGACACAACAACGAGATAAGACAACAAGAGATGTATATTGATGATTCAGATTCAGAATTATAAAAATTCGTTTTTGATCAATAGTTTCTTATTGTCTAAAATTCTCTAAAGTTGTCTCTTATTTCTGCACGCATATTCAATCAAGGCAAATATTGTTCTATTAGTACATAGATCAGATACAGACCCAATTGAAGACATTGATATTAGTTTGATTTATTCAAACTTTCATCGTGTTCTCCATGGAAGAATTATTATTATTTTTTCTACAATGGTATCAGAGCATACAGAATGAAAGCTGATGCAGTGGCATCAGAGCGTACAAGTTTAAAGCTGATACAGTGATATCAGAACGAATTAGAGTCGATACAGAGGTATCTTCGCACCCCTCTTAGCATTCTTCATACATCCATCAGCAAGCCACTATTTGGAGGTTATTCATAAATAGAAGATGTCGTCGATCAGCAATATTTAGGCTAAGATTACTACGATCTTGGATCCAGAAGGTTCAAACTACTTGATTTGAAAACTAAAGACTTCACTCTTATTGAAGGACGAAGGTCTATGGCAATGGGTAGAACCAATAGAGGAGAAGCCAGTAGCTACTCCTGGCAAAGAACTTTGAGAATGGAGTTTAAAGAATGACAAAGCTATAGCAATTATTGTGTCTTCAGTGCATGACAATATAATGCTAGATCTTACATCAATTTTGAACACAAAAAATTTATGGGAAGAATTGCAAACCGAGAATGAGACTTGATCTCGTAATCAGTTCATGTTCTTGGAAGACCAATTAACTTACCTACAGTGGGATGACAAAGACCTGAATACATTTGTGCGAAAGATAAAAGACTTGTTTATTTACTTGCAGAATTCTGGTGCAAAAATTACAATTTCAAAGGAAAAACAGCTTAGTTATTTTCTTTGAGCCCTACCCAGATCATTCCAAACAACTTAAACCTTATTGGCGAAAGATGCGACAATGACACTTCAAAAGGCAATAGACGGAGTTAAAGAGAAAGTAGAAGCTCGTGAACGCTATGACGACAATGGTGATTCCGAAAATGCTCTATTTACTCAGAAGAATAAATCTTCTAAGAAGTCTAAGTTTAAGAAGGAGTCAACTAAAAGAATGAGTCTAAGACAAATGATCAACAATCTGGAAAACAACAGAAAAATTCTGGTGATAAGAAGATCTGCAACAGATGTAGAAAATCAGATCACACGGAAGATAAGTCTTGGTTAAATCCAAAGATTGAATGCATTCATTTTCATAAACGAGGTCATCAGCAATAGACTGTTATCAGAATCCCAGAAACAAAAAGGAACAAAATCGAAGCAAACCTTCAGATTCAAACTATGTCGAAGACAAAGCAGAATGCTCCAGAGCAGCAAAAGACAGGGCAACAAGAAACTCAACAGCTTATGTTAGTGCTCATCTATGATGTTCAACAAATCTAATTCAAGAATGATAAAATTTCACTCTAAAGGAATGATTGTACTTAACAATCATAGAGAGTTATTGGTTGCTTAATCAATGGATCTATCAAGTTCTACACTTTAGATCTTGATCTAGATTCACTACACTTAGATTTAAGCAAGAGCAATGGATCAAAACTTCATAAACTAGTGAGAGCGGCCTCACACGTGTGGAGTATTGTCCACTGTTCTGCACCTGAAACAACAAGTACTTTGGTTCTTGATAGCAATCATTCATAAAAATCACAATTCTATTGACTAGAAATCTCACAAAAGTGTAGAATGCAAAAGTCTCATCAATCTCATTAGCAAAATGATGATCCTTTTATGGATCAAGTACATCCACGAGTCTGGTATAGTCCAGCAGGTCTTCACACGTGTGAAGAGTGCCACATCACTCAGATCTATCCATTTGATCCATCCTTGATCCTTATCCAAAGTTGACCTTCTAGAATATGACTTGAATCCAAAGAGCTAGTCTTCTAGAATATAAGACTATTCTCTACAAAATAGGATCTAAGGAAAATGGTCAAATCTTATCTTCTAGAACTCTATACACACGTGTGAACATCCACTTTCCATGTGGGAGCATTTACTCATGCACATGCAAGGAAAAGCTAATTTCTAGGTGATTAGTCAACTTGACTAAAAACTAGTCATATCATGTTCACACTAACTTGATTGATACAAAATCAAAATAGATATTTACAAGTATGAAAAGTACTTTCTTTCACACGTGGGAACAGGCTCCACGCATGTGAAATCAGATCATGAACATTGTACTCATGATTGATCTCTATTTACAATAAAAAATGACAAGTGAGAAGTGACAATTTTCAACACTCCTCCTCACTTCTAACTTGGCAAGTCTAATGTACATCTATCTACAATTCCAAGAGCATATCTTAACTTGAAAAATGGATCTTTGGACAATGGCTTGGTTAAGGTATCAGCTATGCATTCGGATGATGGTACATGATGTAGTTGCACCTCCTTGGATTGTACCTTCTCCCTCACAAAGTGGTGAGCTATCTCAATATGCTTTGTTCTAGCATGGAACGAATAAATCCATCTTTATTGTACTTTATTCTATAAATCCACTTACATGCAAGTGGCTTCTTCCCTCTTGGAAGATTTACAAGATTCCAAGTATGATTTTCTTCTAATGCATCATACTCTACTTGCATTGCATCTCTCCAAACTTTAGATCTATATGCTTCTTCAAAAGATGATGGTTCTTCAAGCAATGTAGATAAGAAAGAGTAAGAGGTAGAAGGTGTAGAGTCTTCCTTTTGCTTTCCCTTGTCCACATAGGTGAGCCTTGAGGGCTCGACCTTGCTTCTTGATGATCTTCTCGGCCCCCTTTGACTAGGATCCTTGTTTCCATTCTCGGGTTTGTCAAGATCCTCCTCGGGTTTGTCAAGATCTTCAATGCACAATGGGTTAGATCCATTAGACAAGATTTTAGCAAATTGTGACTCATCAAAAAGTACATCCTTGCTTACCTTTACTTTCTTGGATATAGGATCATATATCCTATATCCCTTGCTATTTTCTCCATAGCCAACAAAAATCCCTTTGAAGGAGGTAGCATCTTCCTTCCTTCTTGTCTCCAAAGGGATGTGGACATAACAAATACAACCAAAGATTTTAAAATCTTTTACATTGGGTTTCTTACCAAACAAGGCCTGATAAGGTGAGATCCCATCAATAGCACTACTAGGAAGTCTATTACACAAGTAATTAGCACATGTTATAGCTTCTCCCCAAAACGAGATGGGAAGTGATGCATCAAGTCTTAAAGACTTTGCACATTCACATAGACTCCTCTCTCGACCATCCCATTTTGTTGGGGGATGTAGGAACAAGTGTATTGCAATTTAATGCCATTGATCTCACAAAAGTCTTTCATTTTATTGGAGGTGTACTCTCCTCCATTATCACATCTTAGTGCTTTGATGGAAGTACTAAGTTGCTTCTCAACTAGAGACTTGAACTTAATGAAAGCTTCATATACAAGACTTTTCTTTGATAGTAACTCAATCCATGTGAATCTAGTAGAATCATCTATAAAAGTTACATACATCAAGGCACCTCCATTACTTGCATGTGAAAAACTATGTACATCAGAATGTATGAGATCCAAGGGAGAGGGAGATCTTGATGAAGATATCTTGTAGGAAGATTTGTGTGTCTTTGCAAGGCCACATGCCTCACACATCTTTCCACACTTCTTGAAAGCTCTTGGTAGGCAGAGAGCTAGTTCCTTGCTTGCCATTGACTGAGACTTTGTTGGAGCTCGCCCTGAGTCGCAACTTGTACGTATTCGTGGTGAGTCTTAGTACTCGTGCTTTGCCTGGTTTGCATGATTGCTTGTGATACGAGGAGCTGATGGCTCGAGAAGGAACCTTTTCTTTTGAAGGCTGATACCATCAAACAAAGAGGACTACAGAATTTGTGCGGCGGATTTGCAGTTCAAGTACTCACACATGAACGACAACGAAACGACTCAATGTTTGCAAAGGATGGATGGCTAGCCTGTTTCTTGGGTTAGTTTCATTTGCGACAACTCCCACCAGACGCAAGCAGGAAGTCAAAAGTTGGAAAGGGCCATTGCAGGGGAGATCTTCTATGGAGCAGTTGCTCTTCATTTTGGGACGGCCACCTTCGGAACTGAAACTCACTGAGCATGGGCGATATCCAGAATCTGTGTGGCGGATTTGCAGTTCAAGTACTCGCACGTGAACGACAACGAAATGACTCAATGTTTGCAAAGGGTGGATGGCTAGCCTGTTTCTTGGGTTAGTTTCATTTGTGACAACGCCCACCAGACGCAAGCAGGAAGTCAAAAGTTGGAAAGGGCAATTTCAGGGGAGATCTTCTATAGCAGTTGGTCTTCATTTTGGGACGGCCACCTTCGGAACTGAAACTCACTGAGCATGGGTGATATCCAGTATCAGTTGGTTTTTTCCTCAAAGGGGAAAAGACTAGGATCCTCTTCAGAGATTGGCAACAAGTTGGATCGAGCCATAATCCTAGCAGATGGGAAGCAAAGTGTTGGAAAGGCTTTTTGTCCGAAGAACTCTACTCTAAGTCCGATCAGCTGATTTATTAAGTGGAGGGGAACTATCACACTCATCTCTCTTTTGAGGCAAATTTTGAATGAAAGTTGATCAAAATGGGGGCAAATTCAAGGTGACCTAGCCATACTCACACGAGGAGACTGGCGAATTTTGGACCTAATAAGTTGACAAGTTTTTGTTGTGGAAAGGAGAGATTGTTATAGGCTTTCTCTGGACCAACAATGATGAGGAAACATATGAGTACGCTGGCTTGTGTTACGTGTAAGGCAGCTGATCAATGAAGGAACTGTGAAAGTTGAGTCTTGCATGAGAGACTTGGTATTTCGAACGGACGCTAAGGGACAGTTCGCGTTGAGATCGGATTAGTAAAAACTCTGGGTGCATGTTTCTGATTCAAAGAGAGCTACTTGAAGCCAAGCTTGATGTACACGTCTTGTTTTGACTGTGAGGCAACTAAACAGTGCTTCAAACAAACGCGAAGAGATAGTTCGGATGCGGATCAAAACTGGTGCGACCCTTTGGCTTTCCACGAGGTCAATGGTTACATTTGGGCTGATTCAAAGAGCTACTTCAAGCTAAGTGAGAGGTGCATTGCGGAGTACTCAATCTTTGCCTACCTTAAAGAGCCAAGATGGAAAAGTATCAAGATCAGGCTGGGACAAGGAGAGAAATCAAGGTGCAGAAGCAACAAGGCACAGAGTGGACCATAAAGTGGGCAATCAAATGATAAATCCTTTGGTTCAGGGAGCCTTGATACCTGTGTGGAACTGATCAAATCAAGAGCTCAGGGAGCTCAACACAAAGTGCATCACGGACAAATCAGGAGCTCAAAGGAGTTCCAAAGTCGAAAGTCAGAAGCGATAGGGACGAACATTTCAAAGAAAGGCCTTTGTCACCAGTTAATAAGGTTCTCGGGTTTTACGAAAGCGATATCAAATCTACGCTTTTCCCAGACAAAGATATATTTTCAAGTTATGTAATTTTTCAGTACAAAGAGCTGAGCCTCCGACTTGTGGTGTGCCAGCTTCAATGTTAATAAAAAGTGGCCAGTAAATTGAGTACTGTGCCAAGTAGCTTAAATGTATAGTTATTTTAATTGGGAGACACCTTTACTTTAATTTGACATCTGATGAGGACATCAGATTTTATAAAGGTGGGGTGGATGTTGTAAAGCTATCTTTACAAGCTTTACTTCCGGCGCCATCGGCGCCAGCTATGTCCCCGGCGCCACTGTGAACAGAATTCAGCCGGCGCCAAGTTCCTATGGCTGAAAATCTTTGATCGGTTCTAGCAGAGTCCAGAGAGCTCAGATCGATGTGCAATTACCTCACACGATCTAGGCATGATTAGAGGAAGCCTGGGGATCAATAAAATCTAGAGAGAGAAAATGACTTTCTATAAAAGAGAAAATTCTAGAGAGAGAAAACCGTGCTTTACCAGCTTGGGTAGAGTGGTTGGTATGAGGAGGGTGCCGAATCACACCAATACTATAGGGGAGTGCGGGTTGCGACTCAGGGCGAGCTCCAACCAAGTCTCAGCCTCCCTTGCTGGAATGTTGTCATGGCTCTCGCCTTGGCATGCTAGCGCCCCGGAGACTAGGGTCGGTCACACACTTGAAATGTAACCTTCTCAGATTTATCATTAAAGTGGGATTTTTCTCAAACTGACTCTGATTACCTTTTGGGTTTCAGTGTTCGGTAAAAGCGCCAGTTGTAAGGCCGCTTTCAAAATTTTTGACTTGGCACATAGGTGAGGGTCGTATCCCGGGACGCCAACGGTATGCCGTCGGGACCAATCGGTCCGTGGCGCCAGCGGTATGCTGTCGAGACCATTTGGTCCAGGAACTGGTTGTTTCCATATCTGTCGCGGCTTGTGGTTCTGAGTGTGCCTTGCATGAACGTGAATGGGTTAAGCTCTTGGGGAACGGGCTCTAACCTGTCGGCTGAGTTGGATGGCTTGCTTGGGTGGATGTTACCTATTGATGGCTGTCCAGTCTGGCGTGGCGCCAGGTTGGCTTCCAGCGCTTGTGACGAAGCTTTCAGTTGGTTAAGTCTGATGTAAGTCAGACCGCTTGCTTGGAATGGATGTTACTCGTCTGTAACGAAGCTTCGAGTTGGTTAAGTTTGATGTGTGTCGGGCGGCTTGCTTGGAGGGAAGTCACCCACGTCGGGACCCCCAATCTGGCATGGCGCAAGGTTAAATCTCAATGTTGGTTCTCGGAACTTGAAGTTGGTTAAGTCTGATCGTTGTTGGCGAGTCGGCTGCTTGTATGTCAAGTGAGTTTGGATGGCAAGAGTTGAAGGTTGGGAAGCTAAGTCATGGTTCCCGGCTCCCTTTGGTTTGCCTGCGCTACAGCCAAAGCCATTACAACATTCCAGCAAGCGAGAGCCCAGACAACATTCCAGCACTTTGCCTCATCCGTCCTACGTGTAGACAACGCCAGGCCCGAACCGCGAGAACTGACCGTGCTTACACCTCAAGGGCAGCACCTTGACTCAACAAGTCCCCCGTTCTGCCGACCACCCCTACCGTGGACGCACCCATGCTTACACTGTGGGCAGCACCTTGCACAACAGTTGTCTTGATGAACCCCAAACCGTGGCCATGTCCGTGAGATCCGCATAGCTGACCGGCCAGTCGGCTCTGATACCACATGAAGCACAGGCATCCCAAAGGGAGCCGGGAACCACGACTTAGCTTCCCAGCCTTCAACTCTTGCCATCCAAACCCACTTGACATACAAGCAGCCAACTCGCCAACAACGATCAGACTTAACCAACTTCAAGTTCCGAAAACCAACATTGAGATCCAACCTTGCGCCATGCCAGATCGGGGGTCCCGACGCGGGTGACTTCCCTCCAAGCAAGCCGCCCGACATACATCAAACTTAACCAACTCGAAGCTTCGTTACAAACGAGTAACATCCATTCCAAGCAAGCGGTCTGACTTACATCAGACTTAACCAACTGAAAGCTTCGTCACAAGCACTGGAAGCCAACCTGGCGCCACGCCAGACTAGACAGCCATAAATAGGTAACATCCACCCAAGCAAGCCATCCAACTCAGCCGACAGGTTAGAGCCCGTTCCCCAAGAGCTTAACCCATTCACGGTCATGCAAGGAACACTCAGAACCACAAGCCGCGACAGATATGGAAACAACCAGTTCCTGGACCAAATGGTCTCGACATCATACCGCTGGCGCCACGGACCGATTGGTCCTGACGGCATACCGTTGGCGTCCCAGGATACGACTCTCACCTATGTGCCAAGTCAAAAATTCTGAAAGCGGCCTTACAACTGGCGCTTTTACCGAACACTGAAACCCAAAAGATAATCAGAGTTAGTTTGAGGAAAATCCCACTTTATTGATAAATCTGAGAAGGTTACATTTCAAGTGTGTGACCGACCCTAGTCTCCGGGGCGCTAGCATGCCAAGGCGAGAGCCATGACAACCTTCTAGCAAGGGAGGCTGAGAATTGGTTGGAGCTCGCCCTGAGTTGCAACCCGCACTCCCCTATAGTATTGGTGTGATTCGGCACCCCCCCTCATACCAAGCACTCTACCCAAGCTGGTAAGGCACGTTTTTCTCTCTCTAGGATTTTCTCTTTCTAGAAAGTCATTTTCTCTCTCTAGATTTTATTGATCCCCAAGCTTCCTTTAATCATGCCTAGATCGTGTGAGGTGATTGCACATCGATCTGAGCTCTCTGGACTTCGCTAGAACCGATCAAAGATTTTCAGCCATAGGAACTTGGCGCCGGTTGGATTCTGGTCATAGTGGCGCCAGGAGCAGCTGGGCGCCGTTGGCGCCGGAGCAACAGGGGCGCTGCTGGCGCCGGGGACATAGCTGGCGCCGATGGCACCGGAAGTAAAGCTTGTAAAGGTAGCTTTACAACATCCACCCCACCTTTATAAAATCTGATGTCCTCATCAGATGTCAGATTAAAGTAAAGGTGTCTCCCAATCAAAATAACTATACATTTAAGCTACTTGGCACAGTACTCAATTTACTGACCACTTTTTATTAACATTGAAGCTGGCACACCACAAGTCGGAGGCTCAGCTCTTTGTACTGAAAAATTACATAACTTGAAATAATATCTTTGTCTGGGAAAAGCGTAGATTTGATATCGCTTTCGTAAAACCCGAGAACCTTATTAACTGGTGACAGAGGCCTTTCTTTGAAATGTTCGCCCCTGTCGCTTCTGACTTTCGACTTTGGAACTCCTTTGAGCTCCTGATTTGTCCTTGATGCACTTTGTGTTGAGCTCCCTGAGCTCTAGATTTGTTCAGTTCCGCACAGGTATCAAGGCTCCCTGAGCCGAAGGATTTATCGTTTGATTGCCCACTTTATGGTCCACTCCGTGCCTTGTTGCTTTTGCACCTTGATTTCTCTCCTTGTCCAAGCCTGATCTTGATACTTTTCCATCTTGGCTCTTTAAGGTAGGCAAAGATTGAGTACTCCGCAATGCACCTCTCACTTAGCTTGAAGTAGCTCTTTGAATCAGCCCAAATGTAACCATTGACCTCGTGGAAAGCCAAAGGGTCGCACCAGTTTGATCCGCATCCGAACTATCTCTTCGCGTTTGTTTGAAGTACCATGTCCGTCTCGCAAAACTTGACTTTCACAATTCCATCACTGGTTAGTTGCCTCACAGTGAAAACAAGAAGTGTACATCGAGCTTGGCTTCAAGTAGCTCTCTTTGAATCAGAAACATGCACCCAGAGTTTGCACTAATCCGATCTCAACGCGAACTGTCCCTTAGCGTCCGTTCGAAATACCAAGTCTCCCATGCAAGACTCAACTTTCACAGTTCCTTCATTGATCAGCTGCCTTACACGTAACACAAGCCAGCGTACTCATATGTTTCCTCATCATTGCTGGTCCAGAGAAAGCCTATAACAAACTTTCCTTTCCACAACAAAAACTTGTCAACTTATTAGGTCCAAAGTTCGGCAGTCTCCTCGTGTGAGTATGGCTAGGTCACCTTGAATTTGCCCCCATTTTGATCAACTTTTATTCAAAATTTGCCCCAAGAGAGAGGTGTGTGTGATAGTTCCCCTCCACTTAATAAATCGGCTGATCGGACTTAGAGTAGAGTTCTTCGGACAAAAAGCCTTTCCAACACTTTGCTTCCCATCTGCTAGGATTATGTCTCGATCCAACTTGTTGCCAATCTCTGAAGAGGATCCTAGTCTTTTCCCCTTTGAGAAAAAACCCAACTGATACTGGATATAACCCATGCTCAATGAGTTTCAGTTCCGAAGGTGGCCGTCCCAAAATGAAGACCAACTGCTATAGAAGATCTCCCCTGAAATTGCCCTTTCCAACTTTTGACTTCCTGCTTGCGTCTGGTGGGCGTTGTCGCAAATGAAACTAACCCAAGAAACAGGCTAGCCATCCATCCTTTGCAAACATTGAGTCATTTCGTTGTCGTTCACGTGCGAGTACTTGAACTGCAAATCCGCCGCACAGATTTTGGATATCGCCCATGCTTAGTGAGTTTCAGTTCCGAAGGTGGCCGTCCAAAATGAAGACCAACTGCTCCATAGAAGATCTCCCCTGAAATGGCCCTTTCCAACTTTTGACTTCCTGCTTGCGTTTGGTGGGCGTTGTCGCAAATGAAACTAACCCAAGAAATAGGCTAGCCATCCATCCTTTGCAAACATTGAGTCGTTTCGTTGTCGTTCACGTGTGAGTACTTGAACTGCAAATCCGCCCCACAGATTCTGTAGTCCTCTTTGTTTGATGGTATCAACCTTCAAAAGAAAAGGTTCCTTCTCGAGCCATCAGCTCCTTGTATCACAAGCAATCATGCAAACCAGGCAAAGCACGAGTACTAAGACTCACCACGAATACGTACAAGTTGCGACTCAGGCAGGTTTACTAACAAATAACAAAGACAAGGTCCCCCTTTGAGATGGTCCTGCCAACGGACCTTTGCCTGGCCGCGCCCATACAAATCGATCACGGAATCAGCCCACATAGGACACCCCTCAAACTATCCGTGCTTTCACCATTAAGCAGCACATTGCCTCAGTCACGCCCCACCCTTTTTGGTCGATAGCCCTTATAGCTAAACGATCGGCAGCTATCCCGCACCGGCAGCTAACCACCCGTGCTTTACACCCGAATTCGAGCAGCATCTATGTATCAATGGTTAACCCGTACAGTTCGAATATGTCGCCCCGCACCCCACAAGGTACAGATCGTGCTTTCACCTCCCTAGGCAGCACTTTGCCTCATCCGTCCTACGTGCAGACAACGCCAGGCCCGAACCGCGAGAACTGACCGTGCTTACACCTCAAGGGCAGCACCTTGACTCATCAAGTCCCCCGTTCTGCCGACCACCCCGACCGTGGACGCACCCGTGCTTACACTGTGGGCAGCACCTTGCACAACAGTTGTCTTGATGAACCCCAAACCGTGGCCATTTCCGTGAGATCCGCATAGCTGATCGGCCAGTCGGCTCTGATACCGCATGTAGCGCAGGCATCCCAAAGGGAGCCGGGAACCACGACTTAGCTTCCCAGCCTTCAACTCTTGCCATCCAAACCCACTTGACATACAAGCAGCCAACTCGCCAACAACGATCAGACTTAACCAACATGAAGTTCCGAAAACCAACATTGAGATTCAACCTGGCGCCATGCCAGATCGGGGGTCCCGACGTGAGTGACTTCCCTCCAAGCAAGCCGCCCGACATACATCAAACTTAACCAACTCGAAGCTTCGTTACAGACGAGTAACATCCATTCCAAGCAAGCGGTCTGACTTACATCAGACTTAACCAACTGAAAGCTTCGTCACGAGCACTGGAAGCCAACCTGGCGCCACGCCAGACTGGACAGCCATAAACAGGTAACATCCACCCAAGCAAGCCATCCAACTCAGCCGACAGGTTAGTGCCCGTTCCCCAAGAGCTTAACCCATTCACGTTCATGCAAGGAACACTCAGAACCACAAGCCGCGACAGATATGGAAACAACCAGTTCCTGGACCAAATTGTCCCAACAGCATACCGCTGGCGCCACGGACCGAATGGTCCCGACGGCATACCGCTGGCGTCCCGGGATGCGACCCTCAGCTATGTGCCAAGTTAAAAATTTTGAAAGCGGCCTTACAACTGGCGCTTTTACCGAACACTGAAACCCCGAAGGTAATCAGAGTCAGTTTGAGGAAAATCCCACTTTATTGATAAATCTGAGAAGGTTGCATTTCAACCCCTAGTCTCCGGGGCGCTAGCATGCCAAGGCGAGAGCCATGACAACATTCTAGCAAGGGAGGCTGAGACTTGGTTGGAGCTCGCCCTGAGTCGCAACCCGCACTCCCCTATAGTATTGGTGTGATTCGGCACCCCCCCTCATACCAAGCACTCTACCCAAGCTGGTAAAGCACGTTTTTCTCTCTCTAGGATTCTCTCTTTCTAGAAAGTCATTTTCTCTCTCTAGATTTTATTGATCCCCAGGCTTTCTTTAATCATGCCTAGATCGTGTGAGGTGATTGCACATCGATCTGAGCTCTCTGGACTCCGCTAGAACCGATCAAAGATTTTCAGCCATAGGAACTTGGCGTCGGCTGGATTCTGGTCACAGTGGCACCGAGAGCGGCGTCGGGAGCAGCAAGGGCGCTGCTGGCGCCGGGGACATAGCTGGCGCCGATGGCGCCGGAAGTAAAACTTGCAAAGGTAGCTTTACAACACTCGGTCAGAAATAATCGTTCTAGGCAGGCCGTGGTATTTGAAGACACATTTGAAAAATAACCTTGCCACTTCTTCAGCTGTCACTGAACTTTTAGTTGGTACTAGATGAACTTGCTTTGAAAAGCGGTCAACCACCACATAAATTGAGTCGAAGCCTTGGCACCGTGGTAGTTGAACAATAAAATCCATGCTCACCGAACCCCATGGGTATGCTGGTACCGGTAATGGTTGGAGTAGTCCTGCTGGAACTAGCGGTTCCACCTTCACTTGTTGACATGTCGGGCATGTTTGCACATAGAATTCAACGTCTGCCCACATACTTGGCCAACAGAAGCCTCTTTTGAGAAGTTCATACATGCGATTCACCCCTGGATGTCCGGCGGCTAGTACGTCATGATGTTCTTGCAAGACTTTCTTCCTCAGGTTGATGTTGTCTGGGACATATACTCTGCGTTGTTTATAAACAACCATTTGATCTTTCCAAGTGAAATGTTTATGAGGCTTTCCCAGCTGGAATTCGATCATTAAGTCCTTCGCCAACGCATCTGCACCATAATTCTCCCTGTTTTCTTGGAGTAGGTCAGTCACCTGAGTTGTCACTATTGCCATCAAGTGTTCCTGTCTACTTAGTGTGTCCGCCACCGCATTGTCTTTCCCGCCGTGTGTACGATGTCTATATTGAATTTCGAGAGAAAGTTTTACCATCGCATTTGCTTTGGCGTGAGCATACCTTGGGATGAGAAGTACTTGAGTGATACATTATCAGTGAATGCCTTAAAGGGTTTTCCTGCCACATAATGTCTCCAATGCTCCACTGCTTGAACTACTGCGTCCATTTCTTTTTCGTGAGTTGGCCATCGTCGCTCTACGTCACTCAATTTCTTTGAAAAATATGCAACAGGTTTTCCGTCTTGCATCAGCACGGCCCCAATAGCAAAGTTCGACGCGTCTGTATGTATTTCAAAAGGTTTGCTAAAGTCCGGTAAGGCAAGAATGGGTTATTGAGTGATCCGTCGTTTTAGTTCTTGGAACGCTGCTTCACATTCCGGTGTCCATGTCATCTTCAGATGAGTCTTGGTCTGCTCCAACAGTGGTGCCACAATTTTGCTAAATGCCTCAATGAATCTCCTATAAAATTTACATAAGCCCACAAAGGATTTGATGCCATGAACAGTCTTAGGAGCCAACCAATCCAAGATAGTCTTGATCTTCTTAGGATCCATCCGAATTCGTCCGTAGCCTATAACGTGTCCAAGGAAATCAACTTCCTCTACCACAAATTCACATTTTTCTCTTTTCGCGAACAAGCTGTTCTTCCTTAGTCGTTGAAGGACAGTCCTTAAATGTTTAATGTGATCTTTGAGGCTACGACTAAACACCAAGATGACATCGATGTACACAATGACAAATTCATCTAAGCAGTCTTAAAAAATGTTGTTCATCAACGTGGAAAAAGTGGCTGGTGCGTTTGTTAGACCGAACGACATCACCCAGAATTCGTGACTCCCATACCGTGTTCGAAAAGCCATTTTGTGCTCATCGCCTTTAGCTATTCGAATTTGGTGATATCCAGATCTAAGATCTATTCGGCTAAAATATCTGGCGTGTTTGAGCTGGTCGAACAGGTCATCAATTCTAGGCATGGGATACTTGTTCTTGATGGTACCCTTGTTGGGCATGCGGTAATCCACACACATCCGTAGTGTCTTGTCCGCCTTTTCCATGAATAGTACATGGGCTCCAAAAGACGAAGCACTGGGTCTAATGAATCCTTTGTCTATCAATTCACCAAGTTGTCGTTTCAGTTTCACCAACTCTTCTTGGGACATCCTATAAGGTGCTCGTGAAGTTGGTTCTGTTCCTGGTACCAACTCAATCTTATGGTCCACTGGTCTTCGAGGAGGTAACTTAGCTGGGAGTTCTTCTGGAAACACATCGCTAAATTCCTCTAGCAAATCTGCCACCTCCTTTGGCAAGTTTTTCTGTTGTGCGTTTTTCCCTTCTGGAGCCTCTCTGCAGATACCAAGAAAGCACTTTGACCTTTTCCCTTTCGCCATGCTTTTAATCACAGATGCAACAACCAGATTTTGTTCAATATCGGTGCCCTTCGTGTTCCCTCCAGGCAGAGCTTTTGTCATACAGATCTGTCCCTTGTAATCCAAGAGAACCAAGTTTGAGCTCCTACCCAAAACTGCAATACAATGTTCATTTAGCCAGGGAAGGCCCAAAATTACATCGAAGACATCCATCTCTAAAATCAGAAAGCTAAGTTTAGCCTTCCATCTCCCAATTTACACCGGGATGTTCAATGTCGCTTTGTCTGCGTCCAGTGCTCCCTTTGCTGTTTCTACCTTGAGCATTGATGTTACATTTCTGGTCGGCAAGCTGAACTGTTCTACTACGCTCCTTGAAATATAGTTATGTGAAGCTCAGGAGTTGATCATGAAATCTGACTTCCTCCCCGCGATCTTTCCGGATAGGAATAATAATCTTGAACCAATCTTGGGGGTTGCCCCATGGAAGCTCCTTTCCATACTTGTATGTCGTCTACACACAAATGTAAATTCCTCCTTTAACTCCCAACTAGATCAGATCACCTGGAAGAAGTTAAGCAACCAGGGGTTATTCAGGTCCAAACAAGCACAACACAAACGAACATACCAACCAAAGCAAACACAGAGGATCCCTCTCAAGCCACATTCCCCTTGAGACTGGACGTAGGACCTTTGCCTAACCGCGCCCACACAAATCTATCACAGAACTAGCCCACGGGGAAACATCCATCCAACCATCCGTGCTTTCACCATTAAGCAGCACATTGCCTCAGTCACGCCCCACCACTTTTTGGTCGACAGCCCTTATAGCTAAACGATTGGCAACTATCCCGCACCGGCAACTAACCACCCGTGCTTTACACCCAAATTCGAGCAGCATCTCTGTATCAATGGTTAACCCGTACAGTTCGAATATGTCACCCCGCACCCCACAAGGCACAGACCGTGCTTTCACCAACCTAATGGCAGCACATTGCCTCATCTGTCCTACGTTCAGACGGTGCCAGGCCCGAACCGCGGAAACTGACCGTGCTTACACCTCAAGGGCAGCACTTTGACTCATCAAGTCCCCCGTTCTGCCGACCACCCCGACCGTGGGCGCACCCGTGCTTACACTGTGGGCAGCACCTTGCGCAACGGTTGTCCTGACAAATCCCAAAACGTGGCCATCCCTGTGAGACTTGCGCAGCTGACCGGCTAGTCGGCTCTGATACCACATGTTGCGCCGGTGCCTCAAAGGGCGCTGGGACTTGAGCGGTTTCCCCAACACGCGCTTAAGTCTAACATTCATCCATCATGCACTTACGTAAAAGCCAACTCAGAAACGTAACAAGCTTAACCATTCAGACTTAAGAAAATTGGAATCCCAATCAACCCGAAAGCCAACTCAGAATCCGTCCCCAAAAGGTAACCAAAGGCAAAGACAAGCCACACATGAAACCCAAGGCATAGTGGTCGCCAAACTGACCAATTGGCATAGCGGCAAGCCCCATGTAAATGACAGGGACCCTTAGGCGCCAGCGACGCAAAAAGGTTGTAGTAAGGGTCCTTCCACTTGGACCAGTCCCGGAGGCGAAACCGAAATGGTAATCATCCCCAAGGATCAACTCTATTAGATTTGGAAGAGGTTACATTCATACATAGACTGACCGGTCTCGGGGCCACCAACACGTGCTAGGCATTGTGCCTGGCTCGTGCTGGTAGAGGGAGCTGAGACCTGGCGACTGGATTCCTGGCGCTGGTTGAGCTGCCCAAGTTTCTGTCTGCAGGACTTCCCCTGTAGTTCTGCTGTGATTCGGTGCACCCCCTCTATTCTGAAACATAGTGCTTTCTGGTAAAGCACGCTTTTTGGGACTTAGTTTTTATTTTGCTGATTAAGCCTGGCAAGCCTGGCAGAATCAGTTTGGCTCCCAGACATGGGTCCCGGGAGCCGTTCCGATGGCAGAATCAACTTGCTTCCTGACTAGGCCATGACTCGAGCTCCAGAGCTAGCTCATGACTTGTGACTACTTGACTGGCTCACCACAGGTCGGAGGCTCAGTCGTTGACATTCTAACTTGCTCTGGGACCTTAGGGAGCGTCACCCCTTAGAGTCTTACAGGGCACGCTGGGTGCACCTGAGTCAGCTTTACAACAGTTGGCGAGTTGGCTACTTGTATGTCAAGTGGATTTGGACGGCAAGAGTTGAAGGCTGGGAAGCTAAGTCGTGGTTCCCAGGCTCCCTTTGGGATGCCTGCGCTACAGACGTCCACGTGGTGGGGCCATCGTAATCCGACGTCTACGTGGCATGTTCTCCGGTTCGTTCTTTTAGGCCGGTTGTCGGTTTTTGGGCTTGGCATCGAATTCCGACGGATTTTACATGCAACGGATTCCGACGACCTTATAGCGACGCATTTTTCAATGCTCGGGTCGATTCAAAAAAAAAATTAAAACGCGATTTTAAGTCGGAAATCCTGTCGGAAATCACGACAATTCTTGTAGTGGGTGATCAGGTTCTGATCGCTCCATCTCCCTCCTCTACACGCGGATGCCCACGGCCTTCTACCAGTAAGATATCCTCACCAGGGCGCCTAGCTATGTGCATTTACAACTCAGAAAAATGTCTTGCACTGAGCAAGATTCATACTTTTATGTTTTTTAAACCCTGGCTACTTAATATACTGCCCAATCTTCATGGATTCATGCTATCATTGCTCCACATCAAGCTGTGGCTTTTTAGCATTCACTTAGAAGCTCTAGGGCACCCATTGTCAAAGCTTTACAGCTCCCAATTCCATCCACTACAGAGAGAGATTCATGGTTTTCCGCTTTGAAACCCTAGTTGCCTTCTTACATAGCCTGAGAAAGAGAATTAATTGCTCTATGATTGCTCCATGGCTGACTTTGCACTTATGTTAATTGCTTGGCCTCTCCTAAACAATGCTGGGTAGCTTTATATAGTGCCAAATTCCGTCAAGTACAGAGAAAGGTCTGTGACTTTCCATTTTTCTTCAACTAGGCCACTTTTTGGCAATTCACAGAACTGCTCCTTTCTCCTCACACTGTAAATGGATTTCAAAATCCACTCAACTCTGAGTTACCACTACCTTGTAGCCTGTTTTGATCTGCTCCGCTCTCCAATTGACGGAGTACTCTGAGATTTTTGGCCAGCTTTCCGTAAAAGCCATTTGAAGCCATTTATGAGCAATTTTTCGTGAATTCTCCCCGGAATCCACCTACGACGATCGTTCAGAGCTTCCTCGAAGCTCCGGTCGAAGGAACTTTGTTGTCTCTAGCCATCCGAACTACCAATACCCCGTATGGAGTCCTCTCTCTTGAGACGCTTTGAGTGCTATTCTCCTGGTGAAAGACGCTATCCCATAGCTCCATCGGATCGTGCATACCTTGATGCTCTGAGACCAAGTTGAAATTCTGTAAGGATCTAGTGCAGTATGCAAATCACATCACACAATCACCATACCCACTCCTCACAAGCTCTCAAAGATGGCACAACAAAAGTTAAGTCTATTACGAAGAAACACTGTACATATAGCAAAGCCCCAAATTGCATGGGCTCAACAGGTGTCATTAAACTGGCCTACCACCTGCCAAACTAGAGTTAGGCCCAATATGGCCACATATACTGACAAACCCAGGACATGCCCCTGAGTATAGCATAATGAACGCAAAAATCACTATACAGGCTAATTTCTTCCTACGTGTGGCTACTCGGCTAACCCAAGTAGCCGGCTACGGGATCAGTGCCCACTGATATGAGTGGGTCACGTCCCGATCACAACTGAAAACAGTAAACTGACTAACTATACATTTATTACAGTATCACATTTGAAGCTTATAATAACGAATCAGATCAAAACTGATTTCTAACTCTTCTCACACACACACTAGCCCAACGTGCACTAGTCCCATCCAATCCTCCCTCCTACTTCAGATCACATCCCCTGTACATATGCCCATCCATCCCGTAGTTTCTTCCCTTGTTTCCACAATTGTCGCAAGTTCCACCATTCCTACAATCACCACTCTCGCCATCACCTCATCCTCCCTTACTGTCAGTATTCCACTTGTTTCATCTCCCATTCGCCCCACAGTTGTTTCCACCATCGCTGCTCTCACCACCCCTATTGTCACCTCTATTATCACCGCCATCTCCACCCATCACCAACATCTCTATCACCACACCTCTTCTCCCACCCATTGTAACTCTTCCACCCTTGGCTAGCTCAGACACTCAGGCTTTGGGTTGTTGGATTGCCTTAACGGGCCTCCAACAACAACTCTACTAGATGCTCTTTGAAAGAGCTACTGAGCTGTCTCATGGCCAATTGGTGGCAGGGAAAACATTGTAGGCCTTGAATGATCAGGTCGTGCAACGAAGAAGAGAGCAAGAAAAAGAGAGGACTGAGAGCCAGACACTGGTCCAAGGCCAACTGAAGAAAGCGGAGCAAGCAGCTCAACAACACCAACAGCTCGTGTCCAGACTTCAGACGGAACTTGACCAAGACAAGACCGCATGAAAAACATATCAATCTGACCGCCAACATTGGAGCACGAGTGTGAATCTCTCAGAACCAACGAGAGGTCGTTCAAGGACTACATCTGTCAACTAGAGCGAAATGTTTCCAAGGAGAAGACAGAGTTGCAGAGAGCCCATGCCAACTTCACCACCCAACAGGCAACCTTGAAGCTGAAAGTCTAGCAAGCTGATCAACAAGTGCAAGCCATCCAAGTTGCGCTCGATCAGATGGTAGCAACGATAGAAGAACAGACACCGGTTGTCCAGAAACTCCAAAGGAAGCACACCGAGTACTACTAGGATCACTTTGCCCATAGTTTTTGTTCATTATATTTTATCATCTATCTGGGGACACTGTAAGTTCACTAGGTGACAGTTTAAAAGACACACTTAATCCTAAACTATTAGTTAGTTATCCCCTGATGACGTGGACCTTGGCGGCTGAGCATGGTAGTCCAAGACTCCACCTCATCAAGCTGCCACCTGTAAGATCAGATTGTTTTCCTTCACTTCGTGCTTTCTGTCCAGGGTGTCTTTTCATTGCAAGGACAAACATTTTTCTTTCGTCCTTCGTTTCGTCTTCATGGAACGCCAGGGAATGGTTGCATGAGTTCACCATTTCCAACAGTCTCTCTTGAACATTGTAGCCTTTGTTGTGTTTGTTCAGCCCCATTGCGCTTCTTTGCTTTTCGAACAGTGGTTTGTCGAGCAGCTTCATGAGCTTCCAGCATGTAATAAGAAAGTTAACTCACTCTTCTTGCCCTAAAATGAAACCCTAGTCTATTTATTAGAGTCATGCTTGGTAGATAGCTAGTTGGTCAGATTTTCACCTTAAATCTAGGATTTAGGTCCTATAAACTAGGAATCACTACCAAAATGACATGACCAACTCTATGGACTTGACCTAACCTATATTAGGAGTGGGTTGCCACGTGGCATCATGTCCTCACATGTGTGGAATCCACTTATGTACAAAATTTACATTATACTACATGGTTTTTGATCAAGCTAGATTTGCCAATTTTTGGCAATTCTTCACACTCCTCAAATTTAGCTTGATCTATTTACAACTCTCTTTCTAGATGAATGAATGCTATTAGAAGTGTCTAAAAACTCCAGCTACAAACAAGGAACTTTTGAGACTCCAACAGAGAATGATGTCCATGAAGGATCTTTCACCACCTCTTAAAGGATCCCTTACAAGATGTTCCACAAATGTGTCTATATACATGTAGCACACTTCACAAATTGTACATCATGCCATGCCATGGATTCCAAGGCATTTTGTGCACTTGAAGATACATCAATAAAACTAATAAGTGCATATATAATGTTGCCAAAGACAACTTGCCTTGCTTGATCCATATGATTGAGCCCAGATGGCTCCATCTTGATACTCATGGTTCTTCTTGGAGTCCTCGGGTCTTGAGCTTGCTCCTCCACTTGACTTGACTCCAAACCATCAATGAATTGAATAAGGTGTTGATCCAAAGGTGCTTCTTCAAGTTTACAAATCTTCCACTCTTGAAAGATCACATTTCCACCATTGACAAATTATTTGGTTGAAAACAAGTAGATTCTACAATCTCTACTAAGAGCAAAACACTACCAATATTCCTATCATTGAAATAGGATAATCTTGGGTCCTTACATTGGAATGATCATGCACAAAGCATGTGGACACAAAGATTTTCAAAGCAAATGATGTTTCATCTTTTATGACTCTATTCAAACTATTACAAAAATAGTTATCCAATGAAATTGCTTTATCAACAACAAATGTAGATTTCAAAGCATCCCATTTCATTGTCTTGTCATACAAAGTAATAAACACCATGAATCTTAAAGGAAAGAAACAAGTCACCTCATGTCTACTACTACTTTCTAGAAAGTATTCAAAGATAGTAGACTCTCCAATGCTCACCACCCTTGCAAGATGCACACTTGAATGGACAATTTGCATGCAATTTGATGACTCGACCATTGTCATTGAGGCCTCCCTTGGAACTCTCATGCTTTGAGGCTGATCCTCAAGATCTTCCTCCTTTTGATGCTCCTCCTCAATGCAAGCAAGGTCACACTTTGCCAAGATCTCCTCCTTTGCCAAGCTCATTCTTTCAAAAGCAACACTAGCTTCCAACTTAAACAATCTTCCATGTTTAAATCCCTTTGCAATGCAAACATCATTCTTCAAGATGAAGCAAACACCAAGCTTAAAGTGGACATCCAAACCACTATCTAAGAGTAAACTAAAACTAAGCATATTCTTGGTGATTGATGGTACATAAAGGACATTGTCTAGATCCATGCATTTTGAGGATTCTAGACACAAAGTAATGGTGCCAACACCATCTATCCTACACTCTTCATCATTTCAGTAAAGAAAAACTTTTTAGCATCATTGAAAGAGTGTAAGGTTGAGAAAAAGTCCTTTTCACAAGACATGTGGGAGCCAGCCCCATTGTCGATCCACCAATTGTCTCTTGAATTGCTATTTCTTGTTGGTGAGGATGTAGATGCCATCAAGAATACATCTACTTCATCATCATCCTCCTCATTTGCAAGGTTTCCTTGTTTGTCCTCCTCCGCTTGTGCTCTTGGAATCTTGTAGCATTCATATGCATAATGCCCCTTCTTACCACAAAAGAAGCATTTTTGCTTTGACTTGTCCTTTGAGTTTGATGCATCATCCTCTTCTTTGGCCTCCTTTGGATGCTTATTCTTTCCATTGGTCTTCTTTTTGCCCTTGAATGAGAAATTGGCTTTCTCATCACCATCCTACAAAGACAAGGAATTATCCTAGATTTTGCATGGAGTAGCCTACACTCTTCAGCCACTAATACACTGTGAAGTTTTTCTATAGTTGGCAAAGTGTCTTGGATGGCAAAATTTTGGACCAAATTTGCAAAGTCATCTCCTAGACCATTAAGAACAATTTGTACAAGCTCTCCATCATGAATCTTCTCTCCAATGGAAGCCAACTCCCTATTTGGAGACTTGATTCTGAGTACATAATCCTGTGCACTCTCCTCACTTCTCCTCATGCTTTGCAAAATCTGATTTCTAAGCATGAGTACTCATGAAGTGTTACTAGATTCATAGATTGATTTTAAAGACTCCCAAGCCTCTTTAGCACTAGTACATGCTGATACTTCTCTCAACAAATCATTGCTCATATTCATCTTCACAAAATGAAGTGCAAGCCTAGATCTCTTCTTGTATCTAGCTAATTCCTGTGCATCTAGAGGTTCATCTTCATCTTCAATCAAGAACTCATAAAGGTCTTGGAGCACCAAAAGTGACTCCATCCTAACCTTCCAAATAGCATAATTTGTAGAATTCAATCTCTCACTAGCTTCTAGAAGGTGTATACCAGCAGATCCCATCTTACTAGTGACTTTTACAAACAAGAAATAGATTTGATGGACTTGAAACGAACAAAGGTCTCACACTTGTAGTGTTTCACTCAAATTTGATTTCTATTCCAACAAATGGACTTATAATCACAGTTCCATCACTCCTTCACAAAGCTGGAATGAAGATAAGATGAAGTGAAAACTACTTTCAAAAAAATCTTGCCAAGAAATGGATTTGATTGCCTCTAGAAACTCACTAAGGTCTCTCTCTCTTGTAGTGTTTCACTCAAATTAGATTTCTAATCCAACAAATGGACTTATAATCTCAGTTCTAGCACTCCCTCACAAAGTTAGAATGAAGATAAGATGATGTGAAATCTACTTACAATCAAATCTTGTCAATTTTGGCTATTTTTGGACAATAACATGACTAAATCTCCCTCACACTTTTTGATGTACTTTCAAGACCTGTAAAACAAGTTTAGAGGACCTGATTTCAACCTAGATTAATTAGATCTCATGACCCTATGTCAAATCTAATCAATGGCACTCAATCTTGGTAGCTTATCCTAAGATTTCCACCAAAAATTACATCAAAAGCTCACAAATTGAATTTCTTTGGATCAAATGAATACCATGCATTAAATGCAGGTTCAGAGGTGCCCACACATGTGGAATGTACGGATTTGGACCCCTACCAAGTTTGGGATCAAATCTCCTCACCAAAGTCAAGATTCTAGCTTGCCCTCTCAATACTAGTTTTTAGCACTAAAACTTGCTAAAAATGGATTTGCATTAGATCAATGGCTTATTCTCTTGTACTTGGCTCTAATACCATGTGAAAGTACTGTACTTTAGGACCATAAATGGATCTACAAAAGATCCACAAGAGTGATTGGATGCTTGCTTAACAATCTATCAAAAAACTAGTCATCAAAAAGTTGATCTAGATTGGCAATTTGACAAACAACAAGTACTAACAATCAAAAGCATTGATCAACATTGAAATCCGAGCCCACACTTGTGTACTACAGTAGTACGGCGTTAAACCTAAGAAACAAGTAGAAATTGGTTTGGTTTCATTTGGATCACAAAAACTCAATGTGCATAGTGAACTAGCTTGAGATTGCCAATGAGCTCACTATGGGAGCTTGGAATACATAGCAAATTCGACTTCCTTCTTGAAGTTAGGTGGATTTCCAGCATGTAATAAGGAAGTTAACTCACTCTTCTTGCCCTAAAATGAAACCCTAGTCTATTTATTAGAGTCATGCTTGGTAGATAGCTAGTTGGTCAAATTTTCACCTTAAATCTAGGATTTAGGTCCTATAAACTAGGAATCACTACCAAAATGACATGACCAACCCTATAGACTTGACCTAACCTATATTAGGAGTGGGTTGCCACATGGCACCTTGGCCTCACATGTGTGAAATCCACTTAAGTACAAAATTTACATTATACTACATGGTTTTTGATCAAGCTAGATTTGCCAATTTTTGGCAATTCCTCACATTAATGATCTCTCAAGAATGATATCTAACTCCTATTTTAACATTGGGTGTTTTTGTGGATTAGAAGGATGAAAGATTGTGCTAATGATATTCTTTATTGTGATAGCATGCTTAGAAAACACATTCAAGCATTCATCAATCCACAAGCAAACATACAATGACAAAAAAGAAGGACTTCACATAAAAGGAAAGGTAGGAGGAGGCGTTACTTCTCTCTCTCTCTCTCTCTCTCTCTCTCTCTCTCTCTCTCTCTCTCTCTCTCTCTCTCTCTCTCTCTCTCTCTCTCTCTCTCTCTCTCTCTCTCTCTCTCTCTCTCTCTCTCTGCAAATGAAAAGTGAGTACAAAATGGTGTCACATTCCTACTTATAGACAAAGTTAGGGTTAGGGTTTTTGGTTCACCCAAAAACCATGTGCCATAATAACTTGACTATCATAAAAGTCTAAAAACCAAAAAGCCTTTTAGAACTACTTGGGTCCTTTCACATTTTGGCCCAGTATTTTAGATCTATCTCTACTTCTCGTGCCTTTGGCTTATGAGTACAGTGCACTATTTGAGGGTGTTTGATATTATATTACTTATAGATGTAACTCTTATGCTGACTCGGCCATGTTTTTATTCTCGTTGTCGTAAAATCTATTGGGGAGACACTGGGCTTTGTCTTACTCGTTGGCCAGTCTACAATCTTGTTGACCTTCTGATATTGGCTTTCCCAATGAACTCCTTTTTGGTTGTTTGTCAAGGTTCCTTGGTGTAGTTCGACGGCACGATAACATGCGATATTCGTTGGGCACTTTCGGTATTTGTTATAAGATCAAAGGTTGAACTTTCTTCATACCAACTCGGTGAGGAGAAAGTAGCTTTCCCTGCTAGCTCATTTGACAGAATTTCTGCACTCCCTCTAATTTTTGAATGTGTTGTCAATGGAGCAATGGGGAAATCCTCTGAGTATTGATTCCTCCATATTCGAATTGAATGATACAATCCCCTCATAGCTCACACGAACATTCTGTAATCCATTAGAAGAATCTTTACCAGAATCATTCGTTAGAAGAATCTTCACCAGAATCATCCGTTAGAAGAATCTTCACCAAAATCTTCTAACACCTTGCAAAAAACACTTTGTTGCCGCATATTAGAATATCTCAAATAGAACAATATGTCCTCAAATATGGGAAACTTAATAATTTGATGTTATTGATAGTGCATGAATCTAACATACTGTACAAACTTTAGCTTGATGGAATTCACCCACAAATTACTTTTAGCCCATGAAATCTATCATTCACAACATAAATTATCTGGTACAACATAATCCCTATTCATTTCATCAACCTTTATGAGTAGGTGCATGTCACATACATGCAAAAGATTACATTTATATAAAAAGACCAATCATCACCTCTACTTGCTCAAAGTTGAGATAGCTAACTTCTGGCAATGTGCACCTCTAAAGTTAGAAAGAATTAGCACAAACTAATTGGTATAACCAAATGAAAATCTCAAAGGAAAACATGGTCACTACAACAACAATGTTATTATTGGTTTCAAGTCCACGATAGCTCCCAAATGTGGTATATATGACTCACGCTCTTTTAGATTTAGTACTCCATCAATTTATAATGAACTATCTACTATGACATCACCCTACTCATGTCATCAATGCCCAATAAAACATTTAAGTCAAATCCATAAAGATATGTCCACTTTAGCTTTCATAAAGCTATATAGAAGCCAATGTGTTGGGGTTTCCATAATTTCTCTAGAGGTGAAGGGAAGACTCAACCATGATGAAAGAGAAGTACTAAAGGCTGATGTACATTACTTGCATCTTGCATATCAACACTTAAGCTTGTTCAACACTAAATTAGGATGCACTAAAACAAGATGAAAAGAAACAAGGGTGGTTAATGTGACCACTAAACAAAGTTTACTACAAAGTAAATAGCCAAAACTTGGAAGAAGATAGAACTAGGCTCCTAGCCTATATATTAGAGATATCACACTAACAAAAATTTGTGACCTTTGACTTTTGGACTCCAGCCACAAACTTTTAGGCTTTCCACCACATCATACATAACATGGACCACATAAGAGGGTAATACTTCACACATACATCAATGCCCACAATATTAGGTTTAAGTCACATACATAAAGATATGTAAATCCTAGTTTCATGTAGTTATACAAATACTAGCTTGCCAAGTTTCACTTCTCCACAAATGGTGAAGGTCAAACTTAGCCATAATGAAGGTCATCATTAAAGAACAAGTCCAATCAATTATTGATGTCTTCACTTTCCCATTCAAAGACAAGGAAAATTATGCTCCAACTTGATCAAAGCTAAGGTGAACATAAAGAACACAATTGTCAAAGTGCACCACTAAACATTGATAGAGTCGCCACAAACTAGTTCCAACTTTGAAAAAGATCTCAAAGGAGAACATGTCTCGTACTAAGGCATGAAAAGATATTGATGTTAAGTCTAGGGTAGTGCACACATGTAGCATAAAGGAAGTGTAATGCTTGGCTTCATAAGTCCCCAACCCAAAGAGTATCTTAGACCATCAAGTCGTCATGCATAGCCCATACTATTTATGAGAAATTGATACCCACATCATGAGCACCAAGGAGTAGGTGTAAGTCACATCAATAAAGATATGTCTATTTTAGTTTTGATATACATACAATGACCAAAATGTTAATCTTCTATACTTCTCCAAAGATGAAGGGCAAATTCATCCATGATGAAACCTAAGACTATAAAGTTAAAGCCAATCAAGTAACATGCCTACCAACTCATCTAAGTGCCAGGAAATTTTCACATCATCACTTCACATTGCTCAATGCTAACCTAAACATATAGCTTTTGGACAATGTGTGGCAATAAACATAGAAATATTTACCACAAACAAGTTGGTCACAACTTGGACCAAGATCTTAAAGGTGAGCATTCCACTCATTAGAGAGAAAAGCATATTTATGTCAAGTCAAGGAAGTGCACTTTAACTTTTTGGAGTCTTACATCCACATTCTTAGGCAATTCGCTCTATCATAAACAAGATTGACTATATGCTACAACGTAATTACTCACATCATAGCACACAAGAGCAAATCAAAATAACAATAACAAATATACGTTTTTATTAGCCTAAATATCTTGATAAATTGGCCAAACTACAATTTTCAAGTTTCTATCATGGTGAAACCTTATAACATGCACAAACTTCAATTTGCTCAAAGCCAAAATAAACCTAAACAAAATGACTAACTACAAGCATAAAAGCTACAATAGCACACATGCACATGCACATGCATAAGGAAGTAGCAATGGCGAGGAGACTACTAAAGAGCTTTTTATGAATAGTTAGCTTAAATTAGAAATTTGAGCCTCAAATTATAGGTGGCATCTACATGGTTGAGTCACAAGCATTTTTTTTTATTTAGATCAAAGAAAGAGAACAAGCCTAAAATTCATATTAACCTATGCAACACTTGAAAGATTTGGTCTTATTGAGCCTTTGACTTATTGAATAAGCTAAAATCTTAGTTTATGAGTTGAGCTAGATTAAATTTGGCATAGCTTCTCAAACTCTTCTATGCGTATATAGGACAATGTTGTAATTGTGATTTATGTTAAAATTTCTGATTGAAGGCTTCATAGAAGTCTAATGGACTGTTAGAGACTCTTGGTAAAGCCTCTTGGGGTGCATGTATAGCGATTCGGTGTTTTTACAACATACTTCCTTGAAAAAATGCACCCTTCTACAAAAATTTTCAGATGTTCTGGACTTTAGTCTATATCATGTTTGAGCAATTTCATGTGTGTGCAAATTGTCAAGATATGATGAAACTAGTCACATTGTTCTTCATTATTTTGGTTTTGAGGATGGACTAGTGTTCTTGGCTATTTTGTTGCTCATTATGTCACTCATTCCTGCACAAGTTCTCAAGTGTTGATGATATCTTATGGCAAGATGGAGATGGAGGCTCATTCTTGGAGTTTTATGGAGGAAACATTTTAAGAAAGGACAAATATGGAGGAAGCATGAAATCATTTGTTGATCTCTCACATTTATTGCTTGGTTTATGTTATTTTCTAGAGATATCAGAGGTGGAAGCATGGAGGGATCATAATCTTTACATTCTATGTTGCTCTTCATGTGCTACTTTCATCTTGATATGTAAAATTGATGTAAGAAATAGTGAAGTATCCAACATGGACACTATTATCTATATCAATTATGAATGTTGCTATTTTGAGCATTATAAAACCATAGAGAGGAGGTCTATTCTTAGGATGGAGATTATTCTTAAAATGGATCAAAGTTGTGTGGTAAAACTAATTGAAGAGGGAGTGTGAAAAATGTCAACTAGTTAAATAAGTTAGAATCTTTTGAGAGAGTCAATTTGCATCAAGTCTTTCATGTAAGTAGATCTAATATATGTTTGCATGAAGGGGATTCACTTACTTCTTAGGATGAATTTCACCAAGTAGAGGATATTTCATTCAATGTTGTTTTAAAGCCAAAGAGAGTTTCATCATATGCCCGTCTTGCCAAACTACAAATGAGATGCCTTAACACATTTTCTTTTTTTGATCGTAATGATCTATGGCTCCATTTGTGGTCTCATTTCTCCTCTTATGTTTTCATTTGCTGTTATTTCTTGAGCTGGCCTTATTTGGGGATGGGATACATAATGCTAATGCTTCTAGTGTTGTTGTGATCTAGCATGGCTCCAAGATAGCACTCATGTGCACATCTAGTTGTACATAAACCATAATGCTTCTAGTGCTACTGTGATCTAGCATGTCTCCAAGAGAGAACTCATGTGCACATCTAGTTGTACATAAACCATATGGTTCTTAAAGGATGACTAAATCCACTAGCTTATGTGGCTTGCTACAAATATATTGCTTCTGTTATTTAGTATTATATGCATCGATATTAGCTTTTTAAGCAATGTACTTTCTACATGGGTTATCTTTTGTCCTTTGGTTAGATATACACATGAAACACATATATAACATTGTACAAGGGTTATAATATACTTGCAAACATCAATTTGTGATTGCCGCCCAATGATATAATTTTCCATTGAATTGTTAATAATATTTATACACCTCCAACCATGTCCACATTATGCATGTAACATAATTGTAGTTTACGTTGCAAATATAATACATGATAAAATGGTGAAGATTGCATCAAAACAATTTTCATTATCCATTGTAATGCCAGCCTATGATGTAGCTACTCGACGGTATGCATGTGGACAACCAATAATTGGTTGCCACACAACACATTATGCTAGAATTTGCATGTGCTATGTGTCAATTTCTCCTTAAGTGTCCACATGAGAGTTGTGGTGAAAGGTTTAAATTCAATTAATGACATGAAAATTTTGTTTTTCTAAGTTGTCTCCAAAATACAAAGCAAAAGCAAGAAATAAGTCTATGGAAAGAGACATCCACTCTTGGATGGAGCTAAAAAATAGTGAGCTCTCTTGGATGAGATTGCAAAATAGTTTCATGTACAACCACATATTAAGTTTGAGAACATTTATTCATGCACATAAGATGAAAATTGTGACGTGCACCATCGTCTCACCATTGGTTGAGCTCGCCTTGATATTTAAGAAAAAAAATGCTCGCTAAAGTTAACACCACAAGAAATGGTTATATGTGTGGCTTGCCACGATTGGTGGCTTTTCATTCCAGAGACATGAAGATAAGGTCAAGCCACAATTAGTGTCTTTTGACTCGACAAAAAAGTGATTGATGTATCGCGAGAATCTTTGCCCTATGCAATCATAGGGCATTCAAATTGTTGAAAAATGCTTTTTGGTTTCCAAGGGAAGGCTCTAAATTGGGACCACAAAAAAGTGGGATGTCAAACTAACCAACTAGCCAACCTCATTGGGTCAATCGTTAAAAATTGAAAGAACAAAGATTGCATCCCAAAAAATCGAAAAAATAAAATAGAAATAATTTTAGTGCTCAAACTCAAATAAGCAGCTCCATTTTGCTCGTTTCACCTTATGCACACTTGGCAACTTCCTCAATGTCATCCATTCAAGTTTTCGCAAATTGTCACAATAGCTTACCACTATCGCGGCGATGATGCTGATTGGGGTTGTGTTATTCCCGAAAGATGCAAAATTTGCGGGTCTTGGGAGCAAATAGTCATATGGCCGTAGGGCCCAGCCCTGTTAGGGGAGCGAAAACGACGGGCCCACACCCAAAGAGGCTGGAAAGCCTGGCCGGCGGCTGCGGGTGCCCGGCCGGCCCGTTGTCGGCGGTAGTCTTGGTCCCCGCTATAACTTGGAGGGCCTGTCCTCTCTATTTGAGGTCCCCTCTCGGTCCCTGAGCCCCTCCCGCTCTACTCTCACCGTTGGATGATATCTTAAACACTCAGATCTTGACACGCGCTCGAAATCTAACGATGAATAGGAGTCCAGGTGTCAGCCCATCACGTGGCAGAGATCCGAACGGTCGCCTATTAAGGGCCTTCTCTCTCGAGCCTCCCCCCTCTCTCTCCTTGTCTCTCTGTGTCTCTCTCTCTCTCTCTCTCTCTCTCGCTCTTTCTTCGCAGAATTTCTCTCTCGCCATTTTCCTTTTCGAGCGATAGCGAGAGGGAGGGAAAGGGAGGGAGCATCAGGGAGGAGCCTAGGGAGGAGCGATGGACGCTAGTTATGGAGCTCGATCGAGCAATCGATTGATCGATCGCCTTTATTTTTTGAATGGTTTTGTAGGCTTGTAGGTTCTCGGGGATCATGCCTCCAGAAGCGCGACGATCCTTGGATGGGATTCGTTGACGTTAAGCTCAGTAGCTTTGCAAGTGGCGCTGTGTGTGTGTGTTCTTCATCATCGGCAGCATTGTACGCTGTTGCCAAGGATGAAGATCGGACGTACAGCGTAATTTAATGGCATTCTCAGGATGGGATGCATAGTTGCTGGCTTGCAGGTAAGGTTAGAGTGAGCTAACGGGCGGGCAGCGATGCAGTGCAGGCGGAGGCGGGATAAAGAGGCGGATCTGCAGTTAATGGAGGTGGTTATCCATATTTCATCCATCCCTTTCGAGTTAGGGCGCTCTGGGTGCCGCCCATATGTTTGCTCTTACGCATTGGATTGCTTGTGAGTCGCGTTTTTTATGTTTGCACCGGACCAGAAATAAAGAGGAGATTTAAGTTCGGTATTATCTTCCTTGCTGTTAATCTGGAGACTGTAATTGAAATGCAATTCTTCTGATGCAGCATTTTGGACGTCTCGCTTCGTTTGAGCTTGGAAAATTATATGTGGATGCTTATGTTCTTGTTTGCATAGCCATGTACCGTATCTTCTTTTTCCGCCATATTTCAGATGCTTGTCTTTCTAGAATCAATGCTGCCGTCTTCGCATGTCGTATTGCAGCGTTTTGTAGCTTTGTTATGTACTGGCCTATAGATTATTATGGACATTTATAAAGCTTGCAGCTTTTTGAGTTTTGTTATGTGCTGTTGTATAGATTACTATGGACATCAACAAAACTGTCATACTACATATGCTTGAAGCAGAATTTTCTTTCTTTCTTTTGATATTGACATATAATGTTTATGCCGGTCGACCAACCATCATCTTGCCTCCAGATAAGCTTATCTAGAATACATTTGTCCTAGTTTTCTTGATTGTTTTATAATTTCTTGGTTTTCTCTTGTTTCTGTAGGTAAACAGACCGACGTCTTACCAACCGCTATGAGGTTTGTAATCCTTGTGTAAGGGAAAACAAAAGAAAAAGTGTGGTGTATGGATGGATATTGGGGAATTGGGCCTGCATGTGTGCGAAGCGTCGGGTGTCGGAGCGAGTCTGTGGGTTGCTGGACAAGTAAAGACATGTTACGAGGTGCAAATCAGTCAGTGGATAAATGCTTCTGGCGGAAGGTTCATCAGCACGGAGGCACCTGGAGAGAATCCAGAAACAACGTTGAAGTTCAGCAAGAAGAATGCCCTATTCTAGGTTCTTGGGATGACGCGGGGAGAAGGGTACATGAAGAAGGAAGCCCATCAAACAGCTGGTATAAATCTACTCCTGTTGGAGGTTGGACATTGTCGCATACTTCGGCTTACAGGTCTTCGTGGGATATGGAGCAAGAGGCACACGAGACTCTACTGACTCCAACTTTGAAGGGAATACAGTTGAAATCTGAGCTTGTGGGAGGCCGCAGATCTGAAGCATCGCCTGATCAATGCTCTGGAATTTTCAGCATGGAGGATCATAGTAGTTATTTGCCGGATGACATGCTAGAAAAAATCTTTGCCATGCTTCCGCTGCTGAGTTTGTTTCGTTCAACAGTTGTCTGCAAAAGATGGAGACGAATTATCAGCTCTGAGAGCTTCATCATGGTGGCGTGCGCTCTATCTCGACCTCATAAACCGTGGTATCTCATGTATAGAGATTCAGAGCATTCCTTTGGCGTGTCTTACGACCCATCTTCGAAGAAGTGGCATCAATTTGCATTGCCCTCTTTTGATCCGCTTGCAAGCTTTGCCGCTTCTGCAAACGGGCTTGCTTGTTTCATGGACAAGACAAACTGTGATGTAATATATGTGTGCAACCCAATGACAAAGATGTGGAGGAAATTGCCAAAGCCTTCGTCTCCCTGGATCTCTGATTATTCTGCTGTGGATATGGCGGTCGATAGGGAGAATCACATGTACAAAGTTGTTGTTGCTAGATCCACGCCAGTTCCCGGTGACTACAGCCAGTGGGATCTATCAGTTGAGGTTTATGATTCTGTGTCTGATTGTTGGAACACATCAAACACAATGCTTCTGCAGGGACGGCGAGCAGGGGAGGAGAGCAAGATTTGCAAAGGCATTTTATACTGCGTGAGTCATTCCACGAGCACTGTAGCTGTCGGACACGAGGAGTCGAGGCACGGATTGATTGCTTACGATCTGTCACTGGGTAAATTTCATGACATAATATCAATGCCGTGCTCTCTCTCCTGCGCTAGGCTAGTGAGCTGCAGAGGTAAACTCATTATGGTGGGTGGCATCGGAGCCTATGACTTCATCAAGGGTGTAGGCATTTGGGTACTCGATAAAGAATGGAAGCAGATTGGAAGAATGCCGACGAAGCTGTTCCATGGTTTTGTAGGAGGTCTTGATGATGTTTTTTCATGTGGTGGGCATGGAGAGCTGATCTACATTCATAGTTATGGGAGCCCACAACTGTTGGTTTATGACTTGGCATCCGGAAGCTGGAACTGGGCAAGGACTTGCCCTGTACTCAAGCGCGATCCTCTTCACTTGTTCACTGGATTTTGCTTTGAACCCCGTCTCAATGTTACTGTTTGAGATATGGCATTTTGTACATGCCCATGTTGTCTGCTTTTGAGGCAATAGAAGGTTTTTTGTGCAGATTACTGCTTTGATTGTCTCTGTCTTGTTGAAGATTTTCTTAGTTTTCTTATTGTGCCGATGCTAGAACTACTATTTATCAGCCGGATCAGAGCCCATGAAAACCAAATTTCCAAGCTGTACGTGCGGTTCAAAATAGTAGTTTAATGGACAGAAAATCACTTGACAAGTAAAGATGGAGCGCATTCTTTTTTACCAATTATATTGCTGAGTGAGAGGGCAGTATTCTCACTTCAGACTGCATGGAGCTAACAACTTGCCTCTCAAGTTGAAGGCTCTTTTGTGTGTTCAAAAAGCAGTAAAAAGCTTTTGATTATGTATTGCTGACAGTTTTGTATATGAGTGAGACGTCACTCGCAAGTAATGCATTGAATCTCTTTTAAGTACACAAGCCATACGTTTTGAAAAATGCTTCTGAGCGACCCTCTTTCCGAGTGAAATCTGATATAAGATAGGTTGTGTTTACTTCCTTACAGGTTCTCTTATGCGTTAATAAGCACTTTGCAAACAACTTTTATTCCAATATTGTGTTCATTTTGCTGTAGGTTGCTGCATTGTATGTTATGTGCACATGACTATCTGACTATTTTTTTCATGTAAGGATTCTGATTATAGGTTCAAACCTCAGCATTGCCTTATAAGATGTATTCTCTCTGTCGAATTCAAATCTTGTTTAGTCTTGTAACATGTCAGATAGGTAAGACTAGGACATGGTCAAGGCAACTTTGTGAAGCCTATATTATTTAAATTACGGCTATTTTTATAAGATTTTCTACGCGAGATGATGGCGGACGTTGATTTTTTTTTGGCTGTAAGAAGATTTCCAGTTTTTGTTAAGTATTCGAGGGATGCTATCACTATCATGCCCTAAAATTACTTTGAGACTTGAGCCCCTAAAATTATTCAATGTAATGTTGGTGTGTGTGTGTATAAAGCTTAATCTAGTCATTTAAGACTTTAGGACTTCGTCGGCAGACTCCGTAGGGTTAAAGATGAGGTCTTTTTGCTTAGCCGAGGTTCTATCCTAGCCTGAATGTAAATAATATACATCATTGGCCTGTTTGTCATGTATCAACAAAAACCTGTACATATCTTCATATTTTCTAGTGGAGTGTGATGAATGATTCATTGGATGACCTGGGACTTTATGGTGGACAAAAAATTAGGGTCGCAGCGTTGTTTGTTAGTATTGGGTATAATGAACTGCCTTCCAAGTAACATGAGTATTAGGGGGCTTCCAAATCAAGAACGCATGTTGTGGATCTGAAAGCCTTGCGTTTTAGCCTTAATTTGATGTTGCAGGTCCAAATTGCAAAGGTCCGTTAAACCCAGAATGCAAACATCTATCAACAGTCCTTTTTCTCAGTTTGATAGCTAGAATTCGAAAGGTTTGGGTTATTGGCGGATTTAGATGAAGATACACTCTGTCTGTATATTCACAAGTTTACTGACCGAGTTCTTAATTTGGCTTTGGATCAATAATATGTAAGAACTCGTAGAAGATATTTTCTGTCAGATCTGCTTGCAGTTGCAGCAGAGTAGGTCCCTAGCATGCATGTACAGAGAAGTGTACGTTGCTCTGATTGTTAATGAGCTTTGCATTTAGCAGGTACATAGAAGTGTACATTCTTCTGATTATTCATGAACTTTGTAAAATTCAGGACGATTGTTCAACCTGGGCTTTCTATTCTACACTCAACTCCACATTTGTGAACGACTACTTTGACTACTTCTTCCATTCTGGAAGTTATAAAGTTCGGGTATTTGAAAGGAAATCATTAGTAGCGTTGTTAGTTTAGCAGCTTAGCTGATGAACCAGAGAAGTTGAGACATTCAGTTAGCTGGCAACAAATCTTGCTTCAAATACAAGCCTTAAGAGAAGAATGTTGGATATAAGAGGAGGTGCTCAATAATGTTGACAGGCTGAGTCATCTGTGTTGCATGCAATCTTGGAAAAGTTAGGAACATATAGCACATGCATATGCTTTTGTCAGGTAGCCTTCCAATCTCTTACATGCCCTGTTCAGACGAGATCTCAAATGAACTCAGTTTCCGGGATAGAATTCTACTTGCTCTTGCTTTTCTCGATGCTTAACAATGCTTGTGAACTAGCTAGCTAGTTCAAATGCCTTGACTGTAGATAAAAAATCTAATTCGGTAAGGTTTAGCACCAGTATATTACCCACAAAATGTGTGCGCATATTTTGTGCTCTGCAAGGAGTTATCAAGTGTGTTATCAGCAAGCTTGTCAGTGGGCAGTGAATTGGACTTTCTTCCATATTCCTATAGTAATCAGAAGTCTTGTGCAGTACTGTTGGAACAGCAGCTTCGGTGTTGCAGTTCACAGAATTGTCGGTGTAGAGTAGACTTTGAAGTACACCTTTTTGACTTCCTCCAACCAAAGCTTTTGTGCTTTATGGTTCTTGATCCCCATATATTGCACAACCTTTTCAAGCCCCCAAAGGGGAAAAAAAATACCCCCCCTGTTCCCCTCCCGTTGCAATTGCCCATGTCAATAGCTGTAGTCTGTAGTTCCAAAACACAAAGAGATAGTGGATGGAGCTGCCGATCAGAAACTCGAAACCTGCTATTGCCAATCCTCGTATCTTACTGGGACGGAGGGGATTACGCCCGGCACCGTGCATTGATCCCCACGTGTCCCAGGCGTAATCCGCTCCTACCGTTTTTTTTTTTTTTTAAAAAATTTTGGTTGCCCGGGTGCCATGTGTCCGGGCAACCAGAATTTATCCCATAAGTTTTCTTATGAAATTTTTCAAAGGCCATATATACCCAATGTTTCCCAGAGTCATACATGTGTGTGCCTGTGTGTGCTGATACCCGGCGCCAGTGCCTCCTGCCCGGCGCCACATGCGGCTGCCCAGCGCCCACCAGCGCCTACGCTTGCCTGGCGCCAGGCCCCGAGACTGCCCGGCGCCACATGCAATGTGCTCGCCGATATTTGTTTTCAACGAGCACTCTGAGCCCGCCAGACCGAGAAAAAATGGGTTGGGCAGCCCACTCCACGTGTCGCACAGGCACTGGAGCGGGCAGTACCCCCCCCCTCCCGTGCCAATAAGCGACTTCGATTGCCAATAGTCTCTCTAATAGGCAGTCTCCATGTATTGAAGATACAGTTTGGGGATGGATAGCTTGGTGTCAAGCAAAAATGTGAGAGCACTACTCCAGTAAGTTGTGAGTTGTTTATAGGACTTTCCTTTCTCTACTTGAGTAAGTTGTGAGTTGTTTATAGGACTTTCCTTTCTCTACTTGAGATCTAGACAAGAAAAAATCTCAATGTTTGTGCAATATGAACTTAGGATGAGCCAAAGAAGGATCAAACATAGATGTTCTTTTAACCTTTGGGAGAATTCAAAACTGCCAAGCAACAATCACAATACCCTCCATGCGGGTGATGTAGGGGTGTGACCCACCAACAAAAATCCTACTTTTATTTTTTGAAAAAAAATTCTCTACCAACATGTATATATTCAATTACTATCAATAAAATAGCCAAGCAAACTTCAAAGAGAAAGCAAACACCAACTCCACAAATTTAATTGGCATAATGAACAAGGAAAAGTGCATATATATAGCAGTAATTTTTGGAGGTTACTGCTTCATAGAGTGATGATCCTCATTATGAGATAAATGTTCCAACTCAGTCTAACTGCATGTTGCTAACATGGCGCTCACATTCATTACATGAATAGATAGAATGAAAAATTGTTAACTATGGCAATACATGGCACTCTCTCTTCTCTCCAAGAGTGTTGTCAAGTTGCAAATAGAGTATTTTGGAAAGATTATCACCAAACTCACAAATTATCTTTTGTATAATGGTGATTGTCAAATTTGGATTGTTTCAAACATTGGGATAATTAAAAAATACTTTTGACTCCAATGTGCTATTAATCACAAGTGCTCCAACGAGATGAACTTGAATAAAATTTGCCTCATTCAAATTTTTGGCACTCTAATGAAATGAGGTGACATCGCTTTTTTTTTATCCATGCCATTAATATCAAGGCCGAGATACTTTTGTGGACATTCCAAATATTTCTTTCAATATTTGACTATTTGAAGCGCTTTTGCGACATCCATTAAAAATACAATTAAGATATTCAATAAAAATATTATGATATCATAACATTGATGATTTTGAAATTTAACATAAAAATTTAAAAAACATAAAGTTTCAAAAGT
Organism: Diphasiastrum complanatum; assembly: GCA_029204225.1. Taxonomy (NCBI): domain Eukaryota; kingdom Viridiplantae; phylum Streptophyta; class Lycopodiopsida; order Lycopodiales; family Lycopodiaceae; genus Diphasiastrum; species Diphasiastrum complanatum. Next base: position 32,728,749 of record CM055101.1, read on the forward strand.
ATTGAAATTTAATTAGTTTTTACATTTCTCATCATTGGCCTTTGCAAGTTGTTTGGCAGGTTTTAACAACTCGCCAGTAGACCATACTATCATTCATGATTTTTTATAAATCTTCACCAAACCAAAATCTCTCTTCCAAATCCTAACAAAATATGAGTAACTTGAATAGGCAACATTTTTTGTCTTGGCAAACTCCTTGTAGATAAAAAAATATCTCCAATTTTGTAAAATTATCTGGCAAGTGAAAATATCATGAATTTGGTAATTTATCTCCGTGCACATAAATAAAATGCTTTAGCCAAGCCGTAGCATTCAAATCATCAAGAGAATCAGTTTGACCCTGCAAAGAGCCTTGTATCTTTGTAATGTTGGATCTTTTTGAAGCCGTGAATTTCCAATTGCATGAATCTTTGTAAGCTTTGCGACAAACCTCCATTGCATTTGGAAAATATGAATATGAGTTTTTGTCAGGTTTCACTGTTGCACACAAATAGTAATTATTCTCATCTTTGCTTCGCAAAAAAAAATTGGATATCAATTTCTCAATTTCTTTGATGCTTAATTATTGTAAGCAAGAGGATGAACAATAGATAATACATCATACCTTCTGAATCTCTTGACTTGTAATCAATTGTTTAGGGTTTAGAGTTTAGGGTTGTGTCACAAGAGTCATTTCTTGAAAGGTAGTTTATTGAGGAATTTCATATGATGTTGTCATACTGAGTTACAATTACAGGAATATAAGAAAAGAAAACTACTTGTCATCTTAAAAACATAGAAGTTTTGATTCTAATCCTATGAAGAGCATAGATGGAAATAAAAATATACATGTGAAAATTCAAACACCAAACCAATTTTCATGTTATGCTATGCTAGTCATGGAAGAGTTACACACCCTATGCCAACATCAATAGAAATAAACATTGAAGATTCAAAAAGAGCACATTCAACATAAAGTCAAAAATAAAAGAGATAATTTCAAGCTGCAAAGGTTGTTCCTTAAATGCTAGAGATACCCACGTACGGTTAGGATTAGGGTTAGGGTTAGGTCTTAGAAGTTAAAGATTTGTTTGATTGGTTTTGTTCGAATGGTTGGGTTAGGGTTGGTAAGGTCAGGTTGGTCTCCTTAGTCGGTAAAGTTGGTCGCGATATTCCATGATTGTTGAAGTTCGTCACCGCATTCGGTAGCGAAATCCGGATGAAAATGGGGCCTTTAAATTTACGGAGTTGAAAAAATTTTCTATGTAAGGACCCAAAGAATAGAACATGGCATCTCATTTGTCAATTTGCATTTACATTGCTATCAGAGCGATCCTTGCATCCATTCAACATTTCTCTATAATTGCGCGCGTAGTCCCTAGCCTTCCATTTCTCTTGAGGTGATATTTAGTACTTTTATTTTTTTGGAAAGTATTTTTCTAAACTCAACATAATAAAATAAATGCTAAATATTTTTATTTAGACATTTTGGTTTTTAAAATTTTTAAGCACCCACAAATTCATTATTTGTGCTATGCTAAGCATAGCATTAACACTTTGGTATGCTATGCTCAACATAGAAACTACTATTCTTATGCTAAGCATCACAAGTCATTCCATTTAACGAACCTTCAGTATGCTTAGCATAGAAACCCATCTCCTTCTCGTCCGTGTTCTATGTAGGGCATAACATCTCTTGGGACTCTAAGAGCATATGCTATGCTTAGCATAGAAGCCTAGTCTAGCTTACTTTCATTTCTATGCTCAACATAACAAGTCTTTCAATTTAACGAACCTTCACTATGCTCAACATAGGAACCCCTCTCCCTCTCGTCCGTGTTCTATACTGAGCATAACATCTTTCAGGATTCTACTAGCTTATGCTATGCTCATCATAGCAAATATCTACATGCTCCTACCATTGCTATGTTGAGCATAGGGAAAGGCATCCGCTCCCTGTTGTTCGTTATGCTAAGCATAGGAAATACACCATTTATCTCAATAGTTGTTATGCTCAGCATAGCTCTCAGATATTTTATGCATGTAGTGCTATACTGAGCATAGTGAAGAGTCTCAACAAATATGTTCTTCAATGCACCTCCTATTATATTTGGCTCAAACTACAGTATCACAGAGAGAGAATTACAAATTAGCACCAAAATGTTGTCTCTAAAGTCAAATTTTGTGTTAAAAATGTACATATCAAACATCATATTCAAAATATTTCTTAAGCAAAATTTTAATGAAATAACAATAATATTTGTCTTTTTTCTAGATTTAAATACTTGTTTTATTTCACAAAAGGTGCAAATAATGCTAAAATGGATGAATTATCCATCCACCTTGTTGAGAAAATTGGTAGAACAGACTCACAATTTCATGTTCAAGGAAGAGTTCTCAAAGATCAACTCTCTCTCTCTCTCTCTCTCTCTCTCTCTCTCTCTCTCTCTCTCTCTCTCTCTCTCTCTCTCTCTCTCTCTCTCTCTCTCTCTCTCTCTCTCTCTCTCTCTCTCTCTCTCTCTCTCTCTCTCTCTCTCTCTCTCTCTCTCTCTCTCTCTCTCTCTCTCTCTCTCTCTCTCTCTCTCTCTCTCCCCTAGATTCAAAAATGGAGAATTCTTCTTATTCGACTGAGGATTTCTTGCAGACTGATCAGAAAAGGAGAATTTCCATGCAATGTTCTTCGTTTTTGCAGTCAAATCAACTGAGAGCCGAATCAAGTGAGTACAACTAGCACATGCCTTGTACTTTTCTGGAATCAATATAGCCAATAACAAGTGTCCCGTTTTAATACTCAACCATGGAGGTATGTTATAATTAACGAGCACAACTGGCCATGTGGACCAAGTTGACGCTTGAACGCTAAAAGGATTTACGCCATCCATAGCAAGGCCAAATATCAAATTACGAGGTTCGTTTTTAAACTCGGGCCATTGGTTTTCAATATATTTCCATGCAGGTGAATCACTTGGTACTCGCATCACATCATCCGTAGATCGATTTTTGACATGCCAATCCATTAGTTGTGTCAAAGATTTACATCGAAATAAACGTTGCAATCGTGGGATAATTGGAAAATGTCGTAACACTTTTTGTGGCACTATATCCCCTTGTACGTCATCTCGAACACGTGAAGCGTTACACATTGGACATTGAAGCTTTTCTGAATGCTCACCTCTATATAGAACATGGTCTTCTGGACATTCATGTATTGTGTCGTAATCCATTCCAAGCACGGTCATCATCTTTCGTGCTTCTTTTCGTGTTTTAGGTATCACATTTTCTTTCAGAAGTATTCGATGCAACAACCTAAAAAAAGAGCAATGTGAGTTGTTAGAAAAGAAAAAAAATGAACTTAATGTAAATACGCTATAAAGTATAATAGTTGTGTTATGCGTTAAGTACCCGAATAAAGATGTCATGCTACGATCACTCCATTTGTATGTTGCTTGAAGGTTTGGAATAAGAATTGATGTAGCTAGTCTCGAAATGGATGCTCCAGGATATATAGGAGTGTCTGCCTCCTTGCGCAATAGAATCTTGTCTTCATCCATCTCAAATTGTTCGTGATCTCCGTTTTCATTAGAAGATGCATGCATATCATCATTCTCATTTGTTTCAAAGTAAGATTCAAACATGTTGTGCATTGCTTCATCATGTTGCACCTCATCATCATAATCATTAGAATCAAGTTGATTACTCTTTTTTCCAAATGTGTTTGCCTCTTCAATTTGTTTCATTCTTTGTTTTCTCATGTCTATCAAAACTTGACATTGATTGTAACTAAACACGGATGGATCAACTCCGTGGAATGGCATTCGATGTATTGGCTACACACACGAAACAAATTCCATAAGTGACATATATAGATTGACGAAGATTATAATAAAAAACAATCATATAAAGTTAACAAACCTCATCGTCTTCCAAATTCGATGGTTGACCTTCTTCTTTTCGTCCAAACTTCCACAAATGATTTTCAACAATGCGTCTTTCACGCATCTTTTGTCCATCACACTTGAGGCATGTGCACCATATTTCATTTTGAAAATAATTTCTCTACGAGAAACAAAAATCAAGTACATGTCACTTTAGCACAATAGTTTAACTTATGATAACAAAGTATTTATGAACAAGAAAACATGCAAATTTATTACTTACCCTGTTAACTTGAGTAGTGTCTTCATCGCTAGACTGATCTGAATGTAATTTATCTCGTTGTGATAAACTGCATATATGCACAAGTACAAAACACAAATAATATAAAATTATTGTATGATTCAAATGTTTTAATTTTTGGATAGTACTATTCTTATACGTTGTCGCTTATATGATTCTTTTGCATCTTGGTGCAGGTTCTAAACGCATATCTCTCTTCTTTTGTTATCATAGGTATGCAAGTCCCACTCCAATATGCATTAAAGTTCTGTAATCGATTTTCTTTTCTATTTCATTTCAATATATTAGGGTTTATTGTAATGTATTGTATGTTTATGAATGTAGTAATCATGTCGGGGTCAGGTAGTGGTGAAAGCTCGGGAGACTATTGTAGAAATTTATATGAATCATTAACTCCTTAGCAAAAAGCACAACTGCAAAGTATGCTTAACCGAGATGAGGATGGTCCCTCACAAGCAGCCGCGGCTCCCGCCCCCACCAAAGAGTCATCCACAAATCCTTATTACGACGTGGATCCTCAAGGTAATATAATTGTCAATAGAAAAGGGAGGGTGGTTTTGGACCGGCTCTATTCTTTATGCCAATGCCATTTTGGCGACAAATTGTTTAGTAAATGGTCCAAACAACCTGCCACTGATAAATGACAGGTTGTTGGTAACCTTCATGACGAATTCCAACAAGAAGAGGAATTCGAGGAGAAGGAAATTCATAAGCATATGAGCTTATGGATTAGGCATCGTCGTGATATGGCACGATGAGCTTATAGGGACGGGGAATCCAAGCCATCCTGGTGTTCAAGAAATGATTGGAACCATGTCAAAGTAGATGAACGAACTACAAAATTCAGAAAGATGTTGCGGCCGCTAGGATTTGCCAGTTAATCATTCTGATTATGCCGTGCTAGTTGTACTCACCTGATCCGGCTCTCAGCTGATTCGATTGCAAGAATGAAGAACGTTGTATGGAAATCCTCAGTTGAATAAGAAGAATTCTCCTTTTCTGAATCTGAGAGAGAGAGAGAGAGAGAGAGAGAGAGAGAGAGAGAGAGAGAGAGAGAGAGAGAGAGAGAGAGAGAGAGAGAGAGAGAGAGAGAGAGAGAGAGAGAGAGAGAGAGAGAGAGAGAGAGAGAGAGAGAGAGAGAGAGAGAGAGAGAGAGAGAGAGAGAGAGAGATATGGAAAGAGCAGGAAGGGAAGCAGCAAGCAGCGAGGCAGCACGGCCACCGAGTCTGAAGTGTGAGGGCAACAATGTAGGAGCGTGAGGGCTGTACGCTGCCACAAGAGTGAGTGAACAGGGGCATGTGAGGCGGCGGGCATCAATGACTATGCTACCCATGGGCAGTGTTCGAGAAACCTTTTTGATGTGAAAAAGTTCTTCGGTCTCTATTGAGTGACATGCTCTTATTTGCCGGTTTTTCCTTATAAAATCCAAGATTTATGATATAAAAAATCCTGTACAATTTCTGCCATGCCGGTTTTTGGAAAAAGATGCCGATTCCATTCTTGAACTATGTCGGCTTTCCCGAACACTGACCCATGGGAGAAAGAGAGAAAGGAGAGAGACTGCCATAGGGTGTTGTTAATCAACCTACTCTCTCTAGGTGTGACATGGGGAGAGTAGAGTGGGTTAACAACATCCTCACACTCTCTCTCTAAAATATCTTTTAAAATTCTATCCATTTGAAAACCAAGATGGTTTGGAAAATCATCTTAGGTGGCATCTTTTCGTCTGCCTGTAGGTTCCCGATCAAGGAGGAGGATGGTGCTTTGGATTTTTAGGTTGGATTTTGTAATAGAAAAGGACGTGGAAATGTGGACAGAAGAACTTTGCATGCGACTGAGGATCTTGAATGATCTCGGATCCCCGTGGGTGGGTGTGAGGCGGGATCAATCTGCCTTTTGCAAAATTGGATTCAAGCCTTGTAGATGGTTAGAAGGGCAAGTTAGGAGTTACCAAGTTGTTAACCTTAAGCAAATTATCTAAGGTAAATTGATATTGGATTTGGATTGACATATTGCAATACTATGCTATACCTCAACAAAGTATCAAGATGATCTTAATCATAGTCAGAATGATACCCCAACAAGCTGCCTACAAAGTATCTACTAAGTACCTTTTATTTCCTGATTCAAATTATAAACTTAATGTTGCAATACAAAGATTGATTGCCATGCTGAAATTTTAAAAGAGAAGAGGCCTTCCTCCAAATTTTACTTGCACATTGCTTGTTTGCTTGGGTAAATTTTTTTCACTCTTTTTTCGTATTCCAAACTGTTCCAAGGGTCAAGTATGATGAATGCCAATTGGGCTGCGAGTTTTAGATAGATCGAGCTTCTCAACCTCAATAAAGTTCTATATGAGGTTTTGCACTGGAATTTTAGTGGAAATTTTTGTAAGTGCTAATTGTTATTACTGTTAGTTCCATAACTCAATTCATGAGGTTACACCACAACCACTGAGAGAACTTCATGCTACTTTGGCCAAAGAAGGGGCAGTACGATGCAAAAATGTCTCTAGTTTGAAGACTCCACTAGTTAATACTCCCACTTTTGCAATAGTACACTTGCACCAACAGATCCAAAAATCTTTTGCAGATATTGCAGGAAGTGTGACCATTCAAAGAATGAATGTTTTTCACAAAATAATGATTTGAATACCGAAAATCAAAAACATGAACCGATAAGCCATGATATCATAAATGAAAAAGTACTTGAGTCTAGACAAAATTTGAGTCAACCCCAAATAGATCGTAGCATGATCTCTCAAGGTGATGTGATTAGAATGGAACTAGAGAAACCCCCGATAAACTTGGCAGAAACACTCATAGAGAAGAAAGAGTTGAGGGAAATCCAAGATAGGGTACGGACAAACATATCTAATGAAGAGTGTGAGGGAGCAAGTAAGCGGCTGGTAGACTCCAATGACACTAGACCTAGAATGGATCATCCTCGATGACTATTGTTGGAATAGAAGAACCTATACCCCTGATCGGAGGTCTTTTAGATGAAGAGATCAAGGGGTGCTATCTGAAACATTCAAATGGGATAAGGGAATGGTGGATTATGATGCTAACTCTAATACTGATGAGGAAGGGTCTGAGTACATGGAAGTTACTAAATTACAATATTATCATGGAATGAGAAACATGACCTTTCAGATGAATGATGTAGATGAAACTATGTTTCCTATTCTAGATGAGATTTTAGAAGAGGATGATGAGCCCTATGGTATAGGAAAAATATTTGGAATGGAAGATGAGAGTCCTTTACCTCTATCTTTAGAGCTAGATGATGAACAAACCCATAAAGATACATATCAACAAGAAGTTTTGGGATGGGATCCACACCTTTTGTCCACCTATGAAATTTCTTGCATATCTGAAAGAGATAAGAGGGAAGAAACTTGCTTAACTATTAATATTGGAACAAATGATGAATACCCAGATGATAAGGTACATTATGGGTGAAAACTTTTATGGATGAAGAGCCCCTCACCTCTGAGTTTGCCTAGGAGAAAAGAGGGGGTAGGATCTAACTGCCTATAAACTTTATGTTCTATTCAATTTTCTTAACCTTGTTTTGTGCTCTGTTTCTTAATGAAAGAAAAAAAAAAAAGAGAAAGAAAAGAAAATTTAAAAAAAAAATAGATGCAACTTTGAATTTATATGCATGTGTAGAATTTTGAAATGCTTATACATTCGGGATTAAGATTGCTCCTAAGATCTTGGTGAATCTGATGATTTATTTTCTTAAGTAAGAAGCAAAACACTACTCACACACCTCCACATATGCATCATCTTAGACACAAAATGGTTGACAACATCTGATGCAATTCTGACAATTGCATCCATATCCCTTGCACTTTGCGTTACATTGAGAATGGCATATCTATTACATTGTCTGAAAGGGCATGAGTGCATGATTTAGGAGCATGGGGTGGTTCAGAGAGGAAAAATGGGGACACAGGAAACATTACAAGTGGGATAGGTGAGTGATATATAAACTTGTGTGTGTGTGTGTGTGTGTGTGTTTTAAAAAAAATGTTTTGTTTTGAAAACTATGTCCTAGTTATGACTGTTTAGGAAAGAATTATCACTTGAGAAAAAGAGGAGGTGCATGGTTGTGGTGACATTGGTTCTGGATAGAAGAGAAAAATCAGGATAGGAAAACGTTTTGAAACTTCACTACATTGAAGAATTCTTGGGAAAACTGCATATCAAAATCACATCTATGAGAGTGAATATATAAGACTTTGAGGACCTTTGGGGAAATACATAAACAAAGAGAATGCATTCATTTGCACTTTCCAACGACACCTCTAGACATTTATCAAAATCAATTGCATCCATTATTCACTACCTTATAAAGAGATTGCATTAGTATATCCCTGACATGCTTGGATCTGAGATGGGCATATAGTAATCTGTTGGGAGTGGGAGCATAAGCCAATCTAGGTACATGAGATGGATGAGATGCATGGGATTAATCGATGGCCTTGGATTTTGTTGCTGAGAACCAGACTCCATGCCCAATGGATAAGGCAATTATTAACCAGTGTTTCCAAACTACATTACCACAAAGTTCACTATGAGCAGTTAACATCACACAATGGAGTGTATGACCTTGCATAGGTCAGTAAAAATAAAAGTTTGTTGACTCTGGGTCCATTATGTGGGAACCACATCCCTAGTGGAAGTCGTCAAAGTGTTAAGCCATTTTCTTTAGCACACAAAATCGAGCTAAATTTCAAAGTTTCAATTTAGGCAAAGAAAAAACCTCATTCTATGTGATATTGGGACCGAAGGACAAAACCATGAAAGACAAAGTGCAGCCTTCCAAAGACAACAATAGTTCTAAAAGGGTGTGACTCACCGCAAGTACTATGGGACAAAACTTGACAAAATGAAAAGAGAGAAAGAAAGAAAAATGAGAGTCTCTCCTTCCTTGTATAAAAGACAAGAGGAGACCCCGACCTTAAAGTCCCTTGACCAAAGTACAAGGGGTCTTGCCCTTCTAAAAGAGAATAGAAAATTAAAAAATGGGCAAGTCAACTCTTCACCATCCTTCACAAAATGCAAAGTCTAAACATAGTCCAATGGCATGCAAGGGCCCCATGAACACTTAATTGGAAATAAAGGATAGATGACAAAAGCACATGGGTAGTGAGCAAAAGGTCTTTATGGTGTGATTATGAGATAACTACCACTTTGGGTTCATTCCAAGGTGGCAAACCCTCCCCACCTCCTATAAATACTTGGAGATTTTCCTTATTGTAGAGCTTAGTTTTTTGAGAGATTACAAGTGGTTGACCATTTCATCATTCAATCAACAAGAGAGATTTGATCATGAGTTATGAGTTCCTCATTGGTTGTCATGTTAGGTGTGAATGGTTGTTTGATCGGAGAGTCCAAAGATACACTATCCTCACTGCCAGAGAGGCCATCGTTGAGCTAACTACACCTCTTCTGAACAGACATTGTTTCTATCTTGAAAGCATAAAGATGCCATTGGTGCATGAGCTGAGAAAGCTTCAGATGATATAGGTTCCCTTTCCTTCTGCCTTGAGCGATGAGAGTACTGGTACTAGCATCAATCACATTGCATGCTTCGTCAAAAAATGTCACACGCATCCCTGCATCTGTTATCCTTGCTACAGAGAGCAAGTCTTGTTGCAGAGTAGGCACGAATAGAACGTCTTCGAGTCATCTATCTCTGCCATTTGTGTTGAGCCATAGTGAACCAATATCGTTCACTTGATGTCTAGATCCATCTCCAAGGACTATGAATCTTGAGGGATCTGCACTTCTGAAATCAGACATGATTCGTCTTGACGTCACAAAGTGTGAGGTGGCTTCTGAATCTAGGATCACCTCATGTGTGTCAGATGTTGATGCTGCACACACGTCTTCACATATATAGGTGGTCGAACAATTTCTGTTCGTTCTTTCTTCGTCCATTTTCAAGCTCTCAAGCTTCTCGACATAGGATGAACTATTGCTGTTCTCCTATCTATTCTGCGCTAACTTGGTTCTCGGGTTCTGGCGACAATCCTTGGCTGCGTGACCCTTCTTGTGGCAAGGTATACACTCAATCTTGGGATTGAACCAGCAGGTATCTACTGTAGGGCTGTCTCTTCTGCATCTCACACAAGTTTTCTTGTCTGCACCTTGTTGTTTCGACCTCCCTTTGCTCTTCCAGTTGCCTTTGCTTGTTCCCTCTGCTTGTTGGTCATGATCCTGCCTCTGATTGGACTCCCTCTTAGGCTTAAATTGCTTCTTTGATTTTTCTTTGTTGCTGTAGAGGGCCTGGTCAGGACCATCCTTGTGATCAAGATGTTCTCTGGCCTCGACTTCCTCTCGAATCTCGACAATCGCCTTTTCGAGGTTCATGGCGGGATCTTTCGCGAGCAGGGTTCTTGTCATCTGGAATGATCTGGATAAGGCTCTCAACAGGTACGTGAGCTGCTTCTCAGTTGACACAACGTTCTCTGCTCCAGAGTTATGTAATGACAGAAATAGATCCTTCATCTTTCTTACAAAAGAAGTGAGATCTTTTCCATCCCACTGCAAATTCGTCAGTTGATCTTCCAGCATCATGATCTGACTTCTTGATTTCGTCTGAAATTTGGTGAGTAATGCATCCCACATCTCCTTAGCTTTGGAGAGTGTAGCCAAGTCAAGTGTGAGACTATCTTGGATGGAAGATGATAGCAAGGCTACTGCCTTGTCGTTTTTCTCCCTCCATTTGCGTAGCTCTTTGCCTGTTGTCGTAGGCATTTCTTCTATGCCATCCACCCAGGGGAATAGTCTTGCACCCTTGAGTATCAAAGATGTCTTAACTTTCCAGGCTAGAAAGTTAGATCATGAGGAATCAAGTATTGTGCAGATCTGGCTCTGCATGCTGTTGATTGAAGCCATTGCTTGTTGGAGTTTGTTCCCTTGTTAATATTGTTTGTTTGAATGCCTGGCCTCCTGGATCTACTAGCTTCTTGGTTATGTCAGAATATGACAGGATGACCGGCTCTGATACCACTGACGAGAATCAAAATTCGGGTATCGCGATTTGGATTTCGTAGTCGTGAAGCCTTCGTGAAGGAACCACGATCCTTTATTCCGATTCGGATGGAGTTTAGATGCGATCGCTGGACACTGCCAACTGAATCACTCTGACAATCCTTTAGAATATAGTCAGGCTCTGCTGATCTACGTTTATAAAATCAATGCAGCATTCAACATAGTTTCAACCAAGGTGCGGAATTAAAATGAAAAACTCAGACACACGATTAACAACAGAAGCATTTGCATACGAGATTAGACACAACAAGAGAAATTATCTATATTGAACTTCCTTTGCTTTCTTCAAGCACTGCATGCAAATCCACATAGTGCATTGGCATGAGAGAAACACGGTTTTCTCACGAGTAATCGTCTCGCTTTACTAGTGGACAGTTAGATCTTTATGGATCCTGATCACAGAGCTCGTCTCGCATGCAGGTGGACTTGTTGTCTGTATTTTGTCTTGATTTCTTACTAGCATCAGACTATTACATTATACTGTATAGGTATTCTGTTGATCTATATGTCAAGTATCATCCAGTAAGTATGGTCGCTATGCGAATCTAAGATTAGAGTGATTAAACATCTACAACTAATCAGGGAATTACAAGAGTGGCAGATTAGCCACGACCTAAAATGTATATTTTGACGTCATACCATCAGATCAGATATATGTACTTCTGGGTAGTTGCATGATCTTGCTGATACTCTTTGGAGCATGCAGGCAGGAGAAGATTTCGTTTTTGTCGTTGGTTTCATTTTGGTCATTTGCCTTCTCTCGTATTGGACCGCAAAAGATTCTCGTTCATGAATCTTTCGTGTTCGCGAATCGTTCGTCTTCAACTGCTTTGACTTTCGTGTTTGCAAACTGTTCGTCTTCGTCTGCTTTGACTTTCGTGTTCACGAAACTTTTCGTGCATCGTGTCTCCAGATCTTCGAGTTCGCGAATGTCTTCGTCGGGCTGAGGGCTGAAAGCTAGCAAGGCTTTGTAATTAGAAACGTTTTGTTTCTTCAATTTTTTCGGTTGCAAATTTAATATTCTTGTCAAAGGTTTAAGAGATCATTGTCTCTATACTTCAAAGATTGATTATGCTTTAATTCTTTCATCAAGAAAAAAAGTAATGTGTCCTTTTAATTTGATCCAACTATGGCACAACCATTTTGGTCATCTCATTTCTATGCATCATACTAATTTAGTTCATGGAATGTCCATGTCTATTACTTCTTCTTCCAAGCATTTTGTTTTTGATAAAACGCTATTTCACAAATGAACTGCCCAAAGTACAAAGACATTCTTGACCTAATCCACTGCGGCTTGTTAGGTCATGCGTAGAATCCCTCAAATGATGGTGCCCTATAATCCATCACCTTTGTTGAAGATCTAAAGTTATCCATGTCAAGTGCTAAAAAGTGTTGAAAATAATTGAAAGGTGCTTAAAAGTTACAGCTCTTTTGGAGGTGCTTTTTACAACCATTTCTTTGGCTATCTACTTTCAAAAATCCTTTATGACCGTAGAAACATGTCTATAAAATTAAATTGAATTTGGAGTTCTATAGAGATATATATGTGCACCTAAAGTTACCCATGTGAAGTGCTGAAAAGTGCTAAAAATTGAAGCTTTTTGGGAGAAACCATTAAATGAGAGAAAAAAAAAATTAAGTCTTTCGATAACACAATGAAGAGTCAAGTCTAGTTCCACATACAATTGAAAAATTGAAATTTTCAATCATCTGATGGCATGTTATGTCTCATCAATTGACCAAGGGTTTTATGCGCACTTTGTGCTGAAAATAACTCTAGTGGTAAGGCACAATCCTCATATTCCAAGAACAAAAGGTATGCATTCATGCAAATTGATCTTACTCACTAAATGCTACCAGGTCATATGCATTATCAAACACAATTAAGATTTGACCACTTATATATATATATTTTAAGCCTATCCTATTTTTTTAAAAAAAAAAATTGTTTTGTCAACCAACATAGACAACTATGCCAGTACAGTTTGATTATTATTTTCTCTCGTAGTGTTGTCAAGCTGCAAGTAAAGTATATCTAGAAGAGTCTCACCAAATTCATATAATATTTATGTGCAATAATAATTGTCAAATTTGGATCATTTCTAATATTAGGATAATTCAAAATAATTTTAGATTCCAAAGTGGCATTAAACACAAGTGCTCCAACCAAATGAAATTGGTCTCATTGAAATTGCTTTTGCAACATCCACTAAAAACTACAAGTCAAATTAGTTAAAACAAAATGCTATCTTTAAATATTTTGTAACTAAGTATAAGAATTATAAAATAATCAAAATCACTTGCTTCAATTAAGTTTTTACCTTTGTCATCTAAAGTCTTTGCAAGTTGTTTGCCAGATTTTGAAAGTTCACAAGTTAAATAGACCGTCATTCGTGATTTCTTAGGAATCTTCACTAGACCAAGGTCTCTCTTCCAAATCTTGAGAAAAGAATTTGGCAATTTCTCTCCATGTACATCTATGAAATGCTTTAACCAAGTAGTTGCATTCAAAGCATTTGGGTATATTGTTTGTCCTTGCAAAAAGCCTTGTAAGTCGGGTCTTTTTGCAATCTTACATGCATTATCTGAAGTCTAGAGTTTCCAACTGCATGAACGACCTTGTAAGCCTTACAACAAACTTCTGTTGTGTGCAAAAAATAGAAATAACAACTTTTGTCTAGCCTAATGGTTACACATAAATAATAATTGTTTTCATCTTTGGTCCCTAGTGAAAAAATTTGATCGCAATTTTTCAATTTTCTTGAAACTCGATTTCTACAAGCAAGAGGATGACCAACAAATCTTTTTTCGTACCTTACGAATCTCAGGTCTGGCAAGTAATTGCTCTTGACAATCCATTAAAAGTGGCTTAGACTAAAAGTCTCTTTTATATTTTCTCTTTGTTTTTTGTTCTACTCTGTACAATGACTATGTGGTTTTACGATTGTTGGCATTGATCAAAAACCACTTGCTTCACAAAACGTTTAAAAAGAGTCATGTTCTCTAACTTTAGTGTCGACATCTTGATCCTCACTTATTTCGACAAGTTGAACATCGTCAAAGCTCTTGTAAACTACACCAAATATAACTTTCTTAGACTTAGACTAACAAGAAGGTCTTTTTAGATTTAAAAAAAAATTGTCTCGTCGAAGATCAATTGGTTTGCAAAAAATTGTAGATTTGCTAGAATCAGTGACGGAGTGCGTCTCTTCTTTTTAATCCACATGTTTCATATTCAAACTCTAGTAAACAATGTTCAATCTCTTTTGCTCCAATAATCATATCTAGCAACCACCAACCCCAGTAACATTTTGTGTTACTAAAGTTAATTCCTAAAAAAAACTATTACTAGAGAAATTTTAGATCAAGAACAAGTATAAGATATAGATGCCACCTCATTGAATGTAACAAAATGAGAATCACCAAGAGTGTTCTCATGAAAAACAAATACATTATGAATTGTAGAAAATGAACTCTCACTTATTTCTGAGTATTGTTCCACAACCAAAGAGATGTTAGAAGAAGAGTCGCTAGACATTGTAATTTCAAAAAAAATACAATTTAACTAGCTATGTCAAGCATAGGAACCTAACAATAGTATAACAAACTTTTCTAACTACATGGAAAAAAGAGTCAAAAACTAAACTAGTTGACATGCTTGGAATGGGACATATCGAAATGCTATGCAAAATTCAATAGGATGAAACAAACAATACAATAGAGAGCGTAAAAAATAAAACGTTTGGATTCAAGTTTGGGCTAGGGCTAGAATAAGTAGTAGTCCATGATTGTGGGGGTGTTTACATCATGGCATTCATCGAGATTCCTCAGTAAAATTGATTTTTCAAAATTTTGAAGCATCGTTGACGCGGACGAGGACGTCGTTGATTCTCTCACTTCGCATTTTATGTGAAGTGGTTTTCTCTCACTTCACAAATTTTGGGAAGTGACTGGGAACGTTCCTCGTTCAAAATAGACTAACTTCGGCATTTTCTCTCTCTCGGGATTTTGCAAAAAAGCCGAAGGTGCCCTTAAAAAGGCGAAGGTGCCCTTGAAACAGTTTAACTTATGAAAATAGATGACCTTCGGGAATTTTCTCTCTCGAAAAAATGCGAAAAAGCCGAAGGTGTTAAAAACAGTTAAACTTTTGAACTGCACAAGTTAAACTTTTGAACTATGCAAAGTGTCGCATTTCTGGGAAATGCGAAAAAGCCGAAGCTGTTGAAAACATAGTTTATTTCTGCAGACTGTCGCGACACTTAGTGTATTTCTGCAGACTGTTGTGACACTTAGTGTATTTCTGCAGACTGTTGAAAAAGTAATGTAAATCTGTAGACTTGTTCTAAATGCTAGTTCTTGGAAGTCCTTGAAGATGGCCAAGTTTTCAATGATTTCAAGTAATTGAACTTAACATCTGAACTTGAAATTATGACAAGATTGGTTACCCTTTGCTGGAGATCAGTCGGAAGCCCATTGTAGACGTTCTTCAAATAAATTGGTTGTCTAAGTTTGTGATTCCTGCAGGTATCAGATGAGCAGACGTAGAACAAAAGTTAGTTTCACCTGACCCTAGATCAATGATCAATAAACATGCATGAAGAATCATGAAATAGAAATTAGTCATTCACCAAGGAGGAAACTGTGGGCTTAATTTCCAACATGTATCCCGTTCTCCAACAATCACTCTCTCATCCTCCTCTAAGTCGACTTCTGAGACCACATCAAGGGCCTCCCGAGATGTACAAGGCCCGACGGGACAAGTTCGTAAAACAACTTAGCTCCCCCGTCACTGCGTACAACCTTGTTGAGAATCTCATTCCTGCTAAACCCATCACGCTCATGCCATCTTCACCAGATCACACTCCACTTGACCTTTTTGAAACTAACACTACACTGGAGGGTTTGACGACCCCCAGGCTGATCTACCAGACCATAGAAGATTTTCACCATGACCTGTTGGTTTCGATGTGGGTGAAGCTGAGACCTCAACAAGTGAAAGGGCTAGATAAGAAGATAAAGGTGCCAAGGCGTTGGATGAATATTTGACAAAGCTACAACAAAAGCCAAAGGCAACCCCACCAATAGAGCCAAGACCCCAGATGGCCGATACACGTGAATCGGAAAGATTTGAGAGGAAATACCTCAGAAGCATGAGGGGCAGAAATGACGATATCGACCAGAGCCATTATTCCACGAGGGCCGAAATCATTGCTGCCCTACAGCCACAACCAGAATGGCAAAACAAGGTCTCGAAGGATAGCAGCAGATTGCAAGAGTATCTAAGGTCACCATCTTGGAAGAGGGTTGACCCCTTCTACATGCCAATCAAAAGAAGAAATTCGTGGCCGATGGAATGACCGCAAAGAAAAGATATCAACTGACTGATTATTCTAGGGGTTTCAGAAAGTTCAACAATTGATGATCTGAGGCTACAATTGCCAGACTTTGGCCATAAATATAAGTCTAGTGATGACTTGTGCATACGAGAAAGTCCTGAGTATTGTTGATCCATAGCATTTCTTAGGATTCAAGAATGCTTTTGGTATTGAGGCCTAGATCCTATTAAGATCAATTCCAACATAGCCCTCCAGTCAGACGACCACCAAATGATGGCCCGACTCTATTATAGAGCGGCGTTCATGTCGTCTCGCTATTCATGATGGTGGAAGACTGGCAAAAATTTGGATTCATCCAGAAGGTGTGAGACTACCTGGAGCCACTACCATTCGGAAATGAATTACGTTTCCAAGTATTTGAAGCCTTGGAAAAGAAAATGAGTATGAGAAAACAGTTTGTGAGACGTCAAGACAAGCTGGACATGCATGAGGTTCTCAAATACGTTGGAATGTAAAGAGCCGTTGAGAGATCTCAATTTTGTGAGACAATTTTGTAGGGAATAAATACTTGGTTTTATGCAAACGAAAGAAGATCCACACTTTTCCAAGTGCCAAAGCAAAAGCGATGTCATTCAATATGTGTTACAGTGGGTCCTGCAACAGATTAGGGGAGGATGATGTTGGCAGATTCTAAGGAATCCCCAAGATGTCGAGCCAAAGCTATTCTAAGAGCACTTCTCAATCTAGATCGAGGAGGTCCTTGAGGAAGAAGAGAAGGACGAGAATGAGAGCCAAGCATGAGAGCCAAGAAATACTAGTTAGGATAACAGTTCGAAATCATGTGAGCCTCATGGTAAATCCTAAGTGAAGGAATGACCATGTAGGAGCTAGTATATGTAGGCATTTGTAATGAATGTGATAGACCCCTCTTAAATAAAATAGAGTGAGCCACCTTTTGATGGTGACCTCTAGTGGAGGAACTAATTTCACTTGTAATTTGTAAATTGTGGAATTGCCACTTAGGCTCCACATAGGTAGCTCATTGGCTTATTTAAGAGCCCCCCTCTCTTGTGAGGGAGCTTTACTTCTAATGTCATTCTCTTGAATTGAATAGAGAAGATCCTCCACAAGTTTTGGCATTCTTGAAGCTCCTTGTTCATAATGGCTTTCCTGAGTGATTCTATTATGAGCTTGCACATCCATCTTTGTGTGGATGTGGAATAAGAGTAGATTTCTTGCTTTCTTGCTCTAGATTAGAATCAAGATTTCAAATAAACTAGACAGGCTGAAGTAGTGGCATAGATTTTGCATATTCTTTTACTCTTCAGTTCGTTCTTGAGAAGTTTAGAAATCAAGAAATGAGTATTTCTTGATCCTTGCACTTGTAATGCTTGTTAGTTAGTTTCTTGTTCTCTTGATTTTCATTTCTGTCAATACATTACATTAATCTGAGATTCTTGAACGGTTTTCCAGTCGTTTTACAATAGATAGAAGTTAGGGCTGTATGGAGTTCATCTGAGTTGGTTGCTGAGAATGTTCTTGGCTTGCATGTTTCTTGATTTTGTGAGTGCTTCTGGAGTGAACGAGACCAAAGAATCCATTTACAGGCTGGATTTAAAACCTATACTATAATGAGAATTAGATCTTTCTACCTGATCTAGACAATGTGCTAAGAAGATAACATAAAGAACGCCCAATAATCTGGTAACAAGCATAAACAACTTGAAACCAGAGAAAAAAACCATAAAGCCACATTTCACAGATCCTCAGTGATAGAATCTATGAACATTTGGCGCCATTACCACTAGTGCACACACACAAACCAATTGAAAATGCCTTCTCTGTGCATCCCACACGGTTCTTGAGACTTCACGCTCCACTTTCTCAACCGAGCCTGTCACTCTGGTCTCGATCGACTCTCTGGCTTGGCCCTTGATCAAGTCTTCAAGCTCCACACCTGGCCGAGTCCACGCACTTCCTCACTGGACCGAGCCGACTCCCAACTATCACCTCAACCGAGCCCTGCATTTGAACTCTCAACTGACTCTTACTCTCACGTCTCGACCAAGTCTTGACGAGTCTTGACTTACAGTCTCGACCGAGTCTTGACTTAATGTCTCGACCGAGTCCCGACATTGTCTCTTAACCGAACCAACCGGCCTGAGTCCCGACATCAGATCTCGACTAAGTCCTCTTAGTCAGATCTTGACCAATGAGTCCTCTCGGCTAGATCTCAACCGAGTCTTTTCAGTCCCCGATTTCGATCGAGTCATCTCAGTCCCAAGTCTTCTCAGTCCGATCTTGACCAAGTCATCTCAGTCAAAATCTTGACCGAGTCATCTCAATCCAATCTAGACCGAGTCCTCTCAAACAGATCATGACCAAGTCTTTTCAGTCCGATCACGACCGAGTCATCTCAGTCCTCTCAGCCATATCACGACCGAGTCTTCTCAGTCCCCCAATCTCGACCGAGTCCAGACCCTCAAATCTCAACCAAGTCATTGCATTGACACTCTCGCATGAAATCACAGGTCCATGAGCCATCCATGAACCCATTTGAGAGATGGGAATCTACCAGAGCCGAAATCTCATATGACCGACCACATTTTTATGCTGCCGAGTCTTCTCACACAAGAGCTCACCTAAATGGGACTTTTGCCAACCACGGACCTCGTACTGAAAAACGTACACTGAAGCTAAATCTCCCTAAGTACGATGGAAACTCAGACCCTCAGAGATTTTTACAAGTCTTTGAAAATGCTTGCGACCTATATGTTGAGACATCTCACGAGGCCATGGTCCAACTTTTCTCGATGACCATGATAGGTCGCACACGTGAATGGTTTTTCAACCTGGATTGTGAAGATAAACTTGATTGGTCTATCTTGAAAGAGTCCTTCATCAAATGTTTCAAACCATTTTATTTGATTGAAAGTCCCTTTGTCAAACTGAGTAATATCAAGATGGAAAAGGATAAAAAAGTACACGACTACATTGAGCGATTCAAACGTCTCAAGGGTCAAGTACAAGAGCAACCTACCAAGAATATGCTCATCATCTGGTTCTTAGTCGAACTTCCCAAATGGATTAGACGTGAGCTCAGATCTAACGATGAATACATGTCCTTAAAGATAGTAATGTCTGATGTCATCCGCGAAGAAGATGAAGGATTGGATGTTGAGGATTCAAGAGAACGGAGAGCACATCGTGCTGTCCACGAATCAAAGCCGACCGAGGACCACTTAGGATCATCTTTGGATCGCAAATGGAATTGCTAAATCAGCAACACCAAATGCAGATGGACAAACTCACCAAAGAGTTTCAAAACACATTGAAGTCTATCCAAATATCCATGCCTGGTCAGCTACCCCTTGGTCAGGTACACCATAGATGAGAAAACACCTGGTGCCATTGCCAAGGTGCACACACAGGAAATGAATGCCCATCCTATCAACCAGTTTCAAACAATTCCCTGATCAAATGTGAAATCTATGATTTCATGGGCCATACATCCTTCTATTGCTACTACAATCCACGATACAACCATCGAGAACAAATAGGAGAACACGATCAGCCTCCTAGGCCCCAATTTGTTTCCAGACCTCCACAAATGCAATATGAACAATGAAGCACTCCATCGGCTCAAATCCAAGAGCTACCAAGGCAAAACCAACAACAATACCCGCCTCAATTAGCGCTCCTAGGTCCGCCTCCAAGGGGACCTCCAGAGAGAGGAACTCAACAAAATCGACCTCCTAAAGCACCTGTTCAAACACACTTTGTTGATAATTCCTCTGACACTCATACTATGCAGACAACACATCCACCTCTAGAAGTTACGCACATTACCATGAAGATCCCTCATGTTCCTGTCAAGGAAATGAGTATCCAAACAAGTTTGAAACTCCAGAACTGCTAGCCATCCAAGACGACTACGTAGTCACCCAAGGGCCAATGAGCAACAGATATTTCATCTGTGGCAAAATCGGTCATTTCATGGTTGATTGTCAAGTCAAAAACCAATACCATGCCGAATGTCCAGAATGTGTATGCAAACATAGCTTTAAGGATTGCCCCAAGCAACCTAACAAGATCCTACCTGCAAGACACGTATGTCACGAACCCGTTAGGGTCATGACCAGAGCACAACACAATGCTCACCAGCAGCAACACCCAATAGATACACATGTTGATAGAGGAAGTTCCAACACAACTTCCACAATCCCCAAAGATTACCTTGATTCATTAGTGGAAAGGCGATACCATGAATTTAGAGATGTCTATTTTGACGTACATAAGATCAGACTTCTCTTCTGTAACTTCATTAGTTACTACTTTTAAAGGAAAAATCTCTTGTGCAACTGTTTTTTTTTTTGTAAGCAGTTAAGGGAAACCATCTGCGAGGGAAACCATCTGCGCTAGCGTAGATGGTTTTTCATCCCTCACTTGTCACAAAATACAACGAGGTGCAATCAGAAAATAGCATCTAAATGTGATGGGAAACCATCTGCACCAACGGAGATGGTTTCCCAGCCCTCGCTTTCTCACAAAAAACATGATTTGCTACCTAAAACCAGTATCCAAACGAGATGGGAAGCCATCTGCGATCTGGGTTTCCCGTCCATCGGTGTTCACAAAAAAGGATCAAAAATTTAAAAAACGTGATCAACGCAACCCTCTTATTTGATTAAGTACCTGCAAAACAAGTGTTCTAGAATCTGTCACGCTCATGAATCCGTCAACTCCAAGAATGTCTGCTGACGCTCGTCAATGCTACAAATCCTAGAATGTCAATTCTTCGAATTCCAGGGACAATGGAGGTCACTGATCGTAGGGGGATGATGAAGATCGTTGATCGTAGGGGATGGTCGTTGATCGAAGGAGGTAAAGGTCGATGGTGGCAGTCTGGAGAGGAGGTACATGGTCGATGGAAGGCATTGTTTTTAGAGCCGTTACAAACAGGGCCCAAGCTGTAGGTAGTACGCTTCCAGCCGTTTTGAATTTTTTATGCATATATTGCGTGTACAAGTCTTGGGACCTGGTGCACAAGTCTATTTCATACGTTATGCTCCAAGATATTATTTGGACTCTTCAATTCGGCGTTTTCTGCTTTTGACGAGAGGACGTGAAGGATTCTACTACTCGGGGCAAACGAAGTACATCCGTGACCCACCTTCCGTTTTTGGTGTTTTGTGTGACGGTCCACTTACAGTGTCCACTTTTTTTAGAGTGTCTACTTTTTCTAGAATGTCGAACTTTTTATTTTTTGCATTTGAGTTTGAATTCAAACATTCTTTTATTGCGACTTGTATTTAGCATCTCTTTTTAGTGTTAGTACAATACCACATGCAATTTTTTCATATGATCTTACATGATCAAAACATAAGATGAGTTTAACTAGGTATCGTAATACTGATCTTGAGCAAGATTTATGTATCCAACGTTACCATTGAGATTTGGCCTTATTTGATACTTGAGATTTGGCCATAGTCAAATGCTAGTATGTAACCACTTGTATGAACTAAAAAATACCGTCTCAAAACCTGATCCAAATCCCAAAGTTATATTCACAATTTCTGAACCCCAGCTGTACAACGTTCAAGCTACTCATCTAGCAGCTCATGGAGTACATTTCATGTTGGAGCCATTTTCATTTTGTTGTGTTTGACGTTGATAGTATAACATACATAAATGATGTAAATGTGGATTAACTGGAGTTTAGTAGCAAATGAGACTGCAACTCACACAAACTCAACATGAACGAATTGCTATCGGACACTAGCATTACTATCTGAGGACATGCTAGATATTTGAGTTTCCTTGCCAGTAGTCTTGATTCAAATTACAAAGGAGATCACAAGCAATATGCGTGTTAATTGTGGAAAAATGTAGATTAGAAAAATGCGTGCCTGCTATTGAACATATTGGTTTTGGGCTTGATACATCATAAGATTCAGACAGTCTTGTATGTTATGGCTATTCTTGTTGCAATAGTGGCTATACTTCAATGTCTGCAACACGACCATTTTTGTTTAATTGTACAAGATATGATGCCATGATTGTGACACTAAATGTGGTGGCAATTCTTGAATCTATCGACATCTAACAGGCTTATAGAAATTATTGTAGATTATATGTGTCTCAAGTTGTGGTACTTGTATGGACTAGTTAGTGATATTAGTCTTGGGATCTATTACCTCCAAATGCTCATCTTTGTCTTTGCCATATGCTTCTTTTGCTCTGGAATATACAATTCACAAGTAATGGTTGAGAGAAGTTGATCCGGACTCTCTTTTTGGCAAAGATTTTTTCTCTGGTGTTTGGCTTATTCTCATCCTAGCCTTTGCAAATAGAGTTTTAATAACTTACATGTCTAGTAGGAAAGATGGAGGTGACAATCGAGTTTCCCAATAGTGCAATTGGGCCTATCAAAGTACCCTTGTTGGATGGCAAATATGTTGTCAACAAGGGATATCTAGAAAGGAGACTAGGGGATTTGTATAAATTGATCAGCTTCAATGCCATAGTAGCAGTGGAAGGTGGTGTGCCCTTGTTGATCCCAATGAAGGAGCACCTGAACATAGAGGGCAATGTTCAGTTCATACTAGATGCTTCTATATCAGGCCTCTACAATGTGATTAGCCAAGAAAATCTGAGTGACAGTATAAACACATATACCCCCAGAGGTGGGTTTAACACAAGTAGACAATCTCACCAGCCAACCCATGGCCTGCAACCCATATTGCTGGATGAGGATCCCACAGATGTCGAGCTTAAAATAGACACACCACTTTTTAGAGAGCAGATGCAATCACCCAATAGAATCAGATAGTCCAATAAAATGCCATGGAAAAGGAGTTGAATTTGACGACGATATTGCCCTCATAGAGACTAAAAAATCTATTGGACTAGAAGGAAGTAGCGTCATTCTGACGATCATTTCCCAAACTCGATCCACACTATTTTCTAGACTGATTAAAAAGTCACCAACACGCATGATAGTGGATGAAATACCTTGATTCTATGATGGCGATATCGTGTTTGAATTTCCTCCGACATTCAATAAATCTAATTCGATGATCGGCATGGAGCATAAATTCGACGACGGACACACGTGGACCAAACCAATAACAAGAAATGTCGCATTTGAAGGGGTGGTGCGAGTGAGTTATTGTGCTGGGGTGTTCTAGTGTTTTGGTGTGTCTTGTCCACAGAAGATAAATAATGGCCAACACAATAGAACCTTCTTCAAAGGCTTGTTGAAGAAGAATTGCCTACTAGGTTATGTTGCCGATTTTGATGAAAACATTACTTGTCACTTTTGCAAACAACACGCAACATGTGTTGACACTTGCTCGTGCATTGTGTACTATGTAATGCCAAGCAATGAGACACTGACTAGATTAATGATACACTCTGGAAAACACATACATGATGTGCAACCTGGAACATTGAAGAGGAATATTAAAAACACTCGACTCTTGGTTGAAAGGGCGGTAAAGGCTGACAAGAATGCTGGACCAAGAAAAGTGCAGATGATGATTGCAAAGGATTTGATCTCATCAACTCTAACCAAGCCTGATCGCCTGCTAGATGAGGTTGTCGGAGATTTGGATCTTGGAAACTTTTTGGACGAGTTGATTCCTCTTGTCCAAAACAGGAGGCACATCATTTTTTCTAAATAAATATTTGTCTTGAGATTTCTTTTTTTGAGCCCTTGAAATACTTCCGAGACGGTTTGGACAGTCTTCTACATCTAAATAAGAGTTCAATGTATGACTTCTTTCATGGTAGTAGATTTCCAAGACAAGGTTCTTTGGAAGAATGATGCTTTATTTTCAAAATGTCAATGAAGGGACCTGCTTCAGGAGTGGATTTAGTAAATCGAATGTGACGAACAAACAATGGCGATCTAAAAAATGCTTGGGTCCAATTTGATCACCAGAAGAGTAATTTGGTGGTCAACAATGGCATGCCATGTCTATGACCCAAGGTACTTTTATTTTCTTATCGAACTATGTTAGACAACCTTTTCCTCTTTAAAGATAAACTTATTATTTTTTCTTGTTTAGTGTGCAAGAGCTATTGAGCATAGCTACATGCAAGATGAAGGAAGAGGATACTAGAGCACATATTCTATTTTGGGAGATGCTCAACATAGTCATGGAACGTTCTGGCCACAACAATGCCAACTTATTGTGGGTTCATGGCAAATGAGGCCCAGGCAAACTGGAGGGCAGTTAGAACAGTGTACATATAATGTCATGAGTGGTCATGCTTGTTTCATTGGGAACAAAGCCTCGTGAGACACAACAATGCATATGTTCCCAAGGAACAAATGGCTCAACACAAGATATTATGCAAAAATTGGAGGGCTTTCGCAACCAGAGAAGAAGCATTGGAACATTAGAGGTTAATTAGGCAGTGGTGGAGGACAACAAAAGTAAAGGAGTCCGATATCCCAACTTTGGATAGCTGGTTGGAGCTGGTAGAATGTCAGAATTGCTCATTGGGGCGATTTCATGGTGGCAGTAAGTTTATTCCACACCCTTAAATAGCAAATATGATTTGCTTTTATCACTAATTAAATCTGATTATCTTTAATTGTTTTTGTTATTGGATATTGAGACGTTTGTTTTTTGCATTCGTAAGGTGTTGGATAGCAATGCTGCTGCAAATACTCCACGAACCGATTTATCCGAATCCAAACATGGCAGCTAGCTTGCTGGAGAGGGGAAAAAGATAAGATTTCCTTGTATGATGCAGTTGTATTTGAACAACATGCATATATTATGAAAAAACATTTGGGTGCTGGACCAAGCTCAAAGAATTTACTTGATAGAAGCTCATCAAAGGCTTCATTCAATCCAGCAACTGTATCACAGACAATTCAACAAGTTTTAACAGGCACTTCAATGTACCACAATCGAACCAACTTGGAGGGTGAGAGAGAGAGACCATGCGACAGAAGATGAGGCCTTCCTTGGTTGTGGACATAGATGATGGTAGTAGTCACAGACCAGAATTCATTCAAGCTACCAAGGAACGTAAGGAAAGGGGCCGCCCTAAAAAAATTATCTTTCAAGCAGATGGAAGTGCACATGGACAAGGTATAGAGGTACCTCAGACCTCAGGGGCTCTCCCTCAGGCAGGTGACTCTGTCTTCCAGGACAACAAGAGGTGGTGGAATGCATAGTACATGACACAATTTGGGCAATCAGGAGAACTAACATTGGTAGTCGTGTGAAGTGCCTTGGATGGATCCCAAAGAGTGGAAAATGCAATCGTGCAATAACATATTCATCGAAAGGCACTCTTGTCCCATATTTTTTTTCTACAAGAAGCCATCCAAACGAGAAGTTCCAACAAATGATGGGGTTTTGCAATAGTGATTGCACCCATACTTGGAACCCAGAGAAGAACATCAATCCAACACTAGCAAAACTGCCATTTGGCCTGTCGAAATTGGTGCCACTAGAGGTGGACATGTTGACTGTAGTAGGATTTCAGTTGGAAGTGAAGGCTGCTAGTGTAAGTAATGTTGTTGATGTTTTTGGCCCCAAACAAGGGCCGTGCCACAACAAGCAGATCACTCCAAAACCCATGTTGACTATAGTAGGATTTCAATTGGAAGTGAAGGCTACTAATGTAAGTAATGTTGCCGATGTTTTTGGCCCCAAACAAGGGGCATGCCACAACAATGCAGATCACTCCAAAACCCATGACAACAAACGACCAAGGCATAGGACAAAAGTATAAAAAAAGGCACAAGCACATATAGAAAAAGCCTTGACCTTGAATGCTTCCGTGCTAACAGAGAAAGTAGTAATGCAGTCACAACATGAGATTTTTGAAATTGAGACCGAGTCTTTTCTGCAAATGAGGATTCGTTATGATGTCCATATACATGCCAATCCATCTTATACTTGTCCAGACTTCCAAAAAAGAGTGGCTGGAAGAAAGCCATATACTGCTTGCAAGCATATATATTTCATTTTTTTCAAGATTTTGGGATTCAATCAACTAAGCAACATGTTTATTCATCAAGTCAGTCTGAGCAAAGCCGAGGTCTTTCAAGCAATCACTCGCGGGAGAACTTATCCATGAATACAATAGTTATTGTTTTTAGATAGGGCGAATGGCAAAATGGCATGATTTGAAATGGAAAAGGCAATTGTCATTATGCATTTGAATGTTTGGCAAATTGATTTCCATTAGATAGCTTGCACAGTCCCCTATGAGGTGCTTGTGATTATTTGAGTTGGCAAGTCTAATTAGTAAGGAATTGTACTTTCTCCCTAACACTTAGTTGCTTTGTACTGCCAACAATAATTTCTTACAAATGTATGCAAAGGTGATAGTAGATTGTTCACTTGGACCTATGACTATTTTATTGGTAGTTTAATTTACATATCATGTCTTTTATAGTGTTAATGGTTGTTGTAAGGGTTGACATTTTGAAATAGTTGCAAGATGCTATAATGGTTGACATTTAGAAATAGAAAAAACTTGATCTAAACTCAAAAAGGCTCGGTTTGGAAAGCCCACCATCAGTAGCCAACTCATATCATCTAAGCAACAACTAGACAACCAACTAAGCAACTCCAATGTAACAACATACCAGCTCAGAGATTGAGCACAGGTGAGTCATTTGATAGAATCATATAGTCCTATTCACAACATTGAAGGTAAATGGCTATGCATATTGTATTGAAGACAGTGAAAAACAATGGTTTTTACTTGTATATTCCTTTGTGTGAAAAGCAATACTGGAAAAAGCTCGCTTCTAACACAAAAAAGCTCGTCTTCAAAAGCTCACCCAAAAAAGCTCGCTACAAAAAGCTCACCAAAAAATTACACCCGATTTTTGTGAGAGTATGGCTTTTGGCCATTTTGTCATAATTTTAATCCTCTATTTGGGTTTAGAATTGTTGGTCTCAAAGATGGCTTTAGGGATGTCTTCAATGGATATAGTCGTACATGTTTTTTAAGAAATTTTTTATTTGTCAACTTGGAGTGAGGGTTTATCTATAATAAGAGGAGTTCTAAGGGTGCTAGAAGGAGCAATGGAAGAAGAACCCTTGTCCTTTCTCATAGCCAAAGATTTGGAAGAACGGGACATTTGATTCAGGAAGAGTACCTAATACGACTAATACGACCTTCAAGCATTACTTTCAACTTTGAAAACATTGTAACAAAAGAAAATGTTTAATTAAAGACGTATGCTTGGCATGAAATAATAATGTTTTATAACAAAAATATATTAGGAATTCACTTACCACTTTTATGAGAGCCTTGCCAAAGTAAATTTAAACTCTCATCCTTGCAAAGACAAATTTTTAACACGCCCTCATCTACAATAACCAATGAAGTGGTCTTATCGACGTCCTTCACCAAGATTTTGCATTTTTCCTCATCATCATCATCTGGCTGGTCAAGATTTACTTTGCCTTCAACATTGTATTGACTCTCTAACTTTTCAGACTTTATGAGAAAGAAGATTAATAGCTTTGTAAATCTACTGTCAGAATTCTCTTCTGTAAAGTAATGCGTGAACTTAGTTTTGTCTCTCATTTTAACATTTGTAGCTTTGGCTCCAAATTTGAATGATATCTTCAACATTTTGAATATCAAAATATCATCTATAAGAAAAACTATGAATACATATTGGTGTTACTAAACTTTAAAAAAAATCATGATGAAATTAATATATATACATACATACATACATATATATACACTAGTAGATATGCACGTCATTGACGGACGAGGTGGCGGCTTGTGGTCGAGACAATGGATGATGCTTTGAGTGGGCGATTGATGAATATCTCCCAGCTCATTACCCCCAAAACTCCTCTAATTCCAGATTATTAAAAACAATCCCTAGAGAGTTCCTCTATTTTACCTGGATAATTCACCTTTGCATACACACTGAATTTTCTTATAAAATATATGCAACTGGTTGATTCATCAAAAGTCAGATTCCTATCTTTTCTTTTCCTCGTTTTAAAAGAAATTCCATAATTTCCATAAAAAAAACTCTTAGGAGACAACATATAAGATATCAAAGATTAGAAAAAGTCAGTAATAGTATCCAATACGATTACAAACTGTATGTTCTCCAAAACCATATAATATCTTATTCCGAGCGATAGAAATATTACATCTCAATAATCAACTATCAAATAGAGATAATCATTTGGGTCTATGAAGTTTAAATTTAGTCATTCCTCTTTATTCTGATCCATATCCACTATGTTTATATTGAAGTATAATTTCATATAACTATAATCAAATTTTCAAAACATAGTTCTACACTTAAAGGAGTTATATGAATCTCAATCCAAAAATCACTATCTTTGACCATAACCATGACATGCAATCATTAGAATCAATCATAATGACTTGGAAATAGCAAGTACAATTCTAAAAAATGTTTATTCACAATAGCTATGATGAATTTCAAGCCAAAACATGGAATACTAACCTCAAAAACCGCAAAAAATCATCAAAAATCCGTAAATTTTCATCATTTTCTATGGAAAAATCCCATAATAATGATCATTAGACTAAAAGCAAACCAAAATGAGAGAAGCCACTTATTTGGAGGTCAATTCCACCACTTGGAAGTAAAAATCAAGGAGGAAATACCAAAAAGCTGGGAAAAAACAAAAAGCAACTCCACCATCTAATTGATGCAAAGCCTTGCTTTGATACCACTATAAGGATCGCCAAGTGAAGATCCGACTAGATCATGTTGCAACCAAAAGGACACCTATGGAGCAAAAACCACCCAACCAACATGAAATGGCTATTCAATACCCTAACCACTTCACCCCCATGCCATGCTGAATGAATGCAAGAGAGGAGGGAATCTTGGCTTCATGAATCAGAAAATCCAATAGGGAGATGAGCGAGTTTCCATAGTATATATAATCTCCTTTGAGAAAATAATGTTCCTCTTAGGATACCATGCAACCCAAATATAAGCTATTGACCTCCTATTCTTGCATTATCGCAGTCAACACCATGCAAGTGCTCATATGTCCAATTATAGGTGTGGGCCCTCATAAGATTATTAATTACATTACCAGCAAAGCCTAGAATGATGAGGGATAACTAATAACCTTATACATTGGAGTAATTGGCTATCCATGCCAGGAATTATTCCGAATTCCCTGACATTTGTTGAATACTGTTGAAGTTGAAATGGCCTAGTCTGAAATGCCACAGCATATCAGTTGATTCAGAAGTGGTTGTGTGAAGAGCTTGACTGGTAGAAGAATAGCAATGGCTGAGTTTGTACAGATAACTACTTCTTCTTCCGTAGGCTAGTACCTTTTGAAATTTGTCAAGAATTGTTCAGCCTTCGGTATCGAATTTGACCCTCCGACCTAAATCGATAAGTCTACTAACTGAGAGCAAATTCTTGATTAGATTTGGAACATGGAGAACGTTGGACAACAACTTGACCTCACCTCTTTTGAATTCTATTCTGATTGTTCCTTCACCTTCAATTGAATATGATGAGTTGTCTCCAAGTTGCACAACTCAAGAGTGGGTGAATGACTTATAGTCCTTGAACCAGTCTCGATGGTGAGTCACGTGTTGAGTTGCTTCGGAATTTAGATACCACGAATCGATATCCTATTGTTCTCCGATTTTGGTCATGAAAGCTGCTTCATCTTCTTCTTCTTGTTGCTGATTTGAGTGACTATCTGTAGCACTATGTGCTTGTTGTTGGAACTGCTTCTTCTTTTCGTTGTTGTACTTCAAAGTTCAACAATCCTTGATTTTGTGGTGCCAGTCCTCTTATAGTATCTACAGAAAAATTTCTGCACTGGTTAGAATGATGAAGAGTTTGAATTCGATCCTGAACCGGAATTTGGTCCAGACAGCATATTGCTCTTCTTGTCAGTAGAGCCCGACTTTGTAGATCTCTTGGACCTAGACTTCTAATTTTTTTAATTCAAAGCTTGAGGATCCGATCCTGAGCCTGAGGAGGATGTTGATCTTCTGATCTCCTCTTGTAGGAGCAGCGAAATAACTCTTGATAGAGTGAGGTGCTCCTAGGTAGAAATTGCCATTACCCAATGTTTGTAGGCTTCAGGTAGACTCGATAATAGAGTCATGAGTGCATCAGAATCTTCTATGACTGAGTCGGTTGCAGTCATCTGCTCCATAAGATTTTTGAAAGTGTTGAGATGACTCAAAACACTATCTGCATCAAACATTATGAGGGTGAAAAATTTCTTCCTCAGATGAAGCTTGGACATAATGTCTCTAATGTCGTAGAGAGTTGTTAGGATGTCCCATGCATCCTTAGTGCCCATTACTTGAACGATTTGTTTAAGATTGAGCATAAGAAATCTAACAATATCAATATAATGAATGTCAGGTCCTAGCGGAAGGTTTGGATGGAACATCTTCCCCCAAGACAATGCAAAACACACCTCACTCTCTAGAAAAGGATTAGAACACGAACATCTCGAGAGTGATAATTATGAGGAACTTAAAAAAAAAGAGTAGAGTAATGTACAATGAAAAAATTATTGATTATGTAAGGCGACGTAAATGTTACAAGAACTAATTAATCTTGATGATGGACTTGTATTGATAATTAAAACACCCATGTATTTGATAATCCTTGTTAACCTTTGAAATTGCCTCATAGATAGTTGGTACACATCATAAGGATAATGCAATTTTTTGGAGCATGTAGGCATGAGAGAAGATCACAATTAGGTCAATTAGGGCCAAAATTAAAGTTAACTAGGACTTTGGCTCAAGATCTAATTCAAATAGTTGAGTAACCTTGATTAGGTCATCATGGAAAGACTACGGGTTACAATATTGACTCATGATTAGAGTATCTTGAGCAAATTGTTGCAAAGAGAGAGAGGAGAGATCTATGTTGTTGACGAACACTGACTTAAGGTCTTAATGATGTTGAACTAAGGGCCACAATTGACTGCATCTTGAGTTGAAATCAAGATTGATATCTTGATAAGTTGCAATGAAGGACGAACATTGAGTTATTGAGGTGTCTCAAGATGGAGCTCAAGAGATTGTATGCTCCCTCTTGAGTTGCTACCATGTACATCCTCTAAAAGGTGAATTAGGATTGGGACTAAGATAATGAATATCCAACCTTAAATCGACTTTGTTCAAGATTTAAAGCGAAATCATAGGTCTGATGAATTGTTTATTTGTTCAAGATATGTGAGCAAATATGCATATATTGAGTGGTATAGATTGCTCCTACTCAAAATTGTGAGTAAAATGCAAGCCTTGACATGCATTGTTGGCTTGCTCAAGATCTTAAGTAAAAATGCAGGCCCATGTCTATAGTAGAATCTAGAGTATTTTTGTAGGTGATTGGCTGTAACAAGAACATAGGCCGACAATTCAAAATACAATTCGTTTTTGGAGGTGACTGTTTAAAACACAATGAAAAATATGCACACTTGTTGATGAAATGTATGTACTCTATGAAAAAGAAGCTGCAAACTATTTCAAATATGAAAGACAATTGAAAAAAGAAACATGAAAAGAAGCTCAAAGAGACATGAAGGCCCAAAAAATTCCATGTGGTAGCAATAGACTATTGCAAAATGCAAATAGTTGTTTGAAGCAGGGTGAGTTGCTTATTACGACCAAGAAGCAACCTTCTAGACAGTTGTTGGGGCCTCCTTACAAAAGCAACCTAGAAGTATGCCTAGGGAGGATAGGAGGAAATTTTAGTATGTTCTTTTTTTGGTATTTTGAAGCCACATTCATAAACATGATTTGCATGTCCTTTCCAAAGGTTTAAAATACTCCTGTGAAACATTGACACTAAGTATTGAACTTGTTGCCACATGAACATTATGCCATTTTCCTAGAAAGCAAGTTCTCCTCGGGCCTTCTACCCTACTCCAAGCAACGCTCTTGATTTGCCACCATCTCCTCACGGCATGAGCGCCGCCCCCCCGCAACCAAAACACCCAAAAAAAAAATCACCAAATTTTATAAATTAGGGAGTTCAAAATAGTTATGGCAACTAGATAATAGAAAAGCATGGAGAGGTAGAAGAGATGCTGGGCTACCTCACATGGAGCATTTATTTACAAACAACAATTAATGACTACAATTGCTAATGGATCAATTCTCATTCAATCAAAATTGATTACACAAATGCGCTTCATATCATATTGAAAATTTATGTACTTTAAATCTGATTCTCTTTTTGGGGCCCATAACCTTCCTCCGTGGTATTAACCATCCTCTCCTTGAGGCAGGGTCGCCTCTCCCCCCTACGCCCTCGAAAAAAAAAATTCATCAAAATTTATAGATTAGGGAATTCAAAATATTTGAGGCAACATCTCAATTTCTTAGGTAGTAAGAAAGCATGAAGAGGTATAAGAGCTTCGGGGCCCACTATTCCAACTAACGTCATTATGGAGCACAATATGCAATGATGAAATAGTTAAATTGAGCTCGATTAATGTAGAAACCCCACCCAATGAGCTTGGGACCTATGCAGTAAAGACACGATGTACACGTATCATCTGCAGCAATCTCACTCTCTAATCTGCATCTACGGGGAACTCTCTAATCAGGTGCACTCTCACTCTCACTCTCTAATCAGATGCACTCTCACTCTCTAATCAGAGCCTAGCAAGCAGTGATCAGGAAACCTTTTTAAGGTTTCCCTCCAAAAATCGATATGTGAAAATGTTCTTTGGCCTCTATTGAGTGAGCAGCTCTTACTTGCCGATTTTCCCTTATAAAACTCAAGATTTATGACATAAAAAAAATCCTGTACAATTTTTGCCATGCCGATTTTTAAAAGAAAATGCCAATTCCATTCTTGAACTATGCCGAACAATGGCTAGGCAAGATATTTTGGCTCTCCTCTAGCCCCACCCCATTCATATTCTCTATATAAATACACCCCTCCCTCACAACTGAAATGGAAAATCGAGAGAGGTCTTATTAGACCACCTTCTTTTTTGTTTTCCTTGCTCGATTTTCTCTTGTATTTCTTCTTCTTCTTGCGCCGCCATTGCAAGCTCTGGCTATGGCTGCTGCTGTCGCTGCCTCTTCCTCCTCCTTTACTATTTACGCTTCTTCTTCCTCCTCTTCCCTGTCTCGTCGATCGTCCTCGCCCTGGCGTCATTTGCATTCCGCCTTCCTCAGCAAACCCGAATTCCTGCCCCTTGCGACTCCCCCTTCCTCGCTGCTGTTATCCGTAACATGTCTGCCCTGCTGCTGCTGTTGCTTCAGCTGCGGGACTCTGGAGCTGGAAGCTACACCCCAGGACAAAGCTCTCCTTATCAAGCATGGCAGCGTGTTGCTCAGAGATGGCAGGTGGAAGAGAAGTAAACCATTTCTGGCCAGAAGTTTGGTGAGAGTGGAAGCGATTGCGTCGTCTCATGAACACAATGGGATGTCTTGTGCGCAAGTTTCGGATGGTTTATCTATCAAGGCTTTGCGTTCTACTGGCCTGGATGATTGCATGCATGGGAATTTCGTAGCAAGCGAAGGAAAAACAGACTTGTGTGTTAGTTCCGATCCATCGGACACTCGAGACTTCATTGTGCACGACAGTACAGCAATGCTGTCTGATGTTAAAATGACATCGTGCGAGGGCAGCTGCATTGGAAGTGAGGCTTCAATCAGTGGTTCTGATTCAATCAAATCCATAAGTTCGACGGATGAAAGTTTGAGTGAGCATAGAATGCGATGGAGTATGCTCCTAAGCACTGGGGTTTTGCTAGATGCGCATCTAACCCGTGCTGGCAGCGTGACTGATGCCCATGTGCTGAGACGCAAAGGTCGCCTTAAGGAACAGGACGGGCTTATAGAATTCATAATCTCCATGCACACTACGCATTCCCCTTCCCAGGTTGCTCAGTTTAAAAACCAGTTCACCTTTCTACAAGGTTTTCTACGTCTTTTGTCAATGGGAACATGAGTATAAGGAGCATGTGTCAGCTTTGAATTTGTGCATTTCCTATCTGGCTGGCTTGTTCAGGGTTCCAGTCTTATCATGTCGCAATCAAGTGAAAAGTTTCAGTCCAAAGTTCAGCAACTTAGATCCCAATGCCTTGCTTTTTGTTGGTTAGCTAGTTCAACGTGGAGTTTGTTTTGGATGAATTGAAATAATTCAAGTTCTTGGAACATATATCTGAATCCTGGTTTGGTTTGAAGACAGAAGGTGAGTTTGTTCAAAAAGGCAGTAATAGATTTTGGATTGATATCATATTTTGATGAAATCAATCACAACCTCCGGTTTCTAGATCTATGTTAGCATATATGCCTAGACGTTCATTGAAAGTGATGGTTCAGTGACGCCCTAAATTCAGGCTGTTACTGCTCCCATCTAGATGCAGATTCGTTTCTGTTATATTTTATTTAGCCCGTAAGTGAAAACCATTTTAGCTTGTATCGTTTGTGTATACTTATGTAGTAAATAGCTTGAAGCCTGAACTGTACGAAAGATTGATTTTCTTAAATTTCTGGCTCTTCTCTCTCAAGCAGCCTCTCGCCTTTCCTCTTCTTCCTTCGCCTTGCCCCTTGGGTTGGCCCTTAAAGACACTTCCCAGGCGTTTCGCCCAGGCGAGCTGCCAACATGCAACATGGCACCGGCAGAAAATCCATTTTTAAAAATTTCAAAACGATATGTGGTTTTGATTGAGCTGGGGCCAAAGCTGGGTAGTGCTTGCAAGATGCAGGGGCTCCCCTCGCCCTTGCTTCTTCACCCTTTGAAGAATCGGAGGGCGAAGAGGACTAGGTAGAAAGTTGTGATTTCTAGAATGTGTAGCTTATCTCAAAGCCAATGCTATTTTCTATCTTGCTTGTTTTCCGTTTTCCATTGTTTTTTTGGGCTGATTGTTTTAAAAGACCTTCATCATGTTTTTGTAGATTGTCTTATCAAAACCTGTTCTTGCGTATTTTATGAACTAGATTTTCATGTTCTCTTATATCATATTGATATGTATTTTCAAGTATATGCCCCACGCCGAAATTAGCAGAGCACGTAATGCTTCAAACTTAAGTGTCGAGAAAAGTTGAGATATTGAAGGTAAACATTCTAGAGTTGGCCTGGGAGCTCCAAAAAAGGTATGCACACAATACTTTGGAGCGACACTCCCAAAGTCCAAATAAACATGGCTAAGCTTCCGACTTGTGGACGAGCTAGTATGGTAGATTTGGTTGGACCAAGCCTCCAACTTGTGGATGAGTTAGTAACTTAGTTGCAGGTGTCAAGCTAGCTTTGGAGCTCGAGTTTGGGCCATGACAAATGTTGGAGTTGGTTGCCCAGGATAGTGTTTCCAGCAATTTCCATTTCATGCTTTGTTGATATGACTTGGGGATCTTTCCGATATACACATTTTTATTTTTGGTGATGCTCCTAGAATCTCCACGTGTTTAGTGCTTCTACTATGACATTCCTAATATCTATCATAACTCCTATGAGTACTTTTGTATTGTGGGGCCTAATTTCATGGTGCTTCTATTTACAGGGCTGGCATGTTCACTTCAGCCATGACAATTTTGCATTCAGAGTATATGGTTTAAGTCTGGTTTCCATGGCCTACATGTTCTAAACTATTTGTTGTAGCTACTTTCAGACATTCATGGTCCATTCAAAAAGCTTGATATCTATTCGGTTGGTAGTTGTCTATATCTCATGTGCTTTATGAAGTACTCTTCAGATGGTACCCTTTGTCTAGTAGATTGGTGTTGCTTGCTTGAGAACAAAGTGCTATCCATTTGTACATCTTGATGGTATTCTTGGTGCGACATGATGGTTTGTGATAGACTTGTATACAACAAAGTTTATGCTCAGATGCTCATTTTGCCTTCTTTTGGCATTTTGGTGCCTTCTTTTGGCAGTTTTGGTCCACACAGCTTGCTTGATATAATGCTTATTTGGAGC
This sequence comes from Diphasiastrum complanatum, assembly GCA_029204225.1. Taxonomy (NCBI): domain Eukaryota; kingdom Viridiplantae; phylum Streptophyta; class Lycopodiopsida; order Lycopodiales; family Lycopodiaceae; genus Diphasiastrum; species Diphasiastrum complanatum. Next base: position 32,765,240 of record CM055101.1, read on the forward strand.
AACTTTGCTGGTGATATTCATCATCATGCCTTCATTTGACAAATCTTGGGCCACTCATATACCTTGACAAACCTTTGTGTTACCATTTAGTGGATTCTACTTTTCAAGTTTTCACCATGGATCCTTCATGTAATAAGTTATTTGCGTATGCAGTTTTACAGCTTCTATGCGACATTGACTTAATTCCACGACATCCTGAGCATCTGTTGTGTTAGAAATTATGTCTTGCAACAACTACATTAGTTTAGTTTTTCATTCAGTCCACATTGAGGGCAGTGCTTTTGTGTGTGGAAGATGTGGGAGAGTTAAGGACATATGGTGCCCTTGGGCCTATTCATATGAATATTAGGGCACCAAGCTGATGGGTGCACTCCTTCCCTCCAAAAGTGTTACCTCCCTTGAGGTTTGGAAGTTCCCTAGAAGGTTCTAAATAGGGATTAAAGACACTCGTTTGATGGCTTTTGATTGTTGATGATTGGGCTCTTCGTGGGAGAACTCGACTACATTGCTTGTATGGCGTCGTCTATGATTGTGTTTGGTGATGTTTTTAGTAATCTTTGAAGGAGGTTGTTCATAGTTCAACAATTATAGTCTTTATATGCTTTATGGGAGGCCATATTTGTGATTGCGTTCATGATTTTACTAATGAGAAACACAAAAGGGGTCATAAGGCCAAAATTTGCACTCCCACAACTTTCATAGGAAAAAGAGGTATGCGTGTGGTTGAAGCTGCCAGCTGGTTCTATCAAATGGATTGTTATTTGTCCTCATGTACACTCTTGAGGAAGAAAAGGTGGATGTACCTGTTGCATGTTTCAAGGGGTTCTTCACAGACTAGTAGAGAGTTGGTGCTATTGAATATTGGAATACTTCAAGTATGGGCTTCAAGAAGAGTTTGTCGCTTCTGATTCTAGAATGAGATTAGGAGCAGAATTGTTGGAATACAAACAAAAGGGTTCACTATGATATTATGTGGACAAATTTAGACAAATGATCTGGGTCAACCTAGATATGACTGAGGCAAACAAAATGCACTAATCACTGCAAGGCATGTTGTAATGGACCAGACGTGCATTAGATTCAAATTGACAATTCAGCCCACAAAGACAGGATGTGACTATGAGAGCATAATAGTGGCCGATTTGTCTGATTTGAGTAAATCATTTTGAAAATGCTGGATTTATGCTTGCTTCTGTCATTGCAAGAAACAAGTGTTAGTCTAGGGTGTAGGGTGCAAACTACGCTTTTATAATTATGGTCCCGAGTCTACAGACTACAGCTATCTAGGTCGTGACTGGTGAATCACAGATGTAAGTGCTAGGTGGTTCAACTGCCCAATGTTATAATTTATAACTTAAGCAAGATGAAGAGCTCTTCATAATTGTTTTGAAACACGACATTAGTATCTGCCACTATGCAAGATTGTTTTGAGTTGTGTAAGGGCTAAGTTCATCTGCGCATATAGTTGCAGATGAGTCAATGACGTTTAAATTAGAAATTCAGAAGAAACGAGTTTGAACGAAAAAAAAACTTTTGGTCATAATTTTTTTCTGGTATAAATCAGATGACTCCGATTCAAACCCAAACCATGATCATAAAAAGTTGGAACTGTAATTTAGTGAAACATAGTAAGAGAGTTAGCTGGCTCTCGTGTCTACTCCAAATGCCCATAAAGGATCAACTGAATCACATCCACACTCAAGATAGTTTTGATTAGTTTTCAAAGTTTGTTTGAGTTTGTCATTTATTTCCTATTAAGAAGTTGTGTTGTTCCTTCATCTTTTTTCTGGTTCTCTTCTAAGTCTGTACTTTTTATATTTGAAGTCTAATTTATAATATTGTTTTCACTTTAGGTTAATTGATGCTCTACTTCCTTTCTTTTCAACTTTCAATATGGTTCACTCCTTTAGTAATTACCTTAATGTATACTTGTAGTCAAGTTTTTCTTGGTTGCCCTTCATTAGATAAATATTGCAATTTTCCTTAATGTTCAGGTTTAGGTTGTTGTTCTTGATGGTATCGAAGTTATAAAGTAAGTTTTATGCTAATTCCTCATTATACGAATAACCATATTAGAATTTTGAATCGGACGACTTAGAAAAAAACATGTGCATTCCTCTAGGCCTCTTAGCCCAATCCATACCACCCAAGTAATCTATGTCATTTATAACATTATGAAGTAGTAGTATGGTATATGTTGGCCAAACTTTTCGGTTTGCTTTTGTATGTTTTCAAGAACATGTTCGAGAAGCTAGAAGAGTACATAGCTCTAAGTGTCCCAAAGAAGAATTAAAGCCTTTGTATACTGCTATAGCCAAATGTGATTCTGAGTGTTTTCGGGTCTTTTCCATTGAGCACATTGCTGAAAACTTTCTAATTCTAAAGAGTTTTTCAAGGTAGTGTGGCTTTTCAAGGTCGAGAACCAATTATAAACCTAAAAACGTTACGCCTTATGTTCGCAGTGGTTTGAAAGTTTGGAAACCTATATCAGAATATCTACCCCCTCCTCCAGATTGCCACATTCCACAAGCTGTGATCACACCTTCTCCTCCCCTCCCTTCTCCTTGTGCTACTTTTAATACTTCCAACTTTTTGCCCCCTAGTAATAATGTTGTCTCTAGAACGTTTGCTTATAGAGATTACATAAGGAGGTTACTTTATTTAGATCGTATTATGTCTTTGGGTAAGTTCTTCCTAGATATGTTTAATAGATACAATCCTAAGGACCTGCTTTGGTTGCTCTATACTTTAGATAATATGTCTTGTCAAGATCTGGGTATTTCACATTCTCATTTTTATCAACGTAAAACTCTTTTAAGTCGCTTTATAAAATCCAAAGCTATTATAAAACTAAATGTTATGCCTCTAGTAAAGATCTACTCATCACAATTTTTACTTCACCTAATCTTGACAAAATTAGTTTGAGCTCTATTCTTAGAAAGCCTGAAGTTATGAATGCTCTTCCTCCTCGTGTGAAGAAAATTTGAAATCATCCAGTGGTTGCTTGGAAATATGTTAAAACTGTAGGACAAAAAGCTTTTAATTATGCTGATATTGGTCGAAATCTTTGAGAAAAGAAAAGTTGTCTATCATTAATAGCCCTTGTTCTTGTGGTGACTCCTTTTATTCGAAGTTTTCTGATCCTTCTTTAGGTCATATTGTGTTACTACATATACATCAATCCTTCCCTCATTGTTTTTGAAAGAGTCCTTTTCTAAAGACACTAAATTTTGTCCTCCCCTTTTAGTAGATGCTTGTTTGTTAAAATCTATAATTGCGAGTATTAATAAGTTCATTTACCATATTGAAGAATCTTTTGGAGTCCATGGTTTGCTATCAGAATGGAAAACTAAAGTTCTAAATTATGTAACTTTGAGTTTGAAAAAAGTCTCATCTGTCCCATCTTCTAATACTCATACTTCATTTTCTAATGAGGAAGTTCTTCGTAAGTTTCATAGACGTTTTGTCATTTCGTATGTGGATAAATGCTCAAACAATTTTGTATTTGTTTGCAAGAAATTCTATTTGGAATCGTTATTGAATGTCCATTCTCCAGTGGGAACATATAGTGCTTGTTCTCTTTCAACTATGAGTGTAATAAGATATAATCAAGATTTTTGTCATTCTTATAACTTTAATTGCTACCCAAATCTTCCATTTCTTTGTGCTGCATGGAAATTTCATAAAGTTCCTAAAGGCCTAGGTTTATTGCAGCAGCCTATAAGACTATGCTAACTGACCTTTCTAAGTGGCTAAGTAATTGTTTCAAAGCATTGCTTCCTTCTATTAATGAGCTTTGGATGAACTTACTTAAGGATGCAGATGTTCCTGTTAGTTGTAGTTGGATTTTAAACGATTTTATAGGTATTGTAGAAGTAATAAGGTTTTTCAACTCCTCTCGTACTTAAGAAGAAAAAACCCAACCTATGCTTCTTCAAACCTATGACTTCACAACACTTTACACTAAAATCAATTTGGAAGATTTGAATTTTCGTGTTAACAAGCTAATTCGAGATGTTTTTAGCAATAAACTAAAGGACACTCGATGCAAAGCTTTAAAAGTTGAAAAGAGTGCTTTGCATTTTGAGTTTTGTTGGCTTAAGGACAAAAATCAAGATGTGGATTCAAAGAAGAAAAGATTTACTAAAATAGTTGATGTTGAAGATGTTTGTTCTTGGCTGCACTTTCTCTTGGATAACTTGCATATTTCTCTGGGTGATTCGCTTTTTCAACAAACTATAGGTATTCCCATGGGTACTAATTTGTGCTGTTCATCTAGCTAACTTTTATCTTTTATCTTATGAATTTGAATTTATTCAAAGATTAGTTTCTTGTGGTACTTGTTACATCTTATTGCATAAATTAACTCATGTTAGAAGATATATTGATGACTTATTTGTTCATGATCTTCCTAATTTGGTAGTTTTCTAAATAAAGACCCTAACGTTTTTGGTGTTTTTGGTGGAGCAATCTATCCTAAAGACTCATGTGAATTTAATTGTACAACTATTGATGATAAGTGCAATTTCTTAGACCTGTCTATAAGCCAGGCTAGGTCAGGTTTATTGGTTGATGTTTTTGATAAAAGGCTGCAGCCAGAATACAGTAACTTGAAAATAATTCGCATGCCTAATATTTCTTCAAATATTTCAGATTCTGTTAAATATGGAGTGATCACTTCTCAATTCTATAGGTTTTCTTGTCTTTGTACTAGTAGAGATGTTTTTGTAGACCAATCAAGCAATCTAATCATTTTGTTACTCCATAAGGGTTACTCGTTTAAGAAAATCATGAGAAAAGTTCGAACTGTTTTAGACTCTTTTGGTTTTATCTTTGGTATTTCAGCTTATGGTATGTTTAAGATGATTAATAACAGAGTCCAGAAAAGTGGGGAGCTAAGGAGCCCGCTTTGTTTTTAGTATATTGACTTTGTTTCAATAACTCGTATACATATTATGATCCTTGTTCTTATTTATTTTATTTTGTTATATATTTTTATGTTATTTTTAATTAGATTTATAAATTTATAAATTTTATTTTTGAATCTCATTTTATTTGAATTATTATTATTTTTTCTTTCTTCTTACTGGTTGTGTTTTGCTTCTTAGTCAACACTGGGTCTACCCAAAAGAATTCGGATTCTTTCAAAACCCAGTTAGCAACTTATGCTTGGGTACTGATTCTTGAGACATAAGCAATGCTGTTTGGCTAAGATTTTTTGTTTATTGAGTATTTTATTAGTGTTTTGACTTAGATCCTTTGACTTTTTAAGTTGCTCGTATATTGTTTCGAAGCTTTACCTTATGACATCACTGACTTCTCTATATAAATTTGTGAAAATTGGATATATTCTAATATCACAAATAGATAGATATTCGTAGTTAGCCCAACAAAAGTTAAAGCAAAGTCTTAGAATTTATTATTTCCGTGCACACTATGCATTTCCCTTTACAAGTTGCTCAATTCTAAGACCAGGTAAGCTTTTTACCAGGTTTTTTTTACGTATTGTGCAATAAGAAGATGGGAAAAGGAGCATGTCAGCTTCGAAAATGTGCATTTCCTATCTGGTTTGACTTGTTCAGGGTCTTATCATATCACAATCAAGTCTAAAGATTCAGTTAAAAAGTTTAGCACTTAGATCCTCACGCCTAGTTTTTGCTGGGTTCAAGTTCGACTTGGAGTTTGTTCCTATCCTTATTTAACATATATAATGAACTGTCAGGATGTTTAATAGATCTTTTACTGCAGCAATATATTCTAGATTGTTGTGTTTGAATTGATCAAGGCAATCGCGATTCATAGCCTTTGGTATGGATTTAAATCTTTGCAATCCAAGGTTAGTAACTTAGTATATATGCCTGGGCGTTTATTCATGTGGTGTTTCATTGACGCCCAAAGTTCAGCTCGGTATGGCTCCTCTTTCAACATTTGGAAGCTTGAAATATAGGAAATGTAAGTTTTTGTAAGATTTTTCTGAATTCGATGCTCAAAGATATAGTTTATTTCTTGTACTTTTGTGTGTATTTTTATAATATTGAGATTTATTTTCAAGTACCTACCACTTGTTGAAATGAGTGGAGCATGAAGTATTTCAGAATTTACACAGCGGAAGCCCAGTTGGCCCATCTTATGAGTTGGAACCTTTTTCTGTCGTTGTTGGATAGTTTTGGTAGGAATGCAACATTGGCTACTGAGTATTAACTTGCAAGTTTTGTATGGTATCAAGGTAATGGAAAAGATGGAAAGATGGATACGTGAGCATTTTGAGGATCCGAGAAGAAGTACCTTAAGAAGGCTTGTCCCCCCAGTTGGTCGCTTTTATACTCCTCTACCACTTTCTCTTGCATTACAGGAGTATGATGAATTTGCTTTTCTTTCACGGCGCAAATATGTTCCTCCGAACTTTGCAGAGATCCGTCACATTTTGAACATTGGCCAGGTGAGACTAGGATAAGCTAGCTTAAAAATCTCTATCATTTATATCTGGCAAATCAGAGCACGTTTATGATGCATGTCTTTGATTGGACTTTATACTAGCCACCTGACATTATTTGCAAAAAAGGCTGAAAGCATGCCCATAGCATAGCAGAGCTTATGCAAGGCTGTAAGTTCTAGCTATGCTCATAACAGAACAGATTAGGACGGCAATCAATGAGCAGGGGCTTCTTGTCAATGTTTTTATCAACACTTGCCAAATAAACTGTCTATCAACTTCACCCCTGCTGGCATTGCTGAAACCACTTTCAATTAATCTTTATTTTACTAGCCGATGAGCAGGCTTCAGCATTTGAATACAATCTTATGGCTTCTTCATTATGAAAAAAATAGTTTTGAAAGTCCCTAGCAATTAAATAACATTCATTAAATTTTATGCCGTATTCAGAAGAAAATAATGATTTCTTACTGCAGGTGCATGCTATTGCAGAAAATCTGTCACTTTTAACTTTTGATGCAGATGGCACACTTTATGCAGATGGCCACCATATAGAACGTGATAACAAAATGATTGGACACATCATTAAGTTTATGCAACAAAATATTCACATTGCAATTGTTACTGCAGCTGGTACGTATTTGATACTTGGACCTCAACATGTTGATTAAGTAGTCCATAAAACACTAAGTGGTTTCAAGTTCCATGGAAGCAAGGGGAGATCTTTCTTAAAGAGAAAGCTTGGTTGGAGAGTTTATCATCCTGTAAAAGCACAATTGCAATTGAAACTTTTTGAATCAATTTCAAATTTAATTTGAGACTCTGGCATCTTTATTCGCTTTTTGAAATGCCTTCTTTTTCTGCAAAATGACTTGTTTTTCTCAATGTTTATCATTTATCATTTATTATTTATTTTTACTTTTTGAATTTATTTTTCATTTTTTGACCTTTGTGAATCAAGCAGTAACTGCTCGATTCTTCTTGAAAATAGGGCTATGAGATAGTAGGAGTTAGGTTACTCATAGGCAAAGAAGAAGAAGAGATGGGGTGGGGCTGCTGTGAGGGGTGGAGAGAGAGAGAGAGAGAGAGAGAGAGAGAGAGAGAGAGAGAGAGAGAGAGAGAGATCATCGTAGAAGAAGCACACAAAGAGTTGAAATTTTTATACTCTGCAGTAGCGACATGAATTCATCACTTATTGTCCATTGATAGGCTACAGGTGGTCTATAGTATACATGATAACCTTCTAAGTTCTATTTGCTGTTCAGAACACGACCCTGAGAAAGCTTCGAATTGCAAGAGGAGTCTTTTTTTCTTCAAAATAATTCATTATTATGATGCCAATGTTGCCACTATCTAGAAGTTGGTTTCTGAATAGTGCATTCTCAGACTCCCAAGCAGCATTTGATATAAGAGCTAAGTATGGACTGTGTGGATAGTCACTTGGATTCAGATAACCTACCTTACTTTGTGAATCTGTTTTTAAATACAAATTCTGTAAGTCCCTGATATTTTAGCTGGTTGTGAGCTTCTATTGTAATATTTTTGGTGGATTTCAGATGTTCACACAGCTCATTGTTGCCTGGAGATTTCTTCTTTGTGAAGCTGCTACAGTTTTGTTTGATTACTGTGACTTTCAAGCCTTTGTATCTATGAAAGACTTTTTGGACCCGAAAGAGATACTTTTTGAATGAGAAAAGAAACCTCTTGTCAGCAGGCACAAATCCGTGTTTTTTTGGGGCTGTGGAACATGGTTTCGAGGCATTCAGCATCTGATGCATTTGATAAAATGTTTTGCCAGGTTACCCAGAAGATGCTGGTAAATTTGAACACAGAGTGGCAGGTTTACTAGCTGCTTTTAGGGATCTCTGTTTGCCTTCAGAAACCATGAGTTACTTCCATGTTATGGGTGGAGAATGCAATTATTTGCTCAAAGTAGATGACAATTATCGACTTGAATTCGTACCAGATGAGTTTTGGAAGTCCACTGAAATGAATGGGTGGTCGGAAGACGATGTGCAAACACTTCTAGATGATGCTGAACGTGCTCTAAGATCTGCTGCAGCTCGACTGAAGCTGGAAATTAACCTGGTTAGAAAGCCAAGATCAGTTGGTGCCATTCCTAGAGAACCCACAATTTATGAGGTTTGTTCTGTTCATAGGAGCCTGATGAAGGCCGTTCTTTGCTTTTATTGAGCTATATCGTTTTCCAGTATGAAGAGAAACATACACAATTTTCTGCATGTTAACTGGGAAATGCCTTCAGCAAAAGATTCTGCTTTTTCAGTTTCTGACAGCACACTTCTACATAGCCAGTTTTTTTAGCTTGAGCGGTGTATGCTATTTTTTCTGGAAAATGCAAATATGCTGTCAAACAAATTTATGTGGTATATGTTAGGTTATTTTTTTCTAAAGACTTTGATGTGAATTTTATAAAGCTTGAATTTTTTGTATTTTTGTTTTATTATCCACGGATGCCTACTCTAGAGCACTGATGGCGTGAGTGGGGATGTTGTAATATTTGGTCCGCGCTATGCGTGACGAGGTTGATGGTCTATGTCTTTGTGGTTGGACTCCATAGGGTTGAAGATGGGACGTCTCCTTTTTATGTTCGGTGTTATCCTAGTCACAACATCAATATATTTTTCTGCATTTTTAGTGGACATGCATTTCTCATTTGAGATTTAGTCCAAGTTATGTCTCACTGGGTTGTGTTAATTCTTTTTATCTTCACCTACCATGTCATCATCCTTGCAACTAGAAACTGGAAGAGAATAAAAGTTTGCACTTACATAGGAAAACATTGGGAGCAATTGCCTAGACAACAACATTGAGCGATGAATCCTGTAGCAAAAGGCAAGAAAGTTTTGAAGAGCTCATGATAAAAAAGATCTCATTAGCAAGGTTTCTCCTATGCAATGATCATTGATGATCATGAAGCCTCAACAATTATTGTTGTGGCATCAATATTGCCAACTGGGATTTCATACCTAGATTCAATGCTACATGTTTCATTTCATTTTGCCCACTAGCTATGGTATCCAATTAGACTTTGAGCAAGCTAAAGTTATGAAATGCAAATATTTCCTTATTTTTTTCCAGGAGGAAGTGGCCACCTCACATTATTTGTTAAAAATTAAGTAGAGAATTCAGGACATAGGAGCCCATGTTACAATTCTGTAAGCTTATTGCTTGCAATTCTGTGTGTAGGACTTCATGAAGTTACAGAATGCTTTATACGCATCTGCTTTGAGGTTGATCAATGTGAGAAGTTGATCAATGTAGTGTGCTGCCTTACGATTTCATTGATCACAAATATAACCTGGTTTCAGTGAACCACACACAAAGAGGTGAACACACATAATTCACCACAAACATCAACCAGTTCAGTGAACTGCACATGTAGAGGCAAACACATAATCTATCAGGAATCATTAACTAAAATGCTACCGTCTTTTGAATTCTGACTTTAGTTCAAATTTTCTCCTTTAGGAGGAACTCTTATTTATTACAATGCTACTTTTCCTAAAGTATTTCTACTGTTGGTGTCTGTCTAAGATAAGCTTCCCTAATACTCAACATGATATTCTTTTAGTGTCCTTTTAGTGCAGCACAACTATTCAATAGATTGTTAGCCTTGATGTCATTGTGGATTTGCCAAATAGCAGATACAAAAGGCAACATATTTATCCTACCGATTAATGTGGGCAAGTTATCCCAAATAGAGTGTATGTTAGGAGGTATAACCACCATTAGAACCACATAATGTGCAATATTTTCCTTGCAAAATATTTGTCCATTTTGGACAACCTTTCTAGTTAGCATACATATTCTCCTGCAAATGATTGAGCAGCTTGTTGAACTCTCGTCAGTGGACATCAAACACTACTTAAAAGCTGCTGGACAGGCCTCGATTGTCATGTCTCCATGCCATGCATTAATCTTTTAAGGCTCCTAGTGGTACGGAATGACAAGCATCCTGCTCTGCGCGTTAGTTGCCAGGGGGTAATGGAAGGATGCAACAAGATGAATCTATGTGAGTTTGAGGAGGCACATAAGATAATGTGAGCAAGCATGGAGGATTAAATTTGAGATATGATGGCTCATCCTTGTGTATGTTTTTTTGGCTACTCAAGGTATATAAAATGGCAAGCCTCCTCTCCAAGTTGACTGTGAGCTGATTGACCCTATGAGGCCATAAAAGCCTGGCCCTATCACATATGATTTTCCACTGGAACCAAAATGCCAAAGTTTGCATTTCGGATTTTGGTGGAGAGCTATTGATTACGATATCACCAGGTACTAATTTCTGCGCTCGCATCCTTTTTATTATTGCAGGTGTTGGAGGAGATGGCTTTAACTGTGCAGGTGCAGCTTGTGGATGCCAGGTTACCATTTTGTGCTTTTAATGGTGGTAATGGTAAGTTGGTTGCAAACCCTCAGTCTTGTGCTTTAGTGCTTGCAAACCCTCAGTCTTGTGCTTTTGCTGTCAGTGGTCACAGCCACACACTCTACTAATGACAACATCATATAGCATGTTAATTTATTCACCTATTTGACTTTCGTTCTTCAACCCTGATGAGAACTGTAAGGATTACTCTTTTAATTGGACTGTTTGCCTTGATGCTTGGTGCTTATTGTAATGCTTATATCTAATTTACAGTCATGAACGTGTCATTCTTAAACATTACCACCATGTCTTTTACCTACACTCCAAAGAAGCTTTTCTGTCTTTTTGCTGGATTTGGAATCTCAGTGGGAATGCAGTCTCATTGACCTTAGGGCTTATTTTTGAGATCAACTGTGTGTGTGTGTACATTTCTACAAAGAGTTTTGCATGTATATATATATATATATATATATATATATATATATATATATATACACACTATTATTCGATGTTGCAAGTTCTTCTCAGTTCACTGTTATGACTGCCACAAAAAGCACCCAAAGCTTTGTATAAATGTGTCTAACTCACTTTTATCTGTGGTTCTGGTTGTGTGGTGCTCACAGATGTCTTCGTGGATGTAGGTATGTTTTGTTTGTTCAACTTATTTGCTCTAAATGATTCTATAAATTTTCTGTTGTTTACTATAAAGGATAATAGTTCTACTTCTCCAGATGTTCAACTAGTTACCTCATCCCAAGGTTATTGTATTTAGCGCAGCTGTAGACTTTTGTGTATATTGTTACTCATATAGCATCATTGAGAGCTTAGTTGGCCGTTCTGGAACGCGTTCCAGAACGTTTTCCGTTCCGGAACGAACCCTTGAAAAAAAAAATAGTATTAAAAAATTTAGTCTGTTCTCTTTTTTCTTTGAAGCTTTACCTGATAATTCAAGTAGCGCACCACTAATGTCATACGGATGAGGGAACACTGATGTGCTAAGATAACAGAATTATTAATAATCACATGGCTCTAACTTCGAGCGGTACTTATCTGATAGAAGAGTTGGTGTATGCAGAAGGCTAGAAGTATGCAACGAATGATCATTCTCTTGTGAAATTGAAGTGACGAACGAGAAAAATGAATGCTAAGAAGCTGAAGTATGTCATACAAAAGATGTAGTTTACTGAGAGAGGTTGGTCAATTATGTTCAAGAATAGCACTCACCACACATCTACCTTACAGCTACAGAATCTATGATGACATGTGCATGAATGATTGGCAAGAAATAAAGCATGAAAAAGCCTTGTATGACGTTAGTGGTGCACTATTTGAATTGTCTGATAATTCTGTTATCTTAGCACATCAGTGTTCCCTGCTCGCTGTTGTGAAATGGTGAAGTCGCAGGCCACCAGGGTGTTGTGAAATGGTGAAGTCGCGGGCCAGCAGCGTATTATGTTCATTTTTTTTACATTGTAAATAAACTCGTTCAGACCCATGGCCTTCTAAGATTGAGAGAGATAAGTCGTATTCAATCTATGTAGGAATGAGGAAAATACAAGTGAAGGTTATTTTGAAGGTTGGATTATCTGAAGGCAAACATGTAAACTGCATTTATCAGTCCATTAGACATGTTTGTACCTGGTTATTGCAGGGAATAAGTCAATTGGTCTTGGTGCTTTGATGAAGTATTTTGGAAAGAAACCAAACGAAACTTTGCATGTTGGCGACAGGTTCACCTTGAGTGGAAATGACTCTGCCACTCGCTCAAAATGCCCTATACTGTAAGTTTGCTTGATGCCTCAAGTACAATTTCAGACTGGTGGCATTTTCTCAATGTATCAAACAGTGCTTTATTGAATGATGGATCTTCCTGAAAGTACATAAATTATGCAAAATATTTTCTCATCATTTATTTTTTCCTTCTACTTTTGACTGCATTATGATCATTTTGAGTATTTTGTTTCCACTTGACATTTCCAGCCTTATTAGGGCAATTCAAAAACAGCCATCCTTTCGGTAGTTTTTTATTTTCTTGGCATTTCCAGTCTTCATAAGATCTAAATTTGTTGGAAGCAGCCTTCCTGTTAGATATCCTGTCATGGGGTGACTGGAAGGTATTAATCGCCAGGAATACGTGACTCTAGAATCTAGATTGAGTCGATACCCGTCACTAAGCTGGATGTACCTTCTTATTAGAAGATGGTTAACTTTTTAACATGATGGACCTTTGAGTGATACCCTTCACTAAGCTGGATGTACCTCCTTGCTAGAAGATGGTTAACTTTTCTGAGGATTAACATGATGCAAGTTTGAGCCCCCCCCCCTGCACTGGATAGGCTAGGGCAAGACATTGTTCACATCTGTCGGTCTCCAATATTAGTTCTTTGAAAAGTTCCCTTTGTTACTTTTCTGGAATTTTTATGTGTCCCTTATCATGGCTTTTGAAATGTGCTGAATAGTTAGCTTTTGTATGAGATTTTCAACTCCTAAGCTAGTTTTTGGTTGAATTCCATCTGGAATATAGGTACCAGGAAATACATTTCTCGTCATGTACAATTTTCTCCAAGTGGGAAACCTTATGGTATATGTGTTTTCCCTCCACGTAAGGATTCCTTAACCATAAAAGGGAATGTGCTTCTCTTTGACATAATACCTATCAGCTGTTTTAAGTCGGAAGTTTTAACTTTGTTAAGGAATTCATTGCATATTATAGTTTTACATGGCAGTAAATAGTTTTCACATTTCACAGTTTCCAATTCCATTTTTCCAGGGATCTGCGTTTTTTAAGTGAACCATTTTATACTGTGATTTGGGGATACATTGTTCGTGCAATAATAAATGGTGGTTGCAGAGCAAGGGCTACCTGTTCAAAGGAAATTCCAAAATCGACCTGACTATAAAGATAGGCTTGTTTAACATGCACTGTAAAATTTGTGTATCAGAAGGTCACAAAGCCTTTCTATATTAAAGTATATAATATATGCTCCATAATCTGCAAACAGGCAAATGTTTGAACAGCTCATTTGTAAGAAGATTGAGGCTCTTATTGTCCTTAAAAACTTGTGCATCGTCATCCTTGATATAGGCAGCACTTGAGTTTTTTTATGTAGAATTAAAAAATCCCATCTTGACATATACAGGGTGGGATGCATCCCCTTGTATCAAGGAGCATATAGTCACTGGAAAACATACATGTTCTTTGTGTTTGACTGAAATAAGTAATCTTTAGTGAAATAATTTTTTCACTCTCATTACTACCTTTTCTTATATTGCCGTTATTCTTAACATTTATTTGGCAGGTGGGTGGCTAATCCTGAGGAGACAGGCTTCTTCACACGCCTCTTGCTCAATGATATCCAAGTGGCCAGGCTCATTCCTTATATTGAATGATGATTCTAAGACTAAGCCTCCATAGAACGAGAGAAGTTTCTGCTGCATGCAGCAAGCATTTGTGACCAAGAAAGCTCCTCTAAAATTTTGGGTTCATATTTTTGGATATAGCTGCCAGGGGGCACATTGTATTTCTTAGACAAGCACTCCATTTTCAGGAAGGTTCTACAGAGAGCACACTTTGAGAGAATCTGGGATTTCTTAGGTGGAAAGATATTTTCTGGTTGCAATCTTTCTTAGGATTCACAAAAGTTTGGAGCATGTTTTGTCACAGGATATGATAATTAACAGATATCTGCCAATTGTATATTTTGTCACATTAATTTCTTGTGTCAAGTCTAGCAATCATTGACGGCTTCAGTATGGTATGGTAGCCAAATATTTGTATGGAATTAGATGGAGAAATAGCAGCTAAGGATTGTGAAGAGCTTCAAAGAAGTTGGAAGTTACAAGCCAAAACAATGCATATAACATTGATAGTGGCCTTTAAATATACATGTACTCAAGGATCACCAACATACAAGACAAGGGAAAGGATATGCAGGACACGCAGACTCGAGAAAAGCATAGAATACAAAGAGGTCTGAAATTAGGGCTGAAAAAGCATAAATTCAGGAGTTAAAGAACTTCCATGAGAGAAGGGCTACTACAGAAGGAATCATGGTGATAAAGTGAAAAAATGACTTGCTAACATGGGAAGAAGGAAACTGCTGGCATACATTGCCTTCTACAAAGGCCTCTTGACGTATGACTAGTTGCCACCTATCTCCGGATTGGAAAGAGTTCATGAACCAGGAACATTATTGTGGAGGTCGTCTCTGGTAGACACACAAAGAGTTCCTGGAGCAGTTAAGCAGCAGTAACTTTTGACCTTTGCTGCGACAAGGTGAAGGCAAACACTACAGGGTCAACATTTTTTCCGCTAGAGTTGAAATATGGGTCATGCAAATAGGAATCTCTAAAATATTTGTCAAAGTTATGGGACAGCAAGTATCCCATGTCAAGAAAGTACCATGCAAATCTTGGTGGGGAAGTTTTTCCGTAGGAGTTCGAAACCTTAATAGGATTCTTAAAGTAAGTTAATTTAAAGTGGGTATAAGACTTGATAGATTCAAGTTAAAATAAATTTTCTTTACTATTTTGATTCTACTTAATGCCTCTAAAAAGGTGAAAATCACTCAAATTGGTCAACCCCTGAATGTGTATTGGTTGGTGGTAGTGGGTTCCTTTGTATGAGACATCGGAGGTTGCTGCTAGTTACCGCTCTCTCTCTCTCTCTCTCTCTCTCTCTCTCTCTCTCTCTCACACACACACACACACACACACACACACACACACACACACAAAGTTCCCATCTTTGAAACTTATACTTGCAACAAGTTGTAGAAATTCACATCATTACTACATTAGTTGGAAAATGCAATGCATACATAAGGTCATACATTTTGATCCAAATGCTTAAGCCATAAATCTTGATTGTGACACTCTAATCTTGTTAAATCAATGCCATGACATTTGCAAATGGTAGACCATCACATTTTGGAATTTTTGTGCTTAAATTTAGATCCAAATTTCATTCCTGTTTTTAAACATCTATTGTTGGAAAACCCTAGAAGGTGTTCGTGTATAAGTATCTACGTTCTAGATTTGAAAGCGGGCAATACTTTCCATGAACCAAAATGGCAAGAATTCAAAACACGTCTACAGGAATAAAGTGGAGCTAATTTTAACTTGTTAAATGTAGCTCAAAATTCAATCAAAATTCACATATTTAGTTTTGGTGGTTCAAACTTTTACAAGGCTCATAAGTAGAATGCACATTTGAGGTCTTTTTAAGCTCTTAACTTTGTATTTCAGCCTCTTTAGACCACGTTAGTCAAATCATTTCAAGCACTATTTCAAACACTACTATTATTAACGAGATAGTGTTTGTTAGAAGTCAATGTTGAGTTCACTTTGACTACTTAGTCAATGTGAACACTCTAATAAGTTAGCTAGTTTCTCTGTACTTATATCCTTATAAGGGACTTTCATATGTAACCTTGAATTTATTATGTTGATTATGTTAATCTCGCTGGTGTTACTCTCCTTTTGCTATTGCTCATTAGGCATGGCATTTATGTATCCTTGACATGGTATCATAGCTCCTCCTCGTTATTGAAGCAGTGCTCAATGTGAGGTGAGACATGTGAAGGATTTCAGATCATTCAAAATCCAATCCATGTCCCAAATCTTTGGTTACAATAAGAAGCAAACCAACAATCTTGCCAATGTAGAAAAATCAGCATCTACATATAAAATGAGATGCAAACTCTAAGAGATATTGATCAAACATGAACCAAAACATAAAATATGTTTTCTGTCCGTACAATTACAGTACCCTACTGTATTTCACACGTGTGGAATCGAAAATAGCAATAAATGATCATTCTACACATAGAATTGCAAGATAACACCAAGATAGTGCACCAATGAGTAGTAGAACCCAAAGAGAACCATGTATAATGATGAAATGAGAGAGAGGAGAGAGAAGATGTGTCTCTCCACGAGTTACATCCTTTTATAGAGTTTTCAAACCCTATTTGGCCACTTGGCTTTTCCTCCAAAATGTAAACTCTACTATTTTTGGGTCTAGATTCAATGTACCCAAAGTTCAAATTTGAATCTCTCTCAAACTCGACTACCAACTTTCCCACACTTTCCAAAAGTGTTTATTGAATGTATTTTAAACTAATATAACTTCAAAAAGTTTGTCTCTAAGTCTAAAATGAGTTTTGGCCTCTTATTGACAATTTACCAAAATGTGACTAAACTAGACTAAACTAGTTGAAATCTCTCACACTCCCTCTTCAACTAGTTTTGGCATAGTTTTGACAATAGAACTTTGATCCAACTTTAGAATGATCTCCATCCTAAGTATAGATCTTCGTTCTAAGGTTTTAAAGTATCTTTCATAATTGATATAGAGAATAGTGTCCAAATTGGATGCTTCACTATTTCTTACATCAATTTTGCACATCAAGATATAACTAGAACATGAAGAACCAAATAGAATGTGAATGAAATGATTCCTCCATGTTTCAAACTTTGTACTCTCTGGAAAATACAGCAACCAAACAATAAATGTGAGTGATGACCATTTGCTTGCTTGTGTCCTCCAACTTTGTCCTTTCTTGATATGTCTCCACCATAAAACTCCATGAATGAGCCTCCATCTCCATCTTGCCACAAGAAATCATCAAACCTTGGAAATCCATGAGTAGGTGAGTACATTAATGATGCAAATCCAGCACCACATGACTCCCTAAACCAAGTAGGTTGCACTAGTCCATCTTCAAGATCTACTTGACACAAGAAAATGACCATGAATTCACCAAAAATTGACAATCTCCAAGTATTGGCACCAAGTAGCTCAACACTTGAGAACTTGATCATGGATGAGTGATATAATGAGCCTCCAATAGCTTCATATCCATCAACAAAACCATCCAAGAATGCTAGTACAACTTCAACAATAAGATATTGCAAGACAATGTAGCTAGTTTGTCCATATCTTGACAATTTGCACACATCCACATGAAATAGCTCAAACATGAGATAAAACAAGTAAAGTAAACTTGAACAACACTTCCTTGATGCTCCTTTGACCTTACTTGAGTCTTCAATAAGCTGCAAAAACAGATCCATAACATCTTTGCCAAATAACTTTCCTTTGATGCTCTTGACTAGCTCCAAATTGCCACCTTTCCTTTTGTGTTGTTGAAGCCCTTTGAGACCAACCTCTTGGTCTTCCTCTTGACCATCAAAGTCATTGAACAAACTTTGTTTTTCAGATCCATTACTTGCTTTTTCAGTATGAAAAACATGAGAACCAATATCCACTTGCATAGCATCATCTACACAAGAAAATTCTCCAAAACATGTGAGTAAAGCAAAGTGAGTCGCTTCCACTTGCTTACCTTTCTCTTGATCATCAAAGATATCAAAGATATGAATATCTTCAGATTTGAACCTTTGGAAATACTCCCTCTCAAACATATGATCAATATCCAACAAGAACTCATCAATGCTTGATCTCGAATTTCCACAAAGGTTAGTGAAAACAATGTCGCCAATGTCACAATCATAAATCAAAAGATAGATTCCAAACTTTCCATCCAACATGAAGTAGAGTAGGTGAAGATGAGTATCAAACCTAAGAAAATCCAGCCCTCTTGAGTTCATACAAAACCTCAATAAGCTCACCAATGAGATCTCCCTTGTCTTGAAGAAATTGCCTCTCGATTTGCTCCATGTAGTCTTCTCCAACCAACCTTTTGCCATCTTGATCATGAGTGATCAATTCATAATCATAGAATCCTTTGAGTTGATGAAGAGATGTGAGATCCATGCCTTGGATCTTCCCAAGAACCAATCTTCCATTGCTCTTTCCTTCATAAGACTCCCTCTTAATGATTGCATCATAAGAAGTAGAAACCTCAAAAACATTAGAAGCCATGAAAAAAATGATTAGTACCTTCAACATAAGGATGATTGAAGTACTCTCTTTTCTCAAACAAGAACTTCTACTTAATGTTTTAGGTAATGACTCATATGATAATGATTCTTCCTCACTATCATTCACAATGACATCATTCAAAGTACATCCTACTTTGAACTCTTCACATACTTCTCTTCTTCTTGACTTGTGACTATCTTCCTCACCAAGTCTCTTGATAGAAACATTTGATCTACTCTCTTTATGAAGACATGTAACTCTACTTGCTGGAAAAATGACTTTCTTGGAATCATAACAAAAGAACGTAGAAGAACCACCTCCTTCATGCATGCACCTAGCAACATCTTTTTCCATATGATCAAAGAAATCATTAGCAACAATCTTTTCCAAGGAAGAACCTTCTCCTCCATTGATGAAGTTGGCTCTCTCCTTACCTTTTGCATGCTTGCATTTGCCATGAAGAACCATTGAAACACCATCATTATCCTCAAGACTAGTCAAGTTAGCACAAAGATGAACATCTCCAAGAAGCATATTAGATCTTGACCTAGATCTAGCATAAGGAAGCTTGTTAGACTTTGCATAAGATCCACCAATCTTATTGATGCTAAAAGGGAACTTTGGAAAGTTGAGACCAATCTCCTTTTCCATTCCATCCTTTTTGTTAGCCATAACAAAAGCATCAAGCTTGAAAAGTCTACCTTGTTTATTGCCCCTAGCAACCAAGATTTCTTCCTTCGTAATGAAACAAGCATCACCACCAAACTTTACCATGTATCCTTTCTCTATCATTTGACCAACACTTAACAAATTCTTTGAAAGTGAAGTAATGTAAAGAACACCATCAAGTCTTGCTTTCCTATTAGTAGAGAGACAAATAGGAATTGAACCAATACCTTCAATCACACACTCACCACCATTGGCCATGTGAATTGCTTTCTTGGCTCCATCATAAGTGACCAAAGAAGTAAAGAACTCCTTGTGACTAGTCATGTGTGAGCTAGCTCCACTATCAATCCACCATGAATCTTTTTCACCTTCACTTGATATTGGACTTGATGAACACATCAAAAGAGAATCACCACCACCTAGACCCTCATCATTAGTAGTAAAGTTGATTTGCTTGCTACCTTCATCTCTTTGCTTCTTCAAACATTCATTTGCAAAATGCCCTTTGATTCCACAATAAAAGCATTTCAACTTATACTTATCTTTCTTTTTTCCAAAAGAAGAAGTCTCACCTCGATCTTGCCCTTTAGACCACTTGCCTTTGTCTTTGCCCTTGAACTTGCCTTTGATGAACATAGCATCCTCTTCATAATGAGATGTCGATGCAGATCCACCTCCTCTTGATTGAAGCCTATACTCCTCATTCACCAAGATCTCTTGCAAATCCACAATACTTGGCAAAGTCTTTTGAATAGCAAAACTTTGAACAAGATTAGCATGATCATCCAACAAGCCATTAAGTATAACTTGAACAAGCTCTACCTCCTTAATGCTTTCATCAATACATGCTAACTCATCATTGAATGCCTTAACCCTCAAAACAAAAGCATGAGTACTCTCTTCCTTCTTTTGTAAAATTTGAAAGATTTGCCTCCTAAGAGTAAGCACTCTTGATGTAGACTTGGATTCATAAAGCTTCTTCAAAGCTTCCCAAGTCTCCAAAGATGATGTGCACTTACCAACTTCCTTGAGAAGTTCATTGGTAACATTCATCTTGATTATGTGTAGAGCTTTCTTTGCTCTCTTGTCATACCTCATTTGATCTTGAGGTGCTTGAGGTCTCTCCTCCACACCTGCAACAATCTCCATCAACTCATTCATCTCCAATAAGGACTCCATCCTCACCTTCCAAGTAGAATAGTTGATTGAGGTAAGCCTATCATTGCTCTCCAACATAAATCCACCACTTGTAGCCATGTTGAAGTGACCTGATCTTCTTCTTTCAACCTGTTCCAATGCACAAAGCACTCTCTTGAATGTCAACAAATGAACTCAAGAAGAAATCACAAAGATATGGAACCTCTCAAATCTCTTCTAGCACTTCTAACTAGAAAATCAACACATAGAATAGTGAAATCTTGATCAACCTATGATCTATCCTCAATCTAATGATTCTTGCCACTTCCTAAGATTGAAATACACTCAAATGAAGTTCAGTAACCTCACAAACTAGAGATCCAATCAAAATTAGGATCTTAACAAAATCACAAAAAATTGAATATCTCAAATTCTACATGCAATTTCTAGAAACTTGGTATATCTTCTTGTAGACTCCAATGAGACCTTCTTAATACACCAAAAATCATCTAATTACAGTAAGCCAAGTGTGAAATTGGAATTGATCAAGTATATAACCCTATATTGAGTTTTGACCTACAAAAGATCAATTCTACACATGCAAAAATGCTGATTTTTGAGTAGAGATCAATCTAGCATGCTCTAGCATTGGTAACTCCTCCAAAATCCTTGCTAAAGATGGCTGATACTTTCATAACCTGAAACACAATAGCTCTGATACCATGTGAAGGATTTTAGATCATTCAAGATCCAATCCATGTCCCAAATCTTTGGCTACAATAAGGAGCAAACCAACAATCCTGCCAATGTAGAAAAATCAGCATCTACATACAAAATGAGATGCAAACTCTAAGAGATATTGATCAAACATGAACCAAAACATATAATATGTTTGCTGTCCGTACAATTACAGTACCCTACTGTATTTCACACGTGTGGAACCAAAAATAGAATAAATGATCATTCTATACATAGAATTGCAAGATAACACCAAGATAGTGCACCAATGAGTAGTAGAACCCAAAGAGAACCATGTACAATGATGAAATGAGAGAGAGAAGAGAGAAGATGTGTCTCTCCATGAGTTACATCCTTTTATAGAGTTTCCAAGCCCTATTTGGCCACTTGGCTTTCCCTCCAAAATGTAAACCCTACTATCTTTGGGTCTAGATTCAATGTACCCAAAGTTCAAATTTGAATCTCTCTCAAACTCGACTACCAACTCTCCCACACTTTCCAAAAGTGTTTATTGAATGTATTTTAAACTAATATAACTTCAAAAAGTTTGTCTCTAAGTCTAAAATGAGTTTTGGCCTCTTATTGACAATTTACCAAAATGTGACTAAACTAGACTAAACTAATTGAAATCTCTCACAAGACACTCCCTCTGACATGTTCATGACATTGTTGTTTTTTAATTGTGGAAAACAAAGGGATTTCAGAACTTATTAGAAAGTCTGTTGCACTCGGTTTGAAGGCTTGAAGAGCAGCAACAAGGATAAAAATTGTAAATTGATAGCCGCGTGTAGATCCGTCTCATTGGTGATTCAGACACCTAAACTACTTTTGTTTCAGCCCAAGTACAGGCACATGGATAGTCCATTCTGAAGCAAGACATAGAGCATTGAATGCTGCCTTCAATCTAGCTATAGGCAGAGACCTATTGGGCACAATTATATTCACTTACAATAGGCTGGTTTTAAAAAGCTTTGATCTATACACAAATCAGAAGTTAAATCATATTATGTTGGGCAAATCTTTAGCCCATTAACTAAGTGATTAGAATGGCTATAGGTAGTATGTCCTTGGTTCATGCGATGAAAGGCAGATTGGGACCAGTGTATTTCGCACCACCACTCTAGTGACACCCATGTAACATTTTTTTCACCTTGAGATCTTTTGGAGCCCACTTTTATCACTAGATTAGTGGTGTGGAATACATTGATTTGTAAAATTGAGTCTGTTTACCAATAGCAAGAAGCAAGGCATCAACAATTGTTCATTCCTAATTAGAGTAGCCTTTTGACATCTGGAGATATATTTTAAAAGGCCATTTTATCCATCATTGTTCATCTTTGTTCATCTTTGAATGGGAAATTTGGGCCGGAGCTTTCTTGATTTTGAGAGCCTGGGCCCTCGGCTCTCAAAATATGGATTGCCTTAGCTTGGGCTTCAGCTCTCAAATTCTGGAAAGACCATTCCCTTTTATGCTGTTTTTCAGGGCTAGGGGCATTATGCCTGTAAAGCTTCCGGTTGTAAATCCCAAGGCTTTGTGACGATGACATTAAAGGGGGTGGGTGGAAGGTCACCTCTGAAGCCATTCCGCCGGGGAAGGGCCTTCGGCCGAGGGCGGAAGGCCCTTCTCATAGCAACATGGCCGAGGAGGTGACCTTCTGCAGCGTGAAAACTTTTTTTACTTTTTTTTTGTTGTAATTTTTTTTACACGCACCTTCTACACGGAAGGTCATGTAAATTTTTTTTACATGCACCTTCTGCATCCTTGAAGGTGCATGTAAAAATTTTTGGAAAAAAAAGGTGCAAAAATTGTGTTTTATGAGGCACCTCCTTTTTCTTCATGAAAAAGCCAAAAGTGATTTTACAGGATTTATACATTTTTGAATACATAAAAAAACATCATAATGTGAGAGGAGAGGTGCGTGCCCCTCCCATGAAGCATAATAAAAGTTCAATTTTCACATTTCAAGAGATCATCTAGGATTGTCCACTATGATTCCGGTAGCGATTTGTTTCTAAGGGCTATTTGGGCTAGAATTGCTTGAAAAGATTTTAAGTTGATGGGGTTGGAAGGGTAGAAATTCAAAAATTTGATGTAAAATATTCAAATTGAAGTGCTTGAGTTTATAGTTTCAAAATTTTAACTTGGGTACTAAAGGTAGACTTGAATTTTTAAAATTGTACCACTGGGTGAAAAAGTGCACACACTAAGAAACAAAACGTCATTTGCGGTAGTACATAATATATTTTGGAGTGACTTGACCATTCCAATGAGGACATTATTGTCTACATGTGGACACAAAGCTCACGAAAATTAGATATTGACTTTTTGAACGATTTTTGGAGGCTTTAACTTGTAAAATAGTGGGCAATTCACTATTTTAGTACAAAATTGTTCACAGAAACCTTATATGAGAGCCAATTCACACAATTTTTGTCAAATTAGTGAATTAAACAAAATGGCTACAATGAGTGATAGTGTTTTGGACGAGGCAAGCAAATTTGGTGTTCAAATCACTCAGTGTGGAAATTTAAAATGAAATGAAAGACAATTACATTTGTCGATGAGCACTTTCTGATGACCAAAGAAATTAACAATCCATTGGTGTCGATTTGAAAAAGAGAGTGGACAAGTGGGAGCTTGTTCAACATATGCTTGATAGTCTATCAGATTTTTATTAAAGGTTTGTGACCAACATATCCTAAAGGGAGAGATTGTCATCATATGAAGAACTGGGAGAACTACTTTGAAAGAAAGAAGAACGACGTGATAATTTGGGTTAGAGGAATTGGTCATTGGTTCAAGCTCTAGCTGCAAGAGGTAGAGGTAAAAGATTCTATAGAGGGGGATTTCAAGCTAGAGGTGAAAATTTTGAAAGAGGAACATTTGGCAACAATGATGTAAAGCCATTATGGAATAAAGATTGACCAATTGGAGACCAAACAAAGAAGAACAAAGGGAAATGTTGAGCAAGAAGAAGGAATAGATTTCAATGAAACATTTGCAAAATTCACAAAAATGGAAAATGTATGTTTTATAGTAACAATGTTAGCTTATTATGGATTGATACTTAATCAAGTGGATGTGAAATCAATCTTTTGAGTGAACATCTTGAAGAAGGGTTGTGTATGGAACAACGTATAGGGTCTGTACAAAAAGGGAGAGAATAAATGCATGGAGGCAATCTATGGTATAAGCAAGAGCCAAGGGCCATCTCGACATTCTTAAGCATAACAATGATTTTGTGTTAAGTGTATTGTATGTGGATTATTTGATACTCACTAGAAGTATTGACGCATTGATGAATGCGATCAAATCAAAAGGTTTGTGAAGCATTTGATATGATAGGTTTAGACTTAATACATTATTGCTTGCCAGTGGGCATAGAATTTTGGAAAATGATGGATGACATTGTGCTTACCCAAAGCAAAAATATTAGCGTTTTTTTTCCAAGAGGTCCAATATGCAAGACTACAAGTCATTGAACACACCAATGGATTTAGATACAAAGTTGCCTACAAATTTGATAAGTCAAATAGTGTTAAATTGTATCTTTACATATAACTTGTTTGGGAGTCTTATCTATTTCACTCATACTCATTTTGATATTTCATTTTTTGTTGGACTCTTAGGCCAATTCATGTTAGGTTCTAGAAAATATCATTAAAAGATACATATTGGAATCTAAGATATGTCAAAAGAACACTAAGCTTCGGACTACATTGGATGTACCAATATTAGTGGGTTATACCGATGCAGACTAGGCTAGTAGCATTAATGAGATGAGATCCACTTGTTACAACTCTCTTATATCTTTGATTGCCTTGATGATTGACGCACACCCCATACTAGTGACAACGCAACGTATCCACCCATCCGTAGGGTCACTGCCGACCAACCCCATGCACTGGAGTTATTGACACCATCATGCCCAGTCAAGCTTGTGACAACAATTGGTGTCCCATACCACTAGCCATCGCCCACGGCTCTCACTAGCATACATCTCCTGGCTTGGAGATACATCTTGGCTACTGCACGTGCTCTCCATCCACCAATTCCCGAGTAGACTGAGTGAATGGCAAAAGGGAAGCCCCAACACTATATAGGCATAGCATAATGAGTCCCATTAAGCACGGTCCCGCCGGCGAGATGTGACCACCTAGGATGATGATGCGTGGCACTAAAACATGTCGATAACGCTAGACCTACGTCGTCATGCCCTTTGCGAGGCCGTCCTTGAAGGGCGTACCATTATGGTACATAACATTTCCACTTCCATAAAAACTTCCTTCTATGGGAGAATCAGAGAATCTAAGTTTCAAATCGTCCTCCTTTTCCAACGTGTCCCCATCATCTGACTTATCTTTCCCACAAATCAAATGTTTAAAAATCAGATGATTTCTTAACTAATGATGTCGGGTATCCATGATCTTATCAGGTTCATGGGATACAAAGGAAGTCAAATCCTCCAATAATCTAGATCATTTCCTACGATTGGGTTGTCCTTTTTGCCAAGTCATTCCTTCAAATGACTCACGTGGAATACATGATAAACCGTAGTTCCAGAGGGAAGTTCTAGCTGGTAAGCGGACCGATTATTATTATTTACAATCTTATATCATGGAGACAACTTGGGAAATTTTTCCGTTTGAAGAATCTTAGAATACTTTGGGATTCTAAGATACACCCAATCACCAAACTCAAATTCTCGAGGAGAGCGGCTTTAGTTAGTTGATCTTGCCGATCTAATGCTTTCCTTAGCCACCTGCAACATTTCCTGCATATTTAGTAAGAAATTAGCTGCATCTTGTACCTTGAGACCTTTGAGTCCAACAAAGATAGGGGAACGGGCTGAAAGCCATACAAGAGCATAAAAGGACTAAATCCGGTGGTAGAATGCTTCATACTATTGTACACGAACTCAACCATTAGGAGGTACTTTTTCCACTCCGACTGTCATTCGGAAACTTATACGTGAAGCATATCATCCATGGACTGGTTGACACGTTTGGTCTGCCCATTGGATTATGGGTGATCTGAAGATGAAAGACTTAAGGTAATTTCTAATCTTTCAAAGACTGCCTGCCAGAACTTGCCAGTGGACTGAGAATCATGATCACTAACAATATCGTTCGGCAAACCATATAGCCTAAACAACTTTTCAATGAAGAGTTGTGCAAGTTCCGAAGCTTTGACAATAGTTTTTGTTGGAATAAACTATGCCATTTTGGTTAGCCTGTCAATTACTACCCAAATGATATCATGACCCTTCCTTGACTGGGGAAGTTCGATCACAAAATCCATGGAAATACTTTCTCACTTCTTGCTAGGACTTTCCAACAGATGTAACAAACCAGTTGCTTTGAATCTTTTTACTTTATTAACTTGAAATTGTTTACCCTTTTGAACGTATGCCTCCACATGGCCTTTCATCTTTGGCCAATAAAATTTTCTTTTAACAAGGTCAAGCGTTCTCTATATACCAGGATGTCCCGCACTAGGACTACCATGACACGTGCAGGACTGGCCCTAATGTCCGCGATGTCTGGCAAACACACTTTTCCTCTACAAAAAGTAAACCATTCATAATGGAATAATCCAACAAGTATCTTTTCTTCACAAGACTTTTTGGAATCCTACTTTCCAAGATTATCTCTCAAAGTAGAGCTTCTTGCCAAATGCGACCGAAAAATTCATTGGTCCGACCGACAAAGGTCTCGTAGAGAAAGATACAACTTGGATTGGAACTCATCAAAGCAGAACTGATTAACTGTGAAAAATTCAACTAGTTACGTTGAGTATTTATGGCAATTTTGGGGCCAATATGAAATTTCAACTTAGAGATAGATTTATTTTTGTCAATAAAGGCCTAAATAGTATTTGTACTATTTTTGGCAAGTACACTTGTGGATGAAGTCTGATTTGGACCCATTCTAATTGGCTAATCTAGACACAATGCATTTAGTCCCTAAAATCTAGGTTTTTGATGAAGTACCTAGAAGTTGTTATTTTAGGGCTAGTTTAGGGAAAGTGGCCAAATAAAAGTTTGGCAACTATAAATAGAAATCCAGAATGGAGAAATTATCTTCAAGCTATCTTTCTATGTGGAGAACTTTTCTCTTTTGATTCTATATTCATCTCTTTCATGTTTCTCAAGATATCTTGATTTCTAGTGTATAGAATGTGATTTTTCTTGTTGATCTTCAATCCACACGTGTGAAAGACTGTATGCTATTGCTGTTATACGAACAGGGACTGTTCACCATTGTGGATCTAAGTGTTTATGATTAGATCTTAGTGATTTATGCAATTCTAGCATGGTGAATTCTATCTTGTAGCTAAATCTAGATGTGCAACCAAATTTGTTCAAGATCTTTTTGATCCATCAGACATGCTTTGGATTTGATTTTTTCACATGGTATCAAATCAGGTTGTGGGCCAAAGTTGGTGGATTTGCCAAATCTAGAGGTGGATTTGAGGGCACCATTAGTTATATGTGAATTTGGATTGGTTTCTAGCTCAAATCTTGCATTTTCAAGTATAGAAATTGGATCTTTGTGAGCCTAGCATCATTTTAGGTCAAAACACTTTGAGTAAGCCGATTTTTAAAACCACTTAATTTTCAAGAGTGTGATTATTGTTTGATCTCTCTTGTGATTTATTTAAAAAATGGTCAATGATATTATTATTTATAAAGCATATATTGTCAATGTATCTAAATGAATGCTTGCAGGCATCCATGTAAGTAGTTTGCCCAAGTCTGGCAAGTCTCTTAATGAATTGTGTTGTGTTTCAAAATAAGAAAGGTACTAGTTGCACTAGATGGGTGAACATGAGAAGCTCATAGGAATACCCCGAATTTGATGCCAAGTATGATTACCAAGTCTGGCGATGCAGTGATTGATTAGAAAGGAATTCCAAAGACGAACGTCATTTACATCCACAGTTTTCCAACCCAAAGAAAGTTTATTGGTCCAAGCCCATTTGAAATTTTTCTTATCGAATAGCCATTTGTATCGAATCTGAGTATGGTTGGCATATTTGAAAGCAGAGCGAATTAGCTTATTCATGATAGTATTTACGCCCTTGGGACCATCAAGTGGAATGTTTTCATAGCATTTGAAAATGTTAGTAGACGATATATAATAGATGCGCTTCGACATATTGAGATAGAAATCAATAGATGAATCACACTGCCAGAAAAGAGTAGTATCCACATTTAGGTAGCTCTTGTATGTGTTTGTCTTAAGGCCTACATTTTCCATCAGGAAAGAATGTAGCATACCAAGAACCCTTGTTAGGAAAATAACAAAATAGCTAAAACAACAGTCATGGGCATTGGTGATCCATTTGAAAGATTCTTTATGCACTTTACATGTGCATAGGAGATAAGGTAATTCGTTGTTTCCTATAAGCTCACTAGGTAGCAGATCTCTTAGCTTACTATTAATGATTTGCAAGGCAATGGGCACAAAATTATTTGAGTTATCAGGAAAGGGTTTGAAGTCAATGCTACCAAGCCTATCAATAACAAGTTTTCTTACGAAGTTTATACAAAGAAAACATGGGTTATGCTGCGTTTTATCTATACCATTGATGTACAAATATTTGGTAAGCCATAGGCATTCCTTGTGTGCTTTAGCAAGTTTGACGGGAGAATTTTGATATGAATCCATTTCCTGTCTTTTAGAAATTTTAAGGCACCTTGTTTACAAAATAGAGCATGCTTGGAAATACTATCCATTTCTAGACCACTATATTCGGGTAATAACTTCATGACATACATGAGAGAGACTCGAATTTCTACAGTGGAGCTGCATGGAAAGCCCACTTAACTGAACTAATTCACCTACCAAGATCCACATGTGTAACTGCATGCATGTATGTTGCATGTACTGCATGTCAACTCATAAAGCTGCCTAG
This sequence comes from Diphasiastrum complanatum, assembly GCA_029204225.1. Classification (NCBI taxonomy): domain Eukaryota; kingdom Viridiplantae; phylum Streptophyta; class Lycopodiopsida; order Lycopodiales; family Lycopodiaceae; genus Diphasiastrum; species Diphasiastrum complanatum. Next base: position 32,794,413 of record CM055101.1, read on the forward strand.
ACATGTGTAGATCACAGAAACTACTTTGCATGTTGCATGCATTGATTGTATGTGGCTTGCATGCATACAGTAGGACTTTGCATGTTATCTAAACTACTGCATGTCATCAAAATTGAACCTATCTAACTCAAATCTGAGCTACACTAGAAGGATATTTGCTCAATTCACACTCCTTTTATGTACAACATGAAATTTAGTGGAAATCACCATGGACATGGCCCTAAACTCGAAATAGGAAGATAATTTTTTAATAATCTACACAATCTTCAGCAGATATTTGAATTCCTTTGCCTCCTCTTCTCTGTAGAGGTGCCAAATTAGTAGGGAGATCCAAATGTAGATGATACAATGTTGTCATAACAAAAACAAGAAAGTAATCAGATGCATCAAAGTACTAAAAATAGATTTTTTAAAACAAAACAAAGTACTTATCTTTTATTATATTATATACTTTGTGCCGTCAATCCATTGATTTTGCTTTTCTACTTGATTCAAATTTCGAGATGGTGCTCATATTTTCATTCCAGTGGGAAGATGGAGCTCATATTTGGAGATGGCGCTCATATTTTCATTCCAATCTGAAGATGGCGCTCAAATTTTCATTCTAGTGGAGGGAATGCATATTCATACATTTTGCTTTTTTCCCTGATTTGAATTTGGGGATGGTGGTCATATTCTGGATCCAATGAGAGTATTGCCCTCTTCGTAACCAATGGAGGGAATGTATTTTCAAATTTAGAAAAGTTAGACTGTGAACAGTTTAGAGTTCTTAACTGTGATAGTAGACACTATGGTTAGATCATTGGGAGTTGGAGAGGCCTTGGGAATTGGGGAGGCCTTGGGGGCAAACAAATAAACAATATCATTTTCATTTATTTCTGTATCCTACATGGCATTCCTTAAAGGGTCTTTTTGATATTGAGAACTCCTCTAATGCACTGTCTAGGATTGAATGTTCAACTTATTGATTTATTTCAAGTTGTCACTAAACACATGTTCCAATCACCCAAAAGTTGATAGAATAGTAGTGCTTGTTGACATAATGTTCGTGTTTTCAAGCTTGTACTCATACATGCGAGAAAAAGTTCAAGACCGGACCACCGCTCTTAGCACTTTATGTAGATTATTTATTTTCATATTCTTCTTCATATTCGGATAGCATCTTCCAAAGAATGGAGGACATTCTGTTTGCACTCATTCTGGTAATCGGCTGGCAAGCCACAAATGAACTGCCACTATGCCAATTTCCTATAAAAAGGCGGCACCTTGGCTAGATAACCCAAGAACTCTTGGACATAGGTGTCCAATTCTCGGTTGCCCATTCTGTAGTTAATAAAGCGAATATAAAGTTCAGAATTGTCAATCGTGATGAAAAATTATGGAATTCCTCCAAGAATCCAGCCCAAGTCACAAGTTTCACAGATATACTTATACCCTCCAAGGCCCATGCACCACTAGTGGTGCACCGTGACACCTCATTGGACACCTCTGCAGCCTATCTGGGCCACATCATCCAGTTTCTCAATGACTCACTAATAGACCCATATAAATCCACCATTATGAGTTTAGGCCTACAACCAATAACTATGACCATATGCACATAATGTCGGAAATAGGTGAGTGATGGAATGCGGAAACTTCCCACTTCCAATGCATGACTACGCCTATAAAAAATTGAACAAAGCAGTAGTGATGGAAATCACGTTCAATCTTTAGCAACTAACTTTCGCTAGATACTAAGTGATTATGTAGCCAAACATAAAGTATTGAATTCTCAGACAATTTCTATCAGTTACAAAAGCAATACAGAGATGCATGCATTCTGACAGAAACTGAACGCGATAAGAAAATAGTATTGATCCAGAAAAACAAGATCAGATGCTAACGAGTGCAAGACAATAGCGGATAGAAATCATGCACTCTAAAGATGTCTCTGAGTAACTGAGAATAAGTCTGAAATAAGCAACTCTGCTGATAAACAATAGCGCAATAGCAACTCTAAAATAAATCTCTAAAAGACCGAGCTAGAATGCTCAAGAGAGTTCAAGTTTGAAAGCTTGATAGAGAGCTAACAACAATACTTTCTGATTGTGAATGATCTACTTGATGAGAGCGCATGAACCGTCGTGTAATAACAATCAACTCCTTCACAATACACAATAACATTTTGACTTACTTGATAATGAGATGTATGAACAACTGACTTATACTAAGTAATTAGGTCATCAAATGCGATTGCCAGTTGGTTGGTGTCCGCTGGCATTCATCCAGTTCTTCTCAGAAGTTACTTGCTGATAAGCGATGACAATTGGCCGTAAACAGTTTGTCTACATAAATGAACGTGAATTGTCATTCTGCATAAATGAACGTAAACTGCCACATGCAAAAAATGCGACACTGCATTTTTACTCATGATTTCTGACAGGTGAAAAATGCAAAAAAGATGACTCTGCATTTTTGCACGTAATTCGCGAATATCTTTGATTCGATGGAATCGAACAACTTGTAGGCTTGATCTAAAGTAGTGTACTTGATGAAAATACATTTGATACTCTGGAAGTCGAGTTTTTTCTTGAGATAATGAGGAATCTGCGCATAAGCAGTACATCCAAAAACTTGTAAGTTTGATAGAGAAGGTTTGGTACTTGTCCAAACTTCGAATGGTGTTTTTTCTGAGAGAACTTTAGTAGGACATCTGTTCTGAATATAGGTTGTTGTTGAAACAGCTTCAGCCAAGAAGGACTTCAAAAGTGTCGCATGTGATAACATGCACTTTTCCTATTCGACTAAGGTTCTGTTCTTGCTCTCAGCAAGACCATTTGACTGAGGTGAATATGAGGTAATGTATTGTTGTTCAATGTCATTGTTGAGACAATACTCCTTGAATTCGGTGGAGATATATTCTCCTTTGGGCGTACAAAGCTTACATTGGATATTATCTTGCATGTATAAGCATGGATGTACTAAAAGTACATGACACTCCCCCTATTTAAACATTTTTGTCCTAAAAAATGAAGACGCTTGTCTGATCAACTTGATCGCCTTGGTTAAGTAGTCATGATTGAGAATGTGTCATCCCAAAAAATTATTGCCTCATTACAAATCCAAAGTCGTTGAATTGAATCCATTTTGCTAGCTTCAGATTGTAATCCTTGTGTCCATGAAGAAAAACTGATGGTCAAAGAAGAGTTTGATGAAGCACCATATTGCTTGTTGGTAACCAATCTGTATGGATTGGACAGAGTGTGTCACTACAATATTCTCTTTTGTCTACTTCCTCGACATCATGCCAATTCGGATGCTTATCCAATTCCCTTGGATTCTTGGTTTTGTCTTGCATCCGGCTCTTCTGCATAACTGCCAATCCATATTGTTTGACCAATTTGATGAAGAAAATTACAAATCTATCATAAAAAATGGTAGTCATGAATGGTTGTTCGTATATAAATGCTTCATATGAAGTACTCGGCATGAATATTCACATCATGTCGTATGATGAAGCATATCTCTGGGCATACTGTTGACCAAAATATATTTCTTCAAATCTGGACAAGTGTTCACTCAAATTTGGCCAAGACAAGTTAGCTCCATTGAAGTCTGCTTCTGTCAGTTTGGATTTTTAAATGACCAAACTTCTTTCCAAGTTCTGGCTTCAGCTATGTGGCCAATCTGAGTATATGATATATTGAGGATAATAAGCGCAAAAGCTTTACCATCCTTCTACTTCCATTTCGAGTCGTTTGTGTCATCTTCGGCTTCACTTCGATACCTATAACAACATCCTGCAACTCATTGGCGTTTAGCAAGGTCTTCATCTTAAATTTCCATAAATGATAATTGAATCCATTCAGCTTGTCTGTGATAAGACTGGCCTTTACTTTGAGAATCCATCTAGAACTTAATATTGTCAATAATTTGATTGTCTTTAAGAGAAAGATGCTATGTTGCATTACAATTGGAAATCAATTCTCTGATACTGAAACAAATTGATTCGAACTGAAGAATAATTTGATATTGCGAAAGATATCAAGTATAAGAGCTTGCGCTCTGATATAGTATTAGGCCATGAAGAAGAATCAATGCTCTAATACCATGTTGGAAAGAGGTGTATAAAAGATAGGTCGAATAAGATTCTAATAAAAAAAAATTGAATGACAAGAAAGAAAACTTATCGTGCTCAGCGGAATAAACTATCTTCTTCTTTCTTCATGCATAACTACACCTATCAATTTCGAACAAAACAATAGTGATTGAAATCACGTTCGATCTTATAGTAACTAACTTTGAAATCATTAGTACTACAGTGATTACATAGCCAAACATTAAAGTATTGAATTATCAGACAAATAATCAGTCATGAAAAATTATAGAAACACATGGCATTCTAAGATGAAGCTGAACGCAATAAGAAGATAGTATTGATTTAGTATGAAAGCGAAACAAATGTAAATGAGTACAACAAGTTGTGGATCGAAGCCGTGTACTCTAAGCTATCTTTGAACGACTAAAATATAAGTCTGAATTAAGCGCAACTATTGATAAGCAGTGAGCGCAATAGTAATCTCTAATCAACTCTAAAGAATTGAGCTAGAATGCTCAAGAGTGTTCAAGCTCGCAGGCTTGAGAGAGAGAGAGAGAGGTAACTATTCAATACTTGATTTCAAAATTAAGATGTTGAAATATGAACAACTATTTATACTAAGCAATTAGGTCATCAAATGCGGCTGTCAGTTGGCTGCTGCTGGCATTCATCCAGTTCTTCTCAAAAACTGCTTGTTGATAAGCAGTGACATTTGGTTGTAAACAGTCTGTCTACATAAATGAACATGATTTTCACTTTGCATAAATGAATGTAACTTTCATCAAAGAAAAAACAAAAAATGCGAGTTTTGTGAGAAATGCGACAATGTCGCAAAATCTCATTTCCTGAATATTGGTGTAGCCCCACACTTTGCCAAAGTCATTTCCTTAAAATTTGAGGCACTTTGAAAAAAAGTGCAAAAAATGTGACACTGTATTTTTACTCGCAATTTTTGACAGACAAAAAATACGAAAAATGCGACACTGCATTTTTACTTGAAATTCCTGACAGGCGAAAAATGCGAAAAATACAACATTGTATTTTTACTTGCAATTTTTGACAGTGTTGTTTTAAGAGAAAATTGAATGTAGCAAAAAGGCGATAATGTCGGATTTTTTAGTGAGAGAAAATGTTCAACACTGTTGTCAAACTCCGTGTATTTTTGCAGACTGTGGGAGGATCCGCAGAACTGGATAAACAGTTTGATGAAGATTAAAAACTGATTAGTCGATGAGTAGGAAGGAGAATAATCCAACAAAAACCACTATTTAGGCCTTTATTGACAAATATGAAACTATCTCTAACTTGAGATTTCATTTTGGCCTCCAAAAATACCAAATAAGAACCAAACTAGTTGACAATTTTTCACAGATCTCGACCCCCAATTAGGGTGGATCTTATGACCTATTAGGTTAGACATGTATGGATCATAGATAGCCCAAAATGCTCATATCTGAGACACTTATGTATAAATATGTGATGGATTTTCCATCCAATTATGAGTAAAATTGAGATCTTCCTTCATGACTAATTTTGGTCTATCATTTGTTTAATGATTGCTATTGGCATTTGGTTTTTTGTAGAGATTAGAAGGTTTGGAAGGTCCTGGTATAGTACATAGGCTGCAACAGGCCGTACATCCACACGTGTGAAGCTTTTTGCATGATTTTGGAGCCAATTTGTAAAGTTCAAACCAAGATAAGCTAGAAATCAATACACTGATTTGTGCTCTAGCTATTGGATGCTGTTTGGATCTTAATTAGGTGCTTTCTGCATTATTTCTAGGATCAATTGGACTTATTTTGTTGCATTTTCAACATGTAGTAGACCTTTTGAAACATGTTTTCAACTACATTCTAGCTATGCTTGTTCATTCCTTAGCATTGTCTTATAGCTTCTGGCTTGAGTTAGCAAGTATCTTTGCTCTTGTCATATCTAATTTGCCTTTTAGATCACAATTGTGGTCCACCTTATGAAAATTCATTGTTGCAATAATGATGCATGCCCCCCTACTGCTCTTAATTCTTCTTGACTAATCACAAATATTAGAAGCATCATCTATTTTCCTGATGTCCTTGTTTTGTGCCGTGTTGGCGAAGGTGCAGTTTCTTAAGGATACATAAGTATATTTCTTGATTGGTTTGGCTCAGTTGCTTAAATTTGTGCGTTTGGATTTCCTTTAAGCAACTGTGTTTTTGCCCTCTTTCTTTAATTGTAATTTTTTAAACAACCAATATATGGTGCGTATTGAAGCTACAACCACTTTTCTTGGCTTTCTAAAATTGCAATGAGAAAGGACATCAGACATCCGATTGTAGAAAACGTGCAACTGATCTACTAAAGAAGAAGAAGATACTTTGATAGCACCGTGGTTGCCTCGAGAAAAAGCTTGCACGACCAGACAACCCAAAAGCCTAAGAATAATAAATGGAAAAAGATTTTTTTTTATGAGCTTGAAGCTGCGGCGTACCAACACGGTAAGAAAAAGAACAAGAGAAGCCAGTGGTGAAAGACAAAGCGCGATTTGCGGCAATAAAAGAAAATCTTTGTTTCCTTTGCAATAAACCTGGGCACCATGCTAAACAGTGTCTCGATAGAAAAAATAAGTCATTGAATTTCATGACGATGGATTTACCCACACATAAATTGAAAGTCGATTTATTGGATGGTTGTGATTGTACTTGTAATTTTAGTACATTTTCTCTCAAGCCTAATCAATTGTTTCGTGTAAGAGGCAATATTTTAGGAAAAAATGTAAATGTACTATTAGATTCCAGAAGTACTCACAACTTTTTTAATTCTCTACTTGTACAGAAACTTCAGGTGCCCACCATGGCTAGCGATCACCGATATGTGGTCCATTTTGCCTCGGGGTTGGACATGAAAAATTGGGATGTAAAAGTTCCAAATTTAGAGCTTTGGATGGAAGATCATGTTGAGCAACTCGCCTTCCACATAATGAATTTTGATAAGACTGATGTAATCCTTGGGTATGAATGCTTTTTCTATAAATCTGATTCATTAGTAATAGATTTCAAAAATCATAAACTGGTATTTAGAGATAAGTTTGATAAAGAGGTCTCTATTTTTGAGAGACTAATGTACTGCCAACGCCAATAATTTTCTCGGTTGGGTTAATAGAAAAACTTCTGATTATGAGCTTTTTCATTTAGTTTTAAAATCTTGTATGCATTGTGATGTAGATGATGTGAATGTGTTTTCATGTTATAACACCAAAAATTTTCATCAATAACAATAGTTAATGCGAGATCTAAAATAAGAATTTAATGAAGTTTTACCGAAACAACTATCTTACAGATCGGTGGACCATAAGATAGACTTACTGCCCGATAGTTCTTGGAACAATTCATGAAAATATTGAAGGGCTTCGTAAGACAAAGAGCAAGGCCTGAGGGTAGCATGGCAAAAGGATGGCTAGTGCAAGAGTCCATGGTTTATATCACAGAGTTCCTTGCTCATAGCGATCCTTCTATTCCTCATCTTTGGGATAACAAGGATGATAAACGTGTTGTTGGGGAAGTTCCTCGAGGAAAAGGAGCGATTATGAGAATGAGTGTGTCCTTCAGGGAGAAGGTAAATAGGTTTTATATTCTTAATAGCAAGAAAATACAAAAGTGGATTTCACTATACGAAGAGGCCAAGGCTCGTAGACAAATCGCTCGAGCCATTTTCAAGAGAGGGAATAGAAGACACCATATCCACCTGACCTCACCCTTCAAAGCAAGGACATGACATTTGATTGGCTACGTGATGCCCTTAGAGAAGCCTCGACAAACAACTAGGAAGTAACACACACAGAGAGAGAGAGAGAGAGAGAGAGAGAGAGAGAGAGAGAGAGAGAGAGAGAGAGAGAGAGAGAGAGAGAGAGAGAGAGAGAGAGAGAGAGAGAGAGAGAGAGAGAGAGAGAGAGAGAGAATTCGTAAGGGGGTGCAATTTAATGTAAGCTATGATTATCATCATTCACATGTTAATTAAACCATTTGTACGTGCACTTCTGTACATGTTTGTTGTACCCCTAACATATTTAGTTCTTTTTTGTTCAGTACAAAAAATACAATGCACTGTGGACGCATGGACGACACTTTCGTACTGAGCACATTGACAAAAATAGAAACATGTACGATTGTGGAGTCATGGCAAATTTCACCCAAGAGAGTTAAGCAAGCACAATGGACACCAATTTACTCTCTTCTCGACTTGATTATTGTGGGACAATCAATGACATCCTCAAAGTGGATTTAGGCAATTCAACTTTTTCATATTTGATGTCAAATGGTTCAAAGTTATTTGTAGTGGTCCCAAAACAATTGTCAAGAAAGATGAGAGTGGATATTTTGCCATTGAGAAAGCGATACAATTGTTTTTTCTCAATAATGTGAGCAGGTACATTTTTTCCATGTCTTCAAGGTGTCTATGCTCTTTTGTTGTCAATCAATTGATTTTCAGTATACTACAAAAAATGTATATTGTGTCATGTATATCCAAGCAACTATTACATAGCTATGGGTACTAATTATGAGTCAACGTTTATGGTAACATCGATCGATTACAAGTGGTCTTTCACCCCGATCGTTCATATCTCAGATGGTGGTATGTGATTCAAGTTGCTCCTCGAAGTAAAAGAATTTTTAAAGATAGAGATGTCGTGGAGCTGGACATGGCACTGCCAACTGATGAACCTCATGAACAAGATCGTGATGATGGATTCGATGACACATTTTTGGAGGATGATCATGTGCAAGTTTCACAAGCTAATGGTGATGTTGAGCGTGATGTAGCATCATCGGATGGATCGACGACACATGACACACCTTCTCGATCTCACTCGTTGTCACCGTCGCCGTTAGCTTTTGAAGATCAACTTACTAATAACAAAACTATAGGAGATATTTGGGTAGAATTAGAGATAGACTCATTTGATTTGGCGGATTTGTCGCATGATGATGCGACAAATGATAACGATGAACCACTAAATGAATAAGTGAGAGCATACACTGTATTTCAACTCATTGTAATATTAATCATATTGCTCACATATACAATTACACTTTATTAATTGAGTAGTTGACATCAAACAAAGAAGTCGACGCATGTGAGTACACAATTTGTGGTCATCATTTTTTTGTGATACATAAATTTTTTTATTCACTTGTGCATATGGCAACCAATGTTGATAGAAAATGGAATTCAATGTGTTGATAGGTAACAAATTCCAAAAGTAAGATCCATTTACAATCCGTAACATATCATGGGTTTTACTGAGGGGCATTAGTCACGGTATTAGCAAAGTGTCCTGGAATGCCTCTTGGCCCTCTGTACCCTCTCTATAACCCTCTTTATATCCCTCTCTATAACCCTCTCTATAGATGTTCAAAAAATAAGTTAAACTTTGGTAGGCTTATACCGAGGCCAAAAACCGGACTTGAGGCTCGAGCTTTCCGCTCCCCACGCGACTCATTTTAAAAACTATCTTTCAAAAAAATGCTCCAAAAATGCCCTGGAAATCGCCCGTCCTCTTGTAGTGTACCTACCTCTGAAAGGTATAAGATTTATCCATAAGACACTCTTTGAGCTTCCTATTATTTCTGAGTCATGAGTCATGAGTTATGAGTCATGAGTTTAATTAGCTACGTGATATTTCCCAAAATGGTTTACTATAGAATTATGTATCCAAATTTCAATTTAAGTCTGTTGATACTGAAAAGTAGTGGCATTGCACACAACGGAGCATAAGCCTAATTGCAATTCCAAGATGGTTGGGCTTTTATTCTTACTGTCTTTCCTAATGAGTTTAAGCATTAAAATGGCTTTTTTCTAAAATTGCAACTATTGTTTTTTCATTTTTCAATAATTTTAGTGTCTTGTAATGGAAGTGTATGGGAAAGCCTTTTGGGATTGCCTTACAAAAGACAACAATATGTATTGTCAATGGAATTTATGCAAAATCCAGTAATAAAGTCAATGTCTTAAATCATAAGAGTATGTGCACATAAATATCTTTACCGCACATTGCTAAGTACTTTATTTCAAGAACTCGGTCTTTTAAATGCACCATATGCAAGTCGCAAACAAAAAACAAATCCTCATGCTCTTGTTTTCTTGCATACCCACACTTTAGATGCTCCTTCATATGCAAGTCATAAATAGTAAAAAGTTTGAGTCTTTTTTTTTTTCTTGCATGTATTCCTAGGCTTTTAACCTAAATGGATCATTAGACTCTCAAAGTGCATGATGCACTAACATCATCACCAATAACAATAATCAAATAAACACAAAATTATTTCATACATTGAAACTGCACACAACAAATGTTTCTATTTTTGAGCAATTTGAATGTGAAATTTTAAAACTATTTTGCATAACTCCGTCTAAATTTTAAATATTTGCAAAATGTAGCATCTTACAAAATGATTAGTTGATTTTTGAATTGAGGATTCAAAATTTATGTGAATTCTAAAAAATCGTAAGGGCAAAAAAAAAAAGAGTCCTGTGCCATGTGCGATTTCTCGTTTCAAAAGATTTTGCATCATGTGTTTTTATTGCCATGTGCCATTTCTAGTTTCAAAAGATTTCGCATTATGTGTTTTTATTGTTGTCATATCTCTATTGTGCACACACTCTCAATTGGAGTTCAATCCTTAAGATAATAAATGTAATCTAATCATTATGTCACAATTCTAGTTTGAAAGTAACTAGTAGTTGAAAATAGGTAATTACATTGTCCAATTAGTTTTAAGCAATCACATCTTTTGGTCCTTTAAATTTGTTGCATGTTATTGTTTGATATTTGAGATCTCCTTCTTCGTGTTGCTTGATTTGTTGCAGTAGCTGTAACTGCTAATTTTCTGTTCTTCTGAATTCTTCCAACATGTGTTATATGAAGCTTTTGGACGCAACCAAATGCCTCCATTGCAAAACCACTACAATGCAAAGCAAATTTGAGTTCAAAAGCGAGTTATTGCTTCTCCAGCGCTGCAAGATCATCAGTTTTATGTCTGATCATTGCGTAACTGTGAAGATCCGCATCTTCCTTTAACGGAACGGATCAGATCGCAATCTGATGAAGATTACGAACTTTTAACGAAGGTTTGAGTCGGTTTGGTCTGAATTCTGGATTGTATCAGGCGTGCGTCTTCAAGCGCACAGTAGCTCAGATGGCAAGCAAAACGCATAAAGTAACTTTCCTGGGATGCCGTAAAAGTAGCCTGTGCCTATGTAAGCACACCCATTTGCAACAGAAAACCCACCTTGCACTGTTGACCCGGTGGTTGCATTCCACAGCACCTTGCCTGTGTGTGCATTCAAAGCATACACAAAGCCTAGCGGATCGTTTGAGCCCACCAGTAGTACATCGTTCACAATAGTTACAGGTCCATTAGCTGGACTCTTGCCGTCAGGATTACCTGCAGACCACAAAATTGCTCCATTTCTTGCGTCCAGAGCCACCCATCCGCCTGCGGTAGTTTTTGCCTTTGAAGGCTCAAGAGTGAAAGTCCGATTTTCGTTGTTTGCTATGTTGGTAAACACTTTCTTCCCGTCAGTGGCCGAACCCCAAGTTGCTCCGCCTTCATAACCTCCCGGACCTGCAGGCTGCAGATTGATTGCCAACTTCAAAACGCTTCAAGCTTCACATGATAATTTTACTCTCCCACTCTTTCCAACCAAAAAGTTACAAAATTGTTAGCTGCAAATATGCACGAAATATTTCACGATAATAGTTAAGGCAATTCAATTTACTGTAGCCCACAAAACTGCTCCCGTGTCACGATCCACAGCCCACACGACCCCACTCTTTTGGCCTGCCACCAGAATGTCACGCATTCCACCATACTTACTCTGTTCCTCAACAGTAAGGAGCATCGGTGCTTCCCCAAAGTCGTAATCAGGCCCTAAGATTGGAGGACAATTTGGAGCTGAGATGTTGTTTGCACATATGTATGTCCAAGCATCGAATCCACCCAGAGCAGTGCTCCACATAATCCTTCCACTTGCAAGATCCAATGCCAGAATAGACTCGACATGATTCTTTGGATTTGCACAGGGATTAGGAAGATTTGGTTTGCTTCTGTTTCTTTGCTGCTCCTCGCACACGGTTACATAGTCAGGCACTTGGTAATTATTTCCTGTCGCTATGTACACAAGCTTTCTCAGCTGATCTATGGCCGGGCTGCTTCCCCATATTGCAGCTCCAGAATACCCTCCCTTCTTGCCACCATTATCAGGCAGCATAACAGTTCTCCACATTTTTCTTCCATTCGATACATTTAGCTTGTGAAAGCTTCCTTGGAATGTGCAACACTGAAGTGGATTGCTCGTTTCCTCAAGCGAGGAAGTCCCAACATAAAAGGCTCTGCAGCAATCATTTCAATCGTTAGCGTTGGCATTGATCTACACAACTGCGACTCACAATAATAACCGCTTTGTCCATTGTTCTCTCAGAGAATCAATAGCTCCAATGCATACTATCCCAGCTGACCACTTTGATCCTTAGACCAGATCATTTTCTCAGATTTGTCAAGTACAGATTCTGTCACTTCCTTTATCATAAAAGTCAAGGATGATCTTTTAAATGCTCAAGATATAATACATGCTTTTGCTGAAGAAAGCGCTAGTTGATAATTAGGCATAAAGGTCTATTATCGAGATTTTTAATATTCAAAATATCACCATCATCTCATACCCTTCGTGCGGAGTCCCTGACATTGTGATTATGCCCTCCGGATGTTTATCCAGCAGCGTCTTCCACATCAACTTGCCATCACTCCTCCGTACCGCAATCACCATTGCTGGACCCCGAAGACCGACCAACAAGAGCTTCCTCGTGATGCTCGGGGTTGATCTTGACAATGCTAAAGGAATTCCAGTGAGAGTTGACAGATTTTTCAGCCATACAAGGCTCCCAGTAGTTGCGTTTACCGCAAAAAGATTTCCATTCCAGCTCGGACAATACACATACCCATCAGCTATCGCTGGCGTGGCGGACACACTGAAGCCTGCATCGAAAGCCCACCTTTTCTGAAGCATTGATACTGTTTTTTGGGTGATTTTGTGTTCTAGGACTGCATGTCGGTCGTTTGTTATGCTGCCTCCGTGGTTTAGCCACTGTTATCGAGCAGTTTCAAACATCATGATATTGCATTTCAATTAAAACAAAGTTCTTACTATTGCGATCAGGAATCAATGTAGCAAGGCAAATCGTATATATGTCGAGAGAAAAAAAAGTCATATGGATTAAGATTGTCTCCATGCAACACTTATGCTGAAAGCTTTTAAAAATCTAATCACCATCCTTGTCTGCCTGTATACTGTAAATATTAGACATCATACCTGTGGAGACATCCCATCGGCATGTTGAAGCCATAGTGGAAGTGCGATAGATACTAAAACCCAGCTTGCAATTGCTGATCTTCGCAATTGTGTGGGCTGGAGGACTTCCATTGCCTTGACAGCTTTGTGTGAATGAGATGAAGGGCTTACACTTGAGCTCAGTCAGATGCCTGTTTATATGAGGCATCACTAGGAGCCCTCGCAATTACACGACATCATGCATTGTGGAGAGCTTACGTGGAGGGAGGGCCATTGCTGGAGGGTGGGAGCCCCAGTGTTGGCCCCCACATGCACCTAAGGCCTAAGGTCCTGGGGCCTTCCACAACTTAATGTCATCCTGAGAAGGTGGAGAGAAAATGTGCATTCATGAGAGAGAATTATACATTTCAAAGAGAAAAAAAGGTGGATGCATATTATGCTCTTGGACTCACCTCCAGAATACACTAAAATACACAATATTTGAGCACCTAGCATTGCGGGTCATGGGAAGGACATGACATTATCAAAAAATTAATCTTTGACTTTCCCAACGGTTGAAGCCGCGAGCAATGGATGACAAATTATTTTGAGACCTATTCAATCCATTGCCAATAATTGAGGTGATGGGCCAATGCAAGATTGACATAGCAAATTTGAAGTATTAACGAGGTCAAACATTGCCAAATCAATAAAATTTTCACTACCTATCACTTGCAATAATCTACCAAAAATGGATGGTCCACATTGGCTTGATAGACACAATTTCAAGCTCTGGCCTATAACATGTAGAAGATCGTGTGAAAATATGTAATATCTAGTTAGTAGTTTAATGCCACATCATTGTGGATGACCATCCAATGTTTCACTCTCATGTACATAGTTGGGTGATGTTTAGAAGTGAGTGCATCTTGGTTTCTAAGGAGGGAGATGTTTAGAATTAGTCAATAAAAGCACTCTTACATAATTTTGTTGGTGTATCTAGAATAAGCTCAAAACTTGGACTTATATGGACATGATCCCAATTAGGCTTTTCTTTTAACAAACAAATCTAAGCACAAATGTATAGTAGGGCATTGGCATTATGAAGACCCTTGAGACTTATCGAGCTGACTCATTTACTCCCATACTCCAATCACCAGCAGTCCCCCACTACTAAATTGGTGCTAGTCCTACAACACTTTATTGGAAGATTTGAGCCACTTGTTGTCCTTTGTGCTCCTTTCGTAGCTATTGACATATATATTCATCATACCCTCCATCGCTTGGGCCCTTGGGATTTAGTGCCTAAGAGAGGCCCAAAGATGTGGGATGCATGGGGCAACCAATTGGTCGCCTGCCATTTTTCTATTGCCGTTGCATGTTGCGAGTCGTCATTGCCACACGATAACCACCACAAGTTGGTCAGTCTAAGAGAGACTTTCCATGAGGGTATTGGGGTTGAAATACAAGGGACCAATAGAATTTCCCAATAAAAATCAAGAGTGCTCAAGCTAGAACCTTGAATTTACTACCGCTTCATGCAGGGGTCTAGGCTATCTTTGTGCTTTTCATGAAAAGCCCTAGCATGTATTTGAAATATGTATGGTTTGTCCATCCCCTGGTACTCGAGATAACTGGCCAATTATCCTTTTTGAGTATTTCCATTATAGAATGCCATGTCACCCATCTTTCAATAAGCTCAAACCGAGCATTGACTCTCATATAGCACAAGGCCTTGAAGCATTCCACCAAGGCCTGTTTATTTTTATCAAAGAACACTTTACGCCATGGTGTCAAGAATCAGATATGCAACATCAAGCATTCACCATAAGCAATCACCAAAGAAGCCGGAAGAAGAACTCGCACTATCAATCTATTACACTAACATACTGAATGTAAAATGTACATATAAACCCTGAACTCTAATAGAGAGGGAGACCTAGAAGTAGACTACTAGACTAGCCAACGGCTAGTTACAGCTAGTAATAAAGTACATCGTAAACAGTACCTAAGAAGTGTAACAATGAAGTTTATCATTGATTTCTAACACATGCAAGTTCAACTGACTATGACATTCGTATTTTTCTTTTAGTTGCTCAATTGCACATGACAAGATTTAACTGCCTCCACTCTGGTTACCAAGATACTTTTGTTTGAAATCTTCAATCTGTTCCTCCAGGTTTAGGGATTTTCGAAAGCCCTTGTATGATGACACTACATTTTGAAGTCTTTCCTTGCAAGTGTGTAGGCTCTTGCCATTCCTAGTGGTTTTTGGAGTGGTGTTACCCTCATCGTGGAACTCTTGATATTAAGCAACTTCAATTGATTGAATTTTTTGTAGTTCCTCCTGAGTTGAACCCACGTCTGAGAATGATTGTGTTTGCTCTTCTGTTTGCATTGACTAGGCTTCTTCTTGTAAAACTTAGGCTTGCGCTCTAGGGATGCCTTCCATGATAGGCTTGCTATCTTTCCTGAATGTCACTTTTGCTCTTTATTGCCGCTTGGAAGGTCGTATATAGCTCATCATTTTTCATGGCCAAATTAGTGAGAATCTCGGTGATGAGGCCAGTTGAATCGACTCTTGTCTTCTTAAGAGTCTCAAGTCATTGAGAGAGCAGTCGATGCTTTGCCAACAGCTTCTTGTATTTGACAAATGAATTGATTTCTTCTCAAGGAGGGTTGACACATGAAGGTAATCATATATTAGGTTTGCTTTGTTGTGTATTCAAATGTTTTTGCCCTTTTGAGCTAGTTCATGTTGTTTTGTTTGCTCTTAGCATTTGCTCTTGTCTGTGGGTAGCTGGAGCATTTACTTAGGGAGGCCTTTTATTTGGTCCTATAAGTTGGTGACCATGCTTTGGTAGGAGACCAAGCTAGGTCTTGTGGCCACTAAATTTTGCTTAAAATTGGTTGTGTGTTAGTTTTATCGCTCAGAGTTGTGTCATGATTGTTGGCATTTTGCTTCTGCTATTAATCGGGCCCCTTGTACATCCACCAACTATTTTTGGATTTGACTTTGTCCCTAAGTATCTAGTTTAATTTGTAGTTGACCTCATTTACTGCATGCACTCCTTATTGGCCAAAAGGTCCTTCTTGTTTGAAAGTGCTAATTCAAGAATAGCTACCCCGTGAGGTTGAATGGGTGGTGGTGGTTGCACATTTGCTTCTTGGAATCCTTCAAATGCCACAATTTCCTATTGTTTAGTAATAGGGCCAATTGATAGATTATCTATTATTTTGGCCCCAAACCTTCAATATGTGTTCTGAGAAGAATGCCACCCTTCACGATGTGTTGGGGATCAATATTATGGGAGAGTGCTTGATATTAATACCGTCTTGTTAACTACTCAATAATAGTTCTGGATCCTTTCTTGGTCGTTGCACTCACTACAACACCCACCGCAATTTCCGACGTGATCTGCAATGGATAATCGCCTGTTTAATTTTTTTTTTCGTTCGTCATGGGCGCATCGCAAAACACATTGGAACAAGGCCATCGGAATTCGACGTCCACATAACATCCGTCACACTGCAACACCTACTCAATGTCGGGGGACAACCGTCCCAAACGTCAGACGTCGACATTGAATTGGACGTCGCATTGTGACGTCCAACGTGGACGTCAAAATCTATGAACTCGAAGGGAAGGTATCTCCTAAAACCTTAAAGGCTAGTAGACTTATTGATTTATCATTCACATAAAGCTAGTCTTGAATCAACTCAAATGAAATCAAATTATACTTGAAAACTCGAAAACAATGGATCACATAAATTCATTCACATACAGCGGAAGCATTGAGGGGTCAAGATGAAGGATATTTATTTTCATTATGCAAAACCAATTGGCCTATGCCAATTACATATACATTGGATTTCACAAAGGGTCTCAAAATAGGATCATATACTTAGTTCCTTTCAATGGTCTTAATTTCAAATCTAGCTTATCAAATCTTAGATTTTTTATGCTCAACCTTACACAAATCGTTCAAGTAATGAGCATCCTGAAAAACCAAAGGCCGACTTCATATATTTGGACCTTCACATTTTTTCCCGTTCTTTTTATCTTAAACAATTTTGTTGGCAACTTCACCTTTTTCGCACCTTAGCGAAAAAAGCGACACACTGGCCAAGTGGCAAGAATGCCTTAGAAACCATTCTTAAGGCACCTTTTGCTTTTTCACCTTTTTCGTGCCTTCACGACAAATGTGACACACTGGCCAAAATGACTTAAAAACCATTTCTGGACCACCTTCGTCTTTTTCGCCTCTTTGCAAAAAATGCGACAAAGTACCCAGAATGCCTTAAAAACCATTTTAAGACACCTTCGTCTTTTTTGCTGTCTTAAAACTAAGGCCACTTCGCCTTCTTCGCTGCCTTTAGTCTAAGGCACCTTCGCCTTCTTCGCTGCCTTCAATATAAGGCACTTTTCGGCTTCTTCTCCTTTTTTTGGCTTCTTCGTTGTCTTAAAACTAAGGGCATCTTCAGGATTTGCATACCTTCAGTCTAACGGGCACCTTCGGGTTTTCGGGTTTTTCACGTTTTTGCTACATTGGCAGACCGACGTCACCAACTTATCACCAACCCTAAAAGGCTTGAGAAACAAATATCCTAAGGGCGGTTACCAACTTTTGTAGAGATGCAAAACTAGAGTAAATGGCAGTTAAGGCATGAGATATTTTTCCCTCAACACTTGTAAATATATATACTAGATGAATCAAGCTATGTAAGTGTTAATTCAATCAGAGTTATCTGTAGCCAGCGTTATCATGCTCGGCAAGCTGAAGTTATTACTTCAAGCTATTGTACTCACTGTTGATATTAATCAAAGTGCAATTTTTGTCTCACTACTGCATCGTTCATTTGCGCATTTCGTATGAATTCTTCTATTTGAATAATTCTGCTACTAATTGTTGTGTTTCCGTTTCTACATGCCACGCTCAATACTCGAGCTTCCGCTGTCGCTCGTCCACACGCGATTTAACGACATGGTATCAGAGCGGGCATTTCAGTAATCTACATTTCTACTACGGATTATCAGTTTTGTTTCTATCAAGATGTCACGCGCAGCCAACAGTATTTAGACAATCGTTGTCTCTACTAACGATCTAGTCCAACCGGAATGGATCCATCATCCAGTTCATCTCTCATTGACAAACTCGATGGAGATAACTACCATCTCTGAAAATTCAAGATGAAGGTTATACTTCTAGCCAAAGAACTGTGGTACATCATTGATGGCATAGAGCTCAAACCAAAAGGTGATGCAGCCGTCAACATCAAGGACACTCAGATCAACCACATACGTGCTGTTCAGACGACTAAGAATGCATAGGACATCCTAGCAACTGTCTACGACATTAGAGACGTTACATCCAAGCTCCAAAATACTGTAAGAGGAGTGGCCACAAAATCAAGGACTACCGAACTTTGAAGTACAACAACGAAAAGAAGAAGAAATTCCAACAACAAGCACATAGTGCTACGACCAGTCACTCAAATTAGCAAGAAGAAGAAGATGATGAAGGAGCTTTCATGACCAAAGAAGGAGAACAACATGATATCGACTCCTAGTACCTAGATTTCAGAGCAACTCAACACATGACTCACCATCATGACTGGTTCAAGGACTATAAGTCATTCACCCACTCTTGAGTTGTGCAACTTGGAGACAACTCATCGCATACAATCGGAGGTGAACGAATAGTCAAAGTTGAATTCAAAAGAGGTGAGGTCAAATTGTTGTCCAACGTTCTCCACATTTCAAATCTAACCAAGAATCTGCTCTCAGTTAGCAGAATCACCGATTTAGGTCGGAGGGTCAAATTCGATACAGATGGCTACACAATCCTTGACAAATCCCAGAAGGTGCTAGCCTACAGAAGAAGAAGCAGCTATCTTTACAAGCTCAGCCATTGCTATTCTTCTAACAGTCAAGCTCTTCACACAGCCACTTCTGAATCAACTGATATGTTGTGGCATTTCAGACTTGGCCACCTTAATTACAATAGTATTTAGCAAATGTCAGCTCAGAGTCTAGTACAAGATCTGCCGACAATCAGTAAGCCAACTTCTCCATGCAAAAGTTGTAATATCAGCAAGCATGCTAGGAGTCCCTTCAGTTTAGACTTAGTTCATACATCCAAGGGCTTGCTTGACCTTGTACACAACGACATTTGTGGCCCGATGCAGACTACTTCCACAGAAGGAGCTCTCTATTTCCTAACCTTCATCGACGACTTCTCTCAAAGGACTGCAACTTACTATATGAAGAACAAATTCGAAGCATTCAAGTTCTTCAAGCAGTTCAAGGCATCTGCAGAAAACCAGACCTAGAGGAAGATCAAGGCTCTACGCACAGATGGAGGGAGAGAGTACATCTCCACAGAATTCAAGGAGTTCTGCAAGGCCAACAGAATACTTCAACAATACACAACCAGTTACTTACCTCAGTCCAATGGTGTAGCTGAGCGGAACGGACACTCATTAAAAGTGCCAAGAACATGATGGCTCATGGCTCTCTTCCAAAGAAATTCTGGGCAGAAGCTGTTACTACAACTGCCTACTTGCAGAATCGATCCATCACCAAAGCCCTGAATGACAAGACCCCTTATGAGGTGTGGACAGGATCAAAACCATCACTCAAACATATTCGAGTGTTTGATTGCATCGCTTTCATTCAGATCCCTGAGGATCTAAGAAGAAAGCTAGATGACAAGACTAGAAAAATGATCTTCATCGGCTATTCCCCAGACCACAAGGCATACAAGCTCTACAATTTGGATACCGAGAAGGCATTCACTAGTAGAGATGTCATTTTCGTGGAAGACCAATTCATCGACCACAAAGGAAAAGCTGTTGATAATTTCGACTCACGGTTCTAGCAATCAATCAATTTTGATCCATAGAGTCAACTACATAAGCTCAACGCTGACTCAGATGATGAGTCAGAACCTCAACGAGTCAACCAACATCAGAGGACCAAAGTTCAACCCAGAAGGTCGAACAGGTCCAGACATCCTCCATCTAGATTTATAGATGACCTGGCCTGCTACTTCGTGCAGGAACCAAACACAGTTGCTGAGGCAATGTCTACTATTGATGCTGACCAATGGAAAGCAGTGATGGACAATGAATTCGATTCTCTTATGGATAATCAAACATGGACACTCACTGAGCTACCAAAGTATAGAAAATTGATTCCATGCAAATGGATATTCAAGACTGAATACGATGCTGAAGGAAGGCTAAATCGTTACAAGGCCAGGCTAGTTGCCAAAGGCTTTTCTCAGACTCCAGACCTGGATTATTTAGAAATCTTCAGCCCAGTTGATAAACATGCGTCGATCCGCTTACTCCTCCCCTTTGCAGCCGCAGCAGACCTTGAAATCCACCAGATGGATGTCCAGACCGTTTTCCTCAATGGAACCATCGAAGAGGAGATCTACATGACGAAACCAGAGGGATACGAACTCGACGACAAGCAACAACACCTTGTATGCAAAATCCACAAGGCGCTCTACAGGCTGAAACAATCACCCAAAGCCTAGTTCCAAAATATCAATGCATTTATGATAGAAAATGGTTTCATTCCAAACTCAACAGACTCGAATGTCTATTTCAAGTCTGTATCAAATTGCTTCATCATCATCACTCTCTACGTAGATGATACATTTTTATTCAATAATAATTTGAATTTGATGAAGGATACAAAATGCATGCTGGCCCAGGAATACAAGATGACTGAGATGGGTCCAGCCCACTACTGTCTTGGAATCCAAATTCAACGAGATCGACCCAGTAGACTGATTTTTATCAGTCAACAATGATATCTCAACAACGTGCTAAAAAAGTATGGAATGGCCAACTACAAACCCAGTCTCTTTCCACTCGACCCTAGACTAAAGCTATCAAAGGAATAGTCTCCTCTAACTGAGGCAGAAAAGGAGGAGATAAAGCGCTACCCATTTCAATCCATCATCGGCTCACTGATGTATGTAAAGTTCTGCACGTGATCAGGCCTTGCATATTCAGTCAGTACACTCAGCCAGTTCCTGTCAAATCTGGGCTTAACTCATTGGAAGGCACTAACAAAGATCATGAAGTACATCTAGGCAACGACAACTCTCAGTATCTGCTATAGAGGCAGCCAAACTGCCAACATCCTTGAAGCCTACACAGATGCGGATTGGGCAAGAGATGTTGACACTAGAAAATCAACTTCTGGATTTGTATTTATATACAACCAAGGCCCAATCTCATGCAACAGCTGGAAGCATACCTCAGTTGCATTATCATCAATGGAATCCGAATACATAGCTGCCAGAAATGCAACCAAAGAGGCGATCTTTCTTAGGCAACTGCTTGCAGACCTCAATCTTACACAAACACTTCCTAAAATTGTGACAATCAAAGCACAATAGCACTTTCCCTCAATCCGAGATTTCACTCTCGAAGCAAACATATAGAAATCAGGTATCATTACCTTAGAGAGAAAGTGCACAGTAAGGAAGTAGAATTGATCTTCTGCAGAACAAACTACATGACAGCAGATTACTTCACAAAAGCTCTATCAAAGGAGCAACATCTCAGATTTAACGATATGTTAAATCTGAAGTTCAAAGTTTTTCAAGATCCACATTAAGGGGAAGTATTAGATTTTTTATGCTCAACCTTACACAAATCGTTCAAGTAATGAGCATCCTGAAAACCCGAAGGCCGACTTCATATTTTCGGACCTTCACATTTTTTCTCTTTTTTTTTTACCTTAAAAACAATTTTGTTGGCACCTTTGTCTTTTTCGCACCTTAGCAAAAAAAATGACACACTGGCCAAGTGGCCAGAATGCCTTAGAAAACATTCTTAAGGCACCTTTTGCTTTTTATCCTTCTTCGCCTTTTTCGTGCCTTTATGAAAAATGTGACACATTGGCCAGAATGACTTACAAACCATTTCTAGACCACCTTCGCCTTTTTTGCCTCTTTGCGAAAAATGCGACAAAGTACCCAGAATGCCTTAAAAACCATTTTAAGGCACCTTCACCTTTTTCACTGCCTTGAAAACTAAGGCATCTTCACCTTCTTCGTTGCCTTTAGTCTAAGGCACCTTCGCCTTCTTCGCTGCCTTCAGTATAAGGCACTTTTCGGCTTCTTCTCCTTTTTCGGCTTCTTCGCTGTCTTAAAACTAGGGGCACCTTCAGGATTTGCATTACCTTCAATCTAACGGGCACCTTCGGGTTTTTCGGGTTTTTCATGTTTTTGCTACATTGGCATACCGACGTCGCCAACTTATCACCAAAAGGCTTGAGAAACAAATATCCTAAGGGCGGTTACCAACTTTTGTACAGATGCAAAACTGGAGTAAATGGCAGTTAAGACATGAGATATTTTTCTCTCAACACTTCTAAATATATATACTAGTTGAATCAAGCTATGTAAGTGTTAATTAAAATTCCTTTTCAATTAGAGTTATCTGTAGCCAGCGTTATCACGCTCAGCAAGCTGAAGTTATTACTTCAAGTTACTCACGATTGATATTAATCAGAGTGCAATTTTTGTCTCACTGCTGCGTCGTTCATTTGCACATTCTGTATGAATTCTTTTACTTGAATAATTCTGCTGCCAACTGTTGCGTTTCCGTTCCTACAAGCCATGCTCAATACTCAAGCTTCCGCTGCCGCTCGCCCACAAGCGATTTTACAACATCAAAAGCATAGGATTTTCTTCATAAGTCTTTAGCTTTGAAAGCTTCTTGTTACTATTATGGTCCTTCAGACACTTTCATGAATACCTGCACACACCTTCAAAGTAATGTCAGTCCTTAAGCCCAGAAGGCTTCTTATTCTTGTTCTTGTTCTTCAAGCAATTTCATAAGTACTTGCACATACCCTCAAAGAAAGGTCTGTTTTCATACCATTATATATGGCTCACAATAGGTTCTTAGTTCTACAAGTAGTAATACTTGCATACTCAAATCATTAGACCAGTAAATTCATACAATATTCAAAAAGAAAAATGGTCATTGGTGGTTTCATGTCATCAAAGTCTATATGGAGTTTGAAGCTAGGAAAGTCTTTATTACTTTGGGGCAATTTGTCTCTACAAATTACTATCAAAGACACTACTTTTTTTTGGGTAGAAATGCATTTATGTTTTTTATTGGAGGAGAGAGAGTAGGCCCACCACTTACCCCCCAGTACTCCATGAGGGTAGGCCCATCATTACTAGGCCCTTCATTGCATTAACTTGTGGGTAGCATCTATCAAGCTCCCTCCCAAATCAACAGAAAGGTACTACCAAAAGGTACAACAAAAAATGGGTTTTTTTTTTTTGCACCACCAAACCATGCTTTTAGCCAAAACTAAAGGAAACCATTAGAAACTCATATAGGCCAAAGTTAGTTCTGATGGCTATTTTAAAGGACATCTTTAGACACTACTCGAATCTGGTGGTTTCCTTCTCTAGCACTTGCTTATAGAAAAGTGCCAAGCTCATAGATCATTTTCAAGAGTGATCAGCTCAATCTTTATCTTCCTTTATGGATCTAAATCCATATCCTGAGGTCTTGCTTTGGTAAGATCATTCTTGATCCTGCACTCATAACTTATGATATAAAAACTTTGTAAACTTTGGAACATTAAAGAAGTCCTTTTCTTTTTCTTTCCTTTCAAAGTCATATTGGATACAAGATTCTAGATGGTTCAATTGCCAATAACTGATTATCAAATTTCTTTTATAGTTTCTTATTCTTGTAAGTTCTTTAGCTTCTATAACAAGATTAGTAAACTTCTTTACATACAAGACTTCAAATTCAAATCCAAAACATATCAAAGGACTTGTGTCATAAGATCATCATGCGCTTAGCTGATCTTAAGGCTTCATGACTTTCAAAGTCACATATATCATCATTCATAATTCAAAAATTTCCTTTACATGTGTTTTCTTTACAAGACTTAATCTTTCTCTTTTTCTTATGCATTGGAGAACTTAAACATTAGATCATAAGGAGTAAAGATATTCCTTGTATTGGCTAAGATAAGTCATACCAAATTTCATAACTTGTTCATGTCATGCAAAAGTTCACCTATATGTATTCAAGTCAAACAAATCTTGATACAACTCTTTTATATTGACAATTCTACTTTATTTTGCTTTTCAAAGCATTCCTAGACCTGCATTTAAAGCAATCCTTTGATTCTAACTAACAATCGGTGTGATTAAGGAAAAACTCCCCTTGTTTTACTAGTATGGCCTTCAAAGATTTAATGGCCTTGACTAGTTTCGGGTTGCATGTTCTTGATATGCGCGACCTTCTGGTTCTCCGCAAGTAGGCGTCCAGTGTTTTGTTGTCATCAGGTTCTTCGTCATGCCGAACAAGAGTCTTTGTCTTCTTGATTCTTTCCATGCAGTACTTGCTTCTTGAAGCAAAAGGCCTCTTAAACAACGGATGGAGCTTTATGTTCTTCTGCATGCATGAACATACAAGATCTTCACATCAAGTTCATGAAATATAAAACCTTAGCTCTAATACCAAACTGTGAACTCGAAGAGAAGGTCTCTCCTAAAATTTTAAAGGCCAGAGACTTATTGATTTATCATTCACATAAAGCCAGTCTTGAATCAACTTAAATGAAATCAAATTAGACTTGAAAACTTGAAAACAATGGATCACATAAATTCATTCGCATACAGCAGCGGAAGCACTGAGGGGTCAAGATGGGGACCCCCCCTCCCCCAAAGGATATTTCTTTTCATTATGCAAAACCAATTGGCCTATGCCAATTACATATACATTGGATTCCACAAAGGGGTCTCAAAATAGGATCATATACTTAGTTCCTTTCAATGGTCTTAATTCCAAATCTAGCTTATCATAAGCATAGGATTTTCTTCATAAACCTTAATTCTTTCGACATGCAATCATGAAGGATCATAGAAACTTGACATGCAATCATGATGGATCATAAAATCTTGACATACAATAGTCTAAATTGACATGCATGGACGTTAGGCAATGGAGGGCATGACATGCAAGAGTCTAAATTGACATGCATGGTCATTAGGCAAAGGATGGCATGACATGCAAGAGTCTGAACTGACATGCATGTTCATTAGGCAAAGGATGACATGTTATGCAAGAGTCTAAACTGACATGCATGGTCAAAGGATATGGTTTCTTATGACATGCAAATGGTACTAAACAACCATTCATACATATGCATATCATATTCATGAATGTACCATGGTTTCAGAAGATGATGAGAGAGAGAGAGAGAGAGAGAGAGAGAGAGAGAGAGAGAGAGTGAGAGATCCAAGAGGGTTTGAGTTTCAAAATTCCTCCAATCCAAAATTTAGCTTAGCCTCCTTGAGTCAATGCTTCATTCTTCTTCTCCAAAGCAGATGTACACAAGAACAAACAATAGGAAAGAGCTTGGATGCAGAATCATGGAATCCTCTTGGTAGAGGGGTGCATTTCCACTTATATAGAGAGTGGAGAGTCATTCCAAAGTGAGTGAGGTGTCAAGTTGAAGTGCATGAGGTGTGGGGAAGACTCCAAATGGACTTAAGGTGAAGTGGAGTGCATGGATGAGATGTATTAGTTAGAGAGGGTGAATGGGGGAGGTGTATTAGCTTGGGAGGGTTATTATGATGCTTTGGCATATGAAGTGAGAGTGTAGGAGGGTGCCCCATTCTAGGTGTCAAATAGCCTAGAATGCATGTAGCAAAGTAAGTGGGAGGTAGGTAGTACAAGATTTAATCTTGACTTTTATTTACATATAGTTTTTCATTGTCACAACTTGGGACTTCACCCAAGTGTAGTCTTCCTAGTGAAAAGGCCAAAGTATATGCCCATCTTGTTTTCATAATAGTCATCACTTCCTAAGCCCTTTTTTCTAGAGGTTGCCCATCCTCAATCATGGTGGACAAGGGTTAGTAGGGTGATCAGACCCTTGGCCTTGTCCTGTTCCTTATAGACTCCTCTGAGCCTTCATTATAGACTTAGCAAAAGCCTTCCTTATAGAATCCTATGAGCCTTCATTATAGACTTAGAAATAAGCCTTCTTCTTGTAAACAGTCTTTAGCTTTGAAAGCTTCTTGTTCCTGTTCTGGTCCTTCAGGCACTTTCATAAGTACCTGCACACATCTTCAAAGTAAGGTCAGTCCTTAGGCCCAGAAGGCTTCTTATTCTTGTTCTTGTTCTTCAGGCACTTTCATAAGTACCTGCACATACCTTCAAAGAAAGGTCAGTTTCCATACCATCAAATATGGCTCACAATAGATTCTTATTTCTACAGGTAGTAATACCTGCATACTCAAATCATTAGAGCAATAAATTCATACAATATCCAAAAATGGTCATTGGTGGTTTCATGTCATCAAAGTCTATATGGAGTTTGAAGCTGGGAAAGTCTTTATTACTTTGGGACAATTTGTCTCTACAAATTACAAAATCTGACATCCGACATGGACGTCACAATGCGACGTCCAATTCCTTTGTGGACAATCCGATGTGTACGTCGCAATCCGATGTTTGTTGGCGCATATTTTACAAAACATTTGCTAATGACGTCCAGGCGGATGAGGATGTGTCAGATTGTGATCTAAGTAGATGTTGAATTCCGACATCTATTAACAGAGTGCTATTTGGAGGCATCCGACGGATGTTTGACAGATTTCCGACATATGCTCGATGGATTATTATTATTTGACGAATGTGTAAAAAACAATGCACGAATTTTGATCGGGCTATTCTTGGAGAGGCGTTGTTTTTGGATTGCTTTTGAGACAATATTTTTGGACTGCATTTGACATTTGGATCTAATAACAAGCATGAGGTACTTTCTATTCATACATTACTTCATGCACATTATGAATTGCTATATCTTATTGCATTATTTCATGCACATTATGAATTGCAATACCTTATTACATTATTTCATGCACAGTATGAGTTGTATTTTGATTCGTATATATGGTCCATTGCTCTTTGGAATCCGACATTGCACATACTTTCAAAATTCCTAGTTAGTTATTACATTGCACATCTTGGAATCCAACATTGCCCATATTTGGAAAGTCGACATTGCATTTTTTGGTGCAACATTGCACATACGAAAACCAATAACAATATTGTGATCAATTATAGTGATATATTGATAATGTCAATCAATGTATTATAAAATTGCTGCTTTCACAGTCTCTCTAACTTCATATATTTACGATAGATAAACTATAACTTAAAGCCTAATTTATTCGTCATCGTCGTCTTCACTCTGCATGAATACAAGCAAACAAGACACATTAGTATTTAATGCTTTACTAATGGTTAAGCGTGAACATGTTTTTACAACAATAATATGCAAAGAACACAAAATTTAAATGTTTCAAAGAAACTTACACATGGATGATGACCCTCGCTCTTCAATTTATCGACTAATGCCTTATATGATTCCCTAAAGGCATGTCATACTCTTCTTCAGTTGGTAGACATCCATAGTCCGCAAACTATCCATTCAATTTAGGCCTAAATTAGTTTAGGGCTAGGTTGGAGCAGTTAGTCATAATGCATATTAAAAAATGACATCATATGAAATCAAAGACAAACTATTAGAGTTTAGATTCACTTAACAATCCGAAAAGATTAGCACCTTGTCTTTAACGGGAGAAAAGTAAAGGCTACACACCTTTCTAGGATTGAGAATTTTGATTAATTGCATTTGACTCTTTCATATTAATTAATTTCTAGTGTATGTGATAATTTGTTTTTATAAAAATACGACCTTGATTAGAGCTGAATGTGATAATTATAATACTCGAACCTTGTGGTTATGTCATATTTCAGAATGTCACCTCATATTCTCTCCCTACGGTGTGTAGGTTTTTCCATTCAAGAAAAGATTAGAACGTCACCTTTAACAGGAGAAAAGTAAGGGCTACACACCTTCCTAGGAGTGAAAATCTTAACTACCTACATTTGACTCTTTCATATTAACTCATTTCTAGTGTATGTAATAAAAAATAAATTGTAAAAATATGACATTGTTATGAACAAAATGAAAGTGATGAATTACATTTGGCTTTTTTACTATGTTAGATAACGTATTCAAATAATCCAAAAAATAAAACAACACAAACTCACTGGTAAGCTTGAAGATTGAGTGCAAGCTTGTTCGCTCTTTCAACGCTTGCTCTCTTTTCTTTTCTTTAAATATCTTTGTCACATACACAAGCAATACAAAAATAACATTGTTACACAATTGAACTATTATGTTATGTGCTTGTGAATACATTATATAAAGATTCAAGAATTTAGAGTTCATAGATTCAAAATATAAAATCTTATATCAATAATATGCTATAACACACACACACACACACACACACACACACACACACACACACCAAAATGCAAAACTCTCTCTCTCTCTCTCTAATAATTTATATTAGATTATACTAATCTACTTCTCTTTCTCTCAATCTATTAAATCTTTCAGTCTATTTTAGATTGATCGTGTCCAATTTGTCATTACTTTTGTAGTAATGGACTTGCCAGGAGCACCATCAGTCTATTGTGTGTTATTAGGACGTCCTTGGTTACGAGTTGTGCAAGTAATTCATAACTTGGGTACCTGCAAAATCACATTTGAGAATCATAGAGCAAGCAGTCAAAGTTGATCCACTAACTTGGACGATCAAGCCAGCTATTCAGAAAGGAGATGATGATTCTTCCACAATTGATCATACTTGTGATCGAGCAGAAAAGGCATGATTCTCAAATTGATAATGTCAATTGGAACCAAGCCTTAGCCACTATCAGCTGGTGGATATATGTGTCGACATGATGACAAATAAAAAATAAGCATCATTCCAACGAAAGATCGTACTCTTGATACTATCATCGCATATTCTGTCAATATGATGAATGTACATGTTGGAGGGTTTGCGAATCTCAAGGCAACCCTAACCCTAGTTAATAAGTGAGAGGGATTTGGCACCCTGCGTGTGTAAGTCCAACCCGATGATCACACATTTGATTGATTAGTTAAAAGTTAATAAAAGGACTTTAGGCCTTTTTGTGGGACTGTTAATGTCGCAGGGCCTAAATGTCAAGTTAGTGAATAAAGTTGGGTTTCCCTCCAATTTTGATGGTTCCCACACTTTTTTAAAATTTGAATAAAAATAGAGACAAGACTGGACCAATAGGATTCAGAGGCCAGGATCCTCCTCTCTACTATAAGAAGGGACCAACTCGAGTTGTTCCTCATGTTCATTTCCTCATGCCAATAAAGCAGATTGGTTCTCTTCAGAAATGGATTGATGAATGTCTTTGCTCTCTATAACTTTTCCTCCATATCTCATGCTTATTTGGATTTTGCTAATTGTTGGATATGAGTGTTAATGAGATTGTATGTTATTATACTTTTTATGAGAGAGAAAGGGAGAGAGAGAAAGAGTAAGCTATCTCTATTGTGGATGTGTAGTGTTAAAGATTATGGTTAATGGATGTAGAGATAGATGTGAATCCTCCATTCATGTTCAAATCTGAACTAAACTATCGCTCTCATGGGAACGAACCTACGCATGACAACTAAGTCCGTCTCTTTGATGCTAGATTGACTAGATCTTGGATTCAAGTTAGGCAAGGAAAGAAACTCACTACAATTTTGGCGTCGTTGCCGGGGAGCTACGCCAATTTTTCAGTTTGCAGCATGATTGTTGGATGGTTAGCTTGCATTAGGCATCTTGTCATGGCATGAATAGTGTTAGATCTGCATTTTAGGGTTAGTTCGGGATTGATTTTGCTTGATTTGAGTGGATTGGCTTGTTTGAAATATAATCTGATTAATAAATAGAAAAATCTATTCAGATCACCAATCTCAAGATCCATTTGAATCTGAGATATCATAGGAAATAACAAAAATCGGTCAAATATGTCAGATTGGTCAAAAAAGAGGCAAAAAACATCATCAGAGGTGATAAATTTTTATCATCTTTCAAGAAAGCTTCGTCGAGTTGCAGACACCTTCGGTTTTGTTTACAAAACCTTCAGTTTGAAGGGCAAAGATTAAATTTCAACAGATTTCCAGAAACATCAGAAAAATCTTCAAAAAAACACCAAAAAATTGTCAAAACCCTAAAAATACAGAAAAATAACCTTCGCCCAATTCACTGTGCTTAGGTTTGATTCAAATCTATCTACTGCCAGATCGACGAAAAATAATACCAAAAATAGAAAGGTTTTCAGAGGAGCAGTTGTCATATTGTCATATTTTTGCCAAAAAGTCACTTTTTTGCAAAAATACCAATATCACTCTTGAACCTTCGCCAGAACCTTTGCCGAGATTCTAGAACGTTCTATCTATAGTAAAATACTATTTTTGAGTTCGATGAAGATTCTTTTTGATCAAATCATAGAAATTCTTGAATTTTACCCTCGCCAGACTACAAAAACTATAATTTCTTGTGTTAGAAACCTTCGTCCGATTTTCCATAGTTGTATCTGTGTCAGATCCTTCACCTGAGAAGTTGGCGAAGGTTATTTCCCTAGAAATTGTCAGAAAAGTGTTCAGAGAGTTTTTTTTTTCCAAAATAGCATTGATGAACCTTTGCCGAGACAACCTTCGCCTAGTGAACCTTCGCTAGTCCTATTTTTAGTTTCGGATTTTTCAGATCAAGTCTCTGTCAAAATTTGGATCAAATCTGATATGTTCTGATTTGGATTCTGAGAGATTTATCATTTTTGAGAAGTATCGATTGATCAAATTTCGAAAAGAGTCAATGCTACTGCAGAAATGATGCTCAATGAGTTCGAGAAACTTGGGAAGAACCGGCAGAAACAGATGGAAAAGTTGCAGTTGCAATTTGATGAGAAGATCAAAGCATTGGAAAATTTCCACGGGGAAGCAAACAAGGAACCTGAAAAGCTTGCAAAGTCTTTTCCTACTAGGGAAAATGTTGGTGTTCTATTTGTACAGGAAATCACACAGTGAATGAGTGTCCTCAATTGAAAAATTGAATGGAAATCAGTGTTTGCCATCTATGTAATTCACTTGATCATGAGACTGCTTTTTGCAATTTCAACCCTCGGATAATTCACTAATGGTATGCCCAAATGGGATATCGAGAACCACAGTATGGAGGTAATCCAGCACTAAGACCGCGACAATCTGCTCTTGGATATCCGGAACGTTCAGCTTTACCTGCCCCACCAAAGCACTCCGCTCCTCCAGCCAATTTGATGGAACCAGAACCTTACGGAAATGCTGAGCAATGGAACTATGGAAATGATCAAGCAAGTGGATCTTCAGGTGGATCTTCAGAACAATATGCCATTTATGTTGCTGCTCAACAACAAGCCTCCAGAAATTGGACCAGAGCACCACTCGGATGCTTTGCATGTGGAGAAAATCACAGAGTTGCAAAATGTCCAAATAAAAAAAAATTTGTACCATTCTGTCGTGACTGTGGTTACGGGCATTGCTATAAAGATTGTCCAGCAAGACTAAAGCCACCACTAGCTACAGCACCTGTAAATTTGATAACAATCAAGCAAAGACCAGTAGCTCAGAATAAACCAAGCGCACCCTTAATGGTGGTCACTAGAGCACAGAAGCAGTAAGAACCAGTAATGGATCTAGTACTTGCTGATTCTATACCATTGAATGATATACCAACAACATCGGGAGTCTATCCAAATCTTAATATAGAAAAACGAAGATATCAGGATATGAGATAGTGGATCAAACATCTGCAAGAAGAAGAGGAGCTTGAAGCTACTAAAGCAACAGTTGAAGTTCATTCTTTACCATTGCAGCTGCCAAGAAATTTACGTACGGATATGAATGATCAGTTACATCATCTTGAAGAACCTTTCAAGATGACTGAACCAGAAGCACCACATACAGAACTACACATGAACATTTTGTCTAGCAAGATCAATATTTCATTGGGAGAGTTCCTAAAGTTGGTGCCAAAAGCAAAAGAAGTCTTAGTGCAAAAGTTAGCTCAAGAAGAACCAGAAGTCCATCAGGAGCCGCTTTTTTGTGCTGAAGTTGAAGAATCTAACGAAGTACTCCATGTTAAGGCCGCTTGGGAAAGTGAACAAAAGAATATCACTCTATCGATACAGCATAGACAATTTCCTAAAGAAGCAGCCATGATAGATGGAGGTTCAGGAGTTAGCCTAATTTCTACAAAGCTATGTGCAAAATGGGGCCTTACAAAGATTAAGCTTGCTACTTTTGCTATTAAGCTAGCTGATCAAACGACAGTTCGTCCACGAGAAATGGTGGAAGATATACCTGTCAGAATTGTTGGAGTACAGTTCGTCATTACTTTCATAGTGATGGACTTACCAGAAGCGCCAAATGTCTACCGAATTCTATTAGGACGTCCATGGTTACGAGTTGCGCAAGTAATTCATAACTGGGGTACCGGAAAAATCACTTTAGAAAATCGTGAACATGCAGTTAAAATTGATCCTACAACTTGGACTATCAAACCAATGGCTCAAAAAGAGGATGACAATTCATCAACAACAGATCATACTTGTGATCGACCAAAGAAAAATTTGGGAGCTCATTACGATTCTCAAATGGATTACGAAGCTCTTGCAACAATTGACTATATAGCAGGATATATCTGTCAACAAGATAATCAATCAGATTTGAACGAGATTTTCTTATTAGATCGAACTTTGGATACACCAATCACATTTCCACTGAATGTGCTAAATGTAGCTTGGATATCAACGGAACCTATACCAGATCCGATTGAGGATGAACTCATTCATGTGAGTCATGTCTTGACTTATGATGGCAATGCAAAACTTACGGATGAGCATATTCTAAATCATATGGGTCCGACCAGATTTGGAGTGCGTTTGTTCCTGATGAACTCACAGTAAACCCGCCCAAGGCAGTTATATTAAAGGAAGCAAGGAAGACAAGATCATAGGATCGATGACGAAGAAACAAGCTAAGAAACATTATAATACGGTCTTGAAATGGGAAAATCCCCCTCGAAGATTGATTCAAAGAAAGTGCCACCCTTATTGGTTAAAGGCAAATAAGAAGTCGAGGATGATTCTTCAAGTCAGATTTCTAGTAAAACATTGTTAGGGCCATTTTTGGCAGGGGATTGGTCCAGCCAAAACATCCTAAAAAAGTCAAGGGGCACCACAACTGATGGTGGCTATGCCCTACATGAGTAACGAAGGTCTTGCCACATCCAATCCTGGGGGCTTCCTGTG
The DNA here is from genome assembly GCA_029204225.1 of Diphasiastrum complanatum. Taxonomy (NCBI): domain Eukaryota; kingdom Viridiplantae; phylum Streptophyta; class Lycopodiopsida; order Lycopodiales; family Lycopodiaceae; genus Diphasiastrum; species Diphasiastrum complanatum. Next base: position 32,828,047 of record CM055101.1, read on the forward strand.
TTACCCCGTGCTCCCCAACCGATGAGAGTCTTCCAGGCTCTCAGAGATACGGGGTGCTAGTACTTTTGGCGGCAATGATTAACTAGCTTTCTAGGGTCACGGTTCCATAAAACTTCTGATCACTAATTAGGATCTTGCTAATATCTCTTTCCCCATTAAATTCGGCTTACAGTTAGTAGAAATCTTACATGGGCTGGAAACCAATTTACTGTCTATGATGTGCTCGTGGGGTGCAAGTTATATGCACCGCTTTGTTTGCTAAGCGGCGATATTTTCGCCGACCGTCAGGTCTAGGTATTTCGCTAGACAGTACCGACGGCGGGTGTGACTAGTGTGATGCTTAACCAAGGCGGTGTATTTCAACCGCGGATGGTGGACGGCCTGCTCTGGTGTTTCATAGAGGTCGGGTCCAATTGATATGTTTCACAATTTCACAACTTGCAGGTTTTATTGTCGTTCAACTAATAGGTTTATCATAGAGCAAAAGCACATTTCTTTACATTTTCATAGATCACATCGCAATAAGCAGTGCAATACAATGCCAATAACCCTAGCTAATTATCCTTAGCTTCGGTTGCTAAGTCGGAAATGAGAATCCCTCATTGCTCTAATTAACCACACAACATTTTCATGCACAACTATAATTCCAACCTGAGTTCTAAAAAAACATGATTCACTACAAAACTTTCCATTATTCACTTGGTTAAACGGACACAACCACAAGGTGCAAGTTTTGATTAATGCATATCAGAACTTAAATTAGTATTACCTCATTCTTCAAAATGATGTCCCTTAAAAAACTTGCATCCCCAAAATACTTGTAAAAATCCCATAAATGGTAAAACTACTCCATGTATAACTTTGATGGTTTCATACATAGTACAAATGCAATTTCCTAATGGCGTATAAAGATGAATCATTTAGTACAACCAAAAAACCACAATTGCAGAATGAAAATTTTGATTCACTACACATGGAACACAGTACGGTATGTAAAACGACATTCGCAAACTGTATCTTAGACAATGGTATTGAATGCAAAGTACCTCAGATACGTGTGAGGTAACCGGTTTGTCAGAGAGTCCAACTAGTCATGAATGCCACTTTCTTCCCATGTCGCCTTCCGTTTGCTGCTTGGCACTTGCTTTGTCACAGTCGGTCGGTGAAGAACAAACCACGGTAGATCTGATTTTTGGCAGTGGGTAGCGATCAGAGGCTGCAACAGGGTTCTACTTCGCTGGCAGACTATCAGAGGTTGATTTTTTACTATAACCGGCCATCAGAAATCTGCAATCGGCCGGTACTGGCTGCAGGTAGGTTTCACAAGCAGGCAGGTGCAGGTCCACAACGAGTCATAAACGGGTAGGGCAGGGAAAAAAATCCGCAGGCAGGCTTGATAGAGAGTTGCAGACAGAGGTACAGGGCCAGCAGGTAGGTCGCAGGGCCAGCAGGGCAGAATAGAGGTCAAGCAGGGCAGCGTTGATAGTCAGATAGCAAGCTGGTACACGCAACGCACAGAGGTAATGCAGTAGGCAGCGTGCAGAAATGCAACAAAAACAAGCAGTAGAAGCCCCGCAGACAGGCTCAGGAGATAGTCGGCAGAGATGGGCAGCGTTGACAGTCAGAAAGATCTGTGGGTCAAAATAGGAGGCTACCAACTGGAAGTGTGAATGTTTGCCACAAAAATAGGCTGATTTCTGACAGTGGAAGTGCGACTGAATTCTCAATAGAATTCATTAGGGTTTCTCACATAAATGCGAGTGATCTCTACCACCAAAATATCTTGATAACTGGCTGTATAAGTGCGCTTGTTTAGCGAGAGATTTATGCCTTTGCCATCAATGATTGAATGCTACCACAGAAGTGCCTTGTTTGCCGATTGAAAGTGTGATGGATCAGTGGACCCTGAGTAATAGGCAGCAACGGACCACAACTAGTAGCCATAGAATGTACTATCAAAGATCATAGCAACATAGAAGGTGCTCTCCACAAGGAATTGTATTGTAACCTCTCTAAACCAAATGGGTTCGAACAATTCACGACACACACACCAACCACACCTCCGGAACTTCACTTAGAAACCTCATCTCCCCAACACTCCCAAACATACTCACAACACACAATGTGGCACCAAACAACTCAACAACAACATATCAATGAGTAACCAACCAAGCCTCCATAACCAAGTAGTTAGGGATGAGTGGCCATGTGAATCTGAGGGCGGAACTCGTGGATGGTCGTAGCTCAAAAATCTGGATATCTAGCGGAAACTCCATGGGTGGTAGATATAAGTTGTAAGCATCAAAAAATTTGTAGAACAGACTGTCCGACAAAATTTCCTTGTGGTGCACAGGGTAAGTGGGTAAAGGGTTGCGGAAACTTTGAGGCCTGATTGGTCCTCTTCCAGCTTCTTTTCTCTAATACTCATGTAACTGCCTAGCTAGCATGGCTACGGTAGTTTCGGTTGCAGCTAGTTCCACCTTGGTGTTGTCTAGGATCTTTTCCTGCCCTTTATACCCCTCCCTATGGCTTATCAGTCGTCTTTCACTAGCCTCCTTGAGGTCATTGTACTTCTGCTTCCAAGTATCTAGCTCCTTATTGGTGCTAACCAGCACGTTAGTGGCTCTGATTCCTAGGTTCTTTTGCTTCTTCAATTCTTCTTTCAGACGTTGGATTTCTATGTCGGTCCTCTGTCCTTCCTTCAGTACGAACCTCATCAGTTTTCTATGGCATTGGTCATGCTGATTACTGCTCTGTGGGTCTTCCATACTCTTTCCAGCAGTGAATTCCATCACCTATGTTTTGCATTTATATACATGAATATACAATGTGTTGAATGTACAAAAAATCTTTAAACCTTACACCCCTCTCCCCCTCCGTATATTTGTCAGGTTCGTGCTAGGGTAGGGGTTTTACTATGTACTTAGGCCATTAACTTACTGGTTATGCTAATATGGTGTGACCTAAAACAAGTTCTAGATAGTTCATGGCTCATTAACTGATGTAATTGGGCTAGAAGTTGGGGATTCTCTAGACCTACTTGGTTTATCAGACTTCTGATCCACCGAACTCCATACCATGCTTGGGCTTTTAGGACTGTCCATAGCTCCACAGCAATGGTTATGGGCGAAATGACTACCCTACCTGGCTCACATTGCCAGTAATGATCATGGTCGTATGCTATCGCAGGTAGACTATAGGCACGTTGGTTTTGTGCTCATGGAATATGCATCCATTCGATATGGGAAAACTCTCTAGTGTATTCGTTTATGGCAATTGCATAGGCCTGTAAGGTCCTGCTTTTGAGTCAGTATACACCAGTCATACCTCGGATTAGGAGTTGTGAATCTCCCATAATTCGGAGGTTGCCTATAGTTTACGCAGCTCGCATGGTCATTTGTAGACCGATTAGAAGGGCTTTGTATTTGGCAGTGTTGTTCGTGAATCCTTTCCCTAATAGGACTTCTATACTGGCTAGTTCAGTCCCATTGGGATTATGCAATACTGCTCCTATGGCACCTTCTCTATTCAAATGTTTGCAGGCTCCGTCTACCTTCAACATGTACGTCCCAAGTTCTTGGGTGAGTTCCATATCACAACAATAATCTATTTGTATTTTTCTTGATTTTATGAATTTTTGTTTTGGTTTTTCGCACCCTTCCATTCAGCATATATGTACAAGGTCACTAAGGCTACTTTTGATTCTATGAGTGTTCCCCGTATTCGTGATGCTTCTAGGTTGTTCACTCCGATGCCTGAAAAGGTGAACAGGAAAAGGTGTTACATACTGTACAGGTGACTTCGGCTTCTCTTTAACTACGGTAAGCTTTTATCTTGTTTATGTTGGTTTAGTGCTTAAAAATTTCACCGTTTAACTCTGCCAGCTTAACTGTGTTATTTTCATACAGTTTCACTATTACATATGGACCGTTCCAACGTGGCCCCAACTTTTGAGGCATCAGCTCGTGTCTAGCATCGTAGTTAACACTAATTGCCCCTGTCTGAACTGGTAATCCCGCATGTTCCTATCATGAATCTCCTTCATGCGTCTTTTGTGGGTTTCCTGGTGATTTAGGCAGCTATTCGGTGCTCGTCCAGGTCTTGTAAAGTGTCTAGTCGATGCTGATTGATTCTTTCTCTCCTAGGTCGTGCTTCATGGCAAACCGCAAGGATGGGAGCTCTATTTCTATTGGCAGTACACATTCTTGGCCATACACTAGAAAAAAGATGTGTGGTTGGTACTGGTCTTATAGGTGGCATTATATGCCCACAATGCCGAGTACAGTTTTTTGTCCCAATCCCTCTGTCGGTCTGATACGGTTTTCCTTAGAATACCCACTATTTGTTTGTTCGTGCTTTCAGCCTGACCGTTGGCTTGCGGGTGGTAGGGTGTGCTTTTCCGGTGCTTGATCGTCAACTAATCGGTCAAAGCCTTGATAGTTTTGTTTAGGAAATGGGTACCCCTGTCAGAGATGAGTTCTTTGGGTGTACCAAACCAGCCTATCACCTGTTCTAGTAAGAACCAGACGGTTTCTTTTGCATTGTCTTTGGCCACAGCCCGTGCCTCAGCCCACTTTGTGAAATAGTCAATGGCCACTATGATATAATGTTTTCGGCTAGATGAAGCTGGGTGTATTGGGCCAACGAAGTCGATGCCCCATTTTTCAAAAGGGAGACAAGCCTGTATGGGAACTAACGATCGCACCCTATTATCCGTCTTGTCAACTCGTTGACAGGTGTCGTAGTTTCGGGCATGTAAATGGGCATCTTGGAATAGTGTCGGCCACCAGCAACCCGCCCTCAGAATTTTGTCCTATGAGTTGGCCGGCAAAGTGGCCTCCACAGGCAAAATCGTGACACTCCTCTAGTATAAATTTGGCTTCTTCAAGCGTAACGCATCTTCGATACAACCCTTCTACACCTCGTCTATACAGTGTGCCCCCTATTAAAGCGAACTTTAGGGCTTGTAGACGTAGCTTTCATTTTTTCAGGAATCGTCATACTACTGGGTGTCTCTAGTGTGGATAGGTAGGTTGCTAAAGTTGTATACCACTCAAGAATTGTGTCAACGTCTACCCTCAAAAGTTCTCTTAAGTGATCAGTCTCCCACTCATTGTCTGTCTCAGTAACCCCTCCCACATCGCAAATACAATCGTTTAACCCTTGCAGTTTAGGTGGCTTGCTTTGGAGGGTGTAGTCAAACTCCTGAAGGGAGATTATCCACTTCATTAAGCGCTCAGGAGGTTCTAGTTTATTCATCATCAAGGTGACTGCAGTACTCTTGGTAAAGAAAGTCACTTTCCGATGCAATAGGTAATGTCTTAGTTTGGTGGCAGCGTAAGCTATCCCCAGACAAATTTTCTCAGCCTTACTATAATTAAGTTCGGCTTTGTTCAGTTTTCTCCCTATAAAAATAATAGGGTGATATTTTTTGTCCCAAATGTGTGCCAAGCAACAATTTATGCACGTGTCTGTGGTGCTTGTGAAAACGAAGAATTCTCTGTCGTACATAGGTGGTTTCAATATTGGAACGTTAGCCAAAGCTACTTTTAATTCATGAAAAGTCTTCTCACATGCCTTGTCCCAGGTCCACTCCACGTTGGTTTTCAATAAGCCAGTCATTTGGTAAGTATGCATGGCATAGGCCATCACATATCTTTTGTAATAACTGCTCGAGCCTAAGAAGGTCTGAAGTTGGGATACCGTAGTTGGTGCCATCATGGCTAAGAGCATAGCTATTTTTTCTAGATCAGTTGTCATGTCGTACTTGCTAATGACATGTCCTAACAATACCCCATAAGGAACTCCGAATAGGCACTTGTTAGCATTCAAAGCTATACAGGTTGTTGTGCACTTCTAAAAACACTTCTCTAGCATGGTGAGATGTTCTGTGACAGTGGGTGCCCCACAGAGGTCATCTATAAAAAATTTGAGGTTTTCATCTAAGATATCCTTGAAGTGCTTGTTCATAAAGCTCTGATAGGTTCTAGGGGCATTAGTCAACCCAAAGGGCATGACGTGGTAAGCGAAAATCCCAAACGTGGTTGTGAAGGTGGTCTTCAATTTATTCTCTTCTGCTATGGCTATATGATTATAGCCTACGAAACAATCCATGAAAGAGTACTGGTCTCTTCCTGCCATTTCTTCTAGGACTTGGTCTATGAACGGCAATGGATAGTAGTCCTTCTTAGTCTGTCTGTTCAACCTCTTATAATCCACACATACGCGAATGCGTGTAGAGTTCTTCTTGGTGCAAGATACTATTGGGGAGCACCACTCGGTGTTCTCTATCGGAAATATCAGACCAGCATTTTGAAGTCTCTCGAGTTCAGTGTATAATCCTTCCTTTAGGTGGTAGGGTAGCCGACGTTGTTTTTGTCGTATAGGTTTGGCTCCCTCCTTTAGTGGTATTGTATGAGTCACTAGATCGGCTGGAATCCTCTTCAAATCTGAGTAGTCCCAGGCAAAAATATACTGGTACTTTCTACACAGCCGTTCGTATTCTTCTTTTTCTTCAATGCCTAGGGAAACACCTATTTTGTTGTTCTTGGGCTCTTCTAGGGTTCCTAGGTTTATCAAGCAAATATCGGCATCTCAAACTTTGGGTGGCCGCTCTTCTGGAGTGTTCCACTCTATGTCCAGTACTGATCTCAGGTCTGGCTCATCTTCACTCGTAGTGGACTCACCATCGTCCTCACTACTCGTGACCTCCTCCCACTCAGACGAAGGTATGGGTGCTCTTTCTAACTGAGGCACCTCGGGATAACCGTCGACTATGGTACGCTCTCTACCCCTTCCAAAAATCAGTACTCCTGCAGGGATGTCGACTGTGCAATTGCTAAGCCTGAGCCATGGTCGTCCTAGTAGTATCGAGTACCCCCGGTTCCCGGCGTACATCCTCATGACGTAAAAGTCCACTTGAATGGTCTTGTTAGCCACGGTAATGGGTACATTCTTAAGCTCGCCCTCTGGTTTGATCACAGAGTTGTTGGCTAGCTTTAGGGCTGTCAAGGTAGCGGATTCTAGAGTAAAACCAAGGCGGTCTGCAAGTTCTAGACTTATGATGTTAACTGTCGACCTTGCATCAACTATGGCCCCTGAAATGACTAGGCCATCTATGAGTACGTCTACTTTAGGGCAGTAGCGATCTAACAAATCCGCATCTACTTTCCCTATTGTAGGTGGCTCCAGTGTTCTGGTCGTGGGTGGTCTCATCAATCATTTGACCGTGCGTTTAACAATAAGTGACAACTGTACTAGTTGCCAGAGCCCTATTTCCAATTAAAGATTCTCTAGGGCTTGACCTAGGTCAATATTCCCTCTCTTCAAGTTTAGGTCTATATCCTTCCTAAACCTGTGCGTTCGGGTCATGGTTCTCTTAGTTTCTAGGCCGATTTTCTTTTTTCTCGGTCCTAGGAATCTGGGATGTCTACGCCCTTCCAAGACGCTAACCTCACCTTGCTCTTTGGGCAGTGGATCCTCGTAGATGGGTGTACGTTCAAATACTGGCTTCTCAATGACCACTAGGTTATCTACCTCCGGTGGAGGTTTTGGTGTAGGCTTGGGTTTTCTGGGAGGTAGCTCCATCTGGATGTTACTCGGGTCACTACTAAAACCTCTTTCCTATTCGTGGGTTCCTCTAGCGTCTCCACAGTGATGAAGTTCACGGGTGGCCTGTCATCTTGTATGCATGCCTTCCCTTTATCCACCTGGCTAATCCTGGGTCCTTGTTGTATGTATTGAGGTGGTCTTGATGGCCGCGCCATTTTGTCCTCCTAGGGTCTATGGTTCACTGGCCCAGGCATCCTATTCCCAGTGTTTAATGTGTCTCTACGTACCCAGCATCTATCCTCCAGGCCTCTTGCAGTACCCGCACACTTGGTTGGGACAGTTTCAATTTAAATGATTCCCTCTATAGTGTCTATACACTAAGGGATTCGGTCCTTCTATGGGGTGTCTCTGACCCAACAAATTTTGGTGTCGTTTGAGAAAATATACATCTGCTACTAAGGTCTGCATATTCTCAATCATCACGTCCATGTATCCCTTTAGCATGGCTCGCATATCGCCTAGTTCTGCATTAGAGCCTATGCTCTCATAGCCTCTATCGGGCATCTGTGCCTGGAGCCTTTGTGCATCTTGTGTTTGCACATTCCTGCCTTGTCGAGGTTCAATAGCCTGTATGGGACGAGGTTCCACTATGGGGTGTGCTCCTATAGCTGTGATTGGGTCTCCTCTCCATGTTTCTGGGCTTAGGTTCAAGCTATTCACTGCTTGTGATAGGTGGGATGTGTGGGCAATCACAATCTGTGCGTCTTCTACCAGGATTGCCTTCTCTATTGCCTCAGCCAACGTCTGGGGGTTACTCTGATGTACAATCATTTGTATGTCATTCTTGAGCCCTCGCAGAAAGAAGGTCAGTAGTAATAGGGGTGGTAGTAACACAGTGGGTTCCACTTGGCGTGACAACTCTGTCAAACTTGTCAGATGGTTTCGTTACTTCCTTGTTGTAGGGAAGTCAGTGTGAACAGTAGGCCATCAACCGTTCGGTGGGGAGCATACTCAATTAAGAACAGTCTATGGAACTCCTCAATGGTGTGAATTGAGCCTCTCTACAAACTATGATACCAGTGCCTAGCCGTTCTAGATAAAGTGGTGGCGAAAAACATCATTTCATGATGTGTTTATGATGGCACTGGTAAAGCAGGTGGTCCAAAAAGCATCAATATGCTCTTCGGCGCTTTCATACGGTGCTCCATGAAACTCAGGAGTGGATTTACTGAGCTTCGGTAGTACTCCTGTCTCTGGGGGTACTATGATTGGTTCAGTCAAACGTCGTGCCATTCTGTTGGCAACAAGTTCTATAGCAGAAGGTGTTACGTTCACTAACGGTGGTTCTGTACCGTCGGTTGGCTCAAGTTCTGGTACTTCTTCTATAGGTTCCAATGTATCATCCAAGTCCATTATAGGTGGGTGAGACTCATCATCGAAGACTGGTGGGATAAGAAACCCATGATTGCTTCTTCTAAGCCCTAAACGCTCTCTCTGGGGATTTGAAGTCTCTCTGTGTGGTGCTCCCTTAGACCTAGGTTTCCTTGGTATATGTAGCGCAGGCATCCCAAAGAGCCGGGAACCACGACTTAGCTTCCCAGCCTTCAACTCTTGCCATCCAAACCCACTTGACATACAAGCAGCCAATTCGCCAACAACGATCAGACTTAACCAACTTGAAGTTCCGAAAACATTGAGATCCAACCTAGCGCCATGCTAGATTGGGGATCCCGATGTGGGTGACTTCCCTCCAAGCAAGCCGCCCGACATACATCAAACTTAACCAACTCGAAGCTTCGTTACAAACGAGTAACATCCATTCCAAGCAAGCGGTCAGACTTACATCAGACTTAACCAACTGAAAGCTTCGTCACGAGCACTGGAAGCCAACTTGGCACCATGCCAGACTGGACAGCCATAAATAGGTAACTTCCACCCAAGCAAGCCATCCAACTCAGTCGACAGGTTAGAGCCCGTTCCCCAAGAGCTTAACCCATTCACGTTCATGCAAGGAACACTCATAACCACAAGCCGCGACAGATATGGAGACAACCAGTTCCTGGACCAAATGGTCTCGACAGCATACCGCTGGCGCCACGGACCGAATGGTCCCGACGGCATACCGTTGGCGTCCTGGGATACGACCCTCAGCTATGTGCCAACTTAAAAATTTTGAAGCGGCCTTACAACTGGCGCTTTTACCGAACAATTAAACCCAAAAGGTAATCAGAGTCGGTTTAAGAAAAATCTCACTTTATTGATAAATCTGAGAAGGTTACATTTTAAGTGTGTGACCGACCCTAGTCTCCGGGGCGCTAGCATGCCAAGGCGAGAGCCATGACAACATTCCAGCAAGGGAGGCTGAGACTTGGTTGGAGCTCGCCCTGAGTCGCAACCCGCACTCCCCTATAGTATTGGTGGGATTTGGCACCCCCCCTCATACCAAGCACTCTACCCAAGCTGATAGAGCACATTTTTCTCTCTCTAGAATTTTCTCTTTCTAGAAAGTCATTTTCTCTCTCTAGATTTTATTGATCCCCAGACTTCCTTTAATCATGCCTAGATCGTGTGAGGTGATTGCACATCGATCTGAGCTCTCTAGACTTCGCTAGAACCGATCAAAGATTTTCAGCCATAGGAACTTGGCGCCGGCTGGATTCTGGTCACAGTGGCGCCGGGAGCAGCAGGGGCGCTGCTGCTGGGGACAATGCTGGTGCCAGTGGCGCCGGAAGTAAAGCTTATGAAGATAGCTTTACAACAGTATACCTATGATGTCTTGTCTAGGGTGACACTAATGATTGCTGCATAATAGATTTCTCATTTACGGATAGCAATCAACTGTCGTTGCACATGCGTTTTGTGATTTTCCCACGTTATCCCATAGGTCATCCATCCTTCGTCCACTAATACTGCATACAACCTAACTAACTCTACTTGGTCGTTTTTCTGCTCAATCCTAATCCAACCATACCCATGTACAGTTTTTTTTTGTTCTTTGTACCAGGTGCCGTCTTTACGGGATGCTAGGGTTGGTGGGCCGTAGGGTAATGACTTTCGACTCAGGGCTCTGGTCTTCACTTTCCCCCTAGGCTTCATACAGAACCCCATTCTCTGACCTGTCCCGTCACTCTATGAAAGATTTCTAGTAGTACTTGGCATCACAGCCTAAACTCCCTACTGGTGAAAATTGTATGCAGTCTCCAGTCCAAACTGTATTCCAAACTGTTGGAAGTAGAATGGCCTTGGCTCGGATCACATGCAGCTATGGTTGGATTGTGAACTCATAACGTAAGTTCTAGGTGTGGGATCAGCACACATCACTGTGTGATGCTAACCACTTCGTCTTGTGATCAACGTGTGGTAATAGTCGCTCGTACGGTCATGCTAGCTTGTGGCTGGCGGTTTAGATAGTGGAATTGTTTTCAACACCAATCTAGGACCTACGAAACTTGTAGACTATTGGTAGTATGATAGCTAGTTCTTTGTAGACCAGTGATATGGATAACTACTCTTTCAAACAACATCTCCTGAAAATATTTTGACTCCGGGCAGACGCACCAATGTTAGGGCCATTTTTGGTAGGGGATTGGTCCAACCAAAACGTCCTAAAAAAGTCAAGGGGCACCACTACTGATGGTGGCTATGCCCTACGCGAGTAACGAAGGTCCTGCCACATCCAATCCTGGGGGGCTTCCTCTATTACCCCGTGCTCCCCAACCGATGAGAGTTTTCCAGGCTCTCAGAGATATGGCTGCAAGAAGGGGGTGCTAGTACTTTTGGCGGCAATGATTCACTAACTTTCTAGGGTCACGGTTCCGTAAAACTTCTGATCACTAATTCGCGCTAGGATCTTGCTAATATCTCTTTCCCCATTAAATTCGGCTTACAATTAGTAGAAATCTTACATGGGCTGGAAACTGATTTATTGTCCATGATGTGCTCGTGGGGTGCAAGTTATACGCACCACTTTGTTTGCTAAGCGGCGGTATTTTGCCGACCATCGGGTCTAGGTATTTCTCTAGACAGTACCGACGGCGGGTGTGACTAGTGTGACGCTTAACCAAGGCGGTGTATTTCAACCGCGGATGGTGGGCGGCCCGCTCTGGTGTTTCACAGAGGTCGGGTCCAATTGATATGTTTTACAATTTCACAACTTGACGGTTTTATTGTCGTTCAACTAATAGGTTTATCATAGAGCAAAAGCACATTTCTTTACATTTTCATAGATCACATCGCAATAATCAGTGCAATACGATGCCAATAACCCTAGCTACTTATCCTTAGCTTCGGTTGCTAAGTCGGAAATGAGAAACCCTCATTGCTCTAATGAACCACACAACATTTTTCATGCACGACTATAATTCCAACCTGAGTTCTAAAAAAACACGATTCACTAAAAAACTTTCCATTATTCACTTGGTTAAACGGACACAACCACAAGGTGCAAGTTTTGATTAAAGCATATCGGAACTTAAATTAGTATTACCTCATTCTTCGAAACGATGTCCCTTAAAAAACTTGCATCCCTAGAATACTTGTAAAAATCCCATAAATGGCAAAACTACTATATGTATAGCTTTGATGGTTTCATACATAGTACAGATGCGATTTCCTAATGGTGTATAAAGATGAATCATTTAGTACAACCAAAAAACCACAATTGCGGAATGAAAATTTTGATTCAGTACACATGAAACACAATACGGTATGTAAAACGACATTTGCAAACTGTATCTTAGACAATGGTATTGAATGCAAATTACCTCAGATACGTGTGAGGTAACCGGTTTGTCGGAGAGTCCAACTAGTCATGAATGCCACTTTCTTCCCATGTCGCCTTCTGTTTGCTGCTTGGCACTTGCTTTGTCACAGTCACCACGGTAGATCTGATTTTTGGTAGTGGGTAGCGATCAGAGGCTGCAACAGGGTTCTAGTTCGCTGGCAGGCTATCAGAGGTTGATTTTTTACTGTAACCGGCCATCGAAAATCCGCAACTGGCTGGTACTGGCTGCAGGTAGGTCATTGACAGATTGTAGAAGTCTGATTTTTTCACAAGCAGGCAGGTGCAGGTCCACAACGAGTCATAGACGGACAGGGTAGGGCAAAAAAATCCGTAGGCAGGTTTGACAGAGAGTCGCAGACAGAGGTACAAGGCCAACATGTAGGTCGCAGAGCCAGCAGGGCAGAACAGAGGTCAAGCAGGGCAACGTTGACAGTCATATAACGAGACGGTATAGGCAGTGCACAGAGGTAATGCAGTAGGCAAGTGCAGAAATGCAGCAGAAACCGGTAGTAGAAGCCCCGCAGATAGGCTCAGGAGACAGTAGGCAGAGATGGGCAGCGCTAACAGTCAGAAAGATCTGTGGGTCAAAATAGGAGGCTACCAACTGGAAGTGTGAATGTTTGCCACAAAAATAGGGTGATTTCTGACAGTAGAAATGCGACTGAATTCTCAATAGAACTCATTGGGGTTTCTCACAGAAATGCGAGTGATCTCTACCACCAAAATATCTTGATAACTGGCTGCATAAGTGCACTTGTTTAGCGAGAGATTTCTGCCTTTGCCATCAATGATTGAATGCTACCACAGAAGTGCCTTGTTTGTCGATTGAAAGTGTGATGGATCAGTGGACCCTGAGTAATAGGCAGCAACGGGCCACAACTAGTAGCCATAGAATGTACTATCAAAGATCATAGCAACATAGAAGGTGCTCTCCACAATGGAATTGTATTGTAACCTCTCTAAACCAAATGGCTTCTAACAATTCACGACACACACAACAACCACACCTCTAGAACTTCACTTAGAAACCTCATCCCTCCAACACTCCCAAACATCCTCACAACACACAATGTGGCACCAAACAACTCAACAACAACATATCAATGAGTAACCAACCAAGCCTCCATAACCAAGTAGTTAACAAGAGCTAACTCACATTCATTCCCAAACACCCATTGATATCACCTTCACTCACTCAATTGTTTGTAAAACCCTAGCATAACCAAACAATCAATCAAGAGGGCAAACCATTCCAACCACAACCAATACATTCAAGGTAAGGTTACTAACAAACCTCACTCAATCCCCCACAATCAAGCACTCCCCTGTTAAACAAACTAGCATGTGAACACTACAAGACAAACATTCATTCTCAAACTAGCTCCCATTACCTTCAATCCACTAACACATGATAGGATTAACTCTCCAAACACTCATTAACAACATTCACCTCAACAACACAAGACAACTATGCTCCAAAAGACAATACTTGCTTCTTACACAAGGTAATGAAGCTCTCACAATCATCAACACATAAACCCAAAAGTACCAACTCACAAGAATACTAACATCCAAATACACTAACTCTCAACGCACATACTCAAATACAAAGAGTTGGCTCCTTTTTATAGGAAAACCGAAGTGTTCCCCTTCAAAATGAGGCTTTGCCAATTCTCATTACCTTCAAGCCCTCTTTGCCATTTGTCCTCAACCCATTTGATAGTATACCTAGTGGATTCCATAAGAGAGTGGGGGAGTGGTGCATTCAAGGCTCTCTTCCAAAACTGGCCAAGATGCCATTTTTGTCAAAGGCTAGGGAGGCCATTCAAGTTTCCCGTTTTGTACATCCTAGAAGCCCAAAATGTCAATGGCTAGTGGGTGTACCTCCCAATTTTTATAGCCTCCATGGTGTTTTGGCATTTAATATCCAAATTTTGGGTGAGGCCCTTTTTCAACCCCTATTTTTAGTAGGCGGCCTTCATTTTTTCTTTGGGTACCTTCGTTTTTGGCCTTTCTTCGATTTTTCAAGAGCTGTGCGCCTACTGCTCATTTGTCTAGATTTTTGGCTTGTTGGGTAACCACTTGGCCCGCACATTTCGTTAATTGCCCATAAATTGCCCAAACTTTTCCAACCAGTGAAAATCTTTTCAAACAAGTCATATCCGGATTTTACATGCCGGTTTTTTCAATTATTGCAAACTTAAACTTCAATATTAGCCCGATATTCCTTGCGAAAATATCGGCTAACAAACATCATCATCTAGGAAGTCGTCACTTGTGAAGAAAGATTTATCATCTTGAGAGTCATCACCTCCACGATCAATTCCTGCTAAGAAGGCTAAGCGAATTTTCAAGACAAGTCCTTTTGAAAACAAACATATGTAGTCCAGCATGATATGCCTGAACATTTTAAACGTTATACACTGGATGAGGTGGTTATCATGTTACCTAAAGCACATCGTGAACTTGAAGAACATATGTCGGAATCTAAAGAGGTTTACGATGGCCCAGCTAGGACGCAGCCAATGAATCTTGCCGAACCAGAAGAACCAGAAAAGATTGTACAAGTTGGATCACAACTTACTCCTGAACAGTATCAAGCACTCCCATTGTTACTTATTAAGTATCAAGATTGCTTTGCATGGACTTATCAAGATTTGAAGGGTATTCCGACATCAGTGATTGAACATACCATACCTTTAGTACCTGATGCAATTCCAAAGGTTAAAAAGTTCTATCGTTGTAATCCTAATGTGGCGGACCTGATAAAGAAAGAACTTCAGAGATTGCTTGATGCCGATTTTATTTATGAGATTGAGCATACTAAATGAATTTCATCGATTGTCATTGTTCCTAAGAAAAATGGAAAATTGTGGATCTGCGTGAATCTCAAAGCGTTGAACAAAGTGACGTGATAGGATCACTTTTCGTTATCTTTTACTGAAAGGATTTTGGATCGCCTTGCTGGAGCGAAAGCTTATAGTTTCCTGGATGGATTTAGTGGTTACAACCAGGTTAGGATTGCACCTGCCGATCACCATAAAACTGCTTTTGCAACAGAATGGGACACCTATGCTTACAAAGTAATGTCGTTTGGACTCTGTAATGCACCAAGTTCATTCCAAAGAGTAATGCAATTTGCTTTTAAAGATTATCTGCAGAAATTCTTTGAGATTTACTTGGACGACTTGGGAGTTCATAGTACAGATACAGACCACTTGGATCGATTGGAGAAAGTATTTGAAAGATGCCGCAAATATCAGATTTCTCTAAATCCAAAAAAATGTCAGATATGGGTTTCCCACGGAGTTGTGCTTGGACATGTGATATCAAGACATGGTATTGCCACATATTATTCTAAGATCAAAGTTATTGTGGAATTGCCACCGCCAGCAACAATTCATGGAGTTTACGTGTTTATGGGTCATGCAAACTACTATCGAATATTTATTATCTTCTTTGCGGATTTAGCACGACCTATATACAAACTGACTATTGTTCCTATTTGGACAGTAGAAGCGTTAGAAGCCTTTGAAAAATTAAAAAAAGCATTAACTTCAGCACCGATATTGCGTTCTCCAGATTGGACTATAGAGTTTCATGTTCATACGGATGCCTCAAAATACCCATTGGATCAGTTTTGACGCAGCCAGGTGATTATAAGAAAGATTATCCTATACGATTTGCAAGCAGACAGCTTACAAATCCAGAAAAGAATTATTCAACAACAAAACATGAGGCATTAGCCATTATTTTCTCTGTTCGGAAATTTCGTCACTACCTCATGGAAACGCACTTTGCATTTTATACGGATCATCAACCGTTACTTTACTTGGTAAACAAGACATGCAATACTGGACGTATTGCAAGATGGTTATTGTTATTGACTGAATTTGACTTTAGAATTGTGGTTCAAAAGGGCAAGCAACATTATCTAGCCGATCACGTTTCGCGAATTGAATCCGCACCAGTTAATACTGAAGTGGATGATGAACTGCCAGATGTTACATTGTTCTATGTTGAAGCAGTACCTGAGTGGGCAGCAGATATTGTTGAGTACCTGATGCTAGGACAACTGAATGACTCCCTGACAAAAGTACAGAAGAGACAATTGATTCATAAGACTCAATCTTATCAATTAATTGCAGGACAATTGTATCGTCGTGGATCAGATAATATTTTACGAAGGTGTATTTTACCATATGAAGTACCAGATTTAATCATGTTTTCACATGATGGCATGGGTGGAGGACACTTCTCTACAGATATTATTGTTTGCAAACTTTTACAATCAGGTTGTTGGTGGCCTACGCTTCACAAGGACACAGAAAATTTTATTCAAACATGTGATGTTTGCCAGCGAGCACGACGACCTACTCGATAGAACTATGAACTCTTGCATCCGGTTTTATCGCAAGCACCGTTTGAAAAATGGGGACTGGATTATGTTGGACCTATTCACCCTGTCGTGCAAGGATCTCAGGCCCGATACATTATCGTCGCAACTGATTATATGACCAAGTGGGTTGAAGCCAAAGCTGTCAAAGTTGTTGATGCAAAATCTACAGCCAAGTTTCTATATGAAAATATTATAATCAGATTTGGATGTCCAATCAAGATTGTTAGTGACCAGGGTACACACTTTGTTAATCAAACAATAAAGTGTTTACTGGAAAAGCTGGTCTTATCGCAGACAAGCTGAATGGATCCAATTATCATTTGTGAAAATTTAAGATGAAGACCTTGCTAATCGCCAACGAGTTATGGGATGTTGTTATAGGTATAGAAGTAAAGCTTGAAGACGACACAAAAGACTCAAAGTGGAAATCAAAGGATGGTAAAGCTTTCGCGCTTATGATCCTCAATATATCAGATATACAAATTGGACACAACTGAAGCTAAAACTTCAAAAGAAGTTTGGGACATCCTAAACTCACTATATGATTTGAGGGACGTAACTACCAAGTTACATCTACAAAGGAAATTCTTCACATTCAAAATGTCTAATGGTGATTCTCTTCAGAGTCACATTAACCAGTTTAAGAATCTCTTGCAACAAATAGATCAGTCATAGACGATCAAGACCCAATCATGACATTGCTTTCAAGCTGTCCTCTACATATGAGAAACGGAGGATGATCATATCATCACACTCAGATTTAACTCTTACCAGAGTTATTACTATGTTGCTACAAGAAGATAATAGAAGAAGTTAGGATGTTTCATCTACTTCCTCAACCTCTCAGACTCTATATGTCAACTAAGGCTCTAAGCGACAGAAACATAAAAGCTCCAAGAAGGCTACAATGAATCGAAAGCTGACTCAAAGTCAAGGACAATCATCAAATCCACAATTGAAGAAGAAGATGTTTTGCAGGTATTGCAAGCACAATAACTATGAGATCAAGGATTGCCGAATTCTCCAAGCAAAGAATGCAACCAAGCAATCTGATAAAAGAGACCAAGCCATGATCAATAATCCTTTGAAACCATGCTCGAGCAGATTGCTTCAAGCCATAAAGTGCCTTATGGAGTTTACACACATGATTGTGTTTACCCTCAATAATATGACCTTCAGGATGCACCATGTAAATGTCTTCCTCAATAACTCCATTGAGATATGTTGTCTGTACATCCATTTGATGTATTTCAAAATCTGCTGCAACGACAAATGATTGCAAAAATTGAATAGAAGAATGCTTGACTACTAGACTGAAGGTCTCAGTGTAATCGATGTTGTATACCTGAGAAAATCCTCTAGTGACAAGTCATGCATTTCTCTTGTTGATGCTTCCATTTGCATTGTACTTGACTTTGAAAATCCATTTGCAATCAACTACATTTCTGCTAGCTGGTAATTCGACAATTGTCCATGTCTGATTTTTGATAAGAGATGAATACTCTTTATCCATTGCTTCTTTCCAGAGATCTGAATCAGGCTGATTGAGTGCCTCTTAGACAGACGTCGGCTCCTGAACAAGATAGGCTGCAGACTTGTCGATATACCAGTTAGGTGGTCTTCTTGCTCTTGAAGTTCTTCTAGGTAATAGAGGAAGTTGATCAGCTTCATCAAACTGTAGTCGCTAGACTGTAACATCATCTTCTTCTGATTCGCCATTGATTTGTTTTTCGTCGTCCACTTCGACCTGGGGAGATGATGAACCTGTGTTTGCTTGTTGATTAGATTGCTTGGTTGCATTCTTTGCTTGGAGAATTCGGCAATCCTTGATCTGATAAAAGAGATCAAGCCAATGCTATCTTTCGAATTCGACATGACCTATCTGGTGGGCGAAGCTCATTTCTGCCTTGGTATTCAAATCTACATAGACAGAAAACAGAAGTTGGTCTACATTACACAACAGAGGTACATCTACAACATGTTAGTCAGATATAATCTGATTAATTGCAAGTTAGCTCTCTCACCAATGGAACCAGGTCTCAAATTTTCAAAGGACCAGTGTCCTCAAGCAATTCATGAGAAGCAACAGATGTGTGAGTATCCTTACCATTCTATTATAGGATCTCTTCTGTACACCATGATCTGTACCAAACCAGACATAGCTTTTGTAGTCAGCTCTCTCAGTCAGTTTACGACTAACCCTAGTGTAACACATTGGAAGGCTCTTATCAAAGTCATGAGATATCTTTGAGTTACTATGAACTTTTGAATTTTGCAGAGTGATAGTTTTAGTTCATTTATACAGACAGGCTGTTTACGGCCAATTTCATTGCTTATCAACAAGCAAATTCTGAGAAAGAACTGGATGAATGCCAGCGGACTCCAGCCAACTGGCAATCCCATTTGAAGACCTAATTACTTAGTATAAATCAACTGTTCATACATCTCATTATCAATGATCAAGATCTGAAATTATAAAGAGAATTGTGAAGGACTAAGCGTTATTACACGACGTTTCCTGCTCCCTTATCAAAGCAAATCGTTCACAATTAGAAAGTATTGTAGTTAGCCCTCTATCAAGCTTTCAAGCTTGAACTCTCTTGAGCATTCTAGCTTAGTCTTTTAGAGATTTATTTTAGAGTTGCTATTGTGCTACTGCTTATCAGCAGAGTTGCTTATTATCAGACTTATGTGAAAGTACTATACTTTAGGACCATAAATGGATCTACAAAAGATCCACAAGAGTGATTGGATGCTTGCTTAACAATCTATCAAAAACTAGACACAAAAAAGTTGATCTAGATTGGCAATTTGACAAACAACAAGCATTAACAATCAAAAGCATTGTAAACATTGATATCCGAGCCCACACGTGTGTCCTACAGGCTGTAGTACGGCCTTCGACCTGAGAAACAAGTAGAAATTGATTTGGTTTCATTTGGATCACAAAAACTCAATGTACATAGTGAACTAGCTTGAGATTGCCAATCAGCTCCAAAAATTTTCTATCTTCTCACTATGGAGAGAGGGAATACATAGCAAATTCGACTTCCTTCTTGAAGTTAGGTGGATTTCCAGCATGTAATAAGGAAGTTAACTCACTCTCCTTGACCTAAAATGAAACAATAGTCTATTTCCTAGAGTCATGCTTGGTAGATAGCTAGTTGGTCAAATTTTCACCTTAAATTTAGGTGTAGGTCCTATAAAGTAGGGATGACCACCAAATAGACATGACCAACTCTCTTGACTTGACCTAACCTACATTAGGATGTATTTCCCATGTGGCATCATGGCCCCACATGTGTGGGACCCACTTGTCTACACAAGTACTAAACATCATCAATCTTAAGGATAAGAAACAAGCCACTTCATGTCTACTAATACTATCCAAAAAGTATTCAAAAATAGTAGACTCTCCAATGCTCTCCACCCTTGCAAGATGCACACTTGAATGGACAATTTGCATGCAATTTGATGACTTAGCCATTGTCATTGAGGACTCCCTTGGAACTCTCATGCTTTGAGGCTGATCCTCAAGATCTTCCTCCTTTTGATGCTCCCCCTCAATGCAAGCAAGATCACACTTTGCCAAGATCTCCTCTTGAGTGATCTCCTCCTTTGCCACACTAGCTTCCAACTTAAACAATCTTCCATGTTTAAATCCCTTTGCAATGCAAACATCATTCTTCAAGATGAAGCAAACACCATGCTTAAAGTGGACATCCAAACCACTTTCTAAGAGTAGACCAACACTAAGCATATTCTTGGTGATTGATGGTACATAAAGGATATTTTCTAGATCCATGCATTTTGAGGATTCTAGACACAAAGAGATGGTGCCAGCACCATCTATCCTACACTCTTCACCATTTGCAGTAAAGACAGCAAAGTGTAAGGTTGAGAAAAAGTCCTTTTCACAAGACATGTGGGAGCTAGCCCCACTGTCGATCCACCAATTGTCTCTTGAATTGCTATTGCTTGTTGGTGAGGATCTAGATGCCATCAAGAATACATCTACTTCATCCTCCTCCTCCTCTGCAAGGTTTCCTTGTTTGTCCTCCTCCACTTGTGCTCTTAGCCTCTTGTAACATTCAAATGCATAATGTCCCATTCTTTCCACAAAAGAAGCATTTCTGCTTTGACTTGTCCTTTGAGCTTGATGCATTATCCTCTTCTTTGGCCTCCTTTGGATGCTTCTTCTTTCCATTGGTCTTCTTTTTGCCCTTGAATGAGAAATTGGCTTTCTCAGCAAAGACAAGGAACTCATTCTAGATTTTGCATGGAGCATCCTACACTCTTCAGCGACTAATACACTGTGAAGTTTTTCTATAGTTGGCAAAGTGTCTTGGATGGCAAAACTTTGGACCAAATTTGGAAAGTCATCTCCTAGACCATTAAGGACAATTTGTACACGCTCTCCATCATGAATCTTCTCTCCAATGGAATCCAACTCCCTATTTAGAGACTTGATTCTGAGTACATAATCTTGTGCACTCTCCTCACTTCTCCTCATGCTTTGCAGAATCTGATTCCTAAGCATGAGAACCCTCAAAGTGTTACTAGATTCATAGATTGATTTTAAAGACTCCCAAGCCTCTTTAGCACTAGTACATGCTGATACTTCTCTCAACAAATCATTGCTCACATTCATCTTCATACAATGAAGTGCAAGCCTAGATCTCTTCTTGTATCTAGCTAACTCTTGTGCATCTAGAGGTTCATCTTCATCTTCAATCAAGAACTCATAAAGTCTTGGAGCACCAAGAGTGACTCCATCCTAACCTTCCAAATAGCATAATTTGTAGAATTCAATCTCTCACTAGCTTCTAGAAGGTATGCTCCAGCAGATCCCATCTTACTAGTGACTTCTACAAACAACAAATAGATTTGATTGACTTGAAACTCACAAATTAGATTTCTAATCCAACAAATGGACTTATAATCTTAGTTCTAGCACTCCCTCACAAAGTTGGAATGAGGATAAGATGATGTGAAATCTACTTACAATCAAATCTTGCCAATTTTGGCTATTTTTGGACAAAAAAATGACTTTATCTCTTTCACACTTTTTGATGTACTTTCAAGACCTGTAAAACAAGTTTAGAGGACCTGATTTCAGCCTAGATTAATTAGATCTCATGACCCTAAGTCAAATCTAATCAATAGCACTCAATCTTGGTAGCTTATCCTAAGATTTCCACCAAAAATTACATCAAAAGCTCACAAATTGAATTTCTTTGGATCAAATGAATACCATGCATTAAATGTAGGTTCAGAGGTGCCCACACATGTGGATAGTACGGATTTGGACCCCTACCAAGTTTGGGATCAAATCTCCTCACCAAAATCAAGATTCTAGCTTGCCCTCTCAATACTAGTTTTTAGCACCAAAACTTGCTAAAAATGGATTTGCATTAGATCAATGGCTTATGCTCTTGTACTTGGCTCCGACACTATCGTCTTTTTGCGATACTGTCGCCTGGCAATTTACGTTCATTTCTGCAGAGTGATACTTTTAGTTCATTTATACAGACAGGCTGTTTACGGCCAATTTCATCGCTTATCAGCAAGCAAATTTTGAGAAAGATCTGGATGAATGCCGACTCCAGCCAACTGGCAATCACATTTGAAGACCTAATTACTTAGTATAAATCAGCTGTTCATACATCTCATTATCAATGATCAAGATCTGGAATGTTATTGTGAATTGTGAAGGGACTAAGTGTTATTACACAATGCTTCTTGTGCCCTTATCAAAGCAAATCATTCACAATCAGAAAGTATTGTAGTTAGCTCTCTATCAAGCTTTCAAGCTTGAACTCTCTTGAGCATTCTAGCTCAGTCTTTTAGAGATTTATTTTAGAGTTGCTATTGTGCTACTGCTTATCAGTAGAGTTGCTTATTATCAGACTTATGTGAAAGTACCGTACTTTAGGACCATAAATAGATCTACAAAAGATCCACAAGAGTGATTGGATCTTGCTTAACAATCTATCAAAAACTAGACACAAAAAAGTTGATCTAGATTGGCAATTTGACAAACAACAAGCATTAACAATCAAAAGCATTGTAAACATTGAAATCCGAGCCCACACATGTGTACTACAGGCTGTAGTATGGCCTTCAATTGAGAAACAAGTAATTATGAACATAGAGAGCAATTGCACCATTATGAGAGAAAAATCATGAAATTGCTTGATTGATTTTGGTGAGATATCATCACCTATATATACATGATCCATCACGGTTTTGGGCAGGTATGAGTAGCCCTAAACCTATCCCTAATGCTAATTTTGGTGGATCTTTCATCCCTACCAAGTTAGGGTTGGAATCTTGGAGATCCCTCAACAATGCAAAAATTACCAAAAATAGCTCCTATTTTTTCTCCCTTGTATCTAAGCATAATTTGGACTCATTCCAAAGGTTCTAACACTTAGGTCTACTTGAGAACATCCTTATGAATGGAATCCTATGCTATTTGGCACGTGTGACAAGCCACATCATGACCATCTAACTATTTACAAGTCATATGACCAAAACTAGTCAAGCTAGAATTGTGAATTTTTAACACGAGTTCGATATAGAAGGCTACACAATTTTTGACAAATCCCAAAAGGTTCTAGCCTACGGAAGAAGAAGCGGCTATCTTTACAAACTCAGCCATTGCTACTCTTCTAACAGTCAAGCTCTTCACACAGCCACTTTTGAATAAACTGATATGTTATGACATTTAAGACTTGGCCACCTTAACTTCAACAATATTCAGTAAATGTCAGCTCAGAGTCTAGTACAAGATCTGCCTTCTGTCAGCAAGCCAACTTCTCCATGCGAAAGTTGTATTATCAGCAAGCATGCTAGAAGTCCCTTCATTTCAAACTCAGTTCATACATCCAAGGGCTTGCTTGACCTTGTACATAGCGATCTCTCTCTCTCTCTCTCTCTCTCTCTCTCTCTCTCTCTCTCTCTCTCTCTCTCTCTCTCTCTCTCTCTCTCTCTCTCTCTCTCTCTCTCTCTCTCTCTCTCTCTCTCTCTCTCTCTCTCTCTCTCTCTCTCTCTCTCTCTCTCTCTCTCTCTCTCTCTCTCTCTCTCTCTCTCTCTCTCTCTTGTAATTCAAACTTGTTCATCGACGACTTCTCTCGAAGTACTGCTACCTACTTTATGAAGAACAAATCTGAAGCATTTAAGTCCTTCAAGCAGTTCAAGGCATCTGTAGAAAATCAGACCCTGAGAAAGATCAAAGCTCTACGCACAAATGGAGGGGGAGACTATATCTCCACAAAATTCAAGAAGTTCTATAAGGCCAATGGGATACATCAACAATATACAACCAGCAACTCACCTCAGTCCAATGGTATAGCTGAATGGAAGAATCGGACACTCATCAAAAGTGCCAAGAGCATGCTGGCCCATGCCTCTCTTCCAAAGAAATTCTGGGCAAGTTGTTACTGCAGCTGCCTATTTGCATAATCGATCCATCACCAAAGCCTAAATGGCAAGACACCTTATGAGGTGTGGATAGGATCGAAACCATTACTCAAAAATATTCAAATGTTTGGATGCATCGCTTTCGCTCAAATCCCTGAAGATTTAAGAAGAAAGCTGGATGATAAGAGTAGGAGAACAATTTTCATTGGCTATTCCCCATACTACAAGGAATACAAGCTCTACAATTTGGATACCGAAAAGGCATTCACCAGTAGAGATCTCATTTTTGTGGAAGACCGGTTCATCGACCACAAAAAAAAAAGCTGCTCATAAATTCGACCCAAGAATCAAACAACCAAATTTCGATCTAGAGATTCAACTGCAGAATATTGACACTGACTCAAACAATGAGTCAGAACCTTAACGAGTCAACCCACATCAGAGGACCGAAGTTCAACCCAGAAGGTCGAACAGCTCCAGATAGTCTCCATCCAGATTTATGGATGATCCGGCCTGCTACTTTGTGCAGGAACCAAACACTATTTTTGAGGCAATGTCTACTCCTGATGTTGACCAATGGAAAGCAGCGATGGACACCCAATTTGATTCTCTAATGGAGAATCAAACATGGACAGTCACTGAGCTGCCAAAGGACTGAAACCCAATTCCATGCAAATGGATATTCAAGGCGAAGTATGATGCTGAAGGAAGGCTAAATCGTTACAATGCCAGACTAGTCACCAAAGGCTTTTCCCAGATTTCAGATCTTGATTATTCAGAAACCTTCAGCCCAATTGTCAAACATGTTTCGATCCGCCTACTCCTCTCCTTTGCAGTCGCAATAGATCTTGAAGTCCACCAGATGGATGTCCAGACCACTTTCCTCAATGGAACCATCTTAGAGAAAATCTATATGATGCACCCAGAGGGATACGAACTCAACAGCAAGCATCAGCACCTTGTATGCAAAATCCACAAGGCACTCTATGGGCTGAAACAGTCACCTAGAACCTGGTTTCAGAAGGTCAACATATTTCTGATAGAAAATGGTTTAATTCCAAAATCGACAAACTCGAATGTCTACTTCAAGTCCGTATCAGATTACTTCATCATCATCACTCTCTATGTAGATGATACACTCTTATTCAATAACAATCTGAATCTGATGAAGGATACAAAATACAAGGTGGCTCAGGAATACAAGATGATTATCCAGCCCACTATTGTCTTGGAATCCAAATCCAACGAGATCGACCCAGTAGACTGATTTTTATTAGTCAGCAACGATATCTCAACAACATGCTGAAAAAGTATGGAATGGCCAACTGCAAACCAAGTCACTTTCCACTCGACCCTGGACTAAAGTTATCAAAGGAACAGTCTCCTCAAACTGAGGCAGAAAAGAAAGAGATGAAGCGCTACCCATTTCAATCCATCATCGACTCACTGATGTACGCAATGATCTGCACGCGACCAGACCTTGCATATTCGATCAATACACTTAGCCAGTTCCTGTCAAATCCAGAATTAACCCATTGGAAAGCACTAGCAAAGGTCATAAAGTACATTCAAGCAACGAAAACTCTCAGCATCTACTATGGAGATAGCCACACTGCCAACATCCTTTATTGGAATGTCTAGGTCATGCAAGATCTACACCACAATTCCTTCCTATTTAGTTTACTTGTATGCTGAAAACCACATTAAAAACGTAGAACAAGAGATCTAATCCACTCTAATCCACATTGCATAATGGAAGAAAGCAGAAAATTAATCTAATTCCACACCCACATTCAAAGAAATGGAAGGGCATGCTCATACTAAAATTACTCAAAAAAACCATCATGAACAAGGAGCTTCAAGAATGCCAAGAACTTGTAGAAGATCTTCTTATTCAATACAAGAGCAAATGACATTACATGTAAAGCTCCCTCACAAGAGAGGGGGTTCTTAAATAACCCAAGAGGCTGCCCATTTGGAGCCTAAGTGGCAATCCCACCAATTTACAAATTCCAAGTGGAATTAGCTCTTCCACTAGAGGTCACCATCAAAAGGTGGCTTACTCTAAGTTATTTAATAAGAGGGTTCTACTTGCACTTATCACATTGCCTAGAAATACTACTAGCTCCTACAAGGTCATTCCTTCTCTTGGGATTCACCATGAGGCTCACATGATTTAAGACTGCTATCCTAGCTAGTACTTCTTGGCTCTCATTTTCATCCTTCTCTCTTCCTTACGAGACCTCCTCGGTCTAGGGTAAGAGGTGCTCTTTTAGAATAGCTCAACTCGACATCTTGGGGATTCCTCATAGTCTGCCAACATCATCCCCCTCTAATTTGTTGCAGGACCCACTACAACACATATGGAATGACGTCGTTTCCACTTGGCGCTTGGAAAAACATGGATCTTCTGTCGCTTTTGTAAAACAAGTGCTTATTTTGCTACAAAATTGTTTTGCTAAGTCCGAATCTGAGCTACCATCTAGCTATTGAGTTTGGTCGTCGTCGTCATTTGCCCCATCATCATCCCTCGGCTTCTGATCAGAGATTCCTGCTTGGGCCTTGCACGTCGTGTTCCATAGCTGGTTCACTTTGTCCAAAACCTGCTGCAAGGCCTTTGTCTCTTCTTCCAATTGTTTTTGGGACTCGAGAATGATTTTTGCCTGTTTTGCTACAGCATTCTCAAAACCAATTTTGTCAGCCTCTCATTCTTGGATCGGCCTTATGTATTTCTCCATTCGAATGGCTTAGGCTTGCGGATCTTGGAATTGAATATCTTTGGGCTTCATTGGAGGGGTATCAACTGTCATTGCGCTAGATGATCCATCTCGGGTTTGGTCGATCTGAGCCCGTCTATTGCTTGAGTTGTTTTTGGACCTTGTTCAATTCTATCACTTGCCCTGCCATCATGGTTCTCAGCTCCTCTATCTCTTTTTTTTTTCTTTTATTTGTTTCTGCTGCTCGGCAATGGTCTGGTCCTGTTGCTTGACCTTATTCTCCAACTCCTTCTGTTGGCTTACCAACCAGTGCATATGGTAGCTGGTTTCGGTCGGGCTTATCACTAGTGTGAAATTGACCTTTGAGTAGAACATTGAAAATGGTCAAATTGGTCAAACTTTGTGTAAATAGATTGGACTTCCATGTGAATGAGTTATTACTCACACATGTCAAGATACCATTCACATGTGTGGATAAGCTTCTAGAAGATAAGATAGGAAGATTTTATTAGATTCTATTTTATAGAGAATATTCCTATAAATGTGGAAGACTAGCTTTTTGTTTTCTAGCCAAAGAGAATAGTCAACTTTGGGAAATGAGCATATATGGCTCCCATTGGTGGATCTGGATGACTAGGCACCCTTCACACATGTGAAGGCTTGCTGGACAGTACACAACTCGTGGATGTACTTAGAAAAAAAAGGGATCAACCAAATCAATGAGAAGTTGGTGTGACATTGGCAAATTCTAGTCTTGGTTGTAATTTCCACATTTGTCTCGGGTTTTTATGATTGAAATGCATTTGTAAGCTTGTGTACTTTACTCTCTGTAAACAGGCCGTACTGGTACTGTCCTCCACACGTGCGAGGCCGCCCATCCATGTTTTTAATCATTTGATCCATTGCTCTTGCTTAAATCATAGTGTACAGCATCTAGATCAAGATCTAACACCTAGAAGTTGATAGATCTTTGGATTAAGCAATCAATAACTCTTAATGATTGATAAGTACAATCATAATTGTCCTTTTTCTCTAAAAATTGACATGGTATTAGAGCCAAGTCTAAGAGTGATCTAAATGATTAATAGTACTTGTAAAATCATTGACAATGTGTTGTTTTTGAGTTCTAATTGAGAGGGCGAGTTCAAGGAGAGTGGTATCATCATTGTTTTTGGTCAAAATCGATTTGTGGGCTGCTGAAGTACTGTCCACACGTGTGAAACCATACAACAACCTTCAAATTAATTTCCATTAGTATTTTTGACTCAAAAAAGTGCATATTAGTCCAAAATTCAAGGTTTTTAGTGCCTAGGTTCAATCTATTGAATGCTAATGATCAAATAGTGATTTGAGTCATTGAAGCAATTCATTTTGAAGCATTAGATCAGATCTTTAAGGCTGATTTGTTCATATCTCAAGTGTGTGTGAGATATCAAACAAAATTGAATTAGAATCAATTTTTGGAGGAGTGATTTGCTAGGATATTTGTAGTTGATCTATTATACCATCATCCAAGTTGAACTAGGATTGATTGGGCCGAGATTAGAAGCTTTTTGAAAGCTAGAAATCTATCTTAGGTCACTCTTTATCAAGAAATCTTTTTGTATCTCATAGGCTTTCATTCACAATGACATCCATGTGTGGATATATGTTAGAATCTAGTGAGAAACTAACTTCCACACTATTCCATTTGGAAAGTAAGAATGGAATCACTACTAGTGGTTCATGATCTCTTTGATATCGTTTTAGGAGTTGAGGAAGAGCCTCAAGCTCCCCAAGAACAACTAAAATACAAGAAGAGGGTTAGATTAGCCCTACATTGCTTGAAGTTAAATGTAAGCAATGACCTCTTGAAGGAGGTGGCTTCTTGTACCACATCAAAAGAGGCTTGGGATTCACTAAAGAACATTTATGAATCCAATAACACTTCAAGAGTGCTTATGCTAAGAAACTTGATCTTGCAAAGCATGAGGGGAAGTGGAGAAAATGGACAAGAGTATGCCCTAAGGATAAAATCTTTGAACAAAGAATTGGGATCTATAGGAGAGAAGATCCAAGACAATGAGTTAATTCACGTAATTTTGAATGGATTAGTAGATGAGTTCTCTAATCTAGTTTAATATTTTGCTATTCAAGACCAACATCCATCAATTGAGAAATTGCATAATGTTCTTGTGGCCGAGGAGAGTAGGCTTCTACACCTCAAAACAAGAATGGGGTCCTTATCACTACATAATGGTGATGAGAAAGCAAACTTCACATCTAAAGGCAAAAAGAAGACTCATCCTTTCAAGAAGATCCAAGGCAAGGAGGCCGAGGCAAAGGATGGAGGATCTACCTCCAATGGGAAGCAAAAGAACAAAGCAAAGCTAAAGTGTTTCTTTTGTGGAAGAAAGGACACTTTGCTTCCGAATGCTATAAGAAGAAGAATGCACAAGGGAGTGAAGATCAAGGAAATCTTGCACAAGGAGAGGAACTAGAGGATGGCTTCAATACATCCTTGATGGTAGCATCTACACCAACATCAAGCCAAGAGACATGGTGGATTGATAGTGGGGCTAGTTACCACATGTCATTCAACAAGCATTATTTTTCTAATCTACTTTCTTGTAATGATTCTAAGAAATCAATCTACACTGTTAGTGATCAAGAATGCAAGATAGATGGCATAGGATCTATTCCATTATGCTTAGGATCATCTAAGAGGATAGATTTTGATAATGTTTTGTATGTTCCATCCATTACAAAAAACTTGCTTAGTGTTGGTCAATTAATGGACAATGGACTAGATGAGCTTTGTTTGGCAATAAGCCCAATGTAAAAGATTTTAAAGTGCTTGGATGTATATGTTATGTCCACATTCCTTTGGAAACAAGAAGGAAAGAAGATGCAACTTCCTTCAAAAGAATATTTGTAGGCTATAGTGAAAATAGCAAAGGATATAGGATATTTGATCCTATTTCAAAGAAAGTAAAAGTTAGCAAGGATGTGTAAAGTTACAAGTTGTCTCCAAATGCATCTAATCTCTTAGGTGATGAAGATCTTGCAACACCCGAGGAGGAGCCTCTTGAAAATGATCTTTTGGAAGATCAAAATCAAGTTCCAAAGGAGCCGAGAAGATCCACAAGGAGCAAGACCGAGCCTTCAAGGCTCACATAATTTGAGAAAGGAAAGCAAAGGGAAGACACATCTCCTTCTACCTCTTACTCTTTTCTAACCACAATGCTTGAAGAGCCATCATGTTATGAAGATGCAAGTAGATCACAAGTTTGGAGAGATGCAATGCAAGTAGAGTTTGATGCTTTGATAGATAATCAAACTTGGAATCTTGTACACCTTCCATATGGCAAGAAGCCACTTGCATGTAAGTGGATCTATAGATTATAGTACAATAAAGTTGGATCTATAAGTAAGTACAAAGCTAGATTGGTTGCTAAGGGATTTTTTCAAACTAAAGGCATAGACTATGAAGAAACATTTGCTCCTATAGCAAAGCTTGTAACCATTAGATTGATTATTTGTATTGCTACTTTATTCAAGTGGAATCTCTATCAAATGGATGTGACAAATGCTTTCTTGAATGGCTACTTGGAGGAGGAAATATACATATTGCAACCCGAGGGCTTCATCAGACTTGCATGACTATCAGATGGATACCACAATCCACACTTGATCTTGTGATCTAAAACAGAAAAATCAACAAGGTTCAATATTACATTATGATCATTTCTAGTTAACAATAAGCTTTGAATCCCCTTGGATCCAAGAGCATTAACTCTAGGAACAAGCAAATCCAGTGTAATCCACGTATCAAATTCTACTTCTAACATCACAATTGACATTCAAAACTGCGGATAACTCAATGGTTACAAAGATATAAGTTATGAACTCACTAAATGAATTCTATTTAGGAAATTAGAAACTAGTATTAAGCAATTATTTACTAGGATTTACCTAAAATCCTAACTGTGAAATACATTTCCCCATCACACTTACTACCTCTGATGTCCACTCTTCTTCCCTCCTTAGAATTTTCAGTTCCCTGAAAATCCTTCAGCTAAGGTATCAAGAAGACGTAACGAAATTAGTAAATGTTTAAAAAAAAATTACTGTAGTAAAAAGTCTGAAACAATTTCATTTCTATCCTATACCTGGGCTGAATAACTGATACATCAAAAATTATCTACTAGTATGAAAAACACTACTAGTCTGATCTTTTGAATATAATTCACCATAGGATTTAACTAGAAATGAAATCAATTTTTACTTTTGATCAATTCCTATCAATTACAAATTTCCCAATATAATTATAGACTGTTTTTCTTTTTTATTGACTGGTTTGGCATTATTCCATCAATGTTAACAAAAATTATCCAAACTTGTAATACGAAATTACATGAATGGAAATTCTACCAATAGAATTTCAGCAGCTCTTAAACTGTATCCAGTTAGATTTTACGATTCGGATAAAAAGTTCTGTCACCACTCATTTTGTCTGGTCATTTCGTACTGTTTGACGGTTTTAAATTTAATTTTGATGAGTAACTTGCACAAACGTTCACTTGATCCATTCCCAACGATCAATATCGATTAGAAATATATCAGACAAGTAACAAATTTCAACTTTAACCAAGTTCCAAATTCAATAGAAAAAAAAATCAAATTTAACTATCAATCTGGGAAGAACTTAGCTTCCAAAGTTTAGTCACCACCAAGCACAGTACTAAAAAAATTGAATTTTCTCTAACCGGGTATCGTCTTGGAAAAGGTAACCCTTGAGGACCGAATAACTTGCCATCATCCTAAATCTATGAACCAAATTCATAGATGAACTATTAGGATAGCAATAATTATATCGACACGAAAGGCCTGGAAATCAATAATTATTTTCATTTGATTCAATCAAATTCTTGAAAATCATTTCTTGAATCAATATAGGTTTTTTGTTTTTTTTCCCCATGGTTACTAACTAGGTCTAGTCATTTTACATACAATTACCGAAAGAGTAGCCTATGACGAAAAATACACAAGGCTCCCCTCATATGCAAAACAAGCCAAAGCCTACTGAAACCCCACAAGGATTTATTCCAGTAACAAAACCTAATGCCTAACATGCAACTTTTGTCCACAACCTCACTCATGAAAGGATCCCCCAAGGAAACACTAAGGCCACAAAAATTCATGCAACAAAAAGGCCTTTCCACAACCCCAATCAGCCGCCACCCTAACCCTAACAGCCGCCATCCTAGTCGGGCTTCGGAAAGTCGCTCACCTTCAAACCCATCAAGAGAGAGAAAGAGAGCGCTTCAAAGCAGGAAGGTGAGAGGGCGAGAAGATAGGGCCGAGAGAGAAATGGAGGGAGTTCCTAGCAGGTCATGCTTCTCAGCTCCTTCACCAGGTTGTGAATCTTCATGGATCCACCGGACTGTCACTCAAGCATGAACTTGTTATCCTGATAGCACTCGCTGCCCCAGAAACAGCTTTCTTGGTCCAACAGGGTTATTTTCTGAAGAATCAACCCCATGTCTATTCCCAGCTTCACATGATGTTTTTTTCAAAGCATGCATGAATTAAGACAAGAAAAAACATTGTCTTGTAGGGAACAACATCTTAGGGATAGGTTTATCTCTTACACAATTTCAGACCAGTATTCTGCTCAACCAATAATTAGGACAGTAACTGCAATTCTCATCAACGTTCTTGAACATGTAGGTTAACAAGAGGATTACAAGCAAAACACTAATCCTCATATGCATTTACTGGAATCATGTTCTTAGTTCTTAACAGTCCATACAAGCTGGATAAATTGATTTGCTTCAATCTACCTATGAACAAAATCATGGACATATTCCAGAACATTATGGGTTATGAATGGATCTAAATTATTAACCAAACTGAATACAGCCATGAAACAAGCAACTGGATCCACTCTAACAGATCCTTCTACATTCACTTGAAAGCTTCATCAAGAAATCTGAAAATATTAATGAATTCATACCAATTCTTAGCACCTTTACGGAATGGTACCCATAGAAGAGCACACCAACAACAATTCCGAAAAGCTTCTTTCAAAACTGGACTAAGTGAATCCATACACTTCTCTTGAGAAATCAACACTTCAATCCGGGACACAAATCCAAGCACTTTCACCTATCAAGTTCGATGTAGAGCTTGATTCCACTCCTATCCAAGACCGCATCTTAGCCAAGCTCTAATACCAGTTTAAAAACCCTAAAGGATTGCCCCTAAGATGAGGATAGGAGAACACAATAAGAGAGACCATGGAGCCAAACCGCCCAACCAATCCTGGATCAAACCTGGATCTAGCCTTCAAGCCATGTCATGTGAAGCAAGAGGAGAAGAGAGAAACTGGTAACCTAAACCCAATATGTCGACGGGAGAATCCCTACCTCATTATATAGAGAGTAGAGTCTTGTGCATGAAACCATGCAACCCCCATGCAGGTTAACTATAAACAGATCACATCTCTTCATACAATCCTCCTGCCTATATCCGTCACACAGACATGCAATACTCCATATGTCTCAATTAGAGTGTCTGGGTCCTCTCAAGGTTAATTAGTCACAAATTGGCCTTGACATGGAATTAAATCTTGGCGTGACCAACAATCTCGAATACTGGAGTGCTGGTTTACCATATTAGGACTATTCCAGGTCCTTAACCGAATATGGCCATGACATCGATGATGTGTGATGAGATGATGTCACTTGTCTCATGGCTTGTGGTTTGCATATGAGCTTTTCACCCTCAGATTCTGAATCGTCAGTCTTTGTGCTATTTGGAGAACACCTCTTGGCCATAAATTTTATTCTGGTCCTCTGCTGGCTTGGCCTTGGAGGTATCAGCCTGTTGTGCCACAAAAGGTCCTTCAGCTGCTGGATCTTGTTGTGAGCCAATTGGGGTTGGTTGCTTCTTGACCGTTAACTTCATAATGGACATGTTGGGTCTCTTAGGGGGTGGCCCCTATGGTGACAATGTTTGTTGCCTGGAACGCTTGGGCTTTCTTGATTCAACTGGTATGTCCCAAGCTTTGTCGGCCACCTGCAACAGCTCCCAGAGTCTCGATTCATTGTTCACTTGCTGGAGTGTGAGATTTGTCATGAGGTAACCCAGCAAGGTGGAGGATTGCTTGTGCTTAATGCATTCATGAATACAGTTCGAAGCAAACTGGGCCCAATCATAGAGATTTTGGCCATGCAATCATGAATCTGCCATCATGTGAAACATGGACATTGGTATCCGAAAGATCTTGGATCTATTACGCTGTGTGTACTTGGTTAAGTAGTCACAAGCAGCAACTACAACTGGATCATTGATTGCCTCAAATCGATAGCCATCCTTGTTCTTCCATTTTTTAATAGATGGATCTATAAATTTGAAATATGATGTCTCAATTTTCTACAATGTCCTTGTGACTGCATTCAATCTCCTAGGGAATCCGAAGGTATGGAAATCAGCACCATAAAGATATATGTTATAGACATAATTTTTGTCAGGAGGTACAATAAACTGGCATGACCTTGCAGTTGTGTTGTAGGATGCATAGGCCATGTGCAGCAGGTAGGGACTTCGGTAGCCAATCAGAACAAAAATCTAAAACTCGACTTGTGTCAAAAATTGATTTGCCTGCTAGTACCATGTGATCATCTTTGTAATGTCAAGGGTCCCCATATTGATATCGATCTTGTCTGCATTGGGGTCATCAGATCTAGAGGAGTGGTGTGAAGACATGACTAGAGTGAACTGAAAATGGTCACTGGAAAATTATATTCGGTCAAGATCTATAACAAAGGTCTGGTGGGGGTCAGGTCGATCGAGATGGTGACGGGAAAGATCAGTTGAGATTGTGACTGGAATTTGTATTCTTATACAACCAAGGCCCAATCTCATGGAACAGCCGAAAGTAGACCTCAGTTGCATTATCATCAACGAAATCCAAATACGTAGCTTCCACCAATGCAACCAAAGAGGCAATCTGGCTAAGGCAACTGCTTGCAGACCTGAACCTTGCACAACCACTTCCTACAACAATCTATTGTTACAATCAAAGCACAATAGCACTATCTCTCAATCCGAGATTTCACTCTCAAAACAAACATATAGAAATCAGGTATCATTACCTTAGAGAGAAAGTGCACAACAAGGAAGTAGGACTAGTTTTCCGCAAAACAAACACAAAGGCTCTATCAAAGAACTCAGATTTAACGATATAAATCTGAAGATCAAACTTTTTCACGATTCACATTAAGTGGGAGTATTAGATTTCTTATGCTCAGACTTGAAATCGTTCAAGTAATGAGCATCCTGAAAAATCGAAGGCCGACAACATGTTTTCAGGCCTTCACATTTTTCGTTGAGATTTTTTCCTTGTGCCTTAAACGTTTTCAAGACACCTTCTCCCTTTTCGCCTTTTTCACAACTTCGCGAAAAAATCGACACAATGGCCAAGTGGGCAAAATGCCTTAGAAGTCATTTTTAAGGCAGCTTCTCCTTTTTCATCTTTTTCATTTTTTTTGCTGCCTTTAATCAAAGGCACCTTCGTCTTCTTCACTGGTTTTAATGAAAGGCACCTTCGTCTTCTTCATTGCCTTTAAATCTAAGGCACCTTCGCCTTCTTCGCCTACTTCAGTGTAAGGCACCTTCACCTTTTTTGTCTTTTTCACGCCTTCTTTGCTACCTTTAGTTTACAGGCGTCGTAGAGATTTACACCTTATCAAAGGGCACTTTCGGATTTTTCTTGTTTTTGCTACATTGGCAGACCGACGTCGCCAACTTATCATCAACCCTAAAACAGGTGGAGAAACAAATATCCTAAGGGCGGTTATCAACCTTTGTATAGTTGCAAAACTGGAGTAAATGGCAGTTAAGGCATAAGATATTTTTCTCTCGACACTTGTAAATATATATACTGGCTGAATCAAGCTATGTAAGCGTTAATTGAATTTCTTCTTTTAATCAGAGTTTTTTTGTAGCCAGCGTTATCACGCTCAACAAGCTGAAGTTATTACTTCAAGCCATTATACTCACTGTTGATTTTTATCATAGTGCAATTTTTGTCTCACTACTGTGTCGTTCATTTGCACATTCTGTATGAATTCTTCTACTTGAATATTTCTGTTGCTAACTGTTGCGTTTCCGTTCCAACACATCGTGCTCAAATCCTCGAGCTTCCGCTGCTGCTCACGCTCCCACCGTTTTTACGACAAGAAATACTATTCTTGGATATAATATATTCAAGGACAACCCCATGAGTTACCCAGATTTGACATTTTTCAGGGTTTAATGATATACCAAACCTACGACGAATGAATATTTTTTCAAGGGCTTCAAGGTGCTTGTCTGCAAAAGAATTTACACCTAAATCATCGAGATAAATCTCGACAATACGATGTAATAAATCTTGGAACGCCATTTGCATGACGCATTGGAACATGGAAGGGACGTTGCATAGGCCAAAAGACATTACATTATAAGCATAAACGCCATTTTCCGTGGCAAAAGCTATCTTGTGTTTATCCTTACGGGCTATTTGAACTAGAAAATAGCCACTAAAACCATCTAAGAAGCTGAAAGCTTTAACTCTTGCCATTTCCTCGAGTATTTGTGTCGTTAAGGGCAACGAGAAGTGATATTTTTTTGTAACCGTGTTAAGGTTTTTGGACCAATGCAAATACGAAGCTTATCGTTTTTCTTGGGAACCACCACGATGGGTGATACCCAATCCATGTGCTGGACTTCATAAATGAAACCAGCATCGAGGAGCTTCTTAATATCTTCGTCAATCCATTTACGATAAACCGGGTTACAACGTTAAGGCTTAGCCCGAATAGGCTTAGCGTTCTCCTCTAATGGAATAGTATGGACCGCTATTTCAGGTGGGACCCCCTTCATTTCAGTATAGTTCCAGGCAAATACAACCCTGTATTTGCGTAGTAAGGTCTCAACATCAAAAAGTTGACCTGGCGTGAAGTGGGCTCCGACATGAACGATACGATCTATGTCCTCATCAGGATCTTTAAGATTGAGTTGTATGGTCTTTGCTGGTCCTTCAAAGGATTGGGAAGCTTGTGTAGGTTCCCGTTGGGGTTGCGGCAATTGGATGACCACGTCATCAAGTGTGAAATCTTTTAATTTGATGGGGAGCTCAAAAGGAGGTTCCACAAAGTTCTCTGGAACTTTGGGAATCATCGATGTGGATGTGCTAGCAGATGTGGAAGCTATCGGAGGGATGGTCCTCTGGTTTGGTCGGACAACGACTTGATGGGTTGCTTAAGCTTTTCACGCATTTGTTTTTGTCTCTCGGTTCGTTTTGTGTCGACGATTTTCTTTTTTTGTAACTGAGGTTTTTTTGTTACATGTCCCATTGCTAGTCCCCTTAGCAACATCGATATTCATCAGATTCAT
This sequence comes from Diphasiastrum complanatum, assembly GCA_029204225.1. Classification (NCBI taxonomy): domain Eukaryota; kingdom Viridiplantae; phylum Streptophyta; class Lycopodiopsida; order Lycopodiales; family Lycopodiaceae; genus Diphasiastrum; species Diphasiastrum complanatum. The sequence goes on from CM055101.1 coordinate 32,865,347, forward strand.
CGGAATTTGAGGAATCTCTAGAAATTCATTTGGTTTTCACTGTTCATCTGGGATATTGGACAGCTGAAAACTTTTATTTTGAGAAAAAACTATATCTCAAGTGTCCATGGATTTCTGATTGAATTGATTCTAAATAATCCATGTAAAGATGTTTGGTACCTACCCCTAAATTCAATCATAAGAATTACCCTTTACAAGAAAATTTCACAAAGGTACACACTGGACTACATTTCCTTTTTGAACTCTCACAAATGAATCTTAGAGGCTTATGTTAAGTTTTCAGTATAGAAAAACTAAGATTTAAGTTCCAACTCCAGCCCTCAGCAATTGCAATATAAAACTCCAGTGGACTGAGATTTAAACTTCCACCGAGGGTGAAGGTTGTGTTGTCTTTTGTCACTGGATCTTTGTAGGAGTAACAATAATCCTTAGCATCACTCCATCTTGTGAAACCTTCCATTCTTATATAGATTAAGAGGTAGATCATCTGTTATCAATGCTGTATACGGTTGATTTCCAAGGTCACTTCAATTTGGACTATGCAAGTGGGGAGTAATTCTACTATAATTTAGCTCACAAAGTCAACGAGTGCTGCAATCTACACATAAGGAACTTGAAAGGTGTCTGTTTGTCAATTTGATGTTCTACACCAATTTCTTGGGTGACGACAAGCTGTCTTCTTTTTAGAATACTGTAATATCATAATACCATAAAAATTACAGATTTAAAATGTTTGTGAAAAAGAAGTTCGACATTGAGCAATGTGTTCAAGAAAGTTGGTTAGTCAGCATAGTATGTCACTAGAAATATCACTTAACAAGATAATGCAACTTAAACAGTGATGCAAAATCTAGAATAAGCAATAAGACAAGAAATTCTTTGATTTATGTAGTGTGCCCTCAAAGTCTCAGACATCAACTTTCTAGGATGTTGCTAATACCATCAGCAACCAAAGAGCATTCACATGCATATGGTACAAGCACACAGTTTCTCTCAAATCATAATTAGGAGGATTAAATTGCAACCTAACGTTACATCAAACTCAAGTTGCAGAAAGAAAGCTGCTAGATGGTTATGGTCTTACCCAAGCAATGCCTTGTACTTGTAATTGAGCACATCAGAAACTTATAATCGTTTGATGTCTAACACACGCATGTGCAGAGACACAGAAACACGTCTTCTAATAGCTTACATGTGAGATTCTTAAAGTCACCTGGTATCGCAATTAAATCAAGAGAGAGCACATTAAATTTTGCTTCAGTTCCAGTCATGTTCTACATGTTTAACATGTCTCTCGAACCAGATTGCAATATCCTCTATGCATGCTTGAGCAGCTCTTGTGTTCATCAAACATTCCAATGTCACAAATCCATGAACTGCAGCTCTGTAGGTCAAAATACTTGCATCAACATTGTTTCTTTGTAAAGCATCAACATATGCAGCTGCTCTATCTCTAAGCATATCTAATTCTGCACTAACCACCAAAGTAGAAGGCATCTGTTTAAGTGCAGGTACTTCTGAAGGCAATAGCGGGTCAACTGCTGGATGATCAAGACGATTTTCACCTTCTGGAAGAACCAATCTCCATATAAGGGCAAGGGTATCTCTATCGATAAAGTATGCATCAGAAAGTAGGATTTCTGATGGGAGGGGTGTAACCCCACTAAACAATGGGCAGACCAACACCTGTGCAGAAATTTGTAAAGGCTCCAACTCCAAGCACATGTTCATTGCCACCCTTGTCACTTGTTCAGCAATGGTTCCCCCTGCTCCAACACCCATAACCACACATCTGCAAAGCAACTAGGACAATTTTTGTATGAGCCTTGAGTTCCCCAAAGTTTTTTTGATCCAAATTCTCACAACAACATGCAAAGCACACTTGAACATGTAAGCAAGTGCCTATTCAAACAATCTGTACAACTAGCAACAAAAAGACCTGCAATGGAAACTGATATGCCTATAAGAACAAGTTGTCCATGATCCTTTGTAAGTGATAGCATAACATATCAACATTGTGACGAACAAAGCATGAAGAACGAAGCCAAGGAGAAAATGACGACTGTGTTGGTTGTAACTAGTATGTCAACCATCTACACTCTTGGCTTGCAAATGAAGACCAGATCCTACACGGCCTCAAGATGTCATGTACCATTTCTTCATATAACACATTCCTGAACATACTGTAACAAAGTGTTCAAAACCTAAAAGCAGTATTGGAAAACATAGTCATAGAAAACTGTGAATTCATGCAATAATGGATGAAGTGCATAAAAGGGATGCCAATCAAATGGTAATCCTTTTACGAGAGCTTACCTGGATCTTGTTTAAGAGTGGGTATACAAAACCTAGAGATTACCCTGGCTCATTGTGATGGAAGGAGAATCTTCTGAAACCAAATTATAGAAACGACCAAAATACATCTAATGCACATTGATTTCTGACAATTATAGACATCTAGTAAGCTAAGTTAACAACTGATCATCTCTTAAATAGCCCATCTAAATCCCTGAAAGGAAATTCAAGCTCATATTTGGCCCTTTCTTATTGAATCAAACTACTATAATTCTCTCTCTTAAATACTTACCGATTTGTGTAAGTGGAATTTTGACCTATTACAACATGAAATCCCCTGCCCCCCTTGGCATTTTTCCCTAAAAGATGGAGGGTCACATCTGTTATGGAGGCGATTTGTATTCTTGATCATCAAAAAGACAGAACAATAACCCTTGAAGCTCTGAATCTGAAGCTCCAAAAATAAGTTTATGAGGAATTGTTGATCCATAAGCTTTGCCACATGAAATTTTCAAAAGATGGCCAACGAAGAGATTGATATTGCAAATATATTGTTCAATAAACCAAACAAGTCCAAAGGGAATTGGTATAACTTAACACCACAAAATCGTAGTTTGTCTGCTTCGTCCATAAAGTATTGACTAAAACTAATTCATTCAGTACCCTTTGACTGGTATCATTGAAGACTGGTGCTTCTTTATCCATTACTCCAAATTGCTTACCATCATCTTCGACATTTAGATCAATCAGAGTAACAATTCCATGTTCTTCTTCATATCCCATACTGCAAAAATATCTCTATTTGTCAGGCCCATTAGGCCTTCTCATGATGTCTCCTCAAGGTCGCATATATCACCAATTTGACCTTCTACTTGTTCATCATCATCTAAATATGTGCATTGATTTTGCAATGGTCTTAATGTGGAACATGCGGTTGGATATCACTTTGATCTTCCAGCCCAGATTCATGTTGCTCCTCAAGGTAATCATCAAATTTATCATTTCCTCCTTGATCAGAATATCTTATGTAGATGTCAGATTCAAGATATGGTTGACAAGTTGAACCACCTGGTGATCAAAATTGATTACCAGATAGATAGTTTCCATATCCTTGATCATCTTGGTATTTTGTACAAGCTTAATATTGAAAAAGGTTATTATAAAACAGATACTTAAAACCTTAGATTCTAAATGACCAGAATGCAGCTGTAAATTGATCATTATCTGCAGTCTTGAAAATTGCTTTCAGAATAATTCACTGCAATAATATACATAGACATGTACAAGCGTCAGTAAATACAACACCAATGTCAAGCACATATTGAAAAATGGTCAATAATGACCTGTCAAGTTTTGTCAAGTATTGCTTGAGTATCGATAAACGGTTCGGTATGTGCTGCTCAATGATGGGTTCAACTGGCACTGATTTCGCCCAAAGCTCTGCGTCAATATATTTACGTAATTGATCATACATTAACGATAAAAGCTTTTTTACGCTTGAAGCAACCAATTCCTAGGAAACCAAATCAATATCTATGGACTCTATAAACTGTGAATCTCAATGAAAAACTGCCAATGCATCTGGCCTTTTATGACATTAAGCACGCTGTCAACGCAATGCTAATTTGTATTTTGAGATGAGTTCAGCAACTAGAAAAAGGCTATATGAAGTAAAAATTGATATTTATCCACACCCCAATTCTTTGATGCGTTGTCATGACTCATGTTCATCTTGCCAACAACTATTACATGGCATACCTAAGGGACATCGATCAAGCAAGAGATGTTGCTATCACAAGGCGAGAAATCTTTGTCAATCGACAAATGGCGAGAAGTCATTCTGAGAGAGACAGCATAGCTGTTATAAGGATCATGCAAGGCAAGAAACATTTCCAAGCAACTATGTTTCAGTATTTACATAGTCAGTATCTCGAAAGAATGGGAGGAATAGAGTCGAGATGGTAAGAGTTTGATTATTCAAAATACACCGAGATTTAATTAATGAACTAAGGATAAGAAGTACAACATTGTCATAGAGAGGATTTACTTCCTAGAAGTTGAGGCTAGAACAGACGACAAGCACAACGAGCTGAGTAGATCGTAACAGACCAATATTACTTCTTTGTGTTTGTGGCCAGTATAGGAGAGAAAGGCAAGAGATACTAAATAAGCAGCACTAGGATCATGGAACACTGGAAGGAGATTGATGAATTTCAAGTATCAGAGAGGAAAAAATAGATCTAACATCCACAATAGCAGATCGATGAACATGATACATGCACTATTCGTTAACAGATCGTTATATCAATGCTACCATCAAATGCTGGCACTATGCAGCCCATGCAGCACAATCTTGTCTCAGTTTTCCTATCAATGTAAAGCTTGGTCACAGTCTATTTACCTGTTTGTTGGCAATGGTTTTTTTTTTATTTTTTTGTTTGCAAATTATTATGTGCTGAAATGCTAAGCATGATTTGTTAACAGAATTGATAGGAAGTAGTGAGAAAAACTGGAATTGATTTCAGAGCTCTAATGGTACTTATGATGCCTTTAAACTGATCTGTGAGCAATCTGCCAAATATTGCTGTTAGTTTCTCAGCAACCAGATTCGTTTTCTGAATGCTCTCACTATGCTAATAATATTGATATCATTTGGGAAAGGCTGCTATGTCCAATGTTTTGGCACTAGGAAGAACCTTTATAAAGGACTTCGATCCTTAATACTGACTTTCTTGGAGACCAGGAAGGCGGAGCCAGATCAATGGATACTAGAAAATGTAAAGTCATTACTGCTCTACACATTATGTAGATATAAAACGAATTGAGGGGTTCCACAGCACTCGGAATAAACCAGCTCACAGGTCAAAATTTGAACACTTTAGAACTAAATTAGAAAACTAGCTGCAGGATCTGCTCTGGATTTGGATTGATCTGCTCTGCAATATAAATCAGGGAATCATGGATCAGACTACAGATTGAGCCACTCTGGTATCAAACTGGTACATATGCATTCTTCACATAACAAGCATCTTAACATACATAAATCTAACATTCAACAAGCAGGAAAAGTAGTTGAAACCAGAGTAACACAAAGCCATATAAACATCAGTGAATTCATTGATGAGCTATTAAATCAGGTGATCCAAACAACAATCACTAGAACTTGGCTGGCTCTCAGGTGAGGGTGCGTCAGTACATAAACCAGAAGGTCCCCATGGCTCATCATGGTGGCATGAGAGTTCTCCAAAATTGAAGCATAGATATGAATCAAAGGGTATCTCATTCCCATCAATTTCTGCCATGGATAATCTACGTAAGTGTCATAAGCTAGCCTAACAGCTAGCTATCTTCTAAATAGTCCAAAATAAAATCCCTACAAAGACCCCTTGAGTCCTTTAAGTTCAATTTGTGCCCTGTTTAAATTGAACCCAACTACCAAAATATTCTCTGTCTAGTACTTGTGAAATATGCAACTAGAATTTCCCAGCTCAAGATGTGTTCATAAGTTGCACGGCGGGGCGTTCATCACAAGAGCACTAAGAGCCACTGCAAGCTTCCAGAAGAACTTCAAACTCGCCCCTTGGTTCATGAGCACTACACATGGAGGTTGACTCGGCGAGCACATTTTAATATAAAAATAGCAAACACAACATCAACTTCAGCTAATATGGGAGCTCCAAAACAAGGAAAAGATTTGAATTGGCTTCATCAAGCAATACTTTTAATAACATGTTTTCCAATAAGATGTGGATGAGTAGATGTGTTCACTTACTCCCCACAAGAGCAGGACACAGATTTCTAATGCTGAAGTTTACGAGATCTATGCTGACACAAGCAATACACATTCTGTCCAGACGAAGTGCTCGAGATACAAGATCATACTAGTAAAACCATGAAAAGGCCAACATGTACAAACAGAAGATAGCCCATATAATCAAACCAAAAAGATACAAACAGGAGTCCCACTTTCTCATTGGCTATGAATAAGGAAACCAGACTATGATTCAGCGTTGACAAATCTGCAAAAATACTCAATGAAGGTTTGTAGAGATCAGTGCTTTATTGTTTTAAAGTGACTACCACTTAGCAAGGACACTTAATTTTAGAAGAGAGCTATTGACACGGTTCAGCACCCTGCTCATGAATTGGAATGCAAATAAGTGGACTGGAAAGTCTCTGTCTAAGACTCATCTCTGGCGGAACTGGCTTCTGTCTGAGTGTCAAAAGTTTTCTGAGAGTGCAAGAAAAGTATCTGACTGTATCTCTTTTCTTTGTTCATATCCTTCTAAGAGTGAGGTACAAAAGACAAAAATATAGCTCTACTAGATTCAAGAGCATGGCATGGATTTTGAAACACCATGCTCAGCCTATCTTATCTACTTCATGAGGTTTTTGGAGCACATTTGTTAGGTCCTAGTTATGGAGCTAACATGACCGCAGACTTGGCGGTCACTAGAAGATCAGTGACTGTAAATGGTAGTAACTTGCCGGTAACCTTCTCTAGGTGCTGGGTCAGATGTGTCATTAGTGATGACCCGATGCAACTCTCTGACAAGCCACCAAAGATGCTGGAATGAGAAACATTGTCAGGGGCCTAACTGTCAGTGTCTTTTATGCTGGGATGTGAGGGAAAGGGCCATGACGGTATTTCTCAATCCCATATCTTTGACAACTTGTTAGATGCCAAAATATGCATTATAGGAATGTGTTGTTCTTAGCTGATAAGCAAATGGAGAAAGACATCTTCTGACCATTGAAGGGACTCGGGAGCCTAGGCACTTTGTCGAGACGAGAGATAACACATGATCCTATGTAAAGTGTTATTTGCAATACACAAATATGACTGTGAATAAGTTTTTGTAAATCATAGTTTAAGAACATTTTTGACACATTATTGGGCCTTTGTTTTTCTCTAGGTCAGTACTTTTATTTATGTCCCTGTCAATCAAGTTGTGAAATGTAAGAGAATGATTCTACTTGAGATTTTCCAACACCCAATCATGCAGTGGAGAATTTATTGTGCTAACCTGGCTAGCTGCAATGGATGTTTATTTCTGGGTTATTCTCAGATGTTATCATTTAGAGGTATTTACCGGAGTAGAATAGATGCTTTAACATATTTTCGTGATAGTTCAATCTTCTAATTTGAAGAATAGATGCTTTAACATATTTTCGTGATAGTTCAATCTTCTAATTTGAAGAATAGATGCTTTAACATATTTTCGTGATAGTTCAATCTTCTAATTTGAAATGCAACCTGCTCACATGTTAAACATGTTGAATATGTTTGATTACTAGTATCACAGAGCATGCTGTAATGGATGGATATGAAACTGACTCAGCTACGTTGGACACCAGGGTGGGAGAAATTATGCATTCTGTCATTAAACTAAGCTTAAGGAATTCATTAGGTCAGTTTTCAAGAAGGGTTAAAGACTTTATCAATTGTCAACCTTGGGGATGACACTAATGAATCAAACATCTTACCTTTGAGCTTTGTTAATCTAGTCAAAGCACGCATCCATCAATTAAGCTAATGTACTAGATTTGAAAGAACCCATAGTAAATCCTCTTGGCTCAACTCTTATTGAACCATGCTAGTGGAAATCTAAGCATTACCAAATCAATCCCCAAATTTGGTTCTATTCATGTGCATTGTGATATATGATTTGTGAAGGAGCAAGATTTGAGGTGTTATGATGTCTAGCATATCTGAAAACTTTGTGCTCGGATGTGCATAGGGAAATGTGTATGCATGTAAGATGACCTGAAAGATATAATTTGTTGGATTTTGGGTGTGTAAAACCCTAGAAAGTAGAATTTTTAGACTTTTAGAAGCCCACAGAAGCATTTTGCAGACACTAGTTTTCAAATACAAAGTACAATTGAATTTCAGCACATAAGAGCTTGTACTTTTTTGAACTTGTACATGCCATTACTGACTTCACCTGCACTTTTGTTGTTCTGCCCTTATACCCTATTGTCCTTGCTGTTGTTCACAATTTGTGGGGTTCATTTCACACATGTGAAACCAAGAATACCAACAAGATCATTTTGCTGAAATTTCGAGTTTTGGATCCCTATTGTATGGTCACTTGTCCCAGATTTTTACCTGCCATTATGAAGGTATGTAGAGATTTTCACACGTATTTGGCTGCTGCACCTGGAAAATTCCAAATATTGATAACTTTGGGCCAAAAAACTTCGAATCTTTTTTAGAAAAACCACGTTTCCTTGATTTGTCTCCTTTTACTTGCATATATGGTCCGCTACTGTCATGACTTTCACAAGCATGAGTTGTACTAGCCTAGCCCTACAAAGTCTATAAATTCTTCGAAACTCTTTCAATTTCAAATGACACTTGAACAAATGCCGATGAAATATTCATTGTAGTCTGGCAACACAGGAAAATTAACTTGTAAGATGTACACTCTAAGCACAAAGCCCACCGCCATCCCATCACCATCTCTCCTGGATCCTCAAAGTTCTTGTTATTCATCCACTTGATGGTTTAGTAATGCGATGGATAGGCTTAAACACGGTCAGGTCTATGATGTTGAGGCTGAACTTTTTATCCACAATGTTGATATAAGTTCCCTATGCTTGCCATGCCTCTCAATATTGTTGTAGTTTCCGGTTTTCCTTCTTCTTAGTGCACTAATATCATTATCCATAAAAGCGATGATCCCATGAGACCGGAAAACTACAACATTGGATGCATCATAGCTAAGCTCTATGGGACCATCATACGGACAGCAAGAAGCAACGAGACGGAGACTTGATCATTGTAGGCTTTTAGACAGGCCGGTTTCATGGCACATCATTCCACCTCAAGTCATAATCACTCATAGCACTGATTGAGGCAAAATTTAGGAGGGAGAGAATGTATTGTTGCTATTTGGACTTCATAAGGGCCTTTGACTCTGTAACACTTCAATCATGGCACTATATGAGAGAGTTATGGGATGCTTCATGTTAGACAAAAGCTTATCTCAGCAAATTGATGGTGTCGTAGGGTTGTTTACTCTCCCCACGGTGTTTTCACCCTTGTACTGATAGAGGGAGCTATTGATCAGAATGGTGGACACGGGTGCAGATTTTGACATTGATCTCTATCTTGCAATACGTTGATGACATGGTTCCAGTTTGTCCAACTAAAGAGGGATTACATCAACACATGGACACACTACACTTATCTTGTACTATATACGGGATGCTCCAAGTAAGTGTCGTATGTTTGACACTTTGTTCACCTCTACAATTATGTACATAGCAAAGACATGCCAGATTTGGAGGTCAAAATTGTGAAAACCAAGGTCATGATTTTTAATACTTCTAGATCCTTCATGTATTCCACTTGATGATCCCCTTTTGGAGATAGTTTCGCTGTATACATACTTGGGTGTACTTTTCATATGCCCTATCTTTAGCATTAGCAGCTTCTGGTCCATTAGGGAAATGACAGGCTTTTTTTGTCAACCTGGAGAAATTTTGTTTCAGGAAACATATACGAGACGATGATAGTAAGTGCCATGTCTTTCATACTTTGGTTCACACCATAGCTATGTATGCAGCAAAGACATGGTAGTATTTCACGACTTCAGGTCTCCAACATTTAACAAGGACAATTTACATAAACATGACAGAAGGATACTCTGAGATTCTCATCTAATGCCAATATTACCATAGATACCTTTCCACTTTGAACAAATTTCAGTCTATTTGTGACTTTGTCAGAAATTTACTTATCTACACATTGGCAAACTTCGATGATTTTTTTGAGCAAACTAAACATACAAAAGCAGGATTCCTATGAGACTGCCAAGAATGTACCTGGAGTAGTCAACATGAGCTGTGATCCAGGGGTCTGAAAGCATATTGGCAAATGAATCAATCAATCCACTGGATGACTTTCTGGAGCAGTCTGAAGAAGAAAAGATAGCTAGGTTTGCCTGCCTCGCTAGCCATCTCAATGTTGCAAGTCCGTCATCTCGTGCAGAAGGAAACTTGTGTTCTGGAGCCAGTCTATAACCAACAGTGATCACCACACTTCTACAAGCTTTAGCAATACGCCGACAAAACAAATCATTTGAAGGTGCATCTTTGCTGCCGTTCACAAAAGCTCCGGCATGAAATTGGATGATCGCAGGAAGCTTTTTGTGGCCCGCCCTTTGGGGATAATAAGCACCATTCGACTGAAGAAAATCCTCAGATCTGTCATCATCACAACTGCTGTTGCTGGTCGTACTCTTATCCTCCGTTGCTTCAAAAAAAGATCTGAGATCTAACTGGAAATCCGAGCTCTCATCAGCAGTCGATGCACTCTCTGGAAGCCAGCTAAACGCCTTGCTTCCTGCTCTGTTGAAACCACGACAGATCTCCGGAAGATATACACGGATAGAAACACCTGTTATAGCATCTATAATGCAATCTTTGCATGCGACTCCGTCAATGAAGGAAGCATTTGGTGGAACTCGGGGCTCAGATTTGCGAGTAATTAACAATGCACCATTCTTCTCACGAATTGAGTTCTTAAGAGTACGCTTATAATTCCAGCTTGAGAGCTTGAGTCCTACAGTCGGCATGATCTAGTTCTATTATGCCCCAAATCCTTAGCATTCGTGAAAGTCAGATAATCCTAGTTATTGATACCAATACTACCTATTCCCAATACTGGAATTCTTCCCACAGAAATCATCCACAAGTAGACCTGCAAAATAAAACACAACACAAACACTTACCAACGATCCCACATCTAACATACATAAAGCACAACAGAACTGCTACTTGTTCTATTAGCATTGCTGGAGAAGTGCATCATGTAACTCATAAGACAAAAAACCAACTCAAAATTGTTCACAGAGCTTCATTAAACTCTTCCAGGTTTGAAGATGGCTCTAAACACAAGTACCAAAACCTTACACAGGCTCCAAGACAGCAAATCCTAGGCCATAACTTGTAAAATGGATTATTTCGGAGATCCGCTTCCTCCGTGATAATCAGGACCCGTGTTTTTCATCCGCTTGGTGTGCACTCGTGGTACATAAGCGTTTGCGACACTTTTAAGTCATTGCACCCTTGAACAAAAACTAGGCCTCTGAACATTGTAATCGTGACTTGGATAATCTCGTAGATGCCTCGTTTGCATCCAAATCCAAGGCCGATCAGTGAAAAGCTCGGACATAAATGATGCCTGATTTTCTCACAAACGTCAATATCACTTCACTCCCCAAAAAAAATTCAGAGTAAAAAATAAAATGAGCATACCGCATGAGAACTTTTACACAGAGGAAACAAATTGCGTGAACGATTTCGAGAAGGAAAAAAAGTTCAATGCCCTTCAATGACTTTTGCTGCAATTGAAATGGAAGACCGAGGAAGGATTTTTCAGCATTAAATCCTATCACATTAGGCATGCATGCTTCTTCCTATTCACAATTGAGTAAGGACCTAGTGCCGATTGCACAAAGTACAAGAAATGGCTTATTTTCTTTCAGCCACTAATTGAACTTCTCATTCGTTGTCAGAACCGAATCAAACTAAGAGCTCAAATAGAAAGAAAAACAACAAAACCGACAGCGTATAACTTTAGAAAAAGCTCTACAGCACGTTTAAGCAACCAGATGGTCATTAGCTAATACTCTTCCCTATGCTTTAAATCATACACAGGGATGCACTTACGGCAAAGAAGTCCACTGATCATAAAAACCCCATCTATTATTAAGGTGAGGTAGCTCATTTACGCATTGACTGTAAATTTCTTCTCAGAGCTCGCGTAGGTGAATTGGACAACTGACAGACCTTGCAAGCCAGTCATTCACAGAAATCTGAGAGACAGCAGCACCGAAAGTGGAAAGAAAACCTGGCAACAGATAACAGAGCACCATACGATTCATATGACACACAAAAGAAATCATTCTAGCATTAGCCAAGCTTATAATAGCAGAAACAGATGGATTGAAAGCGAGCGCAATTATCGATCCGTCGAAGATTCTAAGCCAGAAAGCTGCTGCCGAATGATTGCTACAGCAGCACAATAGATTATCGCCATATCCACGCATTGGCGAAAGGGGGGAGAGCATCGATCACAAGGAAGCTGAGAGACAGTGAGCGGAAGAAGAGGGAGGCAGAGGACGCCGAGTTCACATGTACGTGTCTATGTTTGAACTGCCATCCGTGAAATCCGAAGTCTAAAGGAACGAAAGCGGTGGAGCAGGGGGGGGGGTGTAGGTGGAGGCGGCAGGAGGTTTACAGCCCAAAAGAGGATGCGTAGTTGGTGGTGGTGGCCCCGGCCTCCCAACTGGATCCAGCTAACTGTCCGCTTAATCAAGTCCACCGTTGGATGCAAGAAACGTGTCAGCTCAATCTTGCGTGACACCGTTGGATGCTTAGTTCTTGTAGGCTCATGTTTTTATGAACGAGTTTGGGAGCCAAGTACACTAATAATCAATTGGGCCCCACCTTGTACCCAAAACAAGGTGACTTGGGTGTCCACTCTTAATGGTCAATTGGGCCTACTCTAACAAAAATCCAGATGATTTTTGTGAGTGATAGCATTTACAAGCTAACCAGGTCCCATCGACCCGACGCTTGTCAAAATGAACACATGTTCAATTTTCCGAATACAGTCAACCATGGATAACGAGGTCCCATCAACCGACGCTTGTCAAACAAACACATGTCCAGTTTTCCGAATACAGTCAGCCATGGATAAACATTAGGCGGCCGACCTCGAGAGTAATGAAAACTTAACCTAATAGACGCAGTTAACAATATAAGGAATAAATCAAGTAATCACAAAAGAAATCCAAAAGCTTTGCCCTAGGGTAGAGCATTCAAATCATTGGAAATCTTCAAAAAAATAGAACAAAAATTGAATTTCAAAATAATTAAAAAAATAACGCTCAAACTCATATACGAGTGACACTACTTTTAGCAAATCGTCACAATAGCTTACTACTACCGCAACAAAGCTAATAATGGATTTCAAAGGATCATGTGTCCAAGGAATCAAATTAGAATATAAACATTTATGGAATGAATCAAGTAAAAAATAAAGGCACAAATTATTGTGAAGGAAATCAAACAAGACTGCATGCTGATTTTTTTTTTCTAATGGATTGAAAATCCATTTGCTAGGGACCAAAACTTTCATACCTAGCAAAACAACATGTTGAAGACCTAAACCTTAAAAGAGGATGGATCCTTAGAATGAATGCTCACAAACTTTTTAAAGTGGTTGCCATAGTGCATTTTGAAAAATATCCGAAGTAAATCGATGCACTACCCATATAAGTGTAAGTAACATTTATCCAAGTCGTGTTCTTTAGGGAAGAAGTCAATCATTTTAACAAATGACAGTCTAACAATAGATTAATCCTTGAAATTGGCATTTAGGCCCTCCAATGTCAAAATTATTAATTATAACTCAAAATTTCATTCAAGACCGATTATGTAATTTATAACCTTGGGATGACCCACGCACTCCTACATACTACTATAGCGACATGTGGAACTGCACAGGGTACGTGACGGTTACGTGCATGAGAGACTATCAATTGATTATAGAGCGAAACTAGACAGCATGCGGGTTGCATGTCATCATGCACATGCTACTATAGGCTATATCTACAAGTAAAAACTTGCCCTCATACATTTTAGGAATTCTCTCTCTCTCTCTCTCTCTCTCTCTCTCTCTCTCTCTCTCTCTCTCTCTCTCTCTCTCTCTCTCTCTCTCTCTCTCTCTCTCTCTCTCTCTCTCCACATAATGTGGCTTGGAGGTAGGCTTAGGTGATTAGGCCTCTACTTGTTGGGTGGTTTGGTTCATTCTTGCAAGCATGATCTTTGGGGATCGTCTCAGATGGCACAAGGCTTGGAGATAAGAGAAGATCATCCTTTTTTGAAAATTTGGCATTATGACTAGAAGGATCCACTAAAGTGCCCCTCCTTATAAAATAGAAGAAGCCTTGTGATTGGTCCAAACCAAAGTCAACTCTTTAGAACAATCATTTAAGCTTTTTGAATCAAGTGTTTTTGTGCTTCTTAACTTCAAAAAGAATTTAAATTAAGCATGGCTTGTGGTAATTGGCTAATCAACTTTTTTGCACTCAAGCTAGACTAGTATTCATAGAATGGTAGTCCTAGGCATACCTGCTACTACACACTGTTTAGAATTTACAATATGTACTACTTGAATTTTGTCCATGCAAGTGCTGCCTTGGAATCAAATCTTGCCTAAGAATATGCTAACACTATGTGAATTTCTTCTCATTGCTTGTGTGCTTGAAAGAGGTGTCAATGGCAACATGTGCATTGACTTCATTTTAGAAAGAATGAGATTTCACACCTTTCAACTACTATTTTTGAAAGTTTTTCATAGTTCATTGAGATGCCTTTGTTGTGCAAAGATATAAGATTGTTGATTTTGTTTTTAATTCCACCTTTTTGTGTCTATAAAGTTTTCTTTGGCTGAGAGCCAGCCTTCGGATGTAGGAGGTTATAGCATGGGAGATGTGCTTTTAACATTGACAATTTAAGTGCCACTACTACTTTGGTTTTCTGTTACGTCCACGTCCTGCATATAGGATTCTGCATAATCCTAGACTTGGATACACAATACACCAATGCTCAAGATTATTGGTTATGCCACGTCATTCCGGATGAGGCCAGCAAGGTGATTTGTTACGTCCCATGTCTAGTATGTGGGATTTGAAATAATTCCTGACATGGATAGTCGGTAATCTAGTGTATAAGATTATTAGTTATGCCATGTCATTCCGGGTTTGGCCGATAATGTAATTAATACTCTTATAAGGGCCCAGGTATTCCAATTGGACCTATGGAGCTTTTCCATGGTGTTTGATGGCTTTTATGCAAAAATAGGAGGTCGATTGCTTTTGATAGGAATGGAGGGATCCTAGAGAGAATATTCTCTAGTTCTTGGAGAGTATATATCCTAGTGGAACTTGCCCATCTCCTCATTGTCTTTTATAATTTCAGAAGCCAAGATCCCTCCTCTCTTGTATTCATTCACCTTGGCTTGGGGGTGAAGTGGTTAGGGTATTGATGACTAGCCATTTTTTTTTTGGTTGGGTGGTTTTGCTCCACAGGTGTCCTTTTGGTTGCATGTAACAGGATTAGAGAAGATCTTCACTTGGCGATCGTTATAGTGGTATCAGAGCTAAGGATTACATCAATCAGAAGGCGGAGTCGGGATTCTTGCTTTTTGCAACTTTTTGGTGGATCTCTTTTCTTTTTTCTTCCAAGTGATGGAATTGACCTCCAAGTAGGTGGCTTCTCAAATCTTGATGTACTTTCAGCCTATTGGTCATGATTATGGGCTTTTTCCATAGAAAATCAATGGATTTTTGACAGTTTTTTGAGATTTTTCAGCTCGAATTCAAATTTATTGCTTGGAATTTATCAAAGCTACTAATCCTGAACACTTTTTTAGAATTTTACTTGCTATTTTACAGTCATTATGATTGATTCTAATTATTGCATGCTAGTTGAAAAGTCAATGGGTGCTTAGATAGTGATTTTTAGTGAAAAATTGGGGTTTTTGGGCTAGAAATGAGCCATATGAGCCATAATTTTAGTGCTTTCATGTAATTGATTTACAATAGATCTGGCCTTATTGCACTTGCACGTGGGTTTGATCCACAAAAATTTGCAAAAATGATTAAAAATGGTCCAAAAAAACATGGTTTTTTGGTGGTTTTTTGGTGGTTTTTTCACTATTTTTGGATCTGTTCTCATAAAAATCCATGGCTAATACTTTTCATGCACATTTTCAGAGGTGTAATGATGTTGCACATTTTCATGAACTTTGGTTAGGATTGAACATCATTAAGAGTCTCAAAAAGTCAAAAAAAATAGTGTATTTTTTAGCATGAATAACTCTCAATTGGTGGTCTGCACGTGATGGATTTCTTTACAAGCTAAAAGATATGATGTATTTCCTCTAATTTGAGCCATCATGCACCCAATTTGAAGTTGGGGGCCTTAGGCACCAATATCTTGAAGCTTTGCTTATTGAAGGAGTCCATAAATGCAATTTAGTTTAGGGGGGTCCTGTACTTTTCACTTTTAGTTGAAGATTTTGGATATTTCGACTAATTAAGCTAATTTTTCCATTTCAGGTAATCAATAATGGCATATGATAATGCAAGTCTCGAGGGTATGGTACCTATGCCTACCTCCTTACAGATTTGCCATCAATTAAGTCAAGCGCTAATGAAATGAACAATCGGAACAATTTAAGGAATCAGCTGATGGAGGTGTTGTTGAATCAAGTTAAAACTCTCTCTTCATCGAATTTGGGCTTTCAGCCAGAACCTTTTTGGGGGAGAAGAAAGAGAAAAAGCCAGAAGTAGTAGATGACTGGTTAACCAAGTGGACCGATTATTTCAATCTACATGCAATTTCATGAGAAGAATTCATGGAGGTATTCATGAAATTGTTTGTGGTTACGGATGGTTCAGATTTTTACCAAAAATTTGTCAGTTGCAAAATGGGTGTGTAGAACTTAGACTCTTACTTGCAAGAATTTATGGATTTATGGAACAAAGTTCTGTCATTCGATGTGAAACTGGCACTCTAGCAATTTATCCTAGGTTTGCTAGCTGATTATCAGAATGAGAAAATACTTTAGACTTTTGATGATGTCGTACGAGTCACGGTAGTGGCATGCAAGAAGAGGTTCAGACTAATCCATCTGGCAACCATAGGAAATGAAAAAAATGAGTTTGCGATAAGAAATCCGTCAAATATTTTGATGAGCTGGATTGAATGGCATTGGATTTTAAGCAAAAGAAGCAAATGTCCAAGAAGAAGGCTAGGAAGGCGAGTGTGTGTTTTGTCTGCAACAAGCCTGGACATGTTATGAAATTATTCTTGGAGCAAAAGAAACCCGCAGCTCAAGTCATTGAGATGCCAGGTAAAGAAAATCTAAAATTGGAAATTATCAAGGTTAATTGTGATAGGGCGGTAGAACACGGATGGAGAAGAGAGAAGAAAATAGTTGCATAATGACTCTCCTGTTATTATGGGCTGCTACATGCAAAGACAATCTAATGAATGTAAATGGTAAGTTATAATCACAGCTCAAGCACTCTGCCCAACAGGATCTTAATAAATCAATTTATACTCAAAAACAAATGGTCATATGAGTACAATCCACCAAAGAGATTAGAAATGGTGTGAGGTATTACTGGAAATCAGATTTAATGAGAAGTTTAGTTTTGAAAAACTTAGATTGATTGTGTGATGAAAATCACAAATTCCACAAGCGTCAAAGACAACCATCGTCTATCAGAAACTGAGGAGTCATAGACATCCGTGTTCTGATCAAAGTGAGTAAATGTGCGTGATCAAACAGAAGTGAAGTGCATTCAAATCACAATAAGCATTCATCTACGTTATACACAAATAGAAAAGCATATTGCTGCTATATTACATTGAAGCATAACAATAAGTTACGACTAGAATGGCGGTGTAACTTGGAGGCTCAAATTCATTCATCTCATTGATGGAGCATCAAATAGAGTATGCTATGAAGGTGTATTTATACACCAGATCTGTGTATCTACTTACAATAAATGTTTGTCATCTAACTTAGTACTTTGTTGTACTTAGCAAGTAGTTGAACTATAATGACAAAATGATAGTTGTACATTAAATACATGGTCAGGCGACTCGAGATCGCTGACGTGGATGAACGCGAAGCATTTTTTCTCACTTCGCATTTTTCGAGAAGTGGCTGGAGGCGTTTCTCGTTGAAAATAGATGACCTTTGCCCTTTTTCTCTCTTCGTATTTTTCGCGAAAAAGCCGAAGGTGTTAAAAATAGTTCATTTGTTAAAGTTACTGACACTTCGGTTGATGAACGAAGTTGTCGGAGAAGTCGGAGACTTTGAACACTTCGGATGTGGAAGAAGTTGGACACTTCAGTTAATGAACGAAGTTGTCAAAGAGTCGGAGACTTCGATGGAAGAAGTCGGACACTTCGGTTGATGACTGAAAAAGAAGTCGGAGACTTTGAAGACTTGATTGTTGAAGAAGTCGAGAAAGTCCAAGAAGTCAAGGAAGTCGGAGACTTTGGAAACTTGATTGTTGAAGAAGTCGAGGAAGTCCAAGAAGTCGAGAAAGTCGAGACTTCGGAGACTTGATTGAAGAAGTCGAGGACTTCAAGGGCTTTGATGTCGAGTGACTTATTTGTTGAAGAAGTCGAGGATAGTCATGCCTTCGATGTTCTTAATGATGCTTTGCCATTCAAATGTAGAAGTAGATGAGAATGGATACCCTTTGATGTAGATTAGCCGAAAAGTTGATGAAGTCGACGTTCAAATAGTCTGGTTGATTCGATTCAATTCTGTGTAGAAATTGCAGGTTGTTGAACTGCTTGCAGAAACCCATGTATTTAAACAGGCATTATTTTACACACAGAATGAGAGCAATTTTGCAGAATAGCAAAATAGGAAACTTTATGATTCCTATAGGAAGAATGTTGAAAATAGAAATTGTAGTCACCAAGGAGACAACTATGGACTTAATTTTCAACAGATTGTGAGTGTGAATGTTCATTCAGTACTGCTTCATTCTTGCCTAATGAATTATTTTGTTTGAAAGACCCAGTTGCGGAGTTGGAGACTTGGAATGTTAAAGTTCCGAAGCTCTCATTTGGACTCAAGATTATAGAGAGTTAATAGATTTTCATGTTTTAGATTTAGCACATACAAACATAATCCTAGGGTATGAATGGTTATTAAATAAATCTCCTGATATAGATTTTTAGAGGCACGTACTGACGCGTGCTGAAGGTAGGATCAGAAAAAAGTATCCCCAAATAAGTATAAGAAGAAACTACCTCTAAGGCATGTCCATGTAGGGTGAGCTCCTGGTGTTGCATGAAAGCTCGAGAAGTGTTGAAGACCATAACCTTGGTCTTTGCAGTGTTCACTCCCAATCCCCACATACTCTGTAAACAATCTGGTTGCCTCTATAATCCCTCCCTGGTCGGAGATACTAATACCACATCATCTACATAGAGGAGAATAGCAATCAAAATGGTGCCGAGTCTACAACCAACTTTTCAGAAGGGTAAAAAAATATTACTTTTTTTTGTACCTCCATCTGGGATGATTTCATTCGCTAATGTAATGAAAATTTTTCATTTGCAATATGAAGCCTATTCTTTGTTTGCCAAACCAATTTTGGATTTCTCTGAAAATGCATCTAAGTAGTTGTGAACTGTCAAAAATTCTTAACTCAATGGACTTAGATCAAGAGCAAATTGAGATGAATAAGATATTCACTGAATTCAAAGATGTTTTTCCAATTGAATTACCCCATGGAATACCACCGTCTAGATTGGTGGACCCCAAGATTGAGTTAATTCTAGGTAGTCACCCTGTCTCTAGACAACCATATCAATTTTCGCAGCATGTATGTGGCTGATCTGAGTATCCTTGATGTTGAGGGTGATCATGGCAAATGCTTTGTCGTTTCTTAGTCTCCACTTGGTGATGATGGCTGTATCACCTTCTAGTTTGAGCTCTGTGCTATCAACGATGTCCCACAATTCTTTGGCTAGAAGTATAACCTTCATCTTGAATTTCCAGAGATGGTAGTTATCTCCATCGAGTTTGTCAATGAGAGATGAACTAGATGATGGATCCATTTTGGTTGAACGAGATCGTTGGTAGAAACAACGATTGTCGAAATACTGTTGGCTGCGCATTTGCTAGAAAGATGTCTTGATTGAAACAAGACTGATAATCCACAGTAGAAATGCAAATTACTAAAATGTCTGCTCTGATACCATGTCGTAAAACGTGGGGATGACCGGCCGTGGAAGCTCGAAGCTTTGAGCGTAGTCGTGTAGGAACGGAAACGCAACAGTTAGCAACAGAAATATTCAAGAAGAATGATTCATACAAATTGCACAAATGAACAATACAATAGTGAGACCAAAATTGCACTCTGATGAAAACGTCAGACGCATCCCAGCGTCTATTATTCTTGTGACTGATAGCAAGTCTTGTTGTAGTGTGGGCATGAATAGAACATCATCTAGTCGTCGTTTGTGTTGAGCCATAGCAAACCAATGCCATTCACTTGATGTCTTGATCCGTCTCCAAGAACTATATATCTGGAAGGATCTGTACTTCGGAAGTGAGATATTATACGTCTCGATGTCACGAAGTGAGAGGTTGCTCTAGAATCAAGGATTACCTCTTGTGGAGGCTGCACACACATCTATACATAGATAGATTGTTGAATTTCTATTGTTCGACCTCTCTTCGCCCATCTTCGAGCTTTATGGCTCTTTGACGTAGGATGAACTATTGTTGTTCTCTTGTTTGCCTTGTGGCTGCTTGTTCCTCGGATTCTGGTAGTAGTCCATGGTTGCATGACCTTTCTTGTGACAATGAATGCATTCGATTTCCGGGTTCAGCCAACACGAATCGACTGTATGTTAAGTGTCATTTGAACTTTATCGCCGGATTTGAGAGATTAAAAATCAACAACCTTATGGCATCTATGGAGGATCTCGGTCCTGCGTTGTGCATTCGACAGCTTGGAATGCCCAAGTTCACGCTCCTGATGCACAAATCTTATGCACTAATTATAAGTGCCATACAAACTTTATCACCAGATTAACAATGGCTCCTTGATTTCATAGTTGCCTCCCTATGTGACCACAGTAGTGGATCATATCATCAATTTGCAGGCACTAACATATTTTTGGCTTAGACACTCCCTGCTGTCTCTCAGTCTAATCAGAAGCAAAATAGCTTATGGTATCACATATTATATTAATAGTTTTAACCACAACTACATTGCTAATAGCTTTGTTTTTACAAAACGTTCAAGATTGCAAAGTTTGATTGAGCTGATCCGGGTCCTGGTGATGATCAGGGTTAACTCCCCACTCCCCCCCCCAAAAAAAACAAAACATTCGTATTTTTGTACTAGCTTGCATTGTTGTATATGATAAATTCCTGCACTATTTCTCAAAAAGTAAACATGGTGCTCAAGCTAAAAATCAAGTTTTACTCATAACATCATAGTAAGCATTTACAAAAACATATAAATGTATGTGACCCAACTTCAAGGTGCACTTTGTTGTTTTGGTTGTCAATGCATTCAAGACCCATGTCTACTAGCACTTCTAAAGAGGGTTATCCCATAACAATTAGATCATCATAAAGCAAGCTAGGAGGCCGCACAGAGCATGCCTTCCCACCTTGAATATAAACCTTGTTCCTTTGTTACTGGTAGATGAATCATGCCAGATAGAAAGAAAAGTTTGAACAAAAACCAGTAGTGTCAACAATAATTGCTATATTGAAGGCTATAAAGTACAAAGTAGCACCAGCTCTGTCTAGTTTGCTGCTAGTGCAGATGCAATGTCACATCCATAATCAACTGTATCGTATAAAACCTTACTAGTTGTGTAAGGTGTGTCATAACTGAAGTGCCAAATTTGGCTGTTGAGAACTTCTCATCCCTTTCAAGGCTTGAGGAGTTACCGGGAATCGATAGTAAGGATTCAAATTATTTGATGCCATTAAAGAAGTGGTAGCAAACTGTCCTGGTGATTTTTGAGGTAGAAAAGATTGCCAAGGCTGGCATGTAGATGAATGAGATGCTGATTGAAGTTGTGGACTTT
Source organism: Diphasiastrum complanatum (assembly GCA_029204225.1). NCBI lineage: Eukaryota > Viridiplantae > Streptophyta > Lycopodiopsida > Lycopodiales > Lycopodiaceae > Diphasiastrum > Diphasiastrum complanatum. The sequence goes on from CM055101.1 coordinate 32,887,316, forward strand.
CTGTAAGTAAGTCAGAACTGGATACCAAGCCTCCCAAATGTCTTGGTTCAGAAACAGAAACATAATCTGGTAAAGGTAAAGGTGCAGACTGGAAATGAGCTCGCTCTGGGGATGTGTAAAGATTGCTTCTAGAAGGCATGCAAGATTCCATACTCCAAAGGAACTTTTGGGGTGACTGGTCCATATCAGAAAGTCTCTGCTCCTCAGCCTCTGAATTTGTATTGTTATCTCTTCTTTGGACTTGCAGTTGACCCCAGTTCAGAACCCTCTGAACTTCATTGCCTGCATTTTCTCCACAGGAAGGAATGACAGCAAAGGCTGGATAATCAAGCACAGCATTCGCCCGTCGAGCTGAGGCAAGCCACTGCTTTACACCAAAGCTTCCCATCGACAACGGTACATCTCCTATCTCATGATTACAAAGTGGTATAGCTTGTGCAACCGGCTGTCTCCTTTGCATTGTAGTCCCTCCTTTTGCAATTGTAGCACTCAAACCTAAAGCATTTTCTGACACCCTCAAGGACTGATTCATTTCATTAACTTCTTTCCTGTTGCTTTCTTCAAAGCTCATTTCTGCAGTGGAGCTCCTTGCAATTTGCTGCTTATCTCCAATTGCATCGAAATTTGCTACTCGATAGCTTTCAATTGGCCTATTTGGAAACAGCTTTGATGTATCTAGTGAATCTCTACAAGCTGACTGTTCTACGGTTTGTGAGGAAACTTTAGACTGTGCTTTTATGTTTGATCCTGTACTCTGAGATTGAGTATCAGTGCAAGTTATAAGAGATGATGCTTGAGAAGTTTCTCTGACTACATTCACAAGAGGAGCCAACTTCCTGCTTGTAGGAAGAATGGTTTGCTCAGAATCACAGGCATGATTTGCTGAATGAGGAACTGAGCTAACATGGATCATGTTTCCTATTCCAGATTGACCTGATACACCAGCTATGCTTTTACCTATTTCCTTCATCTTCCACTTTAAAGGTTCCACCTCTTCCAACAAAGTCTCACCAGCTGCTGCATCATTGTTTGAAACCCATCCAGGGCCAAAAGGTATGTGAGGTGCAAGTACTTTCTGTATCCTCCTGGCTACATACTTCCATGCTTCGGATTTGAAGTTGACGCCAAAATTAGCAAGACTCTGGGCATAAGCATGCTTTTGTTGGCAGCCCATCTTCATTTTGCAAATACATAAGAGAGCATACAATCAGTAGTGGCAGACCTGTTGCTTACCTCAGCCAGACATGTTAATGAATTGCAATAATCAAGAATAAAAATGCATCTCAACATGACACAAACTAGATCTCACAGGCAATAACTGTTGAAACTCTTCAGAAGTAGTAGCTGGACAAGCCAAAGTTTGATATGAGCTCCGACGGTACTCAAGGACTGCAGGGAGTCTACGACCTTCTTTTCCTTTCAGTGATGTCCCTGGAAACCAAAAAATTACGAGAATAATGTTAAAAGACGAAAGTTAGATAGATGAAATGGCAGGCCTAACTATTTTGTAGCAGTTATTTGAGAGGGACCATCCAGTCCATTTCAATCCATGAAAAATAATACACAATGGATTACCAAGGTAAAGGCGAAAGGCCTGGAATGCTAGAAATGCAGTTCGAAGACTTTCCAGAACATTGTGTTATCAACTTGATATTGACAGAACGAAGCAAATTCTAAACTGTTGAATGGGATGTGCCAAAGAGCAAGCATTCAAGCTGGGATTCTTAGAAAAAGTAACATATAGAATTCTGGTGTAAAAGAAAGATGCAACAAAACTGAAGAAAGATGCAACCACTCCTCTAATAATAAAAAATGTCACATACCTAGTGTGACATACTCAAGGAAAGGGCTTTCTGTGCGTCCACTTTGAAACTGTGTAGTATCTGTATCTTCTGCTCCGGTATCCTCTTCCCAGACCTTGCCAACCCTATTGGAAACAGTTTTCTTGTTGCCATTGTTCTTAGGTATACTGCCTCTACCAAGTATCGAATTTGATCGTAAGTTATCATCTAAGTTTGTCCGCTGAAAGCTGTTTTTATAAGTTGATAAACTCTTCCAAGACTGTTTGGCTCCAGTTGCTTTAAATTTTTTGGCTATCTTGCTGTAATCATCCAATCCTGACATCTGTCTTTCTAGAACATTGATTGTCTTGCGAGCTGCATTTTGTATTGATCGTGCCTGCATGTGTGCAATATAACCATTCAATGCTTATCTTATATATTCCACATAATTTTTCTTAACAGTCTCACATGGCAATTGCCATGTAGTGATTTTTTCTTTGCAAGCAATAGACGCTACCAGAAATTCCTAGAAATTCAAAATTTTCATTTGAAATTCATCATCTTTGGAACCATCCAGTGCACACATCAAGTCAACAGGAGCATAACTTATGTGCAAATCAATACTTTCAACATAGATGATCAAATGAACGTCTTCACATTAACATATTAACAAACGTACTTGCTTGAAATATATTGTCTTTGGTCCGTTGTAGTGCATGGCATTGCTGCATATCAAAAATACATCCTTCTGCCACATCAAAACTTTGTGGTGTGAGTATCAAATGATGCCAACATGCAAAAGTTACAACACATGCAGTAGATTGACTAAATTGCATCAAAGATACTGAGAATTTTACCAACAGCCATTCTCACATGGCCAAAGTTTGAAAATCAATCTTGAATTTGGTCTAATAAAGTAAGATAAATTTTAATGAGTACACCTACGTCAAAGAGCACTCAGCAGCACGGAAGGACTAAAGCATGTGATCCCTCTAATTATGGTTCCTACAACAACTAGCATCAGGGGCTGAAGCATAGTGAGATAAGAAGTAAATGAATCATGGAAGCTTCAAGCCATTGCAACAAAAGCCTTCTTTCAACTTATGTCAGAGCTCCTAAATTTGTGCTACAAATGCTTAGTGTATAGATTATGGGAAATAAGATATTGCCACCTACTGAAGAAGAAAACACAAATTTGCTTGAAACAAGAAGAGAATTGATGGGCAATGAGAAGTTTGACATTTTTCTGAATCCAATTGAAACTGATTCTGGGATCGCAATCGCGGTATAACACTTATTGTGGAAGTCCACTAAAAGCACGTTGAAAGTCCTTATAAGTGAATCAATACTGTTTGTTGAACATTCCTTAGCCAGTATATAAATCTCACAGTTCCATTTACCCTTACGAAACAAAATGGATACCTGAGCTTCAAAGCTCAGTAATCAACCAATTGGCTACTCTGACATTGATAGTCCAAGATATGTAACATTCCAAGTAGAAGTGTTATGGTTTTTATGTCCACTGCCTCATCTCTAAATTTCTACACTCCAGGGTTTCTAAATATCATAAAATAATCATTGACTATGTAGAAAATCCGCATTAGATTTCAACAGATTGATCATAGTAGATTGAAGATTCAATCTTACATATGTATAATGGAGTCTGCAACGCGTTCTGATGCGATTAAGAGAACTCCTATTTAAAAGACAATGTCACTGGAGTCTTGGACAGCCACCAACAAACATAATTATTGGATAAGAAACACTAAATACACATACCCCAAAATCTTGGATACAGAGCATCCAGATATGAAACATGCCTAACAGTTGTAGTTTGTTCTGGGCCCACATAGGCCAGCGGACACATTTTGGTCCCCTTTGACCTATCTTTGAGAACTTGGGGACCACAAGAACTCTTCAAAGTTTGGATTTTGAAATCCTCCTGGTTTCAAATGAGTTTGAATCCTACACAAAGTGTTCAGGAACGCGAACTTTACAAACAATAGAACATACAAATTCTCACAATAGTTCTAATGATAGAACTTCTAGGTCATAAGTCAGACCAGAAAATAGAGAAGCAACCTTGAAAAGCTCCAAAGATACATATGTTCCCTTTGAAAGTTTGTCCCTGATGGTACCAAAGTCCATCGGTTCCTTAATCACATTATAGTAATCTGGAACCTGCAAAAAGTTCACCAGAGGACAACCAGTAACCAACTGAAAGTTGGGAGTATCTGATAGCCTACAGAAAGATGACAAGATACACCATATCACAAAGAGAATTGTACAAAAATGTCACTTGTGATGACAAAATACCTCTGTTTCATCCACTGGTTCGGAGAATACACCATATGTGTCTTTCCTGAAAAAGCAGCGCATCCATCAGCAGTGCATTCATAACTAAACATAGATCATCAGAGATTCAAAAAAGTAATGGTATTCCTCAACAACAAATGATTGACTGAGCTATCAGTTGCAAATAGCATAAGACCAGGGACTTAAACAATGGAAAACTAAATATTAAGGAAACCCTTGGGTGTTCTTGTGAGATGCTGGTGGTATTGATCTGCCTATCACAAACTAACACAATCTACTAGGGAGTCCTCGGTCTCCTTGTAGAGCTAAATTTTGTTGGAAGAGCTTCCTCCTAGACCTAACATCGTGATAAGATTCGCATCAATGCTCTTTGAAACAGTGTAACCATGGGAATACAATCTGTGTATGATGACACACTTGGCAGGAAGTACATTTTTCTAACAATTTGCCAAAAGTATTATGCAGAATGCTTGGTATGGTCCTGTCATATCCCTAACCAATCTTTTAAGGTACAAACCAAATAAGAGTTCAATCATTTTAATGCAAAACGTGGTAATTTCACAAGCATTGAAGGTAGTGCAAGCCAGAAGCAACAACCAGTCTAAAAAGACCTCAATAATGAGCTATTGGCAGATATTAATACCTTTAAAGATCTGGAAACGAGGATATAAGGAGAATTTATCTCTATGATAATTAGAAAATTCTGAAGAGGCTCCATAAAGGAAATGTGTTTTTTAGCAGAGTTTTTGACATCCATGGAACCTGCAAAAGGCCATTTAAAATTTTAAAAAGACCTACATTCCTTCAGAGAGATCTATTTTGGATTCTGCTAGTACATGTGCTTTTGTGATAGTCATTAGTTGATCCAGTGAGCTTCAAGGTGTTTCACATTCTTATGGTTTTTTGAGTAGCTTAAAAAAAGGCAACCTCCAATAACTGATCAATTAAATACAAATAATCATTACATTGTTACCTTTTAAGACTTTAACTTACAAGCCTGTATTTGAGCTTACACCCAGCCCTAATTTTAGCTTTTCTGCACATTTTTTACCTCTTTTCACAATCAGCTGAGTCTTTAAAAGGGGAACTATGATGCAGTTGACCTTAATATAGTCAAATCTCAGTCTCAAGAATAGCAATTACCTGTACCTTTTCCTAAACTGATCATTGTCACAATTTCAAAACTTGTTTTTCTCTTTAACTTGACATGTGCCTGGATCAAAATGCGAGTGAAAAAACACTTGATTGTGTTACAGATGCATTTGGAAGGGGCAAACCAGATCTGTCATATAATGGCAAATTAGAAGACTGGCATTTGTTTTGTTAAAGAATTCGATAGAGGGTTAATTGATGTAAAGTACTCAAGAGGAACCTTAAGGACTTACTAACCTTAAGAGAATAAGATGAATTCTTTTTGAGGCTTAAGAGTATTCTATGCTGGGACTCACTGAATTTGATCTCTACAGATCATATTGCTTCCGCTACTTCTGCCAATATTTGTTATTTTTCCCTACAGATTAACAATCTTTCTGCCACCAGTTATTGAGTTTAATAAGAGGCCCTTCCCTTGAACTGGCCTAGGATCAGTAATATGCCAAAGAGGTGACTTCATTGTTTTAAAGCCCTTCATCTACATGCCAACCCATTATAAATAGTGTGTTCCATTAGTATACAAGTATATTCAATATTGGCCACTAAGACCTCGGTCAAATCAAATGAGTGATGCAATCTCTTGAGCATACGAAGAGTTTTGGTCTCATACACTCAAAGAAGTTAGTACAAAATAATACACAAGTTGAGTTCCAAAACAAGGATTACACACTGTACATTTGCTTGGAAAGCTTCAAAAATTTTGATGCTAAACAGAATGTAGGTCAGTAAAAACCCTCTATCAAGAAATGATGCTGCCACCAAAACAAAAAAAGCTTTGTAGCAGTGTAGCTATAGCATCAATACAATGTGCCTACACAGTATGAAGCTTGCTGAACAAAAGTCGGCTAGGAATTGGATGTCAAGGTGTTGAGTTTCTCAGTAGATTGACTCATTGCTTGATGGAAGGGGATAATAAAAAATGCTAGAATCCTCTACAAAATTAAAGGGAAGTTGTGCATGTAAGAAAAACAAAAAAAGAGAAAATGGCTCCAAAGAACCTAGCTGAACCTAGAATCAGCAAAGAGCATTTGCCATAAAAAATTTCAAAACAATTAGAGAATCTTACGTCTGTAGATTATCAAGAATCGCTTCGAGAACCTCTGAAGGAGGTACAGAACAGGCAATTGCTGAATGAGGCAGTCCACCTGAAAACAATTGGTACAGATACAACAATTAGAGATTCTGAAGTTAGAAGCTTCCATGTTTCCTGATTTGTGCCTGAATTAACTACAAGATGATAGGCATTCTCAATAGCCCAAACTATATCCATGGGTTTCTAAGAAGTGCCAAAGAACTACTAAAAGTCAGCAAAGCTGCTCTAGTGTTGGAAAAGTCACCTGAAAAGGCTTCTTCTGCCTCCAGCTTGCTTTCATCGCAGTTTGGCTTCTGAGAAAGTGGAGGAGTTAAAACTACAGCATATAAGTGTCATTGAAAAGTTCAATTTTCTTACTGACAATAGAGGTGGAACAGCTCTTTTATATGCCAAAGTGCTTCTTCTTATATTACATAGGTGAATGACTATCCACACATCAAATGAAACAGCTAGTATCTAGTCAACTTACAAGCAATCAAAGTGCAATGAGGGGTTGATAAGCACATGAAATACATAATTAAACAATTAGTAAATTTAAACTGCAAACTTGATCATGTATTGACTTGCTTCTCCTGTCACAGACTACCTCTAACTTGACTATGGCAAGATTAATGTAGGATGAGAAAGATGTGGCTTAGTCTCACTGCAATCATAATAAGCTTCTAAAGAGCCTCCAGTCTTTGATACGTAAATTTTCACATTCAAAGACATTGTATCATGACGATCAAATTTTTTGGACTGTTGACATGGTAATTTAAGAAGGGTGCTAAGCCAACATATTTCCCAAAGCCATCTGATACGATTACTTAAAGGTACATATGAAGACGTTGATTTTTCAAATGAAAATCACCCAGGGTGTACTTAGAACCAGTGAGCCATCAGAAAGCATCTGACTTTCTGCCACAACCCTGTGATTCAAGCACTTGAATTTCCACTTTAAACCTACCGCCTTTCCAAATATTTGTTACCTTCATCCTCTTGGTAGCCTGTTCCATCCACCTAAGCCTCTGCTTGATCCTTTCAAACTTCATTAAAATATTGCACATCTTGCAACCCTCCCATGAAGTCTCTGTGTAAAAAAGATGGTTCTTGTAGAATTTCGAATAGAATGCTCTCGTACTTCCTTGGTGTTACGAGGAGGATGTTTTCAAATGGCGTTCTAAAAATTGTGGAGCTGTACGGCACCCATATCTTTCGTTGTGACTCGTCTCACTCCTTGCGTACAATACCCATATGGGAATCATGAGGGGAAAATGCAGATACTGTGATATGCTTCTTGGTTTCCAAGGGAGGCTCGAACTTGGGACCAAAGAAACTTTGGATGCCAAGCTAACCAACTAGGCCAACCCCTTTGGGTAGATACTGTGATATGGAAAGGGTACCGTATCGATGCTTAGGATATTAACCATTCACAAACGGGTATGCAACTCTAAACTTCATCATTCATGAATTATTTACATGAAAACTAGTGAATACACTATCTTTGTAACGGACGGATAAGCTTTGTCCACTTTACAATGTGCGAACAAGTTGCAACCACTAGATCTCCAAGGACTAGTTGACATCTCCTAGAAAAAGGATGAAGTAAATATGAATTTCACCAGCAAGGAGGCTCCACTCATAAAAAAGTTAAGGAGATATCTCATAGGAGCTACACTCGTCTATAGTGACACTTACAAATTGATAAACTATTTTTGGGCCTTCTTCAATGATCAGGAGCCTGCACAATTAGTCATAACATAGAGAGATTAAGAGAAGAGTTGGCTAAAAAGCCAGGTAGCATTGCCTGCTGTACATTTCTTCCAGCTCATCAAATGATTAGCTTCGTTTAATCTCCAAAACGACTGGACTTGACCACAGGAATTCCATAACAGTTGCAGATCACTAATGTAAGTGATCTAATGCAGGAGCATTCACAGAACTAGTCTTTGTGATACTTGCAGCCCTGGGAGTTGGTTCCTTTCAATAGGCTTTGAATCGGATATGGGCCTATGAAGAGACCGCTTGGCTACACGTCCCGTCATTTATGACGCCATTGCAAGCTCCTTGCATTCATGTATGTGTATATAGCTGAACACGAGATACTTGAACTAGGGATACATGTTTGTACGGATATAATGTAGTTAATGTGCATTATCTTGAAGCTTACATGTAAACTATCTCAAAATTTTGCGTGCCTAATGTTTTTATTCTTTAGAACCTCTGCTCAGGGAAGAAACCTTGCATCGCTCTAGCTTCTTGTGATCCTACCTGCATGTAAACCTTTCCCTTTTGATCTAGTATTGAAGTCATAGGGACGCTGCATCCCTTAAGACAGGGATGGAGGGTTCCAGCCACTATAAGCTCCCATCAAGTTGACGCCATCCCAAAACAGGATATACCACCAGGCCAGGGGTGAGAGTCTTGCTCTATGCTTAAGAGTTATATTGGCCCTAAGATGCGCTTACTGCTCTTCATGGATCTGTTTAGTAGCATCGGAAGTTTTTTGGGTGCCCTCGTTGCTGCGTATACCTCAATAGTCAGCATAGTCCGACTCCGATGATTGAAAAAAGCCAACTCTAGTCTCCAAATATGTTTTATGCTTATCTGACTTTATTGGAGATGATAAAGCACGTACTGAGCACGATTGCACGCACACCATCTCGCACGTCATCAACCATAAATGAAGGTTTTCCAAGCGAAAATTTATGACGTGATTTGCTCAGCCGTCTTTACACTATGATTGCAGGTAAATCCTCACAGGTTTCTTCTTCCATTGAGTTCAAATAGGAAAATGTAAATCTTCTGCGATGCCTGCCTACTAATCTGAAAGAGGCTGTTGACAACAGTACGAGAAAATGGCTGGTGTCCAGTAAAAAATTCCTGAGCGAAAGAATGCTTTTACTAGTTAAGAAAGCAATATGGAAAAGGTACTGTAAATGCCTCCAGACTTCAAAAAAAAAAAGGGAAGATGAATTCCGCGTTCTCACTGTACACGTTGCAAGTTCCAGAGGACAATGTGTTATTCAATAATGCCGAGAACTGCAATTTAGCAACCCAAAATGTGAGCATCGGGCTTCCCTCAAATCAGTAGCTAAAATGCTTAATTGCGACATCAAAGAAAATGATTCTCCATCACAGCTGAAGAACGCCCGTCTCAACACAACAGAAGTAGTTTAAGACATTTTACTGCGTTACACGTAACACGGTAACAGCTTCATCCACTCTAAAAGTGTAAACTCCAGTACAAAAAGTAGCAACACACCTCATTTCGAATGTATATCGAAGTCCAGGACACTCAGAATGGATCTCATTAGACTTAGCTTGGAAGCTAATTATGGCAGCCGAATAGATCACGAGCTAGATTCTTGCCAACACGCAACAAAGTGATTAATCCCAAGTACAGAGGTCGAATCAACGATCAGTCAATGTGCGTCTTATTTCACGCTACTGATTCATTGATACACCATCCGGCACTGGGGGCAAAATCATGCCCGAACTGTATATTCTTCCTCATGTTTATTTACAATTCTTAAGATTCAAGCTTTAAACACGATCATAGGTGAATATGATCACCAAAAGTAATGAATGATGAATAAGTATGGGAACCAATGTGTCTGGATCTGAGGCCTTTCAACATCTACCAGCGTAGTGACGACCATGCTTGAAAAGGCGACATTGATACAAGATATGAGAAAATGGCATTATTCAGCAGAACATTGAAAGTATACAAACCTTGTCGTTCGCATCCTTGGCCGAATGAACAATCCGAGCTCTCGGATCAGATATCTCAGATCCAGGACCCGCGACGAGATCCTCGATCCGTAACGTTTTCTTTCCATCTGGCAAGATCCTTGCACTGTCTTGCAAAATATCTTCGAATTTACGCTTCCTCGGAAAGAAGCCATTGGCACAAGGCGTCCCGCCCCCTGCTGCATCTGCCTGTCCCAGCAGCGCCCGCTCTCGGGCCAACGAAGAAGCAGCAGCAGACGCAAGCACATCCGAGGAGCCAGATCCGGACCCAAGCGGCTCCAATGCAGCTGCAGCAGGTGAGTCGTACTCCTGCTGCCTCCTAGTCCTAGAAAGCACCCCCGCATCCGGGCATTTGACTGGTCTGAGAGTGCAGGACGACGATACAGCAGCAGCAGCACGATGGGGAGGCGTCGGCGCAGGTGAAGGCACAGACCTAGCAGCAGCAGCAGCTGAGTGGGGTACCTTCAGAAGTATAACCTGCTGCTGCTGCTGCTGCTGCTGCTGCTTTCTTTTGTTGTGATTAAGAAGAAGAGGAGAATTGTGAGAAGAGGAGCTGGTATTGTTGTCCTCGTCCGCCATGCTACTACTACCGCTCCCTTTACCAGCAGACGTCTGTCACCGCAAAACCACGCCCTATCCTCTCCCCCTCCCTCGATTCTCTCATATCTCCCTCTCTCTCTCTCTCTCTCTCTCTCTCTTTTCTCCTGCCTTTCTCTTGTCCCTTCTCCCTTGCTTTGCTTCCCTTTCCTTATTTTCTTCCCTCTTCCTCGTACACATCTCAACGTCACCGACCGATCCACCCCCAGACCCATCCAGATCTCGCCACGTTTCTCCAACAAACCATCCACAATGCTCCAAGTGGCGCGTCCGCCACGTGTCAGAATCTCAAGTGGCCGAGCGTCAGATCTTTCGTGCAAGTAACTCCCATCTTAACGGCACTCCACCTTCTTAAACTCGCCACCGTTGGAATTCTCCCTCCTCTTTCAGATCCCTCCACGTCTCCACAATCGACCGCCACAAAATCCTCCACGTGCCACCCTGACTGGTGGCAGAAATCCAAGTGACGCAGCGAAAAACTCCCCGTGCTCCTAAGGATCATGGGTCCCCCTGTTCTGAGGTCCGAGGTCCCCATGGGGCCCAGATGTCGTTTTCGTAGCGGCCCATTCTGGGCCCAACAGCTGGCATCCCCATTTCTTTTAATAATATATTATACCATCAATATGATGGTTATGTCCAATCAAAATTCGCCACGTGGTGAGGGGGCCATTTTCAGAGCGAGGTTGCAGTACAGTCTCGCAGGGGGTGCTTTTTGGAAGGCGTTTTGTAAGGAAAGTTTGTTGCTCTTGGCGCCAGTCCAAGGGCTCACAAATCAAAAATATTTCAATCACCACATTTGACTTTTGAAATTTGATACACAAACTCCTGTATTTTTCTTAGTAGATTCAAGCTTGCTTTTTTTTTTTAACTTCGTCGCGATAGCGATTAGGGATTATGTATATGATCCGGTAAAAGTTGAGTTGAGTTTGTCACTCTTCGGCAATGCTCGAGAAAATTGGCAAAGTACAGGCATGGGACCGACGTCATTTCTCAAAAACAGATTTCGTAGCACTTGTGAGCAGTGATAGCGAACATGTGGCATTGTCATTCGTTGAGAGAAGGTTCACTATGTTCAATAGTCCAGGCTGCAAACTGATTTGGATCTTGACCATCTATCTCGCTCCTGCTACGTTAGGTACCGTTTGTCCGACGGTGGGCTACAGCTTGTAGTAGTATTCGCCGCCAACCTGTTACACGCAGTAATCCACCTCCTGATGAACGATACCTAGTCCATAAAATTTTGATGATTGACTTGAATTGTTCAAGGAGCAATAGTCCTCAAAAAACCAAAAAATTTTAAAACATGTAAGGCTTTTTTTGGATAGCTCAAAAAGAATTTCCAAGCATTGCTCCTTGAAGTGACTAAATTTTTTTATTTTTTTATAAATGAGATTTGAATGTTTTGCATAAAGCAAAGCTTCATGCAATACGTGGACCCAACTTTGTTCTCTTGTTTAATGTTTCACAACTATTTATTGTAAATCAAGTTGGGTAAGACTAGCTTAATCTACTCGCTCCTCAAAGAATATGAGTGGGTAAGTGTTTATAACACTCAATACCAGAGTATTCAAGCTTTTATACTACAATCATAGGTTGGTGTGTCTAGCTCAACTAGAAAACTCATTTTTGTGGAGAATAACAAAGCATGTTCAAAGTACTTGACAATGTCAATATATATTTCTACCCTATTTCAATCAAATGCATGCACATAAGATAAATGTTTTGGGAAAAATCAATCTATCACAACAAGGTAAGTTGGTAGAGTTATTTACTACATATAGGGAGTCTCAAGCTCAAACCACCATCCACTATCATAGTGTTATTTTGGAGCCTTGTACTCCCATGTTTAGGCTTGATTCTTGGATAGAAAGTGTGTATTTGTACATATTTGAATTATTAACCGTGAGAAAATAGCAAAAAAGTAAATGTCCAAAAATTGATTCAAATGTACTATGGAAGGGGTCGAGCAGAGGCCATTCTGCTCGTTAAGGATTTCCATAATTTTTTAGGCGAGGCTCGGAGGGGCCGAGCCTAAATTTTTTTGAAAAGCCGAACTGGACAGAATGGCCTGTGCTCGGTGCCTTTCATTGCGTAATGGATACTTTAACTTTTTTCACATGTACATTATGAAACATAATAAGCAGTTTCACTTCAAATGACCAGTCTGGACATGCCACATGGCAGTCGTACGGACTACGTATAGACGTGCAGGCTGGAAAAGGCGGGACCTCTCTTTATTTGAAAAAAAGTACATGTATATTTTTCTTTTTAATGTGTTCAAAAAATGGGCAGGATAGTCGCAAAGTATCCATTACATGAGAGGAAACTTACATGCAATAAAATAATATACATTTTTTAAAACGTTAGTCTTTTGCAAGACACCATTATCCTCCAAATGTGGTGGTGCTCAACATTTCTTTTCCTCACATTGGAATTTGAAGTGCGATTTAAATTGTGCACATGGACCTAACAAGGTCAAAATAGGACATAACGACAAATGTATTTAATGATTTCATGCATGCATTTGTAGACCTTTATAATTGGTGATTTGAGTGTGTATTGATAATTGGATACTAAATTATGGTGCTTATCCAACCAAGAAATAATATAATGAAATCATATTGATGAAGTAGATTACATTAAAATGATTTGTATAGTAATGCATGTTTAGTACGAACCCATATAATTTTAGCACCTTGACGCGCCAGGGTGCGCCAGCCAGGGGCTGGCCAAAAAGGCACAGGCGGGCGCGCCAGGGGGCAGGCAGCGCCCAGGTGGCGTCGGGCAGCGCCCGTGGTGGGCGCCAGCGCCAGGTGGGTGGCGCCGGGCAGGCAGCGCCCAGGTGGCACCGGGCAGGGGCACCAGCGCCAGGTGGGTGGCGTCGAGCAGGGGCACCAGCACCAGGTGGGTGGCGTCGGGCAGGCAGCACCCAAGTGGCGTCGGGCAGGCCCAGGTGGCGCCAGGGACCGGGCAGGTGGCACTGGGCAACTTCACACCCACCTACACACATGTGAGTAAGCAGGTGGGTTCAGTTATATATAGGTACTGGTTTATCTCAGAGATTTGCTTATGGGATAAACCCTGGTGCCCAACACGTGGCACCAGGGCAACCAGTTCAAAAAAAAAAAAAAAAAACTCCCTGCCTGGCCCACCCTGACACGTGCCAGCACCCGTCAGGGTGCTAAAAATAAGAGGAGTCGTTTAGTACATGTTTGATTCCTTCACATGTGTTGGGGTAAAACTAAGTTGGAGAGTGATTATACTATTTTATGTTACTTCAAAATGGCATTCCTAACTACTATGAATGTCAATATTTGAAAAATTTGTAATCTATACAATCTTGAAAATAATAACCACCACTCATCGTGTTAACATTCACAAAATTCATAATACAATGCACAATTTCATGAAAGTCGAGCCTCCTAGAGAGTAACCTAAGTTGAGAGCATAGCCACTCCGTAGTTAGCTTGAAATAGATCTATTTTTCTCACTTATACAAACCTTCTAAATAAAAGAGCCAATAAAAGATAGCCACATAAGAGCCTTATCATCATTGTAAATAAGGTCAAAATCCTTTGCATTTTGGAACCTCCTCCCTCAATCTTTTATTTAGGAATTGTGGTCTCTCTCTCTCTCTCTCTCTCTCTCTCTCTCTCTCTCTCTCTCTCTCTCTCTCTCTCTCTCTCTCTCTCTCTCTCTCTCCACACACACACACACACACACACACATCTCTTTCACTCTTTTCTTATCGTACTCTTTCTCACTTTCTTACGCGATGCCATGCATCCTTCTCCTCTCACCTATGCATACACATTTTTTGAACTAAAAAACTTGGGGGAGGAGGATGCATGTACGGAGAAAAGGATGCATGGCCCTCCTCCCCTGCATGCATGCATATAATGGGCCCACTCCAAAATTCAAATTACCCTTTGTTAATCTCCGAGACTGGTCTCTCTCTCTCTCTCTCTCTCTCTCTTCGCGACTGGCCTGCCCCCCCCCCCCCCCACCCCCACCTCTCTCTCTCTCTCTCTCTCTCTCTCTCTTTCTTGATCTTGACTGAGCAGGAGTTGAAGGAGCGCCGGAAGCTCGACATAAAGAAAGGCAAGAATGAAAGATAAAGGAGAGAGAGGAAAAGGACAAATGCAAGCAAAAGGAGCTGGAGCAGAAAGAACTAGAACAGTTGAAGGCAGAGCGATTAGGTGCCCAAAGAAATAGAAGAAAGAAAGAGACGAAATGTTAGGTATCATTCCCAGAGAATGAATTTCTGTGCATATCATTCAGGTTAGGTAGTTCATGTACAAGAATGTTAGCCTTTGTAGATGTAGGTGTTAAGGTGGGCAATGCCCTCTAATAAAAAAACACCATCACCAAGGGGGATGATGAATTCCATGGAAATCTGAAAGTTGTGAATGGTCTTGATTCTCAACAAACACAACTGTTTTTGAAGCCATCTGCAATTACATCAAAAACTTCGGATAATGTGTCTACCTGTTTTAAGTTAGTAATATCTATCACACACAAAAAGGATCTCAGATATCTAGACTCATGAAGATTTGCACAAGTCAATAATATGCCCCTACCATCAGAAATTGCTTTAGACTATATCCGAAAGTGCTCTTTGACTGAGATAACTCAAGACAAACAAGGATGCTCTATCGCGTGGGCTTCTGCTCTGGTTGTGTTTTACTGTATCTTGAACCAGTGCAAAAGTCCCAGAGACAAAGTCCCATATAGTTTGAGGCTACTTTATTAAAATTGCGTCAAACAACCAAGACCTAAGGACCAGGTTCTGTGACACTGAATCCACAACACG
This sequence comes from Diphasiastrum complanatum, assembly GCA_029204225.1. Lineage (NCBI taxonomy): Eukaryota > Viridiplantae > Streptophyta > Lycopodiopsida > Lycopodiales > Lycopodiaceae > Diphasiastrum > Diphasiastrum complanatum. Next base: position 32,902,800 of record CM055101.1, read on the forward strand.
GCCCTTGATTTTGGTTAACATAGAACTATTTTCTTTAAGGAGCTTCTCCAGGAGGACATCATACCTAAAAATACATTACAAGCTTTCCTTGACTAATTAATCGCAACATATGCTTTCTTGAATTACTAGAAAGGCTTATGCAAGCCTCCTTTTGCAAAATTGTGATCTGCCAGAATAGAAAAGCCTATGAAAAGAAAGACAAACATTGACACATACTGATCAAGTTGTATTGAATATGATTAGATCAGACTTATGTTAGCCATCCGGTATTGCTGAAAGTGTGGAACAAAGGGCAGTTTTCCTTGCCAGCAATGCCCTCTTCACTGAGCCAGTTCGTAATGTGCTAAGCTAAGTGGTCAATAAGCTCCTCTGGTTTTCTACCAAATTCTAACAAGGTTGTGTCTTTCATAGGTATCACAAACGACACAACATTGAGAAACGTTGTCGTGCACCACTCTACATACCTTCTTAGATGCCTTTGATGTACTCCCAGCCACCGTAACTGTTGGAGAGAGGGAGAGTAACGAGAGTTGAGAAAGATGTCGTATGTTAGAAACGAAAAATTTAGCTCAGAGGAGTAAGACGAACACGAATGAGAAACGAACTCGAACAAAAATTGTTCGTGTGCAGCGAAATGAGCTATGCGACTCTCTCTGAAAGCATGACTACACCTATTAGAACGAACAGAACTTTAGTGATGGAAATCACGGTCGTTCTTGATTATGTAGCCAAACAATAATGAATGAAGCGCCAGATGAATAATTTGTCGCGAATAGCTAGACAAATTATGTGTCGCGAATGATTCGCGAAGAGCTAGACAATGCTCCACTGATCATTAGTCGCGAAACATTTGCGAAAGACAAGACTAAATGTTAGTCATCTATTACTAGAAAGAGCACCTAGAAAGATCAGACAGAATGAATAATAAGCATAGCAATATTAACACAAATCTGAACGCACAACAAAGGACTGTATCAAATTAAGTATATCAAGTATACATGTCAATAATGCGGTAGAGCACAAGAGAATAGCGGATAAAACCGCGTGCCCTACGAAGCTTATTCAAACTGTAAAGGAATGAAACCTTATTGTTGACAAATTAATGAATCAATGCACAGAGCATCTACTTTTGTCTATCTCTGATAAGCTTCTCTTCTTCGTTCTCTCTCACTCACTAACTTATTGAAAACCTCAGTTACAAAAAAACAAAATCATCGACACAACTAACCGAGAGACAAAAACAAATGTGTGAAAAGCTTAAGCAACCCATCAAGCCATTGTCCGACCAAACCAAAGGACCATCTTTCCGATAAAGCTTCCACATCCGCTAGCACATCTACATCGATGATTCCCAAAGTTCCAGAGAACTTTGTGGAACCTCCTTTTGACCTCCCCAACAAATTAAAAGATTTCACACTTGATGACATGGTCATCCAATTGCCGCAACCCCAACAGAAACCTACACAAGCTTCCCAATTCTTTGAAGGACCAGCAAAGACCATACAGCTCAATCTTAAAGATCCTGATGAGGACATGGATCGTATTGTTCATGTCGGAACCCACCTCACGCCAGGTTGTTGTAAAGCTACCTTTACAAGCTTTACTTCCGGCGCCACTGGCGCCAACATTGTCCTTGGCGCCAGCAGTGCCCCTGCTGCTCCTGGCACCACTGGCGTCGGCGCCGCTCCTGGCGCTACTGTGACCAGAATCCAGCCGGCGCCAAGTTCCTATGGTTGAAAATCTTTGATCGGTTCTAGCGAAGTCCAGAGAGCTTAGACCGATGTGCAATCACCTCACACGATCTAGGCATGATTAAAGGAAACCTGGGGATCAATAAAATCTAGAGAGAGAAAATGACTTTCTAGAGAGAGAAAATGTGCTTTACGAGCCTGGGTAGAGTACTTGGTATGAGGGGAGGTGGCGAATCCCACCAATACTATAGGGGAGTGTGGGTTGCGACTCAGGGCGAGCTCCAACCAAGTCTCAGTCTCCCTTGCTGGAATGTTGTCTTGTCGGGCGGCTGGCGTGGAGGGAAGTCACCCACATCGGGACCCCCGATCTGGCATGGCGCCAGGTTGGATCTCAATGTTGATTTCGGAACTTCAAGTTGGTTAAGTCTGATCTTTGTTGGCGAGTTGGCTGCTTGTATGTCAAGTGGGGTTGGATGGCAAGAGTTGAAGGCTGGGAAGCTAAGTCGTGGTTCCCGGCTCCCTTTGGGATGCCTGCGCTACATGTGGTATCAGAGCCGACTGGCCAGTCAGCTATGCGGATCTCACGGAAATGGCCATTGTTTGGGGTTCATCAAGACAACTGTTGTGCAAGGTGCTGCCCACAGTGTAAGCACAGGTGCGTCCACGGTCAGGGTGGTCGGCAGAACGGGGGCTTGATGAGTCAAGGTGCTGCCCTTGAGGTGTAAGCACGGTCAGTTTCCGTGGTTTGGGCCTGGCATCGTCTGCACGTAGGACAGATGAGGCAATGTGCTACCATTAGGTTGGTGTAAGCACGGTCTGTGCCTTGTGGGGTGTGGGGTGACATATTCGCGATAGCCACCGTTCGTTTAGCTATAAGAGCTATCGACCAAATTTGGTGGGGGCGTTATTGAGGCAATGTGCTGCCTAACGGTGAAAGCACGGGTGCGTCCACGGGGGTGGTATATTCAAGGATAGCTGCCGTTCGTTTAGCTATAAGGGCTATCGACCAGATTTGGTGGGGGCGTTACTGAGGCAATGTGCTGCCTAACGGTGAAAGCACGGGTGTGTCCACGATTGGGGTGGTATGTTGCCGATCGTTTAGCTATAAGGGCTATCGACTAGATTTGGCTGAGGCAATGTGCTGCCTAGTGGTGAAAGCACGGGTGCGTCCACGGGGGTGGTATATTCAAGGATAGCTGCCTCTTGTTTAGCTATAAGGGCTATCGACCAAAAAGTGGTGGGGCATGACTGAGGCAATGTGCTGCTTAATGGTGAAAGCACGGATAGTTGGAGCGGTGTCCTATGTGGGCTGATTCTGTGATCGATTTGTATGGGCGCGACCAGGCAAAGGTCCGTTGGTAGGACAATCTCAAAGGGGGACCTTGTCTTTGTTACCTGTTAGTAAACCTGCCTGAGTGTCTTGCAGGCATGTATTCGTGGTGAGTCTTGGTACTCGTGCTTTGCCTGGTTTGCATGATTGCTTGTGATACAAGGAGCTGATGGCTCGAGAAGGAACCTTTCTTTTGAAGGCTGATACCATCAAACAAAGAAGACTACAGAATCTGTGGGGCGGATTTGCAGTTCAAGTACTCGCACGTGAACGGCAACAAAACGACTCAATGTTTGCAAAGGATGGATGGCTAGCCTGTTTCTTGGGCTAGTTTCATTTGCGACAACGCCCACCAGACGCAAGCAGGAAGTCAAAAGTTGAAAAGGGCAATTTCAGGGGAGATCTTGTATGGAGCAGTTGGTCTTCATTTGGGACGGCCACCTTCGGAATTGAAACTCACTGAGCATGGGTGATATCTAGTGTCAGTTGGGTTTTTTTCCTCAAAGGGGAAAGACTAGGATCCTCTTCAGGATTGGCAACAAGTTGGATCGAGCCATAATCCTAGCAGATGGGAAGCAAAGTGTTGGAAAGGCTTTTTGTCTGAAGAACTCTACTCTAAGTCTGATCAACTGATTTTATAAGTGGAGGGGGGACTATCACACACACCTCTCTCTTAGGGCAAATTTTGAATGAAAGTTGATCAAAACGGGGGCAAATTCAAGGTGACCTAGCCATACTCACACGAGGAGATTGGCGAACTTTGGACCTAATAAGTTGACAAGTTTTTGTTGTGGAAAGGAAAGCTTGTTATAGGCTTTCTCTGGACCAGCGATGATGAGGAAACATATGAGTATGCTGGCTTATGTTACGTGTAAGGCAGCTGATCAATGAAGGAATTGTGAAAGTTGAGTCTTGCATGAGAGACTTGGTATTTCGAACGGACGCTAAGGGACAGTTCGTGTTGAGATCGGACTAGTGCAAACTCTGGGTGCATGTGTCTGATTCAAAGAGAGCTACTTGAAGCCAAGCTCGATGTACACTTCTTGTTTTGACGGTGAGGCAACTGACCAGTGATAGAATTGTGAAAGTCAAGTTTTGCGCGACGGACATGGTGCTTCAAACAAACGCGAAGAGATAGTTCGTATGCGGATCAAACTGGTGCAACCCTTTGGCTCTCCACGAGGTCAATGGTTACATTTGGGCTGATTCAAAGAGCTACTTCAAGCTAAGTGAGAGGTGCATTGTGGAGTACTCAATCTTTGCCTACCTTAAAGAGCCAAGAAGGAAAAGTATCAAGATCAGGCTGGGACAAGGAGAGAAATCAAGGTGCAGAAGTAACAAGGCACGAAGTGGACCATAAAGTGGGCAATCAAACGATAAATCCTTTGGCTGAGGGAGCCTTGATACCTGTGCGGAACTGATCAAAACTGGAGCTCATGGAGCTCAACACAAAGTGCATCAAAGACAAATCAGGAGCTCAAAGGAGTTCCAAAGTTAAAAAGTCAGAAGCGACAGGGGCGAACATTTCAGAGAAAGGCCTCTAACACCAGTTAATAAGGTTCTTGGGTTTTACGTAAGCGATATAAAATCTACGCTTTTCCCAGACAAAGAGATATTTTCAAGTTATGTAATTTTTCAGTACAAAGAGCTGAGCCTCCGACTTGTGGTGTGCCAGCTTCAGTGTTAATAAAAAGTGGCCAGTAAATTGAGTACTGTGCCAAGTAGCTTAAATGTATATTTATTTTAATTGGCAGACACCTTTACTTTAATCTGACATCTGATAAGGACATCAGATTTTATAAAGGTGGGGTGGATGTTGTAAAGCTACCTTTACAAGCTTTACTTCTGGCGCCACTGGCGCCAGCATTGTCCCCGGTGCCAGCAGCGCCCCTGCTGCTCCCGGTGCCACTGTGACCAGAATCTAGCCAGCGCCAAGTTCCTATGGCTTAAAATCTTTGATCGGTTCTAGCGAAGTCCAGAGAGCTCAAATCGATGTGCAATCACCTCACACGATCTAGGCATGATTAAAGGAAGCCTGAGGATCAATAAAATCTAGAGAGAGAAAATGACTTTCTAGATAGAGAAAATTCTAGAGAGAGAAAATGTGCTTTACCAGCCTAAGTAAAGTACTTGGTATGAGGGGAGGTGGTGAATCCCACCAATACTATAGGGGAGTGCGGGTTGCGACTCAGGGCGAGCTCCAACCAAGTCTCAGCCTCTCTTGCTGGAATGTTGTCCTGGCACTCGCCTTGGCATGCCAGCGCCCCGGAGACTAGGGTCGGTCACACACTTGAAATGTAACCTTCTCAGATTTATCAATAAAGTGGGATTTTTCTCAAATTGACTTTGATTACCTTTTGGGTTTCAGTGTTCGGTAAAAGCGCCAGTTGTAAGGCCGCTTCAAACTTTTTAATTTGGCACATAGTTGAGGGTCGTATCCCGGGACGCTAGCGGTATGCCATCGGAACCATTCGGTCTGTGGCGCCAGCGGTATGCTGTCGGGACCATTTGGTCCAGGAACTGGTTGTCTCCATATCTGTCGCGGCTTGTGGTTCTGAGTGTTCCTTGCATGAACGTGAATGGGTTAAGCTCTTGGGGAACGGGCTCTAACCTGTCGGTTGAGTTGGATGACTTGCTTGGGTGGAAGTTACCTGTTTATGGCTGTCAAGTCTGGCGTGGCGCCAGGTTGGCTTCCAGCGCTCGTGACGAAGCTTTCAGTTGGTTAAGTCTGATGTAAGTCAGACCGCTTGCTTGAAATGGATGTTACTCGTTTGTAACAAAGCTTCGAGTTGGTTAAGTTTGATGTATGTCGGGCGGCTGGCGCGGAGGAAAGTCACCCACATCGGGACCCCCGGTCTGGCATGGCGCCAGGTTGGATCTCAATGTTGATTTCGGAACTTCAAGTTGGTTAAGTTTGATCTTTGTTGGCGAGTTGGCTGCTTGTATGTCAAGTGGGTTTGGATGGCAAGAGTTGAAGGCTGGGAAGCAGTCGTGGTTCCCGGCTCCCTTTGGGATGCCTGCACTACATAGGTTAACTTTTTTATCTGAAGACCTTACTACGCAAATACAGGGATGTATTTGCCTAGAACTATACTGAAATGAAGGGGGTACCACCTGAAATAGCGGTCCATACTATTCTATTAGAGGAGAATGAATCAGGTGGGGCTAAATACTTCACAAAAATAGATCTTAGAACCGGATATCATCATATTAGGATTCATTTGAATGATGTGCAAAAGACTACTTTTGAACAAGATTCGCTCATTATGAATTCCTTGTGCTTCTTTTTGGGTTGTCAAAGGCACCTACTACATTTCAACAGATGATGAACAATATTTTTCGTCCATATCTGGGTCAATGTGTAGTTGTATTCTTAGATGATATTCTCATCTATAGTAGAACACTTAAGAAGCATTTGAATCATCTTAAGACTGTTTTGAAAATTCTCCGAAGAGAGAAATTATATGCAAAAGAATCTAAGTGTGAGTTATTTGAGCATGAGTTAGTGTAACTCGGTCATAAGATCACTCCGGATGGATTTAAGATAGATGAGAGCAAGGTCAAGACAGTGGCCAATATCAAAGACGGTTATAGAAGTTAAATTTTTATCAGTTTTATAGTTTTCTTCTGAAGATTATGCAAAGGTAGCAGCACCTTTAAATAGTTTGACAAAAGGCAGAGTTAATAAGAAAAAGAAAGAGGTCAACCTAGTCCACCTATTGAATGGAATGAAAAACTGAATCACGGTTTTGAGAAACTCAAACAAATGGTTGCTTCAGCTCCTATTTTACAGATCGCGAATCTAGATTTACCTTACATTGTACAAACTAATGCAAGCGATTTGGCTGTAGGAGCAGTTCTTGTACAAAATGATAGGCTGATAGTGTTTGAGAGCAAGAAACTTACCGGACCTTAGATCACTCCAAACAAACACACAATCTGATCTCACTAGATTGGTGAGCAATCTCAAGCTGGAGTATAAACAGGCATCTGAACCAACTCAAGTGTAGTCCCTTGATCTCATTCACAAAAAGCTATTGAAGCAATGTAGGTTCGCAAGCCCGCACAATTGCGAAGTTCATCAACAACAATGATTGTAGTGTTTATCGCACTTCTATGATGGCTTCACCATGTCGATGGAATGTCTCTGATGAGACCTTAACATTAATTGTCATTAAGGCATGCAACAAGAATTGTTGTAAGCAATAAAATATGACAAAGACAATAATCATTGAACAAGCTATACTGAAAGACACATTAGTTTATCTTACAACCAAAACACAAAAGGTACATCTATGAATTTATACTCCCTATTTATATCCTACTACCTATTAGAAGACGTTTCACGGCATTAGCACTGACACATAAGCAAAAAAAACTTTAACCCATAATGTGTCTTTCTTCTAACATCTGCCGATAGTTTGACATGGGTGTGACATCTAACAGTTAACGGCCTAATGGCTGAATTGCTTCTAACAATCTCTCCCACTGTAAAGACCACTAGAGTGAAAAAAACAATTTGTTTCGAGCCACAAAGCTTTGCTAGCTTTAGAGCTCAAGTCCGCAGAAATGCAAGGACCGGATGCGAAGACCAAAGCTTTGAGGACTGACGACCCGAAGATGACAGTCAAATGTTCGTTGATTGGAGGATATCCGAACACGAAGGAAAAATGTTTTTGGACCCAGAAAAGCTCAATGGCGAGGATGAAAGATGAAGAAGACACGAAGATTGAAAGGCAAGGGATCTTCATGCTTCAAAGTACAAAAGAGATCGGGAAAGTACAAGGAGGACATCACCCTCATTGGACAATCTGGATACTGTTAGGACGTGCTTAATCAGCCGTTCTTGTAATCTCAGATCAAATTAAACCTTCTTCTCTCTATCTATATAAATAGATCAAACATGAGAGAACAGGTTGAACATCAATTTGGTTGAATGCCAATGTGAGCTAAGCACAATGTTGCTAGCCGATGTCCAGAAGTCCGCTAGTAAGCGAGATGACTATATATAGTTTGTGAGAGAGATAGTGCCTCTCATGTCGATGCACTGTGTGGGTTTGTCACAACAATGCTCAAGAAATTCATTGATAATGCAATAGATGTTATGTAGATGATTTTCTTATCTTGAATGCTTTAATTTTCGATTGTTATTTGTTCATAATCAGTTGTTTACTATTCATTCCGCATGTTGGTTTTATTTTGTTAAATGCAAAGACAAATTGCAACATAGGTCAGTAGTGTCTTTCCATGCCTTGGAAGATTGTAGATCTGTTCTAGCAAGTAGTAGACCGGCAAACAACATCTAACTCACATCCAAGAAATTTCTCAATAGTGGTATTAGAGCGTTTGTCACTCTTGATATCGAGTTTCTCAATAGTGGGCCTCAGGCTCATATCCGAGAGCTGATATAGCTTAAGAGCTATCATATCCAGGAGACAAGCATTCAAAACAAGAAACTAGAAAATAGACCCAAGAACAGTTCACAACAATGGCATCCATAAGCAGCATGCAATCAAAGATCTGCACAATTCTCGACTCATCAGGGTCCAACTTCCTAGCATGGAAGGTGAAGACCTGTCTCATACTAAAGGGAGAAGGGCTATTTCCCTAGGTAGATGGCATCGAAGAGATGCCTACAACCACTGGCAAAGAGCTACGAGAATGGAGAGAAAAGAACGACAATGCAGTAGCCATGTTGTCATCATGCATTGAAGATAGTCTAACGCTTGACCTAGCGAGTACACTCTCCAATGCAAGAGAGATGTGGGATACATATCTTGCCAAATTTCAGACGAAATCACGCAGTCAGATCATGCATCTTGAAGATCAGTTGGCAAATTAGCAATGGGATGGCAGAGACCTCACCTCTTTTATCAGAAAGATGAAGGATATGTTCCTTTTGTTACACAATGCCGGAATAAAGAATGCAGTATCAGCAGAGAAGCAGCTCACTTACTTGTTACGAGCTTTACCAAGATCTTTCCAAACAACCCGAATGTTGCTAGCAAAGGATCCACCTATGACACTCGAAAAGGCAATGATCGAGATTCGAGAAGAAGTCGAAGCTCGTGAGCACCTTGATCACAAGGGCACTTTTGACCAAGCTCTCTACATCAACAAAGAGAAGCCAAAGAAGCAGTTCAAGCCTAAGAGAGAGTCAAATCGAAAGCATGATCAAGACTAGTAAACAGATGGAGCTAGAAAAGGCAGATGGAAGAACCAAAAAAAAGCCGAGATAGCAGAATGGCAACAAGAAGGTATGCATGAGATGCAAACGCAAAGGACATACTGTGGATTCGTATTGGATGATTTCAAAAATCAAGTGTATCCATTGCCACAAGAAGGGTCATGCAGCCATGGTCTACTACCAAAACGCAATGAACAAGCATCCTCAAGGGAAACGGGAGAACAATAATAGTTCATCCTACGTTGAAGAGCTAGAAAGCTCAAAGATGGGCGAAGAAAGGTCGAACAACGGAAATTTCACAGCCTATTTGTGTATAGACGTGTGTACAGCATCGACATCTGACACACAGCAGGTAATCCTTGATTCAGGAGCTGCCTCACACTTTGTTATATCAAGATGGATAATGTCTTACTTTTGGAGTGTAGATCTATCAAGATTTATAGTTCTTGGAGATGGATTGAAACATCAGGTGAATGGTATTTGTTTGTTGTGGCTCAACACAAATGGCAGAGACCGACGACTAGAAGATATTCTTTTCGTACCTACACTGCAACAAGACCTGCTATCAGTCACAAGAATAGCAGATGTTGGGATGCGTGTGATCTTTTCAAACAAAACATGCAATGTCGTTGATGTCAGCACCAGTATGTTGATCACACAAGGTATACGAAAGGGCAACCTATATCATTTGAGGGTACGCCTATCGACAGATCAAGCACACCAAGCTCACAAATCTGCAGATGTTCTATGGCACGAGAGATTATGCCACGATGGACTCAATGGCATTGTATCAAGCAAGCCAGCATGGAGCTATCACAGGGGTAAGCATCAGGAATTCAACCAACTCAATAACCTGTGATGCATACATGAAAGGGAAGATGTCTCGAACTCCTTTCACCAGAGACTCCTGTAGAATAGCAAAGATTCTAGAGTTGGTATATTCAGACAATTGTGGACCTTTCGATGTGATCTCAGTAGGAGGCTCGAAGTACTACATCACCTTTATTGACAATTACAACAAATTTGCTAAAGTCTATTTCATACACAACAAATCAGATGCACTCGACAAATTTGTAGAATATGTGAACTGGGCCGAAAGATACATAGGAAGTAGAGTGAAACAAATCAGGACTGATTGTGGTGGAGCAACTTTACTGACTTCTGCAATGATCAAGGAATCCTTCACAAAAGGACTGCATCCTACACACCACAACACAATGGTATGGCTAAGAGAAAGAATAGGACACTCATGGAAGCCGCAAGGTGCATGATGGCCTACTCGAAAGCACCAAGAGTGCTATGGGCTGAAGCAGTAGCTACAGCTGCCTACATCCAGAACATGATAGGCAAATCAAGTGTTCCTCACACGGCACCACACAAACTATGGTTGGGGTAGAAAGCCCAATCTGACACATGTTCAAATTTTTGGCTGTGCAACTTATGTACTTATCTCTGATAAGATTCAAAAGAAGCTTGATGATAAAGTTGAACTAGGATATCTCATCGGGTATGACAGTCATTTGTCATACTACAGGATCTACATGCTAGAAATGAATCTAGTGAGACGTCAAGTTCGACAAGACCAGGACAATAGCCGACAGTGATTCTACCAGCTATGAAGTCCTAGGAAAGTAGTACTACCACCTGCCAACCATGACAGAGGGAGCAAAACCCAAACACTCATACAAAGATATTCAAACTCCACGTTAGCTGAGCGACAAGTCAGATGAAGAAAGGACCACAAGCTTGCCTACAACTACAACTCCTATAAACCGAGATGGTTCCTGTTGATTTCACACGTGTGGAGTGTCCACCACATGTGATTGTGATCTCCTAAGGTGTGTGGATGTACAAAGATCAAGACTAGATTGAGATTCAAGATCTATCTTCAATTCAATGGCAAAAACACACTAGAGAGAGAAAACTACCAATAGCTCTTGGGTAGAGAGAGAATGCTAGAAAACACTTAGTCTCCAAAATCCTCACAATTTCCAAATCGATTAGATCAACATGAGAAGCACAATGATACTATAGATCCACGAGCTAACACAATGCTCAGACATGATTGGACCTCATATTTACAACCTCTTAGTCCTATTGGACCATTGATGCATCCATCTCTCCATTCTATTGGACCATTCTCAAACATATCTCAAATCCTATTGGACCAATGGTACTTCCACCTCTTAATTCTATTGGACCTCTTGAACTTTGACTTGTCACACATCAAACTAACTAAAGACACTTGTCAAGAACCTGTTTAGCTTGAGTTTTCCACTTGTGCTTTTGGCCTAATAATGGCAAAACAAGTGTACTTCACTAATTGACCTCTAAAATTTTTAATTTATTTTGCAATTCTCCATGTGTTGGAACATCCTCCACACATGTGAGATTCACTCACAATCTTCTAACATAAGAATACCAAGCTAGTTTTTTGCCAATTTCTCACACTCCTCCTCACAAAATAGCTTGGAAAGGTATCAGATCACTTGAGAAGTTTGTAAAGCTTTGGTATGCATAAGAAATGAAGATCAGCCAACGGATCCATCATAGCAGCACCCTCACCATATCCGTGATAAGATCTCTTTGGTAGAGATCTCTTGCCAATACATTTGAAGAGTACTCCACCAATATGCCACTATGATCATGGGCTTCCTCCATGCTTGATGGTCTATGATTTGAAAGCTCCGCATGCATGATGGCTGCACCATAAATAGAGAAATCTGAGGCTTCCAAGCCTCATAAGGATCATAGAGATCAAGATCATAAGATGTGAAAAAATGATGATCATCAAGATTATGCTTTCTAGCTTGACTAGTCCTATACAATGAACTATATCCATGATGGATCTAATCTTGATATCAAATACTATCTTGATCTTTGTTAGGCTAATTACTCTCTCAAGGATGTAAGTGTCCACTTTGGATGCTTCACTTAATCTCAAGAGGAGTTCACAATTTGCCTCAAAATATGTGAAAACATAATGTTCAAAAACATGAGTAACAAGCTCAATCTTGTTCTTACTAAAACCAAGAGCATACTTTTGATAATACAATATATTGCTTTCAAAATGTATTGGAAACATATTTGAGTCAATAATGACAAGAAACATGTCCATATTATAAGCATCATACAAAACTAGTATAGCCTTTCTTGATGTCCTATGATCTAGCTTCTTCCTAAGCTGCCTAGGAATGTGAACAAAGCATATACAACCAAAGATTTTTAAATGGCTGACACTAGGCTTGTGTCCGTTCCAAACTTCATGAGGAGTCTTGTTGTTGACGACTTTGGTGCTGGATTTGTTCTGCACGTAACAGGCTGTGGCAGTAGCTTCTGCCCAGAACTTTGCAAGTAGGTAAGTTTGATGTACCATGGATCTGGCTGGGTTGAGAAGAGTTCGATTCTTCCTTTCTGCAATCCCCTTATGTTGAGGTGAATAGGAAGTGGTAAACTGTCTTATAATACCATGTTCAGCCATGTAGTCGGACATCTCGTTAGAGATGTATTCGCCGCCACCATCAGTTTGGAGTGCCTTAACTTTCCTAGATGTTTGTGTCTCAGCCATGGCCTTGAATCTCTTGAAGCGATCAAGGGCTTCAGATTTGAGCTTAATGAACATGGCTGTAGACCATCTAGAGTAATCATCTATGAAAGTGATAAAATAGATTGCATCTCCTAATGACGGAGTTGGTATTGGACCACAAAGATCACTATGTACAAGATCTAATACATGTTTTGTTTTGATGGAGTGTGATTTTGGAAACTTGCTTCTAGAGTGCTTCCCATAGATGCATGATTCACAAAAGAAAGATTTCCTATCTAATGAAGACGAGAAATTCAAACCATCAACTAAATTATTACAATGCATATAAGAAAGTGATCTTGTATTCACGTGTCCAAATCGACTATGCTACAGAACAACACTATCATTTACATTTTCACTAGAGATACTAGCTAATGCAATTGAATTAGAGAGTGCATATAGATTTTTGACTCTAGTGCATGTAGTCAGAGTAGTATCTTCCTCGAGTATTGTAAACTTGCTCAGATGAGAAAGTAACAGTGTAGTCCTCATCAGTTATCTTAGAGATTGATAACAGGTTCTTTGACAACTGAGAAACATGAAGGACGTTAGGAACACAAATGGATAGATCATTGTTGAAGTTGATTTTCATTGCTCCTTTGCCTTCCACGCGTATGGTGCTAGAATCTCCGAGGTAGATAAATTGGTCTCTGTTGTAAGCTGTGTACCGTAAACCATTCCTTGCGAAAGGTCATGTGTTGGGTAGCGCCGTTGTCTAGGTACCAACTATCACAGTCTTCGTTGTTGTTGTAAGCCATTAACAAATGTGTATCTGACTCCTTGAATTCCGCCATGTTGGAGGAGTCTGACTGTTGTTGCTGTTGTTGCTTCTTTGTCTTATTGTAGATTCTGATGCGAAACTCCTTGATGTCGTGATTAGCTCTTTTGCAATATCTGCAGAAAAGCTTCTTGCGCGATCCACCATGCTTACCTTGAGTGTAAGGCTTCAGCTGTTGCTACTGCACTTGATTCTTGCCTTTGGAATAGTCTTTCTTCTTGGTATATAGGGCCATGAATTTGTCTTTGATGGACAGGCTACTAGTCTTTCTCCGTATTTCTTCTTGAAGAAGATGACTAATCACCTTTTGAAGAGTGTGGTCGGGTTGTGTGGAGATCATCACCACAAAGTGCTCATAGGACTTTCGAAGAGAAGAAAACAAGTTCATAACGACATCATCATCTTGAATAGAACATCCTATAGCTGATAACTAATCTAACAGCGACTTGAAGTTGTTGATGTGAGAAGTGATGGCAGTAGAATCAGACATGCTAAGAGTAAAAAATTTCCTTCTAAGATGTAATCTCATGGTTACATCGTGAGTCTCATAAAGACTTGATAACAAATCTCGTGCTTCCTTAGAGGTTTTACACGTGGTAACGTGAGATATTTGGGAGCTGGCTAGATTGAGTGTGATACATGCTAGGGCCTTCTGATCTTTGATCCTCCAGGCCTTTGCATGATCACCATCTTCTGGTTTCAAGTCTGAACCTTCTAATAAATCCCAAAGATCTCTATCTATCAACATCATTCTAAGTATTAACTTTCAAATGTAGAAGTTAGAACCATTGAACTTGTCAATGCCTCTAGCTTCACTAAGTGATGAAGATGAAGAGCTACCTATATGAGACATGATAACAATATACAAATAGAACAAACTTAATCTCTCAGTTTATTTGAGCTATGCTCTGATACCAATCTGATGGGGGCAAGGGAGATAGAAGAACGTGAACGGAGAAGAGAGCAGGAATATTGCGGAACAACTCTCCCGTTCTAATCAGTTGCTAAATGCAAAAATAGTCTAATAGATAGCTAATGTTGAATGTAATCACAGCTTCAAGCGTTCCAATTGCCCAACATGATCTTAAAAATTAATTCATACTCTGAAATAAGAGTACAGTCCATTGAAGAGATAAGAGGTGGTTTGTATGTGGTACTATTGAAATCAGATTTAAAGTGAACTATAGTTCTGAAATAAATGGAAGAGCAGTATGATAACGCGAGTTCCTCAGGCGTCAAAGACAGTCTGATAAAAAACTGAGGAGTCGTAGACATTCGTGTTCTGATCAGAGTGAGTAAACAAGCGCGATCAAATAGCAATGAAAGTGCATTCAATCACAACAAGCATTCATCTACGTTGTACATAGATAAAAGCAAGCTGCTGCTATATTACACTGAAGCACAATACAAAATAGCAATTACAGCAAAAAATGACGGCGTAATTGGGATGTTCAAATAATGTGTCTCATATGGATGGAGCAACTACTAATCTATGCTCGGACGATCTATTTATAGATTTCATCCGTGTATTAATTACATTCAATGCTTGTCACCTAATTAGAAAAGCCACTGTACTTGGAAGTATATGGCTTTTGTGACAACTATACATAGCGTATACGGTCAATAATTTAGCATCGTTGACGCGGATGAGGACATCGCTGATTCTATCACTTCGCATTTTACGTGAAGTGGTTTTCTCTCACTTCGCAAATTTTGAGAAGTGACTGGGAACGTTCCTCGTTCAAAATAGACAACCTTCGACATTTTCTCTCTCTTCGAGATTTTGCAAAAAAGCTAAAGGTGCCCTTAAAATGGCGAAGGTGCTCTTGAAACAGTTTAACTTATGAAAATAGATGACCTTCGAGAATTTTCTCTCTCTTCACATTTTTCGAAAAAATGTGAAAAAGCTGAAGGTGTTAAAAACAATTAAACTTTTGAACTGCACAAGTTAAACTTTTGAACTATGCAAGTGTCGCATTTCGGGGAAATGCGAAAAAGCCAAAGCTGTTGAAAACGCAGTTCATTTCTACAGACTGTCGCGACACTTAGAGTATTTTTGCAGACTGTCGTGAAAGTAATGTATTTATGCAGACTTGTTCTAAATGCTAATTTCGTGGAAGTCCTTGAAGATGGCCAAGTCTTCAATGACTTCAAACTATTGAACTTAATATCCGAACTTGAAATTATGATAGGATTTCTTGTAGGTCTTCTAAAATTCATTAGACTCTTTTGATCATCGTACCGCCTTTTGATCTTTTCTATGGAGTTCTCAGGCAGCTTCCTTGAGGGTCTTGCCAAATAGTCATCCAATGTTGTGGCACTCTTTGTATCAGGAATCCTTGGTGTTGAACCCTCTGACCTTGATCCAGCGAAGATGTCTCTCTTTCCCTTTGGAGGGGATGAAAAAAGTCCCATAGAAGGCTGCACAGTCTCATCAAGTGGATTTTGATCAGAAAAATTAAAGTCATGTGGTGATGGAGGTGAAAACAGTTTACGAGTAGGGGGTAGTGGGTTAGTTATGAGGTTATACTGAGCTATTGGTGAAATGAACTGTTTTAGAAAGTCCTCATTAAACTTAAGAGATGATGTGGTGGGTATGGTGTTAGAAGTGGATGTGGAGGTGGTCAAATGAGTAATGGAAAAAATGATAGTTGATAAGGTGAAAATGGATCAAAAAAATAAGAAGGTGAGTGGGACAACTGAGTGTATGTGGAGGAGTCCAAGACGGGTTTGTGGAGAGAGCCAGCTGTGGAACCTTGATATGGTATGCCAGAACCAAGACCTCATTGGTTGATGGATTGGATTTTCTTAGGAGCTCCGATATCATCGTTGTGGTCATCTTTTTTCTGCACTGATACACTTGTGTCAAGACTACAGGGCGTATCATAAATGAGGTCCATCTACTGTTTAGACTAAAGGAGTTCCTCTTGGATCTTGTCAATGCTTTCTTTGAGTGCTGACAGCTTCTTGTTGTTTTCTTCTTCTGAGATTTTATGGTTCCTCTTTAGGGCTTCGTGCTTTTGAATCAAGGAGACATACTTCTCCATTTTTACTACTGCTCCTGAAGATGGAACTGATACATTGATATCTACTGGCCTGATTGGTTGCTTTTGCTTTTCACTGTCGTCATCATGTCAGTTAGTTTCTTATTTTCCTGAGTCAAGAGATCCAACCGGCACTCGAACTAGTCATGCACCTCTTGGAGAGACTAGAGCTGATTTGAAAACTAGTTATGCTCTTCTAATCTCTTGGCCTTTTCATTCTGTAATTCTTTCAAAGTTGTCAGCAATTCCGCGTCTCTTAACTGCAGGCCTTGCTTTTCCATTTTGAGCTCGTTTGTCTATTGTGCTAGCTGGTCTACCAATCAACGAAGGTGGTATGAGATCTCTGCATGCCATTTCAAGGACTCCTTGGCTTTCTCTGACAAGTTGTTTCTGCTGTGCCTTTGTGAGTGGGATCAGCTGCAAGTGTGTGTACTATTCATGTAGTTGCAGACAACTCCCCTTCTCTCTCCCCTGAAAATGTTGCCTGTGGGTTGGATGGCCACCACAGAATCGATAGTTGGCTGAAAACAAGGGGGTGATATAATAATTTGAAGTGGTCCTAATGGGGACTAAGATCTGGAGCATTGAACAGGTGATTGCATTGGTGGCTGTTGGGTGTCCATGATCTGGAGCTGAGGTGAGGTTCTTCGTTGTCTGGTGCGTCTCATCTGAAGGCTGCCTTCCTCTTCATCTTCATTGTCTTCACTACTAGATGGAACATCTTCGTACCCCGCCATCTTCGTCTTTTGTTTCCTTGGAGTCAGCTTCTTGGTCTTAGATGGTGGCAGGCTATCGGACTCCATCTTTGATTCAGGAGTCGGTTTGCTGGCGATCATTGATCCTTTTGTTTCTTCAGTGGTGGGTAGTATCAACAAGTTGAGAGGTTGGTGGTGATGACCGATCATGTCGCTTCTTTTGCGACGTTCATGAAGCATAATAGCTTATTGAGAAGGTGTAGCTGAAGTTGTGGATGATGTATAGCCTCGGCTAGCAGCAGCATCTCTTGGAGCTAATGCAAGCTTCAAGTCAATCAAGGACTGACTTCGAGCGAGATCAAAGAAGATGTAGCCCAATGATGTGACTGGGGCCATTCGGTTCCTTGTCATTGACTCGTCGATAAGCGGTGAAAATTGGCCATAAACAGTCTGTTGTCTGCATAAATGATCCAAATTTTCAAAGTAAAATAACAGGTGACATTGTCTCAAAAAAGCGACAGTGTCAGAATTTTGCGAAAAACCCGATAGTGTCCTTAAATCTGATTTAGGGTTGTCCCACACTCTGTCAAAGTCATTTCCTTAACATTTGAGTCACTCTAGAAAAAACAAAAAATGTGACTCTGCATATTTGCACGAGATTCCCGACAGGCAAAAAATACGAAAAAGACGACACAACATTTTTCAACGAGATTCCTGGCAGGCAAAAAATGTGACATCGTTGTCAAACTCCATGTATTTCTGTAGACTATGTAAAAACACTTGTAAATCTGCAGACTACTATACAAAAAAATCTGTAGAACTGGATAAACAATAGATGAAGATTAAAATTGATTAGTCGATTAGTAAGAAGGAGAATAATCTAACACTCTTCTTTAATCTGAATCCTTGAATGCCTTGACCTTCAAACTTAGTTCTACACAGAATCTTCTGTGTGTATCCAAACTTAATGCTTTGGTAAAAACATCTACTATCATATCTTGCGTTCTACAGTACTGCAATCTAACCTTTGTCATAAAATCGCGTGGGGGCATGAGCGGCAGTGGAAGCTCAAGGATTGAGCGTGGCGTGTAGGAATGGAAACACAACAGTTAGCAACAAAATTATTCAAGTAGAAGAATTCATACATAATGCACAAATGAATGACGCAGTAGTGAGACAAAAATTGCACTCTGATAAATATCAACAGTGAGTACAATAGCTTGAAGTAATAACTTCAGCTTGTTGAGCGTGATAACGCTGGCTACAGAAAACTCTGATTGAAAGAGAGCTTATATTAACTCAATCAACTTAAAATTCAAAATTAACACTTACATAGCTTGAATCAGCTAATATATAGATTTACAAGTGTCGAGGAGCAAAATATCTTACAAGCCTTTGATGCTATTTACACCAGTCTTTGCACATGTACAAAGTTGGTAACCGCCAACCGCCTTTGGGATATTTAATTGTCCAGTTGTTTTAGGATTGCTGATAAGTTGGCGACGTCGGTCATCCAATGTAACAAAACGTAAAAACCCAAAAAACCCGAAGGTGCCCTTAGACTGAAGGTATGCAACTCTTGAAGGTGCCCTTAAACTAAAGGTATGTAAATCCCTAAGGCGTCCTTAGATTCAAGGCAGCGAAAAAGGTGAAAAAAGACAAAAAAACTGAATAGTGCCTTACACTGGAGGCAGAGTAGAAGGCGAAGGTGCCTTCTACTAAAGGCAGTGAAGAAGGCAAAGGTGCCTTAGATTTAAAGACAGCGAAAAAGACAAAAAAGAAGAAGGTGCCTAAAGAATGATTTCTAAGGCATTCTGGCCACTTGGTCAGTGTGTCGCATTTTTCGCTAGTGAGAAAAAGACGAAGGAGGCGGAAAAAAGCAAAGGTATCTTAAGAATGGTTTCTAAGGCATTCTAGCCACTTGGCCAGTGTGTTGCATTTTTTTGCTAAGGAGCGAAATGGGCGAAGGTGCCTAAAAAATTGTTTTAAGGTAAAAAGGAACAATAAATGTGACGGTCCGAAAATATGAAGTTGGCCTTCAGTTTTTCAAGATGCTCATTACTTGAACGATTTTTTTTTTTTTTTTGTGTAAGGCTGAGCATAAAAATCTAACACTCCCCCTTAATGTGGATCCTGAAATACTTTGAACTTCAGATTTAACATATCGTTAATCTGAAATGTAGCTCCTTTGATAGAGCTTTTGTGAAGTAATCTACTGCCATGTAGTTTGTTTTGCAGAAGATCAATTCTACTTCCTTATTGTGCACTTTTTCTTAAGGTAATGATACCTGATTTCTATATGTTTGCTTCGAGAGTAAAATCTCGAATTGAGAGAAAGCGCTATTGTACTTTGATTGTCACAATAGATTGTTGTAGGCGTGTTTGTGTAAGATTGAGGTTTGCAAGTAGTTGTCTGAGCTAGATCATCTCTTTGGTTGTATTTGTGGCAACTATGTATTCGAGTTCCGTTGATGATAATGCAACAGAGGTCTGCTTCCGGCTGTTCCATGAGATTGGGCCTTGGTTGTATAAAAATACAAATCCAGAAGTTGATTTTCTGGTGTTGACATCTCCTACCCAATCCGCATCTGTGTAGGCTTCAAGGATGTTGGTAGTTTGGCTGCCTCCGTAGCAGATGCTGAGAGTTGTCGTTGTTTGGATGTACTTCATGACCTTTGTTAGCGCTTTCCAATGAGCGACACTTGGATTTGACAAGAGCTGGCTGAGTGTACTGACCAAATATGCAAGATCTGGTCGCGTGCAGATCATTGCGTACATCAGTGAGCCAATGATGGATTTAAACGGTTAGCGCTTCATCTTCTCCTTTTCTGCCTCAGTTTGAGAAGACCGTTCCTTTGATAACTTTAGTCCAGGGTCGAGTGGAAAGAGATTGGATTTGCAGTTGGCCATTTTATAATTTTCCAACACGTTGTTGAGATATCGTTGTTGATTGATAAAGATCGGTCTGCTGGGTCGATCTCGTTGAATTTGGATACCTGGGCCAGCATGCATTTTGTATCCTTCATTATTGAATAAGGGTGTATCATCTACGTAGAGAGTGATGATGATGAAGTAATCTGATACAAACTTGAAATAGACATTTGAGTCTGCTAAGTTTAGAATGAAACCATTCTCTATCAGAAATGCGTTGATCTTCTGGAACCAAGCTCTGGGTGACTGTTTCAGCCCGTAGAGCACCTTGTGGATTTTGCATACTAGGTGATGTCGCTTGCCATTGAGTTCGTATCCCTATGGCTGCATCATGTAGATTTCCTCTTTGATGGTTCCATTGAGAAAAGCGGTCTGGACATCCATCTGGTGGACTTCAAGATTTGCTGCAGCTGCAAAGGAGAGGAGTAGACGAATCAAAGCATGTTTAACGACTGGGCTGAAGGTTTTTGAATAATCCAAATCTAGAATCTGGGAAAAGCCTTTGGCAACTAGCCTAGCCTTGTAACGATTTAGCCTCCCTTCGGCATCGTATTTTGTCTTGAATATCCATTTGCATGGAATTGGTTTCTAGTCCTTTGGCAGCTCAGTAAGTGTCCATGTTTGATTCTCCATAAGATAATTGAATTCGGTGTTCATCGTTGCTTTCCACTGGTCAGCATCAGGAGTAGACATCGCCTCAACAACTATGTTTGGTTCCTACACAAAGTAGCAGGCTGGATTATCCATAAATCTGGATGGAGGATGTCTGGACCTGTTCGACCTTCTGGGTTGAACTTCGGTCCTATGATGTGGGTTGACTCGTTCAGGTTCTGACTCATCATCTGAGTTAGCATTGAGATTCTACGGTAGACTCTCTAGATTGGAATTGACTGGTTGTTCGATCCGTGAGTCGGAATTATCAGCAGCTTTTCCTTTGTGGTCAATGATAATCTTCCACGAAAATGACATCTCTAGTGTGAATTCCTTCTCGATATCCAAATTGTAGAGCTTGTATGCCTTGTGATTTGGGTAATAGCCGATGAAAATCGCTTTCCTGCTCTTGTCATCTAGCTTTCTTCTTGGATCCTCAGGGATTTGAGCGAAAGCAATGCATCCAAAAACTCGAATATGTTTGAGTGATGGTTTTGATCTTGTCCACACCTCATAAGGTGTCTTGCCATTCAAGGCTTTGGTAATGGATTGATTCTACAAATAGGCAGCCATAGTAACAGCTTCCGTCCAGAATCTCTTTGGAAGAGAGGCATGGGCCATCATGCTCTTGGCACTCTCGATGAGTGTCCCATTCTTCCGCTCAGCTACACCATTGGATTGAGGTGAATAGCTGGTTATGTATTGTTGAAGTATCCCGTTGGCCTTGCAGAAATCCTTGAATTTTTGTGGAGATATACTCTCCCCCTCCATTTGTGCATAGAGCCTTGATCTTCCTTTGGGTCTGGTTTTCTGCAGACGCCTTGATTTGCATGAAGAACTTGAATGCTTTGGATTTGTTCTTCAGATAGTAGGTTGCCGTCCTTCAAGAGAAGTTGTCGATGAAGGTTAGGAAATAGAGAGCTCCCCCTGTGAAAGCAGTTTGCATCGGGCCACAAATGTTGTTGTGTACAAGGCCGAGCAAGCCTTTGGATGTGTGAACTGAGTTTAAACTGAAAGGACTTCTAGCATTCTTGTTGATAATACAACATTCGCATGGAGAAGCTGATTTGGTCTTGTACTAGACTCTGAGCTGACATTGGCTGAATACTGTTGAAGTTAAGATGGCCAAGTCTGAAATGCCACAACATATCAGTTGATTTAGAAGTGGCTATGTGAAGAGCTCGAATGTTAGAAGAATAACAATGGTTGAGTTTGTACAAATAGTCGCTTCTCCTTCCGTAGGCTAGAACCTTCTGAGATTTGTCAAGAATTGTGTAGCCTGCTATATCGAATTCGACCCTCCGACCTGGATCGGTGATTCTACTAACTGAGAGCAAATTCTTGGTCAGATTTGGTACATGGAGAACGTTGGACAACAACTTGACTTCACCCTTTTTGAATTCAACTCTGACTATTCCTTCACCTTCAATTGAATGCGATGAGTTGTCTCCAAGTTGCACAACTCAAGAGTGGGTGAATGACTTGTAGTCTTTGAACCAGTCGCGATGGTGAGTCATGTGTTGAGTTGCTCCGAAGTCTAGATACCAGGAATTGATATCTTGTTGTTCTCCGACTTTGTTCATGAAAGCTGCTTCATCTTCTTCTTCTTGTTGTTGATTTGAGTGACTGGCTGTAGCACTATGTGCTTGTTGTTGGGACTGCTTCTTCTTTTCGTTGTTGTACTTCAAAGTTTGGCAGTCCTTGATTTCATGGCCAATCCTCGTACAATATCTACAGAAAAGTCTCTACACTGGTTGGAATGATGAAGAGTTTGAATTTGATCTTGAACCAAAATTTGGTCCAGACTGCATGTTGCTCTTCTTGTTAGTAGAGCCTGACTTTGTAGACTTCTTGGATCCAAACTTCTGATTTTTTGAGTACAGAGCTTGAGGATCCGATTTGAGTCTGAGGAGGATGCTGATCTTCTGATCTCCTCTTGTAGGAGCAGCAAAATTACTCTTGATAGAGTGAGGTGCTCCTAGGTAGAAATTGCCATTACCCAATTTTCGTAGGCTTCAGGTAGACTCGATAATAGAGTCATGAGTGCATCAAAATATTTTATGACTGAGCCTATTACAGTCATCTGCTCCATAGGATTTTTGAAAGTGTTGAGATGGCTCAAAACACTATCTGCGTCAGACATTCTGAGGGTGAAGAATTTCTTCCTCAGATGAAGCTTGGAAGTAACGTCTCTAATGTCGTAGAGAGTTGCCAGGATGTCCCATGCATCCTTAGCTGTCTAAGCAGCACATATGTGGCTGATCTGAGTGTCCTTGATGTTGAGGGTGATCATGGCAAATGCTTTGCCATCTCTCAGTCTCCACTTGGTGATGACAACTGCATCACCTTCGAGTTTGAGCTCTGTGCCATCAACTATATCCCACAATTCTTTGGCTAGAAGTATAACCTTCATCTTCAATTTCCAGAGATGGTAGTTATCTCCATCGAGTTTGTCAATGAGAGATGAACTAGATGATGGATCCATTCTGATTGAACGAGTTTGTTGGTAGAAATAACGACTGTTGGAATATTGTTGGCTGCACGTTTGCTAGAAGGATGTCTTGGTATAAACAAGACTGATAATCCATAGTAGAAATGCAGATTACTTAAAATGCCTACTCTGATACCATGTCGTAAAATTGTGTGTGGGCGTGAGTGACAGTAGAAGCTTGAGGATTCAACATGGCATGTAGGAACGGAAACGCAATAGTTAGCAGTAGAATTATTCAAGTAGAAGAATTCATACAGAATGTGCAAATGAACGACGCAGTAGCTGAGACAAAAATTGCACTACGATAAATATCAACAGTGAGTACAATAGCTTGAAGTAATAACTTCAGCTTGCTGAGCATGATAACACTGGCTACAGAAAACTCTGATTGAAAGAGAGTTTTTATTAACTCAATTAGCTCAAAATTCAAAATTAATACTTACATGACTTGAATCAGTTAATATATAGATTTACAAGTGTCGAGGAACAAAATATCTTACAAGCCTTTAATTCTATTTATGCCAGTCTTTGCATATGTACAAAGTTGGTAACCGCCTACTGCCTTTGGAATATTTGGTTGTCCAGCTGTTTTAGGGTTCCTGATAAGTTGGCAACATTGGTCAGCCAATGTAGCAAAACGCGAAAAACCCAAAGGTGCCCTTAGACTGAAGGTATGCAACTCCTGAAGGTGCCCTTACACTAACCCTTAGATTCAAGGCAGCGAAGAAGACGAAAAAAGACGAAAAAGTTGAATAGTGCCTTATACTGAAGGCAGAGAAGAAGGCGAAGGTGCCTTCTACTAAAGGCAGTGAAGAAGACGAAGGTGCCTTAGATTTGAAGACAACTAAAAAATGATTTCTAAGGCATTCTGGCCACTTGGCTAGTGTGTCGCATTTTTTGCTAGTGCGAAAAAGGCGAAGGAGGCGGAAAAAAACAAAGGTGCCTTAAGAATGGTTTCTAAGGCATTATGGCCACTTGGCCAGTGTGTCGCATTTTTCGCTAAGGAGCGAAAAGGGAGAAGGTGCCTAAAAAATTGTTTTAAGGAGAAAAATGTGAAGGTCCAAAAATATGAAGTCAGCTTTCGATTTTTCTGGATGCTCATTACTTGAACGATTTTTTTTTTGTTTAAGGCTGAGCATAAAAATCTAACAACCTCCTCATTGAGAACTTTGCTTATGACGAAATGGTACTTCAGTTCAATGCGCTTTCTCCTGGAATGAAATATAGGGCTGGCTAATGAAGCAATGGCACTTTGATTATCACAAAATAATGTCATCGGAGCATATTGATTCAGACCGATATTTGATGATTGTCCTTGACTTTGAGTCAGCTTCTGATTCGTTGCAGCCTTTTTGGAGCTTTTTTGCTTCTGTCGCTTAGAGCCTTTGTTGACATATAGAGCCTGAGAGGAAGAAGTAGACAAAGTGTCTTGACTTCTCCTATTATCTTCTTGCAGCAATATAGTAATAACTCTAGTAAGAGTTAAATCTGAGTGTGTCGATATGATCATCACCCAGTTCTTATATGTAGAGGGCAAGCTTGAAAGCAATGTGATAATTGCGTCTTGATAATCTATGATTGATCCGACAATGACCATCTGTTGCAAGAGATTCAATGTAAAGAGAATCACTAGTAGACGTCTTGAAAGTGAAGAATTTCCTTCATAGATGTAATTTAGGAGTTATGTCCCTCACATCATATAGTGAGTTCAGGATGTCTCAGACTTCTTTTGAAGTTTTAGCTTCAGTTATGTGTCCAATCTGTGTATCTGATATCAAGAAGCTGTTCAGAGTCCAGAGGGAGAATTCTGGAAGCAGACAATGTCAGAAGAAATCGAATCAATGAGGCAAAACGAGGCATGGACACTAGAGCCACTTCCCGAAACTAAAAAGATCATTGACTACAAGTGGGTATACAAAAGAAAAATCAAATCAAATGGCACTGTTAGATGCTACAAAACAAGGCTTGTCACAAAGGACTACACACAAAGGTACAGAGTCGATTATTTCGACACGTATTTGCCAATGGTCAAAATGACAAGCATTCAACTGCTCCCATATGCTACACAATACAATCTAGAAATTCACCAGATTGATGTAAAGACAGCCTTTCTCCACGGAGATCTAGAGGAAGAAATTTTCATGATGCAGCCTAAAGGATTTGAAGATCCCGACAATCGACAATATGTCTATCGATCACAACGATGCATTTATGGTCTGAAGCAGGCATTACGAGCTTGGTACAAAAAGCTCGATAGTCTTCTGAAGTCTCTAGACTTCAATCCTACATAATCAGATTGCAATGTCTATATAAAAAAAGTAGGAAGAAATTATATAATTCTGACTATTTTTGTGGATGACTCCCTAATGATAGGAAACTCCTTGATGCTAATCAAGAAAATGAAGAGTCAGATTTTCGAAAGTTATGAAAGCATAGATCTAGGAGAAGCAATAAAGTGCCTTGGGTTGGAGATCAAAAGAGATCAAATAAGAAGAGAAATACATCTAATTCAGTTAGAGTACGTCCGAAAAGTGCTGAAGCTGTATTGAATAATGGACTGCAAAGAAAAAACTATAGCCATGATAGCTGGAGCTAGACTAACGAAGCAAGATTGTCCAAAAACAGAAGAGGAGAGACATAAGATGGAAGGTATACCCTATCAAAACCTGATCGGTAGTCTAATGTACCTCATAATTTGTATCAGACATGATTTGGCTATCTCTGTCTATGCTTTAAGCCAATTCTCTACAAATTTTGACATGGCACATTGGCAAATGGTGAAACAAATCTTGCAATATCTGAAGGGTACCCAAATTATGGGATTGATCTACAAAGAAGACAAAGAAGGCAAAGGATTCGAGCTGCACCACTACAGTGATGCAAGTTGGGCAAGCTACAAAGACGACAACAAGTCCGTGATAGGAGGATGTTTGATAGCGTGCGGAGCAGTACTCAACTAGATATGCAAGAAGCAAACCTTGGTGGCTCAATCCTCATGCAAAGCTGAATATGTCGTAGCTTCAAAGATGACGAATGAGGTAGTATGGTTGCAGATGATGTTGGAGGCAATTGGCATACCACAAGGAGAACCATGCACGTTAATGATGGATTCTCAAAGTGCCATATATCTGTCCCAAGATCTTGTTTTCCATTCAAAGACAAAACATATACCTCTGAAGTACCATCATATTCGAGACTTGATCTTGAAGGGAGAGCTCAAGGTTCAGTACATAAAGTCTAAAGACATGATTGCAGATCTGCTCATGAAGCCGCTCGACAAACCACTCTTCGCAAGGCAAAGAAAGACAACTGGATTAAATTTACAAAGTTGCAAGGTTCAAGAGGGAGTGTCAGAAATTGTGAACTCCTGCAACTTTGTCGCGAAGGTGACGAAGCGAAACGAAGTGAAGGTCGAATGTCGAACATACCCCGAAGGTCGAACATACCTCGAAGACCAGAAAACACGAAATGAAACGAAACAAAGGGCAAATTTTAAGTGACGAACAACAACTGCACAATAGCGAATAGATAATTCAAATGTGACTACATTGTCTCACTTTGGCCTTGTCGATGAAAACATCCTTCAATAGCAGCCTTTAGGAAGCCGAAAGTGGCCCTTTTGTCTTAGACACTTCCTTTAGATAATTCGATTAGACAATTGCTTAGCAATAGCATACAAGCTTAGACAGCTCCATAGACCATGCCTAAGATAATTCATTAGGCAAGGTGTCACACGTACTCATTAGACAATATCTTAAATAGTGTTTTTGACTTGCATAACACGTCTTAAATAATCATAAGCCGAAATACAACTCAAGAGCATGTTGTACATTGCAAGAAGAGAAAAGGCATGTGGTTCAGCATGAAAAAGCCAAAAAATATATATAAACTAAATAACCACAGTACGACATGTCCCCTTCCTCAATTGCGCAGCGACCTCGCAAGCAGGAAAATCATGAAACAACGCCAAAGCTTGAATAAAATCTTACTTGCCCTAGACTTCAATAAAGTTTTGACCAAAATATCGGCACCAAAACAGCTTGAAATTTGTGAAACAGAAAAATTTGGCTTAAAGGTCGACTCTGTATCATTTAATTTCTTCTCAGCAGCACTTGAGTATTCTTGCTTCAAGTGTGGACAACTTACTCAAAATGTTGTCACCACAATACAATTCTGCAATATAGAAGTTATTTAAAATAGAAATATATTTATAGTTTTTCTACGATTGTTCTTATTTGTTTTTTTTCCTGTTATTAATTCAGGTTATGATTCATTCATCTCAATTTCTATGGTTTTCCGACAAGTTTGTTTTTCATAGCCTTGGTCTGCCTTGCCTTTACCATGGTTTTTTTTTGGATAAGTTCAGAAAGATGATCTGATGGAACCTTTGCCACAACCAATCCAAACATGTGACAAAATTAGATTTGTTGCAGCAAAGCTTTCATCAGTTCATCTTCTGAACATATCCAAATATGCCAAGACAAGGACAATATAGACCAAGGCAATGGAGACCAAAAATACAACCGATATATACGAGACATCAACAAGGGCAAGCGTCGATTGTAGTGGTCACTGGAGTTCAAGTGACTGAAGATCTCCCCAATGGAGATAGTGCATCTCCTGCAGGAGACAATGAATCTTGTTATCGAAAACTCATATTATCCAGTTGCAATTACATTGTGTTTTGCACCATGGAAATGGAGATCATAGAAATGAAAGAGCCTAATAGAAAAAGTGGTTCATATTTTTCAAAAAACGATGTATACAAAAAATTGTATTACATAATACAAAATTCCATAGTTCATAATCTATGGATCTTCAATTTCGATGGATGTTCCAATGTCTTTGCATTTTATATGCTCTTCCTGCCTTACTCTTACCTGCACAAGAGAAATTGTTTTAGTTAATATATTTTATGAAACTCATTTACTTAGAAATAGAAAAAAAGAAATATTTTTATATGGCATAACGTACCTTTACACCATTCAATCGAAATTGATAGTATTGAGGTAGATCGAATTGCAACATGTCTAGCTCTGATCGAATGTGATTGAGACACCAATCTTCCTCGACCTCAACCATTGCAAGAATGTTGTCATTTCTTTTCACTGTTATCTGAAGTTGCTCTTGAGGGTTTATACCAAAATCTTGATCAAGTGGCTTCCAAACATTTTTGCATTTAATCCATCTTCTATAATACAGCAGCAAAGTGAGCATTTGTTTTTTGATGTGATATCTAAATGTCATGGATGAGTAACATACTCTGCACTCAACTTGCTAATTTTGTTTTGTATCCCAACCTGTCAAGAATCAGATATGCAACGTCAAGCATTCACCATAAGCAATCACCAAGTAGGGAGGCGGAAGAAGAACACGCAATATCACTCAATCACACTAACTTCATACTGAATATAAAATGTACATATAAACCCTGACCTGATAGAGAGAGAGAAAACTTAGGAGTAGACTACTAGACTAGCCTACGCCTAGTTACAATTGGTAATAGCTGTCAATAATAAAGTACATTGAGAACAATAACTAAGAAGTGTAACAATGAAGTTTATCATTGATTCTAACACTCTCCCTCAATGATAAAATTACATTCTTCTATGCCTAAGAGACTATGAAAGTTCTCAAATTTACATTTACCTAAAGACTTAGTAAAAATATCAATCACTTGATTTTCATATTTACAAAAGACTAGATCAATGGTGCCATCAATTATTTTCTCTCGAACAGAGTGATGATGTATCTCGATGTGTTTTGTCTGAGCATGTAGAATTGGGTTTTTGGCAAGATGGATACAGCTTTTGTTGTCGCAATATACAGTTGTAGCATCCACCTGTGATTTTCCCAAATCAGTAAGTAGTCTTTGTAGCCATATTACCTCTTGTGTAGCATTGCTAAGTGCACAATACTCAGCTTCCGTCGAAGATAAGGCTACTGTAGGTTGCTTCTTGCTGCTCCAAGAAGTAGCAGCTGTACCATAGCTGAATGTATGAGCATTGGTAGATCGTCTATCATCAATATTTCCTGGCCAATCAGCATTTGTATAACCTACCAACATTAGGGCTTCATACTGATCATACTTCAAGCCAAAATTTAACATGCCTCGAACATATCTCAAAATACGTTTAGCAGCTTTCCAATGAGTTTGACTAGGTTCTTGCATAAATTGACTTACCATACCAACAACATAAGGAATGTCAGGACGTGTGTGTGTCAAATAGATTAAACTACCCACTAACTGCCTGTATAAGTATGCATCAACTTTCTTGGCTTCATCAAATGCAGAAAGTTTGGTATTGGCCTCCATTGGAGTACTTAGTGACTTGCAATCCTGCATATTGAACTTATACAATAGATCCCGTGCAGACTTGCTTTGCATAAGAATAACATTGTCTTCCTTTTGCCAAACTTCAATACCAAGACAATAATGCATCAGTCCTGAATCGCTCATGTCAAAGGTATTGGAAAGGTATGATTTGATTTCATCAATTATGCATGCCCATATTACTTCCTATAATAATCAAATCATCGACATAGAGAACAATGAACACTATATCTGAGTTTTGCCTAAGAATGTAAAGATTAGGACCAGCATCACTCTTTACCATTCCCCTTCGCTTGAAGTGTTCATCGATGCAAGAGTACCATGCTTGTGGTGCTTGCTTCAATCCATATATGGCTTTGTTGAGTTTACAAATCGAATGATCTCTCCCTGGCTCAACAAACCCTTGAGGTTGCTCTAAATATACCTCTTCATTCAATACTCCATTAAGAAAAGCAGATTTGACGTCCATTTGCTGGATTTTCCAACCATAGAAAGCAGAAATTGCAATGATAGAACGAATAGTTACCATTTTGGCTACAGGTGCGAAGGTCTCCTCAAAGTCTATACCTTCCTGCTGCTCAAAACCTCTTGCAACTAGGCGTACGTTGTACTTTTTGAGTTGCCCATCCGCTCCATACTTTGTCTTGTAGATCCACTTACATGTGATAGGCGTCTTACCATCAGGTAACTCAACCAAATCCCATGTTTTGTTCTTCGATATAGCCTCCATTTCTGTTTCCATAGCTGCACGCCACTCCTTGTGTTTCTTTGCTTTGTTGAAAGTTTTAGGTTCTTGAGCCGTTAAGATGGATCCCATTAGGGCTAGATTCATCTCTAGTCGAGTTGGAGGTTTTCGATTTTTGCTTGATCTCCTAAGCTCTCCCTGCTCACTTGATTCGGGAGTATCTCCCTTATTAGCATCACCTGTTACTGACAAGTACCACTTAGGCACTCTCCTAGGAATCTCATTATTAACCCTATCTTTTTCCATTGGCTCTTCCATATTGACACCAACTTCTTTCTTCACCTGTACTTGGGCTTTATCATCAAAGAAATCAATTGTCAATTTTACTTGGTCATTTTGACCAAATATTTGATGCCAAAGGTCACTTCGACTATCAACAGTGCTTACCATAGCTTGAGTAAAAGATCTCGCATTCAATTTGTAGAGTCAATTCCCGTTGACTCTAGCTCCTGTAGCAATCACTTTGTAGTGATTCTTGATGTCTTTGACAAGACATTTGTCGCTGTCAAACTCAACCTTGAGTTGTTTTTCAGCCATTGTTCCAACATATAGTAGATTGTTAGCTAAACCAGGTACATATTGCAGATTGCTTATCCGCTTTATCTTCCCGCTGGCTAACTTCACTGGTACTACTCCAGTTCCTTTAACAAATAGCAATTTGCCATCGGCTTGTCCAACTTTGTTACCATTGTGAGTTTCCTTGAGTTCTGAAAACCACTCTTTCCTTGAAGTCATGTGTTTGGATGCACCACTATCAATGTACCAGGTATCCTTGGTTTCATCACTTGTCATTAATGCTGTAATGAACAATTTTGAGCTCTCACCTGTATCATCTTCATATTGATCATCATCATATTGATGTTGATCAGTATAATTGTCTTCATAATAATAATCATCAAATTGATATTGATCAGCATAATTTCCTGCTTGCACTTTGTCTTTTCTTTGTTCCATCTCCTTTTGTTTCTTGAAGCATTCACGCTCCCAGTGGCCAGGTTTGTTGCAATACCTACAATTTCTAGGTTTATTTTGCCTGAAATAGCCGCATCCTTGACCTCGGGCTTGATTCCAATTTTCTCGATTCGGGCCATCATTGGATTGTTCTTGAAATTGTCGGAATGATCCATGATTTGAGTTTCCACCTCTTGATTGGTGTCTTTCACGACCAAATCTACCATCACGTCCTTTGACTGCAAGAGCTTGATCAAATCCCTTGTTGCGATGACTCAAGTTCTCTTGACGTTGTTCTTCCTGCAAAAACAATCCACCTAACTCTTCATAGGTTTTTCCCGTGTGGCTATGCTTGTCACAAACATTTGATGTGACTCACTCAAACTATTGAATGTCAACTGCACGATCTCATGATCTTGTACTCGCTCTCCAACTGCTGCTAATTGGTCGCGAATCTCTTTGATCTTCAATAGATGATCAGCAACAGTTGCACCATCATCCATCAGCAATGTGTGCAGCTTCGTCTTCAAGAATAGCACTCGAGA
This sequence comes from Diphasiastrum complanatum, assembly GCA_029204225.1. Lineage (NCBI taxonomy): Eukaryota > Viridiplantae > Streptophyta > Lycopodiopsida > Lycopodiales > Lycopodiaceae > Diphasiastrum > Diphasiastrum complanatum. The sequence continues at coordinate 32,934,759 of CM055101.1, forward strand.
TGTGTTTGTGGTCTCAAACAATGCCTTCAATGTATCCCATATTTCTTTTGGTTCTTCTGAATCTGAAATGTAAGGAATAATTGCATCTCTAACTGATAAGTTTATGACATTTTGTGCTTTCCATTTTCTCCTGTCAAATGCCCACTGATTTTCTTCTATCACTGGTCTTGTCTCGTCACCTGTCACGATCTCCCATAGCTCCTTTTCCATTAAAATGTTATTCAGTTTGAATTTCCAAACTGCCTACTTGTTGGCTCCTTCCAATTTGCTTGACTCATTGAGGACACTCTCGCTTAGAGTTGCCATTACTGAACAGATGAGTCCAGATCAAGTAATTTATTACACTACAAAACTGTATATTTTTTTGGCTATATACCTGATATCGGAATGGAGCGCGGAAGTACGACTGTTCAGGATCCTCTTTAACTTGTGCGCGTGGATCCGATATTGGAGCATGCGATATCGGATTGGAGCGCGATGTACAACTATTCGAAATTCTCTTTAGCTCGTGCGCTTGGATCCGATATCGGTACAGACATGCGATATTGGACTGGAGCGCGGATGTACGACTGCTCGAGTTTCTTTTCCACTAGTGCGTTTGAATCCGATATTGGTACGGATATAAAAAAGAGAGAATATAAGAACTTTCAGAGGGAATATTCTAGATTTCCTACAAACAAATGAGAGATTTCTTGGCACAACTCTCTGACAAATGACACTTTTCACAAAGACTAAAAAAATATATTATAAAACTTTTCCCACTCAGCAGATTTTCAATCTGTCTGATGTTGTACTGACCTTTCTGATGCCTCCAGAATTGTGTCTTCATTTTCCACTAATAATTGTGAGCTCCAAAACCTGTAAAATACACCAAGAAAGATTTCTTTCAGCCATATTTTTTTTTTGTCTCTCCAAGCTTTCACCTCCTGTGAAGGACTTTCTCACTTTGTTGCGGAGCCTGTGACAAGCTGTATCCACTGATCAGGCACGAGGACTATCGTAGCTCTGATACCATGTCAAGAATCAGATATGCAACATCAAGCATTTACCATAAGCAATCACCAAGTAGGGAGGCGGAAGAAAAACACGCAATATCACTCAATCACACTAACTTTATACTAGTTGGTAATAGTTGTCAATAATAAAGTACATCGAGAATAGTAACTAAGAAGTGTAACAATGAAGTTTATCATTGATTTCTAACACAACCATCATCCAACAACTCGACGATTATATCAGCACTCAAGTCCTTACAAATGAACATTGTTTTCGTTCTCCAAACATTGCATTTGGAAAAAAAATCAACAAAAATAGTAAAAGGTAGATACCAGCTTAATCTATTATTCTTTGATCCAGTGCTACATTTTAATATACTATGAATATCAATATATAGCCTAGATCGAAAACATTCTAAAATTGCTGCATCAGGAGAAATCCATTCCTCACTCGAAAAATCTGGTAGAGGATATGGCTCTAATCTACCAACTAAACCATTTTTATCAGGAATATAGGTGTGATCATAAAAAAAAAAACTCCTGACTCTAAAAGTGATTTTGGAGAACGACCTTTATATTGTAAAATACCGATATCCGAATGTATGACATCGATTATTCCTGTAATCGATTGAACTGATTGCCATTCAACAAAATTTGATGAATACAAATCTGCAAAACCAACAAAAACATCTCAAGAAAAATATAATTTAAAGAAAATGCTAAATCTAAAGAAATTGAATCGGAAAACTTACAATTACATTTCCTTCTATCATTTGGATTCAGATCATGAATGTTGAGCTCATTGTGAAGATAAGCATGCTGAACTAAAACTTCCGTGATAGATTGACTGGCAGGTGATACTTTAAAATCCATTATCCTACCTTTCCAAGAGCTTCTATATATGTTATCCGATCTTTTTCTTTTTTGAAATGAGCCTTTTGCAGAGGGATGCATCAAGATCCATTGATGTTTTCAATATATTCTTGGTATACATTGATCTTCTGCATTTTTTTCATTGCAAATATTGATTGCATAATGGTTCCTCTTGGTCTCCGAGTATGTGTAGCCATTAGTCAAAAATACAAGTACGCAAGCTGAGATCGGAGAGAATGTAGAGATTGCGAGGTAAACCTAAGAATGACAATCCAAAATAAGAGATAGAATGAATAAAATGAGGTATACCTATGAATGACAAGAAGTTCCTTAACTACAAGGATTAATTAACCACAGTTTATGACTATTGATGTCAAATCAACCTCGAGTGAACAATGACGGGCAACATAAGAGTATTCGAGCAATAACTATGGTCCAATCACAATTGTTTGTTCTACCCAGCGGGATATTTGAAAATCATGAAAATTTGGCCGGGAAAGTTAAATACAATTTTCGTTCATCAACCATTGTTACAGTTCGTCACAGATGGACACCATTCATTGGGACACATAAGTGTTGAAAGCATGCGAAGTCAAAAATAGCATCTTGACAAAGGGCCCATTTTGAGTTCTAATATCCTCTAATGGGGACTCGTCAGAATCAGCCAATATCATCCCACCCCTAATGTGTTGCAAGACCCATTGCAACTCATATTGGATGATGTCATGCCGCCTTCGCATTGGCATCTTGGATTGTCACTTGGAAGAGCATAGATCCTCATTCGCTTACGTAAAACCAAGTGCTTATTGCTACCGGTCTTTATCACAAAAAATTGTTTTTTGCTATTTGCCGCAATTTAATCAAAATGTCTTATTGCTGCAAGTGGTTAACAATCAAAAAATTTGGAGAGCTCCCAGCAGCTTCACAACTTGCATGCTCGAGTGCTTTCCTCGTGTCTCTTTCTTTCGTTGCATCTGCCATGGATGGTTTCACTTCTAATTTCTGGGCAGATTCTAACTTATGGGAGGTCTGTATCCTCCATTTGCTTCTGGGTGTTTCCGTGGTTTTTCTCTCAGTTGAAGTTCCAGTCTCAAACAATTGTCAGTCTCAAGGGGATGGACTTATCATCAAAAAATTGTTGGTAGGAACATATTTGAATGGGCGGTTTGGTAACGGTAAGAAAACATGATGAAGGCTTGGTGGGTGGGTGAAAGAACTGATAGTTCTACAGTTGCGATCTTAGACCCTTGCAATATCGAACTTTATTTTGCAGGTTCACGAGTGTCTTCATCTTTCTTTTTATGCAGCTCTTTCTTTTGATCAATTACTTTTGGATCTCTTTGGGATTCATAAGAGGGGATCCAACTATCATTGCTCCAGAGAGTTTCTTTTGATCAAGATCGATCTGACTCATTTGTTGATTAAGTTTCATTCTTTCCTCCTCAACTTCTTGGATCTTTCTCTTTATTTCTTCTAGTTGCTTTGTTTGCTTCTTAGATCTTCTTTTGGCCGATCAACCATTGTACATTGTAGTTGGTCTCCACGGTACATTTGCAATGATCTATCAACTGCTTCGATAAGACTATAAAAAAATTGGAGATTTCTCATAAGAACAGTGAACTGATGGTAAAAAAATGAATGGAAGGAAGGGTGGTGGTGGTGGTGACAATGGTAGATGGTGTGGACGATAGGCATGAGAATGGATGCAGATGTTGTGAAAGAGGGCTAGTTGAAAAAGGAGACTGATTTTCCAATGCTTGTGTTTTCCTTTTCTGAAGGATCTTCGTCGTGACTGGGATACTTCTTCCGATTGAGTCGCTTTGGATTGCCCATCTGTCTTCTTAGCCTTGTCGTTGTCATCTTTGATTTTGTGACATTGGTTGTTGATCTTGTTGATGATGTTGTTGGCAATGTGGCTGCTCCGGTGGATCCAAGCAAATCCACTCTCTTCCCCCCAAAAAAATCTGTTGGTGGAGATGTTGTTGCTGGTAACTGTTCATGCTCAAGATTGGATCAACGTGTGAAACATGTAGTTGAAAACATGTTGAACATGTGATTGGACTAAAGATGGAACAGATTTTAACTAAATTTGTTTCGGTGTTGTTGTAATTGACTCGAAGATGAATATGACAATGAGATGCAAGAATCAATTCTGACGTGACATGGATGTTTCAAATTTTAAGTATGCGCAAACATCCTATACTCTGTACAAGGTGATCTGAAGATGGATAGATGAATAAAAAGGTGTTTTTGAGATGCTCTATGGAAGACTCTCATGCAGTTTTTATTTTCCATGCAAAAATCAATCACACAAAATAGTGAAGAGAAACAAGGAAATAAACAAACGGTACAAAGAGTTACTAGAACTATATAGCACTTGTTGAACAAAACTTGCATTCATCAACATGTATAATTCACCTGGACAATTTCATGTCTCTATTGATCTTTTAGAGTAATGAAAGAACCTTCATAAGCCCTTGTCAAAAACAAGACAGGAATAATGACATTGAATCTACCATCGTTGATAGTAGATGTTGTAAGATATAGCTTGAGATGGAGTTATGGTTTAAAACTATGTCCTGAGGACCTCTCTGAGCAAGAGATTCAGAACCGAATCTCTATCTGGATTTCTGATTTCTAGTGTATTGGCACATTGGAAATCTTATCAGCATGTGGAAAGACAAATAGATTTGAGGTTGCAGAAGGGGAGAAAAACTGTCAATCCTTTGTGGAGGTTGTTTTTGTTGGACATTGTAGCAGATGACGGAATATTGGTTTCACTTTTCTCCTACAAGGACTCATTTTATATTAGTGTCTTTTTGCATTATGGAGTTGGTGAATTGCGTGGTAAGTTTGCAAGAAACTTCTCGAGTGAGCAACAGGTTGAGCGGTTGGGTGCTATGGTGCTCGTGTGGTGTTCTCGTGAGGATCCTATCATGATTCATAACTAACGTGTCGGACAAGTAGGAGCTTGTTGGGTTGTTTTGGGCAGTCTTGAAATTGTGTTTTCTGACACAGTTGGGACACTCGGCATGGTACTTGGTCTTGACTGGGCAATCAACCATGAAATGGCTGGTTTTACCACAGATGAAACATATGTTGTTCAATGGCCCTTGTATAATGGCATAGCCATCTTGTATGGCTAATGGTTCTGGACTTTCAGGTGGATAATCATGATAAGTCAAAGAATGTCCAGATTGTAACGTTGGTTCTTCATATTGTTGGACTGTATGTGCTTGGATAGGCTGATATGAAGGACAAGCATCAACAGGATGTGTAGCCCGACAATGTGGGCACCATATTGGTTTTCATCTATAAGGTACCTGTGTAGGGTTTGGCTGACCAGGCATACTGCTTTGGATAGACTTTAGGGTAGTTTGAAACTCATTGGTGAGTTTCTCCATTTGCAGTTGATATTGCTAATTAAGCAACTCCAGCTGTGATTTCCAAAGCTAATTTCGGGTGTCCTCGATCGGCTTCGACTTACGGACAAGAGCATGTAGTACTTGCCTTTCCCTGGATTTATCCTTCATCTTCCTCCTTGATGGCATCAGACATAGCTAACTTTAGGCTCGTATATTCATCATTGGATTTAAGCTCCCGTCTGGTCCATCTTGGAAGGCCAACTACAAACCAGATGATGATCATCTGGGAGGGCTGTTTTTGTACTTGACTTTTTAAGCGTTCGAATCGCTCGATATAGTCTTGTACACGTTCATCTTTTGCCATCTTGATGTTACTCAATTTGACAAAAAGACTCTCTATCAAACGAAAGGGTTTAAAACGCTTGATAAATGACTCTTTCAAAAGTGACCAGTCTGTTTTATCTTCACGATTGAGGTTAAAAAACCAGTCACGTGCTTTAGCGATCATGGTCATGGAAAACAGTTGGACCATAGCGTCTGGAGATGTTTCGCCATACACATCACACACATTCTCAAAGATTTACAAAAATCTTTGAGGGTCCGAACTACCATCAAACTTGGGTAACTCTAGCTTGGGTGTACATCTCTCAAGATGCACTCCGTGACTGGCAAAAGCTCCATTCAGGTGTGTTTGGGCCTATGATGTTTCAACACCGTGAACATGGGTTCGTGCTCTTGAAGACTCGGCTCTATCAAGTTCTTGTCCCTCTAATGGGTTTGTGGAGGGCTCATGTATGTGGGACCGCATTCGGTAGAACCTATGACGTCTGATTTGTTCAGTTGTAGGGGACCACATTTCGTATGGATAATCTGCTGGGATATCCAGATCAATATGGTGGTCCATTGGTTGGGTATGAGTTTTTGGTGTTTTTGCATTTTTGTTGGGTTTTTGGTATTTTTGGATTTGTTAGAGGTTTTTGGATTTTTTAGGTTTTTTTTGCTCGAAAAAAGACGTGAAAAATCTTGAAAAGGGACGAAAAAATCTCGAAAAGGCAAGAAAAAATCTAGAAAAAACACGAAAAGGCTCGAAAACAATACGAACAGGTTCAAAAAAATCTCGAAAAATCTCGAAAATCGCAAAAAACACGAAAAAAAATCTCGAAATAAAACTCAAAAATTCTCAAAAAATCCTAGAAAAATCTCAAAAAACACAAAAAAAATCTAGAATAGGCTCGAAAAACTGTGACAAGGCTCGAAAAAAATCCAAAAAAACACTTTAAAATCTAGAAAAAAATCACGAAAAGGCTCAAAAAAATCTCGACAAGATCTAGAAAAATTTCTAAAAACACAAAAAATCTCGAAAATGTTCAAAAATCTAAAAAAGACTTGAAAATTCTCGAAAAGGTTCAAAAAATATGAACCGGCTCAACAAAATCTCGAAAAAAACACGAACAAGATCGAAAAAACTCGAAAACAACAGGACGCAAAAAAGCTCGAGTCGAAAAAATGTGAAAAACGTGCAAAAAGCTAAGAAAGCGAGAAAGGTTCAAAAAAAGATGAAGTCGCAGAAAACTAGAAAAGATGAAGTCGCGAAAATCTAAAAAAAATGAAGTTGTGAAAAAATTGGAAAAGATGAAGTCGCGAAAAAACTCGAAAATAGTGAAGTCGCAAAGTCACAATAAACTCGAAAAAAATAAAGTCACGAAAAAACTAGAAAAGATAAAATTGCAAAAAAACTGGAAAAGATAAAGTCGCGAGGAAAACAAAAAAAGATGAAGTCGAAAAAAAAAACTAGATAAGATGAAAAACCTTGAGAAACGCAATAAAAGCACGAAAAAAAATCTCAAAAAAGATGAAAAAAAACACAAAAAGCTGAAAAAAAACACGAGAAAAAAACTCGAAAAAACATGAAAAAGCATAAAAAAAAAACAAGCAAAAAACTCGAAAAAGTAAAAAAAAACTCGAAAATACACGGAAAAGCTCAAAAAAAAGCTCAAAAATACACTAAAGCACATGCATAAACGACCACATTCAATCAAGCATGCATGCCAAAACGTTCAACCATCAGATCAGCATGCAAAGCCGCTTTGTTCAGCTACTATAATCCATAAAGGATTTCTGTAATATCCAAATATCCTATCGTTTTTGAATAGGTACGACATCTATTCACATAACAGATTTCTCCTTGAATCTGTGATAGATGATGCTGGTTTTTACGGGCTTTTGTTCATTATACAGTGGTTATAGGACACCAACTGTCAATGTTAACCGCCCCATTTTGTTTAAGGGGCAGAGTGCTTTTCTTGACCCGACTTAGGTCGCGTTTGGGTAGAACGTAGGTAATATGGTAGGGATGAACCTTTTTGGGTTCTTGGCACACAGATGTCACCATGCGACTATATGTACAGTTCAGAATTGGGTAATTAAACACGCGTTTTTTTGGAGAGAATTGGCGTTGCTCGTGTATTGATGATTATGTTGCTTGAATTGTCTGATCTGATTACGTTTGCTTGATGATTGCCTCATGATCAACTAGATTATCCGTAATTCTGCTTTTACCCTTTCAGTTAGTAGGCAAGTATACATGGTTTTGCAAAGGAAATTCTAACCAAAGCACTGCTAGTGTGTGCAATAGTTCCTCTCAATAATATAGTGTTGTGACAATGAGTCTATTTTCTAAGTCATTTCTCATTGTCGGAATGTAGCTCAAAGTGGATTCATGGTGGTTTGTTGATTTGCTGATTGGCTTGACGGAAGTGTGATTTCTAGAAGCGACTTACCAGGGTTTCCTCACTAAATTGTTGTTGATTGTTGCAATTTGTAGTATGAGGAGGATCGTAAGTTTCGGATCAAAATACTATCTCAAGGCAATAAATTTGCTACCTTCTTCTACACCTGTGCTTAAAGAAGCATGCAGTTTTACTAGGGTCTCTATTAGTGCATATGTGTCAATGGTAGAAGATTAACTAGCGGTATATGGTAACTTATTATGTTGCTTTTATTCTAGATTTAAGTGTTTCTATGACACTGAAGGTAAATCACACAAAATTTTATAATCATGCAGTGGAGTTCAATAAATGACAACCTGGATGCTGCTGGAACTTTCAAGACTATAATATTTGTACACTATCCTAGCATAGTACAAGATTAAACAAAGAAAAAGCAAGTCTCCATGTAGCGCGTCCTTAATGTTACTGCAAAACAAAATCAGGGGTCACATTGGTTTCAAATCAATAGCATTACATTTTAAGTGGTTTGTTGATCAGTTTAACAAAAGAGTGGTTTTATGCAATGCAAATTTTAGTAGAGAGCTTCTACACATGTCGATGACAGTTTTAACTTTAAACTAAGTAGTTTTGAAGTCCAATTACAAATTGAATCTTTCAACTAGCCACATGATCCAAAATGGCACAAATAGTCAACTATTAAAACGCGAAACAATTTCACTTCTTTTCTTGGATATGTATCCCGTGCTTATTGCTTCAACTGATGAGCATCTTAAGGATCAGTGCTTTGCTTGATCCCTACTTTGATTTGAACGATAAGTTAGCAAAAAAAACACACTTGAAGCTAGTCCTCAACGTCACCAGTACCTACTTTCTTGAATAATGTCGGGCCTTTGCATCAATGGAACAAAGAGATATAGTTATCCAGCATATTGGATCAAAATAACCATCTTCATGTTGCCCTCCTCTATTCATGTATTATTGGGTTGTATTTAAGACAACCCATATTCAATTTGACCTAAAATTGGTGGAAGTAATACATTTGAGACGTATTACCTGCATACAGGTAGCTGTTGATTGGATATGTTTTTGGTTCTATGGACAAAGACCCCTAAAATGGGCCATCCAGGTAGTGGGCATCATCTCCAAACCTGGTGTTTGACAATGTTTTATAAGAAAATCGTCTCTATAGCAACTGATTCCTGTATTTCGCAGATGCTGACTGAAACTTGGAGGAACACTAATATCTTGAATTAACAGCACTATATCCTACGAGTCTTTTTCCCTATGTGAACTCAGAGTAGAAGCTATGAACCTGTTAAGACACACTGAGTGGTCCACAGCAAAACTGTGCAAATGATTATTCCATCAGGTTCCTGTCGACACGTTTACTGTATAGTCATAAAGCAGAGCTGAAATCTGCTCTTGATTATCCAAAAGTATATGGCATATGATGCGGCACAGCCAGTATGCTATGGAAGTGGCGGCCCCAAATAGCTCAAACATCAACTTCATTGCTTTGTTTATCTTGCTCTTCATACGATGATGTAACCAGGTTATGTACCTGCCTTTGATTATTTCCAATGTCTGGATAATAAGATCAAATGATTGATCATTAAAATGTAAACTTAGTATTCTGCATCTGAAAAGTATCAACTAAGTAATGCTAATTCTTTGCAGAGTGTACATCACTTTTGTTAAAAATGCGTAGATGGCAAACAGATACTTTGTTTGTATCACATCTAAAGTTTTCGTTATCTGTAAAATTAGAGCACTATACTGTTATGTCGACTTCGGACTTGGGAATGTATATCTTTGCTTGTGAAGTTTATGTACATGGCTTGGAAGCGCGAGTACCTGCATATTTCAAATCATGATGAACATGATTGGAAGCACCCAAGGCCGAAGTAGCAATACCGCTGATATCAAGCTTTTCTCCCAGACTCAAGTGGCCTATATCAGGAAGACTGAAAGCAACCTCCTTGCCAATGCCCAGAGGATTTGAAAAAGGGTTGTTCGGCAGCATATGGCTATTTCTCAAAACAAGAATGAAGAAGTTAAAGCACCAAGAGATTCCCCACTCATAGCTTGATCTAACTCATGCGATAGAAAAGCTACGTTAGATTATTGATGAACAAGCATATATGAGATGTTACATATGACACACGTATATCCAGCTGCAACGACGATGGTTGCACTGCGGAAGGACATTAGTTTAGTTCGGTATATTTAACAGTTGCTTTACCCATAGTATACACACACACAAACACACACTCTCTCTCTCTCTCATGACAGATACATACCTTTCCTTCCCAGAAGAAAAACTTTCTTCATTCTGTGCATTATCATTTGTCTCGCTGTCGAGCACATCAAAAAGGAATCCAAATGTGCTATTGGAGCGCAAATGCCGAATCTCTACAAAAGTTTCAATAAGAAATTGTTATTAAAATGCGCGTTACAAGTCGTACTAGGGATTACTGGAAACAACATGAGGTTCAAGTTCTGATTCTAATGAGACTTGTAACTGTAGTTGGAGATGCTAATCATGAACTTTGCTTTAGTCTAAAACTGTGTTAAGTCAGATCTGATCTTAAGGTCCCATATCATAGAAATCAGGATAAGCTGTTTTAACAATCTATTGGTATTAAGTGTATAATTTCACTCAAATAAAGAGAAGTAAAAATTTCTCAGATTGAAACTGTACGCTACTCTTTGTAAAAGCATGCATGTACATTTGTCAGGAAAATAGCACAATTGGACACATGGGTAACCTTATCGCTATTGGTACGTGTGAGGCTCTACTCACGGAAAGCGACCTGAGCACAGCTATTTTGACAGAGTAGTCCAAGTTTGATGTCAGGGTAACTTGATTGATATGGATGCAATAGAGAGAGAGAATGTGGGCAATGATAAACAAAAAAGGTTTTGTATATATCATTGATCCAAGTTTGCCCTAAAATTTATTTGAAGAGCATTTGAAATGCCTGAAAATGACATGTGCATTTAAAATTTTTTAGAGAAAGAGCATGTGACTTAGAAATTCATAGAAAAAGAAATTTTTAGAAAGAGAAAAAGGTATAAAAGGGCAAAAGAAAAGAGAGAAATGTATAAAAGGGCAAAAGAGAGGATAGTCGTGCATAGAAAGAGAGAGAGAGGCGCTGTTTTTAATCTTTTAGGATTCGTTTAGGGTCATTTTAGGCTTTTTTTAGGTTTCACAAGAAAAATAGCAATAATGAGAGAGAGAGAGAGAGAGAGAGAAAATAGCAATAATGAGAGAATGTATGCTGTTTGTTGAGAAAAACTGATTCTGAAATTTTGATTGGGCCACGTGTGCCCTAAAACTTCATCAACGGGCATTTGATGAGCAGTTGAACGGGCAAGGGCAAATTTCAGAATGTTTGTGACCAAGAAAGTTCTAGAGAGAGAGAAATCACTAACGATGGATCTAGAGAGAGAGAAAGAGAGATAACCTAGAGAGAGAGAAACTAGCGATGGTTGATCGAAGAGCGAGCGAGGAGGAGCAGCAACAGGATCGGGAGAGAGAGCGAGCGAGGAGCAACAAGAGGATGTTGATCCGGAGGGAGAGAGAGAGGTTATGAGAGCACGATCTCGAGTGACAGAGGGAGAGATGTTCAGGTGTTCATGCAATAGAGATAGCGAAAGCGAGAATAGAGAGAGAGAGAGAGAGAGAGAGAGAGAGAGAGAGAGAGAGAGAGAGAGAGAGAGAGAGAGAGAGAGAGAGAGAGAGAAACACTGTGATTGAGAGAGTAAGTGGCTGCCTTCCTGATCGATAAATCAATAAGGAGAGAGGGATATCTGATCGTTGTGAGGTGGAGGAACGCACATACAACTGTTTTTCTACAATTTGTTGCCTAATCGCTGTGAGAGAACATATGCTCTTGAGGGAGAAAGCGAGCGAAGCAGCTGGAGGGGATAGGTGACGGATTCTGAGTTGGCTTTCGAGTTGGTTGGGATTCCAGTTTTCTTAAGTCTGAATGGTTAAGCTTGTTACGTTTCTGAGTTGGCTTTTACGTAAGTGTATGATGGATGAATGTTAGACTTAAGCGCGTGTTGGGGGAACCGCTCAAGTCCCAGCGCCCTTTGAGGCGCCGGCGCAACAAGAGGACATGTGAGAGAGAGCGAAGCAGCTAGAGACAGAAAGAGAGAGCATAGCAGCTGAGGGGACAGGTGAGAGAGAGAGAAAGAGAGCAATGGTGAGAGAGAGGGAAAAGAGATGGTGAATGAGCGTAGAGAGAGAGAGAGAGTGAACTGAGAAAAAGAGAGCTCGCGAGGTTTTTTAAGGGCTTTTTAAGGTTAGGGTTTTTTTAGGGTTTTTAGAAAGTAAAATAGCAATAAAGTGAGGTGTTGGAGAGAGAGAGAGAGAATGTCAGCAGTGATGGAGAAAAAGGATTTTCTAAACTTTCATTGGTCCACGTTTGCCCTAAGTCGTCTTTGAAGGGCAATTGAAATGCATTTGAAGTGTGTTGAAATGTAGTCACGTTCATTCTCGAGAGATATCACGTGTTTTAGAGACTTCTCGAAACAGAATTTTCCAGAAAGAGCGCGAGGGATCAGGAGAGAGAGAGAGAGAGAGGTGCTTGCGCTGGGGATGGCGATGGGGATTTCTGCTGTTGAGATAATGTAAGTTGAGAGAGAGAGAGAGGGTGACGATGGCTATGGCAGCAGAACTCCTACAAGACTAGAAGGCAACGCTTCCCTGCTGTCGCTCTGACCTATGTTATTTTGCTCCCAAGGCTTGCTGCTTCTTCTTAGCAAGCGTCTGTAAGCTTCAATTCTCACGCAAGCCTCTGCAACTGGGGGCTTGCCGACGATCCTCGGACGCTTTTCATCCCTCCTTGGCATGCGGCATCCACCCTTCCTTGCCTCCTGCTGCATGTTTTTCCATTTCCGATGCTTCTTGCAAGGTTAGGGTGAGTTGAGAGAGAGAATGTGAGTGTATAGGTGAGAGAGAGCGCAGGACGAGCAGATATGGGAGCGGGCTTTTTTTTTAATTTAGGGTTTTGTAGGGTTAGGGTTTTCTAGGGTTTCAAATTTGAAAAATAGCAATAATGTAAGTTGAGAGAGAGAGAGAGAGGGGAGAGAGAGAGAGAGAGAGAGAGTTTAAGCGCTTGATGGGCTTAAAGCAAAGAATTAAAAAGTGCCATGAACAAGTTAGATCAAAACAGGCTAAACAAAACAAGGTCAAAAGAAATGCAATGAATTCTGACTGAAAATAGCAGAACACCACAGAAGACGATCAGTTTGTGGTGTTTATGCAACAGTGGAATGTTAGCTTGCTGATTGCTTTACTGCAATGTTTCCCTGGAGTCTAGGAGGCTTTTGTTGGCCCGAGTTGAAATGACGATGTGTTTCCCACCTTGTGTCCCTGGGGAAGTAAAGATCGGACACACCCGTCCATGCTATCAAGTTCGGCCGTCGTGACGGAGCACTGGGCTCAACAGAAAAGCCAGTAAAACTAAAGAGACTTTTCTTAAGTTTCGTGGTACGGTGGCTTTCTCAAGCACTTAAATGAAGAACTGAAGAGGTAGATTGTTGACTTCTGTATATACTAAACACAATGTCAATCCCACGAACGGCACGAACCCAATTTGCTTTTGTACTAAGTTCTACTACACATAATAAGGCTGAAAAATTAACATCTATTATATATAACTCTTGAGCTGCTGCATTGGGCGAAGACAAACTTCTGGGCCGACAATATTGTATTTGGCTTTTTTAAGGAACTAGAAAGGCCAGCTAAGTAACCTTTACAATAGCGAACTAGCTGATACAATAAGGACTAAATGCAACATTCGAGTGTAAAGGTCCATGCATATGCAGGGGTGTATGTAGGTGTATTTACACATGCATCTGCAGATGTGAAGAGACATCATTAACGGTCGATCTGCATAGTAACATGCCGCGCATATGTAAATGACTGTAGTCTTTCTTCTAGAAAGAAGATGCCATTCACGAAATGCACGTTCTTAGCTTTTACCACGATGCAATAACTGTTTATGAATTGTAACATGTCTTACTACGGTTCATGTGTTTTGATTTCAATACCTCTACTGGATTATGGAGCCATGATATACTTATTGGAGTACAGATGATAACATGTTTAAGTATATTCCCGTAATTTACGAAGCATCACTACTGTAAATGCTCACATATAATGTGTAAAAAGTTTCTATTAGCTGGAGAAACGTTGAGATCAAACCTTCTGCAGAAATTGGGAGATCATCAGCTGGCAACCCATCACTAGACAAATGGTTCTGATTTGCTTGTGCTGCAGAGGCTAAGTTAGCCATCTCTGCCTCAACTCGTCGCCGCCTCATATCAGCAATGTGCATTTCTGTGAGCCTTCTCCTTTCTAGCTCCATTAGACTTTCCTCATTTAGTTGCATTGAGAATAAGTCATTTTCGCTTGTAAACTTTTGGGCTGCATATAAGAGCCAAGGAGCAGACATTAGGATACAAGCTGAACACCAGATTGTGTCGGCATTTCAGCCCAACAGGACCTGTAATTGTACGGTACCATAATAAGAAATCACTGCTTGCCTTCTAAAACTCTTGACTGTAGAAACCTAAGAATCTGGGGAGAAAAAAGTGCAGACCAGAAATATCAAAATTCTTTCCAGGTATGTTCTGGCTCAAAGGATATCCCCTTTCATTCGGTTTCCTGCGCCGTGAGAATTCATGGAATTACTTTATTGCTTTGAGCTCTTTCTTCTCGATTACTGTGCTTTTCTAGCCACTAATAAATCTATTTTCATTGAGAAAATGCCCTTTACAACGTGAAAAGCATTTTAGCAGTTTAAGTTCTAGACAGGCAAAAGAGTGGTGCCCTTGGGAAATGAAACCATGCAAAGTGCCAAACAACATTTCATTCACGACACCTACTTGTCACCATGTTTTCCCTTCTCACGATATGGCTTCACTAAAACACGTGCACCACAGATGTAGTGGGGATTGCCTTCAGAAAGTATGGTCTTCACAGTTTCTGAGTACACAAAAGTTACAAATCCAAACATGCGCTTTTGCTGGTATGGGATCCTTACATCTTGAACAGGACCATAAGCTCTGCACTCAAAATTAGAAACAGTCAGCCCAGCAAAACTTCCTAAAAGGGGAAAATCAAGTGCAAAAGACTGACTTGTTAATTTATTGTAAGGACCTTAGAAGTCACGCAGTATAATATTGCGAAGTCATCATGTTAAAATCAATCACCGCACAAAAGAGTGAGTGATTTCAGTCAAATCTCAAACAACTGCATGCTACGAGCTTTTAACATTTGGGATTAAATGCGCAAGGACTTAAGTTGAATAACCCTACCTGAAATGCGTACTCACGTCTTCCTCAGTAAAAGTGCTTTCAGCTGGGAAAGTTAAATAGATCTGTCTGGAGCTGGGGTTAACACCATTGAGATCCTCACTGTTGCTCCGGTATAAAGTGAACTTGTGTGCATCTTCTGCTAAGACAACTGCATGCTGACCGTGCGGCCTGAATATCCAGGCATCATGATTGAAATCATCCAACCGACTATAGAAAAATTCATTTTCCAACACAGAAAAACGAGTTAAGCTATGGATTGGTTCTGAAAAATTGATTTACATCAGAATATGTACATAAACTTCAATAAGAAAAACAAGAAACCCTCAAATGCCGACAACTTAGGTCTTATGTCCAAATTCTAATACTAGGTATTGCGTGACAATAGAAACATATTAGTTCTGGACTATTGTTGATTATTGCGCTATTATTAGACTCCAGCTGGATCTCGCAGACCTTACTCCTCATTCAGAATTTCAGACCTAGGCTAGGGTAGATGCGGATTGGCTTCATAGAAAAGTATAAATTAAATTCAGGTGAGTTTTGAAATTAATTCAGTTGTATAATTGATCAGCTCATCATTGTCTACGTTCACTTTATAAGCATGGTTGCATTTCTTTGTATGAACTTCTAACAGTTTCGGTATGTGGATTTGCACATCTCTGACTATAAATCTCTCTCTCTCCCTCTCTCTCTCTCTCTCACACACACACACACGCACACACACACACACACAACACAAAGTAACCCCGCTCACATTCAGATTTGATAGTTGTAGAACGGCTACCCTCGAGCCGAATTCTAGGCAGTTATCATGATTTCAGTGGCCAATAGCACAACGTCCAACTATTTCACCTAGATTCTGATCCAAACGCTCAGCAATGAACTACGTATCACCACCCGGGCATTTCTTTAACAGGAAACTAAAATATATATGTCCGTACTGTTAGGTCTGGGAACTAAATGGGCAAACTAGCTAAATTTCCTACAGAGATACTTCAACTTGACCTACGAAAACAACAGATACTCTGATAGTTCCAACTTTTTCTAAACAAGAAGATCTTGGGTATGTTACCACAACAGCCTTGTATCTTTTAAAAATGTTACATAAATGAAATGATTGAAAATTGTAAGAAAGAAAACAGGAGATATAGAACAAAGGTATAACTGACAACTCGACAATCGAAGCAGATTAAGTAGCCGGAAAAGATAAAACCTTTGAAATCATGGAGAATGAGACAACCCAAGAGCTAACAATGCAAAGCATAATCACCAAAACTTCTAAAAGCACCTTTCCAGCCTTGAGTGACCTAGCCTAGGATATCTGATAACGTTGAATGTGAAAACGATTCATCTCAAAGAAACAATAACAGACAATTTCCGGAGGTGCATGTTTACAGAAATTTCCTGGAAAATTTTGACAAAGAGATGTCCATACCTATCTATCAGGGAGACAGTAGTTCTGAGCCTGGCAAGCAACTTGGTCAAGCTATATCCTGCCTTTCCATGGCGTTGGCTTTCTGTTAAATAACCTTCAGCTTGCAATGTCTTTCCGAACCTTTCGTAGTATAACTGCGGCAATGAAGCTATGGAAACAGGACTTCTTCTACCACGGAGCAGCTCCTGCAGCTCCAGCTCAAGCCTCTCCAACGATCCCGGTACTCCTAGCCACTCATCTCCTTGCATTTCCCATTGCCCATTACTGGGTGAAGATGATCCAGAACTATCGACCTTGGATGGGCCATGCAAGAATCGGCAATTGTTGCCATGCTTACAGTAGCCTCGAGCAAAGTATAGGCAAGGCTTCCATGCAAGCGTAGATGACAGGTCTGGTGATAGCAGATCATCTGCAGGATGCTGCTCGATGACTCTGTCAGCTGTAATTTTACTGTTGTTGAGGAACGCTAAGGTCTCCGGGTAAAAGTGATCATTGGGGAAGACTCCGCCCACGGAGCTGTGCATTTCTACTGCATCGTTCATAGATGGAAGGAAGTCCTGCAAGGGGAGCTGATCAGAATAGACTTGCTTTTCCTTAAGTCTGCTGGCCAGCTTCATATGAAGGGGTAGCTCATGTAATGCAGCTATGTCATGGCCGCTGTAGTGTTGATCATCTCTTCGGTTGATCGTGCTGTTATGAAATCGATCGACCGCGTGGAAAGCCCTCTGGTTCTGTGTCTGAATGTGAAAGTGTGGCGAGAGTTGATTGACAGACTGCGCCGAATAGCGAGGAGATTGATGTGGCAATTGCGGGGACAATTGATTGGAGATTTGTGGAGAAAAGTGACCTCCATTGCTCAATTGTGGTGGGATTTGCAGATAAGATAACTCGTTGGGAAGACGTAGACCTCCCCGTGATGACAAGCCAAGCTCTTTTTTTGCTTTCAAGACCATTGAATGCAGAAGCAAATCAGAACCACGTGCGAGGCGGAACATCTCTTCCTCGCCATTATCCTGCAGGAGAAAACATCCCATGATCTTGGACACGTTTTCCGGATCCATAGACTGCACTCTGGAGTACACTATCCTTGTTGCTTCATAAGGTTCCATAGTGACACAGGATTCTGATCAAGCAATCACATTAGCAAACAGAAAACTACATCAGTACAGGTCGACTAATAATAATAGATCCATGTAAAATCTAAATAATTCCTGGAACACAATGAGAAACTAATGATGTTTATCAGATGCTCGAAATTTCATTCACATTTGTGCCGATTACAATAAGGCGAGCTCGGAAAGATCCATGAATGGATGGTCAACAGCAGATCCCTTAACAGCAAACAAAAGAATTCATGTAGCTAAAACTGCTCTTTTCGAAAACAGTAGGTAGCTCGATAAGCAGAAATGTTTGAATGGCGCTGCTGACGATCGTGCCTTGAGAAAATCTGATATTCAAATCAGAATTCAGATCTAGCAGCTACCAAGATCATTTTAAGACCCTGGTTACTGGTGGCAATCGCGCACTTAAATGAGCAAGAGGGGAGACGCATTCGCATTACGCTCACTTGTCTATAACTCGAAGATGAGTTGTTGATTCCTGAAACTAGTCTCTTGAATGCTAAGCTCCCGGTTAGAACAAAGAGAGGGATCATTGATTTGTCAATTTGTTCTAGATTGTGTGTAGTAAATGATGCGGCAGACAAGCTAAATCGATCACGCAAGCTTGTTCAGAAAACTACGGCGCACGACATTAATTAAGTTTCTTTAGTCCATTGAATGCGGCACACGACAATACAAGTTATGCCGAAAATAAATTTCAACGTTTCTTGCGACTGTAAAAAAATTCCCCTCCGTCGTGCATCTAACATGGAGATGGCATGTTCTTAGAGGCAACAGCGGTGACGGCGTCATTGCAAGTGATTTCATAATCAACGCCTGCTAATATTGATTCTGGAGTCTAGGATTGATATATCGAAAATATCTGACTTTTTGTATGATTAAGCCCCTTGTGGTGAGTGAATACACAAATGATATATTACAAAATGAAATATCAAATCATCACAACAGAATGAAAGATGCGGCACTTAATGCATGAAAGATTATATCTTTGGGATAATTGCCGCAGAAGGGAGATGTAACCCTTCAAGCGGAAAGTTGTGAATAGGTAGAGCTATCATGGTAGGTCAGCAGATCCAAAACTTTGAACATGTGACATTGCTTCCGAAATAACTTTGTAAATGGTAAATCAGATCAGCAAATCTGCATTACATCGGCCTACTTGACCCTAGAAGGCGCTCAAGTTATGAGACCGGATACCGGGCTAAGGGAGAAGGTAACCTATCAATTAGTAAGATGCCTTTGTTCTGCAGCGTGGCACAGAAACAATGTGGATGCGGTTCTCTAACTAAAACTGAAATGCAGAAACGAACCTACACACGTACTAACCACAGATCTGCATTCCCCCTTGCAGAATCCAGAGGACGAAGAATAGAAGCCACGTACCACAACGTTTTCCAAATGGCTACAGAAGCAACTCAAAGGCGCAACCCTTGAGAACCAGTCTGAGATGCAAACGCATCAAAAACAGCCATCGCTTGGTTCACTATCATCTGACTCCACAGCATCCATGCCGAGCTACCTACAAATAAACGGATCCTTCACAGAACCATATTTTGCTGAGGCAAAACTTGGTCAAGCTAGGAGTCTGTCTATCCACAGCTGACTTAAAGTCTTTTTGTTTTATGGTAAATGAAATGAAGCCTTCCGATAACTACCGTAGCAAAACTGCTACAGCCTAGCCAACCAGCATGATTACAAGATTCCCAGAATGATTGCAAACAGCTAGGTCGCTCCTTCACGCTGACACGAGACTCAAGAGGGCTCAAAGAACAGAATAAAGAAAGAAGAAGAAGAAGAAGAAGAAGAAGAAAACGAAAGTAGCTGACCACGCTGACTGCTGGAGAATTGCACAATATGCAGTACTAGAAAGAAGAAAACCACGGTAGGATAAAGGTGAGGATATAGATGGGCAGCAGTAACGGAGGCAGCCATGAGCTATTGGTGATCAGTTGCCAGCAATAGCAATGGCTATGGCAGCAGCAGCAGCAGTGATGCAGGAATGCCATAAATGCAGCAGGACCCACCTCGCCATGACTGTCCACCCTCCGATATGTTATTTTGCATACCTCTATTTTCACATGCAGCAACGATACAGGGATGCCATAAATGCACCTGGACCCACCTCGCCATGACTACCCACCGTCCATGTTATATGCTTTTTTTTCCAATTTCTTTTGCAAATCCCATGTTGTGTTGCGTTCATACTTACATCTATCTAATTTCACATGATATTCATCCAGGTTTTGTAAAAATACAGCTCCTAACTCATTCCAAGATCTATGGTGCTTGATTGTAGCTACTAGTATTCCAACAAGTGACCATCATAAAATACTATTAGCTATTCTAATGTTTTCTTGCCTAAATCGACACAATTAACCATAGAAAGAGTGAGGTATACCTAGCCACACTAGCTGCATGCAATTGAGAGCATCAAATTCCTAATATAGAATGAGGATGCAGACATGGCCCCACTCTCATCCAACGCTTAAGAAGCCTTCATCCAAAATCATGAGAGAGAGAGAGGAATATAACAAGCCATTTTCAATGTTTCAATGAGGTGGGGTGGTGCCACCATCCTCAATCACCATGAGGAATTAGCTTATCTTGAAAGGTATCCATCCATGGATCAACACGTGCAGTCCCTTTATATGAGGAATTAGCTTATCTTGAAAGGTATCCATCCATGGATCAACACGTGCAAGTCCCATAAAGGCACACAAACATTCATGCGCACACATGCATGGCTACATGCATGAACCCTAAGAACGTCATGCTAGAATAAGGGTAGAGATGCCATGATGCAATACTAATCAGGTCAATTGACATTCAATAGACAACGGTCCATCGAGCATACAAAGTTACCAACATGAAGGAAGGCCAACAAGATGCTACAAGACCCACACCACACTCTCCAACAAAGTATGGTCAGGAACTGGAGAGATATCACGGTCAAGTGAAGGATACACATCCCAAGTGAAGGATGTAGTACCTCATACAAGCATCTTTGTTTAGAACTTATTCTCCATCACATTATATTCACGAGAGGAAGCTCTTATGTCTTGAAGCTCATCCCACATCTCGAGATAGACGTAAACTATCATAAGCAATGATCTACATAACAAGATTGCAATTCTTGAAAGAGAGACACGGAGAAGAAGATGTAGGAAACATTAGTAATTTGATTGCTTAGTCCATCATCAACTAGGAAACATAGATCAATTGGCACCCTCAAGAAAGCATTGATCCTTGGAAAAAGTAATTTCTCATCTCAGGTCTTCAAAAACATGTAGATAGTAGCACCCACAATGAGGTTACTCATTGTAAATACGATTCGGTTATGTGTTACAAGAGAGGCATGAAATTAGGAATTAATGAAGAGATATTTAGAATTCAATGTCTTATTTGGCAGAAACATGGCATACACTTCCCAATGTGGCAATGATAGTAGGCTGACTAGGCTATCAAATTTAGATATATGTCAAAATTTGATGTCCAAGTTAGCGATGTTTGAGAAAATTGATTCAACATTTGTACTTAGATTTAGAAATGTCAAAATCCATTAGATTTTGACAACGTCATCATTTTCCCTTACATGGCATTTCATCTATTATCTCACCTTATACAGAAGTTGGAGCGAACTTGGATTATTGGCGAGCTTGGATCCATGGTGAGTTTGTAATTTGTTTCTTTCTTAAAAGATTGTTTTGTGTATGGTTTATGGTGCATGTGAGAGAGAGAGAGAGAGAGAGAGAGAGAGAGAGAGAGAGAGAGAGAGAGAGAGAGAGAGAGAGAGAGAGAGAGAGAGAGAGAGAGAGAGAGAGAGAGAGAGAGAGAGAGAGAGAGAGAGAGAGAGAGAGAGAGAGAGAGAGAGAGAGAGAGAGATTTTTGACCAAACAGGAATATCAGAATTCGTCGGTCTATCTGCAGCCATAATAGACACTGATCTTCCATTCTATCACCTCCACGAATTCTGACCTTGCTCAGATTCTCTGAAAACACCCTGATATACTGTCAAAATCCATTGTTTTCCAACCAAATCTTGGTCTTAGAATTTGTCGGCTTCATTGAGACTAGATCTATCAAAGATCAGTCCTCCATCAGCTTCGTGAATTCTATCTCAGAGATTTAGCCTGTTTTCTGTTAGAAAAACCACCTTTTTCACTATTTTCCTTGTCTGTCAACAAAACCTCTGTATCAGAAATCGCCAGTCATACCAAGAAATCACCCAGAGAGAGAACGATTTCTCTGTACCCTCTATGAATTCTATCCCTAAATTTTTTTTCCAAAAAACATAAGAAATCAGTATTTTGACAGAAAGCACCGCTTGTCAAAATTCGCGAGTACTAGTTGGATTTGTCTGACTGTCCATAATTTCTAGTACTGTCCACAAATTCTATTACAGCACAATTGTCCAGTTTTTTTTCCCAAAATCCTCCATTCTGCAAGAAAACTACTCTTTTTGACTTTTTGGCCAAGTACAGTACTACCCTGATCATCTAACTGTTACTCTGCTCCTCATATTGCATTATGTCTCAAGATTGTGCTGAATCTTCCAATCCGGCTCCTCCACGACTAGAACGCATAATTCCACATATCGATGCACCAAAGTACGACGGAGAATGTGACCCAGTTAGATTTCTCCAAGAGTTTGATAATTCATGTCGTTTCTATGGAGATACCTCTG
Source organism: Diphasiastrum complanatum (assembly GCA_029204225.1). NCBI lineage: Eukaryota > Viridiplantae > Streptophyta > Lycopodiopsida > Lycopodiales > Lycopodiaceae > Diphasiastrum > Diphasiastrum complanatum. The sequence goes on from CM055101.1 coordinate 32,957,293, forward strand.
AAACCAAAAAGCTCCGACTATTCCCGATGGTACTCTATGGAACAGCCAAAGAGTGGTATCTCAACCTTGAAGCTCCTGATCTTGCTTCCTGGACTACCCTCAAGGATGCTCTCATCAAGCATTTCGAACCATCCAAACTAACTCAGAGCCCATTTATCTCAGTCACCTATATCAAGATGCCTCGCAAAGAGTCGGTCCGAAACTACATTGAGCATTTTAAATGTCTCAAAGTAGAATGTGTGGACGGAAATATCACTGAACATATGGCCATCAAATTGTTCTTGGTTGGACTGCCTAAAAACATGGTTCTGATGACGACTTTGATAATCGTGAAAAGAAACCTAAGAATCCTGAAAGCCTTAACCACTCAAAGCATGAAAATACCACCCAATCTTTCGAACTTCTACAGCAAATGGAAACCTGGCATAAAGCTTAACAAACTCATATGGATAAAATCACTATTGATTTCCAAACTGCCATGAAAAATATTGTTGAAAAATCTTTTCTAGCAAGAGAGAATGTCTGATGTCCGATCTGTTCACAACATCACACTGCTAATGAATGCCCTCAACTGCAAAATCATTTTCCATCAGCACCCAGACCCATGTATCGAGCGTACTGCCCCTACCCTCCACAATAGCCCATACCACGACCAAGGGTATACCAACCACGACCAACTGCACCAAATCAGTACCAACCAAGTCAACGGTTTGTCGTTAACCAACCTGCTCCACAACATGTTGTCTACTATCTTGATCCCAATACCATCGATCCAACAACTTATTATGTGGATGACACTACTCAACCGACATACACCACTAAGACAGTTGTGTATTATATGTATGAACCTAATGCCCAGACCTATGATCCTAACCAAGATGTGTTTGCCACACATCAAATTCCCGCAATACGAGGATGTTTTATCTGCGTAGGTAAACATCCTAGTATTCGTTGCCCAAATAAACTTTGCTTTCCACCAGCTTGTGAACATTGCGGCATTGAACATCATGTGAAGGATTGTCCTTCCCGATCTAAACTAGCTGCTCCTGTCTATTCCGTGAAAGTAGAAACGTTGCCAGTCGAAACTCATCCAGCATGGGTCTTGACTCAAACCCAACGCCAAACCCCTACAATTGCACCCAGCAAACCCTAGCAGCATAATATCCCTCCAAGTGAAGATTCGACACCCATTGTCTATCCTCACCCATCTGAAGAAATTAGGCTGCATCACTAGTATCGCCAGCAAATTCGCAATGCAGACCAACACTCTTCCACCTCCCATAAAGTACCTCACAAGCCTTTTGAAAACAAAACCCTTGAAGGCACTGAAGTTTGGGGGGATTTATAAATATCGACATGTCTTTGCTTGGTCCTATAAAGACATGAAAGGAGTCTCACCTCAAGTAGCCGTGCATCGTATTCCCCTTAAACCGGGTGCGAGACCAACTGCTAGTCGTCCTTACAGATGTAATCTGATTTACAAGGCCAGAATCAAAGAACAATTACAATGCAGGATTCATCTATGAAATCGAACATACTTAGTGGGTCTCCCCAATCGTCATTGTTCCTAAGAAAAATGAGAAACTCCAGATCTGTGTCGATTTTAAGATACTTAATGTCGTCACAAAACGTGATCATTTTCCATTACCTTTTGGAGAATTTATCTTAGAAAATCTCGCAGGAGATGAGGCCTACTCCTTCTTAGATGGCTTTAGCGGATACAATCTGATTCAAATTGCTGAAGAAGATCAACATAAAACCACTTTTGCCACAGAATGGGGAACCTTCTGTTGGAAAGTCATGCCCTTTGGTCTCTATAATGCTCCTAGCACTTTCCAACGTGTTATGCAAGCTACCTTTTCTCAGCAGATGGGAGATACCCTAGAAGTTTGCTTGGATGATCTAGGTGCACATTCAGAAGAAACACATCATCTGTCTGTGCTTGAGTAAATTTTTATCCAATGTCAACATTTCGACATCTCTTTGAACCCTGAAAAATATTAGATCTGGGTAACACATAGTATTGTGTTAGGACATAACATTTCCAAAAATGGCATCACAATTGACCTAGACAAGATCCCGATCATTCAAAATCTACCTGAACCCCGTACCATCTGCGAAGTGTATTTCTTCCTTGGTCACGCCAACTACTATCGGTGCTTTATCCTAGACTTCGCTAATAAAGCACGATTAATCTATACGTACTTGTTGTCCCCAAATAGACTGATGAACAACACATCACATTCAATCAACTAAACTAAGCCCTTATTAATACACCTATCCTCCAGGCTCCTGATTATTGCAGAGAATTCCATGTGCATACCGATGCATCCAAGTATGTCATTGGAGCAGTGCTCACCCAACCGGGAGAATTCAAAAAGGATTATCCAATCCGCTTTCTCAGTAGACAATTGATACCTACTGAAGTCAACTATACCATTACCAAGCGTGAAGCTTTGGCAATGGTATATGCGGTTCAGAAGTTTCACCATTATCTTCTGGGAAAGGTTTTTGCCTTCTTCATTGACCATCAAGCACTCCTATATCTCATCAACAAGACTTGCACAATAGGTTGTATTACTCAAAAGATCCTATTATTGCGAGAATTTGTGTATAGGATCGTGGTTCGAAAGGGAGTTCAACATTTTTTAGCAAACCATCTATCTCGAATCCCTAGCCTACCAACTTAGATCACGGCGTCAATGACTCTAGATCATGGCGTCAATGATGATTTACCTGATGCCATCTTATTTCAAGTTGACTCTACACCCATTTGGGCCAAAGAAATCACAGAATATCTAACTTCAGGGCAGATGGATCCATCCTTATCTAAACCTGAACAACGTGCATTGGTCCTCAAAACCAAACCTTATACGTTAATTGCAAGCCAACTTTACAAGCAACGGTTAGATGGAATTATCTGATGTTGTCTTACTGAAGGTGAGATATCCTCTGTTATCTCCCTCACTCATGAAGGTGTTGGAGCAGGCCATTTCTCTTTCAACATGACTACTAAGAAAATCCTCTTGGCCAGATTTTGGTGGCCAACTCTCTTTAAGGATACGCATACCTACACTAAGGCCTGTGATGTTTGTCAAGAACAAAACGAATTCAGAAGACCGACTACATGTCTTTACACCCTGTCACAGCTGATCAAGCTTTCCAGAAATGGGAAATCGATTATGTTGGACCCATTAGTCCCGCTGCTAGACACACTCAATTATGATATGTCGTAGTATCTACGGACTATTGTACCAAATGGGCTGAAGCAAGAGCCGTTTGCAATGCTGACGCTTGTAAATTTCTCAATGAGTTATTTTTCATTTTGGATGTCCTCTAGAACTTATCAACGATAGGGGTACATATTTTCTTAACTCTGCATAGCTGATCTACTTTCCAAATTTTTTGTGGTACATTGCAAAAGTTTCCCGTATTATTCACGATGCAATGGCCAGGTGGAATCCACAAACAAAATCTTATGTGGTGTTCTCACCAAAACCGTCGAGTCTAGCCGATCCAATTGGGAACTAAAACTTCATGCTGCTCTATGGGCCTATCGCACTACCCTGAAGCGAGCCACAAGCTTAACTCCTTTTCAGCTAGTATATGGCCAAGAAGTCGTTATGCCTATAGAATTCCATATTTCATCCCTTCAAGTAGCCTATAATCTTGAGCTAGATAATCGACAGATCCTAGCAAACAGGTTATTTCATCTGGAACAACTGTGTCAAACACGTCAAACGTCGACAAAAAGCATGGCATGATCGATATTTGAAACTCAAAGAGTTTCAGGTCAGAGATAAGGTTCTACTATATCAAGCCAAAGCCTTTAAAGGAAAACTCAAATTTCTGGCCAAGGACCTTATGTCATTCAAATGATATTTGCCTCTGGATGTTCCAACTCCAAACCCTACAAGATGATTTTTTAGACACTATAGTCAATGGGAACAAACTGAGAAAGTACAATGAGCCCTGTTTTTATCTTGATATGTTGCAGCCACCACTTAGGCTTTTCCAATGCTTTTAAAATTGGCCAAATCCAATAAGTATGTTGTGAAATTAGAATTTATCAAGAATATAAACCTATTTTGAGTTTTCATCTGCAAAAGATCCAATCTACATATGCAAGAAACTCGATTTTGGTGTAAATTCCAATCTAGCATGCTCTAGCATTGATATCTTTTCCAAATCATTGATAGATATGATTGCTTCCTTCATAACCTAAAACAAAAGCTTTGATACCATGTGAAAGATTTTAGATCAATTAAGGTCCAAATCTACAAATGATCTTGGGTTTAGAAAGACAACAAATCACCAATCTTGCCGAATTGAATGTAGAAAAACCAACATCTACACTATGAATGAGGTGCAAAATCTAATAGATCTTGATCAAACATCAATCAAAACATAAACTGATGTTGTTTTCTGTACAAAAATAGTAATGCTACTGTATTTCACACGTGTGGATCTGAAAATAGCATTTAATGAGCATTCTACACACAAAAATTGCAAGTTATCACAAGTACAGTGTGCCAATGGATAGTAGAACCCAAGAGAACCGTGTATAAGCATGAATGAAATAAGAGAGAGAGAATGTCTCCTCTTCCCATGAGTTACATTCTTTTATAGCAGGTCCAAACCTAAATTCAAACTTTGGTTTCTCTCCATAATGAAAACCCTACTATTTGTGACTAGATTCAATGTATCTACTACTCAAATTGAATCTCTCCAAAACTCGTGTTCTATAGTTTCCCACACTTTCCAAAAGTGTTTATTCAAATGCTTTTAGACTAATATAACTTTAAAAAGTCAAACTCTAGGTCTAATATGAAATTGGCCTCAATTGCCATATAAACAAATATAACAAATTTGACTAAACTAGTTGAAATCTCTCACACTGTGTCCACGAGAGCTCTTGCTATGAATCCACCATGGAAGACCAAGCGTAACAAGAGGAGGTGGCTCTCTGAGATTAAGAAATATCAGAGATCCACTGAACTCCTGATACCAAGATTCCCTTTCTACAGAATTGTCCGTGAGATCACTAGAGATAATCTAGTTAGTTTTGTTAGGTTTACACATGCAACACTACAGTGCTTGCAGGAGTTTGCGGAGGACTATTTTTGGGCCTTTTTTTGAAGATTCATTTTTTCTTTCCATTCATGCTAAGCAGGTCACCATAATGCCCAAGGATTTCCAAATTTTGGATAGAATTAGGGATATACTATAGACTTCACAAGGATGAACCATCTACTCCCAGGGACGAACCCATTAACAAGACTAACTTTCTCACAAAGAGGCCTCACAAACAACCTACCCCTTCCTCTACAGAGTAATAAAACCTCTGCTCAGGAACCGAAAAAGATACGATGCATGGACCTCCAACATTCCTCTTCTGGAGGTGATGCCATTGTAAATACTAATGCCTTAGATATTGTGGTCGACTCAGCCACAAAAATTTTGGACAATCCTCTTGTTAACCCCTCTATTGTGAATACTACTTCATCTTCGAGGTCTTTAGCTAAAACCATTAAGTTGGCGGTTACACCCTGTGGGTAGACCCTTCGTATTTTGGCAAGCAAAGAGTCGAGAGTTAGCAAAGCTTTGGAGACAATTTTTTTGTTTCTTTAGTTGCCTCTCAAAGAGTGATAGCTTTATAATTCCAAGACTTCTCCTCTGCTTCTCGAGCACTCCCTTGTCTAAGGGTGTTGTGAAAATGTCAGCAACCATCTCTTTTATCTTAATGAATGCAGTTTTCAGCTTCTTCTTTTCGACCAGGTCCCTTTTCAAGTGGCACTGGATTGCAATGTGTTTCATCCTTGAGTGAAACACGGGATCCTTTGTAGGGTGTATAGCGGATGCATTATCTATCTGTAAAATCAGAGGCTCATTAGTCGATTCACCCAGTTTGTCAAAGAGCTGTTTGAGTCATGTGATTTTGTTGGCCATCTACGCGGCTGCAACATATTCTGCTTCACAGGATGATTGAGCTATAATGGTCTGCTTCTTGTTGACCCAAAGAATTGTTGCGCCTGTTGCAATGGTGCACCCTCTTGAGACACTTTTACAGTCGTCCTTGAGAGATGCCCAACTAGCATCACTGTAGGAGTGCATCTGAAAACCTGCATCACGAGAGTAACGTAGTCCATAATCCTTTGTCTGTTGAAGGTACTGTAAGATTTGCTTTGCTATCTTCTAGTATGCTAAGCCTGGATTCGTGCTGAATTGGCTCATCCTGAACATGGAACACCAAACATTTTTCCTGGTAGGAAAAGTCTTAGCAAACTTCTTAGGTTCCTTATTCACTTTTCCATGGAAATCTTCAAAGGCTTTGATCTTTTCATCAAATTACGACTGCAATTTTTCCATCTGTATCTGCTGGTTCTTCCCAAGCTTCTCGAACTCGTTGAGCATCATCTCTACAATAGTGTTGATATTTGTTGATGCGATAGTGGTGGATGTCATAGTGGTCTGCCCTGATGTATAAGGCAACATACCAATATTCAATTCATCATCTAAATCTTCATCCTCTCTCGTATTGCATCGTCCATAGCGTTTTGCGAAATTGCGTACTCATTATGGCATTTCAGCTCACGTCTGATCCTTTTAGGTAGACCTGACAAAAATCACATAATCATGGCATTTTCACTTATCAGCTCGAGTTTGCACTCAGATCTGAGGCGTTTAACTCGTTCAATGTAATCTCAAACCATTTTCCGCTTTCCCATTTTAACTTTACTTAAAAGTAGGAAAGGGTCTTCCATAAACTTCCGAGGTTTGAACCATGTGATAAGGGCTTATTTGACAATTTTCCAATCTGTACGCTTAGTCTCATCTTGATTATAATAACAATCTTGTGTTGTGCCCGTTAAGGCCATTGGAAATAGCTTAAGTTTATCTTGAGAAAAAACTTTGCCATAGACTTCACAAGATTCAACATAGATATGGAGAAATCTAGCTGGATCTGTTAATCCATTATATTTGGGTAAATCCAAACACGTTGATTTTCTAACAATGATTGGATTGACTTCCTGAGGAGCACCTTTAGGAGCAGCCATTTTTATAAATCAGACAATGAGATTGGATCTAGATTTTTGATCAGAATCTATCTCAATTCATATTTGCAAATTTTCTTTCAATTGACAACAATTAGGTTCTTGAACTATAAAAATGATTCTACGATCAAGCGATTGACACTTCTCAAAATGAAAAATTCTCAGAATTTGAATCAATTTGAACCAGATTTGACCAAAAATTTGACAAAGACTTGATCTAGAAAATCAAAATGTAAGAATAGTAATGGCAAAGGTTTTCTGGACGAAGGTTGACTCGGCGAAGGTTCAGCAATGCTATTTTAGGTAAGAATATTTGATCAAGTTTTTTCTAAAAAATTTGGTAGAAATAACCTTCACCGAACTCTCAGATTAGGAATCTGACTCAAATAAGACTAGGGTGGAACTGGCGAAGGTTCCTTCGGACAAAAAATGAGGTTTCTATAACTTGGCGAGAGTAAAAATATACTTTTTGGAAGATCTTGATAGATCTATGCTTCGCCCAACTCACAAATAATCACTTACTATAAATAAAATAATCAAAAAACTTGGCGAAGGATTTGGTGAGAAATCAAGAGTAATATGGGTATTTTTGCAAAAAAGAGACTTTTTTGGCAAAAATATGACAATATGACAATTGATCTTTTGGGAAACCTTCGCCAAACTTACTGATTATCATTGGGTTGGACTTACACACGTAGGGTGCCAAATCCCTCTCACTTATTAACTAGGATTAGGTTGCCTTGGGATCCACAAACCCTCCAACACACAAACAAGCAACACAAAGGAAAGCGGATGGTGGACAAACCAACCCAACCAAACCTACATCTTATGGATCTAGACCCCAAGCTATGGATAAATCTAAAATTTCTTGTTTAAAGCGTCCATATCGGGCACACAACCTTCCCTTTCCTGAACAACAGTCCATTACGGATAGAGAAGACATCAACACTCTTTTTATCCTTTCTCCCAGACTGATCACCATGTAATTCAATCTCACATCATGTAACTACCAGAACCCTCTTCCAGATTGGTCCAAAATGCTAGTCCTTCTGACAAAGACCTCTCAAGGAGAGATAAAAATCTGTGCTGATCTTTGTGAAGGAAAGCTTGTTCACTTCACCTATCCGACTAAGTGCATCAGCTACCTGATTAGTGGGCCTTTGATATACCACACTTCAAAGTCGAATTCCTGCATGAGTTCTGCCCATCGAGCCTTACGACCTCTCAGATCATTCTGATTCCAAAAATATTTTAGAGGTTGGTGATGCATGTTAAGCACAAACTTATTACCATACAGGTAATGTCTCCGTGATTTTAAAGCATGGATTACTGCAAAAAAGATCTTTTTCTTGCGTTGTATACTTGACATGCACATTTGCTAGCTTTTAGCTCTCGAAAGCAACAGGCTGGCCCTCTTGTAAGAGAACAGCTCCAATAGCCATATCACTCGCGTCAGTGTTAATGACAAACGGAATATCTTGATCCGCTATTCTCAAGATGAGAGCTGAGACAATTAGAAGCTTGAGTTTCCGAAAACTCTCATCCATTTTTCATTCCATTTAATGGGAGGGCTTGGCCATCCTTTCCGACTTTTCACCCCCTTCAACAAATTGTTGAGAGGTCTGGCAATATTAGAATAGTCCTCTGCAAACTTATGGAAAAATACAATGAACCCCAAAAATGACTTGAGCTCACGGACCATGAATTGGCCACTCAAAAATCGTCTTTACCATCTCCTCATCAATCTTGATCCCAAAAGAGGTGATCTTATGAACGAGGTAAAGAAGTTCCTTTCACACTTTGATTCTTTAGCGTGCTTAGAATGCACTTTGAGTGTTTTACTCTAGATCAAAATATCATCTAAAGAACTACTACAAATAGGGGATGAAACAAGTCGTTCATCGGCTGGAAAGTTACCAGAGCATTAGACAACCCAAAAGGTAGGACTAGGAATTTGTAATGGCCAAATCTTGTCCTAAAACCAGTCTTAGATACATCATCCAGATGTATCCTCATCTGATGATGTCCCGTATGAAGATCAATTTTTGTGAAGTACTTTGCTCCATTCAATCAATCTATGAGATCATCTATAACGGGTATTTATTTATTATGGTAAATTTGTTTAAAACCCTTGTAGTCCACACATAGCCAAAAACCGCCATCCTTCTTACTTTGAAGAAGAATGGGTGCTCCCCACGGGGACTTACTTGGCCTGATGTGTCCCATTCTAAGGTATTCGTCGCTTTGTTTGCCACTTTCCCCTCTTCCTTTTGACTAAACCTTTAAGGTTTTCTGAAAATTGGGCGGCTACCGAGCAATAAATCTATCTTATGGTCCATCGACCAAGCGGGTGGTAGACTATAAGGTAAATGTTTAGGAAACATATCACTGGACTCTTGTTTTAAATCTTCCATTAAAAGTTGTTCTTGATGCGAATTCTCGGTGTTAAAGCAAGAAAACACATTCACATCATCATTTACATCACAATGCATATGAGAGTTTTAAACTAGATGAAACAGCTCATACTCAAAATCATGTAGTTTTTCCATAATTTATGCTGAGAAAACCATCGGTGATGGGAGGACATCAATCTCTCCATAAATAGAGACTATCTTATCGAACTTATCCTTAAATACCAAATTATGGTTTTTAAAATCTATTTCCAATGAATCAGAGTTATCAAAAACCATTCATATCCTAGGATTACATCAGTTCTATCAAGATTCATAACATGAAAGTTGAGCCGCTCAGCATGATCTTGCATCCGAAGCTTCAAATTAGGGACTTTCACATCCCAAACTTCTATGTTAGATCCCGAGGCTAGATGGACCACATAACGGTGATCGCTGGCCATGGTGGGCACCCGAAGCTTTAGCACAAGTTGATCATTTAAAAGTTGTGAGTACTTCTAGAATTGAACAATACATTTACATCTTTCCCTAAAATATTGCCTCTAACTCGAAACAATTGATTAGGCTTGAAAAAAAGTGTACTAAAGTAAGAAGTACATTCATAACCAAATTGACTTTCAATTTACTTGCGGGTAAATCCATCGTCATGAAACTTGATGATTTATTTTTCCTCTCGGGACACTATTTAGCACGATGCCCAGGTTTGTTGCATAGAAATCAAAGGTTCTCCTTTATTGCCACAATCCGCACTTTGTCTTTTACAACAGGCTTCTTTTTGTTTTTCTTCTTCTTGTTGTGCTGGTAAGCAGCAGCTTCCAGCTCATCGAAAAATAGCTTTTTCCTCTTATTATTATTTGGCTTTTCATTCTTAGGATTTTGGGCTGATTGGCCATGTAGACTCTTCCGTGAGGCAACCACGGTGCTATTGTAGGCTTTGGCTACTCGGATAGCGTCTTCCAATGTATGCAGGACATTCCGTTTGCACTCCTTTTGGTAATCAGCTAGCAATCAATAAATGAATTGCCACTGTGCCAATTTCCAATCAAAGAGTGGCACCTTGGCCAAACAATCCAAGAACTATTGGACATACGTGTCTAGTTCTCAGCTACCCATCCGACAGTTAATAAAGTGAATGTACATTTTTGAATCGTCAATTGTGACAAAAGACTTACGGAATTTCTCTAAGAATGCAACCTATGTCGTCGGTTTTGAGGGGAGCTCCCGCCACCAGGAGGATGACTGACCCTCTAGAAACAACAAGACAGAAGAAATCCGATTTTCTTTTGGGACATTGTGCAAGCTAAATTAGCTAGACCAACAATTTATCTAGTCTACCACAACTTTGGGGCGCTTAAACTTTTTCTCACTGGTGAAAACATTCGGTTGATAGCCCAAGTTTTGTGAAAAAAAAAAAAATTTAAAGTGTGCAATTGGTTAGAAAATTTTTGCATCTGATTATCTCTTTGTTTTTTTTACTCTGATGGAGTTCCAATACTGCCTTGCTTAAAGTATGAAGCAAAGAGTTTGAATCAAGAGGGTCACCGCCATCGGGTCAAACCGAGCGAATTTGCGGTGAAACAGGAAAATCATCCTCCATAACGAGAACTTCATCGGTTGCCATTACCTAAAAAATGAAAAAAAAAATTCATTACTTATAAGATTATTTCGGGTATAATTTCTAATATGAAAGCAATGTCTAAAAATTTGTTTTTAAGATAGAAACATGTTTTTGTAATTTTAGACCAATAATCTTGTAATCAAGTAGGCAAATAATCAAAACGATAAACATGTGCAACATAGGACATTGTTTAATTAGTTGCCAAACTGCCTTAAGAATTAGCTAGCCCAATAACACTTTTAAGCCATTGGAATAATCTAGGAAAACCCAATCTACTTAACACCCACCCCACTCTTTAACATGCATTAATTTAGAAAGTTAATCTTTTTTCTTAATGAAACCCCCCCCGGCTGGGGCTTTAAGGCACGGGGCGACACGTGCTGGGTGTTTGGCCCTGGTCCATTGTTCTGGAGTCACGTGGCCTGTCAAAAATGGGAGGCGGCTGATTTTCGAGGGTGGGCGCAGCGCCGCGGGTCAGGCCTGGGCACCTTTCCAGTGGCGCTGGGCAGCCGTGAGGTGGGTGCTGGGGGCAATAGCAGGGTCGGCAAGGGGCAGTCGTGGGATGGGTGCCAGGCACAAATGCGACGGGCGGCCGGAGGGTGGGTGTTGAGCAACAGCGGGTAGGCAAACCAGGTACCGACAGGGCGCAGGTGGAGCCGGGGCACCGCCACGCCCAAGCACACACATGTAAGAGGATTGGGAAGCTTGCCTATATATTCTATCTCAGTAGTCCCATAAAAATGCTTATAGGATAAATTTTGGTTGTCGGACATGTGGCACCCAAGCAGCCAATTTTAAATTAAAAAAAAAAAAAGAAGCGGGTGGTGGTGGATGCACCGGGGCCAAAGCCCCAAGTGCTCATAAGATGAGACCCACCCCCCCCCCCCCCCCCCCCTTTTCCCTCCGAAAAGCAAGCTCGGGCCTCTGCTTGGGGAGAGAGAGAGAGAGAGAGAGAGAGAGAGAGAGAGAGAGAGAGAGAGAGAGAGAGAGAGAGAGAGAGAGAGAGAGAGAGAGAGAGAGAGAGAGAGAGAGAGAGAGAGATGCAAAGAGGTTGGCCAGGGGGCGCTCACACGTAGCAGTGCGCCCACAGATTGCTACCCTCCAGCTGTTTGCAAGTTATGAATTATGCTGGAGATGATTTTTCACAAACCAAAAAGAATAGCTGGATGTTGTCCCCAACCATTACTTACAGTTGTATTTGAGAGCTATGAGCAAGATTTTTGTTTGCAACAAGGCTTACAAAAAACAGCCCATAATTTGTGGGGTTTGAAGGATTGGTTTGCTGGAAAGATTTGAGCTTTAAATAACAGTTTTTTTTTTTTAAAAGTTTCTCTCTATTTTGAAAATACAGCAAGAGGCAAAAACATGCCTCCTAACCCTGATCTTCAGAAAGTGGTTGTCAGAATCATAAAAGGTATTCCCTTATTTCATATCCTTTTTGTGTGTTTGATTAGCAGAAACTTTTACAACCGTTTTGCTTATGGGAAACAACCTTGAATCAAGCCATCGAAGGACATGGCATCCCACTTTGTTCTTAATAGTGTATGACATACAAGCATTAATTCTAATCATTATAATTAGTATGAATCTATTTCTGTAATACAATAAATCTTCTTTGAAATCGTTTGACTTTTTATTTTCTAGATACCTAGAAAAGCTTTCGACTGGGTCCAAATTTATGTGAAAATTAGATGTGATTGTTGAGGCTACTCGAGCATTTTTGCAATATAGCATAAGTCTCGATTCTCTTCAAGACTTTTTTGTTCTTATCCTCTATTTTATGGGTGGAATTAAACAACGGAGGCAAAATTTGACACTCAACGATACTTTATAAAGTGCTAAGAATGTTATGGGTTGTCTCTCAAGCCCACTCACAACTAGGAGTATGCCACTTGGCTATTTTAAAATCTAAAAATGTAGCCAAATGATTTTGTTTTGCAATAATATGTGAAAGTAATGGTAAGTTCCAACTTGACTACTATGAGGCCCATAAGGCAAAAGCTCTAGTTGCTCAAATTTGAAAATGCCACCTTACATTCATTAGAATTCAAGAACTTGATGCATCTAGTCTCTCATTGGTTAGAAATGGTATTGAAAGCTAGACTCTTGAAACTAGTCAAAATTGTTTTTACAGAATACATTTTGATCAAGGTGTTACATCCATGTCCAGTATGTGGGATTCGGAATAATTCCTAACATGGATAGCCAGTTTCTCCAGTGTATATGGTTATTAGTTATGCCTTGTCATTCCGAGCTTGGCCAGTAAAGTAATTAATAATCATATGAGGGCCCAGACCTATAATTGGACATAGGAACACTTGCATGGTGTTTGACTGCTATAATGCAAGAATAGGAAGTCAATTGCTTATCTACCTATTGGATTTTCTAACCTATGAGCCAGGATCCCCTCCTTATTGTCAAAAATGGTGAACTCCTGCAACTTTGTTGCAGCACAAACAAGAACTGAAGGTTGAACGAGAACGATTCGTGACAGTCAACGTGTCTTTGACTCGCAGCACGAACGATTCGCGACAGTCAACGTGTCTTTGACTCGAAGCACGAATGATTCACGATTCATTCGTGAATCAGAAACACACCTCCAGGACCGCAAACCGCAAAGAGACTCAAAACGAAAAACTACGAAAGAAACGAAAAGAATGAAAGCAAACATGAGATTACGAAACAAACAAAGAAGAATCTTTTGTGTTGCCAGCTGGCAGCTCAACGGGCTTCACGCCCAGCTAAAACGAAAGGCAACGACGGAGACTAACTAACTAGTCGATTAGCATTAACTAGTCTTGTGATTCTACGTTTTAGCTATCTTGTAAATTCCACACAGTGGAAGTATAAACGATCCTCTCTGGATCATAACAAAGAATCTAAATACAAAGATCTGCAAGAGACAGAGAGAGAGAGAGGTAGCGAGTAGAGCATCAAAATAACAGAAACCATAGCTGTGCATGAAACTCTGCCAACGAGTAGAACACAGCGAAAGAGCAGAGTGTCATTCTGCCAATGAGCGAGACACTGACGATCTCGCTCTAAAAACTAAACTGATAATACAGTCATTCCATTTTCATGCATCTCCCTATCTTTTGTGATCATTTGTCTTGATTGCTAGAATAGAATGTGTTCTGTGATGTGTAGTCACGTGTCTGGGATCCTGTAAACAACTTCCGTGCAAAAGAAAATTCAAAGACACAAAATGGTTCGCAAATAAGAAGAAGAAGACGAAAAAGGAACCGTCTCACTTTCGCGAAATGGTATCAGAGCTCACATGTTATCACTACTGATATCCCAATAGTGATTCTTCCAGAAAACACAATATGGCTACAACAATCCAGACCAGAGTAGCAATCAGTCTCGATGGCACAAATCATAGAATCTGAAAATTCAAAATCAAAACGCTTCTGAAGGGCAAAGAGATCTGGTCGGTGACCGAGTTCTCAGAGGTGCAGCCTCCAGAGGGAGACCTGAGGAGAGTTGAATGGATCAGAAAAGATGAGCGTGCAATGGGGATCATCATCTCATCCGTAAATGAAGATCTACTCATGCAAATTGAAGACTGCGAAAGTAGCCATACAGTGTGAGAAAGATTGAAGCAGAAGTATGAAGTGAGGACTGCAGCTTCAGTCATGCACCTTCACAATTAGCTGCAATCCATACGATGGGATGGCAACCAGTTGGATCAACACGTTGAGAAGATCAGAACGATCTTTGCTCAACTCGTTGCATCAGGACAGAAACACTAGGTTCCAGCACCACAACAACTGATGTACTTCATGAAATCTCTATCGAAGTCCTATCAGCTGTTGAGAATGCTCATACTGAGTCTACTAGATATGACATTCGACAAAGCAGTCAGTCTTGTCGCTGATGAGAGACTGATGAGAGACGAAGGAGAGGGAAGCAAGACAAGGCTCTCTTCACGAAAGGAAAGAAGAAGAACAAGAACAAGCCATGATTCGAGAAGACAAAGTCCTCGAATCAGCAATCTTCTTCTTGTGATCACTGCCACAAACCAGGCCATACGGCCAACAAATACTAGTTCAATCCAGCAATATCTTGCATGCACTGCAAGAAGAAAGGACATTCTGCATGTGATTGTAGATTCAACCCAAAAAGAAAGAACAAAGCTGAAAAGGCAAATGTTGCAGAGTCATCAAAGGATGTTGAAAGATGTGACGAAGCTTTCACGATACTCGATGAAGCTTCAACAAGCTACTCTGAACATGACTACGCCATCAGCAGAAGTGGTGGAGTAGCGGCTCGAAGGGCCTAGTCATTGATTCAGGAGCAATTTCACACATTACCTACAACAAGAAAGTCTTGATCGACTTTCGCGAACTCGAAAACAACAAAGCAGTGATTCTAGGCGATGGAAGCAGACATGATGTCAAAGGCATCGACACTCTACAGCTACGAACACTGTCAGGCCAAGTAGAGCTGCCAGGAGCACTCTATGCGCCCTCACTCAAAAAAGATCTGCTATCTGTCTCCAAGATGGTAGATCTAGACATTCAAGTCTTGTTTGACGACAACACTTACCGTACGATCGAGAAGACGACAAACAAATTGTTGACGGTCGGATGCAGAGAAGGAAATCTCTACCAAGCCAAAATAATCATCAACTCTGATTGCATATTAAATGCTTTCGAAAATGAAGATCAACTCAGGCATAGGAGAATGTATCATCTGAACATGCGAAGTGTGTACGACATGAGCAGAAAAGACATAGTCACAGGTCTCAATGTTTCAAGGCTCGAAACTAAGTTCTGCGAAGCTTGTCAGAAAGGCAAGCAACATCGAAATCCATTCACGCATGAGGGAAGAAGATCCAAAGAGATTCTTGAGCTCATCTACTCTGATGTCTGTGGACCGATGAAGATGGATTTGCTCTCAGGTTCGAAATACTTTCTGACGATCAAGACCTTCAAATGGATGGCCACACAAATAAAAAAGAAGTCCAGAATGAGGATATGCTAACTATGATTGCAGTGGAGGATCATTGGACCTTAAGTTATATCAAACAAGAGCTGGTTTTAATGCACAATGAAATTTTACCTGAACACTTCAGATTCATTATAAATAGAAAGCTAGTAACATTTTCTTGGGATTTGCAAATCAGTCAGTCATTATATATTAACTCTATTAAGAGAATAACTAGATTAACAAGTTGTTTTTCTTTCATACAGATACGAAGAAGACAGGAAAACACAACACTCTGCAAGGATCTTCCTACAAATATCAACATTGTAGAAGAACAATGACAACTCATACAATCAATTGTACAAACTGATATCTGTATTCAATAATATATCGCCCAAATTTCGGGATTTAGTATGATTGTGCAAATGATTCTATGTTTGTATATCTTTATGAAATTACGTATATCTATTATATAGAAACTATCTATTCAGCTTGGGTATTTAAAAACTCCCTAGTCTCATTTTGAATCTGTACATCATCTGGCTTAGATGGCCCTAGAGGAGTCTTTGGTCCAGCTGTTGCCCTGGCCAATATGTTGAGGATGAGCTCTTGTCGAAACCTGTACACTCCGCTGATGCAAAAAATGTGGGTAATGCTAATTGCAAATATCAATCAGGCTCTCAAACTAAACGAAATGAAACGAAACGAAAGTAAACGAAACGAAACAAAACAAAATAAAACGAAACTTGAACGAGCTCTAATATTGATATTGTTGCAACGAAATCAAATTAATTGTGAACAAAAACAATTCAGATGGATTTCAGATATGATTGTTGGTCACTACCGGCTATATCATTCCTACAATCCTCCAAAATGTAGATTGACACTGTTGATCTACGTTTTAGATTAACACAACATTCAACAAAAATTGAACCAGTGTGCAGAATTGATAAATGAGTGAATGAGATACACAAGCGATGGCAGACAATAATTCATTCAAGATCAGACTCAAATGAGAGTGATATGTGTGTAATAGCTATAGTATCATCTATTGAAGATACAGATGTGAGTCAGATTGGGTTTCATACCCCACCAGAATTCATGTGGTGTCATGTGATGAACACCAGACTTCCTTGTCCTGTTCTGAATGTAAGAAGATGTAGCTACTGCTTCATCCCATAGCACTCTTGGAGCCTTTGAATAGGCCATCATGCACCTAGCAACTTCCATTAGAGTCCTATTCTTTCTTTCTGCAACACTGTTGTGCTGCGGTGTGTAAGATGTAGTTCTTCTGTGAATGATTCCACGATCATTGCAGAAGTTAGTGAATCGATTCGAGATGTATTCTCCACCTCGATCTATTCTAATTTGCTTCACTTTAGTTACCAGTGCATCTCTCTGCCCAACTCACATACTCTATGAACTTGTCAAGTGCTTCTGATTTATTGTGAATAAAATAGACTCTGGCAAATTTACGGTAACCATCAATAAAGGTTATATAATACTTTGATTTTCCTACTGAGATCACGTTGAAAGGTCCACAGATGTCAAAATGTACAAGCTCTAGAATCTTTTTAGTTCTGTAGGAGTTTTTTACAAAAGGAGTACGTGACATCTTAGCCTTCAGACATGCATCACAGGTCGTCGAACTGGTTGCATTTGAGATGCTCACACCTATGATTGCCCCATAATGGCTTGCTTGATATAATGCCATTGAATTCATATGGCATAGTCTCCTGTGCCATAGAGTATCTGACAAATCATCATGAGTCTGATGCACTTGATCTGCAGGTACGCGTACTTTCAAGTGATACAGACTGTCTTTTCTTCTTCCTTGAGTGATGAGTGTACTAGTACTTGCATCAACAACGTTGCATGCTTTATCTGAGAATGTCACACGCATCCCTACATTAGCTATTCTTGC
This sequence comes from Diphasiastrum complanatum, assembly GCA_029204225.1. Lineage (NCBI taxonomy): Eukaryota > Viridiplantae > Streptophyta > Lycopodiopsida > Lycopodiales > Lycopodiaceae > Diphasiastrum > Diphasiastrum complanatum. The sequence goes on from CM055101.1 coordinate 32,975,230, forward strand.
CACTGATAGCAAATCCTACTGCAATGTAGGCATGAACAAAATATCTTCGAGTTGTCTGTCTCTTCCATTTGTGTTGAGCCACAATAAACCAATACCATTCACTTGATGCTTCGATCCATCTCCAAGAACGATAAATCTTGATGGATCTGCACTTCAAAAATCAGACATGATCCGTCTTGATGTAACGAAGTGCGAGGTAGATCCTGAATCAAGGATTACCTCCTGTGTGTCAGGTGTTGACACTGCACACATATCTACATAGATGTAGGCAGTCACTCGTGATTCGATCTGTCTTTGCCCATCTTTGAGCTCTCTAGCTCCTTGACATAGGATGAACTGTTCTGTTTTGAGCTAATTTGTTTCTTGGGTTTTGGCGACAATCCATGGCAACATGACCCTTCTTATGACAGTGGATACACTCAATTTTTGGATTGAACTAACAGGAATCGACAATATGTCCTTCAGGTTTGCATCTCACGCATGTCTTCTTCTCTCCACTCTATTGTTTCGACCTTCCTTTGTAATTCCACTTGCCTTTGTTGGCTCCTTCTGCTTGCTGATCTCGATCTTGCCTTCGATCTATGACTCCCTCTTAGGCTTGAATTGCTTTTTTGATTTCTCCTTGTTGTTGTAGAGAGCTTGATCAGAAAAATCCTTGTGATCAAGGTGCTCTCGAGCTTCGACTTCTTCTCGAATATCGACCAAAGCTTTTTTTAGTGTCATTGTAGGATCTTTTGCTAACAGCATTCTAGTTGTCTAGAAGGATCTTGGTAAGGCTCTCAACAGATATGTAAGCTGCTTCTCTGCCGACACTACATTTTTTGCTCCAGAATTGTGTAGTAATAGGAACAGATCCTTCATCTTCCTAATGAAGGAAGTGAGGTCTTTACCATCCCATTGCAGGTTTGTCAGCTGATCCTCGAGCAACATGATCTGACTGTGTGATTTCGTCTGAAACCTTGTGAATAATGTATCCCACATCTCCTTTGCTTTAGAGATTGTAGCCAGGTCAAGAGTTAGGCTATCCTTGGTGGATGAAGATAACACGACTACTGCCTTGTCATTCTTCTCTCTCCATTTGCGTAGCTCCTTGCCTGTAGTTGTAGGCATCTCCTTGGTGCCATCTACCCAGGGGAATAATCCTTCTCCCTTTAATATCAACAAGGTCTTAACCTTCCATGCTAGGAAGTTAGATCTTCATGAATCGAAGATTGTACATATCTTGGATTGTATGATGCTTATTGAAGCCATTGCTATGAATTGTGTTCTCACTTGTTGATGGTTCTTTGTTTGAATGCTTAGCCTCCTAGATCTAATAGCTTTCTAGCTATGTCAAGCTATGACAGGTGGGGCTCTGATACCACCGATGCGAAAAATGTGGGTAACGCCAATTGCAAATATCAATTAGGCTCTCAAACGAAATGAAGTGAAACTGAACAAAACGAAAGGAAATGAAATGAAACAAAACTTGAACAAGCTCTGATATTGACATTTCCGCAGCGAAATCAAATTAATTGCGAACAAAAAACAATTCGGATGGATTTCAGTTATGATGCTGGTCATTGCCAACTATATCATTCCTACAATCCTCTAGAATGTAGACAGACATTGTTGATCTACGTTTTAGATTAACACAACATTCAACAAAAATTGAACTAGTGTGCAAAATTGATAAATGAGTGAATGAGATACACAAGTGACGACAGACAATATTTCATTCAAGATCAAAAAATAAGAGTGATATGTGCATAATAGCTACAATATCATCTATTGATCCTCTTGCTTTTCGTGCACTATATGAAGACCCACACAACGCATTGGCATGAGAGAAATAGCGCTCTCCCACGAGTAATGTCTTGCTTACTAGCGGACTTCTTGGATCCCTGTGGATCCTGCTTACAAAACTTGTCTTGCTCACAAGCGGACTTCTATTCTGTAATCTGTATTCTATGTATATCTATCTCCCATTGTATGTATCTTATACATTCATAGTAGCACACCAGATTAGATAGACTAAACAATCTATAACTAATCACGGATTACAAGAGAGGTGGGTTAGGCACGTCCTAACACTCTTCCGTTGACGTCATCGTATCATATCAGGATTTTTTGTACTTATTGGTACTTGCATGATCTTCCTGATCTTTTGGAACATGAAGGTCTAAAAGTGTCGCAAAGTTTTTCGTGTCGCTTCGAGCCATTTGACTTTCACGTCGTCTGACTTTCTCCTGCTGTATCACGAAAATTTTTCTTTTGCGAACTTTTTGCGTTCATGTCTCTTCGTCAAGGTGTTCACGAACATTTTTGCTTCATGTCTTTTTGTGATGTTCGCGAACATTTTCGCTTCGTGTATTTTTGTGATGTTCGCGAACATTTTCGCTTCGTGTCTTTTTGTCAGATCTGAAAGCTAGCAAAGCTTTGGTAATAGAAACGTTTTGTTTTTTCATTCACCAGCTGTATAATCACGGAGGGCAAACTGCAATAAAATATATCATATATTAGATGAAGATTTATGATAAACAATTATAATTACTTCATGTGAAAATAAACTGAATAACTCACTTTCGAAATATCAACATCCTCCTGAATATTGTACCACTCAAAAAATAGCTTTGCATTGTATGAAGAAACAAAATGTTTCTGTCTCCAAAGCTTTGCTAGCTCTCGACTCTCTGCCTGCCAAAATCCGAAGGGTCTATTCACAGGGTGTAACCGCCAGCTTAATGGTTTTAACTAAAGACCTCGAAAACGAAGGAAAAATGTTCACGGACATGAGGAGCTCAACCGAAAGGTCGAAGGTCGGACAATGGTAAAACAATCAGGACCAACCCAAAGACCAAATGATGAACAACCGATGTTCGGAACACCTGAAGGCCGAATACTTTCGGTTCTTCATGCTCCAAGTACAGGGAAATCAATGAAGTACCATAAAGTACAATCTCCTCATCTGTGATTTTAATGATGTCCGCCAAAGGAACGTTAGGACTTGCCTAATCAACCGTTCTTGTAATCTATGATTAGTTTTAGATTGCTCAATCTATCAATCCAGATGTTATTATGAATATATGATGATTATGTAGAAGCAAACAAAAAAAAAAAGTTGGTAGTATACCAAATGTAAGCTGAGCACCATGTAGCCAACTAACGTTCAAGAAGTCCGCTAGTAAGCGTGACAAGTTTTGATTCGCGAAAGACAAAGTTTCTTTCACACCAACGCGTTGTGTGGTCTGTCACAACAACACTTAAGGAATTCTCTGATAATGCAGTAGATGTTTTATGTCGATGAGTTTCTTGTCTTGGACACGATCGAGTGCTTAATTGTCTGATAGTTGTATATTTTAATCAGCTGCTTTAATCTTATTTCACACACTAGTTTTGTCTTGTTGAATGCATAGACAAACATACGTAGGAAAAATTACACACCTTGGAGGATTGTAGATCCCGTCACAGAGGGTAGTAGACCCGAGGACAGAATCAAATTCCATCTAGGTTTCTTTCTGTCAGAATCTCAATAGTGGTGTCAGAGCATTTGACGTTCTGGATATCATCCCCGCTGTTTGCATTTCTCTCAATAGCGGTATCACAGTTGTGAGCTCATATCCGAGAGCCCTGACATAACTTAAGCACTATCAGATCTAGGAGACAAGCATTCAAAACAAGAAACCAGAAAAACACAATCTACAACAATGGCATCAATCAGCAGTCGAAGATCTACACAATCCTCGAGTCAGTCGGGTCGAACTTCCTAGCATGGAAGGTAAAGACCTCTCTCATATTGAAGGGAGAAGGCATTACCGCTTCTTGACCATATACTAAGTGGAAAGGGGTAACCCACCCAGTGGCTTTCTTCGGGGTGGTGCGGTAAGCCCAGATAGCTGAGAAAAGTTTTGTTTCCCAGTCAGAGCGACTTGTTTCAACTATCTTGGTTAAAATTTTACAGATCATTTTGTTAGTTGATTCAGCTTGGCCATTACACCTAGGATAGTACGGTGTACTTTTTCTGTGAACGACAAGGTAATGGCGTAGGTGATTATCAACGATAGCATAAAAAATGCGTGCCACGATCACTAACAAGCTCTATGGGACAGCCAAAATGGGTAATAATGTTTTCGTAAAGAAAACGTGCAATTGTTTTTGCGTTGGCGTCCTTTGTTGCTCTAGCCTCTACCCACTTAGTGGCGTAATCTGTGGCTATGAGGATGTATCGAACTTGGGTTATGGCCCTAGGTAAACGACACCGAAGAGATGCCTACAACCACTGGCAAAGAACTACAAGAATGGAGAGAGAAGAACGACAAGGTAGTAGCTGTGTTGTCATCATCCATTGAAGATACCCTGACACTTGACCTCGCAACACTCTCTAATGCAAGAGAGATGTGGAATATAATGCTTACTAGACTTTAGACGAAATCACATAGCCAGATCATGCTTCTTGAAGTTCAGTTGACGAATCTATGATGGGATGGAAGAGACCTTACCTCCTTTATCAGAAAGATAAAGGATATATTCCTTTCATTACACAATGCCAGAATAGAGAATGCAATATTAGCAAAGAAGCAGCTCACTTACATGTTACGTGCTTTATCGAGATCTTTCTAGAAAACCCAAATGTTGCTAGCAAAGGATCCAGTGATGATACTCGAAAAGGTAGTGATCGAGATTTGAGAAGAAGTTGAAGTTCATGAGCACCTTGATCATAAGGACGCTTCTGATCAAGCTCTCTATAGCAACAAGGAGAAGCCAAAGAAGTAGTTCAAGCGTACGAGGGAGTCAGATTGAAGGCAAGATCAAGACCAGCAAACAAAAAGAGCCAAAAAAGATAGTTGAAAAAACAAAGAAAAGCCAAAGCAACAGAGTGCCAACAAGAAAACATGTGTGAGATGCAAACACGAAGGACATACTGTCGATTCGTGTTGGCTCAATCCAAGAATTGAATGTATCCATTGTCACAAGAAGGGTCATGTAGCCATTGACTGCTACCAGAATCCGAGGAACAAGCAGCCACAAGGCATATCGGAGAACAATAATAGTTCATCCCATGTCGAAGAGCCAGAAAGCTTGAAGATGGGCGAAGAAAGGTCGAACAACGAAAATTCGACGGCCTATTTGTGTATAGATGTGTGTGCAGCATCCACATATGACACACAAGAGGTAATCCTTGATTATGGAGCAACTTCTCACTTCGTCATGTCCAGATGAATAATGATCGATTTTTGCAATACAGATCCATCAAGATTTATAGTTCTTGGAGACAAGTCAAAATACCGAGTGAATGGTATTGGCTCATTGTGGCTCAACACAAATGGCAAAGACCGACGACTAGACGATGTTCTATTGTGCCCACACTACAACAAGACTTGCTATCAGTCGCAAGAATAGTAGATGCTGAGATGAGATAATCATTGTTGCTGTATATGTGGACGACACCCTGATACTATGTAGAAGCGAAGGCTTGATTGTAGAAGTGAAGAATGAGATCTCAAAACATTTCGAGATAGCAGACCTAGGAGAAGCCAGATGTTATCTAGGCTTGCAAATCGACTGCGATTATGACGAAGGTAAGCTATACCTTCATCAGTCAAGGTACATGCAGAAAATCCTAGACGATTTCGGGATGACAGATTGCAAAGGGACAAAAACCCCAATGCTTGCAAGAACATGTATCTAGTAGACAATCACACAGCAAATGAATGTCCTCAATTGAAAAAATGAATAGAAACCAGTATTTGCCATTTGTGCAATTCACTTGATCATGAGACTACTTATTGCCACTTTAATCCTCGGATTATCCAGCAATGATATGCTCAGATGGGATATCGAGAACCCCTTTACGGAAAGGATCTTGCAGCCAAACCTCGCCTTGGGTATCCAGAGAGATTAGCTTTACCAGCCCCACCAACACAATCGGCTCCTCCTGTTAATCTGATGGAACCAGAACCTTACAGAGGTAACGAGCAATGGAATTACAATAATGAAAGCGGACCTTCAAAACAGTATGCTATTTATGTTGTCGCGCAACAAGAAGCATCTAGAAATTGGAACAGAGACCAAAGCACCGCTTGGATGCTTTGCATGTGGAGAAAATCACAAAGTTGCAGAATGTCCAAACAAAGGCAAATTTGTATCATTTTGTCGTGATTGTGGTTATGGGATACCTGATGCAGTTCCCAAGTTCACAAAGTTCTATCGTTGTAATCCTAATGTTACGGATTTGATAAAGAAAGATCTACAAAGATTGCTTGAAGCCAATTTCATTTATGACATCAAGCACGCTGAATGGGTTTCACCAATTGTCAGTTGTTCCTAAGAAGAGTGGTAAATTGAGAATTTGTGTGAATCTCAAAGCTTTGAACAAAGTGATGCGAAAGGATCACTTTCTGTCACCTTTTACTAAAAGCATTTTGGACCACCTTGCTGGAGCGGAAGCTTATAGTTTTCTAGATGGAATTAGTGGATACAATCATTCAAGATTCCACCTGCAGATTGTCACAAAACAGCTTTTGCAATAGAATGGAAGACTTATGCTTATAAAGTAATGCCTTTTGGCCTCTGTAATGCACCTAGTTCATTCCAAAGAGTGATGCAGTTTGCTTTCAAAGATTATCTACGAAAATTTCTTGAAATTTACTTGGATGACCTCGGAGTCCATAGCACGAATACAGACCACCCGGATTGGTTGGAAAAAGTATTTGAACATTGCCGCAAGTACCAAATTTCCATAAATCCAGAAAAGTGTCAGATATGGGTTTTTCACGAAGTTGTTCTCGGGCATGTGGTATCAAGACATGGCATAGCTACAAATTATTCCAAAATCAAAGTCATTTTGGAATTACCACTGCCAGGAACAATTCGTGAGTTTATTGATTATGGGTCATGCAAATTATTATCAAATTTTTATTATTTTCTTTGTGGATCTTGCAAGACCTATATACATATTGACCATTGTTCCTATTTGGACACCCATACTACATTCTCTAGATTGGACAATTGAATTTCATGTTCACACCGATGCCACAAAATATGCTATTGGATCAGTTTTGACGCAGCTAGGTGAATACAAGAAAGACTATCCCATACGATTTGCAAGCAGACAAGTTACAGATTCAGATAAAAACTATTCGACAACAGAACGTGAAGCGTTGGCCATGATTTTTTTTGTAAAAAAATTCGACATTATCTTATGGAAACGCACTTTGTATTTTATACGGATCACCAGCCGTTACTTTACTTGGTAAACAAGACGTGTAATACAGGACGTATTGCAAGATGGTTACTGTTATTGACCGAATTTGACTTTCGAGTCATTCTTCAAAAGGGAAAACAACATTATCTCGCCGACCATGTTTCAAGAATTGAATCTGCACCAGTTAATACTGAGGTGGATGATGAACTTCCAGATGTTCCATTATTCTATGTTGAAGCAGTACTTGAGTGGGCAACGGATATTGTTGAGTATCTGATGCTAGGTCAACCTAATGACTCCTTGACACAACTACAAAAGAGACAATTGATTCATAAGGCTCAACCTTATCAATTGATTGTGGGACAATTGTATCATCATGGATCTTCTAAAATGTGTTTTACCGCATGAAGTACCTGAATTAATCATGTTTTCACATGATGGAATTTGCGGAGGACATTTCTCTACAGATATCATTGTTCACAAGCTTTTGCAATCAGAGTGTTGGTGGCCTACACTTCATAAAGACATCAAAAACTATATTCAGTCATGTGATGTTTGCCAGCGAGCACGACGTCCTACATGGCAGAATTATGGACCCTTACATTCGGTTTTATTGCAAGCACCATTTGAGAAATGGGGACTGGATTACGTTGGTCCTATTCATCTTGCGGCAAGACTCTTGACCTTATACACTCGGATGTTCATTCATTTTCACATGAATCAAATGGTGGAGCTCTTATGTATGTCACTTTTATTGATGATAGATCAAGATACTCTTGGGTTTATCTCTTGTCTAAGAAAAGTGAAGTTTTTGAGTCCTTTGTAGAGTTCAAAACTCTTATGGAAAAGCAACTTAATACTAGCTTGAAAGTATTAAGAAATGATAATGGAGGGGAGTACATCTCCAATAGGATGAAAGGGTTTTGTGAAACTAATGGCATTAGGAGAGAGTTTACTTGCACATATACTCCACAACAAAATGGAGTAGCTGAGAGAAAGAATAGGACACTATGTGAGTGTGCTGAAGCTTTGAGATTAGATGCATATATCATCATAGCAACCAATTATATGACCAAGTGGGTTGAAGCCAAAGTGGTTAAAGATGTTGATGTGAAATCTACGACTAAGTTTCTCTATGAAAATATCATTATCAGATTTGGATGTCCAAAGAGATCATCAATGATCGTGGCACACACTTTGTTGATCAAATGTTGGAAGATTTTTTCGTTATACACCCGTTTAGTACTCCATATTATCCTAGGGGTAGTGGCCAAGCTAAATTTTCCAATAAGATTTTGTGCACTATTATGACAAAAACGGTTGAAGTGAGTCATTCTGATTGGGAACACAAATTGCATGCAGCATTATGGACATTCAAAACTACTTACAAAGGGATCATGAATCAAACACCGTTTCAACTAGTTTATGGTCAAGATGTTGTCATGCTAAATGAATTCTTAGTACCATCTCTACGCAAAGTAACAATAGAGCGATTAAATGATGACAAATCCTTACAACAACGTCATAAAGCTTTGCACAAATTATGTGAAACCAGATTGATGACAGTTCATGAGTTAGCAACAAAGAAAGTTCGCCGCAAGGCCTAGCATGATCGTCGATTACACAAAAAAGATCTGAAAGAAGGAGATCTAGCACTGATGTTTAAAACCAAGTTGATCAAAGGAAAATTGAAGTTCCCAGGTGGAGGTATATATAGAGTCAAAGAAATGCTGAACTATGGAGCAATTATTCTTGAACATATGGATGGAAAATGTTTTGATACTCCAGGGAATGGCAGCCGACTATGCAAGTTTTGACAGCTTGCACCACCAGTTCAGCCAGCATGATCCGAGACTATGTTTTTTTTTTCTTGTTTTTCAATTTTTTGTTTTCACTACTTGATTGATATTTTCTTTTGGAAAAGACAATGTGAAAAAAAAAAGTGAGGAAAGACTGATGAGCAAAAGTAAAAAATGTCATCTAATCAGAAAAAATTGAAGGAAAGTATTTCAGGAATCAAATCTTTGTGGAAAAATGACTTGGAAAATGATTTTTAAGGTCATTTTTGGCACATTTAAAATGTCAAAATTAGGTCGGATATAGGTGCAGATCCTGAAAATTTGCATTTATGACAGTTCTTGGGCGAAGGATGAACCTTCGCCAGACTTGGAAAACCTTCGCCGGATAGGTTCAGTGCTTCAAAAACCTTCGTTGAGATTTTTATAACCTATTTTTATAGTTTTGAGCATACCTAGAAATTTTGGTCCAGAAGTGAACAGCCAAACTAGTACATTGTCTAATGGACCCTCCAAATCAGCCTATAAAAGGGCAGAATTCGAATTCATTTCTCACTTGTGCTAGCAAAGCTCTTGTCAATTTTTTCAGTGACCAAAGTTTCCAAACTATCCATACTGCTTTCTGTTATACACTCGCACTCATTACTCTCGGTTTCTGACCTTGTTCCACCATGTCTTCCATAGACACTTCTCAGTCGCCTCGTTATACTATCCATCGTAATGTCCCATCTGCAACGGACATCATGATACTTCCTAGCACACGCATGGTCACTCAGTGGATGACCCTTGCAGAGCCTTTTCTCACTGCAATGGGCATTCATGAGAGAGCCTTCTCAGGGAAAATTAACATGGATTTTATCACTCTTGTCTTTAGTACCTGGAAGGAGGAAAAATCCAAATTTTATGTTCCCTTCTAAGGAACCACACACAAGGTGCGCGTAACCGAAGTCGCCCTTGCTGCCATAGGAATTTTATCCGGCACCCAAGCCTCACCAAACCCAAACGGCCCAAACAGGCTATTAAGCCTTATATTGTTACCACGAATGAGTTGTATTGGACAAATGATGGCTATCTCTTAGAGGCCATTATTGATTTTACCATCCATGTTGTTGCTCAACTCCTCAATAATTTTCTGATGGCTGGAAACCTCAGGATAGAGCGTATCTATTCCCAGATTCTGCATAGGATAGTTGAATCCCAAGCCAAGATAGCTAAAGCCCCACTGGATCCATGTAACTGGTTCAAAACTGTGTTTGGAGAGCTCAAACGAGCTATCAAGAGCAATACCAAACAGCAGTTTGCTGCTGACCAGTTGTTGTCACTCCTTGCAGCCTCCCATCTTGACAATAAAATCCATGGCTTCAGTATGGATTCTGTGCTCTCCATATATGAAGAGGCACCAGCTCAATCCTCTCACCAAAGTGGGAGTCCCAACTTTATTCACTAACTTGACATTTAGGCCCTACGACATTAAAAGTCTCGCAAAAAGGCCTAAAGTCCTTTAATTGACTTTCTAATTATCAAATAACTATGTGATCATTGGGTTGGACTTACACATGGCAGGGTGCCAAATCCCTCTCACTTATTAACTAGGGTTAGGGTTGCCTTGGGATCCACAAACCCTCCAACAGTATCCCCCACCAAAACTGGTGGTGGTCCCACAACACCTCGCGAGATTATTCACTTCGAGCTATGGTACTACTCACGTCATATTGGTACTGCACCTTTTCCATGAATTCAAGGCATTCCGTATTGAGGTCGTATTTGTGCGGAAAAAAAAAGTTATTGGCTCTAGCAATCCAATTTGAAGTTGTCCAGGCCAGAAACCTTGATTCCCAAGTACCACCCAACATGGCTGCACGATAATATAGTCCGGTGATCGGCAGTTGGTCTTGGACTTTATCTGACGCCATGGGAAGATTTGGATTGAATGGCAAGGGAGGTAGGCACTCATCCCATCTCGTAGTAGTGGATGCCAACTTGGACAAATCATTGTCGCACAGTTGGATCTGGCGCATTTCGGTACTCAGCACCATAAAACTGAAGTGCTCTAATAAAATCAACCGATATTTGCCAATTGTATGTTTGGTGAATGATGGGCCAATTTGGGGTGTGGATGCTGATTTGATCCAATGGCACGCCCAAATCTTTTCATTTATTTTGTCTCGACATCGACAAATAATAGGGATTGACCTACAATTGGTGAGGGCTGGCAACACAGCTCGTAATAGAATCTGGAGCTTTTTCAAAAACTGTTGTGCGCCAAGCCAGCTGCTCTCCCAATGCGAGTAGTCTATCCAGTCCTTTTCCTGTCTCTATCTCAAAGGTTTTGGACTTAATAACCCATCCGCCCCTCGAGGACATATGCGGATGTTGGTGCAAAAAGTTTTGAATTTGGTCATCGATAGTGACTGGTTTTTGAAACAAAATTTTGGTCCCTAATGAAGCTGAACCGGCTTCAGCAACTTGGGTGTCCGTTGTTTTTGAAATTTCAGGCCCTCCACCCTAGTCCATGCTTGTATCGAATCACGTATCTATTCTTGCCTGTTCCTAGCACTAAGGTGAGAACTACGACATGAGTGGAACTGGAATTTGAGGCCCGGCTTCCAGCACTCTATCCCCAAATTTGATATGCGCTTGTTCATGTCTTTTTTCTCATCAATCATGGTCTGGATCACTCGCGCAAGGTTTGAAACTAGACCCATTGCGTCACCAGAATCCACGGTGGTCGTAACAGTACCAGGAGCAACCAAAGCAGCACTTGTAGGGATTGTGCTAGTTTGGCTTTGGTATGTGGCCGGTTCTTCTTCTTCAAATACGTCTTCTGTTTCAAAACCCTCTCGCACTATGGCGTCGAACTGCTTTGTTCATCAAAGCTAGTAGAGGTATCATGGAATTGTTCGAATCCTCTTTCATGAGATTGGAGTGCAAAGGGACCGGGGCTTTTGGTCATTTCTGTCAAAAATGGTGAAGTCCTGCAACTTCCCCGCAACACAAACACAAAACGAAGGTCGAACGAGAACAATTCGTGACATGGTATCAGAGCACACAGGCCCTTCACTCCTGATATCCCAACAGTGATTCTTCTAGACAAGACAATATGGCTACAATAATCCAGACAAGAGTAGCAATCAGTCTTGATTACAAAATCTGAAAATTCAAAATCAAAACAAGTCTGAAAGGCGAAGGCATCTGGTTGGTGCTCGAATTCTCAAAGGTGCAGCCTCCAGAGGGAGACCCGAGGAGAGCTAAATGGATCAGAAAAGATGAGCGTGTGATGGCGATCATTGTTTTATCCATAAGTGAAGATCTACTCATGCAGATTGATAAGTGCGAAACCAACCATGCAGCTTGGGAAAGATTAAAACAAAAGTATGAAGTGAGGACTGCAGCTTCGGTCATGCACCTTCACAATTAGCTGCAATCCATACGATGGGATGGCAACCAGTTGGATCAGCACGTTGAGAAGATCATAACGATCTTCACTCAGCTCGCTGCATCAGGACAGGAGCACCAGGTCCAAGCACCACAGCAGCTGATGTACTTCATGATATCTCTACCGACATCCTATCAGCCGCTGAGAATGCTCATACTAAGTCTACCAGATATGACATTCGACAAAGCAGTTAGTCTTGTCGCTGATGAGAGACGAAGGAGAGGGAAGCAGTGATCAAGAGAAGGCTCTCTTCATGAAAGGAAAGAAGAAAAACAAAAACAAGCCAAGATTCGAGAAGACAAAGTCCTCGAATCAGCAATCTTCTTCATGCGATCAGTGCCACAAACCAGGCCATACGGTCAACAAATACTGGTTCAATCTAGCAATACCTTGCATGCACTACAAAAAGAAGGGACATTCTGCATACGATTGCAGATTCAATCCAAAAAGAAAGAACAAAGCTAAAAAAAGCTAACATTGCAGAGTCATCAAAAGATGATGACAGAGGTGATGAAGCTTTCACGATACTCAATGAAGCTTCGATGAGCTACACTGAACACGACTAAGATGTAGTCATTGATTCAGGAGCAACATCTCACATAACCTGCAACAAGAAGATCTTGATCGACTTCAGAGAGCTCAAAAACAACAAAGCAGTGATTCTAGGTGATGGGAGCAAACATAATGTCAAAGGCATCGGCACTCTACAACTACGAACACTGTCAGGCCAAGCAGAGCTGCCAGGAGCACTCTATGTGTCCTCACTCAAAAAAGATCTGCTATCTGTCTCCAAGATGGCAGATCTTGGCATTCAAGTTTTATTCGATGGCAACACATGCCGCGTGATCGAGAAGACAAAAAACAAGTTGCTAATGGTCAGATGTAGAGAAGAAAACCTCTACCAGGCCAAGATAATCAGCAACTTTGATAGCATATTAAATGCTTCAGAAAATGAAGATCAGCTCTGGCATAGGATAATGTATCATCTGAACATGCGAAGCCTGTACGACATGAGAAGAAAAGACATAGTCACATGTCTCAAGATATCAAGGCCCGAAACTGAGTTTTGCGAAGCTTGACAAAAGGGCAAGCAACATCGGAATCCATTCACGCATGAGGGAAGAAGAGCCAAGGAAGTTCTTGAGCTCTTCCACTACAATGTCTGTGGAATGATGAAGATGGATTTGCTTTCAGGTTCGAGATATTTTCTAACGTTCATAGATGATTACAACCGGATGACCATGATATAGTACTTAAAGAACAAATTTGAAGTATTTGATTCCTTCAAGAAGTTCGTGGCATTTGTAGAGCGACACACCTTGAGAAAGATACTGACCTTTAGATCTGACAACAGAGGTGAATACAAAAGCAAAGAATTCTCGAGATTCTGTGAAGAACAAGGGATCGAACATCAGTTCACTCCTGCATACACACCAAAATACAATGGTGGTGCAAAAAGAAGAAACAGAATGCTAGTCGAAGGAGCCAAATGCATGATAGCACAGGCTCAATTGCCAGGTCAATTTTGGACTGAGGCAATAGCTGCAGCTATACACCTGCAAAACAGATCAACAACGACAATGTTGGAAAACAAAATGCCGCATGAAATGTGGACAGGTAGAAAGCCTGATCTGTCATACTACGTACGTGTGTTTGGATGTGCAACATATAAGCACATTCCAAAAGAATAAAGAAGCAAGACAAACAATCATGGTCGGCTACTCAAACGGAACACATGTGTACAAGCTCTACAACCCAACAACGAAGAAGGTTGTAGAGCAGAGATGTGAAGTTCGATGAGTCCACATTTCTTGGACTGAAAGACAAAAGAGGCCATGAGATCTTCACACTGTTGCCCATTCAAGAGAGAGATCAAGGACAAACATCAAATTATAATGCAGAGCCCCAGACTCCAGAGCAGCAGGAGGCAGAGGATTAACCCCACGAACAAGAAACATTCGAACAACGACGAAACGAGCCTAGAAGGTCAACAAGACAAAGAAGACCTCCAGACCGCTACTCTGACAATCTTCAATGGAGAAAAGACACGTAGTTCGAGTACTACAGCTTCACTGAAGAGCCAGCAACATACCAAGAAGCTATCCAGAGTCCAGAAGGAGAATTCTGGAAGCAGGCAATGTCAGAGGAAATCGAGTCGATGAGGCGAAACGAGACATGGACATTAGAGCCACTACCAAAACACAGAAAAATAGTCGACTACAAGTGGGTGTATAAGAAAAAGATGAAATCAGATGGCACCATTGGCTGCTACAAAGCAAGGCTTGTCGCGAAAGGCTACACGCAGAGATATGGTGTCGATTATCTCAACACATATTCGTCGATGGTCAAGATGACAAGCATATGACTACTCCTTGCATACGCCACAGCACAATCTAGAAATTCACCAGATTGATGTGAAAATAGTCTTTCTCCATGGAGATCTAGAGGAGAAAATCTTCATGAAGCAGCCTGAAGGCTATGAAGACCTCAACAATCGACAATATGTTAGTCGGTTGCAGAGATGCATCTATGGTCTAAAACATGCATCACAAGTCTGGTATAAAAAGCTTGATGGTCTTTTGAAGTCTCTAAACTTCAATCCTACACAACCGAACTGTAATGTCTACATAAAAAAGGTAGAGAAGGATTTTGTGATACTGACCATCTTCGTGGATGATTTCCTAATGATAGAAAATTCCTTGATGCTGATCAAAGACACGAAGAGTCAGATTTCTGAAAGGTACAAAATCACAGACCTTGGAGAAGCAACAAAATGCCTCGGGCTAGAGATAAGAAGAGATCGAACAAAGGGAAAAATACACTTGAGTCAGTCAGAATATGCCATTAAAGTGCTAAGGCAGTACCACATGATGGACTGCAAAGAGAAGGCCACACCAATGATAGCTGGAGCCAAGCTCACGAAGCAGGATTGCCCAAAAACAAAAGAGGAAGAACAGAAGATGGCAAGTATACTCTACCAGAACTTAATCGATAGTTTGATGTACCTCACAATTTGTACCAGACCCAATTTAGCTTTCTCTGTTTACACCTTGAGCCAATTCTCTTCCAATCCTTGCCTCACACATTGGCAAATGGCAAAACGAATCCTACAGTATCTGAAGGGTACCCAGAATATGGGACTAACCTACAAAGCTGAAAGCAAAAAAAAGGATTCGAGTTGCACCACTATAGTGATGCAAGCTGGGCAAGTTGCAAAGATGACAACAAGTCCATTACTGGAGGATGTAAAATAGTGTGCAGAGCTGCAATCAGTTGGATATGCAAAAAGCAAACCTTGGTGGCTCAATCCTCTTGCGAAGCTGAATATGTCACAGCTTCAAAGGTGGCGAATGAGATAGTGTGGCTACAGATGACGTTGGAGGCAATTGAGATACCACAAGAAGGGCCAAGCACGATGATGATGGACTCTCAGAGTGCCATCTATCTATCCCAGGATCCTGTCTTCCATTCAAAGACAAAGCACATACATCTGAAGTACCATCACATTCGAGATTTAATCTCGAAAGGAGAGCTCCAGGTCCAGTACATAAAGTCAGAAGACATGATTGCAGATTTGCTCACAAAACCGCTCGACAAGCCACTCTTTGCCAAGCAAAGAAAGGCAATTGGATTAAACGTGCAAAGCTGCATGGTTTCAAAGGGAGTGTCAGAAATGGTGAACTCTTGCAACTTTGCCGCAACACGAACACGAAACAAAGGTCGAACGAGAACAATTCGCCACAGTCAACGTGCCTTGACTCAAAGCACGAACGATTCGCAAATCATTCATGAATCGTAAACATACCTCCTGCAAAACGAAAGATTACGAAAGAAATGAAAAGAGCGAAAGCAAACGAAGGGGAATCTTTTACGCTGCCAGCTGGCAGTTCAACAAGCTTGGAGTCATAGACTTCACGCCTAGGTGAAACGAGTGGCAATGACGGAGAGTAACTGATTAGTTGATTAGCCTCAACTAGTCTTGTGATTTCTGCGTTTAGCCACCTTATAAACTCCACAGTGTGGAGGTATAAACTATCCTCTCTGGATCATAAAGAGATCAATATAGACATAATTACTGTAAGAGACAAAGAGAGACGTAGCGAGTAGAGCAGGAAAGAAAAATACTAGAAACCAAAGAGCTATGCTTAAAAGTCTGCCAACGAGCAGAACACGAAAGAGTAGAGTGTCATTCCGCCAATAGCGAGACACTGATGATCTCGCTCTAAAATTAAACTAATAATACAATCGCTCTATTTTCCTGCATCTCCTTGTCTTGTGTCGTCTGTCCTGATTGCTAGAATGAAATGTGCTCTGCGATGTGTAGTTGCATGTCCAGGTTCTTGTGAAGCTTCCACCCAAAAGAAAATTCAAAGACATGAAATAGTTCGCGAATACGAAAACAAAAAAGAAACAGTTTTGCTTTCGCGAAACCGAACAATTTTTCACTTCCATGGCAGATCTCATCTGGGCCCAATGGATTGTAATCATCGAACATATCCATGAAAGATTGTGTGTTTAGGGAAATAGCTCGGATCTGTGGGGGTGAGGCGGCTTGGGCAGCTGTGATTGGAATGGTAGATCCAATTGTCACAGACTGACTCTGTGAAGAAGCGGAGACGAGGGATGCATCAGTGGATTGAGGGACAGGTAGCTCAGTGCGGATTGCAGTAGGGGGTGGAAGCGCAACGGGGGTTGGTTGCCTAGTATGACGACGTGACGCGGAAGGTGAGTCAGGAACGACGATCTCGCTGACAAATTGCGTCAGCCCCGGAAACTCCTATCAAGTTTAGATATGTAGCATGCGGTCAAAAAGAGCAAAAATAATTTTAGGAAAGAGTGTGATGAGAAATTGTCTTTTGGTAGCACTTTGGAGCTCCTAGAGTCCCAAAGTGATCTTTAGAGTAAGACATACAATGTGATATAAGTCTAGCTCAACTCTTTACTTGGAAAGGGGTTTAGATTAGGAAGACAATGTAATATAATGACACTAATTATTTGGGAGATGCAAAGAGCTTTTTGTTTTTCATAGCATCATGAGTGATGACATTTTAAGAAGGATAAGGTCAGGTCAACCAACACATTAACAATAACTTGAATAATCTTTGGGATTATTCTTGGGGTGACAATGGACATGTTTAATCTTGGTTATGCCTTGTTGTGGATGTAGTGAAGATATTGCGCATCGTGATGCTAATGAGTATAAATATTGCTAGTAAGTATGAATCATGATCCTCTTATCCACCTTTGCAACTCACACAGTCACATCACATGTTATGGACTTTTTTGCCTTTCTTTAAAAGGAGAGGGATCCATCATCCTTGGAAAGGCATAGCAACTTGAACATAACAGATCTTCTCTGTCAGGCTATCCGCTGCACGAATCACGATGCAGTCTGCAAACAAAGGAGCAGTTATGCTGATCTTATCAGAATCAGAGCTGCCCAGTGCATGAGTTGTTGGAAACGAGGACCATTGACGATGATTCATGAATTCAGAATTACATATATGTCACGGACCCACTCGGCCAGACAACGTGAGGCAGGCTATGAAGTCGGTGTGTGCAAACAGCAGGATTGATTGACGGAACGACAAAAACTATTACGAGAAGGAACGTAACTACTAACTGGGCACAAGTGCAGTGTGGCAGGGCCCAGGAACGAGGAGGATAGAGGCACGGGTGGGCCGTGGGGAGGTCCAGGTCACCAGGACTCTGCAGACTCTCTGGAGTCTCGACTCTCGAGTCTGGACACTGACTCCTGAAGGCTGAGTCCTAAGCACCGAGCAGTGACAGACTACAGTGAGTACCCAAAGGCCCAAGCTGTAGAGCGTAGACTCTAGAGGGTTGAAGGTGCAGAAAAAGGAAAGAGAAGAAAACGAAATGTGAAGACTAACTAGAGAGAGGTGTGAGACCAGTCACCAGAGGGAGGGAATTATTGGTGAAAACGCACAACATATTTGCAGCCGGAGTGCCGTGGGTTTGTTGCAGTCTGCAGTAGTCGCTGTCACCGAAATTGCCTATAATGTGCTTGCAGATGTACACAGTACGACCCAAAGCAGTAGCTGTGGCCCCCCAAAGATAGAGACCGGTCATTGGATCGATGGATCGGAATTTCATCAGCGATCAGGATCTGGATGGAGACTCGAGCGTCGAGAGTCCAGACTCTCCAGAGATAGATCGATGATCGAGAGAGAGAGAGAGAGATCTGAGAGAGATACACTGTTACCATTATACATACACACACACGCACACCGAGACAGAGAGGTGGAGCTGGGAGGTGGACTGGCGAGTCAAGGGTGAGAAGCACACATCCACACGTGGGAACGTGCAAGACTCTGCCCAATGGACGCCATGTGGTGGGATTGCTCTAAATCTATGAGCACACAAAAAGGGCATTTCTATTAAGAAAAAAAATGTCTGATGTTACATTTATGAGATAATATTCCAAGGTGCTCAGTGCTTGGTTGGTGCAACGTCCCTCATAATACAGAGGCTGCTATTGTGAGGCTGCTGATGCATCTCCAATGCCTAGAGGGGATGCTCATTGCTATTGGAAATGGGAGGAAATGGTAGCTACTTTGAACACATGCATTCTTGTGATGAGGGTTGAGCCAAATCTCACACGACGAGACATGGGCATAGTGAGATGCAGTTTTGAACACCCAAACCTTTCACCCCATATGTGAAGTGTGAGCTTGAGGGGTTATTGTTTTGTGTTAACATTGAGTTTGAGGCTTGTAGGAGGTTTAGCATCCCTCATGTGATTGCTCTTTATTTAAGAATGCAAAATGTGGATGCCCCTAAGGGAGTTGGCGCATGTCTCTTTGAACATATGCATTGTGAGCTTGGACTTTTGGGAGGTGCCTTAACTCTTAATAGTGATCTTGATTTTCATATGAGTAGGTATTGTTGGGGGAGATGTCCCTTGACTCTTAGTAGTTATCTTAATCTTCTTATGAGTAGCTACTGTTGGGGCGGCAGATTTTCAGCGTAGGCATTACTAAGAAACATCACCTACCATTTAAACTATTAGGTTTCATTTGTAATTAGGGTTGTCACTAACGCGTGTAGTTAGGAAAGAAAGTTATGGATAACTTGAGGGGATGTTTAACTAATGGTTACCTCCATGCTTTTGTGAGCGCCATTGTTGCCTCCATACTTCCATGCTCCTATGTTGTTGCCTCCTTTCTCCCTGCATCCATCTACCTCATAACCTTTATCACTCATTCACTTTTGCTCCTCCTTGCTTTGTTCTAGCCATATGTCCCCCTTTAGGAGTTACTTGTGAAGTAGTGCTCTTGGAAAACATTTTCAAATTCTCCTAGCCATTGATCGACATTTACATCTTTTCGAAGAGTGATCAATTACTATGGCACCTTACTAAGCTCTAAAATTAGGTGTCAATCTGCTAATATGCACTCAATCAACTTCTCTTCCTCACCCTTCAATGCTTGCATCTGGTTTCATCTTCTCTCTCTTGTCAGCTTATTGCATATTTTTAAAAAAAATAATAACTACAGGTTTCAGTTAAGCTTTAAACAATGATTAATACATGTAAATTGGTTAAGAGAGTGCATGGAGGTGTTCTTGGATAGTAAGCAAAGATTTATTGTACAATGATTCAAATATGACACAAGTGTCTTGAGTGAAAAAGGATGATTGAAATGGCTCAAGCATCGTGAAATCTTCATTTTGAGTGGTACCATGGAAAAT
Organism: Diphasiastrum complanatum; assembly: GCA_029204225.1. Taxonomy (NCBI): domain Eukaryota; kingdom Viridiplantae; phylum Streptophyta; class Lycopodiopsida; order Lycopodiales; family Lycopodiaceae; genus Diphasiastrum; species Diphasiastrum complanatum. The sequence goes on from CM055101.1 coordinate 32,995,355, forward strand.
CCAAATCATGCAAAAAATGCTGCTTGTTCAACTTTTGGGTCATTATGGCTGAAGCCCTCATAGTCGGCATGTTTCATCTTTTTTCAATTTTTTTTATGACTCAAATTTTTCCTTTTGCAAAAATCAAATTTTGCGACTTTCTCCAAGTCGACTTTTCTGCACTTTTCAACCATGTCAAATATTGTGTATTTCTACAAACTGTGGAAATTTTTTTGTATTTATTTAGAACAACTTGTACATTTGTTGTATGTATTAAAAGTGCTGTAAGTACAACACTTTTCAACTAGCTTTCAAATCAATGGGATATTTACAAAGTGCTGAAGTATATCTTTGTATTTATGTAGAACAACTTGTAAATTTGTTGTATTCATTAAAAGTACAACATATTTCAACTAGCTTTCTAATCAATGAGATATCTACAATGTTTTGAAAGATCTCAAAAGATAAAAATGAGGTGAGTAGGAGTATGATTAACTCCAACATATGTTTCCTCCATCCTATGAGAGACGGTAGATATGTGAGTTACGAATGGAAGGCCCCATAGAGATCATCTACCAAAAGTAGTATGTGGTCCCAACGGATAGCAGAAGTAAAGAAGTATCCATTAATCATAGATAACTATTGACTTTCTAGACACTACGATTTGAAATCAAGATTTTGAGGAATATAAATTTTGAATAGGTATGCAAGCCTTTAGGAGAAAGTTTAGTCTTTGGACATAGTACCTTTATTGGTACGCAATAGATTTTCTTAAGCCCACTAGTCCGATAATCAATCTTGCCAAGACTTAGCTCATTAGTCCTAGGCTCCGCCTAGGATATCTGTCTAGGAGCCATCTACAAGCCGTCACATCTTAGAGGTTCATATACCTAGTAAAGACCATTTCAACCACCCTCTATACTCACCTAGTGCATTTTGGTTAGACATGATGAATGAGCCAAATCGACACAAGTTAGGTCATAGAAATAGGACTTTTATATCTAAAAGATAACGTCATCAATTACAGTCGATAGAGCATAGGTAACAAACCCAACAATTCTTACTAAGTTCAAATTGGAAAAGTCAGAGTCATATACCAGTGCATCGAAGTTAGTTCAAATCAAGATCACATATACGTGTATCGTAGTTAGCTCAAATCAAAATTACATACAAGTGTGTCGAAAACTTGTGCCAAAACTTGGTACCACACTAAGAATCTAACCTTTGAGAGTCTAATGCATTGAACCATATTATGCATTTCTATACCTCTTATGAACTAGTGCATACACTCTTTAGAAAAATTATATTTGTTATCATTTTAGGGTTTACATAATGGGCTAGTTTGTGACATTAGTGAGGAAATGTCCACGTTGATTATACATATATCCAAAAAAAGTGGTTCACGAACATGCGCAACATCCACAAACTAGCTTAACCATGGTTTAGATCCTTAACCAACATGGAAAAAAAAGTAAGTCTTAGGGGCAAGCCCCCTTTGCAATTTGATGGCCCAATAGTGCGTGCATTAACTGGGACCAAATAACTTAAATGAAAGAGTTTTACTGTAGACAATGGAGTAGATGGAGGTGGCTATGTACTGTAGTGCTTAGGGAAACCTTCTTTCAAGACGTCACCCTTGGCTCACCTGTCATGCAAGGTTGGCATGCCCAAGGGATTTTCATCCTCTTCCTTAATACTAACCTTGTATGAAAAAAGAGAAACATGTTGGCTTCCAAGAAGCAACTCTATCTGATGGCAAGTGGAAAGCATAACAAAGGTGAGAGTGAAAGGAAGAAATGTACAAGGACTTTTTAATCACAAATTAGCATAATCTCCTCCTCTCTATTGAACATGAAATGAAAGTATAACATATGTCTTTTTATTCTTGGAGAAGGCCTAGTCCCTTGTCTCTGATTAGCTATCCTGATTTGGCAAGGATTTTAATCCAAGCCCTCTCTACGAAATCTAGTTCTACTAGATTTAGAAAGGTGCCCTTTACATTATTCGTGTGAGCTCTTTTAAAGTGGAAGAGAAGCTTATATATGGCATCCTGTACATATTCATGCTTAAATGGCATTCTGTGTATACAAGCCATTAGTTGAAATAGCAATAATTAACATGTACATTTATGACTGGTGCCAGTTGCCATATTTGATGGTAATTTGCTCTTTCCAACTTTCTAGATGGTTGTTCAGAGATCCTATCACTGAGAATTTGTCAAACAAAGGCTTTTTACGGTTTCTTACTCTAGTTATAGGTTGTTTCTACCCATTACCAGGCGGTTAGGAAATTTGTTTGACCTTATTCTCCAACTCCTTATGCTGGCTCACCAACCAATGTACGTGGTAGCTGGTCTCGGACAAGCTTATCATAGAACGCTTGGCTGCCTCTGAGAGCTCTTCAGGGTTAGAGATATTTGGGAATCTATCAGGGGTGTGATGAGGTGGCATTAGTTTAAAGAATAGTGGTTGGTGGGGACGTGAGGGTGGTAATGGTGAGAATGGGGGAATGATACTACTAGTGGTGGTGGATGCGGAAGTGATGGGTTGATCAATAGCTTGGGTGGTGGTGGTGGTGGTGGTGTTAGCTGGTGGGATCTGGCTTCCCCCCGATTGATCTGCTTTTCCGTCGTCGTCGTCATCTATCTCAATTAGGTCCGCAACATCAAAATATGTGGATGTGTCCATGAGAATATGGACTTACTGGGCCTGCTCTTGTTGAACTGCTACTATGTCTTTGGAAATGGTATTCCCATCTCCCTCCCCTCCCAAAACTTGTGTCATTGGTGATGTTGGTGGCGTTGGCATGGTAATGAGGATTGGGAGAGTGGTCACCGAAGCTTGTTGGGCAAGTTGTGACGTTGTGCCAGTGTCTGCAGCTAAGGATGTCCATCAGCACCATCAATGGCATGTGGTGATGATTGTTGTTTTGATGCTAAATCTGATGTGGAGCTATCAGCTTGGGAGTTTGTCAAACTAGAGGCTGTTTGCTGAGACGGTGTTTATAACGTCCACAACACAGGATTCTAGTCTAAGCATACCATACAAAGCAACAACACATGGGAACTGGTGGAGGTTAGACCAACTCAACCAAATCTAGATCGTACGGATCTAGCCCCCAAGCTATGGATCAATCGCCATGGAAAGAGGAGTCACACCAGCAGCATGTAGCTACTAATCACAAAATCAAGCATACACTACTGAGAGCCCAGTAGGTATACTTATACCCTCCAAGGCCCATGCACCACTAGTAGTGCACTATGACACTTCACTGGACACCTTTGCAGCCTATTTGGGCCATGTCATCCAGTTCCCTAATGACTCACTAATAGACCCATACAAACTCCACCACCATGTGTTTAGGCCTACAATCATTAATTATGATCATGGACACATAAGGGCCCCAATTCCCTTATAGTCACAATTAACTTACGGGTTGTTGGTCTACCGGTCCCTAGCGTGGACACGCTACCCGAGACCAGTCATGGGCATGACATTCTTCCTCCCTTATTCAAGTTCTATCCTCAGAACTTAAAACTGAAAAAGTTCCTTCTTAAGCTTCCTTCATGTTCCCAGAAATCATCATTGCCCATACATCCCCTCCATTGAACCAGATGCTCGATAACTATACGATTTCTCAATCGTTTAGTTCTTGTATCCAAGATCTTTTTGGGTTCAAGACGAGATACACCCGATGATTCATCCAATAGGTCCACTTGATCTCCAGATCCAAGATGCTCTCCTTCACGCAAACTCTTTTTGAGGCGACTTACGTGAAATACGGGATGCACTTGCGATCCTTCTGGACAGAAGAACATAAGCTCAATGTCGTCTCTAGTTTAGCAAACACGACCGACCAAAAGTGACTGGTGAACTTTGGATCGCGATCGCTCACAATATCACTTGGTAATCTGTAAAGCCTAAACAGACGCTCTACAAATATTTGAGCTAAATCAGAAGCCTTCGTGGTGGTCTTTACCGGAATAAATGTAGCCAATTTGGTAAGACGGTTGACCACAGCCCAAATTGCATCATGTTGTTTATTCGTCCGCGGAAATACTATTCCATCACTTATCAGGGATATCCAATGGATGCAACAAACCGCCAGCCTTATGGCGCCCAACTTTATTCAACTGACATTGGTCACACTTGACCACATAAGATTCTACAAAGGGCTTGAGTTTTGGCCAATAAAGTCCCCTTCGTACCAAATCCAATGTACGATGTATGCTGGGATGTCCTGCGCATGGTGAATCATGACATTCATAAAGAATTTTATTCTTAACAACATCCACATTAGGCACACAAACCTTTCCCATCCTGAACAAAAGTCCATTACGGATAGAGAAGACATTAGTACCATTTATATCCTTCCCCCCAGATTGATCGCCATGATCATCAGTCCCGCTTGATGTAACTGCTAGAACCCTATTCCAGATTGGTCCAAAATGTGAGTCTTTCTCATAAAGACCTCTCAGGGAGAGATAAAAGTCTGTACTGATCTCAGTGAAGGAAAGTTCGTTCACTTCACCAATTCGACTAAGTGCATCAGCCACCTGATTACATGAGCCCTTGATATACCGCACTTCAAAGTCAAATTCTTGCATGAGTTCTGCCCATCTAGCCTTACAACCTCACAAATAATTATGATTACAAAAATATTTTAAAGGTTGATGACCCGTATTAACCACAAATTTATTACCGTATAGTTAATGCCTCCGTGATTTCAAAGCGTGGATCACAGCGAAAAGCTCTTTTTCCTGAGTGGTGTACCTGACCTGTGCATCGGTTAGTTTCTTACTTTTAAAGGCAATGGGTTGGCCCTCCTGTAAGAGAACAGCTCCAATAGCCGTATCACTCGTGTCAGTGTTAATGACGAACGACAAATCTGGATCCGCTATTCTCAAAACTGGATCTGAGGCAATTAGATGCTTGAGTTTACGAAAACTCTCATCTAATTTCTCATTCCATCTGATGGGAGGACTTGGCCTACCTTTGTAGCTTTTCACTCCTTTCAACATATTGTTGAGAGGCGCAGCAATCTTCGCGTACTCCTCTGCAAATCTACGAAAAAACACAGTGAAGCCTAAGAATGACTTAAGTTCACGCACCGTTTTAGGAATTGGCCATTCCAGTACCGTCTTCACCTTTTCCTCGTCAATCTTGATCCCAATATAACGTCCACAACACAAGATTCTAGTCGAAGCATACCATACAAAGCAACAACACATGGGAACTGGTGGAGGTTAAACCAACCCAACCAAACCTAGATCGTACGGATCTAGCCCCAAGCTATGGATCAATCAGAGTCAAACTTAGAACTTAAGTTAACTTGGAATATTTTATTTCCTAACTTAAGTTTCTAATCTTAAGTTTCCTATTTAGAAGTTTTAGAACTTATTAAGCTTCTACTCATGGTCTTATAACACACATGCCTTAATTCTCTTAAATCACTCTCTAATAATATTTGATTTTATAAATCTAACAATGGTATTGATTATGTACAAAATACATGGATTTTGTGGCTGAACTGATGCGAACTTTATTAGAATTATAAGCATGTTCATCAACCATGTCTAGTATTATGAATGCTATACCTCTGTCATTGTTATGCCCATTTGTGAAAATCATAAACCTATCTCCTCGGAGCTATATGAAGATTTAATATCCTGTCCCTTGCACTTGTCACCCACCACTTTGGGTTTACAGGTTCCAAAAAATTTATCCCTCCACCTAGTCTCGTTCATGGAAGGTTTGCCACACCCTTCATCTTCATCAAGTAGTTCATCTTGTCAAGATGTTAACCAAGTGTAAATAAGAGAATAAGGGAGGTTGGAAATGTCTTATGAGTCATGCACATGATAATAGATGGACATAAAAACTGTAATTTATGAAAATTTGTTTGTATGATTATTTTAGACCAGAATGATGTTAACTTGGTAGATAAGAACATCCCCCACTAGTCGTGGAGTCCATGGTTCAAAATCTCAGAGCACAAGTAGTATTCACAGTGTGTAGTGGATAAGGCTAAAGTGATAAGAAATATTCTTATATTCAACCAAACTTTGAGTTTCATGTAGGAGAGCCTAGATGTAGAATCTTGTAGTGACATGGCATATGAGAGGTTGCCTCATGTTGCTCATCTCATTCCCTCACCTCAAGGTATTTGATGTCAAACCCACCTAGGTGCAAATGGAGTTTGAAGGGGCTTCTGTGAGGCCTTGTTAAAATGGCACCACATGTGCAATATTATATATGCAAAGATTACTACGAATACTTAATTTATGAGATAAAAAGGTTTGCATGTAGGACCCATTTTCATATGTCAAATCATTATATATGCAAGATTGCATGCATATCCATGTAAAAGGTACTTAGAGGGTAGAGAAAAAGAAAACTACATAACTGTGTATATGTGTGCTTATATTATATGACTTTTATAACTAAAAGCCCCCACATTATGCACATTGCATGTATTTTAATACGTAAAAGTCATGAGAGGAACATTTCTTGGCAAATAGTACAAGGAATTGTGCGACGTGGCCTCATTGATGGAATTTGCAAGCTGATGCATCAACTTCATGTGACATAAGAATATACAAAGCTTGGTGTCAAAAGATCTTTGATGTGATATTACCCTTTATGTTGTCTATTAGTCATGCAAACCTACATAAAAAGCAATCTAAGATCTAGATTTTTGTTTCACATTGAACATGCTAGATTTTATATATGGCTCAATGTCTTTCCCTATGAGGTCATCCTCAAACCCAATTTTTTTACCTTGAACATAAAGTGATAACATTAGACATGAGCAAACATATTTCGAAGTATATTCATTATATGATATACTAGGAAGTGTTGTTGTATTGTTTTCCTGAAGCAAGTTTTCATCGTACACTAATAAAGGAGTAGCATCCATGCAATTTCCATCTATCTACTCTCAAAATTGCTAGGGTACATGTATCCTTATGCCTAAGACAAAGCTGGGAGTCATGCTATCATGCCAATTGAACTAAATGTCTCAATTTGCAATTTCAAACATGCATCTAGGAGTGATGAACCCACTAGGCTTTAACAATTAACACATGCTTCATGCTTGATTGGATGCTATTTTTAGTAATTACCATGAGAATAAGATGAGTGATTGCGCATACAATATCACAATGACATTTAAGAATTTGATATTTATCAAGTTGTAACTTTAAAACGTCTTTTGGTATCCATACATTCTACATAATGTTCTTGAGTGCATGATTGAGGCCACATTTTATCATCTTAGCTAAATTTACTTAAGATTATTGAATGGAATAATATTTTTTAAAAGTCAACACAATATGTAGTAGCTATTGTACAACCTATATATCTAGTCACTTGAACCTTCTATATGAAAACATCCACTAGACTTGGACTACAATAGAAAGAATATATAGTATATCAAAGTAAAAAATTGTCAATTTTGATTGCCAGCTAGGAAAGATAGTGTTGATAAATCTCATTGATAGACATGTGAGCAAAAATCATTTATACTGCTTCTAGAAGCATATACACAAAGACTTGCAAGGAAGTAGGAAGATATCTAGGAATTCTCTAGATACAAAATACGTGTACAATCATACAAAATTGAAGAGTAATTCTCTTACAATTATAGAGGTTATTTCAAAATTTATCACAAGAGAATGTTAGCTTTTAAACTAGCTAGATCTTGTTCACACACATACAACAAACAAGCCAAGAAAGCTCGAAGCTATTTATAGCTTAACTAATAGAGATCTATTATAGGGAAAATCTATTGTGTTGAAAACAAAATTATATTTATCAATCCACATAGTAATTAATACAACCACCCTTAGTGTGTGCCATTTTTTTGTCTTACCCCAATTTCCTTGAGTAGCTCTCGTAGCCAAACCAATTCTTGTGTAGTAGAACATAAGGCTTTGTATTCGGCTTTTGTAGTGGAAAGCGACACAGTTTTTTGATTTTTGCTTGGACAAGAATAGTAGCCATTTCCAACATCGAAAGCATAAACAGTGGTAGATCTTCTATCATCTATATTGTGGGCAATCAACATCAACCTCTTAGCTTAGGTACATCAAATCGTCTTGAGTAAACTAGACCAAGATCAAGCATGCCTTTCACGTACCTTAAAATGCATTTAGCTGCTTTCCAATGCTCCAAGGTAGGAAATGTCATAGAATGACTCACAAGACTCACAACAAAACAAATATCTGGTCTAATAGTGGTAAGATATATGAGACCGCCAACAAGTTGGCGATACAATATGCAATTAACAGACATGACAATTTCTTGCTAACTTCAGTAGGCAAAGTCAATGGGTTACAATCAGACATTTCTGTGCGCTCTTCACAATGGTGCAGTTTTTACTCTCAACTACCCCATTGCTATGTGGCATATGTGATTGAGTAAATTGCCTTTTTATTCCATGCTCCTTGCAAAATGCTTCAAAGTCTCCCCCTTTGTATTCACCCCCTCTATCTGGTCTTAGCACCTTAATGTATGCATCCAGATGGTTCTCCATCAAAGCTTTGAATTTCTTGAAGTGAGCCAATGCATCAGATTTCTTCTTCAAGAAGTAAATCCATGTTCTTCTAGAGTAGTGATCAATGAATGTCATGAAATAGTAGCTCCTCCTAGCAACATGGTCTGCGGGTTGCACAAGTCATTATGGATAAGCTCAAGTGCCTACTTTGCCCGCGGCTCCCCCTTTCTCTAATTTTTCTCTACAGTGATTCCCCATCTCGCATCCTTCACAAATGCAATGTTGTTCATCTTGTATTGCAAGTAATCCACTTACCATCTTTAGCTTTGCCATCAAGCGCAAGCTTCCATAGTTTAGATTACCCATCATTCGATGCCACAATTCTGATTGTGATGTTATTGATGAAGCTAAACTGTATTCTCCAGGTTTGGCCGCATCTAGCTTATAAAGCACACAATTATTATCGAGATATTCCATTGCCACAACCTTGTAATCATGGTCCATATCTTTCATCAAGCAACTATCATTGACAAACTCAACCTTAAGGTTTTGATTTGCCATGGTCTCAACTGAAAACACATTTGAAAGGTTTTTTATCCTACCATCCCAAAATTGTGTAGATACATTGTTGACGTCCTAAATCTGGCATTTTTTCCCATTGGCCTGTGTGACTTTCTCCCCATCATGGATTGTCGAGAAGTTCTTAAACCAATCACGATTCCTAGTCATGTGTCTAGTGGTTCCCGAATCAATAAACCACCATCAAGTGTCATCATCCACATGTGATGCCAATGCCAATGATAAAATATTGGTCTCATCGTCTCTTCATCATCCTCAATAATGTTGCCTTGTTGTGCTTTCACTTTCCCTTGCTTGAGATCTACCTTCTTTTTGTAGCACTCCCTAGCCCAATTGTTGCAACTCCCTTAGATCTTCGATTGCCTTGAAGGTTGACGCACACCCCATACCAATGACGATGCATTGTATCTGCCCATCCATAGGGTCACTACCTATCCACCCCCGTGCACTGGAGCTATCGACATCCACATGTCGAGTCAAGCCTTTGGCGATAACTAGCATCCCATACCACCAGCCCTCGCCCTCGGCTCTCCCTAGCACACATCTCATGTCCTGGAGATACATCCTAGCTACTGCACGTGCTCTCCATCCACCAACTCCCAGGTATACTGAGTGTATGGAAAAAGGGAAGCCCCACCACTATATATGTCATGCTCACAACTAGTCTCGGGTAGCGTGTCCCGCTAGAAATCACTAAGCCTATGACCCGTAAGTTAATTATGACTATGAAGGGTTTCGGGCCCTCATGCGCATATGGTCATAATTAATGGTTGGAGGCTTTAACTCATGATGGTGGATTTTTATGGGTTTATCAATGAGTCATAGGGTAACTGGATCAGTGTTGCCCAGGTAGGCTGCAGAGGTGTCCAGTGAGGTGTCACAGTGCACTAGTGGTGGTGCATGGGCCTTGGAGGATATAAGTATACCCATTGAGCTCTCACTAGTGTATGCTTGATTGTGGTGCTAGTAGCTACGTGCTACTGGCATGACTCCTCAATCCCTTGTGAGTGATTGATCCATAGCTTGGGGGCTAGATCCGTAAGATCTAGGTTTGGTTAAGTTGGTTGTCCCCAGCATCTGTTTTCCTTGTGTTGCTTTGTTGCGGCTTGCTTGGCTAGTGCATCCTAGTTATGGGCTTTATATTGATATAAACCATAGCACGTTTCTACTTTCAATCTGTAAACCTACTAATACATCAATTGAAAAACAACATGTATTCTAGAGGAGTTAGGAAAAGCAAAAACATATACAAAAAGCTGATGTAGCTCCTCCTCTGTGCATGAACTGGCCGCTCCCTTCCATCACCTGTTGGAGCACGAAGAGACGCAATCTTGCCGCTCCCTTCACATGCAAAGTGCTCTCTCTCTCTCTCTCTCTCTCTCTCTCTCTCTCTCTCTCTCTCTCTCTCTCTCTCTCTCTCTCTCTCTCTCTCTCTCTCTCTCTCTCTCTCTCTCTCTCTCTCTCTCTCTCTCTCTCTCTCTCTCTCTCTCTCTCTCTCTCTCTCTCTCTCTCTCTCTCTCATACCTCGTGACCTCTCTCACTCGGGCTCAAACTACTAGTATGTAGGAGCCGATTGGTTATGGATGAGGGTAGTGGGCTTCTTTTTGGAGGGAAACTAAGGGGGGGTTTCTTTTTTAATATTTTAGAAAGTTTTTGTAATTTTCTAATTTTGCATGCTTGGTCATGGATGGGAGGGTATAGGATGAGGGAGAGTGTAACATTAATTGTTTGGTTTTTTTTTTAAGGGACCTTACAATTTATTGGGTTTCCGAATCATTGAGACAATTTAGCAATGATAAGCAAGGGTTAAATGACAATTTTTGGCTTTTGATGGTTATGGTTACACGCTTTTGCCAATCTGATTACATGTTTGTAGGTATTTCAAGCATTTCATTGACGACAAGCTTTTATTGCTTAATAAACACTTGACTACCCGGTACAAACTTGTTTTTATAGAGATTGGGCTACTAATAAAAGTTCTCGTAATTGGGGAAGTTTTCACTTCTCCCAAGTTTATAATAGGGTAAAAAAGGAGCCTATTCGATTCAAAGAAGTTACTTTATACGTTATGTAAAGCCATTCTTTTGGAACTTTGATAAAGCATTAATAACCGGAATAATCAAAACTCATTGCAACTGTCACATTGGCAATTTGGACACGAGCATTTATGTCCAAAGGTTTTTTTTAACAAAGATGCCACACTTTGACCACCAAAGTTGGTTCATGAAAGGGCATGCATGGCTAAAATCGCCCGAGACCCAAAGCTTTTAACCCATAAGAGTAATTTTTAGTTAAAGCTAGAAATTATTGTTTACCAAAAGGGAAACCAAGGCGATGTGCAAAATAAAACTCTAAATCAAATGATTCTGAAGAGGCGTAAGGCCGATGTGTAGGGCTCGTTCGGAAATTTGATTTTGAGATTTTGCATATCTAGTAATGCAATCAAGTTTTTTCTATTCTTAATTGAATTATTCCCACTCATTCTTCCCCATTTTTGGATTTGTCACTCAAGGCATGTTAGGGCGAGACCTACAATCCTTTTTGTGACCGTAGAGCTTATGAAAAGGGGAGGTAGAAAACATGAGTTGGAATTTGTTCTATGAAGTTGGAATTTGTGCCAATTCTCGAGAGCTTCATATACAACCAATTCCAAAAATTGATTTTTTGGACGGTTAGATTAGGTAGTGGAGGGTTTTCCTAGAGGAAAAACCTATGGTATGGGACACATGCAATTCCAAAGGGGAGAATTAAAACTAACTGGATCTGATTTGACCATAGTATGGCCGTAAATTTAAATGACGCCAAATATTATTGGTCATAAAAGGGTGGTTTGTCGAAAATTTGAGATATTGGTCATGACCCCTTATAGATATCTCAAATTTACAAAACCGAAAACCTGGCAAGCTATTTCTTTATATTAAGAATATATTTGTGAATTTCTTAGCATTTCATGTGATTCCTTGGGAAGGTGATTTTTAGTACCCATTGACCATGGACGATGTCACATGAATGGCTAGATTGGAGAAGATGGAATACTATTCTGAAAAACTCAAGAAGAGCTGGATAGTTGATGGTAGCCAGTTAGAGCTTTCCGTAATGAACTTCCAATGAATCTTAAGTTATTCTAGATTAGAACTTAAGAGTAAAATCTAGATGTATTCTAGATTGAACCCAAAATTTGGAATGATACATTGTACCATGTCTAGAGTAAGGGCATTTGATTACAATCCTTATTTAGGCACCATGAGTGAGTTGGGTAAGTCTGAAACTTTCCTAATGGAAAGAAATTTTTAAAACAACTCACGTGTCTTCTAAGAATTGTGATGCTTTCTCATGGTAAGGTATGACTTGGAATCTGGTAAATTGTCATTGAAGAATCATAACTCAGAACCTAGGGTACACTTGATCAATAAGAAAAGACTTAGTTCATGGTGAGATCACCCCAGATGAATAAACAAGATAGCGGAATTTTGGTAGGGATTGGCCATCTTATCAAATCGACTACGTTTATTAGGGTAAAGACCACCAAGAAAGCATTAGCTCAAGTATTTGTCAACCATTTGTTTAGGCTTTATGGATTACCAAGTGACTTTGTACATTTACAATCCGAAGTTCACCAAACACTTATAATCAGCCGTATTCGCTAAACTAGAGACGACTCTTAGCTTGAGTTATTATGATCATCCCGTCGGCAATCTCATTGGGAGAAGTATTTGCTCTTGATGGAGTTTGCCTACTACAATGAAGTATCATGTTCTCTTATTATTGAGTATAGGACAAGTATCCAAGGAATTATGATTGAAAATTCATAGTTCGGATTCTAGTTTATACTTAATCGTTTAAGAGAAGGGTTACCTGCGTGATCAAAAGATCTGATGACGTGTGCATTTATCTTTTGATGGCAATCTCCTTAGAGAGGAAATTGTCCTTGCTAGAAATTACTTGTTTCAAAAGTAAGCATTAGCCTACTAGTTATAGCCGTTAATGCTTATGTATAGTTTTGAACCTAGATCAAGTATCATAAAGTAGTGGATTTCCTACATGATCTGCGAGAAATGCTACAGATAGTATGTGAGAATGTCCGGTGTGCCCAAGATAGGGACCGACATTATGCTAATCTGAAAAGATCACCTCGGGACTTTCAATGTGGGGGATTGGGTGTATTTGAGAATCCCAAAGGATTCTAGTGTAATGCGTACCAACAAGCATCACAAATTGTTTCCTAGGTATAGAGGACCGTATCAAATCTTGAAAAAGATTAGATCCTTAGTTTACCAGTTGGACCTCATGGAGTCGACTCAAGAAGAGTCTAAGTGAAGGGGAGTATCTTGGTCCTGTAGACCAATTGGACCTGTTGGATGAATCATCGGGTGTGTCTCGACTTGAACCCGAAAAGATCTTGGATACAAGAATTAAACGATTGAGGAAAAGAAACTTCTCTAGCTTTAAGTTTTGAAACAGAACTTGAATAAGGGGGGAAGAATGTCATGTCCACGATTGGTCTCAAGTAGCGTGTCCCGCTAGAGAACAATAAGCCTACGACCCATAAGTTAATTATGACTATGAGAGATTTGTGTGAAAGATTTCAGATAATTAAGATCCAGTCCACTTGAAAGATCTTTGGTTAGAAAGAGAAATACACTACCAATGTAGAAAAATCAGCATCTACACACAAAATGAGATGCAAACACTAATAAAACTTGATCAAACTTAAATGAAATGATAAAGTACTGTTGCTATCCATAAAAAACCAACAAGCTACTGTATTTCACACGTGTGGATCCAAAAATAACAAATATAGATCATTCTACACATAAAATTACATGCAATCACAAGTATAGTGCACTAATGGATAGTAGAACCCAAGAGAACCATGTATAAGCATGAAATGAGATAGAGAAGAGAGAATATCACTCTCTCCATGAGTTACATTATTTTATAACAGGTCCAAACCCTATTTGGCCACTTGGCTTTCCCTTCAAATTGCTAACCCTACTATTTTTGGGTGTAGATTCAAAGTACCCAACATTCAAATTTGAATCTACTCAAACTTGCCTTCTAACTTTCCCACACTTTCAAAAAGTGTTTATTCAAATGACATTTAGACTACTAAACTTTGAAAAGTCAATCTCTAAGTCTAAAAACAAAGTTGGCCTCAATATGCCAAATATGGAAATATAGCAAATATGATCAAACTAATTGAATCTTTCACACTCCCTCTTCAACTAGTTTTAGCATAGACTTTGATAACACTCCAAGTGATGTCCTATGCTTCATGAACAAGTCCTTTCCCAATGTTTTGGTGAAGATATCAACTACAAATTCCCTTGAGGACACATGTTGAAGCTCCACCTCCTTGGCAATGACTTGCTCCCTCCCTGGAGGAAGGTGAAAGGAGAATTATTGCAAAACAATCCCAAAAGTATGAACAACAACGTAGGGCCGCCACCGAGAAGCTCTTAAAACATGGCCAAAGTCACTTGGGATCGGGAGGAAGGGGCAATCTAGAGGCCAATTTGTAAGTGCATGGCATATTGTTCTGAAGATCCACCTGAAGGTCCACTCGCTTGATCATTTCCATAATTCCATTGCTCAGCATTTTTGTAAGGTTCTGGTTCCATCAAATTGGTTGGAGGAGCGGAGTGCTTTGGTGGGGCAGGTAAAGCTAAACGTTCCGGATATCCAAGAGCAGATTGTCGCAGTCTTACTGCCAGATTACCTCCATATTGTGGTTCTCGATATCCCATCTGGACATATCATTGTTGAATTATCCGAGGGTTGAAGTTGCAAGAAGCAGTCTCATGATCAGGTGAACTACACAGATGGCAAACACTGATTTCCATTCATTTTCTCAATTGAGGACACTCGTTCACTGTGTGATTTCTTGTACAAATTGAACACCAAACATTTTCCCTGGTAGAAAAAATCTTTGCAAGCTTTTTAGGTTCCTTGTTTGCTTCCCGTGGAAATTTTCCAATGCTTTGATCTTCTCATCAAATTGCAACTGCAACTTTTCCATCTGTTTATGCTGGTTCTTCCCAAGTTTCTCGAACCCATTGAGCATCATTTCTGCAGTAGCATTGGCATTCGTTGATGCAATAATGGTGGATGTCGTAGTAGTCTGCCTTGATGTATAAGGCAACATACTGATATTTGGCTCCTCATCTGAATCTTCATCCTCCTCCCGAATTGCATCGTCCATAGCATTTTACAAGAGTGCATACTCATTTTGGTGTTTCAACTCACGCTTGATTCGTTTAGATAGACTTGACAAAAACCACATAATCATGGCATTTTCGTTAATCAGCTTAGGTTTGCATTCAGATCTAAGACGTTTCACCCGTTCCATGTAATCTCGAACCATTTCCCGTTTTCCCATTTTAATTTTACTTAAAAGTAGGAAAGGGTCTTCCATAAACTTTCGTGGTTTGAACCGCATGATAAGGGCTCGCTTAACAACCTCCCAATCTGTACGCTCAGTTTCATCTTGATTATAGTACTAGTCTTGTGTTGCACCTGTTAAGGCCATAGGAAACAGCTTAAGTTTATCTTGAGGATAAATCTCACCATAGACTTCACAGAATTCGGCATAGATCTGAAGAAATCTAACTGCATCTGTTAATCCATTATATTTGGGTAGATTCAATCGAGGTGCTCTTCTAACAATAATTGAATTGAGTTCCTGTAGAGCACCTCCAGGGGCAGCCATCTTTACAAATTTAGATCAAATAGATAATGAGATTGGATCTAGATTTTTCAAAAAACTATCTCAAATTAGATCTGAATTTTGACAGAGACTTGATCTGAAAAATCAAAAACTAAAAATAGGACTGGCGAAGGTTCACTAGGCGAAGGTTGTCTCGGCGAAGGTTCAATAGTGCTATTTTGGAAAAAAAAAAAAAAAAAAAAACTCTCTAAACACTTTTCTGGCGATTTTTAGGGAAATAACCTTCGCCAACCTCTCAGGTGAAGGATCTGACACAGATACAACTATGGAAAATCGGACGAAGGTTTTTGACACAAGAAATTATAGTTTTTGTATTCTAGTGAGGGTAAAATTCAAGAATTTCTGTGATATGATCAAGAAGAATCTTCGCCGAACTCAAAAATGATATTTTACTATAAATAGCATGTTTTGGAATCTCGGCGAAGGTTATGGAAAAGTATCAAGAGTAATACTGGTATTTTTGCAAAAAAGTGACTTTTTTGGCAAAAATATGGCAATATGACAACTGATCCTCTGAAAATCTTTCTACTTTTGGTATTATTCTTTGTCGACCTGACAGGAGGTGGATTTAAATCACACCTAAGCACAGTGAATCAGGCGAAGGTTCTTTTTCTGTATTTTTAGGTTTTGACGATTTTTCAATGTTTTTGACGGTTTTTCTGGTGTTTTTGAAAATCTGTTGGGAATTAATCTTCGCCCTTCAAACTGAAAGGTTTCTAAACAAAATCAAAGGTGTCTGCAACTCGACGAAGGTTTCCTAGTAGAGGGTAAAAAGTTATCAGCTCTAATGACGTTTTTTTTCTCTTTTTTGACCAAATCTGGCAGATTTGATCGATTTTTGTTATTTTCTCCGATATCTTAAATCCAAATGGATTTTAAGATTGGTAATCTGAATAGCTTTCCCTATTTATCAATCAGATTAGATTTCAAACAAGCCACTCCACTCAAATCAAGCAAAATCAATCCCAAACTAACCCTAAAATGCAGATCTAACACTATTCATGCCACGACAAGATGCCTAATGCATCTAACCATCCAACAATCATGCTGCAAACTAAAAAATTGTAGTGGGTTTCTTTCCTTGCCTAACTTGAATCCAAGATCTAATGAATCTAGCATGATAGAGATGGAGTTAGTTGTCACACGTAGGTTCGTTCCCATGAGAGCGATAGTTTAGTTCAGATTTCAACATAAATGGAAGATCTAAATCTAACTCTACATCCATTAACCCTACTCATTAACACTACACATCCCTTAACACTTACAATCCCTTAACACTATTCATTCCACAACAGAGATAACTTACTCTTTCTCTCTCTCCCTTTCTCTCTCATAAAAAGTATAATAACATACAATCCCAATAACACTCAAATCCAACAAATAGCAAAATCCAAATAGGCATGAGAGATGGAGGAAAAGTGATAGAGAGCAAGGACATTCATCAATCCATTTCTAAAGAGAACCAATCTGCTTTATTGAAATGAGAAAATGAACATGAGGAGCAACTCGAGTTGGTCCCTTCTTATAGTAGAGAGGAGGACCCTGGCCTCTGAATCCTATTGGTCCAGTCTTGCCTCTATTTTTGTTCAAATTTAAAAAAGTGTGGGAACCATCAAAATTGGAGGGAAACCCAACTTTATTCACTAACTTGACATTTAGGCCCTGCGACATTAAAAGTCCCACAAAAAGGCCTAAAGTCCTTTTATTGACTTTTAACTAATCAATCAAATAACTATGTGATCATCGGGTTGGACTTACACACACAGGGTGCCAAATCCCTCTCACTTATTAACTAGGGTTAGGGTTGCCTTGGGATCTGCAAACCCTCCAACAGAGGTATCCTAGCAAAACCAGTCGAATATAGAAAATATTTTCCAATACATTTCTTGAGCAGAAAACTAGTGCCTACTGAAGTAAACTATACCACAATCGAGCGTGAAGCACTGGCCATGGTCTACGCCATACATCAACTCCGACACTATTTGCTAGGTCAAACATTTGCTTTCTATACGGACCATCAAGCATTGTTATATATTGTAAATAGGTCCTATAAGACCGGACGCATAGTTAGATGGCTCTTAATACTTGAAGAATTCACATTCCGCGTAGTTGTCCGGAAAGACACTCAACGCTTCATGGCCGACTACCTTTCCAGACTTTCCAATGCTGAAAACGCTGATGCACCAGTCAATGACGATCTACCTGATGCATGCCTTTTCCAAGACGATGCCACGCCCATATGGGTTGAGGAAATGACTCAGTTCCTTACAACTGATAAACTCAAAGAAGGGCTAATTATAGTAGCCAAAAGGAAATTTTGGCTCAAGGTGACACTTCCAACTTATCACCGGACAGTTATATAAAAGGGGTGTTGATGGTATTATACGCAGATGCACTTATGAACCTGAGATATGACCTACCATATCTCAGGCACCTGAGGGCATTGGTGGTGGTCACTTCTCTGCCGAAGCGACTGCTAAGATCATACTCAGAGCGGGTTTATGGTGGCCATCACTGTTTAAAGATACATTTGCTATCATCAAAACGTGTGATTTTTGTCAATGAGCTAGGGCCACCCCCAAAGAGACTTTTGAAAAAATCATCTCGAAGTTTCCGATATCTTTCTAGTCAAGTAGCTCTATCTGACATACACTAGGGATGGAGATGGAGTTGTCAGTTTGTATCAACTTTATTTGGCGATCCACGACAATGGCACCAAAATTGGCATATGTCGTGATATACCAACATAGAATTGCTAGATTTGTGTAGTATTCATGTCGTTCTCCAGAGAAATAGCACTTAAAATTTGTTCAATTGGTACAGTCTTGACTTACTTCAAATGAAATGGAGTCGTGTGTTAATCTGGTTGTCAACAGACATTTAATAAGTAACCGGTATTACTTTTGTTGTGGGTGTGTGATGATGACAAATACAAAAAACAATCTTCCTCTATCAAGCCGAATGAAAAGTGTTCTATAAGTGAAATGTTATCAGAGTAGCATGAATGAACTACACTCTAGCTGATTAAGTTGTCAGTAAGGATTTGTGTTATGTTCAATGAAGATGTGTATGAAAAAACAAATAGCTAATCTTATTCTTAAATTGTTGTGTTCTAGACAGAAGTCCTCAACAACTAAAGTCCAGTCATGGTTAAATTGTTGTGTTCTAGACAAAAGTCCTCAACAACTAAAGTCCAGTATGGTTAAATAACTCAAATAGTTCGCGAATATGTTAAAAACATATATCTTCATTAGAAACATGAATACAGATCAATAACTCAATTTCTCATGTAGGGACTAGCATTTCACATGTATACATACTTATCTATCAGTGATTGTGGAGAAATATACCAAAGTGATACTTTACTCGGGTGCCAAACACAAAGTATTTACACAGACGGGTAAGTTAGGATAAAGACAGTTCTTTAATTCAGCTTTATGGAAACACAACAAACGACTGTAATGAACTATTGTAACTGTGTGACCAAAGAGTGATTTAAGTAGTGCATAAGAGATTGCTAGTAGACTCAAGATCACTCACACTTAACAGTGCGGAGAACAGAGTTTAGAAAAGATAGTCTTCGATGCTCTATTCACTTCTTCAATCTCTCAAATACAAGAACTCTCTCTCTTTCTCTCTCTCTCTCTCTCTCTCTCTCTCTCTCTCTCTCTCTCTCTCTCTCTCTCTCTCTCTCTCTCTCTCTCTCTCTCTCTCTCTCTCTCTCTCTCTCTCTCTCTCTCTCTCTCTCTCTCTCTCTCTCTCTCTCTCTCTCTCTCTCTCTCTCTCTCTCTCTCGATGGTGTGAGAATGAAGCGTGTCTTCATATATATTACCCACGAAGCGAGCAAACACACCTCTAGAGATTCCAGGTGCGACGCTCCATTGACTAACTCTAGTTAATAGATGAGTTATAAATACATGTAAATTATATTACTGAAGGTAAATTTAACTATAAGTTTGATCTACTCTAGTTTTAGGTGGCGATACGCATCTAGTCGCTTTGTATGATTGACTGGATTAAGGCTGTTCCAGGCATCATTTCATTTTTGGAGGTCTTGTCCTTTAGTCTTTAACATTTATATCCCAAAAAATGATATAGGATTTTTCGTAATATAACGTTGTCCAACACATATCTTCATCTTCAAGTATAAGCTGCCATATTTGGGTAGATATTCATTATTTAGCAAATATGTGGCATCACAGGCGATTAGAAAGGTTTTCATCTTAAATTTCCACAAGTAGTAATTGGATCCATTTAGCTTGTCTGCGATAAGACCAGTTTTATTTTGAGAATCCATCTGGAACTTTAGTTTGTCGATTGTATCGATGATGTTAAGAATGATATCGTGCTACGCTATCAATAGGAAATCAATTCTTTGACATTGAAACTGATGCTATGAGCTAAAGAATATGATATCAATTTGATATCGTGAAAGATATCAAGTATTAGAGCTCTGGTATAGCATATCGCTCTGGTGAAGGTGATAGCATATATATATACGCTCTGATACCATGTTGGAAAGAGGTGATGAGATGAGAGAAAGCAATTCGACCAAGTTGAAGTAGGTAGATGACTTTATCGAGCGCAACGAAATGAACCTTCTTTCTTGTGCATGACTATGCCTATTTGAACAAAAAGGTAGTGATAGAAATCATGTTCAACCTTTAGCAACTACTTTAATACTGACATAACTGAAGAAGATTAATTGATTCAGTAAGAGAAACAAATTAGAATGCAAATGCGAACAAGTAGATTGTGGATTGAAGCTGCATACTCTAAGCTATCTCTGAGTAATTGAGAATATGTTTGAATTAAGCTACCTGCTAATAAGTAGTAAGTGCAATAGCAAACTCTAAATAAACTCTAAGAACTGAGCTAGAATGCTTAAGAGTGTCCAAGCTTGAAAGCTTGAAAGAGATGCTAACTATTGCTTCAATTGATCTCTGTAAACGTAGAAGTAATCAATTATTTATACTAAGAAATTAGGTCGTCAATTGCGTCATCCAGTTGGATGTGATGTGCTAGCATTCGTCCAGTTAGGACTTCTCGGAAATTCACTTGTTGATAAATCAGTGCAAGTCGGTGTCTTTAATTCCAAGCGGAATGTTTATTTTCACTCTGCAGAAATGAATTGTTTGTCACACAGTTCACATTTTTTTGAATTATGCGACAGCCGAAAAATGTAACAAGTGTGAAAATCCAAAGTGTCCGAAGTCTTCGAAGTGGCCGAAGTTACAATAACCACCTGTGAACCATTTCCGAGTAGTTATGCAAACTGTGTAAAAATACGAGAAAAATTGCAAATATGGATAATCAGTTGGATGAAGATTAAAAATTGATTAGTCAATTTGTAGGAGAATAATCCAACACTCTTGTAGTGAACCTTTTTGCTTGAGCCTTGATAATTCTACCCTCAATCTGACCATGTGTGAATCTTTGGATACAAACTCCTCTTGTAATGCTTACTTGGATGCATCCCATGATCAAAACTACATTCCCACCACTCAATACCGTTTTGTTAAGTAACCTTCAAAATATACTAGAGCCAATTTGGCCCTCTCTTCTTCAAGAGTGTGCATCAAACAAAAATAGCGGTCCATGTGAAACAGCTAGTATTCCACAATTCGAAAATCATACCCCCCTTTGAAAGTGAAAGGAGATCTCACTTTGGCAATTTTCTTCACCCCTGGCCCTTTATGTTTTATGCTAGTTTGTCTCTTGGTCTTAGTGGGGGAAGTGTAGCTACATTCTCCCTTGTTGCTTCTAGATCTTCAAATTGTGTTTCAAGGTGTGCTAGCTTGTCTCTTATCTATCTTGTGAGCTCAAATTGGCTGTGAATCATGGCTTGCATTGATGCTTGCCATTTCTTTAGTTTTGCTTCTCTATACTTTCTGACCTTATTAAGCATTGTTGACATTGTCTACAGATAGTGGTACATCTTCATATAAAAAAGGTCATGTTATGCCTTTGCTACCAGTTCATCTCTTGGTGCTAGTTGAGAAGGAGTGCCAACTTCTTCTTGCAGGAATGCAATTAGAGTGTGCACTTTCTTTTTCTTTCTCCACTTGGACCTAGTGTCATATCTATGTAGTCTAGAGCAATACTCTCGGTATTTCCCTTCTCCATCTATTAATGCTTAGGGTTTATCTAGGAGGTCTTCCATCCTTATAAGAGTTGCACTTCTACTAGACTACTTTCGTTAGAACTTTTCTCTCTAGGCCCCACAACTCTTTTTCTTTTTTATAAGGTTAGTGCCACTACAAAAGTATCTCCACTAGTAGCACGATCAAATCACCCGAGTCATCGAAGTGAAAACCAAGTTATTCAAGTCCAAACAAACACACACATTTAGCAAACATACAAACAAAAACTAACACAGAGGATCCCTCTCAAGTCACATTTCTCTTGAAATCGGATGTAGGAACTTTGCCTAGCCACACCCACATATCTATCACAGAATTATCATATACCATATGACCATATATGCTTTCATTGTCATGCAAGACACACTTAAGTCTATGATTCATTTGGCATGAACCTTTTGAAAAGCCAATTTAGAAAGGTAAGTAGCCTAACTCATACTTAGGAAAATGAAAATCCCAAACAATCCAAAAGCCAACTCAAAATCCATTCCCAAGAAGTAACCAAGATAAAGACAATAATGTAGACCCTTACATGTCAATGAGCTGACTTGAGGTAGTCATTTGAATCTGAAGAGCTTGGTGTATAATTGTGATCAATAAGGAAAGTATCGATCCTCTGAAACCATGCTCGAGCATATTGCTTCAAGCCATAAAGTGATTTATGGAGTTTACACACATTATTGTGTTTATCTTCAAGATTGTAACCTTCAGGTTGCACCATATAAATGTCTTCTTCGATAACTCCATTAAGATGCGTTGTTTGTACATCCATTTGATGTATTTCCAAATCTGCTGCAGCAACAAATGACAATAAAAGTCTGATAGAAGAATGGTTAACTACTAGATTGAAGGTCTTAGTGTAGTTGAAATTCTATACTTGAGAAAATCCTCTGGCTACAAGTCGAGCCTATCTTCAATCAATACTTCCATCTGCCTTGTACTTGATTTTGAATAACCATTTGCGATCAACTACATTTCTATTGGCAGGTAATTTGATGATTGTCCAAGTCTGGTTCTTGATAAGAGATGAATAATCTTTATCCATAGCTTCTTTCTAGAGATTGGAACCGAGCTGACTGAGTGCCTCTTCGACAATCTTCGGCTCTTGAACAAGGTAAGTTGTAGACTCATCGATATACTTGTTAGGTGGTTTGCTGACTCTTGTCAATCTTCTGGGTGATGATCGGAGTTGATCTTCATCATGTTGTAGTTGCTGAATTGCAACACCATCATCTTCAGCTTCATCGTTGATAAGTTGTTCGTTGGGGATAGACAAGCTTGGACCTTCAATAGGAATAGTCAAATTTGAAACTTGAGTTTGATGTTTCGGAAGAGTCTAGAAGTTCGACTATATGAGCTTTGCCTTTACCTTTTGAGGTCAATAAACTGATCTTTGATCAAGATGACAGCCCGACTAGTGAATATGTTCGACTCGACAGAATCATACAACTTATAAGCTTGATCTGAAGTAGTGTAGCTGATGAAAATAGACTTGATACTCTGGAAGTCGAGTTTCACATAAGCGATACATCCAAAAACTCATAAGTTTAATAAAGAAGATTTGGAACCTCTCCAGACTTCTTATGGTATTTTTTTTGAGAGACCTTTAGTAGGACATATGTTCTGAATGTAAGCTACAGTTGAAACTGCTTTAGCCAAGAAGGACTTTGGAAGTGTCGCATGTGATAATATGCACTTTGCCGATTTGACTAAGGTTTTGTTCTTTCTCTCAACAAGACCGTTCGACTAAGGCGAATATGAGATAATGTATTGTTGCTCAATGTCATTGTTAAGGCAATACTCCTTGAATTCGATAGAGATATATTCTCCCTCGTTGTCAGACCTCAGTGCTTTAATTCTTTTACCAGTTTGATTTTCTACATGCTTTTTGAATTGTCGAAACTTGTTGAAAGCCTATGATTTATGCTTAATAAAATAAACATCTGTTCTTCTTGAAAATTCTTCAATAAAGGTAATAAAATACTTTGCATCTAGAAATGACGGAGTTTCCATTGGACCACATATATCTGAATGAACAACGTCTAACAAATCTTTTGCTGCATGCCTATGACTCGATTTATAAAAAATCATAGTCTACTTTCCAAGGATGCAGCTGTGACAGACAGGGAGGTTGACTTTGTCAGATGGATAGTTGAGATCAAGTGCTAGGGATCGTTTAGACATGTATGATTCAAGTGTCCTAATAGATGATGCCATAGTAATGCTTTATTGACAAGAATAGAGGTTTTCAAGGCTTGACTAGTATCAGAATAACAATGTGCCAATCTATATAAGTTTCCATGCCTCTTGCCAATTGCAAAGATCTTACTTGTCCTATCGATAATTCGGCGTTGATCAGATTCGAACTCTACCTTATGACCTAAATCAATGATTTTGCTTACCTATAGCAAATTTGTAGAAAGTTTAGGAATATACAAAACATTTGATAGTAGTTTGAATTGATCATGCTGGAATTTCAATCTCACAGTACCTTCACCTTCGATAGTATGAGTGCTCGTCGCCAAGATGAACGTATCTTATTGTACTGTAAGGCATATAGGAGTGAAAATGCTCACGATGATTGGTCATATATTGAGTAGCTCCGGAATCTAGAAACCAAAAATTATCCAATAGTGTTTTCCGGTCTTTGACCATAAATGCTCCTTCGTCCATGTCGATGTCGGGAGGTGTTGTGACTACATTTGCCTGTTGATCTGGTTGCTTACTGACATTCTTAGCTTTGAGAATCCTGCAATTCTGGATCTCATGATTAGTGCACTTGCAATACTTATAGAACATCTTCTTCTTCGATTGTGGATTTGATAATTGTTCTTGACCTTGAGTCGGTATCTGATTTGATGCGGACTGCTTAGAAATTTTTTGCTTCTATCCTTTTGAGCCTATGTTGACATATAGAGCTTGAGATGATGAAGTTGATAAAGCGTCTTGACTTCTTCGATTGTCTTCTCGCAACAACATTATGATAACTCTGGTAAGAGTTAAATCTGAGTGTGTCGTTATGATCATCACCCAGTTCTCATATGTAGGGGGAAAGTTTGAAAGCAATGTCATAATTGCGTCTTGATCGTTTATGACTGATCCGACAATGGCCATCTGTTACAAGAGACTCTTAAACTGGTTAACGTGATTCTGAATTGAATCGCCATTTGACATCTTGAGAGTGAAGAATTTTCTTCGTAGCCAATAAGCGCAAAAGCTTACCATCCTTCGACTTTCCATTTGAGTCAGTTGTGTGGTCTTCAGGCTTCTCTTCTGTACCTGTGACAACATCCCACAACTCGTTGGTGATTAGCAAGGTCTTCATATTAAATTTCCACAAGTAGTAATTGGATCCATTCAGCTTGTGTCTGTGATAAGACCGGCTTTACTTTGAGAATCCATCTAGAACTTTAATCTGTTGATATATCGATGATGTTAAGAGAGAGATATCGTGCTGTGCTACAATTGGAAATCAACTATTTGATACTGCTATTTGATACCACAAATTCAAGAATATGATACTTGTAAAAAGTATCAAATGATATCGATTTGATATCACAAAAGATACCAAGTATTAGAGCTCTGATATATCGCTCTGATATCAAGAAGGTAATAACATGTTAAATGACATGCTCTGATACCATGTTGGAAAGAGGTGATAATGCAATAATGACAAGTCGAAGCCTGTAAATGACTTATCATGCACAGTAGAATGTGCCTGCTTTTCTAATGCATGACTACACCTATCAATTAAAACATAATGACAAAAGTCACGTTCAATCTTTTAGCAACTAACTTTAAAATCATCAGAGCTAAAGTGATTACATAGCCAAACAATGAAGAATTGAATTATCAGACAAAAGCAATATCAGATCACAGTGATTTTGATATGATACTTTGTGCAACATTGATAGGCGCAGTCATGCACAAGAAAGAAGGTTCATTCCACTGCACTCGATAAAGTCGTCTACCTACTTCGACTTGGTCGAATTGCTTTCTCTCATCTCATCACCTCTTTCCAACATGGTATCAGAGCGTATTCTTTAATATGCTATCACCTTCATCAGAGCAATCTATTACACCAGAGCTCTAATACTTGATATCTTTTACGATATCAAATTGATATTATATTCTTCAATTCATAGCATCAATTTCAGTATCAGATGATTGGTTTCCTATTGATAGTGTATAACGTCATTGATACAATCGACAGACTAAAGTTCCAGATGGATTCTCAAAATAAAGTTGGTCCTATCGCAGACAAGCTGAATGAATCCAATTACTACTTGTGGAAATCTAAGATGAAAACCTTGCTTATCGCCAACGAGTTGTGGGATCTTGTTACAGGTATCTAAGTAAAGCTTGAAGATGACACAGCTGACTCAAAGTGGAAATCGAAGGATGGTAGAGCTTTCACGCTTATTATCCTCAATATATTAGATCCTCAGATTGGCCACATAGCTGAAGCCAAAACTTCGAAAGATGTTTGGGACATCCTGAGTTCACTATATGATGTGAGAGACGTAACTATCAAGTTACATCTGCGAAGGAAATTCTTCACACTCAAGATGTTGAATAGTGGTTCTCTTCAGAGTCATATTAACCAATTCAAAAATCTCTTGTAATAGATGGCCATTGTTGCATCAAGCATAGATGATTGAGACACAATTATGACATTGCTTTCAAGCTTGCCCTCTACATATGAAAACTAGGTGATGATCATATCGACACACTCAGATTTAACTCTTACCAAGCTTATCACTATGTTGCTGCAAGAAAATAATCGAGGAAGTCAGGACATTTTGTCCACTTCTTCATCTCATGCTCTATATGTCAACAAAGGATCAAAACGACAGAAGCAGAAAAGGTCCAAGCAGTCTGCATCGAATCAGAAGCTGACTCAAGGTCAAGGACAATCATCAAATCCACAGTCGAAGAAGAAGATGTTTTGTAGGCAAGCACAATAACCATGAGATTCAGCATTGCAATTTTTTCAAAGCGAAGAACGCAGCCAAGCAACCTGATCAACAAGCAAATACAACACATTGTTATTATGATACTAGTCAAGCCTTGAAAATCTCTGTTCTTGTCAATAAAACATTACTATGACATCATCGCTTAGGGCACTTGAATTATGCATCTGTATCAAACATGTCCAGACAATCTCTAGCACTTGATCTCGACTATCCAACCGACAAAGTCAACCTCCCTGTCTATCATAGCTACATCCTTGGAAAGCAGACTAGGATTCCTTTTAGATCAAGCCATAGGAATGTAGCAAAAGTTCTATTAGATTTTGTTCATTTAGGTATATGCGGACCTATGCAAATTCCATCGTTGCTAGATGCAAAGTATTTCATTACTTTTATTGACGAATTTTCTAGAATAACAGCTGTTTACTTCATTAAGCAGAAATTGGAGGCTTTCAATAAGTTTTGACAATTCAAAGAGCATGCAGAAAAGCAAATTGGCAAAAGAATCAAAGCATTGAGGTCCGACAACGGGGGAGAATACATCTCGACTTTTAAGGAGTACTGCCTTAACAACAACATTGAACAACAATATATTACCTCCTATTTACCTCAATCGAATGGTCTTGTTGAGAGAAAGAATAGAACCTTAGTCAAATCGGCAAAGTGTATGTTTGCGCATGCGACACTTCCGAAGTCCTTCTGGGCTAAAGCTTTTCAACAACAACCTATATTCAAAACAGATGTCCTACTAAAGGTCTTTTTAGCCAAAATGCCATATGAAGTTTGGACAGGTACCAAACCTTCTTTATCAAACTTACGAGTTTTTGAATGTATTGCTTATGCATAGATTCCTCATGATCTCAGGAAGAAGCTCGACTTTCAGAGTATCAAATGTATTTTCATCAACTACACTACTTCAGATCAAGCTTACAAGTTGTTTGATCCTATTGAGTCGAGATATTCACCACCCGGGATGTCATCTTCATCGAAGGTCAGCTTATTGATCTCAAGGGAAACAACAAAGCCCATATAGCCGACTTGTCCCACTCTTTCGACATATTGAGCTCTCAAGTTCCTCAGTCAACTATTCCTATTGAAGGTCAAAGCTCATCTACTTCCGACAATCAACTTATCATCAGTGAATCCAAAGATGACGATATTGCAGTTCAGCATCTACAACATGATGGAAATGATCAACTTCTTTCATTACCCAGAAGATCGACAAGAGTTAGTAGACCGCCTATCAGGTATATTGACGAGTCTGCAACTTACTTTGTTCAAGAGCCGATGATTGTCAAAGGGACACTCAGTCAGCCTGATTCTGATCTCTTGAAAGAAGCTATGGATAAAGAGTATTCATCTCTAATAAAAAACCGGACATGGACGATTGTCAAATTACCTACTAGCAGAAACATAGTTGATTGCAAATGGATTTTCAAAATAAAATACAAGGCAGATGGAAGCATCGACAGAAGAAAAGCTCAACTTGTTGCCAAAGGATTTTCTCATGTACATAACGTCGATTATACTGAGACTTTTAGTCCAGTAGTTAAGCATTCTTCTATTTGACTTTTGCTATCATTTGTCGCTGTAGCAGATTTGGAAATACATCAAATGGATGCACAAACAACATATCTTAATGGAGTTATCGAAGAAGACATTTACATGGTGCAACCTGAAGGTTACAATGTCGAAGGTAAACACAATCATGTGTGTAAACTCCATCAAGCACTTTATGGCTTGAAGCACTCTGTTCGAGCATGGTTTCAAAGGATCAATACTTTCCTTATTGATCACGGCTACCGAGCTCTTCAAATTCCAATGTTTACTTCAAGACAATGCAGTACTCTTTTATCATTATCACTTTATATGTGGATGACACACTGCTTTTCAACAATAGTATTGATCTGAGAAAAGAAGCTAAGAAAATGCTATCTTCCGAATTCTACATGACCGATCTGGGCGAAGCTCATTTATGCCTTGGTATTCAAATCTTAAGAGACAAAAATTCGAAAGTTGATGTACATTACTCAGCAGAGATACATCTACAATATGTTAGTCAAGTATAATATAGTTAATTGTAAGTAAGCTCTCTCACCAATGGAACCAGGCCTCAAATTGTCAAAGGACCAGAGTCCTCAAACAATTCAAGAAAAGGAGCAAATGTGTGAGTATCCTTATCATTCGATAATAGGATCTCTTATGTATGCCATGATCTATACTAGACTAGACATAGCCTTTGCAGTCAGCTCCCTAAGTCAGTTTATGACTAACTTTGGTATAACACATTAGAAAGCTCTTGTCAAAGTTCTGAGATATCTTTGAGCTACTATGGACTTTTGCATTTGCTATGGAGCAATCGACAACAAAAAACTCAATTTACTCAGTGGTTACACAGATGCAAGTTGGGTAGGAGATGTAGATACTCGTAAATCCACTTTTGGATTTACATTCTTCCTCAACAATGGTCCTATTTCATGGAAGAGTCACAAACAATCATCGATAGCTCTATCTTCAACTAAATCAGAGTATATTGCAACCTCTCAAACTACAAAGTTTGGTTTAGGAACTTACTCTTAGATATCGGTATGATTCAATATGCTTTGACGATTTTATTTTTTGATAATCAAAGTGCCATTGCCTTATCGGCTAACCCTAGGTTTCATTCCAGGAGTAAGCACATTGAAATCAAGTATCACTATGTCAGAAGCAAATTTCTCAACAAAGAGATTATTTTGTAGTACTATCGAATGCAAGATATGACAGCAAACATTTTTACCAAAGCATTAAGCTTGGATACATATAGAAAGTTCTGTGCAGAACTAAGTTTGAAGGTCAAGGCATTCATGGATTTAGATTAACGGGGAGTGTTGGATTATTCTCCTACTAATCGACTAATCGAAAATGGTTCACAGGTGGTTATTGTCACTCTGGCCACTTTGCAGACTTCGGACACTTTGGATTTTTGCATTTGTCGCATTTTTTGAAAAAATGCGAATTATGTGACAAATAGTTTGAATTTAATAGGCATAGTTACACATTAGAAGAAGGATCTTTTCCTACAACCCGATAGTAGCATCTATCAAATGTTGTTTTCTCTATCTGGCCTTCTTTTCTTCTTCCAACATAAAATACATGTATATTGTGCTTGTATATATCTTTCATATTTAGTAGAAACAATAGTAGATACCTAAGTCAAAAACTCATTATGCTAATTGCTAAGGTTGTTAAATGATTTCATCACATTCACATCTTAGACAAGAACACGACAATTTACACCCCTATAAAACCTACACAAAGGCTTTGAGATTTCTCTCGACCAACTGTATCCCAAATCTGTAAGCATAAAATACACTAGTTCTAGTTGCATAGAGAAAGAGTGAGACAAAAAATTCTATTACTAGGAAACAACCAATAAGATGTATTCATGTTAGTCGGATTTTCCGTCGAGGGATTGGTCCCATTAGATGATCCCTAATGGGGAAAGGGCCCACACCGCCCTTATGCGAGTGATTAGGGTAACGTCGCTTCCAAATCCTGGGGTCGTCCTAGTCACCTCTTACTTCCGGGTCAATGAGAGTTTTCCAGGCTCTCAAAGGTATGGCCATTGGGATGTTGGAAGAAATAAGAAAAGAAGAATGTGCTCCCAAATCATCTAAGTAAACCTCTAGGATATCTCCCGTCTGCTGAGAAAATGCAACTTGCATAACATGTTGAAATGTGCTAGGAGCATTATAGAGGCCAAAGACATGACTTTCCACTAGAAGGTTCTCCATTGTGTTGCAAAAGTGGTCTTATGTTGGTCTTCTTCAGCAAGATCGTGTTGTAGCCATTAAAGCCATCTAAGAATGAGTAGGCCTCATCTTCTGATAGGTTTTCTAAAATGGGTTCTCCGAAACATAATGGAAAATGATCACGTTCTATGACTGCGTTAAGTTTCTTAAAGTCGACACAAATACAAAATTTTCCATTTTTCTTAAGAACTATGACAATTGGAGAAACCCACTTTGTATGTTTGATTTCATAGATGAATCCTACATCTAGTGAGTGTTGTAACTCTTCTTTTATGTTGGCCTTGTAGATTGGATTACATCGGTAAGGACGACTAGCAAATGGTCTCGCTCTCGGTTTAAGAGAAATGCGATGCACAACTACTTGTGGTGAGATTCCTTGCACATCTTTATAAGACCAAGCAAAGACATGTCTATACTTTCACAGAAGTATTTCAAGCTTCTTGCATTGCTCTCAATTGAGCCCCGGCGTGAACGATGTATTCATTATCCTCATTGGGCTCACTCAAGGATATGGTGATGGTTCGTGCAAGACCTTCATATGGTGAATTCCCATTCGGCTCATGTTGAGCTTGTGGTAATTGGATGGTCACATCCTTGATCGTGTAGTCTTTAAAATATGCAGGCACATCAAGTGTGGGTGATTCAACGGGAGCTTTGCTCTTTAACTTCCTTGATGGTGATTTGGGAGTTTCTGGGAGAGGTGTACGAGCTAAAGCGACCTTAGGAACTTCCCGAGCAGTAGTAAGGTCTCCAGGAGGTTGGATTAAAAGTGGTTTCTTCATCTTTCCTCCATGTAGTTCAGTATCTGAATATCAGAAATGTCCAAATCTTCTCGGTAATTCTCAACTCATAAGACATTTTTGTCATCTACGAATAAATCTTTTGATTCATCAGTAGGTAGCCATGCAACTTTTAACAGTTCATCGTTACGTGGTTTAATATCAATAAAACTGATATTAATAATAGGTGTGTCTAGATTAGGAGGTGGTTCGTTAGTGGCCAAGAGAGTATGGGTACATTCATCCTGATTTTGAGTAATCAGCATTTACACAATCAATCATAGCCAAACTGTGGCTCCAATTTATGATATCGATAGATTTACATAATGACCTTTCTCTTGGGTGGACTGGTATGGCTCAAACACATAATTTGTAGTGGATGAATCATCGTCATGATATCGTGCTGGTTTGAGTTTTCCTGATGAATCAATGGTAGCTAACATCTCCCTATTACCAAAAGTTACTCGTCCTTTGCTCCAGTCATAAACGACCTTTGCATTGGTGAGACCAAGCAGTAACTCATAAGTATAGGCGTTACTAGGAATATCAAGTACATGGTGAATTTCAGGCCTCCCAGCTTAATCAAAATGTGTGGGAGGAATCCTGTAGGGCGGACCATACTTTGATTGGCCATCTTGAGCTGACAAGTGGGTTTAGTAACTTTGTCTTTCAGGTTCCATTCCAACATGAGAGACATGGAGATGATATTGACACCTGAGCCACCATCTAACACAACTAATACCTCTCGAGATTGGCGATGAGTAGCTGGAATCTTGATGTTGCCCCTCTCACTGAGCGGATTGGTTAGGTGTAATGGCATTTCAAGCAACTAATCAAGAATAGTGGTTTTGGTGGATTGGAGTTGTTGTTTCCATTTACCCACATGTTTCCATAAAATGTGGAAAGGAAGTGTGACACTGGCTTGCAACAGATTTCCCCAAACTTCAGTGCCTTCAAGTGTTTTATTCTCAAAAGACATGTGTGGTACTTTATGGGAGCTAGAAGAGTTTTGGTCTGCATTTTAAATTTGTTGACAATATTTGTGATGCAGCCTAATTTCTTCTATTGGTTGAGGATACACAATGGGCGTAGATAATTTGCTTGGGGGTATGGTGTGGTGCTGGGTTTTGTTGGGTGCAATGGTAGTACCTTGGCATTGTTGTGCTCGAGTCAAGACCCATGCTGGCAAAGTTTCGACTTGTACAGAGCAGATAGGAGTAGCTGGTTTAGATCGTGAAGGGCAATCCTTAGCATGGTGTTCAATGCCACAGTTTTCACAAGGTGGTGAAAAACAAAGTTTGTCTGGGTAGCGAATACTAGGATGTTTACCGGCACAGATAAAGCATTCGCATATGATGGCAAGAAATTGTTGCCTTGCAAACACAGCTTGGTTTGGATCGTAGATCGGGGCATTTGGATCAATCACTTGAGTATTAGGATCATACAGATAGTATATCTCCAGCTCAAAGGAGTATCCTAATGGAGTAGTGTTGTCCACAAAATAAGTTGCTGGATCGATGAAATTTGAATCAATGAAATGCACAACTGGTTGTGGAACAGGTTTATTAACAACAAATTGTTGGTGTGGCTGGAACTGATTTGGTGTAGTTGGTCGTGGTTGATAAACTCTTGGTCGTGGCATGAGTTGTTGTGGATTGAAGGGGCGGTAAGGTCGATACATAGGTCTGGGTGCTACTGGAAAATGGGTTTTCAGGCGGATAGTTTTAGGGAGTATGACCAAGAACAATTTGATGGCTATACGTTCGGTGATATTTTCATCGACACATTCTACCTTGGGATGTTTGAAATGCTCAATGAAGCTCCTAACAAACTCTTCACGTCGCATCTTGATGTGTGTAATTTGGATGAATGGGCTTTGAGTCAGTTTGGATGGTATAAAACGTTGATAAGAGTGCCTTTGAGAGTATTCCAAAAAATGAGATCAGGAGGTTCCAAGTTGAGATCCCACTCTTTGGCGGTGCCATAGAGGACCATAGAAAACAATCTGAGCTTTTCAGTTTCAGAAGTGTCTCCATAGAAGCGACATGCATTATCAAAGTCTTGAAGAAATCTAACTGGGTCAGATTCTCTATCGTACTTTGGTACATCAATTCGACGAATTCTTCTTTCCAGGCATGGAGGATTAGGATTGGAAGATTCAGCAAAGTATCTTGACATGATGCAGAATGAGGAACATAATAACATTACAGATGACCAATATAGTATTGTATTTTGCGAAAAGATAAAAAAGACTGGTTTTTTACCAAAATAGTGAGTTTGAACAAGAATCTTGACTTTTTTGAAACAACAAAACTCGCAGACAGGAGTATGACTCGCAGACAGGTTGATTAAGCAGAATATAGTACTTGCGAATTTCGATAGGGAGTTTTCACTGACAAAATACTGATATTTAATTTTTGTGGGTTTTTTGTGTGAAGGAAGGAATTCGCAGAGGGTGTATGTCAAAGTTTCAGATTGTAGGCAATTTCATGAGATGGTCAACGAATTTTGAAATTTTATTTTTCTGGCAGCCAAGTGCAAATAGTAAGAAAAAGTGCTTGTTTTGCATGAATATTTATGTGAGAAACAAAGGGATTGGTTAGTAAAAAGTGTTGATTTCTGGAAATCTAACCAGGCTAAGAATTTGCAGAGGTGATAGGCTGAAAGGTGATGTTCTATTATGGCTGCAGATAGACTGGTGAATTCGATATACTTGTTTGATATTAAAAAATGTCACTTGGATTACTTTTTTCAAAGAAAATGCCCAAGTTGACACTTTTGTTGCTTCTCCTCGGGTTCATAGGTTGCTCAATGACTCTGTTAGGACCTGGAGAGAAGATGGCACGCACACGAGCACGTAGCAATAACAAAAAAAAGAAGTAAGCTATGTAAGAGGACTTAAAAAGCCGCAACGGTGCCAGTGTTGACGTAATAACTAATGATGCGGTGGCTATGCTAGATCTAACCATGGTTTGCGTTGTAGTGAAGGGCAGACCAGTCGTCCACTTTCTAAGATCTACATAACTTACAACAAGAATGAAGGAGAGAGCAAAAAAAGGAATGAAGAACACCAAGGCTTCCCAATTGGTGCTCAAAAACTACGAACAATCTATTTAAGCTTCTTCCCAACTAGCAAGCTATTTAACTAATCTAAAGCTTGCTAAGGCTTCCTAACTAGCAGACCCGTTAATCTAAATCTATCTAACACCCAAAGGGAAATGAGAATAATAACAAGAATTGTGGCTAACTAAGCATACATCATAAATACACGCCACAAATAAATTTCTATGAAAAGGAGACAAGAGGAGGCCCGAGCACCTTCCCTCAAGCTATTCACCTTCCAAAGGGAGCACAAGGAAATAGAAAGATCAATCACAAGATTGCAATTTAGCATAATTTCAAAGTGTTATTCACAAGGGAAATGCCTCTCTTCTTATAGCAAGAGGGCCTTCCATAAATTCTCCACTAACTCATGGGATTAGTTTTCTAACTTGCCATTCTAAGTCTTAAGTCACACCAACAGCATGTAGCTACTAATCACATACATACACTAGTCAGAGCCCAGCAGGTATACTTAAACCCTCCAAGGCCCATGCACCATTAGTAGTGCACTGTGACACCTCACTGGACACCTCTGCAGCCTATCCGGGCCACGTCATCCAGTTCCCTAATGACTCATTGATAGACCCATACCAGCTCCACCACCATGTGTTTAGGCCTACAACCATTAATTATGACCATGTACACATAAGGGCCCCAATTCCCTTATAGTCACAATTAACCTACGGATTGTTGGTCTACCAGTCCCTAGCATGGACACGCTACCTGAGACCAGCCAGAAGGATATGTTTGCGGAAGAAAAATAAATTATCAATTTTGAATTACAGATAGTCACTGTAGAGAAGAAAGTCACATTTGAGGAAGGGGACGTGGAAATCACAAAGACAAAACTTTCGGAGGCCACTATTGATAAGCTTATCTCGAAAGTGAAGATGAAAGACTATGACATTGTAACTGATATTGGTTCTCTTCATCCCAATATAACTTTCGAGCAATTGTTGGCAGATAATAATTATTACCGCAAAAGTTAAAAGGTCTCTCTATCCCTAAGAAAAAAAAATGAATTTCTCTGCCAAATGTTGGCGTACTATCTATTGATCTAGGAGACCTTGGCGCCCTAGAAATCGACGTCACAATTGTCGAATGCTTAATCGAAAAGGTGCCGATTGACTCAGGTTCGAGTGTCAACATAATAACTGAAGACACTGCTCATGCCTTTGGTTTGACTAATATTCAACCAGCCCAAAGAAATATCAAGTTTGTTTCTAAGTCCCTTAAAGAGATAGAATTAGCAGAATTTACTGAGCTATTGAAAGAGTACCAAGATGTATTTGCATGGTCGCTCAGAGATTTGAAAGGAATACGTGCTGAATTTGGTGAGCACCGCATTGATCTTAAAGAAAATGATGTTCCCGTTCAACAGAGACAATATCGTCTCAATCCAAAGTACTCTCTTATGGTTAAAGATGAACTCAACAAGCACCTTAATGTAGGCATTATTTATCCCGTCTTAAGCAATGAATGGGTGTCTCCCATTGTTGTAGTTCCAAAAAAGAAGGTTTGCAAGATTCAAATTTGCCAAGATTTCAGGAAGCTGAATGCTGCTACCAAGAAAGATCACCACCCATTACCCTTCATGGATTCCATTCTAGACCAGGTTGCTGGACAAGAACGTTACAGTTTTTGTGAAGGCTTCTCTGGCTATAATTAAGTTAGAGTAAGGAAGGAGGATCAACCAAAGACCACGTTTACTACTGATTGGGGCACTTATGCCTACAATAAAATGCCCTTTGGTCTTTGCAATGCACTAGCTACTTTTCAGATAATTATGATGCTAATTTTCGCTGCGAACATTTATTGAAATTTTCATTGATGATTTCTATGTTTACAATAATATCAAGTCTCATATTCATAAATTGAAACTTACATTGCAGAGGTGTCAAGACACTTGTTTGTGTCACTTCATCCTGAAAAATGTTTTTTCGGTATGAGAGAAGGTATATTTTTGGGAAACGAAATATCCAGCAGAGGTATTGAAGTCTCCAAAGATAAAGTCGAAGTTATAAAGAATCTCTTGATATCAATGAATCTATGAGAACTGAGAGATTTTCTAGGACATGTCGGTTATTATCAAAGATTTATCCAGAATCATGCCTCTATTGTTGCAGCCCTTACACAGTTACTTAAGAATCAAGTTGCTTATATTTGGACGATAGAACAACATAAAGCATTCGAAGAACTTAAGCGGAAGCTGATTAATGCTCCAATTTTGAGACCCTGTCTGAGCATGAAAGACGAACAGAAGAAAGACCATCGAATATACTATGCTAGTCGCTAGCTGAGTTCCTTAGAGAAAAATTATTCGGCAACAAAAAGGGAAGCACTTGGAATGATTTTTACTGTAAAGAAATTTCGGCATTATTTGCTGGGACATGCTTTTATATTTCACGTTGATCATTATGCTTTAAAGTATCTCGTTAATAAACCTGATTTATTTGGCTGAATTGCTTGCTGGGTTTTGTTGCTACAAGAGTTCACTTATCAAGTTGAGCTTCGTCAAGGAAAATATCATACTAATGCTGATTATCTTTCACGACTTAGCACCGGAAAGATTGAAGAACTGTTAAATGACAACTTTTCAGATGAAAATTTATTCGAGATATCTTCTATGAATTCTTTATATTCTGACATTATTATTTATCTCAAAGATCAGATATATCTAGACGGGTATGATTTGGAGAAGAAGACAATATTTCAATATAAAGTCGCACCATATACCATCATCAACAATGTTCTGTATAAGCTTGGTGCATATCATCAGTGAAGAAGGTGTCTTGAAGCTGAAGATATTCCAAAGGTTATCCAAGCCTTATATTTTGAAGATGTCAGTGGACATTTAGCCATGAGAAATACTGTTAATAAGATTATGACCGCCAAATATTGGTGGTCTACCATGTTTAAGGATGTCTATACTTATATTCAATCTTGTGATCCATGCCAAAGATCTGGTAAACCAACCAAATCTATGAATTGGTCGTTGACGCCAATCATACCACTTGCACCATTTGAAAAGTGGGGGATTGACATTGTCGGTCCAATAAAGCCAGTAACTCGACACACCAAGTGTCGATACATTTTAGTTGCTACGGATTATGCAACGAAGAATGTTGAAGCGAAAGCGACGAAACAAAATAATGCAACAACTATCGTCACTTTTCTATTCAAATCTATAATCACGCGTTATGATTGTCCTCTTGAGTTAGTCAGTGATCGTGGTACCCATTTTATTAATGATTCGATCCGATTGTTGACAACTTATTGCCTACAATCGTTAGCTCATGGATAATCAGGGTATTCTTTGTCCCAAGATCGGCTATGCGCTTGGACATGGCTTTCTTTTCATCGATCATGGTCTGAATCACGCATGCAAGGTTAGAAACAAGACCCATTGCATCACCAGAATCCATGGTAGTAGGTACAGCAGCAGCAGGAACAACAAGAACAGCTCTGGTAGAAATAGTGCTAACTGACCTCTAGTGTGTGGTCGGTTTTTCTTCTTCAAATATATCTTCGGCTTCAAAACCCTCTGGCACTGTGGCGTTAAACTGCTTTGGAGATATAACAACATGATCGACCCTAAGGGTGTCTAGTGCGGCTTCAACTTGAACTTGCTAGTTGATCTAGAAGGAATCATCAACTCCAATAGTGGTATCGTGGAACTGTTCAGGATTAAGTTGTGATTCAACTTGTAAAATCTTTTCTGGATCTCCTGGCTTAGCAATGTTCATAGATTGTGTCCAAGCTGGGCCATCGTAAACATCTTTTGATTCAAGCACTTGTTCTTCGGGTTCACGATGTGCTTTTGGTAACATGATAACCACATCATCCAGTATATATCGTTTAAAATGCTTGAACATTTCATGCTGGACTCCATCTGCTTGTTCTTTGTCAAAAAGATTTGTCTTGGATTTTTGCTTAGCCTTCTTAGTAGGAATTGATCGTGGAGGTGATGACTTCCTAGAAGATAAACTTTTCTTCGAAGGTGAAGACTTTCTAGACAATGATGTCTTGCTAGAACTCTGACTTGAGGAATTATCCTTGACTTTCCCTTTGCCTTTATCCAGTAAGGGTGGGACATTCTTTGAATCAATCTTTTGAGGAGAATTTTTCTACTTCAGGACCGTATTATAATGTTGCTTGGCTTGTTTCTTCGTCATTGAGCATGTGATCCTGTCTTCCTTCAATATAACTGCTTTTGGTGGTTTTATTATTGGTTCATTAGGAATATTATGCACTCCAAATCTGGTCGGATCCATATGATTTAGAATATGCTCATCAGTAAGTTCTGCATTGTCATCATAAGTCAAGGCATGACTCATAGAAATGAGTTCATCTTCAATTGGATCTGGTATAGGCTCCATTGATATCCAAGCTACATTCAACACATTCAATGGAAAAGTGATCGATATATCCAAAGTTCGATCCAATAAAAAAATCTCGCTCAAATCTGATTAATTATCTTGTTGACACATATAACCTATTGTACAGTCAATCATTGCAAGTGCTTGATTTCAGTTGACAATTTTGGTTTGAGAGTCATAATGAACTCTCCAATTCTTTACTGGTCTGTCACAAGTATGATCCGTTGTTGACGAATCATCATCCTCTTTCTGAGCCACTGGTTTGACCCACTACAATCTTTAGAAAGTTCCTCTAGAACAACGGCTCAAGTTTCTTGAATTGGGATATTTGTACTGCTCCAAAAAAATTGGGTGGTCTGGGCTTACTTGCCCCTTCCACCACCTCTCTTTTTATTCTTTTCAGGCATGTCCATGCTAATTTCATTTCTCCTCAGCCTTGGCCTCTGATGATGACCTCCATTCTTTCTCCTTTACCCTCAACCAATGAGTCCAATCCCCATTCTTATTTTCTTGAGTTTACTCGCTCTTCGTTCCTTGCCTCCTCCTCCCTCCCTCCCTTATTCAAATTTATTCTTAGAGTTCTTTTTTTTATGAGGCAAAGTTTGTGAAAATCTAGATTTCGACGTTTCTTTATAATTTAAAACAATAG
Organism: Diphasiastrum complanatum; assembly: GCA_029204225.1. Taxonomy (NCBI): domain Eukaryota; kingdom Viridiplantae; phylum Streptophyta; class Lycopodiopsida; order Lycopodiales; family Lycopodiaceae; genus Diphasiastrum; species Diphasiastrum complanatum. The sequence continues at coordinate 33,034,955 of CM055101.1, forward strand.
GCAAGCTCAGAATCTTCTCCCTTAGAATTCTTAAGCTCTCCATTCCTATTCAAGCAAATTACAGGGGTAGTGCATCACATGTCTGTTCAAAATGCAAAACTTCAGTAGAGGACGTTGCTCATCTTTTCTTTCATTGTCATACTCCTCTTTGGAGATCGGTTGCTGACTTGTCTATTGCATGCTTCCATGTCAAATTCAGAAGTTTCAGCCATCTTGATCTACTGCTTAATGATATCATCCTAAATGACAAAGCTGCTAATGATTTTTGGCAGTGTATTAAAATCACCACTCTTTGGAATATTTGGTTAGATAGAAATAGCAGGGAATTTGGAAATGGAGATCTTATCATTTTCCCCTTGCTGATTTTTAAGGAAGCTGAGAAACTCTATCATTTGTAGTTTAATGTTTTCCCTTTTGTACTTTGTATAAAGTCACTAATCCATGGTTAATTTTCTCGAGAGAAAAAAAAAATAGTCAAATTTATTTATTGATTTTGTCAAGGTAGTAGTTGCTAAGAACTCATGTGAAAATAGTTGGAGCATACTAAATGGTATTAGTTTTGAGTCTAAGGATTTGGAAGGCAATAGTTTTCAAAGAAAACCAAGCATTTAAAAATATAGAGTATTAGAGAGAATTTTAAAATATGTCTCTCGAGCATAGCCTTATTGACATGTAAAGGATTTGCAAAGCCTTTCGATGCTCATTTACTTGATGCATTAGATCATGCAAATATTTCATTCCTTGGGAATATATGGGAAGAACATTACATAAATCATGCAAATATTTTCTTCCTTAGGAATTTACTAAGAGATGACTACCACAATTGACAAATCATAATATCGTACAGGTTTTTTCCTATAAGCCAAGTCAAAATCATGATCGAAAAAATATTTTCTCACAAAAGATGATGTAAAATTAATTTGAACCATAGTGACCTTCATAGCTTGTGGTAAATGACTAAGTACATTCTTCGCGACATTCTTAAGACCAAGAACATGTTCAATGTCAACAGGTGTGAAAATTGAAAGGTATTCACACCAACAAGCTTGATGTTGATTTATAATATATATGGATATTAAAGAATGATGACAGAATCATCTTAACTCCTGGACATGGTTTCCATGAGCTATCTAGGCCTTGACTTGAGTTCCAAAGCTCTTTCATGACTTGTAATTACTTGACTAGCTCACCACAAGTTAGAGGCTCAGTACTTTGACTTTATAAACTTGCTATGAGACTCTAGGAGTGTCACCCTCTAAGTCTTTCTGAGCATGCTTGTTGCACTTGAGTCAATTTTACAACATCATTCTCTCATTTGAGAAAATTAATGTCCTCATTAAGGCCAAACTAGAACCTAAGCAACACGGTGTGAGCTTAATTCAGTTTTTAAGTTTAACATAAGGACAAAGTCACAGGCTTTATTCATTGGCCTAAATATATTAACTTTTGCCTTGAATGTAGCCTTTCAGGTACAATAACTTTGATCGTGTTGAAAGAGTCACCATGACATGCTCTCAACATGGCCTCTAATTATTATAGGGTATTCAAGTCTGACTCCTTCAAATCCACTTATGGGTTGTCCTCTTCGTCTAATTCATGGCCTTCCTGGGTGGATGCTTCCCTTTCCACTTTGTCAAATGCCTCAATGGTAGCCATGATCTAATTATTCAATGGTTTAGAGCACCAAATTGCTTCCTTCGTAGCTTGAGAGGCTGCGATATACTCTGATTCAGTGGAAGATAGACCTATCGATGATTGCTTGTGACTGTTCCATGAAATAGGACCATTGTTGAGGAAGAATGTAAATCCAGAAGTGGATCTACGAGTATCTACATCTCCTACCCAACTTGCCTCTATGTAACCACTGAGTAAATTGAGTTTGTCATTGTCGACTGCTCCATAACAAATTCAAAAGTCAATAATAGCTCGAAGATATCTCAGAACTCTAACAAGAGCTTTCCAATGTGTTATACCAAGGTTAGTCATAAACCGACTTAGGGAGCTGACTGCAAAGGCTATGTCTGGTCTGGTACAGATCTGGCGTACATAAGAGATCCTATTATCGAATGATAAGAAAACTCACACATTTGCTCCTTCTCTTGAATTGTTTAAGGACTCTAGTCCTTCGACAATTTGAGGCCTGGTTCCATTGGTGAGAGAGCTAACTCACAATTAACCAGATTATATCTAACAAACATATTGTAGATGTACCTCTGATGCTTTGATTCTTTTGCCAATTTGATTTTCTACATGCTATTTGAATTGTCAAAACTTATTGAAAGCCCCCAATTTCTGCTTAATGAATTAAACATCTGTTCTTCTAGAAAATTTGTCAATAAAAGTAATGAAATACTTTGCATCTAGCAATGATGGAGTTTGCATAGGTCCGCATATATATGAATAAACAACATCTAACAGACCTTTTGCTGCATGCCTATGGCTTGATCTAAAAGGAATCCTAGTCTGCTTTCCAAGGATGCAACTATGACAGACAGGGAGGTCAACTTTGTCAATTGGATAGTCGAGATCAAGTGCTAGGGATTGTCTAGACATGTTCGATACAGATGCATAATTCAAGCATACTAAGCGATGATGCCATAGTAATGCTTTATTGAGAAGAACAAAGGTTTTCAAGGCTTTGACTAGTATCAGAATAACAATGTGCCAATCTATATAAGTATCCATGCCTCTTGCCGAGTGCAAGGATGATTAGTCTTTTTGTTGGCTAGATATAACTTTTACAACATATCCAAATCGGACTCTCATGAGATGGAACCCCAAAAATATCGGAAGTGTTTTAGATTTATGATTATGAACTTGTTTTTATTTTTGGAAAGATGGGTTCCATTGGTGAAAGAGTCTCATAAGTGGTTCACGTCATTATATCACAGTTATAGCTTGTATTTATTTAAACTACCTTTTATAACATTATACTTCTAGCTGACACATGGTTGAAGGGTGGCAATGGAAAAAGTGGAAATTTGAAATTAGAGTCGAGATTTTTTCTTATAAAAAACTAATGGGGGTAGAGAAGGTCCCCTTTTGTGGTGATTTTGCCCGAGGGTCGAAGCCCTTTCGCCAGTTGAAGGGCTTGAGGAAAGAGCCCTTTTTTTTATTGTGAAGTTTTTTTACATGCACCTTCCAGTGTCTAGAAGGGGCATGCACAAATTGTGCTTCAAAACTTCTTTTTGTTGACGCATTTAGTTTCGTCTCAGTTTTCTTTGTAAACAAGGTGATATGAATCATCACAATAAGCTTTGCGATGTGCACTCAATATACATTCCAATAGCTAAAAAGTCAAAAAGAACAATGATTGCAATCTAAAAATATAAAGTATAAAGATTAAAACTCATTGCAATGCTCAAAATCAACTAACGGGCAAATGGTCACAATAGCTTATCGCTAAGTTCTAACATGACAAAGTTAAAAAATCAAAAGTGATTTTACCACATACGCACATTACAAAAATGTTCACATGTAAGGTTGTTTTCATAATCATAATCTTAGTTTTATCTTTTTAAAGAAGAGAATGGTGCCTCCCACGGTAGAATCAGTGGGAGCCAAAAAAGTTTTATGGCAAATTGTTTTTTACACGCACGTTCCAGGCACTTCGAAGGTGCATGTAAAAACGAAAAAAACATTGAAAAAAAAGCAACAACAAAAATCTCGGCAAGGAAGGATGCCTCCTAGGGGCATTGGCCCCCTCCATGTGGTGCTCACCCATTGGGATCAGGCCAAATGCTAAATACGTGTCGCCCAGTGCCTTAAAGCCCCAGCGCAGAGGATGGTGTTGCATAAAAGTGAAGATGTTTTGAATCACAAATTGTGCTGGTGAAGGGGAGATGCTCCGTGTAATCTCTCAACTCTAATGGCTTCCTTTTCTCTATTTTGTAACTCAAGGCTAAGTGGAAGCACGCACATTGCTGCTGCTTGCTCTGATTATGCGTGCACGAAACCAGGCAAGGGCATGTCAAGTATCCAAGCAGGACTTAGGTGCAGCTGGAACAATGAACGCAGCAGCTGCGGATTAAGCAGTCACAGAGCATTTTGGCCTTGTTTTCATATGAAGTTTTTGCATGGTTGTGTATGTCCTGAGCCTAGGGCAGTGTCATCCACATTCATGTCATTTTGCTTTGCAACGAGTGGCCTGCAAACGGACGAGGCCATGGGGTTGACACTCAGAGAGCTTTGTGCTGACAAGGTTCCTCCACTTCTTTTAGACAGGTTTTTGTTTCACCTCCTCGTCTTCTTATCGTAAATTAACGGATTCAGGATTTTTTAAGGTGTCTCTGATCAGGACTGGCTAAAAAGCAGAATTCATCACCTCTAACACACACACACACACACACATATACATATATATGCGTGTCTTGGTAACAGGAAAGATGTAGGTTGTAAAGAACATGATCTATGATCTATGCAGAGGATTTATGTAGCCTGTTGGTCAAGGGCTGCTTTCCTCACTTTGACGGGTTCTGGTGCATATGGACATACAAGATCAAAACAAATTCCTTACGACGTAGGTGTTTTGGATATGGTGGTTGTCAGCAAGACATTTTTTTAGTGATTTGTTACATCTTCCCTTGATGACTGTGTTCATATGCTAAGTTATTATGGACACAGATGGCATATATGCTTCTTGGTATTATCAACCTGTGGGTCACAGAGAATCAAACCTAGGTGGGCAAGCAAATTCAAGCACAATACACCAAATAATCGCATGGGGGAAGATCAAATCGCGTATATGCATCTCGGTTTTGAAAGGGGAATTTAACCTGGCAGCAATGAAATTTTGGATGGCAAGCGAACCAACTAAGCCAACCCCATGGTTGCAAATCACATATATGGCATCACATCAAGAACAATAGACTGGGAAATGATGATCACAGAGTAATATCCTACAAAGAGCTCCATACAAGCAACATGAGACTAATGTGCAGTTCATACAGACATTGCATAACATCCCTTGAAAGACGCTCATAGACATCACACATCATAATCATAAGCTGTAGAATGATTACTGGAGATCTGATTTACACTAGTCTCGGGGGCCTGAAAAGAACCTACTAAAAGGGTACTATTTACACTAGTCTCGGGGGCCTGAAAAGAACCTACTAAAAGGGTACTATGTAGTACAAATATTGCCGTCAAGGTGAGCATATCAAAGACCATTTGCATTGAAATAACATTGCATATATTGCATCACATCAAGAACAATAGTAGTGAAATGATGATCACAGAGGAATATCCTACAATAAACCTGAGACTAGTGTGCAGGTCATATGAAGGAACACTACATAGCATCCCTTGTAAGGACACTCATCGACATCATAATCATAAGATGTAGAATGACTAGTGGAGGTTTGATTCAGAATAGTCTCAAGGCCCTAAAGAAAAACTTAATGGGGCCATTAAGAAGGCACTCCTATAATTAGACCTCTAATGTGAAAGTGTCCTTAACTCTCCCCTACTCATACAAACATTGCCTTCAACTTGTGCCTATGAAAGACCATCAAATTTGCAATAATCTTTTGGCCTTCAATGTGGGATTTAAATGTAAATGTTGCAAAATATAAGACCATGACAATGCATATGCTAAAGATATTGTTGTAGTGCTTCAACGACATACAACTGAGCCCATACTATTTCAGAAGATTGAAGTCTCAGGAGGGAAATAACATGCAGCAATAGAAACATCTCTGTCCAACCCAACATGTCTACCGAATATTCGGATCCAAAGATAACGTGCCTGCTCATCATACCTAATTACCTCAATGATGGACTGTAATAAATCCCTATATTGATATGCAATCCCCCCTTGATCCTTCACCAATGGCAAATCTAGTCTCTGGCTGAAATACTAAGTTCCATATGAATCTTGGAAATGTGGTAATTTTCTACATTGACTCTCATGTGTCTCTATAAAGAGCATAATACCTCCCTAGGTATGAAATCTACCAAATTCCATGTAGCTGCTGATGAATGGATATCATTACAATTCCATGAACTGATACGAAGATGATGTGGACGAGGGCCCAGGCTAGTCCTATACCTGGGAATCCCGAAACCTGATCTCCTAGAACCTATGCCACTGGTACCCCACGGTCAAGATATTTGATCAGTCCATCTCTATATATCACATATCGACAAGTATCCTTAGCTTCCTAGATGGCGTTAGTAGGTAGATTGTCTGACACATGTCCCTCATACACTAGACCAAGTGTCCCAATGAGCATATGACACGTCCTGTTGACCAGTCCCTTGACTGTTCGACAAGTGTCACTCATGCACTAGACCAAGTGTCCTAGTGAGCATATGATGTGTCTTGTTGACCGGTCAACCCTCCCTAATTTTTAGGAGGTCAGTCCAACAGACTCTCATGAGACCCAATATCCCCTTAGCCATCTCAAAATTAGTCACTATAACTGATACTTACATTGCAATTTACAATTTTCTCCACAAGCTGGTGACTTAGCCATTTACAATTTTATAATTACAAATTAGACAGAGGGATCCAAAGTACATGTGACATCCCTTCCCTCCTCAAATGACAGGGGTTGTCCTTTAGAATCCTGAGAAACGACATGTCTCCTTCCTCGAACTCTCTTGGCGTATGATCCAAATTGGCATAAGTCTTTACCTGATCCACCGCCGCTCTTGCATTTTCCTTTGCTATTTCCAACATTTGTTGCATGTGAGTTAGAAATTCCACAACACTAGGTGTCTTATGAGGCATACTTATAATAACTGGACAGGTTGGTCTAAAACCATAATTTAGCTCCAAAGGACTCATCTTTGTAGATGCATTATTTGTGTCTAGGCAAACTCCAACAATGGTAGGTAACACTCCCATTGCGTTTGCCTTTCACTCACATACGCCCTAAGCATGTCTTCTAAAGTTTGATTGACTCTCTCAGTCTGACCATCCGTCTCAGGATGATTATAATTACTCATTCCCAACTACACCTCTAACTTCTCAAATACTGCATTCTAAAAACTGCCAGTAAAATGAAAATCCCTATGAGACAGACACAATAGATGTAGGTAATCCATGAAGTCTGAACACATGCTGTATAAGCAAATCAGTTGTACCATGTTGTTGCTACGTATGTGGTAAACATGTAATAAAGTCCATGGAAGTACTCTCCCATCTCCCTTTTGGTATAGGAAACGGGCATAATAATCCCGGCAATTTAATCCTTTCACCATGGAAGTACTCTATAGGTAATGGGCATAATAATCCACGCACTTTAATCCTTTCAGCCTTATTAACTTGACACTTAATGGTTTGCTTCTTTTAGACCACCAAAAGTTATGTTGTATCAACTCATAGGTCCTATCCACACTAGGATGACCGACACTGGGGCTATCATGACAGAGATGTAAGATCCTCTTTCGTAGCACGTCACCAGTTGGAATAAGAGCCTTACCATTTCTCATCACTATTCCATCTTCTATGGATTACTTAAGATAAGTGCGAACCAAGGTAGAAGTGGTCTCCTCTTGAGACTCCGCATGGCCATGACTAACCTCATGTTCCACTTTCTTATAGTGAGGATTTTCCTGCTAAGCCTTTCTTATCTCAGATAGTAAGGGAATGCATCACACCATCAAACTGGAACTCATACATGTGAGTATCCCAAGGTATGTGTGGCTTCCGCATCGCGTGCCACCAACACCACATCAAACCGCAAGCCATGTTATCTCAAAATCTAACTCTTCTGTGTAACTTGGTACAATATGTGGAATGCTCACAATCCTCTTATCCCCTACCCTTTCCACTAGAATGGTGGAGTGCTCACACCTAAGTTCCCTAGCAAAGTTGAATTCAGCACGTTATGAGAGGACCCACTGTCAAATAGAACTTGAACACCTCTGCCACACAGTTTTCTTCACATAACAATAAGAGATTTGCTAGGAAATTGATACCCTTGGCGAGCTGACTTTGAAAAAAGTGCTGGTGGAGCTATCTCCACTCTCCTAACCACCGAAACATCTATGAGCGTGAAAAATCTCATCAATTTTTGTGGACATTCTTTCCACCTATGCTGCCCCAAACATCCACAACAGAGGTTCTCCCTCTTTGCACGTTCTTGGTCCTAAGGCGACGACATTGAAGGACATTGACCGTTTTGGCCATTGGGCTGTCCATACAACCCTTTGCCTTTGGGGGGCCCTATACCCTTTCCCTTTTGGTCACTCCGAGCTTGCCATTGATTGGTTTAACCTTCAAATTCCCTTTTCTTGTTCCATGTGTCCTTGCATCCCCAAGGTTGTTGGCCACCTGTAGCAGCTACCGTAGTAGGATCTTGGCCTCTTTTACCATCTTCATAATACAAAGCCATTTGTTTGGCTCCTCACAAATCATTAGATTTCTCCTTTTGAGGACAAATATTATCTCAAAGTCCCTCCACAAAGTGAAACACTTGCAAGTACATAGGAAATTCCTGAGGAATGCGTAACAAATGCCTCCTAGGTGGTTGGAACTACGTCATCCTTTTCCAGCTTCCTCCACCACCTTTGTGCTGATTCTTGAAATCAATGTGGTTTCAGCCATGGTCTCAGTTTCATTGTCTATGCCACACATCTAGAATGCTTTATGCCAATTCTCAATGACATCTGTGGTCCTCATAGACATTGCTCCAATGAACTTCGGAGGTTTTAAATCCTTGATAGTAGGTAGCTGTGTGTTGCTTGTGGATGCCACAACAAAAGAATAGGTAGTAGAAGCAAAGCAGTGTAGAAAGCTATGCAAAATCAAGCAATTAAAGTTCTTGAAACTACAAGTAGAGCCTTGCAATAATTTTTGGGCCCAAGGAAGCTTCATGGAAGAATCTTTGGAGGTGGGCACCCAACCTCAATCTGGTACACAAATCTTGGTCTAAGGCTGTAACTTACTCTTCAGTGCATCTTCATTTGGTAGTTGATGATTGTAGAGATTGTGAGCTTCTTGGGGGGTGAACTTAGAGACCATGCTGCTTTGTAGGAAGACCTGAAAGACAGGCAGTTGTTTATTGTTCTGGTTGTCCTAGTTGGAGATTGATAATCAGTCTTTATCATTCTATTCTACTATTTTGCACACTTCTTTTTGGAATAGTAGTTTGTGATATTATAGCAATGCAAACAATTGTGCCCTTGGATTACAATGTATTGATCTCAGATCATTAGGTAGTGATTATTGCACTCGTATTGAATCAAATACATGTAGATGCTGTAATGTGGTTGTGACAAAATTCTTTCTTTTTAGCACTGTAAGAACCAATTCTCATTGATTTTTTGAAAACTGTCCCTAGTTACTGGAGTGTCCTTATAATTTATAGTGGTCTTTTGTATAAATGAGAGTGGGCATTTTAATCAAACAAAAACCATCTTGGAGAGGTGTCTTATTGATTGATATGTTATACATGATTCCTTAATATTGGAAATACTTGGCATAGAGTTCCTTTGCCAAAAATCACCTTGGAGAGGTGATATTTGGTGTATTGAACTGTTACGTAATATTGCTCAGCTCTCACTACTTTGAAGTGCAATAGCTTGTGACCATGAGGATAATTTAGTTCATCTCAGTTTTATATCTATATGGGGGACTTTATTCTAAATAGTCATCTTGTAATTTCTTGTGTTCAAATGTTTCCGTTGAGTGCGTTGGTGTTTTGATATTTGCAAGAAAAACAACACTAGAATGGGCTAGTTTCAGCCAGTTTTCTGCAACTCTAGTGTTAATGTTCAACCTTTTACCCCAAATTTTCTTTTGCATTATGCAGTTTTGATACTGGTGAATTTCATGGTCTAGTAGATAGAAAGACAAGTTCGAATTGCCCCATTTATTGTTGTTCTTGGTCATTCAAGTAGCAAAACCTGCGTTTGTGATTCTAACAATCTTGGCACAGGGCAGAGGAGCTTGGGTTCAAGCATCCAACAAGAGTACAACTTGAGGCATTGCCACTTCTTCTGTCAGAGAGAGATTGCATACTTCATTCACAGGTAAAAGCTAAAGAGTAAATCAGTGTCTCAAGCTCGCATGGTTTGGAATCTTCTAGTGACACTTCTATATTTGCCTGTTGGTGTTCTGTCTTCTGCACGTCAGTAGGGGGGATAATTGTGTCTGTTTTAAATGCATCATTAACTGCAATGATAGTTTTCACTTCTGAACTGTCAACACAATCATTCCGTTGGAAATGTGACATGTTGCTGGTACTTACTGTAACTATTACATACCATGAAAGTTCAAAGTACTCAAAATTGGATATTGACAGGTAAATGCTCCTATTCTCCGATTTTTTGTTTTGATCCACAGACTGGTTCTGGAAAAACACTCACGTACCTGTTGCCAGTCCTGGCTAAAATATCTCCTCGTCGAGCTGCAGTACAAGCCATTGTGGTGGTGCCTACTCGAGAATTGGGCATGCAGGTGATAGTTGGTGTGGCTTCACTTATCCAACATATTGCATAGCTTCAACCCAGCATAGAAGCAGCAGTTTTGTAGATCTATTTGACTTTGACAAATACAGCTCCTTATTGTTTTAGCAAAGAAGTGTAGCAATTATAACATGCAATAAGGCAAGTTTGGTGTTTCTGGTTCTTGCTTAGAGAAGAACAGGTTCCAGCTAAAGCAACTTTGTTCTGTTTTCATTCAGTTGCTTCAGGTTAAGAGTTGGGGTGGCATGCATGACTACTACTAACATGCTCTGGTTATATTTGTTTGTTTTTTGGGGTGGGGCGGGGAGGGGGGGCCTTGTAAAAATGTGTCCTTGCTTTCCTTGGGTACACACTATATTCTTTTCAGATTGCAAGGGTGGCGAGAAAGCTGGGAGGACGAGGATTTGAACTTGACTTACAGAAGCGAAAGTCTTCTGTGAGCATAATGACTTTGCTAGATGGTGGGATGTCTACGAGACAAAAGAAATGGCTCAAGGTGAAAGTTTATCTTGATATGCTTGATGAAGAGTGAATGCTACCAATTTGTACTTAGTTCAGTGCATGTACTGAAAATGTTGTCATTGTTTGCAGTCTGTTGCCATGCACGTAGAAACACAGTGATCATTGAAAAGCAGTGATTGGTTTGTTGCCCTTTTTTCCTGTGTTTATGCATGATTGTGAACTCCACTCTTTGTACATCTCTATTCACACACCCATTGGTAAACCTTCCAATTATCATCTTGTACATGTTTTATATAATAACCTTCATCTTTTGCAGTTGAATATGAAGAGTCTCCTGAAATCTATTTGACATTTAATGAATAATTACTTTTGTTCGAGCTCTACTTTATTCTTTGTACCATTTCTTGATGTCTTTTTTTGTCATCTATGTTGTCATTATATCGTACTGTGGAAAATGACACCTTAATATCCCCAGTACCTCCCTTTTGAGCTATATATGTCTTTTTGTAGTTCCATCTTCTATTTTGAAGCTATTACTATCTGCTTCCATGATTAGCATTCCAGCAGTGCTTCAAAATTTTTTGCACAACAATTATGTTTCGTGCTTGTGTGGATCCTTCTTCACTTCCATAATTGCATTGTTCAGCTAAGGGTTCTACTTCTATGATTGTATGGCATTCACAGTCTACATAGACTGCATTGGGTTTTATTTTGTGTAATGTTGCGCCATTTGCTATTGCTTCTACATGATATGCTGGGATTTACCATTGGCTTCAGCTTTTTTTTATGCTTTGAGCCATCTATTGCTGCTCCTGCTTGTCAGCCATGGTATATAGATCTATCACCATGTTTTGAGAATTGCATTGCTATTATTGTATGACATTCTTAGTTCATACAACCAGCTTGGGATATGTGTTTTCAGGATTTTTACCCACTTGTTTTTGCTACTAATTCCTTGTGTGTTGACTATTGCATTCATCAGTCACCCTTGGTCTATGAGTGCTGGTGTATCTTTGTATTCAGTAGAGTTGCTAGTGCCGATGAATTTTAAGTTGATGCTTATTTGGCAATCTTGGTCCATGTTGGTGACATGATGGTATCTATTTATATCTGTGCTATTATAGCCGTCTGAGCAATCATGTTCATATAAACTACCTTAATTTAGCATTCTTTGTCTAGTCCTATGGCAACGTGATCTATAATACATGTTTTGATTCATTGCTCCAGTTTTTTGTCTCCTTCAATGTCGAAATTTGTTGATCTCTTCTTCATTATACATATTTTTCAGTTTTGTCTCTATTTCACAACATGAGTATCTTCCTTTTGTTGCATGAAGATTCTTTATCATTACAGTCCGAGCCTGTTTATTTTGACAACAAAAGCACTTTCAGATTTAGCTTCAACATTATCATTGTATCTATAGGAGGAACATTGTCTCTTCAAGGGAGAAGAGTGAAAGGCCAAATATTACAGATAGGAACATCGATATGGACATGCATCAGCACTTCACTTAAATGTCATTTGGACCATATAGTTCCACGTTTGGGTGCTTGGGCCATAGTGACCAGGGAACATGGGAACATTGCTTTTCAGACGTGCCACACGTTCCCAGCGTGCTCTGGGAACGTGCTCAAGAACGCGTTCCCAAGGAATGGGAACGTGATTCAGAATGCGTTCCCTGGTCACAGTTTCTACAAAGACTCAAAAACAAGATAAATGAAGGAGGAAGCCTTGGGAACGTGATTGGGAAACTAAGACCTAAAAGCAAGATAGATGAGAGAGGATTGTTTATATTATGTGTAATTTCAATATAGAAAATTCTATAAATTTCAAATTTGGATGTGTATGTGTGTGTTTTGATTATATGTTATTATGTTGATCTGATGTTCCCGTTCCTTGTTCCGATTCCCATGCTTGTTCCCATTCCCTGGTCACTATGGTACCTTGGAAGAAAGGCTTGACTTAGGTGCAGCGAGGTCCCACGCCAACATGTAAACCAAGAGCACCATTGGAATGTAGGAATAGATAGCACCATGTTAGCAAGTTTACCCAAAGTTTATCCGATAGACCAAGCCTGCACATGAAGTGTACGGTAGAAACCATAGAAGACCCCAAGAACCAACATCCAAATACGCATTCCAAAGAGATGACAAATGGTTGGAAGTAATTGCAATAAATGACTACCCAGAGATCTCATAGAAACCACACTTGTACCATAATGTCTAATATCAGAATGGAAAGCCATGGTTGAAGCAAATAGGCCATTCATGTATATGTAATCATCATGTAAGTGAACCCTCAAGGCAAAAGGTTATAAGGGAGCCCAAAAGGCGTGACAAAGAAGAGACCTAGCAAGAACTATCATCCCACATAAGAAACTTCAAACAACTACAGTGGATCTCCTTCAATAATTGCAAACATTCGAATAAATACAACTATTGTTTGAGACCTCATACAAAGGTCGAATCCAAAAAGCCAAAGAGTTGCGTCAAGATACTAGCTCAACTACGTCCCAAAATTCAGGCACACATATATACCAAGCACGAGTAGAAAGTAATGGAATCCAAATTGTACATAGTGCATGTCAAATAGCCTCATAAACTAGAACAACTGCAACCCAAGCTATTCGAAGCACCCAAGAATGCTAGGGAACAGTAGTTGAAGGTGGATCATCGATATCCTACTACACAACATCAATATGAACTGAAGCCAGTACATCCCACACAAGAGTTCTTTGCAACCACCTTGACTGGAGCCGCAAGGTTGGTATCATAGCTTGCAATGAGAGTCGATCCATACCATTGATGAATTTCATAGACCTTTATTATCTAATTTGTCCTCCACCATGTGGTCGATGGCCAATTGTTCACCTTGACATCCCTAAAACAAGGGGAGAAAGAAAGTATTAGACAATAGTGGCATCAATTGACAAAACTATCATGACAAGTAGAACCTAGACTTGGGGTATTACGTGGCCTTACCTGTGTACTTGATCCCTCGGCTACCAGTATAAATGGTAGCACTGCGGATCCACAAGCCACGTCCCCTGGAACCCTCCCAACCAATGATGACAACTGGCCGGGTCCCACCTCGCATGGAAGGCTACTCCCTACGGTACTACGGATGCCCTAACATACTTTCCCCCCTTAAAAGCTTTTGGCCTCAAAAGTTACTTCTTCGGTAAGGAAGGTGGGATATCTTTTACGATCCCAGGTAGCCTCTTCGGCTTTCTTATCTTTCCACTTCACGAGATACTCCCTGTAGATCGTATGCCTCGACCTACGTTCCCGTGTATCCAAAATCTCTTCTGGCTCATGTGGCAAAGACCTCAATTAAAGGGTACCTGGTGGGAAATCACTTGATCTCCGTCCCTGAGCACTCTCTTCAGTCTACTGACATGGAAGACTGAGTGCACCTTGGACCCTTCTGGCAAAGCCAATTCATAAGTCGAGTCTCCAACTCTCTTTAGTACCGCAAATGGTCCACAATATCTAGGAGATAACTTCGGACACTTACCTGTCCACGGAGTTTCAGATTTCTCTAGAACTCACAAATAAACTTCATCTCCTTCCTTAAAGGCTACTAGTCTACGGGTTTTATCCGCATAATGTCGAGATCGCACTTGCGCCTGTCGGACATTCTCTTCAGCAACCTTTAACATCTCAAATATGTCTTGGAGAAAACCCTTGATATTTTGTATCTGCATTGGGGCTCGAGTTTGATACCCATACATCAGCATGAATGGACTATACCCAGTGGTATCATGCTCCGAGCCATTATAGGCAAACTCCAACAATGGAAGATATTCTTCCCAGTTAGACTGTTTCCTACTCACATACGCTCTCAACATATCTTCTAGGACTTGGTTGACTCTTTCTGTTTGACCATCCGTCCGTGGGTGGTCAGAAATACCCATTTTTAGCTTAGTTTCTAACTTAAGAAACACCTCTCGCCAAAAATTGCTGGTAAACTTAGGATCTCTATCACTAACAATACTTGATGGAAGTCCATAGAGCCTATAAATATTTTCTATGAAGAGCCTGGCTAACTCAGGCGCCCTCACTGTAGTCTTAGTCGGGATAAACTTGACCATTTTAGTCAACTTGTCCACTATTACCCAAATTGAATCGTTGCCTCGATTCGTCTTAGGTAAACTTACAATAAAATCCGTACTGATACTTTCTCACTTGCCATTGGGTATCTCTAATGGCTGTAGGAGGCCACCTATCTTAAGGCGTTCCGCCTTATTGGCCTGGCACTTATGGCATTGCAATACATACCCTTGGACATCTTTACTCATGCTAGGCCAATAAAATTCTTTCCTTGCTAAGGCATACGTCTTTCTAATACCCGGATGCCCCACACTAGGACTGTCGTGACTTTCTTCTAAGGTTTGGCACCTAAAATCACCGTCCCTAGGTACGCAAACTCTACCCTTGTAAAGAAAGTACCCATCCTCAATGGAAAAGTTCTCCATCATGGGTCACTATTTCTTTCCTCGGTTGGCCCGACCGAGCCACCCGGTGACTCTTGTTTGCTATTTCTTCTTACGGTTGGTCCTTGTCGACCACCCGACGAATCCTGTGCGACTGCGACAGCTGCATTTCTTTGAAGTACTTTCTGCCACACACGTGCATAGTGAGAATCTTTCATGCACGTATTTGTCAATGACTATAAAAAATTACTGTGGAAGATCGTAAAACTAAGTGCATGCAACTCTAGTCTTCTACTAAGGGCATCTGCTACAACATTGTAGCGTCCCTTCCTATAGCGAAGCTAATAGTCAAACTCCTGGAGCAACTCGGCCCAGCGAGCTTTGCGACCCTTCAATTCACCCTGCGAAGACAACCATTTGATACTCTCATGATCAAAGACTCTCAAAACTTGCCCCATACAAGTAGTGTCACCACTTCTTGAGGGCATAAACTATAGCATACAACTCCTTCTCATAGGTGGAATAATTCCGTTGAGCCGCATCCAATTTCTGACTCTCAAATGCCAATGGGTGCCCGTTCTGCAATAGAACCACACCAATAGCCTGTTCACTGGCATCTGTCTCAACCATGAATGGCTGAGTAGGATCGGGTAATCGTAAGACAGGAGTTGCAGCTATTGCACATTTTAACCTTTCAAAGCTTCTTTGTTGGGCTTCCCCCCACAAAAAAGCTTTGCCTTTACCTCTTAGCAAATCCGTCATCGGAGTTGCTAGCTTCCGGTAATACCCAGCAAGGCCTAGGAAGATTTGCAACTCTTCCACATTACTAGGCATTGGCCACTGTAAAATGGCAGCCACTTTCACCTTTTCTACAAAAAATTCACACTTTTCTTTCTTAGTGAAAAGGGAGTTCTCTCTTAACAGTTGGAAGACCTTCTTGAGGTGTTCCAAGTGCAATTCCTCGGTTTCGCTAAAGACGAGAATATCATCCAAGAAAACTAACACAAAATTTCCCAAATAGGGCCTCAACACACTGTTCATAAGCCTCATGAACGTGGCTATGATAGCACTTTCACTTTATGATATCTGTGATAGTAATAGAAAGGACACCTTGAATTTTGGATGTGTTCTCTGATATAAAATGAATTGCTCTTCCTTAGACCACTTTTACTTAAGCATTAGGACATAATCTATTGTTTTTGGTTGTTATTTTAAACTTTCTGTATGCAATCAAATTTTTGTTGGAAAATTTGTTCTATGCTCACCTCACTTGCCTGCCGTGATTCTGAGATGTAGGTATGTTCTTGTAGTAAATTGGGTAGTGCTCCTTTCAACAAGTATTTTCTGCTTTATATATTATAAAACTTGGATAGCCACAAATATACCTACTTGAAATAAGTTTTCTTGATTGTGATTGTTCTTTACGAACTCCACTCTCACTTGTAGGCAGAACCTCCACAACTTATTGTTGGAACACTGGGATGCATATGTCGGATGATCGAAACAAAAAACCTTAAGGTGAACGCAGTTGCAACTATTATTGTAGATGAGGTACTGCTCTCTCAGCTTTGCAAGGTTTTATGATTTAAGCTGAATGTGTTGCAAATTTTTACTGGTGGCAAACATTATGCCGTTTTGATAAATGAAGGGTACTCTGACATCATTCATTAATATACTACACATTTTCATATTGAGATGGTCTCTTTTGGCTTAATTCAGGCTCCAAGTTTTGCACAAGCTTATCAATCATAGGAGGGCTTCTACAATTGTCATTGTAGCTGATTTGAGCAATGCTCTTTTTGAAAATAAAAACCATGCCTTATGCTCTGCAGGTCGATACGAGTCTGCATTCTGCAACACAAAAGCTACTAGAGAAACTTTTGGCTGTGTATACATTGCCAGATCAGCGCCAGACGATTTTTGCAAGTGCCACTATTGCACAACATCATCGCTTTTTGCAAGATTGCATACAACGTAAATGGGCAAAGGTTGTATTAGAGGGAAGTACAAACTTTTTTCTTACCACGAATTTGAACTTCTTACAAAAACTACTCAAAAGAGCTTAAAATTCTCTTAGCAATCAGGTTGAAGCATGCATTTCAATTTTACTTTGAATAACTTGGTAAAGCATGTATAAACCATAAAAGGTCCCAAGGAGTTAAAAAGGAGTAATGTAAGATTTTTGTTGATGTTAGCATATTACACTTTCCTTATAGAACAATTACATTCAATGTGCCAATTGATGTCACTGGGCAAGTTCCAATCATTATACTAGGAGCTGGAACTTGATTTTCACGCAGTGGCCCCTTAAAGTCACTTCATGAGCAAGCATTCCATCTAAATTCACAGAGTTTCCAACTAAAAAGCTTCAAGCAATTTTAGCTTGATGTTAGACCTATAGCTTTATGGGGTTTGGTCAATGTTAAGATACTACAGTTGCCTCACAAAAGAACAATGACATTCGATGTGCCAATTGACATCATTGGCCAAGTTCCAACTATTATATTAAGAGCTCGAACTTAGTACTCACAATAGATAGGTGAAAGCTGCATGCACTTCACGAACAAGCATTCTATCTAGAATCAGACAATTCTCAACCACAGAGATCCAATAGATGTTAGCTTGATGGGAGACCTATAAGCTATCAGACATAATGTAGCAAGGCCCAATATCAGTTGTGCTTAAAGACCTTGAAGGATGCTCAAAAAACCTTATGCTACATCAAGATGGTTGAAATTTTACATTTTCCTACTGTTTTTGAAGCTTAGGTGCCTGGTTGGCTATCTTAAGTAAATGGTTTTTTGTCAATCCTTTTTATCCAAATCTTGAAATTTTTGATCTGAATGAAGTTTTTTTAGCCAGGGTTGGCTGCAGGTAGGATGGTGGTGGTGTCTTGGTGGTAGTACTTCCAGCTATAGAGGCAATTTGGGGTAGGTTTATTACACCACCCTCATGCATCTTTCGTGCCTCCAAGCCTTGTCAAACTGGAAAATGTGACGGATGCAGGCTGGGCGTGCCCTTCCTCTCCTTGCATGTGATTTGACGCGTTTTTGTGCCCTTCTTGAAGCCTGTGACAGACTAGCTGCAGTCAAGGGATGAACTACATGACTGGCAATGCCCTTAACCCCCCTTTCTCTCTTGTGGCCTTTATAGGGGATTTGGGGGCGAATTTGCACCCCCCTCCATGGCAGCTTCCAGGCGTCATGCCTTGAGCTTGTTCATGGGAAACCTACTGCCAGCCACCAGTTTCTAATGAGGCCACATGATTGTGATACCTCCTCAGGTTGTCTTGTTGACATGTATGGGGATGGATGGCAGCTCACCGGCTCCCCTTTGCCCTAACGTCATGGGTGGT
This sequence comes from Diphasiastrum complanatum, assembly GCA_029204225.1. Classification (NCBI taxonomy): domain Eukaryota; kingdom Viridiplantae; phylum Streptophyta; class Lycopodiopsida; order Lycopodiales; family Lycopodiaceae; genus Diphasiastrum; species Diphasiastrum complanatum. Next base: position 33,053,626 of record CM055101.1, read on the forward strand.
AGCTTGAGGAATTGTCACCCTTGATGCTCCTGAGGAGCTGTAACCGGTTGCAAACTAGGCCAGATGAGGGTTATGTCCCCTCAGGGTGTCTTTTTGACATGTATGCAGATGGGTTGCAGTGTGGCCAGTTGCCACCCATGCCCTTAATGCCTAACCTCATGGGTGGCAACTTGAGGAGCTCGACGCTCTTAAAGAGACAAAAAAGGGGAAGAGGGTGTGAACTATACTCCCTCCTTTCTCAAGTCTCACTTATAAATTTTTAGTTATATTATTTCTAAGCTTATTCATTGAGGCTTGGCATGCCTTGTTCTCAAGGCCTTCTTAAGGGTTCTTTTTTTCTATTGTTTTTCAGAATAGTTGCTCTCTCTCTCTCTCTCTCTCTCTCTCTCTCTCTCTCTCTCTCTCTCTCTCTCTCTCTCTCTCTCTCTCTCTCTCTCTGATCCATAGAGTTTATCACTCAGAACATCAAGGACTGTCTAGCTTGAGATTTTACCAATGTTGATCATTTGATCACTTCTCTCCAATGTCAGATCTCAACATCTAGCCGGAGCAAGATTGTGCACCATGAGCCAGTCACAACAAGCGTTGCTCCTCCAATGTTCAGCTCCAAATCTTTCTTGGGAAATAAACATCTTGACATTGTTTTGGTCTAGTTGGATTGATAAACTTCACACTTTTCTATGCACAAGGTTTGCCTATTGGTTAAGTAGATTGACAAAATGAATGAAAGTTTAGGATTTTGGAGATAATGCATGCCTCCAGGTCCGATGTTACACATTATTGATCCTAATAAACTTTATGCAGTTGATACAAATGCTAGCCATTATGCTGAAGGAGCAGTCTTTCAATAGGATGGTAGATTGGTTGCTTTTTGGAGCAGTCCTTTATCAAGATGGTAGACTGGTTGCTTTTGATAGCAAACAGTTGGATCCTGCTCAGATTAGATATTTTACTTATAACAAGGAACTTCTTGTGGTCGTTCATGCCTTAAAAATCTAGATGAGTCCAAATTTATGGTAATGATAGATCATAAGCCCTCTAAAGCTAGATGGTTTTAGTTAATACAAGACTTTGAGTTTGACACCAACTATTGCAGGTGTACGTTAAACTGTGTGACACAAGCCCTAAGCTGTATTGGAGAGGTCAGCTAGTTATGCTTTGTTGAGATCCAATCCGATCTGTATCTTTCTCTTTGAAATCTTTGTGAAATTAATGGTTATTTGGGTCATATTTGGCATGAGATCCTAAGAGGAATTCGAGATTTAGTGTTGACCTTGGATCTAGCAAGACTCCAAGAATTCTCAAGATGGAAAGATACTTATGGAGTATTCCATATGAAATAGTCTGCTATTTTGGAAAGGTAAGTTTGTGTGTCAGATAGGCAAGACATTAGGGCCAAATCCTACATGAATGTCATGATAGCCCAAGAGATTGCCAAAAATTCTTCCTGAGGCATGTAGTGAAATGTGCAATAAAGAGCTGCTAGAACATGCAATGCACTATGCTTCAAAAAATTCTGAACAGCATCAAGTCACTACTCATGCATTTATCTAAAACAAGTTATTATGCAAATAGATAGATGCACACACAACACAAGAACTTGAAAATAGACTGATTCGAACCAGATGCAACGTCAATTTTCAAAATATATTGTGCTCAATCCCAGTTCTGCCATTGAGCTTGAACACACCATGATTGCCTCCAGAGACTTGCTCCAATTGCGAGCAAAGTAATGCCCAGTTCCATGCGGAAACCATGGACAAAAGAGAAACAAAAATGCTGTTAGCGTGGGCTCGAAGACCCAGTTCTCTGATCTTTAAGGCAGCTTGTTAGATCTGACTTTTGCTGTCTAAGGCCTGAACTTGTCAGCTGGGAAGTGGTTGAATTCTGTCGGTTTTACCCAAGATTAGATCTGAAAAAGAATTTTGTATTTTGGCCAAAGATACACAGATGTAGGTTGAGTTCTGGCCTGCCTTTACGTGCTGAACTGACTGCAATAGGACAAATATGTATGGCTCAAAATGACCGACTTGATTGCCTGAACACATGATGTTTCAGATGACCAAAAACAGCAGATATAGCACATGATAATTCCTCGGATAATCGATGGAGATCCGGCCAAGTTTCAGATCTGAATCAGACTTGATTTCCAACATGAAGCAGATTAAATTTGATCCACCAAACTTCTACTTTTGTCCAAGATAGATGTATTGAATTCCTATGAAGATCTGCCAACAGCAATGACATGCTACTGGAGCTTTCCATTGGAACATGCATGCCACCAATCCTAAGACAAGACCTAGATTCAACTGAATCTGGCCAAATTTAAAAGTAAAGCAATTTGTTTTTATTGATAATAAGGTGCCACTCACATGCATGCAAGTAACAAATTAGATAACATGGTGCATCAAGCCTCAAAAGAAGTTGTGATACAGCTGCAATAGAGTTACTATGGCTTTGATACCATGCTGGGAATTGGGGAGTCTGTCGATGTAATCTATCGATATATCACATGAACCGTAAGATCGTACATTTAATTCAGCATTCACACAAGAGATAGAGAGGTAAATGCAAAGATTTTGATCAATATTTAATCATGAACAAAAATTGGCTCAATAGAGCTCATACAATCTACTACACTCTATCAATTATCAACATGAACATGTGCACTCTCCAACTCTTCTTGACTTGTGGAACCAATAAGCCTTAAGGTATGTTTATGGAAATGCTAAGTTGATCACTACGGTGCAATCATGCAACACATTATGGATACATCTGTGCCACATCATGACACACATTTGAGATGAACCTACATGCACTATGCCATGAAAGTCAACTTAGGTTAGGTCTCCAAAAATAGGTTCAGCACGCTTTGTTCATGCATCCAAGCATTGGCATGACTGATGATGATCCTAGTTCAAGTTTCCTCCTTACTCTTGTTTCTGCAATATGCATGCTTGACGTCCAAGTACCATTTATAATTTCCAAGTTAAACATGTGATTTTCCTAACAGTGACCATGAGAGAGACAGTGAACCGTGACTAATGACCATTTTCCATGAACAAATGACAATTGTTTTCCCAAAACAATCAGTTAGTACAAATAGTGGAAATTTTAGGAGGGAATGCAGACTACCAAAACACGAGTATTTGCTGCAAGAAAGTTTGAGAGTCCATCCACATTAGATATTTAAACATACAAGAAGGAAATATCCTCATTAAGTTAATGGTTGAAAAATCTCTCTTAGAATGATATAGTAGAGGATGAGCACAAATGTCTGCCAATTTCTAGGTCTAGTAATTTTTTTTTTCTGTGCATGGGTTTCCTTCTGAAAGCCTTCTTCATTAGGTTCACATTTTGATTTTTTGGAAGAAATTTTGCAATCAGTATTCTTGTTGCTGAATTTGAAACTCATGTAGTGCAGGCGAATCTGGTCCATGTTCATAGCCAGCCAGCTGAAAAGATGCCCTCAAATATCTTGCATCACTATGTGGTACCTTCTTTTACCCACATTATAGGGGAGCAGATCCCATGCAAGTGTGATGTCTATTGAATGTCTCTGGATGGTCATTTTCTGATTCATATTATGCAAGGAGTGGTGGTCTACATGCAGCTGTGTAGTTCTGAGCAGAAATTGGAAGCGTTACATGCAGTTCTATGCAGCGATGCACCTCATGCAGCATTTATTTTTGTGAATGAACTGGTACATGCCTACAAATCCTTTTGCATGTGTTCTCTCTCTTCAGATACATAAATGTGGATGATGCTGGTAATGTTTTAACGGGCTTGGCATTGTTCAATCTTTTTTTGATATACCAGCCTCACTGATCATGCTGACTGCTACTCCTGCACACTCTCCTTAGTATGGACTGCCTAATAGAAATTTCAGGTCTTCTATTTTTGCCAGTTTTGCGAGAGAAAATGATAAATATGTCTGACCTATAAAGCTTTTCATCATAAAATTTCCTGCAAAGTTTTTATAAGATTGTTTTCTTCTTGCACTTGTGCCTTTCAAATGCATGTTATTTTGACATTATCTCTCAGTTTCATCCTTATCCTCACTCATCATCCATGAGTTTGGGACCCCACTAGCATTAAGAGTTGCAAACGTTTACAATTCCAAAAGGGCTTCCCTTAGTATGCGATTGTTTAACAAGCTACTGTCGATAAACTTGCATATCTCCACTTTTTTATACAGTTTTCCTAAAAAAAAACTAAGGAGAAGTTAAATAAAAATTTGCATTCCAAAAAGGCCTAACCGATGATGCCCTTACAACGCTTTAGCACCTAGTTACTTCATCTCCTCCCAGCCTTTGCTGCATAGAAAGTGATAAGGAGTTCCTTTCCTAGGCTCTCATATCCCAGTCCTTAAGCACCCCTTGACCCTAACACATCCTAACAACGACACATGGCAAACTCCATGCACAGTCGACACTTGCCACTTCGCAGTACCTTCAAGTAGGAGGACTGTCATGTGTCACCCATACATTGGACCAAGTGTCCCATATGACACATGTCTTGTTGGTCGGTCAACTCCTACTTTTTAGGAGGTCAGTCCAACCAATCCTTAAAAATATGATCCAATACCACCCCATTCCAAAGCTAAGCATGACTCTTGATGTTTGGTACAAACTAATCACCCTTAACCAAACAGGGACTGAGACCTATTTCGATTAAGGGCTACCTTACGTTTAGGCTGAGTCTAAAGCCAAATTACACACGTCTATATCTGGATATTGTAGCTATACATGGAAGGGGATGCTCCTCATGGAGGCTAGGGTTTTGGAGACTTCTATGCACTATCTACCATAGTATCTATGATGGATGTTGGCTCGAGGGAGTCTAGCCATTTGTTAGACTGTTCGTTGGGTGGTTCATTCCATAAACTGTACTCTTGTGTGCTTGTTTCTACTCCAAGGATCGTGTGTGGGCATAATAGTGGTATCAAACATAATTACAATGGTCACCATAGGACGGTTCCAAGTTGTTTCAATAATTACAAATGTACAACTGTCATATAAAATTGTAAATATTGTTAACAAATGGGTAGAGAGTAAGAGCTCTGACATCCCTTCTCCCTCAAGAGACATCATCCACGATGACAAAATTTGGGTATTGTGCACAGTCTGCCAAGTAGCAATCGACAGAGGTCTACCATGCCATGTGACCAAATAGTCATGGATCAACTTGATTGTGCAAATGCCTCTTTTGCTGGTCCAATACTCGCGTGGTCCATGGCTCGCATCTTCCTGCTCCTACAGAGCAATCAAGCCATCTGACAACAATTTATTGCCCTCATGTAAAATCCTTTTTAATCTAGAAACATGAAATACATGGTGCACTTTACAAGTTTTAGGCAATGCTAACTTTCAAGAAACATCACTTATCTTTTTGACAATTTTCTGCGGTCCATAATAACATGGAGATAACTTGTAACATTGGGCATCTAAAGGGTCTTGGAGTCCTTGAGTACTTGGAGAAACACCTTGTCTCCGACCTTAGACTCTCTTAGTGTATGTTTTGGATCAGCATATGTCTTAGCTCGATCAAGTTTGGCCATTATTGCAGTCCAAAAGTTATCAAGGAATGGAGTATTCCCATCAGACACTATGGATAGTGGTAACCTTTGAATATTTGAATACATGCTCAATTTAAAGGTTAGCTACTACAGACGCATCAATCTTTTTACACATTGGAATAAAATGAGCTGTTTTCATGTCAACCACAACCAAGATAGAATCATTTTGTGATGATGTACAAGGTAAGTTGGAGATAAAGTCCATGGATATAGTCTCCTATCTTCCTTTTGGAACAGGTAGGTGGTTGTAATTTACCAAGAACTTTATTCCTTTCTACGTTAATAACTTGACACTTAGACATTGTCATGCAAATAAAATCTCATTGATTAATAGTACATATGATTCCCTCACAACACTGTAGGACTAGGTTGCTCCATCTCCTCTCAGACTTTATTGATAAGGAATGCATATTTTGGGCTCTCATATTCCAATCCTCAAAGACCCCTTGACCCTGACACATCCTAATGTTGAAAAATGGAAAACTCCATGCACAACCAACACTTGCCACTTGGCAGTACCTTAACACATAGGCAAGCAAGTAGGCGTCCGACATGCGTCGCACTCATACACTAGACCAAGTGTCACAGTGAGCAAATGACACGTCTCCAGTGACCGGTCAACTCCTACTTTTTAGGTGGTCTGTCCAACCAGTCCTAATAAATGACCCAGTACCGCATGCCAAAGCTAAGCACGACTGTTGAGGTTTAGTACAGACTATATACAGCATAATCACAACAGTCGCCGTAGGCCGGTGCCAAGCCATGTTAATCATTGTAAATGTATAACTGTCGTGTAAAACCGTAAAGATATGTTTTACAAATGGGACAGAGAGTAAACGCTCTGACAGCAACACCAAGGACGAAATCTTGATCACTCACAACCTTTTTGTCTCTCTTTCTCTCAAACAATAGAAGAAGGAAATATCACCATAGAAGGGAAAATCACTCACACTTTTTTCTTTTGAAATGCAGATGTCATGTTAATGACTGATATTGTTGTAATTGGTCAGTTTGAACTTATAGGTCCCTTAACTTGACTTTTAGGCCTCTTAATTGCATTTAACTACAATACTGTGCACAATACAAGTGCACTAGCTTAATGGTTTCCAACTTTATCAAATTCCTACTGCACATAACCTTGGATCTCATATGAATCTTGTTGCTACTCAACTGACTATTCTTACAGAAGAATAGTCCTTGCTGATGTTTGGTAGATGGAACTAAGAAACGAATATAACTACTCTAGTGCTAGTACTACTATAGACCACTGGACTTGCTGAGATTGAAGTTTAAAAAATAGGTAATTTTTCGCTAAAAATGCTTCAAATAACTATGTATTGTATTGTTGTCAATATTAACGAACTTCAAAAAAAGTGCTCTAATGGGAAAAAAATTTATCCTTACTACTGCTCTGAAGGAACTCAACTCAAACCCTTTTCAGGTCTCAAACATAGTAAGAAAGGGTCTTATAATAAACCAAGGCCTACCATGGAGACCTGGCCCAATCCTTGATCAGTTTGTTGGTGGAGATGGTATAGGAGGGAAAATCAAGTTCAGGTAAGAATCATGAGAAGCTATCCTAGAAGGCAGCATTTTAACCGCTTGGAAGCACCAAAGAATGTATTTCTGTTATTAAGTTTTTGGGCTGCCAAACATTTTCTGCAGCATCGCCAATGCAGCAGCTGGTTTGGACTTTGTGCCCTTCAATAATGCAAAAGAGCAAAAATGAGGAACATGTGGCCAAAAGATGGCAAGATACATAGCTTCATAATTTGGTCTTCCCCTTTGTTAATAATACCTCGTCTGGGTGCTGATACAAGAAACCAAAAGTCTAGTAACTACAAGAGAATAGTGTCAAGCTGGCTACCAAAAGAGTCATCCAGTTGGTGAATGCTAGTGTTTACATCTTCCATGTACCATTCACTTGACATAAAACAAGCATTTAGTATGATTCCAGTAAACGGAGATGCTTAAAGCACAAACTAGATTTAAAAAACATGATATAAATCAGGATGACTGAACTCATTTTTAAGTAGCCTTTTGGCTTGATGAGGCTGCAAAGGAAAAAAAATTGTGACTCTGAAAATGTAACAAGCCACGACTTAGAGGTTTTCAAGCCTCAATCTGCCTGTTTTCTCTTCTTGGTACATCGTCAATCTCTTACTTGGCTACATATGCTAGATCTTGGAGCTACCCTTAAAAAGGGCATGTTTTTTCTTCTTGGTACATCTTCAATCTCTTACTTGGTTACATACTCTAGATCTTGGGTATTATTATGAACGTGAGATATGAATCGATTCACACTCACCAAAAAATGGCCTGCTTGCTGTTGGCCCTTGGGTACGCACTTCTCCCGTTCAGAACATTTTTGCCATGGCATAGCTATCATGAAATCAATTACTGTTTCAATGGTTTCTTGAGATCTATAGGCTAGAAGCTTTTTTTTGTTACAAAATTGAATTTTTTTTTTCTGGTTCTGTTGTTCTTCTGGAGATTAACAAGTTTGTTGGTACTCCTTTGCTGATTATGTAGTGTCTTCCTGTTTTGTTGTTTTGTCTTATTCTATTCCTAGCTTGGCTTTGAAATTCACTCTGAAGTGATTACTTAAAATGGCCTTCACATAAAAAACTTAGTAGCTTCTCTATTTGATGTGGCTTTTTTTGCAGTCAGAGAAAGCAAAAACAGCTGGAAGCAAACCATCAGTTACTGCAGTGCATGACTACATCTGTAAGGAACTGATTGGAGTTTCTGCAAATCAGGAGTGGGATGTATTGCTTCTAGAGGAAGACACAAATGTAGATGAACGTTCCGCTACATTTACGGTAAGATTCATACCTTTGGCTGTTGATATATTTCATTCTCCTATACATATGTCATATATAAAGAGAGAATGATATATATTTCATATATCAAGTGAAGGTTCATGCTTATTGACCATGGAGGATAACTTGGAGGAGGTGTAAGTCTTGGCTTTAATTTCCCAACATAATGCTGGCATGCAAATGGATTGCGAAGAACCACTGTTGGCAGTTGGGTTACCCGCAGTTTTTTTTATGACATGGCCACATTTATTCTTTGCAATGTGCCTTTCCTGCAAGCTTTTCCACACACAAGCTTTTAATGGATTGGGCTCATGTTTGTGCACCTAAAGGTCAGAAGTGCACAGGGAACAAATGATATAGAGTGGATGGTATCTATCTATTATTAGCCGCTCAGCAATATCTTAATTTGAACTTGGATTCAGAAAATTAAAAGGCAACCTTATACATCTTGAGTGATATGATTATGCTGAAACATATGTTCTTCTCTCTGCTTATCACCTTTGTTTTGGGTAATGTAATTATGACTATGGTCAAAATGTTGACAATAAGACCTTATGTCTGAGGCTCCAAAGGTCTTGAACATTGACTAGATGTTTAACTATCCCAAAAGTATCTCAGACCTGTGCTGATTCAACTACTTCTAAGTTCTTACCCTTGCTGAACTTTGTTTTACAGCTCCTTTCTCAAACTCCCTGAGTCCCTGCAGACTGAATGTAATTCATGTCTGTTTATGTTCATAGACCAGATTGATGTCATTATTTCCCTTAGACCACATGGATCTGATTAACCTGTCCCTCAGTTTTACATAAAAGTAGTGTTTTTCAAGTCTTGTTCTTTCAAAGTACTGCTAGTTAAAGTATGGAAATTTTTTTGCATAGAGTTCACTTAGAGGTAACAAATCTGAATGCCTGACACTTGTCTCCTATTGCTCTACAACATTTTCCAGAAACTTGGAGGCCGATGTTTGCTGATTGCCACAGATCTTGCAGCAAGGGGCCTTGATGTCCCTGAGGTTACCCATGTTTATAATTTTGATTTGCCAACAGCAGCATCTTATATCCATCGAGCAGGACGAACAGCTCGCAGGCCACTAAAGAGCGAGATCTGTACTGTTACAAGTTTTATTTCTTCAAAAGAACTCTTCATCATCAATCGTCTTGAAAATGAGCTTTCATGCAAATTTTCAGAATTCAAGTTCTCACTCAACACACACGAGCACTGGCATCCTGGAGTAGATTCTGTGCCTCCATGTACTGCTGATATACCATCCCAATCATCAATGACCATATGTAATGACAAAGGATGAAGCATTTATGGAAATGTAATATAAGTTGGAAATGATTATGAGGTTATCTTGTTGAAAAGTGGGCCTTGCTGGGGGTTGCTTTACCCTTCGATTTCTCACAAGTGGCCCTGCCCCTTCCTACGAAGGACAACCACATGAACTGGATTCCGCATTGTACTTGCTATATTATGTTATGCCCCTTGTTTGCAAAGCAGTGTATTAAAAGATCTGATACGTGGCAGTTTTAGCCTCACTACCAAATGTACATCGATAGATATTGATACTGCATGACACGCTTTGCTACTGTTTGCGTCTGAGTTTCCCTTTTTTCTCTGATATGTGTTTTTCACTGATTGAGCAATTGTCTTGTCATTGTTATTTCTGACTATCTTTATAGTTCACACAAAAATCCTCAAGAATTGTGCTATGCAGATGCTCACTTGGTTTCTATCAATGTCGGAGTGTTGAGCTTGTTCACTAGCAGAAGCAGATAAGAACAGGACGATAGGAGGTAAACCATATAAGCTGCCCTCTTTGCGTGATGTGGGGTGGAATCTACCTTAATGCTTGCTTTTAGCCAGTCGTGATGTTGCACCTTATCAGTCTGCCTAGACAAACGCACATAATTGGTCTCACTGAAACAATGGTTTGCTCTTCATTATCCTTTTGATCTTGCCAACTACTTTCTAACAATCAGATGTCTATTGCTGGTGTTCAAATAAGTGAGTCACCTCAGACCTGCAGCACAGCAATTAGGTTCTCAGAGCAGGTGGTCAGGTGAAAAATGACTTGCCACACTTTGTGCAACCTCGGAGCTCTTGATATTAAGATCTTTGGGAGACTCTGGTGTATTACTCACTTAACCCAAAAACCTTACGTGACTAGTTATGTGTCACTATCAGTGTATAATATCTGCTACCCCTGCAAATCACTAATTTTCCTGGTCGTGAGAACTCTGATCTCTGACCGTTAGGTCCGGATTGTAAAATAAACAGCCAACAATCCCCTTCTCAATCTGGGCCTTCTGCAATTCGTTTTAATCCTATTTTGTCTCTGAGATATTGGAACCTATCCCTTGCTAGCGCCTTTGTCATTATGTCCGCACTCATCTCGTTTGTTGGACAGAATATAAGATCCAATGTCCCTTCCTCAATCAATTCCTTCATGAAATGGTATTGTAGAGCAATGTGTTTGGTCCGCTTATGAAAACCGGAATTTTTGCCTAGAAAAAATGCGACTTTGATTATCGTTGTATAACACAAAGTTATCCGTGCTCATACCTAATTCACCCATCAAATTTTTAATCCAAACATACTCCTGGCAAACAATGACGTATTCTGCCTCGGTGGTTGAAAGGGCAACTGATGACTGTCTGCAGCTGGTCCACGTGATTGCTCCTCCTCCTGCAGTGAAAACATACGCATACGTTGACTTCCTGTCATCAAGATCACCACCCCAGTCAGCATCTGCAAAACCAGTTACCCTCAATTCTGATCCTGAAAATGAATCCCATGCATTCTTGTTCCTTTAAGGTATCTGATCAGGCACACGTTTGGCTGCATGCCAATGGTCAATCCCTGGATTGATCAAAAACTTGCTCAATTTTCCTATAGCTGTGCCTATGTCTGGCCGTGTACAAACCATTGTGTACATCAATGATCCAAACAGACTTGGGTATGGAATTCTCTCTGTTACTGGGCACATACTTTTGCTCAAGCGAACTCCACTATCCAAAGGGGTGCTGACAGGGGTACAATCATTCATGTTAAACCTGTCTAAGAGTATATTTTTCTTGACTGATTACAGTCTCCCTTGCCTCTCTGTTTCTGGATATTCGAATGCCTAAGCAATAATGAAGATCCCCCAAATCCTTCATTTTGAATTGATGCATCATGTCTCGCTTACATTCATTGAGTTCCATAACATTACTGCCAGTCATTATGATATCGTCAACATATACTGCGATTCCATTCCTATTTCTAACATGCAAGCTTCCGTCAAGGCGTCTGTAGCTCATGAGGAGCATGCCTTGATGACAAGCATGAAGAGCTTGAAAGGGAAAGAAGGTGATCGTGGTGGTAAGGCTACTGGATGGCCTAAGGACGACAGATGTCCGAACAAGGACCAAGCAAGGAGACCAGGTAGGGAAACTGGAAGCGAAGGGCAGACATCAAATGGGTCATGTGGACTGCGGCAATAAAGCTGAAGAATTGAAGAAAATGGTGAGAGATGAGGCGAATGCTATGAAAATTGCTCGTCTCATGTGTGGTTTTGGAATGATGATAGGCTTCAAGTAGCAATGTCAAAGCCATGTTTTATGAATAAAGGTGAAAATTGCAAAAACCCACAAAGAAGCTTGGGTATATCAACAAGAAATCAATGATCATTCAAGTCTCAAGATATCTCTGCGTTGCACACTTAAGAACATATTTCCAAGTTGAACTTCAAGTGCAAGGCCATATTTGAATGTTACTCCAAGTAGTTCGACAATATGAATGCTATTGTGTAGATGAATGTGCTTAGCCATGATGCTTGTTCTAGGTTGCAATGGTGTTCACTACTATTTGTTATTGAAAGCTTGAATTTTTTGATGATAATCAAAATATCACTATGTTTGTTTTGTGGCAACTTGTCATCAATGCACTTAATGTACTCTTATCGATTGCCATGTTGCCTAGGTGATGTTCACAAAGGCTAATCACGTTCTCTCTTGGAAAACAAAGGCTAAGCAGTGTTCAATCTTATGCAAAAATGTATTCTAAGAAGAGAAAATCATTTCCCTTGGGAAGGATTTTCTAGTGACATTTCTATTAGGATGACTATGTTCATTTGCAACCATTTAACCTAGTGGAAAGTTCACTAGAAAATCCCTGCATACCAATGGAAAATCTTTTTGTGTTCACAATTTTCACCTTACATGGTTTGCTACTAGTATCCTTCCAAAACATTTTATGGACTTCTAATGGGCTCTAACTTGCTTTTAATTTTTCTTTATGGGCCAAAATTGATGATATGCTAATAAAATACCTTATGTTGCTTTCAATCCTCACAATTGACCTTGTAGGTTCTGACAAACTTAAATTTTTAAACGATAGAACAAACTAGCATTTTATTCGAATTTCTCTAAACTAAATACATGACAACAAATTAAACTATTATTTCTCAATATCGTGTATTGTTTATAGAGTTGTATCTATGCAACAATGGAAAGTTCTCGTTGAGATGTACAATACTCCATCAAGGTGTCACTTTTGGATGTTCAATTCTCATCATTTGTTCGATGAAATTATAAGTAAAGAATCACTATGGACATTTTGCTCATTTTTTCAAAGTGCTTAAGGTTATTAGTCCACATTTGAGGTTCAGGTTCACATTTGCAAGATCTAAGGCTCTAAACTTCTATCAGGACATAAAGAGCTTGTAAACAATCTCACTTCCAACTATGTAAAATGCTACTTTCTTACACACATGTCTAGATTTTGTTTTGAAAATAAATCTATCATTGCTTCATGTATTATGGGATGACATTTTTAGTGATCTTTGCATGTGGTTGAACGACTATAAATTTAAGGTGAGGTCATTAGGTCAAACCAAAATCTAAGGATCATTGAACTAGTTGTAAACATCACTCTTTTCCAACCATAGAGGATAGTGAATGAGGCCTTGCTTTAATACTGAAACTCTTTTGCGGGCCACACTTTCTCACTTGAAATGAATGTAGTTTTCTTCTAAATTTTTATTATGGCCTTTTTGTGAGGCATAATAGGATTTTAGGAAAAAGAAATTTATTGTCTCTTGTTTTGATATTATGCCAAGACAAATGATGAGGTTGATGTTAAACTTATAATATGTCTCCTCAAATCTTACGTGAACCAACAATCTAGATTGAGTTTGTGAATCACCAATCCAGATCGAGTTTGGGGACCACCATTACCTAGGGCACAGTAATAAGACCACATTATTTTCTACAAATTTAATTGGCCACAATTTTAAGCCCCTTGAAATAGAAAGTTCGGGATCTTGAAAATACATAGTAGCCCTAATGGATGGAATCATTAACACAATCTTGAAAATGATTTTCTTCACTTTTTTTTTCATACATTTTTGTGACACACATTATGTATGATAATGAGTGTTTGTCGGCCTATTGTAAGGATATAATGGCAATTGTTTTGGTCTTGCTGCAGTACTAGAGGACGAGCCATTATATCCTTATCATGGAACGATAGACACCCATTATCTTGTTTAAAAGTGCACAATCCATAAAAAATTTAGGGAAACAAGTGAAGACATGAGGCGCATTTTGAGAAATCTGCCTCATAGTTGCTTTAGGGCCTTGTAATGCCTTGTGCTCAGGTGTCGTTTGTATTTTGGGACCACCTCCAGGAGCATAATGTCCATCCAATTTTCTCTCTCCTAGGAATCTGTCATTCTCTCTCTACAGAATGCACTCTCTCTATATAAAATGCACGTTCTCTCTCCTCTCTCCGGTGGAATGCACATTCTCTCTCTACGGAAAACACGTTCTCTCTCTATGGAATGCACGTTCTCTCTCCTCTCTCCGGTGGAATGTGCATATGCTATGTGGCAGCGTCATTGGCTGTCCACATCCACATTCCACCACAAATGTGTAAAAAATTTGCCCAAAAAAAAAAAAACTTGTCCACGCGTGCGGCCGTATGGTAAGGCCGTACGGCCCAAAAAACCGAAAAAAAAACTAGTCCACGCGTACGGCCAGAATTTAAAAAAAAAAAAGCCTTCGCACAATGGCATTACGCAGGGGAAGGCCCTGTCTGAGGGCCTTCCCCACCCTCGAACGAGGGCCCTCCCAACAAGGAAGGCCCTCAGACAGGGCCTCCCCCCCCCACCCAAAATCTTTGCACTATTTAATCCTTACCTTCCGTCATTCATTCTTTCTACCGTCAGCGTATTTCTATAGCATTACAACGTTCACAAGCTATTTCAATTCTTCGACGGGCTCAGTTTGCAGGAGTGGCTACTTCGAAGCTTCCTGCATTACCTATTACTGGTTCTATTTTAGTTAGTGATTTACATCAGGCAGTTGGTTTTGAGTAATTAGCTTACTTTTTAGTTTCTAATTTACATCGAACAGTTAGTTTTAAGTAATTAGCTTACTATTCTAAGTTTTACTTAGCTTTTGGATAGTTTAATTCAATTTTTCCGTTCTTCGATATTATTATAAATACTTTAATCTTCTTGTTTGATCATGCGTTTTCCCATCATTTTTAATAAAAGCAGGGATACTATCTTTTTTAGACTAAATAGTGATCTCCTTGAGCAAACCATTAACGAAGTGGAGTTCCCTTGGTGCTAGGTGCTAGGGATTTTGCCCTTTTTAATTGTGCATATGTTAATACAAAGAGGATCCTATCAACATCCAAGTTCCAACAATGTACCAAAAGCCAGCATTGTCTGTAAAATTTCAATATGTTCAGCCTTTCAAAATCTGGCTACAAAGAGTTTGTGAAATATGCGAAGCACTTACTATGACAGAATTTGAGCATTTGTGCTGGAAAAAAAGGGCACAGGAATCTATGTAGAAAGGAAGGTAGGAGCTATTGGCAACCATTAGTATTGCATTGAGAAAAGGGCAAAAAGAATCGTTGAGTTTGCTTGTATATCAAATAAAGGCTTAATAAATAATCGAAGCACGATTGATATGCAGCAGAAAATGAAACTGTTATAAATAAACGAAGAATGATCAACGTATATCTTGTCAACATGTCCGAGTGGTCAAGGAGACAGACTTGAAATCTGTTGGGCTTCGCCCGCGCAGGTTCGAACCCTGCTGTTGACGTTGCCCAAATGTTTTCATACAATGCGCAATGCTAAGTTTTCCAAGTCCATAGCCTAGTGCACGCAATTGGGTAGCACGGCAAGTTTAGGTAGGAGACATCGCATTGTGAGATCCACCTTGCCTTTGCAAAAATTGCAATTTTTTTAGAGTTTAGGGTTGTCTATTTTTACAAAAAAATGTTATTTTAGCTTTATCGTGCTAGCGTTGGGTAAAATGAGTTTATAGCAGCGTTGGCGGATATCAAAAATTTTGATACCAGCCCGGTCTCAAGGTATTGCAGTTTTTTAGAAAATGTAGTACCAGTAGGGTATCAACATTAGGAGGTATAGGAGTTGTAGATTGGTATAGACCGGGCTGGCATCACAAGGGTGATACCAACCGGTTATCAACCCGAGTATCAACATGTACAAATTGCTATAAATATACTTTTTAAAGTGTAATATCATAATTTAAAATATAAAAAATCTGAGATATCGAAAACACATCCTAAAAATAGTACTATTATTGATACCACAACAAAAATCACAAAATCTACCCAACCTAGGTATCAACATGAATAGTAAAATAGTTACTACTTGGGTGTCCGGTTCTAGACCCTGCTATTAGAAATCATATACAAGTCGGGTCGATTTTTTAATACCATGTTGATACCCATTATTGATACCAACCATGACCCCATATACCCACCCAACACTGGTTATAGCTATATTTTCAAATTGCAATCATTATTTTTTCATTTTTTTAACCATTTCAATGTGTATTGAGTGAGGCAGTATTTCAAATCACCTTGAGTGTGTTTGTGTCTTGAAAGCTCATCTATTCTTAGAGTTGTTGAATTCAAAATTGTATAATTAGACTTTTGCAGACTAAAATCCTTCAAAGACAAAAATTATCATAAATTAATATATGCAAAATTCAACAAATGAGATTAAACTATCATGGCTATAAATATATCTCAATTGTATAATGTTGAAAATAAAGACGACTAATATCATTTAATGCTTAATGCTTGTCTTTGCCCTTCAAAGAAATGTAGAAATGTTGTGAATAAGGTTCAACATGAATTTGCATATTAATATGTCATTGATTACAAATAGAGTACAACTTAGTTTGTAAGCATGTTAATATTCTTTTTTGCTAGTTTGTAAACATGTTATGATGTTTTTTGGTCAAACATATTTCAACTAGTTTCATTTTCTAGAATACATACACCTTACATTACATAGTAAGACCAAGCCATGTTATGATTTCACTTATCTAGTCAATGTGCAACTTTTTGGATCTCATGAAACATAACTAATATGCATACATAAATAGTAGAATCATTCATTTTTGACAAATTGGAAAGAAATGTGTTGAAGCTTAGCAACTTCTTGAGCAAAATATAGCACAAGATTTGCTCATCTCCTTAAACACCAACTTGCATACAATGTGATTACGTAAAATCATTTTTTGCTTTTTCATGAAGAAAAAGGAGGTGCCTTACATAAAGTAATTTTTGCGCCTCATTTTTTTTATTTCCAAAATTTTTATGCATCCACCTTCTAGGATGTGAAAGGTGCATCTCAAAACATGACCTTTCGTGCGAAAGGTGCATGTAAAAACAAAATTACGGCAAAAAAAGAAGAAAAAACAAGTTTGCACACTGCGGAAGGTCACCTCCTCGGCCATTCCGCAGTGGGAAGGGCCTTCCTCCTTGGGCTACCGCCCTCGGCCGAAGGCCCTTCCCCGGTGGAATGGCCTCGGAGGGTGATCATCCTCCCCCTCCCCAAAAAAAAAAATGATGTTCATCAACATCCAACCACAAAAAATATCACATCACATCACCATTGGTGAGAGGAGAAAGATGGACGCTTGAGGATGCAAAACTACAAATCTTCAAATGCTTGAGAATTGAAGAAAAAAAAATCATAGAAAGTAATTGATACATTGTCATAGTGATATGTCACCTTCTCAATGGGCCTCTTTGGTCTTAACTCAAGATAAAATCACTAAAATAAGCCATGTCCTTTGCTATTTGAATTACTTTCTAGTCTATAGCCTCAATTTGGGCTCATATTTGTAGAACACTAAGACATGCTACTTCTATAAGATTGTATTACACAATAAATTTGTAATGGTATTGAATTTGACTTGGGAACTAAGAAAACCTTGAAAACAATCATATGAGCAACGCTCTCTCAAGTATAATAGAACATATATATCATTCAACATGCTTGTTGGTTGGGGCTCTCTATGAGCTTCAATGATCCACACATCGACATGTACGAAGTCATCGACTTATCCGAATTCATCGACATGTCTGACGTCTTCAAGTTACATGACATCCACATCATCGACTTGGCCGAAGTTATCGACATCCTCGACATCTCCAACCTATCCGACGTCTGCGTCCTTGACTTCCACATCATTGACTTGTCCCCACATCTTGCAGCTTGTCCATGATCTTTGACTTGTACGAAGTCATCGACGTGTCCAACATCTCTAACTAAATTAGATGTCGACTGAAAGCGACGTGCCCAATCATCGAAAGAAGCTTGGGATATATTGAGTACATTATATGAAGTGAGGGATGTCACTTTGAAGCTGCATCTGAGGAGAAAATTTTTCTCTATTAGAAAGTCAGATGGTGATTCTGTTCAGAATCACATAAATGAATTTAAGACTCTAATGGATCAGATGGCAACAATAGGTTCAACAATCGAAGACTCTGATGCTATTATGACCTTATTGTCAAGCTTACCATCTTCCTATGAAAACTGGGTAATGATTGTTTCCACACACCCAGAGATCACATTATCCAGAGTCAACAGGAGGAAACAAGAAGAGGTGGAGCATCTTCATCTTCCATCAATGACTCACAAGCATTGTTCTCCAAGAAGGGCTCAAGAAAGCAACAAAAGAAGAAATCTGTGTGACAAACTGACAACAATAAAAAATAGTCATAGAAGTCCCAGAATCAGCCACCTATTCAGAACAACAAGAAAAGAATCTTCTGTAGATCTTGCAAGAGACCAAATCATGAGATCCAGGACTGTCAAATCTTAAAGTTCAACAACGACAAGACGAAGAAGAAGCCGGATCAGCAAGCTCATGCAGCCAACACCAAGCAGAAGATCAAAGATGATGATGAGTAGGAAGTCTTCATGGTGAGCCATCACCATGTCAAACAATCAGAGGAGTGATTCCTCGATTCTGGAGCTACGCAACACATGACAAGCCATCAAGAATGGTTCATCAACTATTTATGTTGTCACAGAGTATTGTATCAAGAAGAACACATCTAAACTATTCTGCAATCACATTGTATCTCTACACGACTAATCCATCATTGTTCCATCAATCTAGTTTGTGTAAGGTGATTGCATAATTCAAACTGATTTATACTTGCAGATTTATTGTTCTGTAGATTTTATCATTTTATATGACTGATAGCACTTCTCGATTTTTTTGCTCTAATCACTTCATTTTGATACAACGCTTCGCAAAGCCAAATCTTTGTAATCAAGGTAATTTGTGCATGGCTAGGGAATCGACTTAGTCGATTCAGCAACTTTGAAGCTGTGATCAGTAGGAAAGACTTCAAAGTCGATCTGATTACTAAATCTATAGACTTAGTTTCATATTTCTTGTCGCTACATTTTTGTTGCAACATGAATTGAAAGTTGATCCACCTGTCGAGTCCCAACACATGGAAGGTAGTATATTGCCTTGAGAAGGAAGTAATGAAGCATGTCCATTCATTTTAGGTAAGCTTAAAACCTTTTCAAAGCTTATCAGTAAAACAAGGAGAAAATATTTGAAATGTTATAGTGTAAGTTAGGGGTGGTATTAGTGTAGGACCTTTAAATTGAAGATACGATAGTTTGTCGTTGTTTGGACGTAGCATAGCGTAGGGAGGTGCAATTAAGTGTAGAAGCATCCATGAGAGAGAGAGAGAGAGAGAGAGAGAGAGAGAGAGAGAGAGAGAGAGAGAGAGAGAGAGAGAGAGAGAGAGAGAGAGAGAGAGAGAGAGAGAGAGAGAGAGAGAGCTTGCATTACGTAAGGCAAGTTTCTTTTTTGAAGCACTAAGAAAACAATTATGTTGACTTTCTTTTTCTTAAACAACTACAAATCTTTAAAGCACACATCCAAAGCAGACTCCTACTCTGAAAAAACATCTACAATATGTAATCTTATCTCAATTTCTTAAAATATATGCTGTAAGAGCACGTTTTTCTGCTTCTCTAAACCTGCAAATCTAACTTTTAGAATTTGTGCATCTACAAAAAAGCAAAAAACTGACATGGCTTGCATTCAAAGAAGAATTTAAGAAAGTATAAAGCATAAGCAAATGGATAAAATCTACTCCTCCATGTGTGTGGATAGCACGCTCCCTCCCTTCGAATATGCAAAGAACTCTCTCTCTCTCTCTCTCTCTCTCTCTCTCTCTCTCTCTCTCTCTCTCTCTCTCTCTCTCTCTCTCTCTCTCTCTCTCTCTCTCTCTCTCTCTCTCTCTCTCTCTCTCTCTCTCTCTCTCTCTCTCTCTCTCTCTCTCTCTCTCTCTATGATATTTTGTCAGGTTATTTATGCTTTGCCGAGCGGATGCTAAGTCATCTAAACACACACAAAAAGTTTACGCCGAAAAAGAGTTTCTTCAAATTCAAAAAACTTCTCGATGGGATTTGCCTCCATTTTCAAAGGTTAGGATATGCCCTATCATATCCAACAAACGAGATCACTTACCTCTTCCACAAGTTAGGTTGGTGAAAGGGAAAGGCGAATGATATAAAAAAGAGTGCCACTGCTACAACGCTAGCACACTTCCTCCTTCTCCTCCTCCCTCTCTTCATGTTGTCTTACGCTTTGTAGCTCCCATCTACGAGTAGACGATCATCATCATTACTCATTATGGTATGATATTTTCTTGTTTTCATTATTGGTTGATATTTTCATGGCTTGTTTTGGGTTTTCATACTAATAGAATGATAAAGGGTGGGCGTTGGATCACGATCCACCAACTACTTTGATTGGTATTTGAGAATGAAGCATTGCATACTCTTATGGCATAAACACATTGGCTTTCAATCACGCTTCTACTGCTCTTTATAGAAGATGTATCTACGTGCACATAATGGTTGGTTTCATGTGGTATGAATCACGTTTTTTAGCAAACGCTATACTTGATGGTGGTGCACTGACACATCGCTTGATACATCTGCTATCTACGGATAGAAGCTATGATAAAAGTAGCTTGCATGGCTTCTAAAACCATACTTAATCATTGGAACAACGATGAGCTTGTCTCTCACTGATAGTTTGATTACATACACTATTGACACATATAGTAGTCAATTCTCTCACCTCCATCGTTGTTTGGACAACGTGAAGACATTGCAGCACATTATACTGATCATCTTCTTGACGAATGTAGGTGCATCATCGCTGGTAGACAGCGGTCTATTGCAACATAAGCATACACTTGCTCATTTCTAAACATATGAACAATGTTATGTCTCTTTATTCTCAATAGTTACTAAGACTACAGAATCGCTCATCGATTCTCTCTGTGGATTCGAGGTGCACTATCACACAAGTATATACTTGGCAAGCTTCCTCTTAAATAGACTGAAAGATAGCATACTTGTCAGTGTAAGCTCTCCTTACTCACCATAATTAACGATCTGGTTTTAAATAAGAATGCTAGATAGCATTACTTTTAACGCTATCATTGTTGTGAATCAATGGCAATAACTAGACTCGAAATCACTTTATAGTACTCTTCAAAGGAAACGTCTCCCGTAAACAGCTGTGGCTTCCTTACAAGACTCTCTTAACATTCAATGTTAGCACCTGTCTTCCTCACTGTGCTAACTTGTGCGGTTTTGTGTGGTGGGATGGTGGCAGGTACCAGCTGGATGTCTTGAAATTTGTTTCGCTTTACGGTGCTTTTCTTTGAAGCATTGTATGCTTTCAGCTATGTTTTACCTTGTTGGATTATGTTTGGTCTTGCTTTGGCAAGAGGAGCTATGTGTTGTTAATCTCTCTCTCTCTCTCTCTCTCTCTCTCTCTCTCTCTCTCTCTCTCTCTCTCTCTCTCTCTCTCTCTCTCTCTCTCTCTCTCTCTCTCTCTCTCTCTCTCTCTCTCTCTCTCCATGGCGGGGGAAGAGGGGGAGGGGGGACTGCATCTTGGATGCATTGCCCATTTTGGCCCTAGCTTAATCACAGCCACACTTTTTTTTAATTTAAAAAATTGATTTTTTATTCACAGAATCCTGCCCAGAGACTGCCCAAGTTTTTGTGATTGACCCGTGTTTTTTATCCCATAAGTTTCTTTCAGTTCATCCAACTACTACATATATATTGAAAATTACACATAAGGTCCTAAATCGTGTGTACATAGGTGCATGTGATAAGGGCATTTGGGGCCCTTCAAAAATTCCATGGGCTCAGGAGTCTGTTGGGGGTATTCCCAACAAAGTGTAAATAAATAAAATTATCCAATAAAATGTGTTGCGAGGGCATGGCATCCTGCATGTATAAGCCCATGGCCCAATGAGCACGCAAGTGAAGTTGTAAATAAAATAATAGACTTGGGCCCTTTGTAATTAAAATAAAACTTGAGGCCCAAAGTCAATTCTAAACTTAGAGTTTACTTTTTAGAGTTGGGTCCAATTTTGGACTCACGTGAATCTTGTGATTTCCAATGTACTTTTTGTGGATCAAGTTGGGTCCAAGATGAATGGATAGGATCAATGTGAATATTAGCCAATAGGATTGAGGGGCAAGGGCCTTCCCCATTTTATAAAAAGGCACCATTTGTACACTATTTTTATGCTCAATAGAGAGGAGGAGACTCTACCAATTTGAGAGCTCAAGCATCCTCATTTGCTAATTAATCTTGCTTATGCTATTGTTGTGATTGCTTGCTATTTTCATTTCCCATGCTTTTTGGTTATGCTGGTTAAGGTTTTTCCATAAGCAATGACATTGAACATTTGAGCTAACCTCCATCTCATCTCTCTCTCTTTCTCTCTTCTTTTATGTCTTCCTCTCCTTTTCTATCCCTTTCCTTCACCCAAATCATGATGAATATTAGAGTAGAGGAGTAGAGTTAAGGGAGAGTAGCGTTAGTGGTGAATAGAGTTAGGGAGGAAGTAGGAAACTAACTAAAATTAGCATCTATGCATAGTTAGGTACCTATCCAGTGTTCTAACCCTTGTTGACAGGGGGAGGGCTATACTACGCAAGATCTTCAACCCTACATTTCCACTAACTAGTTTAGCTGCATTTTAGCTATTTTCTTGATTTTTAGAATAGTTTTAGGTAGATTTTTGGGTGTTTAGAGTTAGTTTTCTGTATTTTTTTGTGTTTGAACTGTTCACAGCTAGCGGAGGAGGTGTGAGAGGGTAGAGGAAGCCCTGAACAGCCTCTTAAGGGCTTGAAACCCAAACCAACCAGCCAAAAAACCCAGAAAAACACACCAATCTGCATTTTTAGAGGGAAAAAGAGCCTAAAATTTCATCAGATTTTTATATCTCCAGAACCAGTGTGAATTAACTCTTGCATGACTGGCAGCAGCGCTAAGGTACTGTCCCAGACCTACTTGGAAGCCTACGAGAGTTAGTTTCAAGCAGATTGTAAACCAGAGAAAAATCATAAAAAATTAAAAAAAAAACCTTGAAAAAATTAAAAAAAAAACCTTGAAAAAATTCAAAAAAATTCAAATCTTCATAAAAACTCTCGCAGAGCCCTCTGAAGTCCCATCTCAATGAGACCAAGACATAGAGAAGCTTGCGAGAGTTAATTTGATGTCTAAGTGCATGTGCGAGAGTTCCCAATGAAAAAAAGACGGGAAAGTACTAGTGAACCCTCACAGACAACAAAATTTTTAGTTCCAGTGGTCAAGAACTCTCGCAGAGGATTATGAAGTTCCATCTCAGTGAGACAAGGACACAGAAGAGCTTGCGAGAGTTAGTTTGATTCCAGTGAGCAGAAAATTGGATCTAAGTGCAAAAAAATCACTAAAAAGTGAAAATCCAGCAAATCCTTCCAGTAAGAACTCTCGCAGACCCTCTCAATCGATTCAGAATGATCATTTCCATCAGTGATGAAGCCTGCGAGAGTTAGTTTTGAGATTTGGTGAAGATCCAGCCAAAAAAGTGGTTTTGAACCTTCGTAGACAGTGAAATTTTCACTTCTTGCAAGAGTTAACTCTCATAGAGAATTCTATAGTGAGATCTGACCAGATCCAGCTATAGTGAGCCTTGCGAGAGTTACTTCCCAAAGATCAGAGAGATATCAAGTTTTTTATCTGCAAAAAAACCTAAAGAACCCTCGCACAGCCAACCCACGCACAAGAGAACCCTCGTAGACCAGATCAGTGGAAAGATCTGCATCAGATCCAGCTACTGTCAAAAATCTCAGGTCAATCAGTGTGAGGAGTAAAAAGTTGTCAAGGAAAAACCACCGAAAAAGACCTAAGATTCACTTCCGGCCGATCAGATCCTTGAGATCTAGACAACATCCTACTGTATAAGCAAGACCCAATCACTTTGGAACCCACCATTGGATGAATCTGAGATCAAGACAATCAAGAGCACGAAGGATAGCAAATCAAGCACCACACCTTCCCAGATTAGCAGCCGTGCAACAAGAGGTAGAATCGGAACCAGCACCAATGGATCCAATGGGCCAACCCATACCTGTCGCTCCCTTGCAAGCAGTCCGAAGAGCACCACAGATGGAAATACCAAAATACGACGGATCATCAGATCCCATCTGATTCCTCCAGATCTACGAGCAAGCTTGTGAAATCTACGACGAACGGACACCTATGGAGAAGCTGATGATGTTTCCATGTCCTTATTGGCAGTGGCTTAGGATTGGTTTTTCAACCTGTCAAAAGAAGAAAAATCTATCTGGGAAGCGGTTAATGCAGCTCTCATTACACGCTTTAAACCAAGAAAGTTCCTGGAAGACCCCTTCCTCCTGCTGAGCAAAGTCAAAATGGGAAAACGAGAAAGGGTCAGGGACTATATTGAGCGGGTCAAACACTTACGATCCGAGTGCAGTGTAGCCCTAACTCCCGATCATGCAGTGATCATGTGGTTCCTAGCCGGACTACCATGAAGCATCAGAAGAGAACTGAAACGATGAGAGCAGTACGCTACTATGCAAGAAGCTATGGAAGATGTCATCAGGGAAGAGGATGAGGGATCTGACGACGAATATCCATCCACTCACACCCTACTCCCTCGTTAGCGTCATCATTATCATCCGCATCTGCTCTATCCACATAACTGTTGTTGGAGCAAATGACGAAATTACACAAACAGCAGATGGAACAACTTATGCAGAAACTGAAGGCCTTACAAGGAGCTGTAGCAATAACGCCACATCAACCGGAACCAAACCAGCTGTAGTATCCAAGATGGGAAAATGTATGGTGTTCAATGTGCACGCAAAACCATACAATGAACGAGTGTCCAATCCTAAAGCAAAATCTGAGACTGACACATAGATTCTGCCATCTGTGCAATGCAACATCGCACGATACGACATTTTGCCCGTTCAACCCCCAGATTGTTCAACAGAAGAGAAGTCTTTATTAGACTTCTTATCCTTACCATCAAGGGGCACCCAACGCGGCACCAAGGTATGGCACACCAAATCAACCACATCGTATGGCCTACCCTGCTCCACCAGGGCCAGCCAATCAACAAGTGGCCCATGTAAACCTGACAACAGCGGACCAGAGATGCAAATGCCACCTCAACCTGAGTAGTAGCAATGGTACGGACCGGATGAACCATTTATGGATCTTGCCATAAATGAATATGTTGCGGCCTATGCAGCTCAAACTCAACGTCAAGGCGGAAGAAATTACGGCTGCTATGGATGCGAAGAAGGACACAGAATTGCGAAATGTCCCTACAAGGGACAATATACATCATTCTGCCGAGAATGCGGTTATGGAATTGTTACAATAATTGTCCATTTAAACCTGAAACCAGTGCACCTCTTAACCTTATTGCAATACAGCAACCAGCAGTTCCAGCAGAGATGCCATCGGAAGGACGACAATTCCACGCTCATGTGTTAGCTGTTACGCGAGCGCAGAAGAGGAAGGAAGTGGCTCCCTCACCACCACCATCGGTCACTGATGACCAACCCTCAACTTCCGCACCATATCCAAATGTGAGAAAGAAAGAAGACAGTACCAGAAAATAAGACACTGGGTATAGAAAGTACAAGTGGAGGAAAAAGAGCAAGAAAGAGTTAATCCCATGAAACCTGCGTCGAACGGGAACCGCAAGCGGGCTCACCACTGCGCACTGATCAAAATAATCGCTTGTGCCAACATGAACCACCTTTTCACCTGGTGGAGCCCGAGGAATCACACACTGAAAGGCTCACCCTTTTATTGTCAAGCCGTGTTAGTTTACCACTCGGAGAACTACTGCGGATTGCTCCACAAGCAAAAAGCCTTCTAGCTGAATGGGCCAAAGCGGATGAGGAGCCAATAGCACCTGAGCCCATATATTGTAAGGGCTATGAAGAAACAAGTAACATCCTCTACATCGGAGCAGCATGGGAAAGTGAGGAACACAACATCACTTTGCCCATCAAACACAAGAGATACGAGGATGAGGCAACAGTGGTAGATGGAGAATCGAGATTCGCCATCAAGCTGGCAGATCAATCATGTGTGAAACCGAAAGGTGTAGTTGCCGATATCCCTGTAAAGATACCAAGCATGCAGTTTGTGATTACTTTTGTAGTCATGGATATACTTGAATCTCCATCTATATAACGTGTCTTACTGGGAAGACCATGGGTGAGGACTGCGCAAGTAGTACACAACTAGGGTATGGGAAAACTCACCTTCAAGAATAGAGAACAGGCTATAAAGGTTGATCCAACCACATAGGCGGTGAAACGTATTGCACCCAAAGCTGATGACGGATCATCCACAACAGATCACATGATTTATCGCCCAAGGCCAACCAAGGGAGGTCACTATGATTCAGAGACGGATGTCGTGATATGGACATATGCATTAGCAACTATTGACTATCAGACATGTCAATATGAATCAGATCTAGAACCTAGTAGATCTTCACCCAAATGTTACACCATGGACACACCAATCACATTCGGGGTGAATATGATAAACGTAGCATGGCTGTCAACGGAGCCTATTGAGAACCCAGTGGACGATGATCTAGTCCCTTGGAAACATGCTCTAACTTATAATAAGGAGATTGAGCTGACTGATGAACAGGTCCTACATCACATGGACCCAGATCATTACGAAACCAAGAAAGTACCAGTTCAATCACCACAAAAGTCTACTATGGCGAAAGTCTCAAGGATCGATCCACTCAAGGCACCTGCGAATAAGAAGAATCAGTTGAAGCAACACTACAACCAGGTGATCCGTTGGAGTGATCTATCCAAAGAGGCGATAGCTACAGTGGATGTTGATATTCGCAACCATGAGGCGAATATCACAGTAGTCCCGGTGAAAGACAACAAGGATGAATCCACCAAAATGACAAAAAAAGGGTAAAAAGAAAGTGTTGGATTCCTTGAAGTCAATCAAGATAGACTCAAAAACAACGTCATCTTCTACACAGGTGACAGAAAATTAAAAAATGACCAGTCAGGCTAAGATCAATATGCTGAAAGAGGAATCTCGACGTGCCAGTTCACGAGATGCCTGAGACTTTTGTGGTAATCATGATGTCACAAGCCCAGAGAGAACCTGAGCACTAGCGGAACAAGTCTTTGAGGGACATGCGTGAACATAGCCAATGAATCTTGTGAGCCAAGTGAAGAAGAAAAGATAGTGCATGTGGGAGAGCAGTTAACACCCACATAGTTCAAGAGACTATAATCGTTGTTGGTGGAATATAAAGACTGTTTTTCCTAGAGTTATAGTGACCTGAAGGGCATTCCACCAACAGTAGTCCAACACACCATACCCTTGGTTGACGGAGCAGTCCCCAAGGTAAGTCGTTATTACCACTGCAACCCGAATTATACTGAGCTGATCAAATAGGAGTTGCAAAAGCTGATGGATGCAATCGAGCACACGGAATGGGTATCACCGATAGTTATAGTACCCAAGAAGAACGACAAAATGCGAATTTGTGTGAATCTGAAGGCGCTAAATGCAATCACCAAAAAAGATCATTTTTCTTTACCATTTACAAAAAGTGTCCTCGATAGAGTAGCCGACGCCGAGGCATACAGTTTTCTAGACGGCTTCAGCGGCTACAACCAGGTGAAGATAGCCCCCCCGGACCAGCACAAGACAACATTTGCCACAGAATGGGGAACCTATGCCTATAAATTGATGCCATTCAAACTTTGCAATGCCCCAAGCACCTTTCAACGAGTCATGCATGCGACATTCAAAGATTATCTGCAAAAAAATTTGGAAATTTTCTTGGACGATCTGTGCGTGAATGGACCAGACTCAGAACACTTATCCAACCTGGAGAAGGTGTTACAAAAATGCCACGACTACCAGATCTCCCTTAATCCAGAAAAATGTCAATTCTGGGTAACACATGGCTTGATTCTCGGCCATATAGTGTCAAGACATGGGATCGCCACAGATCTATCAAAGATCAGGATCATTATTGATCTACCACCACCGGGGACGATCCGCAAAGTCTATATCTTCATGGGTCATGCTAACTATAATAGGATCTTCATTCTTGATTTTGCAAAGTTAGCCCGACCAATTTACAAACTCACAACGGATCCACATTGGAACGAGGAAGCCCTAAAGGCTTTCCAGAAGCTTAAGGGTGCATCGGTTTTAGCACCAATGTTACGCACACCCAATTGGTCCATTGAGTTTCACGTGCATACAGACGCATCGAAGTATGCAGTTGGAGCGGTCTTAACCCAGCCATGTGAACACAAAAAGGATTTTCCAATCCGATTTGCAAGCCGACAGCTCAATGATACCGAAATGAATTATTCAACCATAGAGCGAGAAGCACTGGCAATGATTTATGCGGTTAAGAAATTTCACATTACCTGATGGCCACACATTTTGCTTTTTATACGGACCATCAACTCTTGCTCTATCTCGTTAATAAAACTTGCAACACCGGGAGAATCAACAGATGGCTACTTCTGTTGTTGGAATTTGATTTTCGGATAGTAGTTCGCAAGGGAAAACAAGATTACATGGCAGATTATGTATCAGAATCAAGGAGAAGGAGATTGCAACCCAATTCGACGATGAGCTGGCAGATGCTGCCTTATTTTACGTGGACACAGTACCAGAATGGGTTGTCGACATTGTTGAATATCTAATGCGAGGCCAACCAGACAAATTCTACCAAAGGCGGAACGACAAAAATTGATCTTGAAGGTTAGACCTTATCAGCTGATTGCCGACCAGTTATACCGAAGAGGACCAGACGGAATTCTTCGGTGGTGTATTCTTTCTCATGAGGCCACCCAGATCATTTCGCTTTCACATGAAGGCATGGGTGGGAGCCATTTTGCATCCGACATTACAGTTCGCAAGATCTTGCAATCAGGATGTTGGTGGCCAACGATTCATAAGGATACGGAGGAATACTTAAAAAAGTGCGATGTGTGCCAAAGGGCAAGAAGGCCAACGAGATTGAATTATGACCTACTGCACCCAGTCTTAGCCCAAATACCATTTGAAAAGTGGGGATTGGATTACATTGGTCCAATTCACCCTGCGGCAAGGAGTTCCCAGGCTCAATACGTAATCGTAGCCACAAACTACCTCACCAAATGGGTCGAAGCCAAGGCAGTAAGAGTAGCTGATGCTAGGACCACTGCCAAGTTCCTTTATGAAATTATCATTGTATGCTTCAGATGCCCGATAGAGCTAGTAAGTGATCACGGAAGCATATTTCATCAATGAGACCATCAAGGTCTTGTTGGAGGAATTCTTCGTGATCCACATAACCAGTACGCCTTATTATCCTTGTGGTAATGGGCAAGCAGAATCATCCAATAAGATCCTGTGTAGCATGCTCACAAAAACAGTTGAAGCTAGCAGATCAGATTGGGAACATAAGTTGCATGCTGCACTATGGGCATTCTGGACAACATATAAAAGAAGCACTAATCAAACACCCTTCCAATTGGTGTATGGTCAAGATGCTGTGATGCCAGTAGAGTTTTTAGTTCCTTCATTAAGGATTGCCACCACACAACGTCTTAGTGAGTCCAATTCTCTACAACTACGCCACGAAGCTCTGCATAAACTCTGTGAAACACGCTTACTAGATGTGCATGCACTGGCAGTTGAAAAGGAAAGACACAAAGCATGGCATGATTGCATATTACAAAAGAAGGATCTTCGTTTCGGAGATCTGGTCCTGATGTATAAAACCAAGGCAATCAAAGGGAAATTAAAAATCACAGGTGAAGGTCCCTATCGGATCAAGGAAATTCTTAATCATGGAGCCGTGAATTTAGAAAAATTAGATGGGACACCATTCGATACACCCATCAACGGTAGCCGATTGCACAAGTACTGGCCACCACAGTGAGATAGATCCAGAGTAGTGGGGGCACGTTACGAAAAGCTAATCTGCTAAGCCATCACTGCTAGATCTAAGAAGATCAAGCCAAATCAAGCTAAATCCATCAAGATTCAGCCAGATCTGGCAAGATTGGAAAAATCCATCATAATCCAAGAAAGATCCAGATCTAGATAGGATCAAGAAGGAAGCAGATCATCAGATTGACTAAGGAATATGTTACCAAGTATCCATCAAAACTTTCAACGAACTACCAATAGTCAGATTAAGCCTGGATGAGGCTAATTACCAGTTTACAAAAGTTAAAAATCAGAAAATCTCGAGATCTCATCAAAAAACACTCTAAAAGGGCAACTTTTCATGATTTTTTGAAATCCCCTGGGAGATAGCTCTTGAAACTTGGACAATCACCAGATCTAACCCAGATGCATCTATGAAAATCTCTACGAGAGTTCCTGATGGAGGAATCACCATTTTCTAGTGTGTGCGAGGGTTCCTAGAAGCAGATTTTTTAGAACCCTCGCAGAGCATCAAGATCAACTTACCAACCTCGCAAGGTGCCTAAATGGAATCAGAGCAGTGAAATTAGCCTACCTACATGGTCTGATCTTGAAAATCCAATCACAGGAACAAGTTGCACGAGAGATCACTTCCTACGAGAGTTGAACCCTTGCAAACAGCCTGAACCTTCGCAAAACCTTCGCATAGTAGTCAAATCACCTTCTGAACTCTCGCAGACTTCCCTAAGGTCTTAGAATTTTGTGAAGAAGGGGCCTGCCAAAATTTGGGTGGAACTGAACAAGGGAAAGTGGATTTCACCTAATACGCACTCTAAATTCCGCTATATAAGGGCTGAATTCGAGTCATTTGTCACCTTTGCTAGCGAAGCTCTGCCAAAATTTACATTGAAATTATCAAGTTCTCCGGTTGCAACCAAACTTCCTACCAACTATCATCCGATCATACTGAACACTGATCTGCGCTCTGAACTACACTTCTTGTCATCCAACACTTGTTATTCACAATTTTCTGCATTTCCACACCCTCTTCCATTTTCCACCGTTTTTTCTACTTTTTCGACCTCTAATCATCACTGCTAACATGGCCTCCTCATCCTCTGAAGACTCTGGCACCAAACAAGTGATCCACGTGACATCCTCGAGGCCACACAAATTTGACCTCTACCCTCTGACGCTTTGATCCAACCATGGTTGCAGACAGCTGGCCCACTTCTAGAGGCAATGGGTTTTTACCAGACGCTTTTCCATTCTGAGATTAACATGTGCCTCGCCCTTCATGCTTATGCCACCTGGGACAAGGAAAAGATTCGTTTCCACTTCCTGTACCAAGGTACCACGTACAAGGTTAGGATTAACGCCGACTCGATGGTCACCATTGACATTATGTCCGGTGATCGTCAGCCCATCTCCCATCGCAATGCCAAAACTCTGATCAAGTCTTTCGTCACCCAAACTGCACTATCTGATAGATGTTATTACGAAACCCGTCATCCAGACGGCTGCGCATCTGTTGAATAACTTTCTGGTTATTTCAACATTTCGCAAGGACAGAATCCAATCTAAGCTGCTGAGTCAGATAGTGGAATCATTTCTGGAATTTTTTAGCCCCTCCGTTGTGCCATACGACTGGCATAGCTTTCTTATTTGTGAACTAACCAACTCCATCAAACCCAACAACCGTGAGCGTATCACAGCAGGTCCCCTATTGTGTAACTTTGACTGCGCACTTCTCGAGGTGAAAGTGCACGGTTTCCAATGCTCATCCCTTTTGTCTACCCTCATGCCACATACTAACCTTTATCTGCCATCTCAAGCATCCACCTCCTCCCAACCTGCAGTTATTAACACAACGGCCAGCAAATGAATGTGTGGCGCTGCCTCTACATCCACATCTCCGCCTGCTACCCGAAGACGCACCTCCACTACTACACTAACCACCCCATCAACCACTGCCACTTCTTCTTCCGTGCAACTCCCCACTCTGATCTCTGTTGTCGCTACCTCTCATCATGTTCCATCCACATCTATTTCTGTGTCCGTCCCCATTTCTGTTGTTGATATGATTTCTATCTCTGTTCCGTTATCCACTACTCCGTCCATCACCATCGCATCCTCCATCACTCCTGCCGCCACTGTTGCTTCCATTCCGTTCAATCCTTCTGATTCTCAACTGTCTCTAGACACTCTGGCCTGGATGCAAGTCATCAATTTTTCACCTCCATGCCAGACCCTTTCTGCTCCATCTTTGCCTTCTTCCATACTCCACACCACCCTTCAATTTCCCTATGTTCTTCCCGCCCTCTCGTTTGGACAAACCGTCCTCACCCCTGTTTCCACAGTTGCTTCTCAGAACCCACCTGCTTCGTCACCAAAGATTGTTGAGGGCAACTAACCGTTGTCTGATGACGCATTTATTCAAACAATTTTTGTACCATCGCCAGATCAGACTGATCCTATCGCCCCAGATGGCATCAAGTCCAATGAGAACCTGATCGAAGATAATGACGACGATATTCCACAAGTCATCGGGGCCGATACAACGTAAGCCCCTATCAGTGCCAGTGTACTGGCTACTCCCACAGACCTAACGACGACGTATCAGACTCTGGGAAAATACATCCTAGATGCGGTAGTGGCCAAAGCCATTCTAAAAATCTGGAAAACAGGGTACTACACCTGGCGACGAGTAACACAGCTGCGAGCAGACCTAACCAAGCTGCAGCACGAATTGATTCTGATGCAACAACATGAACAAGAAGGGCACCAAGAGATTGCCAAGCTGCAATAGAAGGAGGAGGGCCTCAACAAATATATCCAAAGCCTCTCCAAAGCGTTGACAGAGGCCTCCACAAAGGTGTGAGAGCTTCAATCTGAAGCATCCCAACGGCTTGCTCCCATCCAGACGCAACTAAACCTTTTGGAAGCAGAGAATACGCGCCTGGGGACGGAGGTCAAAGCCCTACAAGATGAAAAGCTCGTTTGGTTAGCTCAACCTGCACCAGACTCAAGGCCGCTTTCTCAATAAAAAATGAATCTTCTTTGGCATCAGGTGCAGGTATATAGCCAAACCTTAAATAGCTACTAGGTAGAGTTCAATAAATATCGGACAAGCGCAACTCACGAGCTCGCCCAGGACAAGCAAGCCCTCAAGGCATGCCAAAAATTCATGGACACAAAGGCCCAGCCCAACCCCATGGTAATTCCATCGCCACTGATTTTTTACGCTGCACAGGCCAGTACCAACCAAGACCAAAGCCAGCAGGCAGTAGGGGGATCTAACCAAGATCAAGGGTCTGAAGGCCAAGATCAAGGGCAAACAGATATGCCTGCTGAGACGCAAGACCAGGGCCAAGGCGTAGATACCAGCCAAAGCCAAGCCGCGTCATCTAGAGGTTCACACACGATATCTACTAGCCGAGCCTTCCGAAGACCCAAGTTTGTGGAGGAGAAAATCAACGAATTCCTATCAAAGTATGCCCACGAGTCATCAAGAGGCGGCTGGCAGATATCATTTTCAGCTCAGACCATAAAGGGCAAAGAACTGCAAGCATTACCCGCCCTCCAACCACAACCAGAGTGGCGTCAACAGTTGTTCAAAAGAGACCCTGTGGCCATCAGGGCCTACGTGATGGGTCCACAACAATTACGGGTGAACGCGCACTTCTTGCCATGTACACGAAGATCCAAATGGGCAGAATGCGGCACCCCTCTGGACAAGATCACACTTCAGAATTTTAATTGGCCGATCATACAATCAGAATATGGGTGGACAACGGATGTAGATGCCAGAAGGGCTCTCACCGCGTTCGCAACCCATTATATTAATTGCCCTGATCCAGCAGTCCGCACGACAACCACTTACGCCTGGGACTTAGAACATCTAATGGGGATCGAGACTGAATAAGACAAGTTCCTCCCACCATATTCTTTGACGTTAATAAGGCGCTACCTTCAGACAAAGTCAAAGATCAACTGCCAATCACTCGTGTGTATTATCGAGCCGCATTTCTGGGCGATCCATGGACACGCAGATTCCAAACATGGGTCGACCAAGGCTGCAAGGAGTCCACAAGTCCCTTCACACGCCCAAGGACTTGAAGAAACTAGACCGTGTCACCACCTACCTGATCCAACAAAGGCGAGTGAAGAAAACGCTATACTAAACCGACAGAGTGCCGAGGGACCAGCACTACTTCAGGCCGTGGGTCCTGTTAGTATTCCCAACAAAGTGCAAATAAATAAAATTATCCAATAAAATGTGTTGCGAGGGCATGGCATCTTGCGTGTATAAGCCCATGGCCCACTTGGCACGCAAGTGAAGTTGTAAATAAAATAATAGACTTGGGCCCTTTGTAATTAAAATAAAACTTGAGGCCCAAAGTCAATTCTAAACTTAGAGTTTACTTTTTAGAGCTGGGTCCAATTTTGGACTCACATGAATCTTGTGATTTCCAATGTACTTTTTGTGGACCCTTGGATCAAGTTGGGTCCAAGATAAATGGATAGAATCAATGTGAATATTAGCCAATAGGATTGAGGGGCAAGGGCCTTCCCCATTTTATAAAAAGACACCATTTGTACACTATTTTCATGCTTAATAGAGAAAAGGAGACTCTACCAATTTGAGAGCTCAGCATCCTCATTTGCTAATTAATCTTGCTTATGCTATTGTTGTGATTGCTTGTTATTTTCATTTCCCATGCTTTTGGGTTATGCTCCTTCACCCAAATCATGATGAATGTTAGAGTAGAGGAGTAGAGTTAAGGGAGAGTAGTGTTAGTGGTGAATAGAGTTAGGGAGGAAGTAGGAAACTAACTAAAATTAGCATCTATGCATAGTTAGGTACCTATCTAGTGATCTAACCCTTGTTGACAGGCGGGAGGGCTATACTACGCAAGATCTTCGACCCTACAGGGTCGCATGTGCCCAGGTTCGTGGGGGATCTGGAGGCCCACTAGTTAAAGTTCTGGGGGCATTTGCTGTCCTATTCGTGCCATGTGGCGCGATGACATTGTTTTGAGGCCGAAAATTGGGGTAGTGCCTTTAAATCAGTAGTAGTTGTCTTGATCACTCGATTCAAGCCAATGAAGTTTTTGGAAGATCCATTCCTTAAGATCAAAATGGGGAAGAAAGAGATGGTCAGAGATTACATTGAATTCAATCAGAATTGTTGTCCAATTCTGGGAACAACATGAAATATTCTAAAATAGAAAAAACACTACATAATTAGCTAAAGTAAAGAGCCAGAAGTATTAGAAACAGATGACCAGTTGGGATCCTACGTGTGTGAGTCCTATTGGAAAGAGGTAGGTAAAAGGTAGGTCTAAAAGAATCGAATAAAAAAAATTCGAATGACTCGTGCGCAGCGGAATAAATTATCTTCCTCTTTCTCTATGCATACGCCTATCAATTTCGAACAAAGCAATAGTGATAAAAATCACGTTCGATCTTATAGTAACTAACTTTGAAATCATTAGTACTACAATGATTACGTATCCAAACACTTAAGCATTGAATTCTTAGACAAATAATCAATTGCGAAGAATTACAAAAACGCATACATTCTGAGACGAAGCTGAATGCAATAAGAAGATAATATTGATTCAATTTGAAAGCGAAACAAACGTAAATGAGTACAACAAGTTTGCGGATCAAAGCCACGTACTCTAAGTTATTTCGGAGTGACTAAAAATAAAAGTCTGAATTAAGCGCAACTACTGATAAGTAGTAAACGCAATAGCAATCTCTAATCAACTCTAAAGAACTAAGCTAGAATGCTCAAGAGTGTTCAAGCTCGTAGGCTTGAGAGAGAGCTAACTATTCAATACTTGATCTGATCATCTCGATCAACGCATTGTTGAAATGTAGATATATGAACAACTATTTATACTAAGCAATTAGGTCGTCAAATGCGGCTGCCAGTTGGTTGGAGAATGTTGGCATTCATCCAGTTCTTCTCAAAAGTTGCTTGCTGATAAGCGTCGACATTTGGCCGTAAACAGTCCGTCTGCATAAATGAATGTGACTATACTCCGCAGAAATGAACTAACTATCATCAGGGAGAAAGCGAAAAATGTGAAAAACGTGAAGGTCTTTGCTAACGTCATTTCCTTGACATTTGAAGCACTTTGAAAAATGCGAAAAATGCGACAATGCATTTTTACTCGAAATTTCAGACAGGCAAAAAATATGAAATTTTCGACACTGTTGTCAAAGTCCGTGTATTTCAGCAGACTGTGTAAAAAGACTTGTAATTCTGTAGATTGCGTAAAACACGGGAGAATCTATAAAACTAGATAAACAGTCTGATGAATTTTAAAAACCGATTAGTTGATTAGTAGGAAAGAAAATAATCTAACACTCCTCCTTAATCTGAATCCATGAATTCCTTGACTTTTAAAATTAGTTCTGCACAAAACTTTCTGTGTGCATCCAAGCTTAATGCTTTAGTGAAAATATCTGCCGTCATATCTTGCGTTCGACAATACTACAATCTGACCTCTTTGTCGAGAACTTTGCTTCTGACATAGTGATACTTGAGTTCAATGTACTTACTCCTAGAATGAAATCTAGGATTGGCTGACAAGGCAATGGCACTTTGATTATCACAAAATAATAATGTTGGGGCATATTGATTCAGACTGATTTCTGAAAGTAAGTTTCTCAACCAAATTGCTTCCTTTGTAGCTTGTGAGACTGTGATATACTCTGATTCTGTAAAAGATAGAGCTATCGAAGATTGCTTGCGACTATTCCAAGAAACAGGACCATTGTTGAGGAATAATGTAAATCCAGAAGTGGATTTACGAGTGTCTACATCTCCTGCCCAACTTGCATCTGTGTAACCAATGAGTAGATTGAGTTCGTCGTTGTCAACTGCTCCATAACAAATGCAATAGTCCATAGTAGCTTGAAGATATCTCATGACTCTGATAAGAGCCTTCCAATGTATTATACCAGGGTTAGTCATAAACTAACTTAGGGAGCTGACTGCAAAAGCTATGTCTGGCCTGGTACAAATCATGGCGTACATAAGAGATTCTATAATAGAATGGTAAGGATACTCACACATCTGCTCCTTCTCTTCAATTGTTTGGAGACACTGGTCCTTTGGCAATTTGAGACCTGGTTCCATTGGTGAGAGAGTTAACTTGCAATTAACCAGATTATATCTGACTAATATATTGTAGATGTACCTCTGTTGAGTAATGTAGAGCAACTTTTGATTTCTGTCTTTGCGAATTTGAATACCAAGGCAGAAATGAGCTTCGTCCAGATCGGTCATGTCGAATTCAGAAGATAACATTGACTTGCCTTCTTTTATCAGATCGAGTTACCTGAGAACCTTGGAAAATATCACATGAATTATTAACTAAACTGTTTTCTGATACATGATTATTCTTTCTTGGCTAATCAATATTCTTTCCTATTTTATAGAAGTCAATTTGCTAAGAGATAACATATTCTATGACCAACAAAAAAAATCTTTGGTTAAGTCATATAGGTGAATGTGTTAGAACATTAATTATTAAGGTACGTTGATCAACACATATAATATGGATTTTTTCTTCAATTTTGGAGATTTCTTTAAGAACTTCTCCTAGGCCATATCTAGGGTAATATGACACCTATTGGCAACTCTTGTAATTTCCTATTGAAAGTGGATAAGTAGGGTGTTAGAAAAGTTATCTAAGAAAAACATCTGTCGTATTGAATCTAGGAGAAATCCGTAATAAGTATAGATGAAGGACTTGTATTAGATTAAGGATCGATGGGATGTTTCTGATATTGTTTGAATCTTCTAGGGATTGTATAAATGAATCTAGTTAGAAGATGTAAGGGAATAAATTTAGAAAATATTTTTGTATATCCGTACAAAAACAATAACCTACTGTATTTCACACGTGTGGAGCCTAATTTAGCAAAATAGAAAGTACTGATTATAAATCCGATCGATTCGTAAAAGAACTAGAGAGTTCTATTACAAGAAATTGGTTTATTGAAAATTGTTCCTTGTGGGTTGTCATCAGTTTGATTTTAGTAAGAACTAGGATTTGTGAGAAGTTGATAACAAGGAGAGGGTTTTTTTTTAACAATATATTCTTTTGAAATAATCTCTGATTGAGATTTTGGTTAGGAAGTAGCACTCTTTAAAAAATATACTCTCTTAGAGTTAACTGAGTTACTGGATTCTCAATAAAAAATGTAATATTTACAGATTAGGTGAGATATGTAGAGACACACTATGTAGGGAATCATTGTGGGATCATAATTTCTTTGCGCAAGTTCTTAATCCTGTGGATCTACAATTAATGGGGTCAACTCATGGTCCTATAAATATACGATATAAATTCAACTTAAAGCCTTCAATAAACCGGTGCTATGCAATTTTCAATTTTC
Source organism: Diphasiastrum complanatum (assembly GCA_029204225.1). Classification (NCBI taxonomy): domain Eukaryota; kingdom Viridiplantae; phylum Streptophyta; class Lycopodiopsida; order Lycopodiales; family Lycopodiaceae; genus Diphasiastrum; species Diphasiastrum complanatum. The sequence continues at coordinate 33,092,082 of CM055101.1, forward strand.
TTACAGTGATTATTAATGAATCCAAACTACATAACAAATCACATTTACCTACTCAGGTGTCCTATTTTCTTCCTCCCTTAGATTTTTCAGTCACCCGAAAAAAATCATCAGCGAAGGCAAAGACCTTCACTACTTCGGGGGCTATGCAACAACCAATAAAGTTGTAAATAGCCATGCATTCATTAAAATGCACCAAAACCCTTTGCAAAAAAAACTATGACATCAATGCAATCACAAGGTTACCAACATGCACTACTCAGTGAACTAACTGATAGACATGTAACAGGGTCAGTCCCTCCCTACCCATGCATCCACAGAAAAGCAAAAAGTTAACTTCAAAAACCTCATGCCAAAATCGGTAAAGGCCTACACTTAGGAAAAAATTCAAGGGTAGATTAACCCTCCTCTTTGACTTGGCTCTGATACCATGTCAAATTTCAGAGTTTAATAAACTAGTCAGTAACGCACAGACATACTGATGAGAATTGTTTGGAAACAATTACTTGTAGGTTAATAAAATATCTCAATGAGAGTTACTTATTGACCAAGGGAGGATTTAGAATTAGATTGAATGTGGTGTTTTGAAATTGGGGCCCACACCTAAACATTTCAAAATTTATAATCCAAATACAACTAACCACATTAGGAGCGTTCCTTTTGATTTAGTTGTTTGAATCTACAAGGTAACATCATTTATTGATACTATAACTTATACATATTGATTATAAGTCACAATCATAATGAGTCATTCAGAGGGTTATGTGCATAGAATACGCAAGGAATTTTGAGAATTACAACTCTTTGTAGACATCGTATGGTGAGGTGATAAGTCCAAGACTTTTCTTGTGGAAAAGACTTCTTGAGCAACTCATATCTCTTCTAAGAATATTAATATGCACGTTCTCTTATTGTCAAGTATGGATTAATGATTTGATGAATTTTGATTGACGAATCATAATTCCGATTGTACTTTATACTTGATCATTAGGAGAGGGCAACATGCGTGGTTATAGAAACATATGCTTTGAACATACGAGTTTTGATGGCAATCTCATTTGGAGAGGTAGCTATTCTTAATAGAGATTGCATATGTCAGTAGTAAACATTCGACTATTGGTTATACCCCATTTATGCTTATGAATGGCTATGAGCCTGGATTGCCCATTTCAGTTAAAACTCGAATGATCAAGTTTCAGAAGGTAGCCGATTTCCTGTTATATGCAAGACATGCTACAAATAACACGTGAGAATGTTTAATGTGCCCAAGATAGGGACAAACATTATGCTAATTTGAAAAGGTCGCCTCAAGGTTTTCAAGAGGGGGATTGGGTATATTTATGAATTCCGAAGGATTCAAGTTATTAAAATGAGTATAGGCAGGGGACCACATGAAATCCTATGGAGGATAGAATTCTTGGCTTACCAGTTGGACCTCCCAAAAGGAACTCGAGTATACCCAATATTTCACGTGAGTTGAATTAAGAAAATTCTATGTGAAGGGGATCATTTTGGTTTTGGATATCGATTGGACTTGTCAAAAGAATTATCAAATCTAACTTGACTTGAACCGGAAAAGATCTTGGATACCATAACTAATCGATTGTGAAATCATATAGCTACCAAACATCTAGTTTGATGGAGATACATATGATGATGACTTATGGGGACAGAAAGGTAGCCTGAAAAAGAACTTCTCTAATTTAAGTTCCGAGGATAGAACTTGAATAGGGGGGGAAGAATGTCATGCCCATGTTCAGACTAATCTCGGATTATTATCCCATTAGGAGGTCAGTGGGCCTACCTCGACCAGTAACTTACTTATGATTATGAGGGGTTGGGGCCCTCATGGATTTAAAGTCATAATTAATGGTTGGAGGCCTAAACCTCAAGATGGTGGATTGGTATGGAACTAATAGTGAGTCACGGAGAAGTTGATGAGGTAGCCCATTTAGGTTGCTGAGGTGTCTAATGGGAACCTTGGAGGGTATAAGTATACCCATAGGATGCCCATGGAGGAGGCTTGATTTTGGTGATTGTTGTAGTATGTTGCCAGAGTGACGTCTCCTTGGTTAGTCCATAGCTTGGGGTCTAGATATGATCAATCTAGGTTTGTTTGGGTAGGTTGATTCCCTTTGGTTCTATGGGTTCAACATCCTAGTCTTGGATCCTTGGTGGAGGTCTTGAAAAAACTTGCTACAATTTTGCATTGGATATGCAAACTATCAAGAAACTAGGTTAAATTGCAAGTCTTTCAACTGTAACTGAACCTCAAGTGATTCTATAGGCTAAAAAAATGTACATGTATTTACAATGTGTGTTCACATTTTCAATAATTTCAAAAAATGTTTTGAAATTCAGTAAGAGGCCATTAATAAAAATAATCATTCTTTTATGAAGAATGAGACATCCCCTTGAACTTCTAGAAGAAAATTCAATTATGATGGTTCATTTTACAAGTGAAAGGAGATATATTGAGACTTTCAATTGAGTATTCAAAATCTACTTGTGATTGTAGCTGTAAAAAATCTTGAGATCCGACAATTGGATCGTCAGATATCATTCTTGATTAGATACTTTCAAGAAGAGATCTATATGAAAAAACAATATGATACTTGCTATTATGAAATGATAGTATGATCTTGTTGCTCTCAAAAATTATAAGATACTCACATACCTTTGACTTCATGTGAGAAAATTTTCACCATAAGAAGCTATAGTACGTGATTCATTACACCAAACTTTGATACAAAAATTATCATTGTGAATGACAAAATCAAAATCAAAGAAACTTTGCACCAAGAGGCAAAAATCACAACAAAGTCAATAAGTATCCATGACCAAATGCAAAAAGGCAGAATGATTGGTTGAACAAAAGTAGAAATTAGCATACAAAATGTGGGCAACCAAAAGTAAAAATTAAGTTAGTCTAATCAATTTACTTGTACTATAAATAACTATAGTAGAAGTACAATGCCAAAAAACCAAAGAAGACATGCAAAAGGTCACTGGTCCAAACTACCCAAAGATTACAAGGCATGAGTATTGGGTGACCATATATGAGTCAAAATCAACATAAATACATATTAAAATGATGATCTCCAATAGTGCCAAAAATCAACGCATTGAAGATTTGTTGTAGGTCCATTGAGTACTTGTCCAACAATTTCACATGGTTCTCTCTATTTGTTAAAAATTGTAAAATTTTAATAGTTTTGAAAATTGACACGATGCAAATCAATCAGAGAACCATATACCAAATGGATGATGAGGTTGCTAAAGAAGAATTTGGCCATGAAGCACAATAAACATGCTCCTTGTAATTATCAAGCTTACTCGCAATCCTTGAGTTCAAATAAACATGATGCAAAAATAGTACAAAGGATTGTGTTAGATTCCGAATTTGACTAGAATTCCATAATATAAATAACAATCTGGGCCTCTAATACTATATTGAAATAAGCCACAAGATACCCTCCTTGCTTTTGAGTGTACACACGAGTGTGCATATGGGAGAGTTTGTAGTGTCTTTGAAAACCAAGTGAAAAAGCTTGCGAATTTCATTGCAACACATATGAAATTGGAAGAGTCAATGACACAATGTGTGGTGATGTTAAGAGCTTCATACAAGAAAAGTCTAGAGCAAAATTGCACATGGAAAAAAAGGAGGAAATACTGAAAGCAAGATGTGGCGTGAAGGCCATCAAGAAAAAATGAGAAAGGAACAACTTATCCTCATCTATGATGCACAAACATAACTTGTTTTCTAGGAACTCAATCCATTGAGGCTTGTTGATACATTTTTTTTGAACACCTACAAATAATTATGGCATCTAGAATATTGGATGTTGAATGAAAAAGTTAATGCACTAAGATAAGATGGATAAGTATATTTGAGAGATGTGTTTGGCACTTCTTGGCAACGTTTTAATATTGAGAGGGGAGATAGTAAAAACTATTTTGAGTTTGAACCGAAGATCAAAATCGGAGACCATAGGTTCTTTTGGTCAAAGATTGACCATCTAGGAGAATCATCATTGCAAGAAAAAGTGATAGAATTAAAGCAATCTCAACCATTTTAAGAGCTCTACAAGAGCCCATGATATTTCTACATGAGAGGTTTCAAAGAGAAAATGACACAAATTATAGTCCAAATACTAGTTATTTTAGGTCAGGTTGACGAAGAATCTCTATAAGTCCCCACTCAATCCATCGACTCTTTGTCCTCCTAGAAAATATGGGTAGGAATATGAGGGACCCACATACAAGTCCCATATATAGGTCCTCGTGAATAATGTCTTTCTTCCACTAGAAATAGTTGATGAAGTAATGTTGCACTTGAGGAGGGAGGGATGATGTGGACCAACACTATTGTTGCACTCATAACAATATGACCTTCCACGAGCACTGTTTGATGAAGCTGTGTTGTGGTTGAGGAAGGAGTGTGGATGTGGACTTACACTCATGTTGCGCAAAGAGTATTATGGCCGACCTTTATGGAGTGAAGGCATTCCAATTAAAGAAGAGTTAAAGAAATCTTTTCCAATTTACATGAGGTAAAAAGCTTGAGTTTGATGGACGCTTCAAGATTTTTGGATGCTGAGGGAGAGGCCCAAGTGTAGGGAGGTGCCCTCAACACTCAAAAGGAGAAGAAGTGATATTTCAAGGTACGAGAATGGATTCAAGAAGAACAAGCCAAGGCTCCCATGACTTTATCCTACAACTAATATCTTGGAATTTTGGTTTTTGTAGTTTTTAGCGAACTACATAGCATGAAAACTATGTTATTTGAGCTAGGCACATTATGCTTGTGACAACCAAATTCTATTTAGGCTCAACATTTAAGTAAAAATATAGTTACATTGATAACAATAGAGCTACACTCAATTTTGACACAACGTAAAGTCAAGACCCTTGTGAATTTTCAAGGTAAAGGTCCTTTTTGTATATTGGAGTCGGCACAAGGTTATTCGGACATGCACAACCATTGGGGTAATAAATCCCTGCTTTTATTAATAAATCATGGGAAAACCCATCAACTCACAAAAAAGGTGAAACTATATAGAATGATAATGCCATTGGGGTACAGTCCACTATACAAAGATGACCTTTAAGCTTAAAAGGTGCACACATGACACTTTAAGCTAACATATGACAAGACGTGAGATAATGTCATGACATTTGAGTACACAATGCACATGATGAGCAAGATAAGAAGACCGCCTTGGCAATAGAGAAGCAAGCTAGCAAGATAGATGAGCAAGTCAAGAAGACACCCATACATCTTTTATCTTTCAAGAGAAGAACACTTTGAGAATTGAGAAGCAATCTAGTAAGGGAGATCTTGGGGTTGGGGACTACACCATACAAATACCCACAAACGCCCATAAGTCTCTCTCTCTCTCTCTCTCTCTCTCTCTCCACCCATACTTGTCTCCCCATGATGAGCAACAAAAGGAGACCACTTTGGGAATTCATAAGCAAGCCAATAAGAGAGATTTTAGGTGTGGGGCTACACGATACAAGTACCTACACACTTATACATCTCACTTCTTCTATCTCTCACTTGGTAAGCAAGAAAAGGAGATTAAGCTGGGAATTGAGAAGCAAGCTAGCAAGAAAGCTTCTAGGGTGTGAGGGCTACACCGTACCAATCCCCACAAACATCCATACATCTATCCTCTCTCCCCACATGAGGAGCAAGAAAGAGAGACCTTCTTGGGAATCGAGAAACAAACTAGCAAACTTAGATTTGAGGGTGGTGGGGCCTACACCATACAAACACCCATCCATCTTTTGTTTTCCTCTTTCTCTCTCTCTCTCCCTCCCTCCCACCTCCTCTTTTTGACTCTCTATTAGCAGTGGCACTCGCCCTGTGTGTGTTAGGGAACTGACTATCTCTTCTTCCTTTGAACATTCTCGTCTTCTCGTTTGAATTGAGGCTTACACCAGCAACCCTTTGATCCTCGGTTGGCTCATCTGTGTCTCCAGGCAGCGGCATTTGTTGAGGTGGGGCGGATTATCTCCTCCCAGGTCGTGGGCTGTTGGGTTTCTGAGAGTTTTGGCTACCGTTGGGAATGAAAAGGCTGCTTTGTGGGTCTGAGAGAGTGCTTTTCTTTGGTGGGTTTCGATAATTTGAGGTTGAATTGCACTCTTCTGATGCTGGTGTTCACTGTTCAGGGAGGTTTTCTGATTTGCGCATGTGGTTTGTTTTCTGGTCCGTTGTTTTGATGATTTGAAAGAGGAAGGGACAACAATCTGGTAGTTTTGAGTTGGCATGCTTTTGTCTCGCACTCAAACATACAGCTGTGTTGAGAATTATAAGCAATCAATCTCTCAGCAGTTAAGTATTTGCTTGAAAGAGCCGTTATTGTCGGATTGGGCGCATTCGGAACTGGTCGGCGTCAAAACGTATGCTTTGTTTGGTGGATGCCACATCTCAAGTAGCACTGGAGGTTGATTATTGGGAAGCAAGAAAGCAATGCCCACATACGCCTTTGCCAAATAATTTTTCGAGATTATCATTCGGCCTTGTATTCAAAGGAAGCATAAACTAAGGTGAGCTTTTAAGATCAGGGCAACCCTCTTTTTCTTCTGAATTGGCCTTAGTTTCACCCAACTGATTTTTCTTGTGTTAGAATTGAGCTCTAGTTGCTGCTGCCCTCTGCTGAATTGAGGTGCCCACTTATCATTACATAGGCTCTTTGCTTGCCTCGAAAAGTATCAATAGGGGGTGGGGGTGGGGGGCGGGGATCTCTATATATGAGCCTCTCGTTTTAGGTTTCTACACCAGCAAATGAATGTGGAATTTCTATGGCTTTTGAACCGCAAGAAGAATAGATCAAAACGTACCTGCAATACTTCGGGAAACGGAAACTTTTTTTCATTTGAATTTCAAGAGCCAACATTTTGGCCAAAGAAGGTAACCGATGGTTGTTGCTGTATGGATTCACAGTAGAATAACAGAGCCAAAAATGAATTTTTGACATCACTATCTTTATTCTTGTTATGGTTAGGGTTTTAAGGAAAAAGTAAAGTCACTCTTCTTTTTCAGATATGTCTATATGTGCTATCCAGATAAAATTGAGGTTTTGTCATTGTTAGAATGCGAAGAGTTGGGATGCGGACAAAAGATTTTGAAACTCAGCTAGTCTTAGGTGTTGGGTTACACTCGATCGTCTTACGGATACTCTGTACAAGCCTAGAGTTTTTAAAGTGTCGATAGTAAGATTAAACTTTTGAAATGATGAATTTGAAGGAACGTTTTCACCATTCTTATCAATTTTCAAGGAACATGTTAGCACAGTCATTCATATAAGCCATTTCTGGAACTTCTATCAAGAGAACTAATTAGTTGATGCTGTTTTTGAGGCTATTCAAAGTGGTAAGAGTGCACCGGATCAGTTCAAATGTTGGCCTTGAACATATTCAGACATTTCTTGAGTTGAGCTTCAATCTCTTGAAAAGACAAAGAGCATGAGCCCTTTTTCAGGCAGAGAGTGTTACAGGTAGTTACAAGATGGCTTTTGGCAAATTACTGCAGATTCCAGAGTGTCAGGTGGATGAAAAGCAATATTTTTGAAGGAAATGGTAGTGGGTCTGATCATAAAGATTTGCTTGAAATTTCTTGAAAGGGTGATCAAGAGGGAACACAGCCTGATATTTCAGATTTGCAGGCGAGAGATTGGGAACCAGTCAGTAATGCAAAATCAGCCAGTGAATATTTCTATTAAAAGAGGAAAAATATTTTGTCGAAGGAGCAACACGGTCCGACAGTCAAGAGTTATAGATATTTACCTTCAGGGACTCCAATGACAACTAATAATTTTTTGGGGAGTACAGTGAAAACCGGAATCCCAAAGGAGACTAGTCATTTGCTTTGGCAAAGAGTACAAAAAGTCTCCAACCAAGAACTTTGTAGTGGTTCAGCATTGGAAACTCCTCATGATAGTGATTTCCAAGACTCCAATCCTGCTAGGAGTTCCGAGGAATCTATCCAAGTCACACGTCATAACAAAAATGGTTTTGTTATGGGCCCGACATCTTCACAACAGAACAATGGACACTTTTCTCGTGTGCTTCTGAATCCGGAAAAGCAGGTGCCTGGACACAGACTGTCAGCAAAATCTCCAAAGTCTGACTCTAGGAGCGACGGGCTCCAAAAAGCTAGCAACAAGAACGTTTCAAGTGAGGTGAAAGTAGATTCAGTTGCCTCACATGGTCAAGGGGACTATGTGCTGGATCAGGGTTCATACTTGAAGTCAAGGGCAAGGCCTACAGCAAATGGACGTGGGCAAGATACCAAGGGTTTATGGACCAGGAAAGCAACGTGGATTGAAGGCGAGCAAGGAAAATGTGATGTTGAGGATGCAAGTGAAAATTCTAAGCAACAAAATTATCTCAGGAACTCAAATTCCACAAGATTTTCTTATCACGAGTTATATCATAATAATTCTGAATCTATACCTCAGATGATGGAGTCACGAAGACCAAGGTCAGCACCATCAACTGCAAATGGGTCTGTGAATGGATTTCAAGAGTTTAGGAGAGAGGTGGCATCAGTCCAAAAGATGGCACAAGAGCAAGTCTTTTCCAGTAAGAAACCTTCACTTCCGGACTTATTCACAATTACGGACCTTTCTGAAACTCCTTCCATGGATCATTTCAGTGAAAGACAAGTTTCGTTTGATGAATCTGCCTCCCAAACAACAGGGAAATGGAAGAAGCTTGGAAATCATCCTGATAGAAATTCTCACAAGGAAAAAGCTGGAGAAAAGGAACATGGCTCACATCATGTTGCACAGAAGTGGGTTCCTGTAGATCATAGATCTGGAGGGCCACATCTGGAAAGCCTTAAGCTGAATAAGGCCCGAGATGATGGTGCAAAACATGTCTCTACCTTGTATGATTTGAAAGATATTGAGAACGTTGCAGTATACACTCTCAATGAGAGAAGAAGCGATACCAATTGCTCAGAAAATGGTGAGAATATTTCAGAGTCAGCAGGCAAAATACTCTCCAGCTCAAGACAAGCTATGATTATTGATCAGGATCATTCTGGTGGCAACGAGTTTAATGAACTTAAAGTTGAAGTTCTATCACTATCCACTGCAAGGGTGAACAATGAAATGAAACTCTCTGTTGAGAGAGCCAATTTTGCAACAAGTGATGCTCAGCCTGCTGAACCTAAGGACTATCCAGAAAAAGTATCACCCACAGATGAGGATTTTTCAAGTGTTGCTCGAGCTGTAATAGATGCAGTTCATGCTTCGCTTGAAGGAAGGAAAGCTGCGGAAAGGCTAGCTGCTACTGTAGGAAGTCCAATTGCAGAATTTGAAAAAGTATTAGAAGCTGTGGCACCCACTATTGAGACAACCTTAGAAGCTTCTGAAATCAAGAAAGCCCAAAGAGTGTGCAATTTGGGCAGTAATAGGACAAAAGCTTTTGCACAGCATGGATCTAGTAACCTCACATATACATTGTACAAACACTTGGTATTTAGATGTCGGGTGGATGATATCCCAGTGAGTACCATCTGGGATTGGTACGAAGAATCTGGTAATTATGGGGTGGAGGTTAAGTCACTGGGTCTTCAAGGGACCGATACATGTCATCGTGCCCAGCAGTTCAGTGCATTCTTTGTTCCTTATTTATCTGGACTGCAACTTTTTGAGTGCACTGCTTCATGCTGTCAAAGTCCAAAAAGAGAGTTGAAGGTTAATGCCTTACTCAATTTGGATAAAAATGGTGGTGATTTATTGGAATATGGTTCAACTGAGCTAGTTAACAACAATATTTTTGATACCCTTCTTCCAAAACCTTTGGTTATGGATGAAGACTATCCAGCTTCTTGTCCTTCTGAATCACAGGACGCAGACAAGCTTGCCTGTAGATCATGCTGTTCATATAGTGAGCATAGTTTCAAAAACAATGTCAATCTCCTCTTTGAATTTTACGATGCGGAGCAGCCACAGCAACGAATAACACTTTTCCAAAAGTGAGTGAAATGTCTGGAGTATGTGTATGATCATTATGTACAGAAGCAGGTGCAATTTGAAAGCAGCAGTGTTCACTGACAAGAAAGTGAAAGGTTTAAACCGACGTAGTTTTTCTACACTTAGAATATCTGTTGTGGATTTGCAATATATACTGAGCCTTTGCCAAAATTTTCAGGGTACAGCAGTTGATCAGGGGAGAAGTTGGCCTTCAATCTCAGAAAAGGGGAAATGCTGCCCTGTTAGGTTCTCTGAAATTGGGAGATCTTCACCCAGCCTCGTGGTAAGCATTCAGTTTTCAAGTACTACTGAGGGTAACCTCGTACGCATGGTATAATGCCTGCCATCACATGTATTTTAGCTGCTGGATATTGTTATAATTTCTGGTCTTTTGCTCTTCATCCGTGTGTTTAACAAGTCTCTGCACAGGTGGGAGCTTGCAAAACAAATTGTGAAGTTGATTGGCCTATTTCCTTTTAGGACTCTCGTCCACTGAGTTGTTTTGGTTTGGTTGATTTGCCAAATCAACTATTCTTGCAAATGACAAATAGAACAACTACACCCAAACCAAGACTGAATACTTGCATCTGAGTCGTGACAAATAGAGCAACTACATCACCACAGAGTACAAGAAGAAACACCAGTACATAATGAATATTTGAACAGTTTTCTTGCATGAAAGATTAGACTTCTCACAGCATTAAATATAGTATCAGCTAATCCTCTACAAGGAAGAGCTATGAGTCTTTGATAAAGAACTCTAGTAATCGAAGCCATAGACTATAAAATGAATGTCTCTTATTCCTACTTAAAGTCATATTCATATTAGGGCTACAATCTTACCATGGACAATAAAGAGGTCCCTGTGCTATAGCAGCTGTATCCAGACTCCAAATATAGTGCAACTCTAACGCCCAATACCTTGTGAAAAATGTAATCATTGGTCCTGCCAAATAAAATGGAACCAGGACCCAAATTGTCAAGCCAGCCTTAAATGCACTATTTGTTAACAATTCCGTACTAGCAAAAACATTGCCCTCAATGTGGGCAGTAGAACCAAAAATTATATGTTGAAATGGAGAAAGAAAATTGCCATTGGTGCTAAAATGAAATGTGATTGCACAGACGAGGGTGTGGTTACCAAAGGAATTTGAGAAACACTAGTTGCGCAAAGCCATAATCTGAAAAACTGTCGATATTAGGATTAGCTGTAGAAATATCCATGTTGTACTCAATGCCACAACATGAAAGTATGAATTGCTACCATTGAGTAGTAGTGTGAACCTCTATCAAGCTATATGAATGGACCAAGAATTTCAAAGGAGAACATGCTAGCATAATGAGTTGATGGCCAAAGAATTTGTGGTTGGACTCCATAGGGTTGAAGATTGCATGGCAATAAAAAATAGATATTGAGTGCCATAAATAAATAATTCTCTTGATGCGTTGAAATGTGCATCCATCATCGAGAAGGTTGATCTTAAGATGAGTATCATTATATCCGAGTTGGAGATGAAGATGCTCAAAGATGGCTTTTTCAATTTGGTTTGGATGCTATGAGTTTTTATTTATGCCATTTGGGTTAACTAATGCACCAACAACATTTATGATTCTCATGAATGACTGTTCTAGGATCTACGTGTGAAAGGTTGTTGTCATCAAACATGCATTGGAACTAAGTCTGCTAATAATAGGAAAAACTCCCACTCATTAGCATGATGAAGCATACGGCAAAGGTAGGATGCACTACCTTCTTCATGCCCCTTGCTTGTTAGGTTGCCTTTTCAATCTTATCTATAAGTTCCATTGTGGTTGGTGTGTGTGTGTGAGCTAGGAGCTTGAAGATCTCCACCACTCTCTTGGGTGCTGTGGATGATTTTTACCAACGTTTTATCCCTTGCTTTTTGGTGCCATACTATGTTTTCCACCATGTCTTTCTCTTAGCCCGATCACATGCACAATTCAGATATGTGATGGGCATCACAGATGACCATCCACTTTTGGATTGCAAGGGTGGTTCTGAGTACAGATGCCCATCTACTTTTTGATGCAAAAGTGGTTCTGAGCACATGCACTTACCACATCTTGAAACCAAACCTAGATAAGGCTTACAAAGACTTCAAATAGTAGCTTAATAGTAGGCTAAGTTCGTGATTGTGCTGCTAGCACTCTCGAAACTAGTTTTGTGCACATCTAGGAACTAGGGCTCATGATAGAGCTTTCCACGTCTGAAAATGGTTGACTTCTTGGAAGTGCATGAACAACTTCTCTCTCTCTCTCTCTCTCTCTCTCTCTCTCTCTCTCTCTCTCTCTCTCATTGACGTTCCACGACGTTTGCTTATTTAGAGATTATGAGACCTATGCTTTTCTATTGACGTGGTGTTAGCTATGATGGCACTCTATGAGAGTGTTATGTATGGGGCTGCCTCAGGAGTGTTACATGGATTTCTGATCAATTATGTAGCACCATTGGGGTGAAACATGGATGTTCCCTCTCACCCACACTATTCGGATAATATATTGATGAGCTAGAGTAGGTTATTGGCCATGATGGCAGTTTGGGATGTTGTGTTGGAAATAGATTGATCTCTATCTTACCATATACTAATGATGTGTTCCTAGTTTCACTAACTAGAGAGGGGTTGCAAAGACACCTAGATAGTCTCCATGCTTCTATACCTAATGGGGTTTGAGGGTGAACATTTGGAAGACCAAGGTTATGATCTTCAACACTTTGGGGCCTTTATGCAGAGATAGGAGCTCACATGCACATAATCAAGGTCATAAGGCTGATAAAGTAGAAGCTTCAGTTTCTAATATACATAGCAAGCAAGTCCTTTCCTGCCCTTAATTTGGAGTAATTTTGCTTTTAATCGATCAACCTATGGTCACCCCACTTTTCGAAATTCCATGAACAATGTGGTGAAACATTTTTAGAGCCTTTGCGTGCTGCCCTATTTTGATGATATCTTAATTCAAAGCATCAACTTCACTTCTCGTCTTGATTAGTTGAATTCTGTGCTGCAACTCTAGTTACTTTTTAAATTTTACGTGAATTTTTTGAAGTCTCTCTTTGCTACTTTTGGTTTCTAGGGTTCTTAGTTTTTGCAGGCACAATTTGCCTTGAATACAAATTTGGCCTATGCTCATGAATACCATAACATCCTCATGTTCTGAGGACTCGCTAGTCATCCTTGGAGATCCATACCTCACGTTGCTACTGTAGTGTCACCCTTACATTCCCTTCTTCACAAAGGAGTCCCTTTTTTGTATGGTTTGATTTTTGCCGAAAGTGGTTTTGATTCTCTCAAGCATTGGCTCACCGTACTACTAATTCTTTGCTTGTTTGAATTCGATAGCCAATTCATTGTTGAGATAGATGCTAAAATCTATTGGAGTTAGGGCTATCCTCCATCAAGACCAAGGTGTCATTACTACTCATTTCATAAGCTCTGTCTTTATGAAGCCCATTATTTTACACACGATAGAAGCATTTGCCATAGTTTGTGCTCATTAGAAATGGTGCCACCACCTATATTGTATTCAATTTGACATTCAAACTGACCACCAATCACACCTCTACATCTAGAAAGACTGTAGTGATGGCCATTTTGTTGGCCTCAATTTATTAAAACTTTTTATTTCCAAACACATTACCGACTCAACAAGAGCAATGTTGTGGCCGATGCTTTCTCCTGCTTGCCTCCCTATGTCTTTACTTTAACTATTGCTACCTTGAATTTGTTTGAAATTCTACATAATATCTAGTTGCAGCGTTGTGATTTTTTTTCTAACTACTTGCTAGAATCATTAAATAATGTATTGACGACTTTGCTATCAAATGTACATTGATTAAAATAATAACTAGGCCAACGTGCCATTGGTAGTTTAGTTAGCAAAAACTAGTCCTTTATACGTGGAAAAGGGCTTGTGTTAAGTGGATAAGATGCGAGGAGACACCAATGTCTCTCTCTCTCTCTCTCTCACACACACACACACACACACACACACACACAACCATAGATGGTCAGCCATTGGAGATCGTATCTTTTTACGCATATTTGGGCACATTCTTCACAAGTCCCACCTTTAGTATGAGATATGCTGCTTGTTGCTGCTAGGTTGAGAAAGGGTGGGTCATGCATCCTTTGCTAGTCTTGAGCGCTTTTGCTTTAGGAAGTATATTCGGGGTGCCCGGAGTAAGTGTAGACTATTCGACACTACAGTCTCATCTACTGCTATGTATGCCATAGAGGTTTGGTATACATGGATTCCAAATCCAGATTGGGCCAATATTTCTCGTTTGCAGATCACAATGATTTCACATATGATTGACTATTGGGTCTGACCGAGATATCCTCATATTGCTTTCCTATCATCTCAGCTGCTCCAATTGAATTATGAATTTTATTTGACGAGCTCAAAATTTGCAGACTTCATATAGTAGAGACATGATCCAATCTTTCTTTGAAAGGTTATGCTCTTCAACAGAAAATCGAAAAACTTCTATGAATGGTTCTAGCACTTCAATGAAGCTCTAAGCTTCAATTGTCTCGCTTTAGACAATATGTTCGAAGTGTCTTTCCATTTCTTAAAGACTAGAGCTATGCTTAAAATTCGAAAGTTTGGTCGTTTTGATTGTAGTTGCTTGCCCACAATACAATGTGCAGCTCCAACAAGCAAACTTGGATTATTTCAACCTTATTTCTTCAAGAGTTGTTGGACCGAATGGCTCATAGGGTGGATGCAGTCAATAACTATATTAAAATTCAAATATAGTAACAACTATAAAGAAAGAAAATAAAGGACTTGTTGGGGTTAACATAGGGCAGGATACAACATGTAGTATGGAATCATGTGCAGGTCCAATATAGTCTCCATTGCTGACATATTAAGCATTTGGTGTAGTGAGACTGACAAGCTTATGTATGTTGCTTGTACACTCAAAAATCAAGACGAGGTTTGAGTGCTTGCTACCACTATTGATCCAGTCGACACATGATTCTTTTGCTACACTAGTGTTAATATTCCACATTGGGAATCTCTTTGGATTTCTCTATCTCTACTAGTATAAATAGGCGCCCTCTTTCTGCTGAAGAGTGATGAGGCTGGAGAGACTAGAGAGGGAGGAAGAGTTTGAAGAGGTTGGAGAGACTAGAGAGAGTGGCAATGCTTATGTACATACATTCTTTGTATAGAGATTTGTCTCCATTGGTATCCTACTTTACTTCCACATGTATGCATAATTTGCGATTGTTCATAGAACATTAATCGCTTAATTCATTGTGAATGTTTCCGCTTTTAGGTCAAATTGAATCCCGACACCACTCTCTCTAGTCTCTCCAGCCTCTCCCGTAGAAAGAGGGCGCCTATTTATACTAGTAGAGATAGAGAAATCCAAAGGCCAATGGTTCCCAATGTGAAATATCCAAAAGCCAACAGCCAAGAGCCATGTGTTACATAGGAGTTACAAAAACAAATGAAAAGCCTTGGCATTGGACAGCCAAGTGCTAATTGGAGAAGAAGCTTACTTGCCCCATGGACCCCCCATTATGAGTTAGGCCCCTCCAAACTTGAGTACATGACCAAAAGTTAAAAAATGCTCCTTGGGTCCTCAAAACCATATACATAGCCCCAACTTCATTAAATATGGCATTAACCCCATGAAGTCACGCAATCCATGCCTGAAGAAAGCTCTGTACTCGTCGTACTATCTCTAGAGAAGATTCCACCCACGGAGAAAATAAACTTTGATGACCCCTGACAGCCGTTCAGGGTGTGTACCTTCTGGTACCTCGACTTCGCAGTTCAACAGAGGAATCTCCATTAAAGGACAAATAGTGACTTCTAACAACTAGGACATAGCAAGATCCGCCAGATGACTAACCGTGATTGTTGAGCTTATTGTTTGAAGTACCTACATTAGCAACGATTTATTTCAATAAATGTTTTTTCAATAGCCCACATTGGGGGGAAGTAGGGTTACTGTTAGGAACAGGCGATACATATAGGGATTTTTACAATATCGTGATAGTTTTTTTTTGACATTGAGTACGTGACCCATTTATCTTGCTTCATCTTTTAACTGCGAAATGCTGTATGTGACTCTTTGTTGAGTTGCGATATTTCTTTTGTGATCTCACTGCTAGCAAGATTGTACCATCTTTGTAAGAAGCCCAAGCTCTCAAAGCTCCTCACTTCATGCTAGTTGATGTGTTCAGAATGATTAACCTCCCAAAAGAACTTAGGCTGCTCTTTAAGTCCTTCCACTTGCTATTTCGGTCCTAGGGCTTCATGTCACCCGTGTGTGGGTGATCAAGCCACTTTGGCATGCCCTTGGCCTACCTTGACTCTTCAAGCAATAGTGACTTATCAACTAGCCACCCCCTGCCCTACTGTTCTCAAGTGGTCACTGGACCACTTCGCTAATCTTGGTCATGACCCATATGGCTTAGGGTTGTTCCGCCACCTTGCCATTGATGGCGTGCTAGATCACTCGTGGTGACACCCGTGTGTGGGTGATCAAGCCACTTTGGCATGCCCTTTGCCTACCTTGACTCTTCAAGCAATAGTGACTTATCAACTAGCCACCCCCTGCCCTACTGTTCTCAAGTGGTCACTGGACTGCTCCGCTAATCTTGGTCATGACCCATATGGCTTAGGGTTGTTCCGCCACCTTGCCATTGGTGGCATGCTAGATCACCCATGGTGACACATCCGACTTGAATTGTCAGGCACCTAGGTAGTTTATCGTGTGGTGCCCTATTGCGGGTCACTTGTCCCCTAATGACAACCAGTCTTTATAGGCCCCATTAGAGCCATGAGTGGGTTCTAACAATGTTATATGGGAACATTACAAGGGCCTCTTCTATATGACGAGGCTTATGTACAACCTTGTGCACTTTCGAAGGCTATGTCATTGGATGCTACTTTGGAACATAAATACGCTCCTTTTTTGGTGCTCTCTTCTACACCTATTGATAGCTCAGACACACTTCTATATTTGTTTCTCTACAATCATTCACACCATCTTATGGGACCAATGTTAAAACCTACTTGCTATAAGCATCGCTCTAAGGAAGCGCAAAACCTCTTACTACTATTGCTATTGTTCATATTGGTTTTTGGAAGTGGTAACTGGTTATTGTACATGTTGTGGATGCAATAAGTTGGGAGTTCAAGTCTTGGCTTCCACACAAAGCAGGTGGTGTCCCTAGCCAGCTCTCAATTTCGATTTTCCTACAATGGTGCCAGCTTTGTGAGGAGATTCGGTGCTGTAACTATTTGCTACTGATTAAAAGGAAGAAGGCTAGAATAGTTTGATTAAATTCTGAGGGATTAGATTGTTGGAAGTACTGGAAAAGTTCACTGCTGGTTACAACTTTGTTCGCTTATTATAGCTATAATTTGGTTTGTTGGAAGAATAGTGCTACTCTAGTTTGTTAATTGTTGCAAGTTGGAAATTATCTTCTATTGAAGATAACTAGAGGTACATTAGTTGAATCGCTGATGAAAAACTAGAGTTTCCTTCCTTTTCGGAATCGGCTGAATCGGCCTATTTGACCTTTTTGAATTGGGCCTAGGGTTTTCAAATTGGCGAATTGGTTTTAGGGTTTCAGAACTCAAATTTTTTTGCAGATTTGTCTAGAATTCAGAAAAGCCAAAAACGTAGTTGCATAATGCATTGATGATAATAGACATCGTGATTGAATTATAACAATCAAAGATTCCAAATTTTATATTTTAACGATCAACTATTTAAAGTTTACCCGATATGTGTTACCTGACACATGTATTCTATATGCTTTTAGGGTTTGAACTTTAAAACAATAAACCTAAAAGTGATGTCAAATCATAGATGAATAATGAGAAAAATAACAATGAAATTATAAAGGTATGAAGTTATGAACTCAAAGTACTCAACATTCAACTATCTAGATTCCAATTTAAATTTCACATAATTCATAAAAGTGTAATAATTTGTAATTGTACTCTCTCTCTCTCTCTCTCTCTCTCTCACACACACACACACACACACACACACACACACACACACACGCTCCATTGCACTCTCACAAGAACAACAAAAAAAGAGGAAAAAACAGGACACCTCTATAATCGGGTCCCGATTTGGAGATTTGAATCAGCCAAATCGGATTTGATCAACATGGAATCGCGATTCAGTGAAACTATTAAAAAAACAGATCAATGAAAGGCTTCATTTGATCTGGCTGCCTAAAACTCAAATTCTGGATGTGTTAGTTCCTTCTGCTATACCCTCAAAAGAGACTACTCTTGGCAGAGGCTCAGAAATTTTGGAGAGCCACCTATCTATAACAAACATTCAACTTCCTAAGCTAAAGACAGGATTGAATCCATTTGACTGTTTGTCCCCAGGAAGAAATTTTGCTAGTGGAGAAGGGCAATGACTGGAGGAGAATCAATTTTGAATTTGAACACAGATCAACTAAAAGGCCAAATACAGAAGAAGGAACGAAGAAGATTCCTACACGCGGTTGTAGCTGAAGCATCATTCATTGTGGGTAAGGAAAGTACACAGAGGAGGTTGCTCTACTATCTGCAGGAAGACAGATCGTTGTAACAACTTGCTGGTTTGAAGAAGAAATCATAACAGCTTTTGGAAATATGTTGCAGGTTGGACAGAGCATCGGAAGCCCTTGAGGATCGCAACCTTTGCTAGTGCAAATGAGGTTTTCGTAGGCAGATCGATATCGTAGATGATGACCATCGCCTGAGGATGGAGAAAAAGAGTGGGAAACTCAAGTGGTTTAACAACTCCAAGGGGTTCAGCTTCATCAGTCCTGATGGCTCTAAAGATTTGTTTGTGCATCTAGGTTCCATCCATTTTGATGGCTTCCGATTCTTGTGTGATATCGAGCCTGTGGAGTTCACCATTGAACACAACGATGATGGTCGCACAAAGGCCTTGGATGTGATTGGCCCTAATGGCAGTTTTGTGTAGGGACATAGGAGTTACCTTCTTTAAACGAGAGAGAGTTACCCGCAGATTTGAAATGAGAAGTTTGCTGGTTATGGGAGTCATGAGGACGAGTCTAGAATGAGCAAAGGTCAGGACCGTGGAGTTATTACCAAGATAAATGACTGGATTATTTGTAGAACCAACAAAGAAATTGAAGAATCATTAAATTTTGAAGAATCTACTACAAGAAATTTTAGGGGTTTGATGGTCTATCTGTTACGGAAAAGAACCAGCCAAGAAATTTTTAAAGGACCATCAAATTTTGTAGAAAAGCTTTTCAAAGGGAATATGGTGGTTTCTTGGTGACACATTAGGGCACCGGAACCCTAAATGTTAGCTGGAGCAAAAGTTTAACCTAGTCAAACTTGGTCAAAGGTCAAAATATCTACGAAGGATATGCACAGACAAAGGTCAACGATACACACGGTCAGTTATCTACGAAGGATGCATCAAGTTTAAGGGCAATAACAAGTATAAGGCAATCAGCTTGTGGAGGACAAACATTCTTAGGGCACTTGATTGTTCTTACAACAGTATAACCTATTAGGGTTTTTCAGTAGGTTGTTAGGTCAGCTGTAGACGTACAGGTTAGGGCACCAGCATGGAGTAGTGAATTTGCTAATTGCGGGCAATATTTTGGGTCAAGGAATTAAAGTTAGGGTTGATCAAAGTCAAAGATTAGGGTATGAAATTGAGTTAATCTTCTCTCAAAGATGTGGAGACAAACCAAATTATCTAGTGAACCTAGTTGGTGTTGCATGCGTATGTGCAGTTGTTGATTGAGGTTATTGATGGATGTTTTTAAGAAGACCTAAATGCCAAAGGTAAACCCAGGTAGGGTTGCATGCAAGAATGCATGTTATTGGCTGCGGTTGGTTGGAGATTTCTATGAGAAATCGGGAGCATACTCAATGAATGGTACAAGTACTACTAGGGTTGACCATATCAAGCTAGTTTAAAAGGTAAAAGTTGTGGAACTTACAAGGTGTCGTTTATATTGGAAAAGTACCAAGAGTACAAGCAAAGAACTATATTTGGTGTTATTAATTGTACCATGACATTCTTTGGTATGTGGTGAATGGTGCACAAGGTTTGGTTGCGTAGTTTCTTATCGTGGTGGCAAATGATAAGCTCATTGTTACAGGTGGCAGCTATTTCAATCTATGTGACAACTAAGTTCAGAGAGCAAGTTCAGCTCCAAGAGGGGTTTGGTTTATTGAAATGCATTTTTTGGGGACACAACAAGCAGGTTACTAGTTGTTTGAGAAGAAAAAGCCACCAAGGAGCAATCTAAAGCTTTGTATTGGTATCAATCCAAGTACAAAGATACAGGGTGTCTTGTTGTTTTTTACATTGTTTGGTTTCTGTCTAAGTCATTGTAGCAAGTTTTTGTGGTAGAAACTTGCTTGTCTAACTTACCTATATCACTTGAGATTTATGATTAGATGAAGTGATAGTTTGTTCTAGTTGTCAAGTAAATTCATGGATACGATGCCATCCAAATCATAGTTGATTGTTCATGTGTATCAAGTAAAGATCAAATTTACTAGGAAGGTCTAGTTTGAGTTGAAGAAAAGTTTAATGTTTTCTTCAAGTTCTTGAATTTATCCAAGTTCATGGTTTGTCATTGGGTAGATTCTATTGTTTCTAGTAAGATTTGGAAGCTTAGGATGTTGATTAGCATTTGAAAGTCAATTGGATAGGTTGTTGATTACCTTCAAAAATCAACTAGCATGGTTGTTATTTAGCTTGTAGTAGATAGGAAATAGACTTCCCAAGACAAAATCTACTCAAAGGGCAGTAACCTCAAAGCTAAAATTATGAGCACAATAGATTGCAATACTCCACATGCAATTTGCTCAACTAGTAATGAAATAGGTGGCTGATTTCTGCACAAAAAAATAGAATGCTCACAAATAGGTAGACTTCAAATGAAGCCAAAACCAAAACCAGAAATTTGTGGCTAAAAAGAGTGCACACTATGTGCATATAGAGCTGATGGTAGCGCCCTACTCCAAGCTCACCAACAGGGAAATTTCAGCAAGAAATGTGTCCAAAACACATGTATCTTTATTTGTAGATGGGCGGCCTCCTACAAAGAAGTAAATCTGAAATTTTCAGCTTGTAGTTGAGTCAAAATCACATGCAATTGGTTTGAGCATGGGCGCCCTACTGCTAGCTCTCAAATAGGTGAAGATGCCCTGCAATTTCTTGCAAAAAAGTTAAGCCACAATTGATCTAGAGCTAAGCTATGAAAGCAGCACATAAGCAAGACTTAAGCTATGGAAGCAGCACATAAGCAAGACTTAGCCCTAGAAAGCAAGAAAGAGAGAGATTAAGGAGGCTAAAGAGAGAGATCAATATCATCAGCTGAATAACAAATGACACAGTTTCCCTACTTATAGCCAAGAGGAAGCCCTAAAAGGAAGCTTCCGATGGCTAGGGCCCAATTGGGAGGGATAATAGTGCGCCCTCCAAGAAGGCCCCCACTCTCCAGTAATATGTCCAAATGGCCTAATAATGAATAATAAGGCCAAAGGCCAACCATATAGTCTAAGTGTCACTAATGAATAAAAGGGGCCCAAGGCCTGCTTATGCATAAAGTAAAGTAAATGTAAATGGACGTGGCGAATGTAATGAGCCAAGTCCATAACTCTCCCCGACACAAAAAAAGACCCAATTGCCGAAAAGAAACTGGATCAAACAACAAGAAGCCCTGGTGCATCAATAGCTAGAACATCATCTGATGTAGAGGAATCGACAAGTGCAGCAAGAGCACGAGCCTGATCCGCAAGTGACGGTGTAAAGACATCAATAGGCTCCCATGTGGCCTCCTCAATAGGACGACCATCCCACTGGACCAAAAACTGAATCTGCCGGCGGCGTCAACTATGGTATAGACGAACCTGTAATAAAGCAGCAGGTAAAAATGGAAACAACTCGTGAGCAGTAGGAAACTCAGCATCACAAGGAGCGTCATCCTCAATAGCAGCACGTAATAGACTGACATGGAATACATCAGAGGCTCGTGTGAAAGCAGGAAGCTGTAAGCGATATGTAACTGGACTAAGAACCTCCAAAATGCGATAAGGCCCATAATAACGTGGTGCAAGCTTCTCAGTAGAAGCATGGCCCTGGACAAAATGATGACATGCAAACCGTAGGCGTAGATAAACCATATCTCCAAGCTGAAACTCAACATGGCGGCGGTGACGATCAACTGAGGTCTGATAACGCTGCTGAACATGCTGTAAACGAGAACTGGCTCGGGTAATAAGCTCTCGGGCACCTGATAGAAAGGATGCAAGTGTGACAGGTGTATCCTCAAGAGGGAGAGGAATGCCAGGTAAAAGAGGTGCATAGCCATGAGACAATAAAAATGGTGAGACATTTGTGCTGGTACTAACAGAGCTATTATAGCTATACTCTGCTAAACATAAATGATGATCCCAATCCTTCCCAGAAGGCGTAAATAATCCTCAAGGATCATGTTAAGGACCTTAGACTACCCATCAGAAGTAGAGTGATAAGCAGAACCCATAAAAAGCAGTACATCCAAGATACGCATAAGCTCTGTCCAGAATATGGATGTAAACCTACTATCCCAATCAGAAAGGATAGTACGAGGAAATCCATGCAGGCGGAAAATATCTGATAGGAACAAATGTGCACACTGCTCTGCTGTGATGGTATTGCGAACTGGTATAAAATGTGCCTGTTTCGAGAACCTGTCAACTACCGCCATACATGAATCGTGACCACGCTGGGTACGGGGAAGGCCAAGGATAAAGTCCATAGATATATCAGTCCACTGGCGATGAGGAATAGGCCAACATTGGAGCAAACCAGCAGACTTAGCATGGGAGTACTTATTACGAAGAGAGAAAGGGCAGGTACGAATAAGTACAACAAGCTCAGATCGAAGAGAGCGCCAATAGAAATGGTCTTTGAGACGAGCATAAGACTTCTGAAAACCAAAGTGACCCCCAACAGGGGAGGAATGAGCATCCGACAACAATTGGGAACGGATACCCAAGGAACTAGGAATACAAAGAGAATCATAACGATAAAGACGGTTGTCAACAATGGAGTAAACCTGATGAGGACGGGATGAAACAGGTGGGGCAGAACTATAAACATCACGAAAACCAGAACATGTAAGGTATTCGGTAGGTAGATCATCAAACCATGTAGGAATAGTAGAAACGAGTGTATTCAACAAAGCTGGAAGACGAGATAATGCATCAGCAGCAGTGTTAGCACGACCAGGACGATACAATATAGAAAAATTAAAAGACTGTAAAAATTGCAACCAACGAAACTGACAATCACTAAGGTCACGTTGAGAAAAACAGATAACGTAAAGACTGGTGATCAATAATAATGTTAAATGGAACTCGATAAAGATAATGGCACCACTTCTTAAGAGCATAGATAATAGCAAGAAACTCTTTCTCATGCACAAAAATAATAATGTTGCTCATAAGAGCGAAGACGACGTGACTCATAAGCAATAATGCATTGTGATTGGCGAAGCAAAGCACCCAAACCAACATTACTAGCATCAGTCTCAACAAGAAACTTCTGATCAAACTGGGGTAAACACACAACGGCAGCATCAACAACAGCACGACGAAGAGTATCAAACGCTTAAGCATGCTAAATACTGAAAAATCACGAACTAATTGAAATACTGATGGAGAGGACATAAGTCGTCACAACAGAAGCATCATAACTGTGTAAAGCAAGTACTAAGCAAATACAACAATAAAGAATAGTCATACCTAGCCGAATCATGAAGCAGAGGGACCATCTACAATGACATCTGTTAGGAGAGAACTAAAGCCATGAGGGCTCGAGCCTGATCTACCAATAATGGTGTATGATAAAACACATCAATAGGCTCCCAAGTGGCCTCCTCAAGAGGACGACCATCCCACTGTACTAAAAACTGAACCTGCCTGCGACGTCGACTGTACTAAAGGCGAACCTGATGGATGGCGGCTGGCAAAAAAGGGAACAGCTCTGGCTCTGTAGGAAATGTGAGATCGCGAGGAGCATCATCCTCAATGGCAGCTCGTAACAAGCTAACATGAAAGATATCACAAGCTCGTGTAGAATCAGGCAACTGTAACCGGTATGTAACAGGGCTGAGGCGATCCAAGATACAGTAAGGCCCATAATAGCATGGTGCAAGCTTCTCAGTAGAAGCGTGACCTTGAACAAAGTGATGACGTGCAAAGCGTAACCGGAGGTAAACCATATCACCAACCTGAAACTCAACATGACGGCGATGACGATCAACAGAAGTCTGATAGCGCTGCTGAACATGCTGTAAGTGAGTAGTAGCCCTAGCAATAAGCTCACGAGCACCGGATAAAAAAGAAGCAATGGTAACTGGTGTATCATCAGGAGGAAGAGGCACCCCTGGCAAAAGTGGAGCATACCCATGAGCCAATAAGAAAGGTGAAACTCCAGTGCTGGTACTAACAGAGCTATTATAGCTATACTCTGCCAAACATAAATGCTGGTCCCAATCCTTCCCGGAAGGAGAAACAAAATGTCGAAGGTAATCCTCAAGGATCCGATTAAGGACCTCAGTCTGCCCATCAGCAGTAGAATGATAAGCAGTACCCATCAGAAGCTGTACATCCAAAATACGCATAAGCTCTGTCCAGAACGTAGATGTAAACTTACTATCCCGATCAGATAGGATAGTACGTGGCATACCATGCAGGCGAAAAATATCTGATAGAAAAAGACGTGCACACTGCTCAGCTGTAATAGTACTGCGGACCGGTATAAAGTGTGCCTGTTTCGAGAACCGATCTACCATCACCATACAAGAGTCATGACCACGACGGGTATGAGGAAGACCAAGGATAAAGTCCATAGAAATATTTGTCCACTGGCGATGAGGAATGGGCCAACTCTGGAGCAAACCAACGGACTTAGCACGGGAGTGTTTATTACGGGCACAAAAAGGACAATCACGAATAAGATGGGCTAGCTCAGACTTCATGGATGGCCAATAGAAATTGTCTTTAAGACGTGCATAAGACTTTTGAAAACCAAAATGGCCACCAATAGGGGAAGCATGAGCATCAGACAACAACTGAGGACGAATGGAAAGAGAACTGGGAATACATAAAGCACCATAGTGGTATAAACGATCATCAGCAATAGTATAAACTTGGAACTTCCGAGAGGACGAAAGGGGACGAGTATGATAAACATCAGAAAAGTCAGAACAAGACAAATATGCGGCCGGTAAATCATCAAACCAAGAAGGAACTGAAGCAACAATACTATGTAACAATGCAAGAAGACGAGATAAAGCATCAGCGGCCGTGTTTGCCTTGCCTGGACGATACAAAATATCAAAATGAAAAGACTGTAAAAATTGTAACCAACGATATTGACGATCACTAAGATCACGCTGAGAAAAAAGATAACGGAGAGACTAATGATCAGGAATAATATCAAAGGGAACACGATACAAATAATGACGCCATTTCTTTAGAGCATGGATGACAACAAGTAGCTCTTTTTCATGTACAGAGTAACGTTGCTCATAAGAGCGCAAACGACGAGACTCATAAGCAATAACACACTCGGACTGACGGAGAAGAGCGCCTAAACCAATAGCACTAGCATCAGTCTCAACAATAAAACGCTGATCAAAGTGGGGAAGACACATAACAGTAGCAGAAACAATGGCATGACGTAAAGCATCAAAAGCAGTTTGACACTCAGAAGTCCAAACAAAGGCATGAGACTTCTCTAGTAACGAATGAAGCGGAGCAGCCACAGTGGCAAAATACTTAACAAGACGACGAAGATGGGTTGCCATACCTAAAACCATACGAACAGAATGAACATTGGTTGGGACAGGCCAATTCTCAATAGCCTAAACTTTCCGAGGATCAAGACGAATACGTCCACCACAAATAAGAAAACCCAAAAATTCGATTTCAGCCACGACAAAAGAACATTTGGACAATTTGGTGAACATTTGATGCTTAATAAGTAATTCAAACACAGAAGATAGATGTTTTACGTGATTAGACAAAGAAGTACTAAAAACAAGAATGTCATCAAAATAAACTAAGACACAAACTCCTAAAAGAGGATGTAAAATATTATTCATAGCATTCTGAAATGTCGGTGGACCATTCTGAACACCAAATGGAAGAACACGAAATTCATACAAACCCAAATGAGTACGAAATGCAGTCTTATGCTCATCAGAAGGACGCATCCTAATTTGGTAGTATCCAGAACGTAGCTCAATTTTGGAAAAGATGGAAGAAGTGCCATGCTGATCAAAAAGGTCATCCATGTGAGGTATAGGATATTGATTACAGATAGTCAGCTTGTTTAAAGCACGATAGTCAATGCAAAGGCGTTTGGTTCTATCTTTTTTGGCAACAAGGAGGACAGGAGCACCAAAAGGACTATGGCTAGGAACAATGAGGCCCTGACGTAAAAGGGAAGCAATTTGGAGCTGGACCTCATCACATTCATCTTTAGACATACGATATGGAGCACGAGAGGGTGGGGTAGCACCAGGAATAAGATCAATATGGTGGGTGACATCTCGTAATGGTGGCAGAGACGTAGGTTCTGAAAAGACCACAGAATGCCGATGCAATAAGTCAGAAATCACCTGAGGAAGAGGACCCATGGATGGAGCAGGAGGAGCAGCAACTGATGTACTCTGAATGATAAAAAGAGCTGCACCCTGAGCCTTTGGCAGGCTACACATAAACTGCTTCCCAGTAACCAACTGATAGTCACCCTGGGAATCAATACCAGAAAGTAAATGATGCCGACCAGCATGTGTAAAAGACAATGTCTGCTGAGAAAGATCCACAGCAACAATACCAAGGGATGAAAACCAATCTGCACCAAGAATAATGTCATAGCGTTCTAGAGGAATAATATAGAAATCTGCCTGTCCAGAGAAGTCACCAATGCTATAGTCCAAGCCCTGAAACATCTGAGAGCTGATAAAAGTATGTGAGCTAGCAACCTCGACACTGAGAGACTGTGTAGCAGAAATAGGTGTAGCACAAATCCTGGTGGAAATGTAACTGCTAATAAATGAGTGTGTACTGTCCGTATCCACCAAAGCAATATACTCTCATCCCAAAATGCGAACACGTAACCGAATAGAACGAGGATCAGGACGCCCAGCCCAAGTAGCATAAGCAAGCTACGCATGGCAAGCGGCAGAAGCAGGATCGTCAGGAAGCGGGTCAGCCGACTCATCAACAGAATGTGGGTCAGGAGTATCAAGAATCTGGAGATAAACATCAGAATCATCAGGAGTAAGAGCCAGCGGTAGGAGGACCAGGAGACTGTCGGCAATCACGGGCGAGATGATCTGGACTCTTACAGCGATAACAGAGGCGCTTTGCTGAATCTCAGCAAACTCTGCGGCTGAATAACGGCGAACAAAGGCAGGGTGAGGTGTAGAAGGGCGAGGGGGAACGGTAGTAGAAGAAGCCAAAGTAGGAGAACCAGTGGAAAGCGGGTGAGAAAAACGAGAAGAAGTGGACAACTCAGGATACTTATGCTGCAGGGTAGTAGCCAGGGAGATAGCATCTGAGAGAGTAGGAGGCCGAAAAGAGGAAACATCATATCGTAAGGAGCCTCTAAGACCAGCAATAAAACGGGAAATAAGCTCTGTAGGATGAAGATCAGTAAAAAGGTAAGAAAGCTCAGTAAACTGATCAATATAAGCAGTCAAATGACTAGTATGGCGAAGGCTACGAAATAGATCACGTTGGCGAACCAACCACTGTGGGTCAATCATAGCCATACGAAGATCATGCCGAAAAGTAGGCCATATATGTAATCCCTCACGAGTGGGCTCAGAGCGATAGACACGCCACCAAGTCTGAGCTCGACCATCTAAATGTAACGCAGCCAACTGCACTTTCTGGGTTTCAGTCTTGGGATACATAGGAAAATAGGTTTCTAACGTAGAGAACCAATTTTCCAAGATATTCCCATCAGATGAACCAGAATAAGTAGTAAGCTGGATGCGATCACGAAAATCACGAGCAAAATGAGGCTCAGGATTACCTGAAAAAGTAGAAGGAAATCCTGGTGGTGCGGAGGGAAATCCAGGTGGTGGTACAGAAGACCCGAAAGGAGACCCATAAGAACTAGCACTATATGAATGTTAGGAATTCATGGATTTATTAATTCATTGTAGAGGCCAGCCTGCGTGCTAGAAGGCCTATTTCTATTTTTAGTATAGTTACTATCTATTTTTAGTATAGGTACCTAAGTTAGTACCAATTTTGCTAGAATAGTATAGAAATCTATTTTAACCAAATTAGCATAGATTTCTATTGTTAAGACTTCATAATTAGCATTTCAATTGCTATTGTAGTAGAATAGCTTTTGCTTTTCATTGTGGACAGCCTCTATAAGAGTAGATGGGCGCCCACCTCCATTGTTATCTCAGTTTCCAGCTTATGAAGCATAGCTTCTTGCAATCTCTCTTCTTCTTCAGTTTGTGGTTGACGTTTTGTGTGAGTACTAATAAGATTAGTCTACTCCGATTAGAGAATCTCTTCGATTCTAACATGGTATCAGAGCCATCTCGTTAAGATCGGGATCTACGGAAGGAGAAGATCAGCGCTGCAGGTTTTATTGGTGGAGGTCGCATCTAGTGGAGGTGCTATTTGGTGAAGGTTGTATCTAGTGGAGGTCACATCTGGCGTAGATAGCTTCTGGACAGGCAGATCTGAGGGAGACAACATCCATAACAGAGGTTTCAGACAGGTCACATCTGGTGAAGGTCACAGTTGGTGCAAGTTTATCTGAAGGCAGCAGTTTCTGAGGGCGGTAGAACCTGAGCAGGCTTTTCCTGAGGGCGGTGGAACCTGAGCAGGTTTTTTCTGAGGGTGTTAGAACCTGAGGAGGCTTTTCTTGAGGGCAGCAGTACCTGGGCAGGTTCTCCTGAGGGAGGCAGATCTGTTGCAGGTCATATATTTGCAGGATACAGCTGGTGCAGGCAGCTGAAGAGATCAGACAGGTCTGATCTGAGGCAGTAGCAAACAGGACAGGTCTGATCCGGTGCAACCCGTCAAAAATTATTGCATTCTTAGTGGAAAGCTCGTCATTTTTGAACGACAAAAATGGGGAGTCTGAATGAATCCGTTCTTCCGGACAAACTTCAGAATATCCTTCAGGACAAAGATTATTGGGAAATTGTCATGGGACAAGAGGTGATTGCTCACGATCTCAATGATCAAGATAGAAGGGCATTTGAGAAACGGGTGCAACGTGCGCATCATATCATCAACTTATCTGTGAAGGATAAGGTGATTCCGTTGATCAGGAATGCAATTGGGCCTAAGGATGCATGGGATATCCTTAAGAACACACATGAAACGGTAAGTAAGTCTCGAGTGTTGTTCTTGAACAATAAGCTTCATACCTTGAAAATGGAATCAGAAGAATCCATTACGGATTTTATTACCAGGGTGAAGGATCTAAGAGATCAGTTGTCTTCTATAGGGGAAATTGTACTTGATAATACTCTAGTACAAATTGTTTTGAATAGCTTACCATTACAATATTAGAACTTTGTTATGACACTAAGTTTGAGGGAGAGATCGCCGACATTTGATGAGCTCAATGGTTCGCTACTTCAAGAGGAATTACGAAGACAAAACCTGATGTCTAGAGAAGATTTCAAGGAACTAGGATTCTTTTCCAAGAATCAAGGTAAGAAGGGCAAGAAGAAAGGAGGCAAAAAGGATCAGAAGCAGGAAGGGAAGGACAATACGGAAAAAGGAGACAGTTCCAAATCTAATCCAAAGAGAAATGGCAATTGTAATTTTTGTGGCAAGTATGGTCATTTTGCGTTTGAGTGCAGGAAAAAGAAGGCTATCCAGGACAAGAAGAAGCAGTCAGGCAACTTCATTGAAGACGAAGATAAAAGTGAAGCTGTGGGATGCTATGAGTTATTCTCAGCTTCAACATTAGAGATCTCTGAAGATTGTTGGTATATTGATTCTGGAGCAACGCAACATATGACACCTCATCGCGAGTGGTTCACACAGTTTGATGACACTGGTGTAAATTCATATGTCAAACTTGGAGACAATTCTTCTTACGATATCAAAGGTAGAGGTACAGTGAGAGTACATTTACCTTCAGGGAATATAGGAGAAATTAAGAATGTTCTCTATGTTCCAGGCTTAAAAAAGAATTTACTTTCAGTTTCTGCCATAGCTAAACAGAATATGAAAGTTGAGTTTGACGATCAGAAGTGTCTCATCAAAGACAAAAACAAAGGTTACAAAGTTGTGGTCAAAGGATTATTGGAAGGTCGACTTTACAAACTTGATGCAACTACATTGGATCATCAGGTTTGTGCAGCTTCTGATAGTATGGAGAGCAGGATATGGCATGAAAGGTTTGGACATCTGAACTATAAAAGCTTACAGGTTCTAAAAGACAATAATATGGTAATAGGATTACCTAATATTGTATCTTCAGGAAAAATTTGTGAAGGATGTGTTATGGGCAAGCATCATCGTATGCAGTTTCCCAAGGATGGAGCATATAGAGCCAAGGAAATCTTGGAGCTTGTTCATACAGACTTATGCGGTCCCATGCAGACTGAGTCTATAGGGGGAGCATCCTATTTCATGATATTTGTGGATGATTTTTCCAGGAAGGTATGGATATACTTGCTTAAGTATAAGAGTCAAGCTTTTAAGCTCTTTACTCGGTTCAAATCACTTGTTGAGAAGCAGACAGGAAAGCAAATCAAGATTCTACGTTCAGATAAGGGAGGTGAATTTATATCTACAGAGTTCCAGGAATTCTGCAAAGAACATGGAATCAAGAGACAATTTGTGGAGAGTGCTCGAAGCATGCTACGAGGCAAGAACCTCAAGAATCATTTGTGGAGCGAAGCAGTTAGTACAACAGTTTACTTGCTTAACAGAAGTCCTACAAAAGCTGTTCTAAATCGAACTCCAGAAGAAGCTTTCACAGGTATAAAACCTAAAGTGGATCATCTACGAGTTTTTGGTTGTATAGCATATGCTCATATTCCTAAAGATAATCGTCAAAAACTTGATTCAAAGGCAATCAAGTGTTTATTCCTTGGTTATGATGAGGAAGAGAAGGCATATCGCCTTTATAATCTTACCAGTAAGAGGGTGATTATGAGCAGGGATGTTGTGTTTGAAGAAAGTGAGTCTTCTACCCTAGAAGATCATGAGGAGGATGTATTTTCTCCTTCATCAAAAACTCCTATTACAGATGATGTTCAGGAAGATACAGGTCCATGTGATACAACTTCTACACAAGTTATACCAAGGGTGTGTACACAGGTGGATCTTGGTAAACGGAAGGAAAGGTCAAGGGTATTTGATACATATTCTCCTTCCACGTCACCTACAAAGAAGTTACCAAGATGGTATTTTGAGACTATAAAAGATAGTCAAATGTTGGATGAGGGAGAATCGAGTCAACAAGGAGCTAAGAGATTGACACGGTCAAGTGGACACTATCATGAAGATGAAGAAACGCATTATGCATTTATGGCTTTAGTGTTGGATTCAGAGGATCCTTTATTTTATAGAACCAAGTTTAAGCTTAATGGTTATATTGAGCCAGATTAGTAACCAAAGGACTTGGTTGTGATTGATAATTAATTATCCATTAAGGGGAAGTGTTAGGAATTCATGGATTTATTAATTCATTGTAGAGGCCAGCCTGCGTGCTAGAAGGCCTATTTCTATTTTTAGTATAGTTACTATCTATTTTTAGTATAGGTACCTAAGTTAGTACCAATTTTGCTAGAATAGTATAGAAATCTATTTTAACCAAATTAGCATAGATTTCTATTGTTAAGACTTCATAATTAGCATTTCAATTGCTATTGTAGTAGAATAGCTTTTGCTTTTCATTGTGGACAGCCTCTATAAGAGTAGATGGGCGCCAGGATCCTAAGTATTCAATCACACAATGCATTCTCAAAAGAAAGAGAGGGATGGCTAGAAACCCTTTTGTAGAAACTCGTGGACAGCCAAAGAGAATAGTCAGTATTGCTTACAAAAGTATCATATACAAATGGGATGCACACATATATATAGTCCAAGATGACTATCTAACTTCATGACTATTGGCTATCCAACTACTTGACTATTGGCTTTCCAACTACTTGACTATTGACTTTCCAACTTTCTATAAGTTACATAGAAAGAATAAGGTACCTCCAATATGTCAAGTTGGGGTACTTAATGTCACAATTAGGCCTAGTGGACCCATGAGTCCCTACCAAGTTAATTTCATACTAACTTAGCTAACTCTTAAGTTTAGTAGGCCTAATATAATAAATGACCATGGTTACACAACTCTCGACCTTTTGGGTCAAAGTAACCTATGGTAATGTAAGCAATTCCATTTACATTCCAACAGTCCCTAGTTTTATTTGTTCAATGGATTTGCTTGGGTTGGGTTCTGAGTAGCAAGGAACCTAGTGCCCTTCACATATTTTCAAAAAAATCACCAATACGACAAAGTAAGGCTTCATGACTTCCAACGTAATACACCAGTTCAACTTTTACCCTTTAGATGAAAAGTATATAGAGGCCTTACTTGTCCTACAAAGTGAGTCTGTAATTTTCAACTTGACATGCTGGTTCACCTTTTACCTTTCAAATTAAGAGCTTTATATGTGAAGTTAGATCCTCTTATTCATCTTTCTAAATTGGAGGATAATGTGCGAGGACTTCATGTGACATTTTGTGGATGTTTATGCCACTATTTGAAACTTGAAGGACATTGAAACTTGCAAGTTGCAAGCTTGGGTGGTGGGCATGGTGTCTAGAAATTTTTCAAGGATAGACATTTTTAATCCTCTATAAAATTACGAAGTACTATATAACATACATATTCGATGAGATGGCTTGTGACATGACCTTGAAATGGTTCCAATCCTAAAAGCTTTCCTTAAGGGCCTCCAAAACAATTCATGTAGGATCTCCACTGGTTGTTGTACTTGCGGTTCTTTGTAGGAGACAACTATATCTTTGAAGAATAACATTACGTCTTTGTAGGAGGTAGTACGAGGTACTATAGAGCAACATATCTATTTTATGATGTTACTTGTTGGAGATCGTTATATGATCGTCAATTTACAATTTATGTACTTTTTTGATAGAGATAGATTAGAATGGAATAGAAAAGATCATGTATGAACGTTCTTTGAGATTGATGATCCATGGGACCAAATAGAAATTTACAATGATCACCGTAGAGTGTTATGTACCTATAATAAAAGTGTCATGAAGTATCTCTCAGGGAATCTAGTCAAGCTTTTATATACATGTAGTCTTTGAGAATGAATCTTCCAACTTTTCTTATTTCCTTGTACATTAGGAAGTCATGAAAGGATCGCTCAAGATGTTGAATTAGTGCCTGGAAGTCTCTCATAACATAATCTTTGGCAAGTCATGAGATGACACATTATGGTGTCCACTTCCCCTTAATTTCAAAAGAGACAAACACGTTCTTCCCATTTCAACTTTTGTGAAGGCCATGGTCTCGTTTCCACTCTCAAGTGATGTAAGTTGGTTCGTATCCTTGAAATAGGTGTTTCAAATGTCCAATATGATATGCCATGTTTGGGTCTTCTATGGTTGGATTTATCATTTGCTTGCAATGTTGCATTTGTCTCTTCAATGGATCCTCCAACATTTTTTGGGTGAATTTTTTATTCAAACAAACCTTCAAATCTTTTTTGCTGAATTTAAGTCGTACACCTTGTACATTTGTCAGTTATTTAGGGTTTAGGTTACATTGCTATGGCCTTTATAGGGATAAGATCAGGATCAAACAAGAGAATGGGATAAGGTGGTGTTGTAGTCAAAGTTTTTTTTGACGTTTTCAATGTTTTGTCTATTGGAGAGAGAAAGAAAGAAATAAAGAAAGAAAGAGAAATTTTTTCAAAATAACCAAAGGTTACATAAGACTGTCGAGGACATTTCAAGTGTGTATGTAATTGTGGGAGGATACAAATATGTCCAAAAATTCCAACCAAAATAGAACAAGCTTTCTACTATATTAACAATCTAATAAAAGATATTTGATGAAAATTATCTTGTGTTGTATACAAAATATCACGCCAACTATCTAAATGAACATGGAAAGAATTAACGTAGAACTCCAAAACCGATCTTTGATCTCATAACAAAGTTAACTAACATTGGGAATTGAGGGTTGGCCTCATATCAACATGATCTGGAGATGTGAGAAGCTGGCCCAATCAAATTGAGTAGTCCTAGCACTCCAAATTTCTGTAGCATACATGGCAATTGGAATAACCAAGGTATCAAAGAGGCAACACTTTTTCTTTATATCTCAAATATTTTTATGGATCATAATCTCTCCATACTGACCAAAGAAATCTTTTCTTTCCCTAGTCTACTCATAATTGCATGACACATTATGAAATGAGGTCCAGTGAAGAGTACCTCTAGATATGTGAAAGAGGAAACACCCAAGTGTTTACTGTATAGGAAAAATGACTGCTTTTGCGTGAATGATCTCGATATATTGAAGACTGTAACTCTTTATGTTGACCTCTAACCCCAAGCCTGCAAAACGAGTGTAGCGTATCAAGATGCCGCAGTTGTCTTCCTCCACTAGATGGAGAAACCATAACATTGTCTGCACGATAGGAAAGAGATTCTTATAGCATCCAATTTGCAACCTTGGCCATTGTCTTGAGCTATAATAGACTCTAATTCATCAATATATGAAAATGAGAAACCATAACATTGTCTGCACGGTAGGAAGGAGATTCTCATAGCATCCAATTTGCAACCTTGGCCATCGTCTTGAGCTATAACTCTAATTCATCAATATATGGAAGAGAGAGAGAGAGAGAGAGAGAGAGAGAGAGAGAGAGAGAGAGAGAGAGAGAGAGAGAGAGAGAGAGAGAGAGAGAGAGAGAGAGAGAGATTTAAGGGTGTTTTTCAAGAATACTGACACATTCTTATGTGTAGGTTTTCCGTAGCATGGTATCCTATCTATAGAATACCTGAAGGATTGGCACGAGACGTCTTTTTGACTTATCATTCATTCGGTCATGTACTTATAAAAAAAAGAAATTGTTGTACCCCATGTTCAATTGGTAGTCCATTTGGCATATCGATACCAGTTGTTGGTTTGCAATATTACAATTGCCAGGTATTATTCTAAAGTTATCCTTCTCATTCCATATAATTTTACTCATTGAGTTGGAATGGTTTCGGCTAAAACATTAGGTGAGCTTAGTAAGAGCGTCAAATCGTATTTTAATACAATGACAAACTTAGGGTTTTTCGGAACACGCATTTTTTTTTGTTTTGAACTCAAAAAAAAGAACAAAACTCATATTGTTTTTTTGGTGCATCATAGACCTCATTGGACCCAATAGTAGATCTATATGAATTGACAGAAAATATATCAAAAATAACACGACAAGCCATTTTGAATTTTTATCCTTCACAGAATCTAACAGACATTGATGCAACTAAACTGGACCACATGGTACCTGAAACATTCGGCAACCTATATAAATGTACTGTATTGCCCACACAAACCAAAAAAAAAAAAGTTTCTGAGAAATGCTCCCCCATTTCAGAAACGCGGTTCAGAAACATGTTTTGGAACTCGTTTCCAAAATCGCAATGCAACTATGACATACATACATACATACCATAGGTCCCGCGGTACTGGGTACCGCGGATCCGGGTACCACGGGACCGTACTGGTACCGCGGTACCATGTTGGCACCGCGGTACCATAATATATTATATTATTTATTATTTAATATTTTTCTTAATTTTTTTTAAACAAAACTACCCGCCCCCCTCGCATTTCATCAGAAATTTTTTTGCGCCCTCCTCCGCCCTGCCAT
Source organism: Diphasiastrum complanatum (assembly GCA_029204225.1). Lineage (NCBI taxonomy): Eukaryota > Viridiplantae > Streptophyta > Lycopodiopsida > Lycopodiales > Lycopodiaceae > Diphasiastrum > Diphasiastrum complanatum. The sequence goes on from CM055101.1 coordinate 33,128,023, forward strand.
CGCTACTGTTTCCGCCTGCTTGCCTTCGATTTCTTGCGTCGCCCTTCGCCCACGCATTGCCCTGCCTTGCATCTGACTTGCTTCGCCCTGCCTTCGCCCATTTTCAGCGTCTCTCACACAGTGTACCTTGCTGTTTTTTTTCCAGCGTTTTGTCCCTAGTTTTCTCCATCGCAATGGTGCAATCCGACCTTTCCGGTCTGTGGGACGAGGTAGGCATTGTCAGGCGGGTTGCCGACCAGGCCAACAAGACCGGTCAGAAGATCGTGCGCTGCCGATACTGTCTCGTCAAGTTTGCTGCATCCCTCACTCGCCTTAAAGGCCATTTGCTCGGTGCACGCGCCAAAAATGGTGCCACCTTGAATGCTGCCCCTTGTGGCAGCATGACCGTCCCCGACAGGCATCGACTACTGGACACCTACGGGCCGCGACTCGTGGCAGGGGAGAACACCATTTCGGAGGGCATTCTCCAATTTTGCACCGCTCCTTATGTGGCTGACCCAGAGTTGCTGCCTGCTTGGCTGGCACGCACGAGGAGAGGGAGTGCATCCTCCTCCGATCCCTTTGCCCCTCATCCCCCTCAGACAGTTCTGCCTCATGCACCCCCATCTGTCAGATTCCGGTGGATCCCGTCCCATCGCGTCCGCCAGTTGCCACTGCGGTTCCACCACCACCCACTGTTGCTCGCACTTCCCCAGTCTACGACTTTCTCATGGACTCTCCGCCACCCGAGCAGGCCCAGGATGCTACTGTTGGGGCCTTCGAGGATGTGGAAGAGATCCCTTCTTCCTTCCCTTCCCATCCGGATGACCTCCTCAGCCAGCAGTTTTCGTACCCCATGCCAGATGTTGCCCCTTCACCAGTGCACCCCACCTATGCTGCTGCACCCATCCCTGCCAGTGCATCCCACTCTCCCCATTCCACGTCTACAGCCGATGCATCCACCAGTGCCCAGCCTGTCGCGTCATCGTCCATTCTCGTCACGGTTGGTGCACCGTGCTGGAGGTCCACCACCCGTCGCCCACCAGGGAGAGCCCTTGTGCAGCAGACCATTCGCGGCGCGCATCAGCCGCACATGGACAGAGAGGCCACACAGGCCGTGGCCAGTCTGATTTACGAGCTGAACCTGCCCTTTGCCATCACTGACTCTGAGCCCTTCAGAAGGCCTTCGGCCTTGCACAGTCTGTCAGCCCTAGCTGGAGAGTTCCTAGTTCAGAGGTTGTCCGCACACACATGCTGAGGGATAGGGTTGAGTCCTTGTCCAGAGAGATGGAGCCTCTACGTCGGCATTGGGCCACTTACGGTTGCAGCATCATGTCCGATGGCTGGACTGATGTCAGGAGGAGGCCGATCCTCAACATACTGGTCTCCAGCTGCATGGGCACACAGTTTTTGAGGGCAGTGGATTGCAGCAGGGGGGGGAGAGTCATATCTGCAGAGTTCATGTTTGATGTCATCAGGTCTTCCATCCTAGCCATAGGCCCACAACATGTCGTCACGGTGGTGACGGACAATGCCACGAATTGCATTCAGATGGGTGTACTGCTAGAGGCCAAGTTCCCTCATATCGTTCATACCCCCTGTGCAGCGCACGACATAGACCTTCTGATGGGGGACATTGGAGCACTTCCCTGGGTTAGAGCCATCGTCCGGGAGGCCCTCTTCCTGGTGACTTTTGTCACCAAAAAGAGGCGTGTTCTTGCCATGTTCCGGGTGTTCAGCCATCTGGACCTCCGTAAGCCAGCCCCTCACCTGCAGGATGGCAGAGCTGAAGTTCATATGGGAGACGCGGTGGAACTACTTCCACAGGAGTATCCACAGCATTGCACACATGCTGCATCCCCTCTTCCTCTCTCCGACACAGATCGCAGACAGGGAGCTTGAGGCCGATTGGCTTCAGTACATTCATAGGGTGGGTCCACACATAGGTTTGGATCCTAACAGGCTTATGGAGGAGCTCACTGCATTTCGTTTCGGCATGGGCACATTCGGCCACCCGGCTGCTCAGGATCCAGAGAGGAGGCACCGCCCCATTACCTGGTGGACCATGTTCGGCAACACCTATCCATCCATATAGCGTCTTGCACTGCGTGTCCTTTCTCAGGTATGCATCTCATTTTATCCTCCATTGTTGTGTTTCGTTGAAGTTCCACCTCTGCCACAATGTGCTGAAGTATTTCAATGCACGCACCACAGGACTGTGCTGCCTCCGTGTGTGAGCGTAATTGTGGAGCGGTTGGTGTTTTGTAGCACCAACGCACGTCTCATCAGGATACTTCCGACCATTACGAGCGCATTGCAGGTGATAAGCTAATTTTTCATAGCATGTTGGTTGACTCCTGGTATGTTTGTTTCATTTCTTGATAGAGTTGTCTCCCTGACATGCAAATTTTAAACCTTGCAGACGAAGATATCTGATTTGGAGCGCCAGGTTGACTTGCCTACGGACAGCACCCATCCCATGCCTGCAGATGACCTGGGCACACAGTTGATGGCAGAGAGAGAGAGGGAGCTTGCCGAGATGAGAGAGAGAGAGAGCTTGGGCTTGAGCACAGAGAGCCCCCATTGTATGAGGCAGATGAGCCAGTGTTAGAGGATGAGCATGATGAGGATGAGCCCATTCGGGTTGTGTTTGCCAGATCAGAGAGGGATGAGGCAGATGATACAGGTGCAGGGCACATGCCACGGGCAGGGGTCACAGGTGCATCACGTGGCAGAGGTGGGACACATGGCATAGGTTATACCGGCAGACATGCAGGGCACACAGGGGGGGGCCGTGGCATACCTACCTATGTGGACATGATGGAGGAGGCTCTTGATAGAGGGCAGAGTGGTTTAGATGCCGGTCCCGTAGATGTTTGGATGCGTGCAGCACAGAGTCATGGCCATTACTACGACAACACACCAAAGGAGGCAACTGATGACTTTCATTGCACAGATTGGGAGGCCATGCAGGGTCTACAGGGTGCACATGATGAGGCACAGGATGAGGCTCGAGTTGATTCAGGGGTTGGTGCACAGGATGATTCAGAGGTTGGTGCACAGGATGAGTCCCAGAGCCCAGAGCATTTGTATTCAGATGCCCAGCTGGACGACCTGGTTGCCACATTGGATTCAGAGGCCCAACAGATGCCAAGTGTCAGGGCGCCCCCATCATCTCTTGCCAGCATGCCATACACAGAGTCCCAGCCAGAGCAGCCGCATGAGGTGCCTACAGTTCCTCCAGCTCCTCAGAGGGTGTATGTGCGTCGCACAGCTCTTCCAGTGCCACCGATGCCATTTAGGCCTGCAGCCCCTCCATCGCCGTCCACTTCTGCAGCACCAGGTCTCCATGGCAGGTCACCATCTGTGCCCAGGTTTTCCCTTGCAGTGCCCACATCCACAGTGGCTCCTCCAGTGGCAGCACCCACGTCACATCCTCCTCCTTTGGCAGCACCCATGATGTACCAGTACCGGCCACCACAGCGTCCCTTTCAGTACATATCGCCACTGTACTCGCCTCCTGCACAGCTAGTTCCTCCACCTGCAGCAGCCCCACGAGCTCATCCTCCTCGCTCAGGTGCACAGGGAGTTCCCTCTTTTGCTTCCCTATCCCAGCGGGCCTCAGCTTGGGCCCACCCTAGCCAACCAGGTGATTTGCATGGGGGTGACGAAGCATTGACAGCTCCTCTTGTCTGCAAGAGACCAGGAAGGCCCAAGGGTGCACCGAACAAGAAAGGCAAGGCACAGAAACTACCAGGGAGGAGAGGACGACCACGCAGGGCTCCAAGTACAGGTAGAGGTGCAGTATCACAGCCAGTTGGAGCAGGTGTTGTTGGTTTGGCTTGCTTGGGGGCTGATGCGGAGGCTGATTGGGAGGATGAGGATGACGAGTCTTCCCCCTCGGATACACAGCCCATGCCAGTTCTAGACAGGCAGAGATATCGGCTGCGAGAGTCAGCTCGGGGCCCTAAGTTGTCTCCAGAGCATTCGTCTGAGTCAGAGCCAGAGCATTGATTGTGGCTCTGTTGTTTTAGTTTCAGTAGTTTGTCTCTAGCAGACGGTCTACCATTGTACTCAGATGATTTTTCACATTATATACAGTGTTTGGCCTACATTATTTGCTGCACATTGTGCGTATGTCACTCTGTACATGTGATGCTTTATTTTATGTCGAATTCTATGTGCGTGTGTGAATCCTATTTTCATTTAATTTCGTTTGAAGTGAATGCTAGCTTCACATATATGCACCTACATCATGAGCACAGGAATCACCCCTACACCCCAAACGACATTTCATAAACACATGTAATACATCTGCATTTAAAAAAATTACAGACATTGCATCTTACATGACCATATCAATGGTCAAACCAGCGTTTTGCCTCTCAGAAGTGCAGTAGATGAGGCACAAACAGATCTTATTTTTAGTAGCTATCCGGTTGTCATTTGCTTTGGTTTTCAGTAAATGTTAATGCTACAGTTTGGCCTATCAACTGTATGGATGATGATGACTTTTGCAATTGGTTCACTGGAGATGTGAGTGCAATGTACATACAGTTGGGGGCACAAATATTGGGCCCTTCTCGGTGCGCATTTGGACCCCATTTTTATCTACAGGGGGGCGGTGGCATTTTTATCTACAGTGTCTATATAGCAAGAAGCTCTAGGGGGTTCGGGGGACAGTAGCCCCCCGGGAAACGGTAGACCCCGACCCCAACGGTAAGGCCTCTTCATGATTTGGCCTTCCAACTCCCCGAGTGAAAACACACTTTTTGGTGTTTCGCACCTGAAACAGTCGGCAAACTACACAATCATAATCCCCTCGATTAGTGCTTTCATCTGATACCCATATTGCCTAAAAAAATTTCAAAAAAAAAAAAAAAATCGATTCTACATGATTCTGGGAAAATCCCGAATCGCGAATCGGAATCTCGATTCTGATCGCGATTCTAAATCGCGATTCGGGAATCGCGCTGCAACTATGGTATGTATCATGCCTTGTGGTACCGCTGTTATGGTACTGCCGGTACCATAACAGTGGTACCGCCTTGGGATCCACGGTACCATAATTAAAAAAAAAAAAATTTTAAAATTTTTTCCCGTGTTATTTTTGCAAAAAGTTTATTTATTTATTTATTTTTGGTACCGTGGGACCGATATGGTACCACGGTACCAGTATGGTCCCGCAGTACCGGGATCCGCGGTACCTGGTACCGCAGGACCTATGGTATGTATATATATCATAGTACTGGTACCGCGGGACCATACCAATGGTTACACCCCAATTTGAATCGGCCGATTCTTTTCGGTTCTTTCTGGTTTGAACCGTCAGGCCAGGTTCGAATCGAAAAACGGTTCGAAGCAAATTTTTTTTTCCAAAACGTTTTTTTTGGATTTTTTTGGTTTATTTATACATTTTAAGCCAGTTCAAACTAGATTCCGGCTCGAACCGGCTCCGAATGGTTCGAATGGTTTGAACCGTGGTTCGATGCAACCTTGGACCATACTGGTACCGCGGCACCACAATATATATATCAGACATGAGGGTCCGGGCCGAAGTGCCCGCGTCTGCGTCCGCGTCCGACCCCCGAACACGGGGTCGGACGCGTCCTTTTTTTTTCATTTTTTTTGTTTTGGGGTTGGACGTGTCCAGCGTCCGGACGAGGACACGTCCGGGCCCCGGACGCGTTTATTTTAAAAAAAAAAACAGAAGGACGCGGGCCCTGCGGACAGTTCGCAGAACCCGAGACTGCAGCGAAAGAGGGCGGAAGAGGAGAGAGAGAGAGAGAGAGAGAGAGAGAGAGAGAGAGAGAGAGAGAGAGAGAGAGAGAGAGAGAGAGAGAGAGAGAGAGAGAGAGAGAGAGAGAGAGAGAGAGAGAGAGAGAGAGAGAGAGAGAGAGAGAGAGAGAGAGAGAGAGAGAGAGAGAGAGAGAGAGAGAGAGAGAGAGAGAGAGAGAGAGAGAGAGAGAGAGAGAGAGAGAGAGAGAGAGAGAGAGAGAGAGAGAGAGAGAGAGAGAGAGAGAGAGAGAGAGAGAGAGAGAGAGAGAGAGAGAGAGAGAGAGAGAGAGAGAGAGAGAGAGAGAGAGAGAGAGAGATGGCTGCTCGTCCCATTGGGATGAGGTGGAGGTGATGCCCGACAAAAAGTGGTGTTGCCCTTTTTGTCGAAGGCAGTTCACAGGGAACACCTCTCGGGTTCGAGCACATCTGGGGGGGTTGCGAGTCTGACCCACGGGGGGGCGCTACGGGATCGGCATTTGTATGGTCATCCCCGCTGCGGAGAGGGCTCGCATTATCGAGACATATTCTGAGCCAGCTGTTGAGCCCGGCGAGCCGTCCACAGATGCCGCAGACTCTATTTCTGCTGGTGCACCCACTGCCACCGCCCCTGCCATTGGTACACCCAGTGCCACCGCCCCCACCGTTGCATCTGCACCCGCAACCGCCGCTGCATCCGCACCCGCCACCACCTTCGCCTCCGCCACAGCCACAGCCACCCGTACCCCCTCCGCCAGTACTCCCCATGGATCCATAGCCTCCACTGCTGCACCTATGCCTCTGCCATCACCGTCAGATCTGCACGGCTCGTCCACATCTTCTGCTTCCGCACCTGCACCTATGCCACCACCTCGAGATCCGCATCGTCCATCCACATCCTCCCAACCATCCACATCCCGAGGCACCAGACAGATGTCCATGCCGGGATCTTTCAGAGAGGGGCAACACAGAGAGGCCACCAGGACCATAGCACAGATGTTCTATGACCTGAACCTCCCCTTTATCATGGCATCATCCCGCATTTTTCGAGAGGCTATCTCGAAAGTTGCAGTCTGTGGGCCCGGCTACACACCACCCACAGCTGACGCACTACGAGGCCCTTTGCTCCAGGACCGGGTTGCATCAGTCAGAAAGAGATTGGCCGCACTGCACGAGGCTTGGGATAGATACGGCTGTTCCATCATGGCTGATGGGTGGACTGATCGTCGTAGACGTCCACTCATCAACGTGATTGTTTCTAGTTGTTACGGTTCCATGTTCCTGCGCAGCATCGACGCCTCCGAGCAGGGAGAGTGCACTCGGCCGAGTACATTTACGGCATCATTCGTGCAGCGATAGAGGAGGTCGGGCCACAGCGCGTTGTCCAGGTATAATCTTCTTTCATTGGTTGCTTGGTCATTCACTGCTTAATGTTGATACAATAGTTTTGCGTAGTTTTCGATTGATTGCCATGTGTTTCCAAGCTGTGAACTGATCGTATGAACGTATCGCGAAAGGTTGTGACGGACAATGCGTCCAACTGCCGCGGTATGGGGGAGCTTCTTATGGCAGACTACCCCTCCATTGTCTGGACTCCATGTGCCGCACACTCACTAGACCTCCTCCTGCATTCCATCGGGCGCCTGCCTTGGGTCAGTGACATTCTCACGAGGGCACTTGCGGTTGTGGACTTCGTCACACGCAAGCGCCGCATGACGGCCCTTTTCCGCACATTCAGCAGGTAAGTTGCTACGATTTTTTTGGCTCGTTCAAGATGCTTCTTTATTTTTTGCTCGTTTCATGTGTGCCTCTCATTCCGTTTGTCAATGCAGGCTCGACTTGAAGAAGCCCGCTCGCACCCGCTTCACCTACCAGTTCATCATGCTTGAGCGGCTACACAAGCTCAAGGGTGAATTGCGGCACATGGCCACTTCGGCAGAGTTCACTGCCATGGACCTGTCCACGACCCCAGAGGGCTGGGCCTTCCACGACATCTTATTCTTGGAGCCTTTCTGGGTGGATATGTAGCAGCTGATGGACGTCATGCACCCCATCTACTCTGTTCTGAGGTGCGTTGATCGCGAGGGGTGCACGATGGGCCTCATTTATGAGTTCATGGACAGCATAGGCGAGTCTCTCCAGCGTTCCGAGCTGGACCCTGCCAGATATAACTTTTTTCCGTCTCACCATCCTTACTTCCATTTTGCACTCTGTTTCGTCTTGCTGCCGCAACACGATGGTATGTAACGGTTGCCTCCACGTGGTTTGGTCCACAGGTTGGAGCCTATCAGGCGCTTGTGGCAGTGGCGATGGGATAAGTTTCATCGGCCCATTCACAGTGTGGCCCACATACTGCATCCGCTGTTTCAGAGCGAGAGGCAGTACGATGATGCAGAGCTGCGTGCGGACTGGTTCGCATACATCCGCCTCCTCGACAGCGACACTGGGTTCCGCAGCAGGCTCGAGGTGCAGAGGCTCGGTTACAGGTAAACTCTTGATCTATCGTACGCTGTCGTTCGTTCAATTTCCCTACGCGGGCTCAAGTGTACTCAAGCATATCGTTGCTCAACTGCAGGCACTCTCTGGGGCTGTTTGGCGAGGACCTTGCACGTGTTCGAGAGAACAGGCTCTTGCCTGTATCATGGTGGGAGAGCTACGTTGCCGGGCAGCTAGACTTGAGGACGCTCGCGCTCCGAGTCCTTTCACAGGTATGTTGTCTAATCTCATTCATCCAACCAGTTTTCGCATTTTCTCTACAAGGTCGGTACTCACTCGAGTTGCCAATTAATGCAGGACTGTTCTGCTTGCGTGTGCGAGTGGAACTGGTCAACGTTCAGCCTTGTTCACACGAACAGGCGGAACCGTCTGACGACGGAGCGATGCAATGACCTGGTGTACTGCAACACCAACACCAGGGTGGTTCGACGCATCACGGAGACCATGAGGGCAGGAGGCGCATGTGCCCTACTGCTGCAGGTATATTTCGTTGCTCTGTCGTTTTGCTTTCGTACTGGTTTAAGACATTCAGTTTAGTGCCCTCACGGTTGCTTCGGCTATTCTCACGAATGATTGACTTGTGCAGGTCAATCCCGATGAGTGCCTGGTTGCAGCGGCAGATCATGAGCCAGAGCCAGAGGTTGATCCAGACAATGCCGCTCGGCGTGCTCTGTGGGGTGAGCCCGAGGATGATGCCGATGCCGATGAGACCACCACCCTCCCTGCTGTCGTTCCATTGCCCTCCTCCTCTGATGAGCCCACATATGATTTAGACGAGACGGTCGACCTAGCAGGGGATGGTCCACGTGCCCCACCCAGTACCCCCGCATCACGCCCCCTTTCCAATGATGGCTGGTCAGAGTTTGTGAGGGAGACAGAGGCTGCTGCCCAGAGACAGATAGAGCAGAGATGACTCAGAGCATCACAGGCAGGCAGTTCTTCCCAAAGACCCCCCCGTGGCAGAGGGAGACCCCCAGGCAGGAGTGTACCACAGAGGGTTCCTTCCGGCAGACCCAGAGGCAGACCAGCCAAGAGGGGACGCACTGATGATTTTTCTAGTCGTCTCTTGGCAGGCGTTGGCCTAGACTTAGAGGAGTCCCAGATGCCTCCAGACTCCCAGCCAGACTTTGTATTTGACACCCTGCAGATGCATCTGGCACGCAGAGGGATGATTTTTTTAGCACAGACTTGTAGATACTGATACACACTTTAGCATCATGTACAGTGGCATCAGATGAGATGTATATATTTTTTTACAGTATATTTGTGTCATGGCTAATTTATCGTGGTTGCTTACAAATGGTTAGCTCTGTGAAATTTGAATGGTTAGTCAGAAATGGTTTGCACCGTGCAAGATGAGAGAGAGAGAGAGAGAGAGAGAGAGAGAGAGAGAGAGAGAGAGAGAGAGAGAGAGAGAGAGAGAGAGAGAGAGAGAGAGAGAGAGACCAGCACATCTGCATCTCATTCATAACATATGCATCATGTTCAACCATTTAACATAACATGCTAAACCCGACACCCCAACAAATGGCACAATTAACATAACACCCTAAACCCTAACAAATCATCCTAAACCCACAACCCCACAGCCATAACCATCAAAACAAGCCACAAGCATAATCATCATAACCACATCCATAAACATCATCAACCCCACCCACGTCCTCATTGTGTCGTAGGCATTGCACCACAGGTATGTGCAGATTCAACATCAAAGTTGCACTTGCGTAGCATACACTTAAACCTGCGTAGAATGTATTAATGGTCCAGGAATACAGTCCACTGGTTCGTGAAGCGGGTACGTACTCAAGGGACCGAGCCTGGCTCGATTTGGGCATCGTCCGGTCAAAATGGCCGTTCGACAGGCTAGAAACGCAATTAGGTCAGTCGAAATGGACTAGTTTTGCAGCTATCCGTCCGACGGTCCCGTTTCTCCAAACGGGATCCGTTTTAGGTATTGTCCGTTTCGGCCCAGTTTCTCCAAACAGACTTTGTTTCAGGTGCCGTCCATTTCGGCCAACCGACGGCCTCGCCAGGAACCTGTGGGAGCAGACAGGACGAGGAACGGACGGATGACTTGCAGTGAATGAAACAGTTTTGCATAAGTAATTAGTAGGCTGTTGAAGTTCATCCGTGGGGAAACCGATCACAACATATAAGACAGAGTACTGTGTAGTGTGTTGACAGAGGTAGCTATACCTCTTGCATGATGGTCGGTCATGTGGTCCCCTGTAGTGAATGGCATAGTTTTGCTGACCATTCACTCTTCTGGTGTCCATTAACTTCTGAAGTTCAAAATTGTGAACAACAGTTTTTCCACAGTTGTTTTCATCAAGCCATGGAATTGAGGACGCACACCACTCAAGCCCATCAAAACGCGCAAAAGTGTGGACCTATCGTATGCTTTAGGGCCAAGAGCTAGCAAACAAACGACAAAAAGGACATCAAATACACTGTTGAGCAAGATTCTTCTGATGATGAAGAGTACATGCCTTCAGATAGCCAGGAAGAAAGTTCGATCTCTTCCATAACTGGTGAGTGCGACAGACGTACTGAAGCTGCTTGGTTACCGACGGGGATGGTGTAAATGAAAGCCAATTAGAGCGGGTTTTTCAATCTGTACAGAGTTTGAAAGGCAGTTATGTTGGCTTTATACTGTTTTATGATTTAGGTTTTGGCTTCACTGCCCGTTTCCTGAACTCAGACACCCAACGGAGCAGTATATATCAGGCAATGTTCACTACCCTTCCATCTGGACATTTGGCCAAGAAGCCTTGCAAGAAAGCAATGGTCAACAATGTCTTTCCAGTGCATGCAGACGAAAGGAGTGGTTGCGTTGCCCTTACGTACTACCGGATTTTACCACGCCATTAATTGCTCCGTTTTCGACTCCACGCCAAACGTTTTTGGTGAGCCTTCAGAGAAAACACCAGCTGGTTTTTGATCAGTGGATCAAAAACCAGTGGGTGCTGTCTCTGTCGGCTCACCAAAAACGTTTCACGTGGAGTCGAAAACAGAGCAATTGGTGATGTGGCAAGATTCGGGAACACGTATTGGCGTTAGAACCACTTCGACCATCTCCATGCACTGGAAAGACATTGTTGACCATTGCTTTCTTACAAAGCTTCCTGGCCAAACATCCAGATGAAAGGGTATTGATCATTGTCTGATCTATGCTGCTTCCTTGGGTGTCTGAGTTCAGGAAATGGCTATTGAAGCCCATAAAATTTCCTTTCAAACCGTGTTTTTATTGCAAAACATGCTTTAACTGGATTTCACTCACACCGTCCCTGTCATATACCAAGCAACTTCAATACTTATGGCACATTTCAGACTTATGGAAGAGCTGGAACTTTCTTCCTGGCTAACTGAAGGCTTGTACTCCTTGTCATCATTAGAATCTTGCTCAACAGTATCTTTGGTATCCTCCTTCTGGTCGTTTGTTCCCCAAATTCTAAACCCCAAACCGAACAAAAGGCTAACATTTTAGCGCATTTTCAGGTGTTTGTGTGGTCCGCGTCCCCGATTCCGTAGCGCGATGAAAACAACTGCAACAAAACTGCTGCTAATAGTGGTGAATGGTCGTCAGAACCATGCCATTCACTACAGGGAGTGAATGGTCACCAGAAGAGTGGACGGTCATCATAACGGTGTCGTTCACTACAAGGAACCAGAAGACCTACTGGCTGGCCCGACGACGAGGGACCCTTTCCCGGACCATGGCCTGTTGTTTTGCGGTGAAGTTAATTCCAATTCGTTGCGTTTTCTCGCCCTCGCCAGCTCGGGCAGGGGGGAGCAGGTTCGAGGACCGTGAGGGCACGTAGCTGCAGCTCCGATAGTCGCCCCATTATCTCACCCTAAAACCATGAAATTCTGCTTCTTGCTTCCGTTCGTTGTGTCGGCGGACATCTACCAAGACATGCTCCGACTAGTTGCCCACGTGACGTTGTACCACCCCGAACCCTAAATCTATCTCATCACATAGGCCATGGTACTGTGTAGAATGCATCAATGGTCCGGGAACATAGTCCACAGGTTCGTGATCCCGATACGAATCCAAGGGATCGAGCCTAGCTCGATTCGGGTATCGTTCGGTCAAAATGGCCCTTCGACTGGAGAGAAGCGCAATCAGGTCAAGCGAAATGGACTAGTTTTGCAACTCTCCGTCTGACGGCCCCGTTTCTCCAAACGTGATCCGTTTCGGGTGCCATCTGTTTCGGCCAGTGGACAACCTCGATATGAACTTGTGGGAACAAACAGGACAAGGAAACGACCGACGGCCGGCCCGCAACGTCCGTCCGAAGTTTGACGTTAAACAGGGCTTCAGGGACACTTTGTCCGGTCGGGACCTGAAAACTGGGAGATGTTTCGGAGCCCCCGTGCTGGTTCGCAAAATTTCGACATCGTATTGTAGCGTGTTGAAGTAGTGCCATAAGTAATTAGTAAGCTGTTGAAGTTCATAAAAAGTCAGTAGCTAGTTGGTAATTTTGGTTGTTAATTGCTGTGGTTCTCAGTAATTGTTAATGGCAAATGCTATAGTTTGGGCTATCAAGATGATCACTTTTGCAATCATTTCACTGGAGATGTGAGTGCAATGTGCATACAATTGGGGGCATAAATATTGGGCTCTTATCGGCGCACATTTGGACCCCATTTTTTTTCTAGGGGGGGTGCAGGGGGGGGAGCACCCCCCTTGTTACTGTCGCCGGGGGGGTCCAGGGGGGGTGACTATAGCCACCTAGGCCTCCCCGGCGGGGGGATCGGGGGGCAGAGCCCCCTAAAGCAAGAAGTGAGGTACAATTGCTCTACAGTTGTCTGTCTCTATCCCACTAGAACCATCTATGATCGTAACGAACAGGCTAGAGGTTAGTTTTGAATTTTTATCCTTGACAGAACCCAACATGGATTCATGCACCTGAACTGGACCATCATGTACTTGAAACAATCGGCAATCTACACAGTAATAATGCTCTTAATTAGAGCTTTCATTTGATACCCATATTGCCCAAAAAAAAAAAACGATTCTGGTTTTTTTCCGAAATGCGATTCGGACCGCGATTCAGAATTGTGGTGCAACTATGATATATATATATATATATATATATATCATAGTACCCTCTGGTACCGTTGGTATGGTACCGCTGGTACCATATCAGTGCTACCGCCGGTACGGTACCGCCCTCAGACCCGCGGTACCCGGGCGGTACCATTTTTAATATATATATATTTTTCAAATATTTTTTTTTGCATATTAACTACCAAAAAAGGACAAAAAAAAGTTAAAAAAAGGGGCTCTGGGTGTAAAAAAAGAGGGTACAGTACATGATGCAGGGGACTGGTGCAGTGGCACATGGGCACTGCGGGTGAGCAGACTGAGGGGCCAATGGGAGACCAACACAGGGGGGTAGCATCACATGGGGGCAAGTACAGAGGCACATGGGCATTGTGGGTGAGCAGACCATGGGCCCAATGGGAGACCAACATAGGGGGGGAGCATCACATGGGGGCAGGTACAGAGGCACATGGATGGATGATGGGGATTCACATGGCCGATCAGACTGTGGGGATAAATAGGCACTCACAATGCCATTGTGGTCGGCATTTTCAGAGGCTGTGAGAGAGCTAGTGATAGACAGTGAGAGAGCAAGCAAGAGCCGGTGACAGGCTGTGAGAACAGGCTGTTTGAGAGACAGGGTGCTGTGAGAGGGTGTTCAAGGACTAGGGTGCTGTGAGAAGAAGGTCGATCGAGATGGCAGAGCGCATACCATCGAAGGCCGAGGGCGAAGCCAGGAGGAAGCTTGAGGAAGATATCCGAAGGCACAACGAGAGACATCGGAAGCAAGAGGCAGATATCCGAGAGATGCTGCGACAGACTTGGCAGAGAAATCCGGAACCGGAGCCACCCGCCCCCGCTGTGGATCCTGTCCCCGCTGTCGAGATGTTTTAAGCCGACTGTATGAGTGACCAGATAAAAGTTGTAGTAAATGATTCATAAGCAACATCTTCATACCTTTGAATAAAGCAAAGCTGCGTATAAAAGAATAAGGCTGCATATCAAATGGAGAGATTGAATCACAGGATTAGAGCTGGTCTCAATAGTTGGGATGCTACATGAAATCCAAATCATAGTTACACTAGATGCCTATGAAAATCTATAGAGTCCAGGCCAATAATATGGTCCATGAATGTGCATTCAACAATTGTTGAGTCAAGATAACTCAATGGAATAATGAGTTGTGAAATTCAAACTTGGTATGCAAAAGCATGTGCAAGTGCTCAATATAGACAACTAAAATCCCATGCATATTTGGAACATGAATGCTATATGTGTGGACCATGAATGTGATATAAGCATGTAGGTAGAGAGAATCTGTTGCAACACTAAGGGGATGAACCAACACTGCAACATGCGTTGAACTCATGGAGACAGTTTTGCTACCTATAAGTTGTACCAATGGACTAAGAATGCTAGAGAAAAGCATCAATATGTACATGATGCGTGAAGCTTGGACTAAGAATGTTTCTACCAAGTACACATAGTAGGACTGCTAATTTATGCCACAGACTAAAAACTTTTAATACTTTTATTAGTGGTAGTTATTGAGAGGCTACAACAATAAATGCTTTCCTTTAAGTTGATCAATCAACTTAGCCAGTACGACAAATCGTGGTCAGAAAAAAGCGGGCCGTCAGCAACCTATAGGCTTCTAGCTAGTCTTACCTCCAAATGGTTTAACAGAAATCCTCTATTCAAATTGCAGCTTTTAGAATCCCGTTCCAACCCTTTTGGGCGAACATACTGCCTTTCCGTACAGTAGGTTCCGGAACGTAGTGGGTCAGAATGTTTTTTTTTTTAAATTTAAAAAAACAGGTATTAAAACCTGAAACTACAATCCTTCCAAAAGAAAATGAGAAGTCAGAGATTCCGAAAACTGTCAAGTCCCATTCTCGGGTTTGTGAATAGAAGGATGCTTTGTGAACAGAGCTGTGTGACAACGGAAGCAAGTGCACAGAGTTGGAGGCTGGAACTGGAATTATACTCGAGAGTTTAGCATAGATTCAAAAAGTAAAGATTCGAGAGCTTACCTGGATGTTAAAGTTTGTTCAAAGCCAAGATAAATCACCTTATTTCCATAGTGGCCAAAAGCCCAAGCACACTTACTGGCGCTTCAGGTTTGTTTAGGGTAGCCAGACGGAACACAGATGTATCTTTGACATCCGCAGAATTCCCTTTTTCAGCATCTTTCTCATTTCCCATCTGAAACCTAGTTCTTTGCTTGCCGTGACCATCATCACTAAATGAAAAAGAACTATGTAAGCCCCGCGAAGTAAAAGACCTGCTACCAGTATTTTTGCTTGGGTTGTTGGCTGCAGAAATCCTTTGCTAAAAAATACGTATTTTTTTAATTTTTATTTTGCTCAAGTTCTGGAAAGGGCAACCATGTTGCAGCTGAAGAATAGATGGAGGTCATTAGTAGGAGATGGAGGAGATGGCATCAACTTTAGTGTTAAAGATTGGAGAAGTTCACCACAATAACCAACAGAATATTGTGCGTAAGCCTGCTGTTGATGGAGATACCGAGGTAAAGAAATAAAAAAGGTTCCCTATAGTAGAAAAACATTAATTATGCAATTGCTTTCATGAAGAGATTGACATTCTTGCTTGAGAATCACCCTCTTCTGAATTCATCAAGAAAAAGATGAAGTGAATACTGAAGAACGGTCTATAATAATCTACAATGCAGCTCAGTCAAACTGACTCAAAGGAAAAAGAACAGTAAATCACTCAGCAAATAAAATGACAAACATCGATTGGACATAAAAAGCACAATTACCAAAAAATACGTAAAGAGCATATCATGGACGTGGTCCAGGAGTTTCCAGCGATGGTGAGCTTGCGGAAAGAAAGCAGGAAGCCTTGTGGACATTCACCTTTGATTGAACACACACCTTAGATGCTCCTCAAGCTTCCAGAATGCACAACTAAGGTTCATTTCATATAAACGAGATCTCACCTAACTAACCGCTCGGAATTGGACCTGAAACTATTAAAAACCCATTTAATCTGATGCCAATTGGGTCAATTTACGGCGTACATAGTT
The DNA here is from genome assembly GCA_029204225.1 of Diphasiastrum complanatum. Classification (NCBI taxonomy): domain Eukaryota; kingdom Viridiplantae; phylum Streptophyta; class Lycopodiopsida; order Lycopodiales; family Lycopodiaceae; genus Diphasiastrum; species Diphasiastrum complanatum. Next base: position 33,144,354 of record CM055101.1, read on the forward strand.
CATTTCATATAAACAAGATCTCACCTAACTGCCCAAAATTGGACCTGGAACTGGAAACCCACCTAATCCTAATCCTCTATGTTTTCCCTTTCTACTGATACCCATATTGTTTTTTTTTTTTTTTTTCAAATCGTTATTCACCGCTGACCGAATTGTGAATCACGATTTGGACTGTGATTCGAATCTTGAATCATGATTCTAGAACCGTCCATGCATCTATGAGACAGCATACAGAAAAGATGGAAGTGACAGAAACTAATAAAACTTGACAATCTCAATAACTCTAGTTATAGTGATCCAAATCAAGACCTTGGAGGAAAAAAGCACCATATTGCTTGAAACATAATAAATAGAAAGATCTTTACAAAATCGACAAAGAAGTACAAAAGCGAAAACATTATAAAATAATAGGGAAAAGGGATTTCTAGCACCCTACCTTCTGCTAGCCTGAATCCAATTGTTATTTGCATATTCTTAATGCCTAGCAACAAGAAATTAAAATATGCAAACATAATCCAATTCTGACCGTTGTAGAGAAGTTGGAGTGGAACAAAAATCAGCGTTTTCTCCCCAATTGATAAGAAACTAAAAGAGAAAATTTGCACCCACCCTAAGTGCCAAGAAATTGCTCTGAAACCATATTGTGAACCAACACAACATGCATTTGAAAGGTGGCCTGAGTAATTTAAGAAAGTTACCAAATGTTGCTAGAACATTTAGTTTGAGGAGAAAACTTTTTCAAAATGAACTAAAGTGCATGGCTAGTATGAATCTCCATTTGAAGGGTTTTGAACCTTTTACTTTGATGCAAGGCCTGAAATTTCGTTTTACTCCAACCAGAATTTGAAACTGTTTATGTTTCCAAACGTAGTCATGCAAGAGATGACTTAAAGGTTCCCTATGGTAAATCTATGCTAAATACATCATCCTTGTTATGTTTTAGATGGATTTCCTCTTTTCAATGCTAGTCTCATTTCTGTTCTTTCATAAGGTCTTCAAGTCTTTAAAATTAGGTGCAATGTGCATGTCTATTGAAATCTATTTGGTTTGAATGTAGTGGTAGCTATGCCAAAGTTGAATTACTGTCCCAATTTGTTGGGAACATGACAGAAACAAGAAAAAAATGATGATGATTTAAGATTGTTCCAGATCTGCCCTGCAATGAATACATGCTTCAAATTATTGTTGAGATAAACCTAAAGTAGCTCAACATGTCACTTAGCCAGCATTAATGGGAGCGGCTCCAATAGTGGGCTTGAATGCACTGAAATTTGTCTCAGCATGGATATTGAAGTAGTTGACAACAAGTGAAGGCTGAAAAGTTTATCCAACTTGCTTACGATGCTGCGCTGTGTCCAAATATTAAAACAAGCTAGTACCAGTACTATTTTAGATATATTACATCTATCCAAATATAACAAGCAATAAACAGTTTATAGAAATGAGATCAACTTGGAAGTTAGAAGATAGATCTTGCACAAAAGGGTGAAGAAGATGATCTGAGATGTAGCAATCACTAGCTCCCCTTCCAAGTCGGTGCTGAATTCGTTTTTGGAATCTTCAATGCCCTACTTTTTAGAAACCAAATAGCCAAATGAAGGTAGGAATATGCAGCAAATCTTGAAATGAAGGTGAAGAAGATATTGATATGAGAGGAATTCCTAGGATCCTGTCTCCTTGGCTGCAAGGTGGAATCTGTTTGTCCTGGAATCTTTAGCACCCCACTCTTTGATGTTGGAAAACATAGGGCCCTCGTTTGATGTTGGACCCAAAAGGTTGATTCTAGTATTCCGCACTTTTGGAGCTGGATTAATGTTTCAATACAAAAAATTCTAGTGACCTACTTTGAGGAACCCAAAGTGAGGAAATGATCCCAGTACACTCAGCACACTACCTTTCAAGACCTGGAAATGTGACCTGTGATCAAATCGGGTTCTTCATTTTGATCTAGATTTGCCAAAATTTTAAGCCAATAACTCTGGTGCTTAGCTGAAGCTTTGATTTAGAAGCAAAAATATTGGCAACCCCATAGCAATTCGATTTTGATTCTCTCTTAGTTTCAACAAACATTTCATTTAGAATCTTGATCTAGCATGGTCTCAAATTTTCCATTAAATCTCAAAGTCTTGAGCATTGGGTTGATCATTGTTGATTTTGCTAAATTGGTTTTGTAGACTCTCTCTAGATTACAAACGACATGAATACCAGCTCATATCATCCATCTCATTTGTATTTATTGCTTTCATGAAAAATATCATCCATTTCAAGTTTTTGGTTTTAAGTTAATGAAAATTTAATTCCTCAACTATTCTTTGTGGAAAGTTAGGATGGAATCTCCTTTGAAGGAGCTCACCATCACTACAATCAAAAGCTACCAAATGGGGCACTCATTCAGGGGTATTCACTGTTTTCAATTAGTTTTCCCAGTCTCCCAGAAGGGTTAGTTGCGCAACTGTTAAATCTCCTCCTTGGAAAATCATTTGTCCTGTCCTTGACTTTGTGACTACATGGCCAAAATACAAGTAACATGGTTTTAATGCTCCAAGTGTAAATAATAAGGCCCCAAGTCTGTAGATTGTCTCACAATTTTGCTGACTATTATGCTCATATTTCACATTCTGGAAGCACGTGTCGGTCATTGCATAGCTCAGAAGTGTGGATTAGTGATATGAAGTTTAAAAAGGGAAAACACAGTTTTCAAACCACATTAATTTTTCCACTCATTTGAAGGGAATCAAAGAAGAACACAAAACTCTTTAAAAGATTTGTTGATTGTAACCTGAACAGCTGCAATCAAATAAGGGACAGTTTCAGTAAGATTAAAATACTTCACTGCCATTTAAAAGTTTCCAATATATCAAAGAAAGGGAAGATAATTGAGTGGGATTTTGGATTTTCTTTGGTCTTCATGATCTGGGGAGTTGATTCTGTAAAAAGAAAAAATATCCTGTTATGCATGAAAACGAACAAAGTCTAGTTAGAGTGCCACTCCTCCTTACGCACTGATGTCCAAATAATTTGGGAAGTACATGCAGCAGCTTCGTATTATTCTAGAATCCAGGCTACTGCTGACCATGGAGCAGATTCATGTCCCAGTATTTGTGTGTTATGGATGCTGGAATTTTAACTGATGCTGTGAGTTTCAAAATAATCAATTGTGACTCCACAATTTTTATTTTTTCAAGAAATTTTTTGATAATATCTCTGCTGCATAAGCCAGAATAGGGTCAGGGTGACACTTGACGAATTGTCAGTTTTTGGGTGCCTAAGCACCGTGAGATTTTTCTGTGGTCTGTAGAGCTAGTTCAACCTATTCTGGTACTTATGAAGGTAGATGAAAACAACTTACAGAAGCTTCTAGCCTTTATATTGAAGTACATGTGTTCTTATATGTGCTCCAGCTACCAAGAAGCTCGTAGCTCTTATTTACCACCTCAGATCATCAAATTTTCTAATTGTCGGTATTCTGCATATGTTACTGACATAGAAATCATGTTTTCCTGTCTTGGCAGGCTGATCAGTGGTTAACCCTTGGAGCGAAATTTCAGAAGATTATGGTTCTAGAAAAGGAGGGACTGTTTGAGGTTCCTGCAGAAATATTGCAAGGTCGCCTTAATGCTCTCAAAAAAGCAGCTGCAGCGATGTCTGGTCATCCTATAGATGCTACAAGAGCTAGTCCCTTCATTTACAAGCACTCTGATTACCAATTTTTTGTCAATCGAGGGAGATGACCGGGTGATAGAATGAGGCTAGTTAGGCAGGAGTATTTTTTCCCTTATTGGGGTTGTATGATTATTGTAATTCACAAACGTCACCTTCAATGCATTCTAAACCTTTTTCGTACACTTTTATTTCTTATACATCTTCTAGTTGTATGCTAGTTTTTTGTAAAATATGGAGCATGATTCCAAGCTCTTTTAAGAGATGAATTGTGATGGTGCGGTCTTATGCCTACACAAGAAGAAGTAGAGAGTGATGTTATACTGATCAATTTTGCAGAATGTTATGAGAAAAAAATTCTCTTTAACTCCAAGTATGGGTTTCGATTTGAAATTTCCCCTCTTTTTGTCACTGAATGTTGTTTAGTCAATCCTTTGTATATTTTCAGCAGACGCTAGCTTTTTGAAGATCTATAGAGTGCATGGCCGTGTCCATTCTTCACTCATTTTGGCGTTTTCTTGTTGACTGTTTTCATGAGATTCATTTGTGTTGAAGGAGCGAGAATTCTTGATCACGTGGGCTGCAAACATCATCTTCAAATTTGAAATGACATTTGAAAGCAGGAGAAAACAAGGACAATTTTGACAGACGATTAACTACGGGTCTTATGGAAAAGGATTTCTATAGACACAAATTTGGGGTTCTCTTTTTTAAGAACCCAAGAGCCCCATATCAAGCACTTGTTTTGTATGTTGCAACCTTAGTTGCCCGCCGTTCCGGAACGGAACACGTTCTGGAACGCGTTCGAGAATGCGTTCTGTTCCGGAACGGGCCCTTGAAAAAAAAAAAGAACGTATGTTTTTTTATCCGTTAGTTATCACTTTCATAAAATAGAGGAACTGCTACGCAGTGCTCATTTCCACAACATGATTATTTCTTTGCAATTACACTACAAAGAAAAAAGATGTTTTTTTGTTTTCAAAAGGTATTCTCCCTATCTGACAATAGTTGGATCAAAAACAGTTGTTACGACTGCCGAGGAAAGTTTTCTTCCTCATTCCCCCTAATACAGAGAGGCACAGCTATATTCTCATTGTCACTGCTCGATCCCCGTGCCTCTCTTTGGCTCTAGTTTCAAGAGGTTTTATATTATGTTCACACGTATCTTAAGCAGCAACCCAACATGTACTTCAGCCTCTTCTCATCAATGAGCCAACATAAAGCAACTGATGCTCTAATCTAGTACCTTCCCACAACCTTACAGATGCTGAAGCTAAGCTTCAAGATGCATTTGCCAGAAGATGATGGCACACCAACATCCTTTGGATAAGCCAAAACTCAAAAGCTACACGAGAGATCAGAAAATCGAGTGACTATCAAAGACAGAAATGCTAGGAGAAGCAAAAGCCTTCTGTAAGACAGCTCCTGACTAACAAAACCAGAGTATATGGGAAATCATAGTATATGGGTAGAGTGTCTAAAACTCGTGCCCATTGTCCGAATAAATAGACGAAAAGGCAGAAGTCGCGGGTCAACAGGGTCGTATATCTTTTTTTTTTTCAATTTACATTAACTTGTTCCGACCCAGTACGTTCCGGAACGTACGAAACGGAACGTTCCGACCCTTTTTGCTCAGAACAGGCTTCTAAGATTGCAACGAACCCTCTTTTGTGGGCAGCCTGTGAACTCGATCACATATATTGCATCAAGTGAAGTTAAAAAACAGCAAACGACATCCACAAAGCATTCTTCAACTAACAAAAGTTGATGAGCATCAATCACTGCGAATAGCTTAAGCAACTAAGATCTCCAAAAAAGTATAGAACTCTCCTACAAGCAACTCAAGACAGCAAACTCATAATTTCAGAAAGTGTAACACCTGGTGTTTATTTATACTATATTAGCAAATGCCCGGAAGGTTTCAAAATGTGACCTCTGGTAGGGCCTGACTTAGGGCAAACTAACATAAAAAATTATCCCAAGTGCAAGTGGATCAAAAGCTACAAGCTGTATGTGACAGTGATAAGCTTTGATAAATCTTGAAGGTGCGACATTAGCAAGTAGACAGTTTTTCAGTAAGAGATCGACATTGAACAAATTTATGGCTGGTATAAGTGTAGTTGTTTTGAGTGACAATGTATTATGGAAGGAGCCAGGCAGAGGCCATTCTGCCCAGTAAGGATTTCCAGAATTTTCTGAAATTTTTTGGAAATCCAAACCGGGCAGAATGGCCTCTGCCCGGCCCCTTCCATTGCGTAATGGACAATCCTTAGCTGCCACGTGGCAGGTGCAAGCAGAATCAGCACTAAAAAATTTGAGACCAATCCAATGCTGCCACATGGCAGATGCAGGCAGAATCTGCACTAATTTAAAAAAAAAAACAGTTGACTATTCTGCTTTTTAATCTGTTCAGAAATGGGCAGAATAGTCACCAAAAATCCATTACGGATTTATAAATGACGTTGAGCCTGCAAAAAACAATCACACAAATTAGTAAGAAAGGACAAAGTCAATGGAATATAATCAAGGGACAGTGGAATTTTTAAAAGAGTGGGTGTATAACCATTTGCCAATAGTAATGGGGATGTGATTGCGATGCAGCTCAGGGAATTGTTATGAATGTATTATGCAAAACACAAAAGTCTTGATATCAATCATAACCAGAGCTTGACATAGAATTGTGTAAATAATCTTTTGAAGTATTATTTTAGACTTCAAGTTGACCATCAACAAAAAAACTAGTACCCAGAAGAATATTACTATCTATACTATGCATGAGTAATTTATGCAAATGTATCATCGTCAACATGAATAGAATGAGTGAGGTAGGTCGTGCAGTTGAAAAACCTTAGATAAGAAAATACAAGAACATTACTTGGATGTAAGAGTGGACTTAAAGACTAATGTAAAACAAAATATAATACATCAAACTATTTTTTGCCCGACTTTTCTATAGTTATGAATTTCAAGAACAAAAAGATTGTCCAATCTGTGATAATTTTTAGCTACTTTTTCTTTGAAACAAAATACATCAAATTGATAATGAAACATTGTAAGGAATTGCTTCCATGGAAATTAAGATTTTTTGAGCCTTAAGGCATGTGAAAACTAATGATCAACATATAAATCAAAGACATAGACTGAAGGTAATGGTGCCACTTGCAAGGGCATAGGATAATAGCTAAAAGCTCCTCTCGCGTAGAGTAACGAGCCTCAAAAGAATGCAACCAATGAGACTCATAAGTATTAACACTAGAGCTTTGGCGAAGGAAGGCACTATCACCTGAATTGAAAGTAGTATTAGTTACAACAATAAAGCTATGACTAAAATTTGGTAAGCCAAGGACAAGTGCGATAGTGAGCAAATGTTTAGCGAGTTATTATTAGTCTAGTTATTGGCGGCTAATATTTAGTCTTGCCTTTCGCAAATCATTCGCGACTGATTATCAGTCGAGCTCAGTCTAGCTCTTCGTGAATCATTCGCAACAGATAATATGTCTAGCTGTTCACGACAAATTAATCTTCTGTTGTTTTATAAACGTTAGGCTACGTAATCAGAACGACCGTGATTTCTATCACTAACGTTTTGTTCGTTTCTGATAGGCGTAGTCATGCTTAGGGAAAGAGTCATATAGCTCATTCTGTTGTGCACGAACACTTTCCATTCGAGTTCGTTTCTTTTTCGTGTTCGTTTTCTTTTCAAGCTATTGTTTGTTTCTCACACACAACACACCCTCTTTCTCCAACATATTTTTTGAGTCCTTGTATATTCTCGAGTCTTTGTAAAAATCGATATTGTCAGAATTTTGATCCGCGTCGCGACGCTAACACCTACTCTTGTACATACATTCACTATAAAATAACAGCTACCTATTGCAAGATGGATGTAGTTAATTAAGTAGATTAATGGCAGTTTTCAATTTACTGATCATCTGACTTCCAATCATCAAGGAAGATCTGCATTGGAGTCAACGCATTGGATCAGGTTATCATCCTGAAGGCGTTATGATGTGATTATGGTCTAAGTAGTTAGCCATCAACGAACTAAGCTGAAGACTGATTGCGCCCTTTGATTTGTGCCCAACTTCTATGAAAAATCAGTGAACAATAAAGTTAGAACTTATGCAAAGCAGTACATTCCTCCAAAACTTAGTTTGTTGTTTCTAGCAAGTACACAAGCCATGTTTCTTTTGCACCCATAATCTAAAATCCTTGTCGCCTCTTGGAATCCCTAACTGACCACTCATTGGCCCCATAAGCCATTTGCACTTTTTGTCACATGAAACAGTTGAGCAATCCAGGTGATGTAACTTGTTAGGGCCATATTCAACTAAGAATTTGGAATAGTCCTAATATGGTAGACCGGCCCTCCGGTATTCAAGATTCTAGGTTACGCCTCGATTCAATTAAGTGTCAAGGCCAATTTGTAACTAATGACCTTGAGAGGACCCAAACACTCTCATTGACACATATGGATTAGTGCATGTACGTGTGATTGATGTATACATCATGACTACATGGAAGATGTGACCTTTATATAGCCAAATTGCATGGGAATTGCATGAGTGAGTGCACAGGCCTCTACTCTCTATATATTGGAGTAGAAACTCGCCCATCGACACCTTGGCTCAGGTTCAGGTTACCATTTCTCTCTTCTCCTCTAGTACTCACACGACATGGCTCGGGGGGCTAGACTTGAACTGATCTAGGTTTGGATGGGTGGTTTTGCTCATATATGTCTCCTATTGTGGTTTCCTATCCTCATCTTAGGGATCTTCCTAGTGGTCATTACATTGGTATCATAGTGAGGATAAGATGCGGTCTTGGATGGGATTGGAGACAAGCTCTACATCAAGTTGGAAGCACTTGGATTTATGTCCTAGACTAAGGCTGGTGCCACATAGGATTGATTAAACTAATTATGATTGAAAAACTTGGTTAGGCAAGGATAGGCAAAGAAAAGACTCTTTTTGCATCCAACAAATGCCCTAATGAGTTCAAAATTTCATATGTGAGAGAAGCGATTTTGGCACTCAAAGCATGACAATGTTGAGGAGACCAAGATCCATGATCGACCATGTCACTCTTTATCATGAGAAAAATGAAGATGGAAAATAATTACCATAACTTACATGAAAAACTCTCAATCTTTTGTGTAACCATCATCAAAAGGGAGGTCCTGACAAAACAAAAGGGCAAAATTATCTTGCAAATTCAACTAAAAAGATAATTCTCTCAATTTTAGGGCATTCCTAGGAGGGCAATCTGTTATAGACATGTTGGTTCAACATAATTAAATGGATTCTTAACTAAATGTGAACTCATTGAATTCTCTTGATTGTCACGGAAGTATGGCAAAATATTTTGTATTATCTATTCATTTCTCTCATTTTTGTATATTAATCTTATCCTCTTTTGGTTCTTGCATATTTCTATAGAAAAACATATACTAATTCATAGTTTCACTATAAATGGTGGAAAATTAAGTCAATAAAACGCTGGTGCTTAGATCAAGACTTGGACGTCAATGGGCACACTAACAAGAAGCAAATTCAATATCGTTCACAATAATAACTTCTGACTACTATTGAGGTGGAGAAAAAACTGGTGGTGCCTTCAATACATTATGAAAAATCCAGTCTTACTTCAATATGATTTTTTTTGAATATTTTAGATTCATTGTTATCATTCTATTTTTCATGCTTTTAAAGTTAAAATCATGTTAAAAACTAGTGTTAGAAGTAGCGTCAATCAATGAATTTGGTGAAGATATTAATAATGCTTGATTAGTATTAGAACTCTAGTGTTAGTGAAGTGGAGTAGTGCTAAAGTGTTTGGATTGAGCTAAATTGTGGTGATAATTGCTAGAATACTTTGTTCACTTTTTGGACATTGCTAGTTTTTATGTTTTTTTGGATGAAAGTGAATGATGGAAGTAGTAATGCTATGGATGTAGCTTGTTTGTATGCTTCTATAATGAGAATAGAATGCAAATAGGGTGTTTGAAATAGTGTTAGCTTTCATTTGTTGTGTTGTGAGTTATAGGGAAGATGTGCAAGTAAAGTAGAGAGTTTGGTCAGCTTAAAACCCTACTAGAATGATTCATAATCACTATACAACATAATGACAAGCCAATGTGGCCTTTCTATGCCTTCATTAAGTGTAGTGTGGAGAACAATTTGGCAACAAATTATAGCACTAAGCACTTAAGTTTTGAATAGCATGCACTCAAATTATTTTACTATTTGTACACTCAATATCCTTGGGGTTGGTTGAGTTGGTTCAATTGGTATCCAAAGTTTCTTTGTTTCCAAGTTCGGGCCCGCTTGTAAATCAAGATGCAATATCCTATTTTCCATATGAATCACTTATTTGATTAGTTGGCTAAAGCCAAAAAAAAAGTTTAAGATTGGTCTACATTCTTGCTACCATCAAATTTTTATATACAAAACCACTTTCTATCTATCTACTGTCATGTTTTATCTTTTGGTGTCAAAGTCGGTCCCCCTAACTTTTTGAAATATTATGAATGTTATCTTTAAACCATTACTAGGGATCTATGTGTTTGTTTATTTCAATGATATTTTGGTGTGTGTGCTCTGATTTTCCATGCTACACACAACTCAATATTAGCTTCTCAAGACACATTTACTTTTTGTTAGACAATTCAAGTGCACCTTTGTTGTTGTCCAAATTAAATTTTGGGGATTTCTCGTGAGTAAAAGCACTATTTCATGTTATCCTTCTAAAGTTTGGGATATAGTCCACTGGCCTACACCTAATAATGTCTATATTGTTTGCATGTTTTGAGGCCTTGCTACTCGCCTACATAAGCTCATGCCTCATTTTTCTTCTATTGCACATCTTCATGCGCTATTACATAAAGGTTGTAGTAAATTTGAGTAGTCACGTCATGTCAAAATGCTTTTCCCCATCAAAAATAGCAAATATAGATCATTCTACACATAGAATTGCAAGCAATCACCAAGATAGTGCACCAATTGATAGTAGAACCCAAGAGAACCATGTATAAGCATGAAATGAGATAGAGAAAAGAGAAGAATACTTTCTCCACGAGTTACATCCTTTTATAGCAGGTCCAAACCTTATTTGGCCACTTGGCTTTCCCACCAAAATGCTAACTCTACTAATTTTGGGTCTAGATACAATGTACCCAACTATTCAAATTTGAATCTACTCAAACTCGCATTCTAACTTTCCCACACTTTCAAAAAGTGTTTATTCAAATGAAATTTAGACTAATGAACTTTGAAAAGTCAATCTCTAAGTCTAAAACAAGTTTTGGCCTCAATATGCCAAATATGGAAATATAGCAAAATGTGATGAAACTAGTTGAATCTTTCACACTCCCTCTTCAACTAGTTTTAGCATAGACTTTGATAACACTCCAAGTGAAGTCCTATGCTTCATGAACAAGTCTTTTCCCAATGCTTTGGTGAATATATCAGCTACACATTCCCTTGAAGACACATGTTGAAGCTCCACCTCCTTTGCAATGACTTGCTCCCTCACAAAATGATATTGTATCTCAATATGCTTGCTCCTAGCATGAAAGATAGGATTGGATGCCATTCTTTGGGCTGATTGATTGTCACAAAAGATGATTGGGCTCTCTGAAAAATCCAGCAAGTGAATATCCTTGATTATCCTCTTGATCCAAACCATCTCCTTTGTGCAATGTGTAAGAGCTTTGTACTCGGCCTCACTAGATGACAATGAGATAGTGGCTTGTTTCTTTGACATCCATGATATAGCTCCATCACCTATGAAGATACAATGAGCACTAATGGATCTCCTATCCATTTGATCTCCAGCAAAGTCCAAATCTGAAAATCCAAACAAGTTAAGTGATGATCCCTCTCATACAATATGCCAAAATCTCGAGTTCCTAGAATATACCTCAAAAGTCGTTTTCCTAGCCTCCAATTCTCCTCAATAGGATCTTGCATAAATTGAATAAATCTACCAACACAATAGCTTAGTTCAGGTCTAGTAATGGTTAGATAGATGAGTGAACCAACTGGCTTCCTATAGAGAGTAATGTCCTCGAAGGATCTTTTATTACCTTTTATAGTTAGCTTTACATGAGACTCCATAGGTGTATCAATAGCTTTTGCATCTACTATATGAAATCTTTCTAGAATAGAATTAGCATACTTCTCTTGACAAATGGAAGTAGATTGAGAAGATCCAATGACTTCTATTCCCAAAATGTAATGCAAATTACCAAGATCATGCACCTCAAACTCCTTCTTAAGAGCATTCTTGATATCCTCCACATGTTGATTGTCTCCACCACTCAAGATGATATCATCCACATAGATTAGCAAGATGGTAACATCATTTTCAGAAAACCTATAATAAAGTGAATGATCATACTCACTCATAACAAAGCCTTGAGAGAGTAAAAAAGTGTTAAGCTTAGCATACCATGAGGCCATACAAACTCTTTTGTAGAAGACACACATGATTTGGCTTTGTTGATGAAATGTAGCTCTCGGCTTGATCCATGTACACTTCCTCCTCAAGATCACCATTCAAGAATGCATTTGTAATGTCCATTTGCCATAGATCCCATCCATAAAGTGTAGCAAGTGAAATGATGACCTGAATGCTTACCATCTTTGCCATGGGTGCAAAGGTCTCATCATTCAATCCCTTGTTGTTGAGCATATCCTTTTGCCACTAAACTTGCCTTGTACTTGTTGATAGATCCATCTTGGTTTGTCTTCACCTTGAAGATCCATTTGCATCCAATAGCTTTCTTGTCCTTAGGCAACTCCACCAATCTCCATGTTCCATTCTTCATAAGAGCTTGATACTTGAGATCCATTGCTTGGATCCACTCCTCTTCTTTCCTTGATTGATCTACACTTGTAGGCTCATCCAAAAAGGTTAGGAAAGCAGCATAATTTCCAGAAACTACTTGCTTACCCTTTTGATCATATGTGAGCCTTGAAGGTACTTGTCTTTCTCTTGATGTTCTCCTTGGCTTTTGACTTGATGAAGGTCCATCATCACCACCATCCAAAGTAGGATCCTTCTCATCAACATCAAGAATGTTAGATCCATCCACTCTACCATCAATCATGCTTGAAGACACCTTTGGAATGTTTCCCTCATAAAAAATGACATCTCTACCAACAATCACCTTGTTAGTAGAAGGAATGTAAACCTTGTAGGCTTTACTCACCTCACTATATCCAACAAAAATACCTCTTCTTGAAGATGGATCCTCCTTGGTCCTATCATCAAGAGTAATGTTGACATAGCATGTGCATCCAAAGGTTCTTAGAAAGTTGACACTCGGCCTCCTCTTTAATAGCATCTCAAAAGGTGTCCTTCCATCCAAAATAGCATTCGGCCACCTATTGCACAAGAAATTGGCACACAACAAAACTTGATCCCAAAATGGTTTGTCAAGATTAGCATTTAACCTCATAGCTTTAGCACTTTCACATAAATTCCTATTCTTCCTTTCAGCCACTCCATTTGTTGTGGGTCCTTGATGTTGTATACTCTCTCTTGATCCCATGCTCATCACAAAAGGCCGTGAACTTGTTAGATATGTACTCACCACCATTGTCACCTCTCAAGCACTTGATCTTTGTGGAAAATTGGTTCTCCATTGCATTCTTGAACTTGACAAAGACATCATACACTTCATCCTTGCTCTTTAGTAGATAGATCCAACAAAATCTACTAAAATCATCAATGAATGTTACATACATCTTAGCTTCACTATTGCTAATTGTAGTAAATCCATGAATATCCAAATGTACAAGTTGAAAAGGCTTTGTATATCTAGAAATAGATCTAGTATAAGGTAGACTATGTGACTTAGACAAAGCACAAGACTTACAAACATGCTTGACATCACTTAAGAAACTTGGAAGACCAATCACAACCTTCTTCCTTGCCGTTACCTCCAATGACTTGAAGTTGAGATGTCCCATCCTTTTGTGCCAAACCTCTTGAATAGAAATTTGCTCCCTTGCAACACATCCAACTTGGTTAGCAATGACACAAGCATCTAGTTTGAACAACTTCCCTTGCCTTTTACCTTTTCCAATCAAGACATCCTTCCTTTTGATCAAACAAGCATCTCCATCAAACTCCACCTTGAGGCCTTTACTTAGAATTTGGCTCACACTAAGTAAATTCTTGGTAATAGATGGAATAAACAAGACATCCTCCAAATGAACTTTCCTATTTTTAGAGAGAGAAATAGGAATTGTGCCAATCCCTTTGATTGCACACTCACCATCATTGGCCGCATAGATCACCCTCTTCTCATCTCCATATGCCAACAAAGAAGTGAAGCACTCTTTGTGAAGGTCATGTGTGAACTTGCTTCATTATCAATCCACCAAGGATCTATCGGAATTGATCAAGTATATTGACCTATATAGTGTTTTGATCTACAAAAGATCCAATCTACAAAAGCAAAAAATTCGATTTTGGTGTAGAATACTCTCTAGCATGCTCTAGACTTGATATCTTCACCAAATCATTGATAGATCTGATTTTCTCCTTCATAACCTGAAACACAAGCTCTGATACCATGTGAAAGATTTCATTTTTTTAAGATCCAATCTACTTGAATGATCTTTGGTTAGAAAGAGAAATACACTACCAATCTCACCAATGTAGAAAAATCAGCATCTACACACAAAATGAGATGCAAACACCAATAGAACTTGATCAAACTTGAATGAAATGATAAAGTATTGTTTCTGTTCGTACAAAACCAGCAAGCTACTGTATTTCACACGTGTGGATCCAAAAATAGCAAATATAGATCATTCTACACATAGAATTGCAAGCAATCACCAAGATAGTGCACCAATGGATAGTAGAACCCAAGAGAACTATGTAAGCATGAAATGAGATAGAGAAGAGAGAAGAATACTTTCTCCATGAGTTACATCCTTTTATAATAGGTCCAAACCTTATTTGGCCACTTGGCTTTCCCACCAAAATGCTAACTCTACTAATTTTGGGTCTAGATTCAATGTACCCAACTATTCAAATTTAAATCTACTCAAACTCGCATTCTAACTTTTCCACACTTTCAAAAAGTGTTTATTCAAAAGAAATTTAGACTAGTGAACTTTGAAAAGTCAATCTCTAAGTCTAAAACAAGTTTTGGCCTCGATATGCCAAATATGAAAATATAGCAAAATGTGATGAAACTAGTTGAATCTTTCACATTTGGCTGATTCAACCAGGGTATGGTTCTTCCTCTCGACTAAGCCATTATACTGAAGACTGTAAGGAGTGATGATTTGTTGTGCAATGCCTTGGCTTTTGTAGTACTCCTTAAACTTGATAAAGATATATTCTCCACCGTTGTTTGACCTTAGAGCCTTGATTGTCCATCTAGTCTCCTTTTCTGCATGCTCCTTGAAGATTCTGAAGCAGTTGAAGGCTTCTGATTTCTTCTTTATAAAATACACCATAGTCCTTCTGGAAAATTTATCTATAAAAGCTATAAAATACTTTGCGTCCTTCAACGAATAATTTTTAATCGGGCCACAATGTCTGAATGTACAATGTCTAACAATCCTCTAGCAATATGCTGATGGCTTGATTTAAATGGTTTCCTAGTTTGTTTACCAACTAAACCTGTCTTGATAGATAGGTAACTCAACTTTATCACAAGGATAGTCGAGATCAAGAACAATATATTGTCTAGACATTTGTTGCACAACAACATAATTCAAGTGACCAAGTTTGTAATGCCAAAGTAAACTTTTATTTGCATGAATAGAAGTACTGAGTGCCTGACTAGAGGCAAAAAAGCAATGCCTTAATTTATACAAGTATCCATGCCTCCTTCTGAGTGCTAGGATCTTGCCTGTCCGATCAACTACTTTGCACTGATCACATTCGAATTCTACTTTATGTCCTAGATCTGTGATTTTGCTTACAGAGAGCAGATTCGTAGATAAATTTGGTACATACAGGACTTTAGAGAGTAGCTTAAACTGATCATTTGCAAAGCTTAATCTCATAGTACCTTCACCTTTAATAGCTTGTGTGCTATTGTCACCAAGGTGAACAAATTTCTAGATATTGTATAGGACTTGAAGTAGCCAATGAGACTGGTCATGTGCTGAGTGGCTCCGGAATCTAGGAACCAAGAACTGTCACCAGATGCTCCTTGATGTGGTTGGTCATGAAGGCATCATGATCCGCTTTTTCAATAGAATGTGGATCTTCTGCAACTGCATTTGCCACTTAATTCGACTGCCCCTTGGCTTGAAGTATCCGGCAATCTTGAATTTCGTGGTTGTTTTGCTTGCAGCATCTGCAGAATAGCTTCTTCTTCGTCTGCGGATTCGATTGTTCTTTGTGCTGAGCTGGTTTCTAGTCTAGCTTTGATTGTTCGGGCGTTTCTTCTTCTTATGCTTAGTCGTGCTCTTGTTGGTGTATAAGGCATGAGAATCAGCTGAGGAACTTGAGGCTTCATTCCTCCACGTGTCTTCTTGCAACAACATAGTCACGACTTTCAAAAGAGTCAGTTCTGGATGTGTCGTGATGATCATCACCCAGCTGTCATATGAGCTTGGAAAGCTTGTAAGCAGTTGCATCACTGCGTCTTGATTGTCTATGATAGATCCGACAAAGGCCATTTGCCTTAGTAGGTTCTTGAATTGATTGATGTGATTCTGCAAGGAATTACCATTTGCCATCTTGAGGGAGTAAAATTTCTTCTTGAGATGTAGCTTGGAGGCTATATCTCGCACTTCGTATAGTGTGCTCAAGATTTCCCAGACTTCTTTCGATGTCTGAGCCTCAGATACATGGCCAATCTGGGTATCCGTGATGTTGAGGATGATCAACGCGAAAGCCTTTCCATCCTTCAGCCTCCATCTGGCGATTGCTACGTCGTCTGCTTCGGGTTTCCCTTCTGCACCTGTAACAACGTCATACAATTCTTTAGCCATAAGTACAGTTTTTATCTTAAATTTTCACATATGGTAATTGGCTCCATCAAGCTTGTCCATGATAGGACTGGCTTTCCCTTGGGAATCCATGTGGAAGATTAGTCTGTGATAGGGAAAACTATCAGTGACTTAAGTATGAAAATCTGATATAGATCAAGAAGACAATTACTCTATCGACTACTAGAGTCTTGTACTGTGGAAGTTTATCAAGCTACGAAAATAGCTTTGATGCCATGTTGGAGAAAGAGGGTGTGTCGTGTGTGAGAAACAAAAAATAGCTCGAAAAGAAAACGAACATGGAAAAAGAAACGAACGAGAAACGAACTCGAATGGAAAGTGTTTGTGCATAGTGGAATAACAAAAACAAATAGAACGTTAGTGATAGAAATCACGATCATTCTGATTACATAGCCAAACGTTAATAAAACACCAGAAGAATAATTTGTCGCAAATAGCTAGACAAATTATCTGTCACGAATGATTCATGAAGAGCTAGACTGAGCTCGATTGATAATCAGTCGCGAATGATTCGTGAAAGGCAAGACTAAATATTAGTCGCCAACAGCTAGACTAATAATAACTTGCTAAGGACTGATTACCAGACTGAGCAACTAGAAAGTTAGACAGAGTGAAAAGTAAGAATAAAAATATTGACGCAAATATGAACTCAGAACAAAAGAGCTGTTATCAGATTAAGTATAGCAAAATATACATGTCAATAATGCGGTAGAGCACAAGACAATAGCAGACGAAACCGCATGCTCTACAAAGCTGATTCAATCTGTAAGAGAATGAACCTGTTACTGACAAATAAAGAATCAATGCACAAGGCATCTACTTTGTCTATCTTTGATAAGCTTCTGATGCTAAATTTACACACACTTGATCTTCAATCTCTTAATCAATCTGAATACGCAAATGGTATTCAGTATATATACACAATGTTGCAGGTGCGCAGATGAAGAAAGTACAAAGTGGATGTGCTGTCTGTAGGAGATCGTGGGTGGCTGTAGTCATTGTCAAGTCTGTTAGCACAGTTGCATGGGGTGAGCGTGAAAAGGGTGCGACGTTAGCCTTTGCTGAAGTGAATGTTGGTGAAGATGCAAAAAATGCGTCACTTTGACGAAATGCCTTAGGATTTGATTTACAAGGTGCCTTTGCTTCCTAGGGCACCTTTGGCATTTTGTAAGGCAGTGTCGCCTTTTTCGCGTGTCACAAAACACGTGTAAAAATACAGTGTCGCATTTTCTTCGCCTTTTCTTCGCCTGTGAGAATTTACATGTAAATATGCAGACTGTGCGACAACGTGAGTAAAAATGCAGCATGAATGGAGGCAGATTAAAATGGGATATAGGAGAGTAGAGGAGATAAATCCAACAAAATATACACTGACTCAAAAAATTACAATGACTCGAAAAAATACGGACTTTCCGAATCGATCCCATCTCGAAATTTTTTGATTTTTTTGGTATAAAAAAATCTTGGATTTTTCGAGTCGATACGATATCGAAATATTTTAACTTTTGGATATAAAAAAATTTCCAATTTTTCGAGTCAATACAATATCGAAAAATTCTGATAAATGCGAGTTGAGTTTCTACTATAATAATTTCTTGGGCCTTTTTTTTTTTTTTTGGCTTTTCAAAGATAGGTATAAACGGGTTTTTCAGGATGCTCATTACCTATGGGCTTGAGCATGAATTCCAATAGAAAGATGGAATACTGAGTTGGTAACTTAATTTGTTGGATGTTGTTTGCTTAGAATGCAGGCTTTGCATTGAGATCCATGTTCTCAGTTGATAGTGAAAAAAAGATGCTCAAGAGGGAAATGGCCAAAGATAAATGCACTTACTCACGGAAATATTTGTTTGTGAGAGTTTAGGGGCTATACTTTACCTCTTTGTTCTGTAGTTGAAGCCTTTTCAATTGTAGCATAAGGCACGTATGCTTGCCAATGTGACTTCTCCATCCCTTGTGATGACCATACACTCAGGCTTCCATATGTGTTTGCAAAAAATGTTGTATGAGATGGGTTACTCGGCCTGACCTGCCTCCAAGCTAATGCCATCATCAGGATGTTAGGAAGGTAAACTTTTGGTGCTGATATCAACACAAGGAAGTTTATGTTGTAATCTTGCTCTAGCCCAAAAATCAAAGCAACATAAACAAAGCCAAAATACTACTCTTTGTAGGCTTGCTCTAGCCCTAAACAAAACAATCAAAATATTTTGCTATTTTCTCTCAAAAAGCTTTATTTGTTTTCAATCTCTCTTTCTTTATTTTTACTTTTTTTGTTTTTTTTTGTTTTTTCTTTTATTTTCTATGGTCAATGGTAAAGAGATAGGGGAGAGTTGACCAATAGAGTCTTTCGTTCTGCTAGCACGTGCGGTTGCTCTCTCCGTTCTTCGAAAAGTTTAGTAGATCTTGGAAGCTCTTTCTCGTCGATTTGGTTGGTAATTTGTTCAGTAGAGTTTTTGATATTGTTTTGGCTTTGTGGTTTGATTTTGATGTGATATGGAATCATGGAAATCAAATGAAGATCATCTACTTGTTGGCAAAATAATTTCATACACATTTCTTAGACATTTTAAATCCCAGTATTAAAACCTTGAAAAAAATGAATGAATCTCCCAATAACTTGACTTATTGATACTTATCTCTTTAGCAAAAACACTAATAAATGCACTTGTTTGAATCTCAAAGAAAAGAAAGAAAGCTTTTTACTAGATGATTTTTTTTTTTTCAATCCAACAATTTCACCATTATGGCTAGGACTTTGTGGTATAATACCACAACATTCTTGTTCTACCATTGATTCCACCATCCCACTCCTTTTTCATCTTAATCTCTTGAGAGGACTTTTTATCATTGATATAACTGCAACATAAGTAACCATTTTGGCAACTCAAGCTAGTTTCAGATGCATTGAGGTAAAAGTGTTTCCCAAGGTAGAACTTGTTGCCCATCACGACTCTGGGCAATTGGGGTCTGGAACAAATGTCTTTTGTCCGCTTTTAAATGCGCTAGTTGGGCAAGCTTTCATGCCCTTTCTTCTTCTCTCTCCTTCTGTCAATCATTGTTGCTTCTAAAAAATCTTACAGGAAGTTGACTTTTAGAAAACGACAACTTCTTTCAAATGTGCAAAGAATTTTGTTTTATGTTTTCATATGCAAGAAATTTGTGTGTAGTTAAGCACGTAGAACCTTTTAAAGCTTAGGCTACATAGGTTAATTGAGTTGATAAAATAACTTAACAGTTTAAATTTCTGGTACGTTGTCTACAAGCAATTTGAAATGCAAGATCTAGAAGGCAAGAATTTTCAAAAACTAACAAGTTCTAAAAGAATGCACGAAATTGGAGGAAAACTCCAAATAAGAGGTACCACTTGCCTATAGGAAGCTAGGATCACAAGATGTTAAATATAGGGATGGGTCATGCACTTTTTTGTGAAAACACCTTTATAAACAAAAATAAATAATTAATTCATTCATACTCAAGCCCTTGCAAGAACCCACAATTGCCAAGGCTTAGGTGAAAGTGCCATGATAGATATTCTTATGTACACATCATGCATAAACATGCTTATATTGGGCAGTGTTCTATAATATAAATGAATAAGTCACTGGTAGTACATTCATACCCTCTAGGCAAGATCATTCTTGAATTGATCAACCTTTTAGAGTATTTTTTGGATATACTCACAACTTTCTTCTTGTTAGTTGCAAACACTACAAACTCACAATAGCATCAACTTTGTAAGCATTTACCAATCCACAATCATGTCAACTATCTCAAGATTTAATGATATGTGTTTTGCAATTTCATGGACAAAATAGAAACCAGTAGTATACTGTATAATTGTATATGAGTTGAAAACAATGTAAGAAAGATGAGAGCCTTGAATGTGTGTTGGAAGGACCTGAAAAGGCCATAAGACATAGGATCTACAAGGCAACTATGGATGTTATAGGATACATAGATTTTGTCTTGTTTTTTGAAAGAAATGATTCTGTTATGTTGAAAAAGAGTGGTCTCCAGATCTGACAGCCCTCAAAAGTGTTGAATTCTGATTTTCGAAAAGGATAGAGCTTCAGTTTTTCTTACTGATCTCTCTCAGTTGCGTTATATCGCTGCTGCATATGCATCCTTCTTGGATGCGCTCGTCTGCGTTGCACTTGCTCATGCTCGCAAGGATGCATCGGATCTTCCTTGCATGGATAAATGTTGTTATTATGCTCGTTCAGCTGAGATTCTTCTTTCTCATGAGCATAACAAGGAGGGTTATGGTGCATCCGATATGCCGTCCTTGATCTATATTCATTCTTGAAGCTCTGTGGGTAATACCGGCCTAATCTGGCATACTGAGAATCAAGTTTGTTGCTCGGCCAATAATTGCAATCTGCGTAATGTTTTGCATTTGACGGTTGGGAGTACGCATCCTGCGCCCCTTCTGCACGTCTCGATGACTTGGATCTTTTAATTTGTTCATAATGAGGCGGAAGCTCTCCTGCTATGGGACCCACAGATGATGCTTCAACAGGCACAAACTTCATTGATCCTTTCTTTGTCCTCACAACGGCATAGAGCTTCTGAGCCTCATCATCAGATGTGTCCGAGATTTCTGTTACAGAATCATCTTCATGTTGTTTCTGTGGGTTAGGCATAGAGGAGCGATGTGCAAAATTCCTATCCGTATAATAGTTGCCAGATGCAGGATAGCCCGCCGGTTTTCGAAGCCGTCTATAGCCTGCCTGTCGATCTGAGTTTTCATATGCATCTGTTTCTGAAGTTTGGTTAGATGATAAATAATGGTCTGCATGCAGGCTGTACTTAGAATCTAAATGAAGAGCTGAATAAGCATGCTCACCTAAGCTCTCCCGACGATAGGCTGGATGCAGATCTTTATGGTAAACATCATCGCGTGCAGCATACAGCGGTCTCACTTCTTTGTTTGTAGCAACCATAGCAGGACGAGAGTGTTGGTCACGTGCAACATTGCCATCCACGTATGAACGAAGATACCGAGGATTAGAAGGGTTAACTTCTGCATCTAGAAACGTGTAACGCTTGAGATTGATTGTGCCGAGAATCACTGGCGCTTCTTGATCGACGTCAGCATCCATTGCAAAAGGCTCCACTGGACAATCTTCCATAGCTTTGATCTCAGTCTCCTCAGCTTCTTTTGCAATGTGATATTGTGGTTCATCAATACAAGTGGAGGTGCTGCTGACAGCTGGGCATTCCAAATGCTGCACTAATTTTTCTTCGTCCGAAACAGGAATCTGCTGAGGCTTATCATCTGATTCGGGTTTAGCTTCACTAGTTTCCGGAACAGGAATCTGCTGAGGCTTATCATCTGATTCGGGTTTAGCTTCACTAGCTTCTTCTAACCAAAGCTCCACATTTTTCCCTGTTTTTTTCACTTTCTTCAGCACCTTCATGGGATCAACGAAGCCACTTACGACTACTCTCTGCTTTCTCATGGAGATGTCTATCTTTTTCACACCTGTTCAGGACAGAAATGGTCATTCTCAACAAAGTTTACGAGCTCCTATACAACCTACAATTTTCCTATATCATCTATAACAAAATAAATCGTCGTAAGTTTTCGAATTATGAATTTCTTTTGGGAAGCTTTTTAACGATACCTTCCATCCGGCAAAGCGCCTCTACAATTTTTCGCTTGCATCCTTCGCAATGCAAGGCTACTTTCAACTGAGTCGTCTGCGATTGAGACACCAAATAAGTACACATGGAAGAATAACAAATTCTGATCAGATAGCTTGCTCTGAGATGACAGCTCAATATTAACAGTTTTTTTTTATAAATTGGATCAAACAATCATGGCACAGCCTACCATTGTAGTTTGATCGGATAACTTATTTTTAGGGTCTTGTGCCGTCTTGATTAACGCTAAACTTCACATACGTAGATCAAATAGAATGAAGGTGAGGGCTCAATATTCTTCATACTGTGTAAGGCTGCTCAGGCTTCTCGACATGAGTTTCTGTCGTTGGAAATTCGGACGGCGTCCCATGATTTGACACTTCTTCGATAACTTTTTCTGTCTCCACGTTAGCAATACTGTCTCTTTCCTTTGTTGCAGCTTGCAAATCTTAGTGCAAGCAAACAGGAAAAATCTGTCAGTGCTGTGCAAAACATAAACTATACTGGTTTGAAGATCTGAAACAGGTGCTTAAATATAATTTAACACATCGCTCCACTCGTTCTGTCTTGTGCATGCCACCCTAATGACGTACCTTCCTCATTCACAACGGCTTTTATCACCTTACTGATATCACTTTCAACACAAGAAATTTTTTTTGATAACAGCTGCATGAACAGCAAGCATAGTCGACAAGGGTCAGTACTGTCACAATCAAACAAAGGCTTTATTTTATTGTCTGAAAGCCAAAATTATCTTCAAACAAACCAGATTCCATTTCAGCAAATCCACACAACCCATGAAGGTAAAGCAGTATTCTATGATGCCATAATAGCTCAAGCACACAGACGGCAAAAGAAAAGACAAAATGTAAGACCTTCCAGATGCTGCAGAGGTGATACGTAAGGGACATAAGCTGCACCTTGGATATGGAATCAGTGCCACCGGCTCTTGCAATTGCCAAAACACAGACTACCAGCGATCCAAGGACGAAATTGACCAGTTCTGGGAAAGAAATTAGTACCAGTGAGCTGGTTATAAACAGGAAAAAACGGAAATTCTGAGATGCAAGTACTGCACACAAGAAACAGGCCAAGATCGAGAGCAAAAGCAGAAGCAAAGTAGAGTAGCAGCAAAGATCCCGCAGCTTTGCCATAACCCAAGACAGGTGAAAGAGTGAGGGGCCTTAGGTGCAGCATTTGATGTGGGCTGTTCATGGCACTGTTCATGATGTGGCTGCAGGGTATTGGTGTACATATCAAAGACCTGACGTGGCTATTCAGGAGAAGAACTGTGAAGCTAAGAAGTAAGTCCAATCATGCCTCAATCATGCGGTGTCTTTTTCTGTCAGCTTTTATTCGTTTCTTTTTCTTTTAAGATTTTAATGAATTAAGAAATGGGTGTACGAACTTAGTAAAGCATTATTTTATACAATTATCTGGTCTAAAGTGATTCCACTATCAAAAGCATTACCATTTGCACATTTACAGCACCAAAAAGTGAAGGATAAACTAAGCTTAATAATGGGAAAACTTCTTTGCAAGCTAAAGTCTTTAGAAAAAAGAAATTCTGTTGTTGGAATTATCAATTGTAGATTCAGCACTGTTTGCATAAATAATGGCTGAAATCAAATTACTGGACTAGAGTCAATCTTAGATAAGTTTTAGAATGTTCCAATCCTCAAAAATCTATGGCACTCGGGACAACCCTAGTTGAATGTTACCTCCATTATCTTAACCCTTTGTACTAGTTACTCTTTTTGACTCCCAAGGAAAAGTGTTCCATGTTATTTGCTTAAAAAAATTCACTCCCTCCATTTAAGAATTTGACTTTGACTTAGTAAGTGTTACAACTATAAGGGGGTTAGGTGCACCTTTTGCATGGGGTCTTTTACAAAGTGCCATTGTGAGCAAACTAAGTCCATGGTAACCATGCTCAAAATCAATCATGGGGTGAGGGGCGAGGGGCGACATCGACAACTTTCCACGAGGGAGCAATGGGCATAGCTTCTTCCATTTCTTATGTCATTCCCTTATGTACTAGTATTTCTCTTTATCATGAGCTCTAGAAAAGGGAAATCCACTGCGAATGATTACGAAAGCAATGCTAAATTTCAACTCAACAAGATAGTTTTTCCCATTCCACACCCTTGTTAAGTGCCCGTAACATCTTTGTTGCAAAAAGGCAAGAATGAAAGTGATGACTAACCATCATCTTCATCACCTTCCAAAAAACAGGACAAATCCAAGTTGAAGTGATTCTTTTGTGGTAATTTAAAAGGACACTTTGCAACTGAATGCTTCAAGAGGAGAGATGCACAAGGAAGTCAAGCAATCTTTAGCAAAGAAGAATGTGATGATCCTTACGTTGAGGAGTCCTCACTATTGGTGTTCAACTTTCCATCAACAAGGTGGATAGATAGTGGGGCAAGCTTCCACATGACAAGTCACAAACAATATTTCTCTCAACTCTTATCTTTTGATAGATCTAAGAAGCTTATTCATACAACAAGTGATCTTAAATGCAAGATTGAGGGAGTAGGATTAGTTTCTACGTGTCTTGAATCTACCAAGAAAGTCATGTTTAAGGATGTGTTGTATTTTTTTTTTAAATTACAAGAAATTTACTAAGTGTTGGGCAACTCATGGACAAGGGCTTATTTGTTACATTTCATGGACTTGATAATGAGCAGTGGGAATGACATTGCCAAAGGAACTAAATTTGGTAGGCTTTTCAAGCTTGATGCTTTTGTGGAAGCTAACCACTGTCGGTTGATGGCTAAGAAGATGATAGCACAAGTGAAGCCACATCACAAGAGATTGGATCACTCCAATCACTAACTCATGGAGGCTATGTGCAAGGAGGAGCCTACTTTTGGGCTCACTATATCCTTGGTAGAGGTGGTGCTGCATAAGTTGCCTTTCTCAATATCTACCACAAATTCATCATTATCCTTGCAATCACTGTTAAAATTGGCAAAAGCTAACTTGATCAAATCTTGTAAATACCATTATGAGTAGTACATATCATCATTAGACATGTGTGGAGCTTGTTCCCACGTGTGAAATAAATGCATTTATCATTTAGATGAGTCATATATGTTGTACATACCATTTCATTTGAGATCTAGTGGCTAAAATGGCCAAAATCTAGTTTTCTAGCTATATGCCACTTGGCATCATTTTATTGGTTGGAAAAGATATTTCACATGGATAGGAGTGATATCACACGTGCCAAGGACTGCTCACATGTGTGAAAACATCAGTAGTAGGTGAGATCCAACTTGTAGTAGATGTTTGTGCAAGTCCCTATAAATTAGGAAAATTGCCTAAAATCAAGGGAGGTGGCTATAAGTTAGGAAACTTGGTCCATGTGCCATATTGATGATTATTGGTGGATCCTTTGATAAGTAGGCACTCTCACACGTGCCAAATCAGCTGAGTAAGCATCAGCTCTTGTGTATATATGGTGGCTCATTTGGCCATAATTGAAAAGAAAGCTTAATCTTGGTTTTGGTGCATTTCTTGAGTAATCTCTCCATTTGTCTTGTGATTTTATGCTTCTAATGGTTTCTAAGCTTAGTGTACTTCATTATTTGCTGGTAGTCCGTACTCTGACAGGTATTCACAGGTGTGAAACCAGCAAGTACAAGTTTTGATCATATTTGATTGTTCTTGTTAGATTTGTTGATGTAGATTTGATCTAGTGCTATCTAATCTTGTGTAGATTGGTAGATCAATCTAATCTAACACCCAATCACACTTGTGGATCTTATTTGGATCCATTCTTGGTCCTTTTTGCTGTACTTTCACATGGTATCAGAGCCAAGTACAAGTGCATTTAAGGCATTGATCTAAACTATACCCAAATTGACAGGTTTTTGGAAACAAGCTAATATTGAGGTAGTGAGGCTGAATGGATAGCTAGAACCATCATATTTGTACCAAATATTACTGTGGGATGCAGGTGTACTTTCCACACGTGTGGGTCCATACAAGACCTATTTTGGACAATAAAATTCAGTTTGCTGCATTTTGAGCTTCATACACCCAATTTTGAGTCAATATAATGCATTTTTCAAGCTTTCACTTGCATTGTTTCTATTCCATTGATTTGTTCTTGGTTTAGATCAATCATATAGATGGATTAAAGCCTGTTTACAGTACATTGAAGTTGATTCTCTGATTTTTTGAGTGTACATTGAAGTTGAGAGAGAAAGAGTGCTATAAACCAAAGATTAAGGAGTGATTTGCAAGGGGAGTGATTGAAATCCATTATACCTTCATTCTAGATTTGTTCAAGAGTGAAAGGGCCGAGTATAGAAGCATCTAAATGCTAGAAGACACTCTTGGATCAGTCTCCAAGTGAAATCTTAGTGAATTTCTAAAGCACAAACACTCATAAAGGCAAAATCTACCTATGTGATAAGAATTGTTGGCAAGTACGAGGAGAAAAATTTGAGATCCAAATCACATTGTTCACCCCTACTCAAGTGTGTGAGTGTGTTTTTTTGGCTTGAATTAAAGTCATAAAGGTGAGTGAGGCATATGTGTTGTGGTTGATCCAAAATTTCCAAGAGATCCTTCCTTTGTAGAGGCAAGAACTAGTAACTGAATTCTTGACTTTGGTGAAAAATTTGTCTTCTTCATTGTGATCAAATCTTGCTAAGTGGCATTAGCTCTTTGTAAGCACATATCTTAGTGAGAGAGAAGTATCACATTTCTGAAAATTTGAATTTCATTCCAACTCTAAAGAGGTAGAGTCATTGGTACTTGGTGGAGTCCAATAGGGGTGAGTGAATTCAATTTTTTGAGCAAAATTTTGACATTATATGTATGAAACTCAGATAAGTTCTATTGGGAGTCTAGAACATGGAGGAGTCCATATTTGAGTGTTCATGCATGGTTGGAATCTTTGTGAATCTCTAGATGTCTAATTTTAAAGCTTGGTGAAAAATTATTGACATAGATTGTTATCAAACCATTTCATGTCCTTCCAAATCTCAAGAGTGAGATTCTTTGGGTCAAGAGGGATTCCAAAAGGGGTGATTGGATCTGATCTTTGTGTGTTTGAATCAAGTATACATGTCAAGTTTTTGTGATCTAGTATAGATCTTTTTCTGTGAAAATTAGTGGTTTAATTTGTTGTCAAATCAAATCAAATTCAATCCAAATCTCAAGAGTGAGATTATTTGGGTCAAGAGTGAATCCAAAAGGAGTGACTAAGTTTGATTTTTAAGTATTTGAAACAAAACCCATTCTTTGTTCAAGAATCTCAAAAGTTGAGAGAACTAGTCAAGAGAAAAGGAAAATCTAGGTGTCAATTTTTTTCAAATCCATTTCAACTCTCAAGAGGAAGATTCATTGGTATTTGATGAGTCCAATAGGGGTGTTTGGATCTGATTTTTGTGATTTGATAGAGTGCTTTTGTCTTAGTGAGCAAAACAAAGATTAGTTTCCAATTGACTAGGTTGAAAGAGATATGATTCAAAATTTGTGGTCTAAATCTTGTGTAGATCCTTCTAGATTGTTGAATGTGCTCAAATCTAGTTTCTTGAGAGTCACAAATTACATTTTGAAAAGTCATATCACTAGGTTTTACTTCCTCATCATGGCATCAATAGGTGGCAACCTATTGGAGGCAAGTAAGGATCCTAAATGCAACCTTTGTGGCAAGAGAGATCATTTTGTCTCGAGATGCTACAAAATGAAGACCAATCCATCCAAGGAGAACCAAAGCAAGGGGGCCGAGGTGAAGGATGGAGCTTCAAGTTCAAAGTGCAAAGGCAAGAAGGACAAATCCAAAGAAAGGTGTTTTCTTTGTGGAAAGATGCATGAGGCTTGGAGTCTCACAAGGACTTACAAGATTTGTCTTCAAAAGTCCATCATCACACATTTCAAACCTTTTGAAGTTTTGCATTTGAAAGTGAATTTTTTGGTTCAAGATGAAAAGATAAATGTCACTTTCATTAATGTCACTTGGATCTATTTCATGTCCTTGGAAAGCATTTTGCTTAGAACTTTAGAAAAGTTCAAATTTATTGTTATGATCCAAGAGAAACCAAGAAAGATTAAGGAGGAGCAATCACAAAATGAAAATAGTTTCATTTATGCTCTCATCTCGAGGTTCAAGTGTGCCAAGGATTGAGGAGGAGAGTCCTTCTCAAGTTATGATTCCAAGAAGAATATCAAGAGACATGGTTGAGCTCATATGGCTCACATTTCAAGGGCAAGAGGAGCACATTTCATGTAGTATACATCTCTTGCTTGCTTCTCTTATGTCATTTGGTTAGTGAGACTTTTGCATCTCAAAGTTGGAGTAAAGCAAGTTATGGTGTCTCTCTTAAGAACATAGTTGATGTTCTTAATGATATGAAATTGATTTTAGATCAATTAGAAAGCAAATGGTTATTTCATCAAATGTATGTTCTTGAGTCTTGCAAGAGCAAGAGTGAGTTGTCCACTCATAGTATGAAAATTTGTCTTTTTTCATGTATCGAGGCAAATTGTAAACTCTTTATGAGAGAAAGTGAATCATCCTCTAAGGAAACTTATCTCCATAATGAAGTATCTAGCCTCATTAGATCTGAGATTAGCATGGAAACCAAGCATGAAGATATGATACAAACTCTTTGTTATTATAGCATGCATAGTCTTGCCAATGTTGATGAGCCTAATCCTCGAGATCTTGGTAACATGATGTTGGATCTTTGTGATCCTCATGAGTCAAGAAGGACTCTTTATGTTCTCATGGAGTTGCAGCTATTTTCAAGGAGGAGGAGCTTTTGGATCAACCATATGCTTCAAGGATGGAACAAATCAATGAAGGAGGTGCTAGGATGGTGCAAAGCTCTCAAGTTCATCAAAAAAGTCAACATCAAAGAGGCATTATCATGGATATGGTGATTTCGGATCGACATCAAGCTCATTGGCTGATCTTCACACCTTTGAACTAGCAAGGATCCATATTTGAAGACCAATTCAGCCCATGGAGTCAATCTTAATATCATCATATTTTTATCAAGTTAGTTTTGAGGAGGAGTGTTAAAATTGGCAAAAGCTAACTTGATCAAATCTTGTAAATACCATTATGAGTAGTACATATCATCATTAGACATGTGTGGAGCTTGTTCCCACTTGTGAAATAAATGTATTTATCATTTAGATGAGTCATATATGTTGTACATACCATTTCATTTGAGATCTAGTGGCTAAAATGGCCAAAATCTAGTTTTCTAGCTATATGCCACTTGGCATCATTTTATTGGTTGGAAAAGATATTTCACATGGATAGGAGTGATCTCACACGTGCCAAGGACTGCTCACATGTGTGAAAACATCAGTAGTAGGTAAGATCCAACTTGTAGTAGATGTTTGTGGGTCCCTATAAATTAAGAAAATTGCCTAAAATCAAGGGAGGTGGCTATAAGTTAGGAAACTTGGTCCATGTGCCATATTGATGATTATTGGTGGATCTTTTGATGAGTAGGCACTCTCACACGTGCCAAATCAGCTGAGTAAGCATCAACTCTTGTGTATATATGGTGGCTCATTTGGCCATAATTGAAAAGAAAGCTAAATCTTGGTTTTGGTGCATTTCTTGAGTAATCCCTCCATTTGTCTTGTGATTTTATGCTTCTAATGGTTTCTAAGCTTAGTGTACTTCATTATTTGCTAGTAGTCCATACTCTGACATGTATTCACACGTGTGAAACTAGCAAGTACAAGTTTTGATCATATTTGATTGTTCTTGTTAGATTTGTTGATGTAGATTTGATCTAGTGCTATCTAATCTTGTGTAGATTGGTAGATCAATCTAATCTAACACCCAATAACACTTGTGGATCTTATTTGGATCCATTCTTGGTCCTTACTTTGACAATTACTTCACTCAAGAATACACTTCCCATGTGTAAAAAGCAAAGGTGAATCTACTTCTTTCAAACCTTTCATAATTAGTGTTAATGGATATGATTTGTTCTATTTCTTATCATCCAAATCTATGAAGTTTTTCATCCTGTATAGTGTGCTAAGAAAATGAAGTTGGAAGCTTGGGTATCATGTTTTCGTGAATCAACTTCATTTGGTGACTATTGTTGTAATAGTTTGATAAATGGTGTCATAAAAGGAAAACACCATTTAATGTTTGAAATTCTTTGAGTCCACATGCTTTGTGCATGCCTATTTCAATCTAAGGATCAGATATCATTCTAAATCAATGAAAGTAATAATGGTAGTTTTTTGCTCTTCAAGTAGAGATTGAAGAATCTACATTTTTTCCACTAAGAAGTTGTCAATGGTGGAAATATAATCTTTCATGAGTGGAAGACTTGCAAACTTGAAGGAGCACTTTTGGATCAGCAGCTTATTCAACTCATTGACAAAGAGAATTCGAGTCAAGTGCTAGCAAATTGGAATCAAATGCCACTCCAGGCAAAAGTGTTGGTAAGCTGTGGCTTCTAGCTCATCAAAAAACGATTTTTTATGTTTATTATTCTTTGGCATTTTTGCCTTAGGCTTTTGGGCGGATTGGCCATGCATACTCTTTCGTGAGGCACCTTCTTTAGATGTTTCCAAGCCTCACTAGATGTAGTGCACTTATCAACTTCCTTGAGAAGTTAATTAGCCACATTCACCTTGATCACGTGAAGAGCTTTCTTTGCCCTCCTATCATACCTCAATTGTTCTTGAGGTGCCAAAGATCTTTCTTCCACACTACAACAATATCCATCAACTCATTCATCTCAAGAAGAGACTCCATTCTCACCTTCCAAGTTGAATAGTTGCTTGAGGTAAGCCTATCATTGCTTTCCAACATGAAGTCTCCATTTGTAGCCAAATTGAAATGATTTGATCTTCTCTTTCAACCTATTCCAATGCACTTAGCACTTTTTTGAAATTCAACAAATGAATCCAAGAAGAAATCACAAAGATATGGAACCTCCCAAATCTCTTTCTTGCACAAAAAGACTAGCAAATACAACACATAGAATTGATGACACTCAATCAACAAATGATCAACCTACAATATTATGAACTTTTGCACTCTCTAAGATTGAAACACACTCTTGAAAGTCTAGCAAATTCAAACACGAGATCCTATCAATTTTAGGGTTTCCACAAAAGTACACAAATTGAATCATTCACATTCTACATGCAAAAGCTAGAAACTTGCTATACAATCTTCAAGAATGTTCTAAAACCTTTCTTATGCATCAAAACTCACCACAATCCAACAAGTAGGGAGGGAAAATGGCCTACTAGGTCTAAATTTGACCTTATCAACTTTCCTAAGTTGCCAAAAATAGTAAAACCACTATTCTTAGGCCTTATTAACTTTACAAAGTATATCTCTAAGTTGAAAATGCATATTGGCCTCAAAATTGCCAAATAAACTAACTTGACTAAACTAAACTAGTTGATATTTTTCACACCAGACTCTTGCTCTAGAGCATAATCCATTGATCTTGGCTTGATGAAACTTTCGACTCCATCATATTGGTGTGAGGTTCTTGCTATCCTAGTGGATCAAGTAAAGCTAATTGTTATGGTAACAAGACCATGCACCTTACCATCTAGTGCTTTTCATTTTGGTCCTTTATGATAATCATACTTGTGATATTTTTGTCGGATAATACTACCAATTGATAAGGTACTACCAGATTGTACTCCAGATAAACAATCTCTCCATAGTGTCAGACGTAATTGATTCATGGATGATTATTCTTCATGTATTGCAACATCATCCATTGACTTGACTATTAATGAATCATGTTAAAACAATATATATATACATCATGAGACAATCCATGCCACCTACCTCCAAGTAGGCATGACCTGTTTCTAGGCACCACACATGATGCACTAGCTGAAGAACATCCACTATGCATACAATTATGTATCATACTTGAGCAATTGTAGCATCTCTCTGAGTACCACCCCAATGGAATCATCATCCACATACTATGCTCACCTAATTTCTTCACTCCTGACCAACATCCTACTAGAAAAACCGAACACCAAAGCAATACCTATTGTGAAGAATTTTAGATTATTAAGATCCTAAATATGTCCCTTGATCTTTGGCTAGAAATCACCAACATTGCCAATGTAGAAAAAATCAACATCTACATTATGAATGAGATGCAAACTCTAATAGATCTTGATCAAACATCAATCAAAACATGAAATGAAGTTGTTGTCCATACAAAAACAATAAGCTACTGTATTTCACACGTGTGGATCCGCATATAGCATTTAATGAGCATTCTACACACAAAATTGCAAGATATCACCAATATAGTTAACCAATGGATAGACGACCCAAAGAGAACTATGTATAAGCATGAAATGAGATAGGGGAGAGAGAAATCTCCTCTTCCCATGAGTTACATCATTTTATAACAGGTCCAAACCTAATTTCAAACTTTGGTTTCCCTCCATAATGTAAAATCCTACTACTATTGTGACTAGACTCAGTGTCTCCACACTCAAATTGAATTTACCAAAAACTCATGTTCTACACTTTCCCACACTTTCCAGAGTGTTTATTCAAATGATTTGACTAATATAACTTTGAAAAGTCAAATTCTAAGTCTAATACAAAATTGGCCTCAATTGTCGAATAAACAAATATAGCAAATTTGACTAAACTAGTTGAAATCTTTCACACTCCCTCTTCAACTAGTTTTAGCATAGAGCTTGATAACACTCCAAGGGAAGTCATATGCTTCATAAAAAAGTATTTTCCCAATGCTTTAATAAAGATATCAGCTACACATTCCCTTGAAGAAACATGTTTAAGCTCCACCTCCTTAGCCATGACTTGCTCCCTCCCAAAATGATATGCCACCTCAATATGCTTGCTCCTAGCATGAAAGATAGGATTGGTTGCCAACTTTTGGGCTGATAGGTTGTCACAAAAGATGATTGGGCTCTCTTAAAAGTCTAGCAAGTGAAGATCCTTGATCATCCTCTTGATCCATACCATCTCCTTTGTGAAATGTGTAAGTGCTTTGTACTCGGCCTCACTAGATGACAATGAGATACTGGCTTGTTTCTTTGACATCCATGATATAGCTCCATCACCTATGAAGATACAGTGAGAACTAATGGATCTCCTATCCATTTGATCCCCAGCAAAGTCCAAATCTGAAAATCCAAACAAGTTAAGTGATGATCCCTCTCATACAATATGCCAAAATTTTGAGTTCCCAGAATATACCTCAAAACTCGTTTTCCTCATCTTGTACCTTGGCCAAGGAGGCATGGAACTACCTCAAAGGGATCTTTCTCTCGGCCTTCCAAAGACACTCTCAAAGTGTGGAAAAAGTTGTGAAGCTTGTAGCCTCTCAAAGGCACATAAGCTACCTTTTGATATCTCTTCCACTAGATCTACAAAAGCATTAGATCTTATTCATAGTGATGTGCACTATTTTTCTCAAGAATCTAATGGAGGTGCATCTATGTATGTATCTTTTATTGATGATTACTCTAAATACACTTGGATTGAACTTTTGGATTCCAAAAGTAAAGTGTTTGAAGCTTTTGTTAAGCTCAAAACTCTAGTTGAAAATCAACTTGATGCTAGAATTAAAGTATTAAGGAGTAATAATGGTGGAGAGTATATCTCTACCAAGATGATAGAGTTTTGTAAATCCATTGGCATTAAGAGAGAATCTACATGTACTTATAGTCCTCAACAAAATGGTATAGTCGAGAGGATGAATAGAACACTATGTGAGTGTGCTAAGGCTTTAAGGATAGATGCATCTCTACCTAAGTCCTTTTGGGGAGAGGCTATTATTTGTGCAACTTCTTTATGTAATAGATTGCCATGTAAGCCCATTGGAGGCATAACATCTTATGAGGCTCTATTTTGTAAGAAGCCGAATCTTAAAGATCTAAGAATTTTTGGATCTACTTGCTATGTTTTTCAAGCATTAGATACAAGAAAAAAGGATGATCCTACTTCTATTAAAGGGATCTTTGTTGGTTATGCTGAAAATAGCAAGGGATATAGAGTCTATAATCCAATCACCAAGAAGATTTTAGTGAGTAGAGATGTTACTTTTGATGAAGGTAACTACTACAAGTTGAATGAGAAAGCTTCTAATCCATCTTATTCAAGGATCTTGTAAGATTTGAGGAGGAGCCTATATGTGATCAAGATCTTGAAGATCCATCTCAAGATCCGAGGACTCCAAGGAGATCTACAAGAAGGAAGGCCGAGCCCTCAAGGCTCACCTATGTTGACAAAGGTGAACAAAGGGAAGATCTACATTCACTTACCTCTTACACTTTTCTAACTTCTATGTTTGATGAGCCAAGTTGCTTTGAAGAAGCTATGGAGTCACAAGAATGGAGGGAAGCCATGCAAAAAGAGTATGATGCTCTTATGGAGAATCATACATGGAAGCTTGTGGATCTTCCTCAAGGAAGAAAGCCACTTGAGTGCAAATGGATCTATAGATTGAAGTACAATCACGATGGGAGCATCAACAAACACAAGTCAAGGCTAGTGGCAAAGGGGTTCTTGCAAACCAAGGGAGTAGATTTTGATGAAACTTTTGCTCCTGTTGCTAAGCTAGTTTCCATAAGGTTGATTATTTCTCTTGCAACTACTTTCAATTGGCCTCTATTTCAACTTGATCTGACTAATACTTTTCTCAATGAATATTTGGAAGAGGAGATTTTCATGAGGCAACCTGAGGGCTTCATCAAAGAAGATCAAGAGGAAAAAGTGTGTTTGTTGCTAAGAAGCCTTTATGGGCTTAAGCAAGCACCCAGAGCTTGGTACTCTAGGTTGAATACCTTCTTGAACTCTATTAAGTTTGTTGTAAGTGCTTATGATCCTTCTTTGTACTTAAGATTTAATGATGGTAAAATCATCATTCTCATTTTGTATGTTGATGACATTATCCTTAGTGGAAATGATCTTGATGGTATACAAGAAGTGAAAGTAGCATTGTTTAAGGAGTTTAAGATGGTGGATCTTGGTAATCTTCATTTCATATTAGAAATAGAAGTTTCAAGAGGCAAAGATTTGAGTTTTATTTGTCAATCCAAATATGCTTCTTCTATCTTAGAAAAGTTTGAAATGAAAGATTGTAAAGGAGTAGAAACTCCTATGGAGCAAAATGTAAAAGTCTCAAATAGTGACGATGAAGCATCCTTTGAGGACATCACACTATATAGGAGACTTGTAGGCTCCTTGATCTATCTTACTATAACTAGACCTAATCTAAGTTATATAGTGTAGGCAAACTAAGCCAATCTATGCAAAATCCATTGGTTTGTCATTGGAAAAATGCAAAAAGGGTGTTGAGGTACATCTTAGCCACCAAGAACTTTGGCATTTTATATGATGGATCTAATCTTGCCTTAAGGGCATATTCGGATGCTGATTTTGCAGGTGATAAGGTGGATAGGAGGTCCACAAGTGCTTTTGTTACCTTCCTTAGCAATGGCATAGTGTCTTGGCTTTCCAAAAAGAAAGATACTAATTATCTATCCTCAACCAAATCGGAATACACGACACTAACATCCACAACAAAGGAGATCCTATGGTTGAAGAGGCTTTTGGTGGAAGTGCAAGTCATGGAGGCCGAGGAGCAGCCATCAATATTCTGTGACAACCAATCAAGCCAAGCATTAACAACCAATCCCACATTCCATGCAAGGAGCAAGCACATAGAGATTGCTCACCATTTTGTGAGGGAAAAGTTTCAAGCAAAGGATATCAAGCTACATCATGTGTCTTCTTCAGATTGCCTTGTTGATCTACTCACTAAAGCCTTGCCAAAGTAACAACTGCTAAAATTACACAAGCTAGTTTGCACCATTACCACTTGTAAATGACTTTGGGGCCATGTTGTGGGATGTCACATGTGCCAAAAGCATAGGATACCTTATTCTAAGTCAAATCATTAACCTAGCTTTGGAATGGCACCTTTGGAATATGTCCAAAGAGTGCATAGATAGGGTAGAGAAAAAGTAGGAGCTAAAAAAAGCATTTTTCTCATTGTTTTTGGATCTCGAGGCATTGATCCTAAATAGGGTGGATCAAGTGGATCTTTAGGTCAGATTTTAGGGTTAGGTTATGATGAATACATAGAAGCCCTAATATGCTCAGATCCGAGCTCTACATGTATAAATATGTGATGGGATTTCCATCTAATAATGAGCAAAATCAAAATTTTCCTCTTGACTAGTTTGAGTCTATGATTTGATTGATGAATGCTATTGGCATATGATTTTTTCTGATGATTGAATGAGTTTGGAGTTGCAGGTACAGTACATAGGCAGCAGCAGGCCATACTTTCACACGTGTGAAGAGTTTTGGAGCTAATTCATGGAGTTCAAGCCAAGATAAGCTAGGAATCAATGCATTGCCTAGAATCAAATGGGATTATTTTGCTGTATTTTTATCATGGTATTAGAGCCATTCCAAGAAATGAGCTTCACTTTATGCTAGAATCATATATTTTGATGCAATTCAAGCATTGATTGCTATATTCTAGACATAATCTATGAGTAGTACCTTCAGTTCTTGATCAATTTGAGTGAAGAGGGATCTAATGGTTTTTTATTTACAGGCTTTTTACAAAATCCGAGTTGTGGTCATTTCTTATCAAATGGATCAAAATAGCAAGTACTTTGCTCTTTCATCATATTGATGCTACTCGATTTGTGGAGTCTATCACAAGGAATAGTTTTCAATCAATCAAAAGGAAGGTAGATCCTTATCCTTGGTACTGTAATAGGTCATTCTTAGACTTATTGAGATGTTAGAAATTTAATTATGGGGTCAGCCCAAAGACTTCGATAAGTGCTCATCAAGGAATGCAATTCTAGTCAAGATTGTGTTCAATTTTCGCTTGATTTGTGAGATAGTTTGGATTGATTATTGCATAATGATTCAATCTGATCTTGTAGGAATGATTTGAAGAGGCATTTATGTGCATATGATTCCTTTTGTTTCAGGTTAGGTGAATCTTATATCCTTGTGAAGTCGAGATCAAGGAGGAGGCAATTCTAGATCCATTTTTTATGCATATTCAAGCTAGTTTCCATTCTTGTTGACATTTGGCTTAAGATCAGGTAGGATCTTATTTAGAGGTCAAGTTTTGAGCTTTCTCAAGTCCCTAGATAGTGGGATAGCTAGCCTTTCAATCATTTCTATTTTGCATCTATTCTTGTGATCAAGATCTTGTTTAAGATGGCTTCAATGAATGCATATCTTTTGGATTCACATGATAGATTGAATGCTTCTAATTATTCAATTTGGAAGCTAAGATTGGAATAAATTCCTATTTTACAAGATCTAATGGATATAGTGAGTGGTGGAGAGGATGAGCCCATTCACAGAAGCTACAAAATACAAAAGGAGGTGCAAGGTTGCTCTCCATTGTATGAAAATGAATGTAGCTAATAAGCTTCTTAAGGAGGTAGGTGCTTGCACCTCGACTCAAGAAGCATGGAAAGCTCTTCAAAATATATATGAATCCAAGCATACTTAAAGGTTGTTATCCTTGAAGGATCAAATCCTTCAATGTTTTCAAGCTAAAGGAGAGAGTGGACATTCATATGTGTTAAGAGTTAAGGACTTAAACAAGGAGCTTGCTTACATAGGAGATTCCATTAAGGAAAGTGAACTTGTTCAACTAATCTTGAATGGTTTGAGTGTGGATTTTGCTAACCTAGTGCAAGGCTATGCAATTATGGGCAAGTTGCCCTCACTTGAAGATATCCAAGGAGTCATCATGGCCGAGGAGAGTAGGAGAACTCACATCAAGTCAAGGATGGAGAAGCTCTCCCTCAATGATGGAGATGACAAGGCTCTTTTCACCAAGAGCAAGAACAAATCCAAAGGCAAGGGTGCTGCATTCAAGAAGAATCAAGTCAAAGGTGAAGATCAAGAAGGATCTTCAAGTCCAAGCTCGAGCAAGCCAAAGAAGGATAAGTCGAAGATCAAATGCTTTTGTGGCAAGATGGGGCACTATGCCTCAAAGTGCTTCAAGAAGAAGCAATCTCAAAGTCAAGCAAACCTAGGACAAGAGGAAGAGAAGAGCTCTCATTAAGATTCACTCATGATGTCAAGTTTCTCATCTTCAAGCATAAGAGGTGAAGACCCTTGGTGGATAGATAATGGGGCTAGCTCCCACATGACAAGTAAGAGGGAGTATTTTTCAAACTTATCTATTTATGATGGACCTATAAAGTCAATTTTTACAGCAAATGATTATGCTTGTAAGGTAGAAGGCATAGGATCCATACACAACTAGAAACCTCTGTGTTTATCCATGTAGAGTATCCACGCGACACCCGACACTTAGTCAATTTTTTGAAATTTTGTTTGCATGGAACATCCACACGTGGATTATCCACGTCGAAAATTTTTTGAACACGCCTCTG
The DNA here is from genome assembly GCA_029204225.1 of Diphasiastrum complanatum. Classification (NCBI taxonomy): domain Eukaryota; kingdom Viridiplantae; phylum Streptophyta; class Lycopodiopsida; order Lycopodiales; family Lycopodiaceae; genus Diphasiastrum; species Diphasiastrum complanatum. The sequence continues at coordinate 33,183,068 of CM055101.1, forward strand.
GCCAGTCCACCGGTTATTTTCTGACATGGCGCTGAAAACTTTATGCACATGGATTATCCACGCCAAAGTGAATTTTAAGAATTTTGACAACTGGTATAGTCGTGGTAAGGTAGATCAAGCTCGCTCCTAACTGCCTATACAACGTAGCATCAAATGACTGTGACTCATCAAGCTTAGAAAGCTTTTTACTGGTTCAATAGGAATATTCACTGGTTTGCAATCCTGCAACCTAAACCTGTGCAGCAACTCTTTGACATATTTCACCAGTTAAACCCACTTCGTGTCCTTTTTGCCACACCTCTACTCCAAGGCAATAATGCATCAGGTTGAGATTTGTCATCTCGAATTGTTCCATGAGGTCTTTCTTGATCATGTCTATCATCTCTTGACTATTTTCCGTAATAATCAAGTCATCAACATAAAGAGCAATCAAAGCAACCATACCATCAAAACATAAGACATACAGATTTGGATCAGAATGTGTTCTCACCATCCTCTTTGAACGAAAGTAGGCATCAATCCTACTATACCACACACGTGGTGCCTGTTTAAGACCATAAAGTGCTTTCTTCAAGCGACATACTTTATTCTCTTGTCCTTTTTCTACAAAGCCTTCAATTTGATCCATGAATACCTCTTCTTCTAACTCACCATTTAGAAAAATAGATTTTACATCCATCTGATGCAAAGGCCAACCAAAATGACAAGCTAAAGCAACAAGTAGACGTAGATTATTCCACTTACATGTTGGCGCATAGGTCTCCTCATAGTCGATCCCTTTACTTTGTGCATACCATTTGATCACCAATCTTGCCTTGTGCTTTGCTATACTTCCATCTGCATGGTACTTAGTCCTGTATATCCATTTGCAACCAATGGGTTTCTTGTCAACTGGTGGTTCTACTAAGTCCCATGTGCTATGCTTAGCAATTGACTCCATCTCCTCTCCCATGGCCTTGACCCAAATGTCATCATCCTTCACTTCACCATAAGTTGAAGGTTCTTTGCTTTGAATAATGCTAGATAAGAGAGCATAATTTGTTTCATACCTTTCAAGTTGTGTCTTCCATCTTGTTGATCTTCGTAGCTCTCCTTGGCTAGATGATCCTGGAAAGTCATCCATGTCGCGGCTCTCCAAAATCTCTCAAACCACTTAGGGAGCTTCATGTCAGATAATCGGCTTCCTGGTAAAAATGTATCCCACGATACGTCCTTCTCTTTGCGTTTGTCACCTGCAACTTCAATCCTTCTCGCACCAAAAGGTTTGTCTCTACCTCTCCAACCTGCTTCTTGGGGTTGAGTAGTACTATCTTGAGAAGTATCCTCATGTTCATCACTTGGAAATTCAATAAATGGATCATCATCAGGAGGTATCCTTACTATACCATCTTTCCCACTGAATGTGTCTATCTTCTCAGCATCCTCGTCTTCATACCTCTTGGATTTATCAGAGGTAACATCAGGCTTACATGGATTTTGTTTTCCACTGGATCAAAACATCTATAGCCCTTCACACGATCATCATATCCTAGAATAATACACTTGATAGCTTTCACATCAAGTTTATGTCTCTCTTCCTTAGGAATGTGTACAAAGGCCTTACATCCAAAGATTCGCAAGTGGTTCACCTTTGGCTGCTTCTTCGTGAATGCCTCCTCAGGTGTTATCTTTGGTATGGCAATGGTAGGACTTCTATTTTGAGGATAGACTGCCATACTACATTCTTCTGACCAAAGATCTTTTGGTAGTTTCATCTCATCTAGCATAGATCTGGCACTTTCCACAATCGTATGATTCTTGCGCTTAGCTACACCATTGAGAGCAGAGTATGAGCTTGCATAAATTGTCTTTTGATCCCACATTGATCACAACGATCATTGAAGTCATTAGACTTGTACTCACCTCCACTATCTGATCTTAGAACTTTGATCTTCCTACCTATCTGATTTTCGACCAATGCTTTGAAGCTCTTGAAATTGTCAAATGCATCTGATTTTTTCCTCAAGAAGTAGATCCAAGTCTTACATGACATATCATCAATAAAGGTCATGAAATATAAGGCTTTACCTAAGAACATAGTCATCATAGACCCGCATAAATATGTGTGGATCGAATCTAGGATGTTCTTTGCCCTTGCAACACCACCTTTATTGAACTTCTCTCGATGTTGCTTCCCATATACACATGATTCGCACATCGATTTCAAGTGGTTCTCTATGGTAGGCAATTCTGTTACCATCTCCAATTTTCTCATCAAACTGAGGTTTCCTAAGTTCAAGTGACCAAGCCTCTTATGCCACAACTCAATCTACGATGGAATGGATGAGACAAGTCCATGTTGTCCCTTGATTGTGGCATTCAACTTATACAATTTAGTATTGGGCTCCCTTACTCCATTTGCAATAACTTTGAACTTTTGGTTCACATCCTTCACAAAGCAACAATCATGGGCAAATTCTACTTTCAACATGCACTCAGTCGTCAACTCCCAACTATGTGTCCAATAGAATGGTGAAATCACTTTTGGTGCACTCTGAACCTTTTCTTCGCTACAATCACTTTATTTGTTGTACCGTACTTGCAGGTACAATCCGGGTGCCCTTTATTTGGAGTCCGTAGCCCTTCGTTTGGGTCAAAACGGATAAAGGAGGCAAAATTAAGGGCTTTTTCACTTTTTGAACCATTTCTTCAGTTTGAAGAGATTTCAACCTTCAGTAAATTTGGACCCAACTCAACTTTTAAAGTGAAAAGAACGTGTGAACTTCACCACACACCCTACAGGATCTTACTGAGGTGTTGTGATTGCACAAGATTGATCAAAGAACAATATGCTTGAAAAATCTAAGGCAAGAGCACAATGGCATACATCTGATGAAAAAATCTAACTCTTCAATAATCATCTACAAAAGAGACAAAGCAGTTGGCTCCTCCTTTTCTCTTGGTTGATGATAAATGAACATCAGAGTGTACAAGTTCAAATGGTTGCTTTGTCTTGATACTTGATCTAGGAAAAGGCCTTCTGTGTGACTTTGCCAGCACACAAGCTTCACAAGGTAGAAGCTCCTTTGACAGTGTCTTTGGTAGACCAACAACTTTTCCTTCTTTGACCATAGATTGCATGGTTTTGAAATTGGGATGACCCAATCTCTTGTGCCACAGATCCTCCTGTAGAACCTTGGTCTCATAAGCAATATTTGAAATGTTAGCACTCTCCCTAGAATCTAGTTTGTACAACTTGCTGATTGTAGATCCTTTAGCAATAACTTCATTTTCTCTTGAGATTATACACTTGTCAACTTGAAACTTGACATCCAATCCACTATCAAACAACTGTCCTACACTAATGAGATTCTTGGCCAATCTAGGTACATACAATACATCATGTAAGCAAAAAGATTTTGATGATGATGCATGAAATGGAATGCTTCCTATTCCCTCAATCCTACACTCTACATCATTAGCAGTATAGATTGACCTTTTTGCACCTAGATATGGCATGAGATTAGTGAAAGAGTTCCTAGAACTAGACATATGGGAACTAGCCCCACTATCTATCCACCAGACTTCTTCATTCTTATAAGGAAAACATGAAAAAGTAGACATCATTAATGAATCCTCTCTTTCACTCTCTACACCCTCACACTCGTCCTCATTAGTAAGGTTAGCTTGCTTAGATTGGTTCTTCTTCTTGAAACAGTTTGATGCATAGTGTCCTTTCTTGCCACAGAAAAAACACTTGATCGTTGACAGCTTCTTCTTGCCACTGGATGTTGCAGCTTGTGAGGACTGATCCTCACCACCTTCTTTGGCTTTGTCCTTCTTGAAGTGTTGTTGTCCTTTGCCCTTGCCTCTTGACTTGTCTCTGATGAAGAGTGCTTTGTCATCTCCATCATCTTTCAATGGAAGTCTGTTCATCTTGTTCATCTTGCCTGCTTTCTTCAGCAATGAGAACACCTTGCAGTGTCTCCAAGGATGCAAGATCCTCTCTGACAACATAAGTTTGCACAATATTGTCATACTCATCTCTAAGTCCATTTAGGACTACTTGAACAAGTTCAGTGTTCTTAAGAGCATCACTATTACCAGCTAACTCTTGATGAACATACTTAACTCTCATGACATATGATGAAGCACTCTCATCTACTCTTTGATAACTTAGAAGTATTTGGTTTCTAAGTGTAAGCAATCTAGAAGTATCTTTGATTTCATAGATTGTTTTTAGAGTATCCCAAGCTTCCTTGGCAGTGGTGCATGTATAGATCTCTCTTAACACTTCATTGCTAACATTCATTTTTATAAAATAAAGGGCAATTCTGGTTCTTTTGTGGAATGCTGCAGCTTCATTAGGTGCATCAGTCTTCTTCAGCTCCACTCACAATATCCATTACATCATGTAGAATCAACAACGATCCATTCTGATCTTCCACATTGCATAATTGGAAGATGTTAATCTCTCACTGTGCTCTAAGAAATGTGAACCATATGAAGACATCTTCTTGGTGAGAAATTCTAGTAATGATAAAAAAATGGAGTTGAAAGGATGTTGCTTGCTATCTCAATCTAGGACCTAACACAGATGTTGATCCACCCTATGAAATCTAGCAACATATGTGAGAACAAATTCTCAATACAAAAAATCAATCTATCTTGAATTTGGATCTTGCTTCAGTTACAAAATAAGAAGCACATGCAAGCAAGAAGTCTATCTCTCCCACAAGTTTCAAAGTACTGATAAACTCTCTAGGAACTTACTTTCAACTCAAACACAGTAATATGTGTGAAATGAAAAGTCTAAGACCTCAGAACACTCACTTCTATCCAATTCTACTTGATTGACAGTGAAAATTGATGAAAATGGTGAAAAAGACAGATGTGTGCTCACTTTGGCATATCCCACGAGTTGAGTACGCTCTCAAACTCTTTGATTGCCCCTAAAACTCTTCTAAAAATAAATCAAATTGATTTATAAACAAGAGCAACACATTTTACTCTCCAATACCTATCCAACAAGCTATAGAACATCAAATCTGGATCATTCCTTGAGAAGTAGCACTCATTAATGAGGGCTGATTTCACACTGTGAGCTCTCTGTCCGTACAGAGCTCCGCTTGATCAGATTTAAAAATTACAGCAAATAAGGATCCTAAAACACTTGAAATGATGAGGGAAACAATAGATTATGATTTCATAAGATTAGCACAGGTTGAACCATCAAAATCCATCAAAAATCTATGCTTGAACCTCACTAAATGGCCCAAATCCTTGAAGAAGGCTTCACACGTGTGAAAGTACGGCCTCCCACAGTCTAAGTACTGTACACCAGACCTACATTCAATCCTATAATCATTAGTAATCACAAGTACTCAAACAATTATGAACATAGAGAGCAATTGCACCATTATGAGAGAAAAAACATGAAATTGCTTGATTGATTTTGGTGAGATATCATCACCTATATATACATGATCCATCACGGTTTTGGGCAGGTATGAGTAGCCCTAAACCTATCCCTAATGCTAATTTTGGTGGATCTTTCATCCCTACCAGGTTAGGGTTGGAATCTTGGAGATCTCTCAACAATGCAAAAATTACCAAAAATAGCTCCTATTTTTTCTCCCTTGTATCTAAGCATAATCTGGACTCATTCCAAAGGTTCTAACACTTAGGTCTACTTGAGAACATCCTTATGAATGGAATCCTATGCTATTTGGCACGTGTGACAAGCCACATCATGACCATCTAACTATTTACAAGTCATATGACCAAAACTAGTCAAGCTAAAATTGTGAATTTTTAACACTCCTCCTCACCATCTAGCTTGGTTCAATCATTGCTTTACTAATCACTCCAAGTGATGATCTGAACTTCATAAAAGGTGTCTTTTGAAGTGGTTTAGTAAGTAGATCAGCTACACATTCATTGCTTGGAACATGCTCCAAAGCAATCTCCTTGGCTTGCACCATTTCTCTCACAAAGTGATGGCATATCTCAATGTGCTTAGATCTTGCATGGAAGATTGGGTTAGATGCAAGGTGTTGTGCTGATATATTGTCATTGTAGATGATTGGTGCCTCCTCTGAATCCATGATCTTTAGTTCCACCAATAATCTCTTGATCCAAAGTACCTCCTTTGTAGTGGTTGTCAAAGCTTTGTACTCGGCCTCGGTTGAAGATAGAGATATAGTTTCTTGCTTTTTTGAAAGCCATGAAACCACACCTTCTCCTATGAAAGTTGAATAGGCACTTGTTGATTTCCTATCCCTCTTGTCCCCTGCAAAATCTGAATCACTAAATGCATGAAGGTTAATCACATCTCCTCTATATAGAATCCCAAAATCCAATGTACCCGAAATGTATCTTAGAATCCTCTTAGCCTTTTTCCAATGGATATTCAATGGCTTTTGCATGGATTGGCTCAACCTACATACACTAAAGCTAAGATCTGGTCTAGTTATAGTGATCCACATTAAGGAACCTATAAGTTGCCTAAACAAAGTGATGTCCATGAAGGATCTTTCATCATCTTCATTTGGCACTTTTACATCTTGCTCCATTGGTGTGTCAACACTTTTGCATACTTCCATCTTAAACTTCTTCAAAAGACTTTGAGCATAGTTTACTTGACTTATAAAGATAAAATCAGACCCTCTAAGTACTTCTATGCCTAAGATGAAGTGAAGACACCCTAGATCTACCATCTTGAACTCTAAGGATAGATCTATCTTGATTTTTTCAATACCATCAACACTATTTCCACTAATGATGATGTCATCTACATAAATGAGTAAAAGTACAATACCAACATCATCAAACTTAATGTAAAGAGTAGGATCATATTCACTTTGAACAAAAGAAAGTGAAATAAGATAGCAATTTAGTCTTGAATTCCAAGATCTCGAGGCTTGCTTCAAGCCATAGATGCTTCTTTGGAGATGGCATACTTTGTTCTCCATTCCATGCTTGATGAACCCTTGTGGCTGCTCCATATAGATATCCTCTTCCAAAAACCCATTCAAGAAAGCATTAGAGACATCCATTTGACATAGAATCCATCCAAAATGTGATGCAAGTGCAATGATTAGCCTTATTGTGACCATCTTGGCCACGGGTGCAAAAGTTTCCTCATAGTCTATCCCTCTCTCTTGAGCATAACCTTTTGCAACTAATCTTGCTTTATGTTTGTTAACACTCCCATTTGCATTCAACTTAAGCTTGAAGACCCACTTGCATCCTATTACATTCCTTTGAGGTCTCTCAACAAGCAACCAAGTTTCATTCTCAATCAAGGCATCATACTCATCCAACATAGCTTTATACCATTCTTTGGAGTTCAATGCATCTTCAACATTAGACGGTTCTTCAAAACTAGATAAAGCATAAGAAGTGGATGAGATACCCTCAACTTGCTGTCCTTTGCCTTGATATGTGAGCCTTGATGGCTCCACTTTTGCCCTTGAAGATCTCCTTGGTGTGATAGGTGGGTTTGGTGCTTTCTCCTCCATGAGCTCCTCCTCAAAACCAAGATCTTGCTCCTCGGCCATCTTTTTCTTGATTGTTGGAGCACTTGAGCCTTCTTCAAGCATATGCATATGATGTTCATCAAAGATGACATCCCAACAAATTTGTTCAAGGATGGGAGATAGACTTTGTAGCCCTTGCTTGAGCTTGCATATCCAAGCATGATCCCTCTTGTGGAAGATGGATCCTCCTTGGTTCTTGTTTCCAATGGCACATGCACATAACATATACACCCAAAAACTTTCAAGTGATTAAGATTGGGTTTCTTTCCATACAACATCTCATAAGGAGTTTTGCCTTCAATTGCTTTGCAAGACACCCTATTCATCAAGTAGTTTGCACATACAAGAGACTCACCCCAAAAGGATTTGGGCAAACAAGCATCTAATCTTAAAGCCTTAGAACATTCACATAATGTTCTATTCCTTCTTTCAGCAACTCCATTTTGTTGAGGAGTGTAAGGACAAAAAGTCTCTTTCTTGATCCCTTCCTCTTCACAAAAGGCCTTGAACTCATTGGAGATGAATTCTCCACCATTGTCACTTCTAAGAATCTTGATGCTATGATTATGATGCTTTTCCACAAACAACTTGAACTTTACAAAAGTATCAAATACTTGAGACTTGAGGGAAAGTAAGAACACCCAACAATATCTTGAGTAGTCATCAATGAAGGTTAAAAACATGGATGAACCTCCATTAGATTTGGTGCTAGCAATGTGCACATCTGAGTGTATGAGTTCAAGAGGATGAGATGACTTTGTGATGGAGTTAGGAAACACCTTCTTATGTGCCTTGGATAAGGCACAAGCTTCACAAACCTCCCAATAGACCTTGGTAGGCCTAAAGCATACTCCTCCTTGATCATAGCCTCCATGGAACCCGAGTTGACATGTCCAAGTCTTTTGTGCCATAAAGTAAAGGTAGATATCTTGCTCTTCTCGGCCAACATGACAACATTAGTATCCACAAATGCATCCAACTTATAAAGTTTGCCAAGTCTAGTGCCCTTAGCCACTATCTTACCCTTCTTCTTGATGAAACATTCATTTGAAGCAAAGTCAACATTGAAACCATTGTCTACCATTTGGCCAACACTTAGTAAATTCTTTGTTATTGTAGGAATGTACAAAACACCTTCTATGTTGATCTTTTTGGAAGATCCTAAGCAAAGGGGAATGCTACCAACTCCTTCAATCTTACAAGCTTCATCATTTGCTGTATAGATAGACTTTATAGGTCCATCATAAGATAAGAGAGAAGAGAAAAACTCCCTTTTACTAGTCATGTGTGAACTAGCACCCGAGTCAATCCACCAAGGATCTTCTCCTTTGAAGCTTGTTGAAGAAAATATGGACATCATGAGAGAGTCCTCATGTGAACTCTCCTCCTCCTCCTCTTTGCTCATGTTGGCTTGGCTTTGATCTTGCTTCCTCTTGAAGCATTTTAAGGCATAATGCCCCATCTTGCTACAATAGTAGCACTTCACCTTTGATTTGTCCTTCTTGACTTTGGTGGTTGATGGAGATGCCTTTGAGGGTCCTTCTTGATCCTCAAGCTTTGTAGACTTCTTGAATGTTGATCCTTTGCCTTTGGACTTGCCTTTGCCTTTGGTGAAGAGAGCTTGGTCATCTCCACCTTGGATGGAAAGCCTATCCATCCTCTCTTGCATTTGGCTCCTTCTTGATTCCTCGGCCATGAGTGTGCCTTGAAGTTCTTCAAGTATGGGTAGCTTACCCATAATTGCATATCCCTGAACCAAATTGTCAAATTCAAAGCTTAGTCCATTCAATATGAGTTGAACAAGCTCTTCATCCTTGATAGGGTCACCTATAAAGGCTAGCTCTTTGTTCAATTCCTTTACTCTTAGGACAAAAGTATGTGCACTCTCTCCTTTCTTTTGATAGCTTCTATAGATTTGATTCTTCAAAGCTAACATTCTAGTTTGGTTCTTGGATTCATAGACCTTTTGCAAAGTCTCCCAAGCATCTTGAGTTGAAGTGCAATCTCCTACCTCTCTTAAGAGTTCATTTGCAACATTCATTTTTATGCAATGTAGTGCAACATTGCACCTCTTGATGTATTTGGCTTTTTCTTGAGGATGAATAGGTTCACCCTCCTTACCATTTACAATTTCCATCAGATCTTGCATGATCATGATAGATTCCATTCTAACTCTCCATATGGAATAGTTAGTTTTGTTGAGCCTTTCATTAGTATCCAAAAGATATGCATTTATAGATGCCATCTAGTCTCCTAATCAAGGACTTGACACAAATGAAGGTTACTTCTATTGATTTGATTGAAGGTCTATCTTATCCCACTTCTTAGGGACCTGAAAAGATCAGTAATAGACTTCCTATAAAGATCTAAGAATGATCTCTAACAAAATCAAATCATAGAATACTAGAAACAATGCACTTGCTTGATTGAAGTAGACAATACTAGTAGAATTGCCCCTCTTTCTATAAAGAACATTAAAGCTTCCAAATGATCTGATCAAGAGTGAATTTCAGCAACCTAATATACTTCCAAAATCACTTGTAAAAGATCTAAATGGAACTTAATGAGAATGCAACACAATCTACTATCCAATCACAAGCAAAAAATGATCAAAATTGATGAAAAATTGATCTAATTTGGTGCATAAGTCAAGCAATGGTTGGACTGAACCTAAATCACTTTAGGAGGTGTCTACTACACCTTAGAATAGCCTTGAAGAGTCCCCAAAACTCTGATCTTCCCTCTCCTTGAATGCTAGAAAGCCTCCTCTATGAAATCACCTCCAAAACTCGCTTAGAAATCAATGCTTGGAGCAAGCAAAAACTTGCTATCTTGGTAATGTGAATTGAATTCAACTTTGCCTCTGGTTTTAGACACCTAAACACCTGCAAATGAAGTCACACAACACCAATCTCCAATGTATTTGAGTCACTTTGAGTTCTAAAATCAATACTAGATGCTAAGATCCAATCTACACAAGATTTAGATCAAAAATTGTGATCAAATTGAATGAAATCCAAGGATTTAGCTCATTTCAGCCTTTAGGCTCTGATACCATGTAAAAATTACAGCAAATAAGGATCCTAAAACACTTGAAATGATGAGGGAAACAATAGATTATGATTTCATAAGATTAGCACAAGTCGAACCATCAAAATCCATCAAAAATCTATGCTTGAACCTCACTAAATGGCCCAAATCCTTGAAGAAGGCTTCACACGTGTGAAAGTACGGCCTCCCACAGTCTGAGTACTGTACACCAGACCTACATTCAATCCTATAATCATTAGTAATCACAAGTACTCAAACAATTATGAACATAGAGAGCAATTGCACCATTATGAGAGAAAAAACATGAAATTGCTTGATTGATTTTGGTGAGATATCATCACCTATATATACATGATCCATCACGGTTTTGGGCAGGTATGAGTAGCCCTAAACCTATCCCTAATTCTAATTTTGGTGGATCTTTCATCCCTACCATGTTAGGGTTGGAATCTTGGAGATCCCTCAACATGCAAAATTACCAAAATAGCTCCTATTTTTCCTCCCTTGTATCTAAGCATAATTTGGACTCATTCCAAAGGTTCTAACACTTAGGTCTACTTGAGAACATCCTTATGAATGGAATCCTATGCTATTTGGCACGTGTGACAAGCCACATCATGACCATCTAACTATTTACAAGTCATATGACCAAAACTAGTCAAGCTAGAATTGTGAATTTTTAACAAGATCAGCCTTGATTTGATCCACTTATGATCCACAGATTGCTTGTTTCTCAGCGAGTTTGAATCCTTCTCCAAAATCCGAGTTCCTGCAAGCAAAAACACTGATGATATGATGTATACACCCTCACCTCTTCAAAGCATGAAGCTCTAATACCATGTGAAGTTTTTAGCACGTGTGAACTTCACCACACACCCTACAGGATCTTACTGAGGTGTTGTGATTGCACAAGATTGATCAAAGAACAGTATGCTTGAAAAATCTAAGGCAAGAGCACAATGGCATACATCTGATGAAAAAATCTAACTCTTCACTATGAGAAATGAATGTCAGAAATAATTCTAAGTGTTCAGTATGGGAAAAAGAGGCTGCTCTCGGATAGAGAGAGAAAATCAAGCATAGAAAACTCGGGTAGAGAGAGAATGAGTCCAAAACACCAAAATCTCAACATTCACAATATGGCAAAACATGCCCAGCTTTTCCTACATGAGAGAGACTCGAATTCCTACAGTGGAATTGCATGGAAAGTCCACTTAACTGAACTAATTCACCTACCATAGATCCACATGTGTAACTGCATGCATGTATGTTGCATGTACTGCATGTCAACTCATGAAACTGCCTAGACATGTGTAGATCACAGAAACTACTTTGCATGTTGCATGCACTGATTGCATGTGGCTTGCATGCATACAATAAAACTTTGCATGCTATCTAAACATCTGCATCTCATCATAATTGAACCTATCTAACTCAAATCCGAGCTACACTAGAAGGTTATGTGCTCAATTCACACTCCTTTTATGTACAACATGAATTTTAGTGGAAATCATCATGGACATGACCCCAAACTCGAGATAGGAAGATAATATTTTAATAATCTTCACAGCTAGGAGTGTGTTGCTTCAATATGTTTGTCAAACGGTGTCCGATTGAATGCACATTGACTGCAAACAACAAGTAGCCTTCCTTCAAAATTTCAAAATTCCGTTTGCTGAGGTTTTGATTCAGCCGACAACTCTTGTCTCTGAATCCTCACACGGTCTCAATATAAGGGAAGCTCCCTAAGATCCTGCTTACAAGACAATACACAATGGAAAACACAGTATGGAGCAACCACCCAACCAAGTAGAAACAACCAATCAACTCTAGAAGCTTTACCCCCAAGCCAAGGAACAAGAGGCATGAATGTAGAGTGAAACCCTGGCAATGAATCCATGATCACAATGAGGAGTAGGACGAGTTTGGCATCAATATATAGAGCCAAAAGCATCATGGGCACATAGCCATGCATAGCCCTAAATTCCCTATATATAGATTCACCTAGAATAGAGTCCTATGCATGGACCACCTGAATTGCTATTGATAACTCTACACATGCATACACTGTCTCATACCTTGTCCAAACTCCATTTAGTGTGTTCTGGGCCTCACAAGGCTATTAGTTACTTTCGGGTCACATCCAGTATGACGTGGCATAGCTAATAGATTGATTTACTGGAGTACCGTCGTGTATCCAAGACTAGGAGTATACTGTATCCTATGTACTGGTCATGGACATAACACTCAAGCTCACCAAGCTTCTGTGTGCTAAACCCTTTGCACCAGTGCTTCTCTTTCCGTCTTCAACCCACCGTAAACCCTAAACTCTCAGAAGACTGTTCTCCTGAAGCTCTCTTCAACGACAATGCGCTGTACTGTGTACACTCCCTGTATGGCTCTGATACCAACTTAGAATTTGCTTCGAACAGGAACACAGATCATGCTACACAATAACACAGACTAAAAACACTCTCCACAACAAGCTCACATAGCAACTGTATATCTCAAAATGAAATTACATTGTATATATAGTTTTTCACTCAGGTAACCCATGCATGACTCAGGTTGCCGTTGGTGGGACATGTGTCCCGTTGACTTGCCTCGTGGCAAGGCCAACTAATTCTTTTCAACTGATAGCACCCACAGTACAGTAGCACAGTGTTTCACTTAAATTCTAACTTATTTGGTACTATTTATATGCTCCTTCAAAACCGTGAGGTAGTTTTTGGTAATGTATGATATTTATCTTTTGTTTCTGTAGATATTTTTGGCCAGAATAAGTGTGAGGTTTGGTGTGCAGACTTCAAGAAAATTCCTTATGTCAGCGAGGATAAACTAGGGTGCTATTATTTCTTAAGGACCTGCGAGAGGTATGGAAATCATGAAAAGTTAACGCATCAAACACCATACTTGTAGACGATAAATGCTACAAGTTATTAAAAAACAACTGCGAAGACTGCTTGGCTATAAAATCCCTATCGCCTTTACTAGAAAAAACCCTTTGTTCGACTGTGAGGACGATATGTCCCCGTTGTGAACTACTTTGTTGAGGTTGAAGGGTACTCGTACCGCTTCGACTCATTTAACATGTCAGTATCTTTCTGCACATTGCAACAATATTCTCACCAAATTTCTTCTGTTGCTGCACATTACAATTACCAAAGCACACTGCATGTCCAAGAGCTGTTTAAAAGCTTCTTATAGCGCCAAAGTACCAGAACGGTAGAAAGTACCAACAGGTAGGATCAAAGTACCCAAGCATCATATACATGAAGTACCAAAGTATAAGCATCTTATAGTACCAAAGTACCAAAGCATCTTATAGTACCAAAGTACCAAACATGTAGAAAGTACAAGAACCTTAATTGGTAGTTTGGAAGATCAAAATTGCTACACGATAGGTTCAAACAGTACCAATCTTTAGTACTCAAAAGTTTCACGAACATGTGAACATTATAAAAAGAGTAAAAATCTTGTAAAAGTGGTAGTAACTAATGCTTAGATTCTACCAATTAGTAAACAACAATAAAATAGTACCAAAAAGACCAAAATGGATTGTATGCGAGCTGCGAACACACAAAAATATAACAAAAAAAATACCCAACTTGATAGTTTTATGGGTAAAATAGGGACACGAGAAGTCTAAATAGTACCAATGTGTAGATTTTAAAATAAAAATGAGACACTAAGTATAAAAGACCTAATTTGGTAGTCAATAGGATCATAATTGGTTCACAATATGTTCTTGTAGTACGAATCTTTTAAATATTAAAGAGTTTTACCAACTCAAAAAATACCAAAATTTGTAAAATTAGTACTCGACACTGGCCAACACTGGTGTAGCTCAATATAGTGGTTCACTCAAAACTTCTTAAAGATTCATTCTGCATTAAAGTCATTGTTAACATCTTCAAAGTGAACTTGGGGAGTATTCTCGTTACCACTGATTTATATTCAAGAAGTCTTATCATGTTATAGGTAGAAAGTACCAATAGGTAGTACTAAAGTATCATATACAAGTAGTACCAAAGTATCATACAAAGGTAGTACCAAAATGGTAGAAAGTACCAATAGGTAGTACCAGAGCATCATATACAGGTAGTACCAAAGTACCAAAGCATCTTATAGTACCAAAGTACCAAACATGCAAAAAGTACAAGAGCCTTAATTGGTAGTCTGGAGGATCAAATGTATTACACGATAGATTCAAATAGTATTATTCTTTGATACTCAAAAGTTTCAAGAACACGTAAACATTACAAAAATAGTGCAAATCTTGTAAAATCGGTAGTAACTAAAGTTTAGATTCCACCAATTGATAAACAACACTAAAATAGTACCAAAAAGCCTACAAAGGATTGTATGCGAGCTGCAAACACAAATAAATATAAAGAAAAAGACACCCAATTTTATAGTTTTATGGGTAAAATATGGTCACAAAAAGTCCAAATTTGGTAGATTTTAAAATAATAAAAAAGACACTTACTATAAAAGAACCTAATTTGGTAGTCAGGAGAATCAGAATTAGTATACAGTAAGTTACTATAGTACCATTCTTTTGTATTCAAGAGTTTTACCAACACAAAAATATTACCAAAATAGTAGAAAATTTGTAAAATTAGTATCCGACTACTGGACTAATACTACCAATTGGTGTGACAACACTAAAGCAGTACCAAAAAGATCGAATTGGGCCGTGTGCAAACTACAAATACGACGAAATTTAAAAAAAAATAGAACCAAATGTTGTAGATTCTAAAATAAAAATGGTACACACTATAAATCTCAATAAATCAATTTGGATGATTTTAGAATGAAAATGAGATACGAGGTATTAAAGAACCTATTTTGGTTGTCTATTGTATCAAAATTGTTACACGATAAGTTCCTATAGTACCAATACAAACATTTGATACAAACATTCAATACAAATATTCAAACATTCAATACAAATATTGCTTCATTACAAACATTCAATACAAATATTGCTTCATTAGTACGAATCAGTGGCAAATGACTTCGAAGCTTCAATCTTAAAACAAAAAACCAAATCAACATGTACCAACAAGTACCAACAGTATCAAACTTTGGTAGTCTTAGGTTTCAAAAAATGTCAAAATGCAGTCGGAAATAATTTTCTTGTTGTTCCACATTGCACGTTCAATAGCTGTCTATAAGTTTTTTAAAATACCAAAGTACCACAGATAAAATAATCAATCGTGCCAAAACTACCGCAAGTCTCAAAGTACAAAACAATAGTTTTGAAAACACCTGAAATATCACAAGTACCAAAAGTTACAAAATATTTAAAAGCACCAAACAACTAAATGCTAGTAGATCGAAAAGTACCAAAATGTTGCAAACAACAAATTGAAGAAATGTTTAAAAACTACAAAACTATCAATAACACCAAAGAGCAACAAAAAATAGTACTTTTTGCACACCAGAAGTACAAAATGTTCCATGAGGTCCAAACAACAAACAGAAAAGTTATTTGAAAATAATATAGAGTACCAAAAGTACCAAAAATATATATTACACAAGTTTTCATAAGTACCAAATAGAAAATAAATAGTTGTTTATGAGCTTTTACAAGTGCCAATAGTCCCAAAAGTCCAAAAGAGCAAAATATTAGTTAAGTAAAAATTACAAAACAATTTCAAACAGCAAGAGGTGGAGTGTGTATCTGCAGAACCAAAGAGCAGGAGTATCAAAGATCAATTTCAGCAGTGCAAAAGAACAACAATACCAAGAAAACGAAAATCCAAAAAAAAGGAGGACTCGAGTGTCATCAAGAAGATACCTAAGCTCCAAAAGGCGTACACCAGTTCCTTGACCTGAGCCGTGATTATGCTAATTGTCTCTGACAGGCACTGAAGGACAAAACCTCCTCGTCGTCTTTAATGTTAAAGCAAGAACTGACTGCAACAATATTTTTGCAATGAACACCCAAAGCACCTGCAACTTTCGAATGAGGGAGATTTGTTGGGCCATCAACTTTATTTAGTACTATCATAAGTAAAGATCTTCTTACGAAGAGTTCATTTGCCGAATGGGGCACCTTAATTTGACTGAGGGTGTTACAGATGTTAGATACAAGATTGCTTTCAACAGTATTAAATGATATTTGCAGCTCTCAAAAAGTTGGTTAATGCAAAAGTAGTTCATGGAATATCTCCCTCTGAATACATATTGAAAATTGTTGTGTATGTCTTCGCCAATATTTTGCCTAGTTAAACAGATTCGTTTTCTTGTTTTGATGTCATCTACTGAAGGTTGATCTCCAAGCCTCCTAAAAAAAATTTCTTTCATTCTCTGTTCTCGTTTCTTACCAACCCAATAGTCCCGCATTGCAGCTTTGTCGGCGCAGTGACGAGGTTCCATGTTGGGATCACTTGTGTACGTCTCATGCATTGTAGGAAAAACTACTGGAATATCCGGAATTGAATCTGTGAAATATATATTATTGCCCTGAAGACTATCCATGCTGGAATCGTCTGCTATTCAGCACACAAACTAATCCATCAGACAAAGAGCTCGATCAAATAGATCACGATTAGCAAGAAAGACCTAGATGCTGCCACAACACGATCAGAAAGAGCACGATTGGCAAAAAAGAGATTTATCAGACCAATCTGAGAGATCTTGTGAACGCGAGCAAAGAGAGAGCTAGAGCGGAAGATCTTTCGAATGCGAGGAGAGAGAGAGAGAGAGAGAGAGAGAGAGAGAGAGAGAGAGAGAGAGAGAGAGAGAGAGAGAGAGAGAAGCCGGTGGCCAACTGTCCCACAACAAAAGTAATTATTAAGCAATTATTAGAAATACACACCTGCAAATCTGTTACAAACAGTCATAGTTTCTTCATCTCTAATGGACCCAATTTATAATGTTAAACAATAAACATTTTTTTGAGTGCATTTCAACCCAAAAAAGGTAGTGTCCTTGACAATCCATGTTGTACCACCAAACCATGCTTTTAACCTTTTCACACGCCTAAAAAGTTATCTATCCTAATAAAGCATGGATTTGTAATTGGGATTTTCCAATGTCCTATGCCATAACTCCTCCTTAGACCCAACGGGGTTGGCTCAGTTGGTTGGCTTGGCATCCAAAGTTTCTTTGGTCCCAGGTTCGAGCCTCCCCTTGGAAACCAAGAAGCATAACTCCTCCTTAGAAAGCTTGGTCACATAAGCAACATCACAAGAATTTGATATGTTTTGTTGACCAAGGGTTATTTTTCTTCAAAGCATCAAAAGAAATAAAGAGTTTTTCAAGACACTCAATTTTAGTACATAACAAGATTATGCATCACTAGTCAATAATGGCAAAGATCCCAATGCATTGTTGCAAGAGCAAGGCGGTTTTGTCTAGTGAATGAAGGCAATCTTGAGCACGAATAATTGCATTGCGTTACAGTTATTCAAAACAGGGCTCTTCTAGTGGAATTTCATAGGAATTAAATTATAACTTAGATTATAACAATACATTTCTCTCTCTTAGAAGCTCAATTGATCCTTAGCGTTGAGAAACTACAAGACGATTTCACATTCATTTCAACAAAAAAATACAAAATATTTATAATGATGCAAATGAAACATTATCTAATGATAAATCTCAAGTTTTTATTTGAATGATTAATTGGATATAATAATTTTCATGTTTTCGTTTTTCTTTCGTGGGTCTAGCTAGAATAATACATCATAGTGCTGGTTAGCTACAGCTTTACATCTATTATAATTCAAATTCTAGGAGAATTTGAAGAATCGTCATAGTTGATTGATTGGGATATCAAATTGGTCTTGCAAATTTGTAAAGCAAATAGTTTAGTTTTAGGGCACTATTCGAGAACAAGATAATTTACAGGACTAGATTTGATGGAAATTTGAGAAATTTTTTTAAAAAAATTAGATTTTGCGAGATATTGCTGATTTTCCTAAGGAAGCAAACTGATGAGTAGTCAATTCTAGCAATTAGGCACCAGTAGGGCAACCTCGGGGAAGTTGTAGACTACAAAAAAATGTTTAGAAAAAGGTGGATGGAAGTCCAAGAAAGTTGTTTTTTTTTTTCAACTAAGGTTTTTCATGGAGAAAAATATGGTCTTTACATTGTAGAGCATATTTGCTCTACTAGAGAGCCTCCCTATGATTCTGTGAGATACTCAAATTAAGGCTCACAAAGTCTATAGGATTCTCATTAAGGAGGAGTGTTAAAACACCCAGTTTATTCTTTTTTTAATAAAGATTTGTCAAATCTGCAAAATACATGTAGTTCGACATTGTTAGAATTTTTCTCTACAGAAATACACAAAGTTTGGCACAATCTACAAATCAAGATAGGACACGAAACCTCTCTTATTTTGTTTTGAACTCTTTGTTTGGTTACTCTATAGATCAATTAGTCATTGTTGGTTGTGAAAACTTCAACACAATATAAGAATCTCTCTCTCTCTCTCTCTCTCTCTCTCTCTCTCTCTCTCTCTCTCTCTCTCTCTCTCACTCACACACACACACACACACACACATCCATGCCTATAGTTAATTATGTTAAGAAGGATCAATGAAGGAGCCACAATTCATTTTAAGGTTCTATTGACCAAGAAGCACTTGACAGGAGCTCTCCCGGCAGACTTAACCTCATGAGTTTTGGAGATAAAAACACTTCCTGAGGTTCAGTGAAACAGAGTTTTCCCATCTGCACCATGATTCTTCAACAATTCAAAAGACAAACTTCAGAGGCTACATTGAAAGCCACGAAACACAAATCTCGGATAGAGTTTCCTCAATATGATGAGTTACTTTGAGTTTGTCTAATGAAAAACCAGCTTATTCAACCATACTGGTGACTTATGAAGTCTTGAATACTCTCAGCAGCATGTCTGTTGCCAATCTCAACAAATTTGTTCAACAAATAAATGCAACTCTCTTTGCTCACAGATACACCCTTGGAATGCAAATCCTGAAACACACTGTAAGCATCATCTACTCTGCCAGCTTTTGCAAGAGCATTAATGACCCTGGAGTATGTAAACACGTTAGGATCCAGACCGATCTTTTTCATGTACGAATAGAATTTCCATAAAGCTTCATCCTGTTCAGCCTTGCAAAGGCAATCAATAAGCATATTAGATGTTAACAACAGAGAAGTACCACCAGATTCAACAATTGTGTGGGTAACCTCGTCACTAAACCCTTTCTTCAAAATTTTAGCAAAGGAATAAACAAGTATATTGTAGGTATTCATATCAGGTTCATTATCCCTGACTTTCAACTCTTGCAACAAGTCCCATGCTGATTTTATCAACACTGCCCGTGTAAGATGACCAACAAAACTTCTAAATGCTGATGCATCTGGCAAAATGTTTTCATGAATCAATTCTTCTAAGAGACTGGATGCAGCAGGCATCTTACCAAGCCTAACTAGTGCTGCAATCACATAGGTACTTAAATTTGTAGGTGGGCTCTTCCCTGCTACAATCATCTCCTTGAATAATTCACATGCATCATCGACATTTCCAGACTTTATAAAACCCTTTATGAGGTCTATATATGTACATTCATCTGGAAAAATACTCAACAATTTCATTTGATTGTAAAGCTTGCAAATACTACCTACTCTGACTTCGCTGCATAACCTTCTCAATAACCTACAATAAGTAGGAGTATCGGAAAGTAGACCTTTTTGGGACATCTGTAGAAAAACCTCATATGCAGCGTCTAGATTTCCTGCCTTACTTAAACTATTAACCCGAGCAGAGGATGTAGAGATGTCAGGATACCAACCACGATCTTCCATCTGCCTTAAGAAGTTGTCAGCTTCCTTAACATGCCCTGCTTCATAAAGCAAAGTGATGAAACGATTGTAGGTAGCATTACTATGCTCACAACCAAACCGCTCCATCTCACAAAAAACTTCAATAGCCTCTTCAAATCTTTTGGCTGTGGTGCAACTTGATAAAACTGTTAATATGACCTCTTCTGGGACTTTTAAACCCTTTTCAGGCATCTCCTTCAACAAATATAACATGCGATTCAGCATTTTGTTTTTCCCAAGAAGTTTGATCACTATGGAATATCCTAGTGTGTCTAATTGACAAGTTTCCTGAAACTGAGCCCACTTGAAAAAACCATAAGCCCGATCTGCATTTTTCTCTTTCTTTAAAATCTGAGCAACTTGAGTTGAGTTGAGCACCAAATTCAACTTTTCAAGCCTCGATACTGTTGAACGCCCCCATTCGCCCTGCTTGAAGCAATGAAGAACTTTCTGAATTTCTTTGTCGTCTGCAACCGACAATTCCGATATGCTATTGTTTCTTCTGCTAGCTTTGACATCTTCTGAAGCCATCGATTTCTGGCCAATTAGGGCAAGTGAAAAACTCCTCCAACGCTTTGGCCCAGAAAATGCGCTTAATGGTTGAACTATGGATCTATTCACCCTAGTATGCCTCCAGCGAACAACAGTAATCAACGGCTTGGAGGTTAGCAAAACATGGTTTACAAACTGAGAATTGAGAGTTGCATGAATGTCCATATGGGTAGCACTATGCACATAATCGTGAACTCTAAAACATTGTGGCTTTTCTCTATAAATTTTGCATGCAACCATGTGACTTGTAATAGCTCCCGTCATATCAATCCATGACTTCAAAGTATATCTCAGCTTGATTGACATGTACGAAGGAGCAGTCATTGACACCTTATGCAAACATGTGGCAACACGAAAGAAGTTTGGCATGCTCGTTGGAACAATTTCTACAAACTTCACCTTACCCTATTCCTTTCACCTTCACTTGAAACTTGGACGTGGGCAGTTATAAACAAGGATTTTCTAAATGGTGATGAGTCCTCGTTGCTCTCTAGGGTTTTTCAGAACCCCTAAAGTTGGGTGCCTCACAGGTGCCGATAGAGTCAGTTCTCGATTGAGAATCGCTGTGTGGGCTTTTCAGTTGCTCAATAAGCAAATCCTAAGACGAGCTCAACATCTTTATAAAGCTGGCTGGAACATATTAAGTGAGAAGCCAAGATAATACAAGGTGCCAAAAAACCCTGAAGCATTAGGGTTTTTGAGCTGAAAAATGAACCAGAAACTGGAGAAAAACCCTCGAGTGGGGAACAACTGGCGATAAACTAGCATGACCAAAATTTTGGCAAAAAAATTAGGCGTCATTGATACTGAACAACAGATGCTTCAGACTTCAAAGCTCAAATATCAGTTTTTGCTACTACAATAATACAATCCAAAACCCTAAACTGGCATTCCTTGACGGTTTACTTTTTCAGACATAAACTAACATGCAGAAATCATGCTTCACGTTCGAGTGCAACATTTCACAAGAACTACCCTCTCCAACATTCATCGTTCGCTTTTCAACCACCACCAACTTTCTATTGGCACAGCTGACAGTATCACTAAATCCGCCATGGCGGAAAGATTTGATTAAGACTATTGTTATTCAAGAAAAACCCAACACGAGTTTCTTGGCCCAAACCTTGAAATCGCAGCAGCAGCAGCAGCAGCACTGGAACTGGATAAGAAGCGTTCTCAAAAAACCAGACGACACCATCGCCAGTAAAACCCAAAAGAAAATGACTTAGTCCAGAACAGTCTAATGGAGCCTTTCTATGCTCACCCCCTGACCTGGGCAAAGTGACTTTACACAACATGGGTTGCTAAACAGGTGAGCGGGTTGAGTTGCTTTCTTAAAATCAGCTCTTGGAGAGAATCCGTTATCTCGGGTGAAAAGATAACACAAGGTGATGCATCGCGGGGTGAGTGGGTGGACATGGAAAAGGCCTGTAAGAAATCCCAAAAGCAAAACGGATGTGTCTTAATGGCATCGTACATTTTTAAGTCCGTCCACTTGGATCTCAGCCACGAGTCACATATTCCACGTGGATTGTTTCAAGACGTGACAAAATCTAAATGTGCATAAAATGATCCAACGGCGGGGGCCTACAAATCATAGCGTGCCATAGGGCCTCCTACCCTATTGTGTTGTTGGCCAAGAGGTGTTAAGATCCATCATTCGTAATGTCATTTTTACTTTTTGGCCTTCCCTTGCAAGGCAATTTTACGTCTTGAGGTCGGTCAATGGAGTTTGGAAGAAAGTCAACATTAAAGGATAAATCTTGAAGGTGGTCTCAAAGTTTAAGGTTTGCACCATGGTGAAAGGCTGAACATGAAAGTGATTGTGCTACATGCTTAGATTATGCAAACATCCATACATGCATAGCAGAAGAAAGCAGTTGTATGCATGCACTATTTTTGCACACACACAATAGCATGTAGTTGTTGCATGCTATATGCTATATGCTACTTGTTGACGCATGAAACATTTTTTGCATTGGGACATATGCAAGATGAGGATGCAATTCCTTGTTTGTTTGAGGGGTGTGCTGAAGGATCATGCAAGGTATCATCCCATCACTGGGTCCGGTGGCCAAATCTAGGGCTTCTCCTTCGCCTTCTTCCCTGCATCTCTCCTTTTTATGCCTGCCTGTGGCTGCCACATAAGGATGTTCTATTAGCCAAGCCATACTCCCTGGTCGATAAAGGTTTTCTATGACTTCAAAGATATGACCTAGAGAGAGTGTATATCTTACTCAGAATCTGATATTCTTGGATTTCTCATAGCTCATATGGTCACTATCAACTCACTTGCTACTAGTAAAATTTGTCTTGACTCCATATCTCCCCCTCATTCATACTGGTGAATCGGGATTTTTAAAGATCGTCAAGGTGATTTAGGATCTCATATCTCGTTTCTCTTGGTTTGAAAAAAAGGTATGTTACTCCAATCACCGGCAATACTCAGAACTCTAAAGAATCTGTCCGTTGTCAGTGCATGATTCTACAAAATAGTTTGTATGGACTTAAGCAAGCACCAAGGAGTTGGTATGCTAAGCTTAATACTTTTCTACTTTCTCAAAATTTCAAGATGAGCGAGTATGATCATTCACTTTACTATAGATTTGTTGGTAATGATGTTACAATTCTTCTAATCTATGAGGATGATATCATTTTGAGTGGAGGCAACAATCAAGATATTGATGATATCAAGATTGCACTAAAAAATGAGTTTGATGTGCATGATCTTGATCTTTTGCATTATATCTTGGGAATAGAGGTATTTAGAACTTCTTAATCTACATTCATTTGTCAAGAGAAGTATGCCAATTCTATTCTAAAAATATTTCATATGGTAGATGCTAAATCTTGTGATACACCTATGGAGTCAAATGTAAAGCTCACTATAAGGGGTAATGAAAGATTCTTCGAGGACATTACTCTCTATATAGGAAGCTAGTTGGGTCACTCATAATATATCTCACCATAACAAGACATGATCTTAGCTATTGTGTTGGTAGATTAATTAAATTTATGCATGATCCTAGTGTGGAGCATTGGAAGCTAGGCAAGAGAGTATTGAGGTACATCTCGAGCTATAGAGATTTTGGCATTGGTTATAGAGGATCATCACCTAACTTGTATGGATTTTTAGATTTAGACTTTGCTGGAGATCAAATGGATAGAAAATCCATAAGTGCTCGTGTGATCTTCATAGGTGATGGAGCATCTCATGGATGTCGAAGACACAAGCAAAAATCTCATTATCTTCTAGTGAGGCCGAGTACAAAGCCTTGACTTCATACACAAAGGAGATGCCTTGGATCAAAAGAATGGCAATGGATTTTCACTTTCTAGATTATTTAGGGAGTCCAATTTCAAAGATAATTGATGAGGGCTACTGTTACCTTTTCTCTTGAGCAATGTACCTCTTTGACAAAGATGCTACTCTGACTACATGCACTCGAATTGGGAACTAATATGGACTTTCTAACTTCAGTGCATAGCTACTACTTCTTATGAAAATGTAAACTATCAAGCATTATTGTGGCATGGTAGATTTGGACATGCTAATACAAGATCCCTTTCTTACATGCGTTGTAATAATTTAGTGATGGATTGAATTCTCCTCTCTCATTAGATAGGAAATCTTTTTTCTGTGAGTCTTGCATTCATGGAAAACATTCAAGAAGCAAATTTCCCAGAACACACTCCATCAAAACAAAGCATGTACTAGATTTTGTGCATAGTGATCATTGCGGTCCAATGCCAACTCCATCCTTAGGAGATGCACTTTACTTTATCACCTTTATAGATGACCATTTGAGATGGACGACAGTCATGTTCATAAAGCATAAATTTAAAGCCTTTGAATGCTTCAAGAGATTCAAAGCCATGACTGAAACCCAAAACATCTAGAAAGGTGAAAGCACTCCGAAGTGATGGTGGTGGTGAATACATCTCGAATGAGATGTCCGATTATCTGGCTGAACATGGCATTCGAAGGTAATTTGCAACTTCCTATTCACCTCAACAGAACGAAATTGCAAAAAGAAAGAATCGAATGCTATTTAATTCAACCAGATCTATTCTACGTCAATCCAATTTACCTTCAAAGTTCTAGGCAAAAGCCATTACCATAGCCTGTTATCTATAGAACAGATCCAGCACAAAAGTAGTCAATAGCAGAACTCCTTATCAAGTATGGAATGGACACAAAGCTAGTGTCAACCATCTAAAAATATTTGGTTGTACATGTTTTGTTCATGTTCCTAAGCAGCTTAGGAAGAAATTGGACCAGAGGTCAAATAAATGCATTTTGATTGGCTATCTTGATGAACATAAAGCTTATAAAGTTTATGATCCATCCACTAATGTAGCATTTATTTCAAGAGATATAATCTTCAAAGAGGATGCATTCTATGACTTTAAACAACCATTGACAAATGATGTTTTGTCCTTTCATCCTATCTTACACAACATCAAATCTTCCACTCATGATGTCCCTTCTATAGAACTTGTAGCCGAAGCTACAGAAGATGAGTAGCCGACAGCACCTCTCGAAACACCAGATTAAGCTAGCTCGAACAAGTCTGGAGAAATTCAAGAAGAGACACCATTCAAATCTGGTCAACCAATTGTTCAAAGATCTTCAAGAACTTGAACAATGCCTTAGAAGTACACACCTCAATCTTTCTAGACTTCATTTGGAGATTTAGAGACTCTAGCCAAAGCAATCAACTCTAAGGATGATGTGAAGTGGTGCAAAGCAATGGAAAGCGAGTACAACTCACTTTATTCGAACTAGACCTGGACCTTGATCAACTTCCCCACTCACAAGAGACTTAACGACAACAAGTGGATTTTCAAGAACAAGATCAACTCTAATGTCTCCATTGCAAAATGGAAATCAAGGTTGGTGGCCAAAGGATTCACTAAAATCCAAATAGTGGATTTTAAGCACTTGATCTTCATGATGAATTGACTCTCCGCAACATTATTGAACTTGAGAAAGACATCAAATATGAAGGTCTTGCTCTTTAGAAGATAAGTTTAACAATATCTACTAAATTCATCAATGCAAGTCACAAACATCTTTGCTCCTCCGTTACTCAAAGAACTAGTACAATGCATCCGTTACTCAAAGAATTAGTACAACGCACATATAAATGTACTGAATGAAAAGGCATTTTAGATCTTGAGCTAGATCTAGAATAAGACAACCTATGTGACTTTGACATTGAACAAATCTCACCAACTTGCTTCTTTGCCTTCAAACCACCATGGTTAGAAACACATATCCATCAAAGTTGTAGAGCTCACCTTTCTCTTGCCTTGGGCAATCAAGACTCTATTCTTTTTTATCAAGCAAGAATCACCAACAAATTTTACTTTAAGCCCTTTTTCAACCATTTAACACACACTAAGAACAAGGCTTAGTAATGGAAGGGTATAAACAAAACATTCTTCAAGTGAACATTCCTATTTGTAGACGAGAGAAAAATAGGAATAGTACCAATGCCTTTGATAACAACTTTACCATCATTGGCCATGTTGATGATCTTCTTTTCTCCTTTGTAAGTCACCAAAGAAGTGAAGTACTCTTTGACTCTAATTTTGTACTCTGTGTTGATACCAATGTTGACCACTTTTGAACAAGATTAGAATTTATCAGATTTTTTCGCCTCCCCTTTGACTCATTTTTGGCCGCAGAACTCCTTGCTAGTCTGGTCCTCAAGAGGGATTGGTTGTCAGATTACCTGATCTATCAATCTACTTGAGATGAAGATCAATCTAGATCAATTCTAGATACAAACTCCTAACAAGAACAATCATTAATTGAAGGTAGATTTTGATTTTTTTCAACAAATTTAACATTTGAATGTCATGCTTAGCATAAGTGGATTTCTATTGTTCTCAAATCTTTCTAAATAGAGTGCATCGTTGATATTCCATACGGGCTTAAACTTGCAGGCTCATTGAATGATGAACGTCTGTTTAAGTACACATAAGTGAAAGATGTCGTTGCTGGTTTCCTGGAGGTCACTACTACTCCACTTTGGAGGATAGTGATATTTCACTCCAGTTGGCAACAAGTAGGTGTTCACAAGGCCCTACTGGAAGTCTGCAATGCAGGGATAGAAAACGTCATTTGGTAAGTACTGATTGTAATTAAACATTTATATTTACAAGTCTTTTTGTTATTTTAAACATGTTATGTTATCTGGTTTTTTGACTATTTGCTTTCGATATTTGTAGGTACAAACCAAATGTGCGCAATTCGAGTGGTGCATGTCTTTGTAATGAGATCGAATATCTCAGCATTGGTTACTTCTCTACCGATGGAAAGAAATTCATATTGCACTACAACATTGTAGGGAACACAGATTTTGAAAATCATTTCGATTTTTTAGTAGTGACAAAAAAACAAAAAAAATCCGATGATTGGTCATGTGGCTTGTCCATATCAAAAGCCACAATAGCTTGTAAATAAACTAATTGAAATGTTTTCTCATCCCACGGATTGGATTTTAAAAT
This sequence comes from Diphasiastrum complanatum, assembly GCA_029204225.1. Classification (NCBI taxonomy): domain Eukaryota; kingdom Viridiplantae; phylum Streptophyta; class Lycopodiopsida; order Lycopodiales; family Lycopodiaceae; genus Diphasiastrum; species Diphasiastrum complanatum. Next base: position 33,210,520 of record CM055101.1, read on the forward strand.
TATTTAGTGGTAGTGGCACTACTAGTGCATGTGCTGTTCAAAAGGGTAGACATATTGCGGGCTATAAAATTAAATGAGATTTTAGCAAGTTTGTTAAAATGAGGCTAGTTGGTATAATTTCAGTTTTGCCTGATGAGTTTCAAAGGTGATGAAGGAGAAATAGTCGAGGTGGTTGAGCAAAGCTATAATGTTATTGAAGAAATTGTTATTCAGGACGGGACAACACCTCTAATAGACACAGCAGGGGTTGGAAGGGTATCTTCTCCAGATCCAAATGATCTGGTTGAGAATTTTTGACTGTATGAAAATTTGAGACTATGTAATTGAAGACATTCAACAGAATTTTATTTTTAAAGAAATTTTTTTTATTCGAAAGATAACTATATTTATGTACAAAATCTTTAGTTCTTAGATGTTTTTAATTATGTTTTTGGTAAATGATTTTATTGCTAAATAATATTTGTTAGAAATTTAGCATATCTTTTTGAATTTTAGATTTGTTTATTTTAATTGATTCTTAAAATACAAATATCAAATTATAAATAGGTTATCAAATTTATGTTAAAGTGTTTTTTGTTTTTTATTTATTTTAAAAAATATTGTTTAAAATTTTACAATCACTTGCTTAATTTAACAACTATTTTTCATAATAACAAACTGTGCACACATTTTTATTTTTTGAGCCATTTCAGTGTAAAATTTTAAAAATATTTTGCAATGCTTTGTCCAAATTTTAAATATATGCAAAATATACAATCTTGCAAAATAATATATTCATTTTTGAATTTAGGTATCAAGAATTACTTGAATTTCAAAAAATTGTAAGTTCACAAAAAAAAAAAATTGGGTCTTGTGCCATTTCTTGCTTCAAAAGATTTCTTGTTATTAACAAGATATAGGTTAGCCATAGGGACAATGCCCATAGTCAATGAGGACATTGACTAGATAGACATGCCTCAAGATGTTGAAATTCAAGGCCAAATTGTATGAGGGCATTTTTTGCTCTAAAAATAGCACCCATTCCTTTGACTTGTCAATTTCTACTTCTCGAATCACTAACCCTACTATAACTCTACTTCTCTAACCATGTACCAATGACAAAAATCTCACATACATAGCATTACTAAGGATTTAATACTTAACATTCAAAGTTCTCTTTAATATTCTTATATCTCGATAAAATATATTGTAGTTAGCTCTATAATTAGCCTTAAGAGATTGAAAATGTACATAATAAAGATGCTTTGGAATTTGACCTTGTCAATCTATCTATACTATTGAATGATCTGACATTTGATGTTGTATAACCACTTATTAATCTAAACTAAAGACCCAAGCCCTCTTAGGAGTTGCCTTAAATCTCAAAGACTGCTCCCTCAAGTCCTCCACCAAGGATCTAAGAAAAAAATAGGGAATCGGATGGTGGATAAACCAGTCCAACCAAACTTTAATCGATCGGATCTAGCCCCCAAACTATGGATCAATCAGACTCAATAGAGGAGAGAAATCACACCAGCAACATGCTGCTACAAATGTCAAAATCAAGCATACACTAGTGAGAGCCCTATGATTATACTTATGCCCTTCAAGCATATGCACCACTAGTAGTGCATTGTGACACCTCAATGGACACATCAGTAGTCTAACTAGGCCACCTCATCGACTTCTCCCATGAGTCATTATCAAACCTATACAAATCCGTCATCTTGATTTTTAGGCCTCCAACCATTAATTATGACTTTAATTCTATGAGGGCCCCAATCCTTCATAATCATAAATAATTTCTCGATCGAGATAGGCCTATTGACCTCCTTTCGAGATAATAATTTGACAAACATGGCATGACATTCTTTCGTCCTTATTCAAGTTCTATTCTCAAAACTTAAAGTCAGAGAAGTTCAGTTTTAGGATTACTTCATGTTCTTTGGACTCATCAACATCACATATAATCGAATTTCATAGCTAGAAGCACTAAAGGATTCGAACTCAACTTGTGTGATTCACTGATGAGTATGCTCATTACTTCTCGCCAATCACAATCAAAGAAGCACTATCATAGGCCGATTTAGATCTCTGGAAGGAAGTTATGTCGATAAAAAACAACACTTGGACTGTCACTAGAAAAATAAAATGATTTCAATTGAAAAATAAAAGTTTCCTACTAGAAGAAAGGTTATCGATTGCAAGTGGATCTTCAAGATCATTTATAAAACAGATGGTAGAAGGAAGGCTCGACTAGTGGCAAGGGGAATCTCACATATTTTCAATATCGACTATCTTTGAGACATTCATCCTGATAGTCAAACACTCTTCTATCTGATTATTTCTATCATATGTTGTTGCAACTGAACGTGAGGTAAATCAATTAGATGTAAAAACAACATTCCTCCATGGATTTATCAAAGGGGACATCTATATGATCTAGCCAGAAGGCTACGTCTTCAATGAAAAAGAAGATCAAGTGTATAAACTCCACAAGACATTGTATGGCTTGAAATAATCTTCTAGAGTTAGTTCCATCAAATCAACTCATTCCTTATTGAGCAAGGATTAGAATCAAGCTTTGTAGACTATAATGTTTACTTCAAGGCCATTCGACAATCCTTTATCATCATTGTGAAAAATGCAAAAATAAGCTTGGTAGAGGCCAAAAATCTTGTATATAGATAAACACACATGTGTGGAGCCTGTTTCCAGGTGTGAAACTAGTGTACTTGTCATGTACCATAATCATATATGTTGTACATATGATTTAATTCAAGTTCTAGTGGCTAAAATGGCCAAAAACTAGTTTTCTAGACATATGACACATGGCATCAATCTATTGATTGCATGAGCCACATCCTTTGGTTAGGTGTCATATCCCATGTGTAGAGGACAGCTCACACGTGTAGAATAAGCTGAAGTAGGCGAATTTTGACTTTTAGAAAATTTCCAAGTAGATCTCCATATAGAAGGAAAATGGACCAAAAGTGCTCAAAATAGAAGGTTTTGTCCAAGTGTCAGTTTTGGATGATGAATCATCATATGACAAAGCACCTTCACACATGTGGGATCAGAGGGATGATCAGTACCACGAGCTCCCACTTATTGTATATATAGAGCCACATTTGGCCATAATCAACGTGAGACACCAATCTTGGTTTTGGAAGCAATTTTGAGTGATTCTCTCCATTTGTCTACATTTGTTTTGATTGTTTTGAGGTGCTATCAATGTGTACTTGATTTTCAGGTTGGATTCCGTACTCAGACTGTTTTCACATGTGTGAAACCAGAAAATACACATTTTTTTCCCATCTCAACAAGGTTGAGTAGTCCGTCAGCAACTCTCGACAAAACACTCACAGCAACATCCTTTGATGTGATGCCTTGCATATTCTTCCATTCTGATATCCCCATATCTTGGGGGATGGAAGAAAGACTGGGTTGTGTGGATTTTTTTTATGTGGAGGATGACCCTTTTGGAAGTTGTCCTTTTATTTCAAATATGTCCCACTTGTCAAAAAATTTATCGACAAGGTCCCAAATCTAAAATAAAAAAAAAAAATTGTTAAAGAATTATATACTGATTTAAGAACATGAAATAAAAGAAAAAATCATCAGAATAGAAATTACCTGCTCTTTTTGGAAGGCCAATTGAAAAAAATTATCATACGTAAGTGAGGAGGCTGGATTGTTTTCATCAAATGGTAGTCCAGTCTCCTGTGCACAATTCAATTGTATGTTTGTTTTATTCCTTTCTTTGTGAAGCCTCAGATACTCCTTATTAAAATGTCTGACTCGTTGAATAACGATCATCTTTAACTTATAATCCTGGTTGATATTATGATCCCAGGCAAGGAGCTTGGCTTCCTCAACTGTCGGCTCAGCAAAAACTATAGCACTAACTTTTCTAAAAGACTGTACATGAGGATACTCAATGGAGAGTTCATTTCTAGGTTGCAAGTTGTGAATGCCACCCAAAACAAAAAATTTATATGTATTTATACATCGAATATCAAAAGTTACCATTGTAGGACAGTCAAGAGGATCAGGACAACGAACGGGTAACTATGGCTTGGATGTGGTCCTTGAATTTTATTTTTAAATTATGTACATGGGAGAAGTTGGGCTCTCTCACATCCATGGGCCTGTCACCGGTGGCTCGGTCAATTGGGGGCCTATCACATTGTTCTATATCAAGAATAAATATTGTGGCTTGAATTTTTTGGTTTCATGAATCACTCCGGTGAGTGGGGTCGGATGGCACCACCACTGTCAAATAACACCTAGCAAAGTTGATTGAGGGCATTTTTGCTACATCCTTGCTTGTCGGCTCAAGTCTAATTCTTGCCCCAGGTAGATTTAAATTGGAAGTCTGGGGCTGAGGTTTCTTCAAGGAGCTAGGATGTGTGCCCTTGGGAGTCATGGATTTATAACATCTCGGTTTAGGTGGGGAGGAGGCATCTTGGGTTTTCTTCAAAGCGCTACGTTTCCTCTTTGGAGTTGACATTGGCCTTGTTCCAGTAGTGGAATCATGTGTTTGGGTGTCTTTTGGAGAAGTGGAAGCGGATATAAGTGTCCACTTTGGATGTTCACTTATTCTCATAAGAAGTTTACAACTTGCCTTTACTATTGAAAATTTACAATTTTCAACATTATGAATGAACACATCATTCATGATCTTATTGAAACCAACAAAAAATACATTATGAAGACATTTCCATTTCCTTGACTTCATATTCAATGTAAGTTTACAAGAAAAACATGCTTTGCTATCTATTAAGGCATCACACTCAACTAGTATTGCCTTAATCCACCTGTGAGATACAAAAATCTCTTCAAAGCAAAATAGTTCTTCATAAGGTTTCATGAGAGCATAAATGAAACTTTTTTCATTTTGTGATTGCTCCTCCTTAATCTTTCTTGGTTTCTCTTGGATCATAACAATAAATTTGAACTTTTCAAAAGTTCTAAGCAAAATGCTTTCCAAGGACATGAAATAAATCTAATTGACATTAATGAAAGTGACATTTATCTTTGCATCTTGAACCAAAAAATTCATTTGAAATGTGTGATGATTGACTTTTGAAGACAAATCTTGTAAGTCCTTGTGAGGCTCCAAGCCTCATGCATCTTTCCACAAAGGTAACGCATTTTCTTGGATTTGTCCTTCTTGCCTTTGCACTTTGAACTTGAAGCTCCATGCTTCACCTCGGCCCCCTTCCTTTGGTTCTCCTTGGATTGGTCTTCATTTTGTAGCATCTTGAGACAAAACGATCTCTCTTGCCACAAAGGTTGCATTTAGGATCCTTACTTGCCTCCAATAGATTGCCACCTATTGATGCCATGATGAGGAAGTAAAACCTTGTGATATGGCTTTTCAAAATGTAATTTGTGACTCTCAAGAAACTAGATTTGAACACATTCAACAATCTAGAAGGATCTACACAAGATCTAGAGCACAAATTTTGAATCATATCTCTTTCAACCTAGTCAATTGGGAAGTAAGCTTTGCTTTGGTCACTAAGACAAAAGCACTCTATCAAATCACAAAAAAATACGATCAAAAAATCCCTATTGGACTCAACAAATACCAATGACTCTTCCTTTTGAGAGTTGGAATGGATTTGAAAAGATTTGACACCTAGATTTTCCTTTTCTCTTGACTAGTACACGCAACTTTTGAGATTTTTGAACAAAGTATGGGTTTTGTTTCAAATACTTGAAAGTCAAACTTAATAACTTCTTTTGGACTCACTCTTAACCCAAATAATCTCACTCTTGAGATTTGGATTAAATTTGATTTGATTTGACAACACTATACCATAAATTCTCACAAGAAAAAGGATCTATAAACTTGACATGTATACTTGATTCAAACACACAAAGATCAAATCCAATCACCCCTTTTGGAATCCTTATTTACCCAGAGAATCTCACTCTTGAGATTTGGAATGGACATGAAATGGTTTGATAACAATCTATGTCAATAATCTTTTACCAAGCTTAAAATTTAGGCAGCTAGAGATTCACAAAGATCCCAACCATGTATGAACACTCAAATATGGACTCCTCCCTATTCTAGACTCCCAATGGGATCACAACTTGACCCTCACACTCTCACAAAGAAAGTTGAATAGAACTTATTTGAGTTTCATACATATAATGTCAAAATTTTGCTCAAAAAATTGATTTCATTCACCCCTATTGGACTCCACCAAGTACCAATGACTCTACCTCTTTAGAGTTGGAATGAAATTCAAATTTTCAAAAATGTGATACTTCTCTCTCGCTAAGATATGTGCTTACAAAGAGCTAATGCCACTTAGCAAGATTTGTCACAATGAAAAAGACAAATTTTCCACCAAAGTCAAGAACTGAGTTACTAGTTCTTGCCCTCTACAAAGGAAGGATCTCTTGAAAATTTTGGATCAACCACAACAGATATGCCTCACTCACCTTTATGACTTTAATTCAAGCCAAAAAACACACTCACACACTTGAGTAGGGATGAACAATGTGACTTGGATCTCAAAATTTTCCCCTAGTACTTGCCAACAATTCTTATCACCTTGTATAGGTAGATTTTGCCTTTATGAGTGCTTGTGCTTTAGAAATTCACTAAGATTTCACTTAGAGGACTGATCCAAGAGTGTGTTCTAGCATTTAGATGCTTCTAGACTCGGCCCTTTCACTCTTGAACAAATCTAGAATGAAGGTATAATGGATTTCAATCACTCCCCTTGCAAATCACTCTTTAATATTTGGTTTATAGCACTCTTTCTCTCTCAACTTCAATGTACACTCAAAAAATTAGAGAATCAACTTCAATGTACTGTAAACAAGCTTTAATCCATCTATATGATATATCTAGACGAAGAACAAATCAATGGAATAGAAACAATGCAATTGAATGATTCAAATGAAATTTAGACTAATGAACTTTGAAAAGTCAATCTCTAAGTCTAAAACAAGTTTTGGCCTCAATATGCCAAATATGGAAATATAGCAAAAATGTGATGAAACTAGTTGAATCTTTCACACTATCCTACGAACACGATCAGTTGCTTCTTCTAAATTGACTCAAAATTGGGTGTATGAAGTTCAAAATGCACCAAACTGAATTTTACTATCCAAAATAGGTCCTGTACATCCCCACACGTGTGGAAAGTACACCTGCAGCCCACAACAAGATTTGGTACAAATATGATGGTTCTAGCTATCCATTCAACCTCGCTACCTCAATATCAGCTTGTTTGCAAAAACCTGCCAATTTGGGTATAGTTTAGATCAATGCCTTAAATGCACTTGTACTTGGCTCTGATACCATGTTAGAATATAGCAAAATGGACCAAGAATAGATCTAAATCAGATCCACAAGTGTGATTGGATGTTAGATTAGATCAACCTATCAATCTACACAAGATTAGATAGCATTTAGATCAAATCTAGATGAATAAATCTAACAAGAACAATCATTATTGATCAAAAATTGTACTTGCTGGTTTCACACGTGTGAAAACCTGTCAGAGTACGTACATTAGGCTGAGAATAAAGTATACTAAGCTTAGAACCCAATCAATGCATAAAAATACAAGACAAATAGAGGGAATAGACTAGATTGCTCCAAAACCAAGATTTAGCTTTCTTGTCAATTATGGCCAAATGAGCCACCATATATACACAAGAGCTGATGCTTACTCAACTGATTTGGCACGTGTGAGAGTGCCTACTCATCAAAGGATCCACCAATAATCATCAATATGGCACATGGACCAAGTTTCCTAACTTATAGCCACCTCCCTTGATTTTAGGCAATTTTTCTAATTTATAGGGACTTGCACAAATATCTACTACAAGTTGGATCTCACCTACTACTGATGTTTTCACACATGTGAGCAGTCCTTGGCACATGTGAGATTACTCCTATCCATGTGAAATACCTTTTCCTACCAATAAAATGATGCCAAGTGGCATATAGCTAGAAAACTAGATTTTGGCCATTTTAGCCACTAGATCTCAAATGAAATGGTATGTACAACCTATATGACTCATCTAAATGATAAATGTATTTATTTCACACGTGGAAACAGGCTCCACAATTACAACTGCGTACCATGAGGTGACTCCATATTCGACTTTCGAGTTGACAATGACGAATTATTTACAAAAGTCAACAATATATATTTTCCAAGAACATCTTGGATTAACTGCACCACCATCATCGTTGACTCGGCTTCAACGTAGCAAAGCCACATTACAAAATTTTCTCTCAACATTAGAGGCCGATTCGGATGAGAATCTGCCAGTAGACTCTAATGAGGAAGATGGATCGTCAACTAAGGAAGATGTCGTCAACTTCTTCAGCTAAAAATGAAAGTCTTGATTTCAAGCACTAAGTTGAGAGGACTTAGTTAGAATTCTTTGAAATTTAAATTGTAAAAGAAAAAAAATTATTTTCAATGTTTTCAAAATTTGTGGATTTACTGTAATTGGCTTCAAATGTATTTTATGAGTTATTTTCATGAAAGTCGAGTTAGACTATCAAAACACCATATATATATATATATATATTTTGCTTATTCTTAATATTTTTTATTATAAAAATTCTAATTTTTTAGCATTTTACAATGGTTTTTTTTTTTTTTTTTTTTTTTGCTAAAGAGCATATTGTTTGCAAAAAAAATTGTGGTTTTCGAAAAAAATTTCATGAAAAAACATGTTTTTGGCAAAAATTTTAAGGACATTACTCTCTATACAAAGCAAGTTGGGTCACTTATCTATCTAACCATCACAAGACCAGATCTAAGCTATTTTGTTGGTAGATTGAGTCAATTCATGCAAGATCCTAGTGAGGAGCATTGGAAGCTAGAAAAACGACTTTTGAGGTACATCATTGGAACTCAAGATTTTATTGTATGAGGGATCATCACCTAACTTGTTTGGATTTCAGATTCAGACTTTGCTGGAGATATAATGGATAGGAAATTCATTAGTGCTCATTGTATTTTCATAGCTGATGGAGCTATATCATGGATTTCTGTATTGGGTTTCTTTCTTGCCTAACCTCAACCCAAGATGAAGACCTTGCTATTTGCCAGCGAATTATGGGATGTTGTTACAGGTACAGAAGTAAAACCTGAAGAAGATGACTCAAAGAGAAAATCGAAGGACGGTAAAGCTTTCGCGCTTATTATCCTCAATATATCAGATACACAGATTGGACCCATAGCTGAAGCTAAAACATCAAGAGACGTTTGGGACATTTTGAACTCACTATATGACGTGAGGGACGTAACTACTAAGTTACATCTACGAAGGAAATTCTTCACATTCAAAATGTCTACTAGTGATTCTCTTCAGAGTCACATTAACCAATTTATTTATGGCTTGAAGCAATCTAGTCAAGCATGGTTTCAAAGGATCAATACTTTTCTCATTGATCACGACTATACACCTAGCTCTTCAGATTCAAACGTTTACTTCAAAGTAATGCAGTAGTCTTTTATCATTATCACATTATACTTGGATGATACATTGCTTTTCAACAATAGTACCGATCTGATAAAAGAGGAAAAGACAATGCTATCTTCTGAATTCGACATAACCGATCTGGGTGAAGCTCATTTCTGCCCTGGTATACAAATCCACAGAGACAAAAAGCAGAAGTTGATCTACATTACACAATAGAGGTATATCTACAACATTTTAGTCAAATATAATCTGATCAATTGTCAGTTAGCTCTCTGACCAATGAAACCAAGACTCAAATTGTCAAAGGACCAGTGTCCCCAAACAATTCATGAGAAGCAGCAGATGCGTGAGTATCCTTACCATTCTATTATAGGATCTCTTATGTACGCCATAATCTGCACCAAGCTAGACATAGCTTTTGCAGTCAGCTCTCTCAGTCAATTTATGACTAATCCTAGTATAACACATTGGAAGGCTCTTATCAGAGTCATGAGATATCTTTGAGCTACTATGGACTTTTGCATTTGTTATGGAGCAATCGGCAATGACAAACTCAATTTCCTCAGTGGTTACACAAATGCGAACTGGGCAAGAGGTGTAGACACTCGTAAATCTACTTCCAGATTTACATTATTCCTCAACAATGGTCCAATTTCCTGGAACAGTCGCAAGCAATCTTCAATAGCTCTATCTTCCACTAAATCAGAGTATATCGTAGCCTCTCAAGCTACAAAGGAAGCAATTTGGCTGAGGAGCTTACTCTCAGATATCGGTCTGAATCAATATGCCCCGACGACATTATATTGTGATAATCAAAGTGCCATTGCTTTATCAGCCAGTCCTAGATTTCATTCCAAGAGTAAGCACATTGAATTGAAGTATCATTTTGTCAAAAGCAAAGTTCTCAATGAAGAGGTCAGATTGCAGTATTGTAGAACACAAGAAATGACAACAGATGTTTTTACTTAAGCATTAAGTTTGGATAACACAAAAGATTCTGTGTAGAACTAAGTTTGAAGGTCAAGGCATTCAAGGATTCAGATTAAGATGGAGTGTTGGATTATTCTCCTTCTTACCAATCGTCTAATCAGTTTTAATCTTCGTCCATTGTTTATCCAGTTCTGCGGATTTTCTCACGTGTTTACATACTCTACAAAATTACAAGTGTTTTTACACAGTCTATAGAATTACACGGAGTTTACGACAATGTCGCATTTTTCGTCTGACAAAAATCTCGTATGAAAATGCAATCTCGATTTTTTGCATTTTTTGCCTGTCAGGAATCTCATGCAAATATGCAAAGTGAAATTTTTTGCTTTTTCCAAAGAGCCTCAAATGATGACTCTGGCAAAGTGTGCGGCAATCCTAAATGAGATTTAAGGGCACCTTCGTCTTTTTTGCTTTTTTGCAAAAAAGCCGACAGTGTCACATGTGGCTGTTTTAGTTCATTTCTGCAGAGCTACAGTTTTGGTTCATTTATGCAGACAGAACGTTTACGGCCAATTTTGCTGCTTATCAACAATCAATGACAAGGACCAGATGCTTAACTATTTGGCTACGTAATCACTGTAGTACTGACGATTTCAAAGTTAGTTACTATAAGTTCAAACGTGATCTCTATCACTATTGTCTTGTTTGAAATTGATAGGCATAGTCATGCATTGGAAAGATGAAGATAGTTTATTCCGCCATGCATGAAAGGTTTTCATTTCTTTTTGAGCTAGACCTATCTTCTGCATACCACTTTCCAACATATATCTCCAATGCTTTTAAAGATTTTTGTGATCAAGGAGGGATTAACAAAGAATTATCTTGTCCCTACACCCCTCAACAAAATGGGGTAGCCGAGAGGAGGAATAGGACATTGTGTGAATGTTCTACAGCCTTAAGGATTGATTCATGTTTACCAAAAGCTTTTTGGGGAGAAGCTCTCACTTGTGCTAACCATTTGATGAATAGAGTTCCATGTAGCTCTATTGAAGGCAAAACACCCTTTGAAGTCTTGTATGGGAGGAAGCCAAATCTCAAGGACTTAAAGGTGTTTGGATGCATTTGCTATGTGCATACACCTTTGGAGAATAGGACCAAGGAAGATCCATCATCAATCAAAGGTATTATGCTCGGGTATGGCAAAGCAAGCAAGGGATATAAGGTATACATTCCATCTTCCAACAAGTTTGTGGTTTCTAGAGATATCATTTTTGATGAGGATAATATGCATAAACTTGTTGATGGCTCAATCAAATCACCTATCAAGAGGGAGGTGGCCGAGGATCAAGATGTCATAGATCTTGAGGGGGAGCTAGACCCAAGTGAACCAATCACTCCAAGAAGATCATCAAGGGTAAGAATGGAGCCATTGAGGCTCACATACCAAGAGAAGGGGAAGCAAGCCGAGGGTAATCCATCTTCATCCTTTGCACTCATTTCAAGTTTTGAAGAACCTTCATGTGTAGAAGATGCATTGAGCTCAAAGGAATGGTTTCAAGATATGATAGATGAATATAATGCTTTGATGGAGAATGGCACATGGATCCTTGTTGATAGACCTGTTAAGAATGTGATTGGATGTAAATGGGTTTTTAAGCTAAAACTCAATATGGATGGAAGCATAAGCAAACACAAGGCAAGGTTAGTTGCCAAAGGATATGCTCAAGCAAAGGGCATAGATTTTAAAGAAACTTTTGCACCCGTGGCCAAGATGGTCACAGTAAGGTTACTTCTTGCACTTGCTTCACATTTTAGTTGGATGCTCTTTCAAATATGTGTTTCTAATGCATTCTTAAATGGTTATTTGGAAGAATACATCTTCATGGAGCAGCCCCAAGGCCACATCAAGCTCAGGATGGAAGGTAAAGTATGTCATCTTCAAAGGAGCTTATATGGTTTGAAGCAAGCATCAAGATCTTGGAATTCAAGACTTCATGATTTCTTAATTTCTATTGGATTCACTCAAAGTGAATATGATCTAACTTTGTACATAATGTATAATGTAAATGGCATTTTACTTTTATTGATTTATGTAGATGACATCATCCTTAATGGTGATAACATTGATGGTATTGAGAAAACCAAGAAAAATCTATCACTAAAATTTAAGATGGTAGATCTTGGTCAACTTCACTTTATATTGGGAATAGAAGTACTTAGAGGTTCAAATCTCATCTTCATTAGTCAAACTAAGTTTTCTCAAAGTTTGCTCAATAGATTCAAGATGCAAGATTGCAAGCATGTAGAAACACCAATGGAGCAAGATGTAAAAGTGCTCAGTAAAAGTGATGAAGCATCCTTTATGGACATCACTCTTTATAGGCAACTTATAGGCTCCTTAATGTGGATCACCATAACTAGGCCTGATCTATGCTTTAGTGTGTGTAGGCTAAGTCAATATATGCAAGATCCATTAGTGATACATTGGAAAAATGCTAAAAGGATCTTGAGATACATCTCGGGTACTCTAGATCATGGAATTCTCTATAGAGGAGATGTCATTGATTTGCATGCCTTTAGTGACTTGGATTTTGCAAGTGAAAAAAGGGATAGAAAGTCCACAAGTGCTTATGCAACATTCATTGGTGGAGGAGTAGTTTCTTGGTTGTCAAAGAAACAAGAAACCATCACACTTTCTTCAACCGAAATCGAGTATAAAGCTCTCACCACTACAACAAAGGAGCTATTATGGACCAAGAGGCTACTTATGGAGTTGAAAGTCATAATTTTAGATGTTGTTCCAACTCTCTACAATGACAACATTTCATCCCAACACCTTGCAACCAATCCAATCTTCCATGCAAGGCCAAAACATATTGAGATCTCTCATCATTTTGTGAGAGAGAAGGTGCAATCAAAGGAGATATCTTTGGAGCATGTGGAAAGTAGTGAATGTGCTGATATTCTCACTAAACCACTTCAAAGAGCTGCATTTGTGAAGTTAAGATCATCCCTAGGGTTGATAAGCAAGTCTATGTTATCTTCAAACTACTTGTGAGGAGGAGTGTTATGATTACACAAGCTAGTTTGCACAATAACCACTTGTAAATGACTTTGAGGCCATGTTGTGGGATGTCACATGTGCCAAAGGCATAGGATACCTGATTTTAAGTCAAATCATGAATCTAGCTTTGGAATGGCACCTTTGGGATATGTCCAAAGAGTGCATAGATAGGGTAGAGAAAAAGTAGGAGCCAAAAATAGCATTTTTCTCATTGTTTTTGGATCTCAAGTCATTGACCCTAAATAGGGTGGATCAAGTGGATCTTTAGGTTAGATGTTAGGGTTAGGTTATGATGAATATGTGAAAGTACTGTACTTTAGGACCATGAATGGATCTACAAAATATCCACAAGAGTGATTGGATGCTTGCTTAACAATCTATCAAAAAACTAGACACAAAAAGTTGATCTAGATTGGCAATTTGACAAACAACAAGCATTAACAATCAAAAGACTTGATCAACATTGAAATCCGAGCCCACATGTGTGTAATACAGGCTGTAGTATGGCCTTCAACCTGAGAAACATGTAGAAATTAATTTGGTTTCATTTGGATGACAAAAACTCAATGTACATAATGAACTAGCTTGAGATTGCCAATGAGCTCCAAAGATTTTCTATCTTTTCACTATGGGAGCTTGGATACATAGCAGATTCGACTTCCTTCTTGAAGTTAGGTGGATTTCTAGCATGTAATAAGGAAGTTAACTCACTCTTCTTGCCCTAAAATGAAACCCTAGCCTAGATCCTAGAGTTATGCTTGGTAGGTAGCTAGTTGGTCAAATTTTCACCTTAAACTTAGGTGTAGGTCCTATAAAGTAGGGATGACCACCAGATAGACATGACCAACTCTCTTGACTTGACCTAACCTTCATTAGGATTGGATTTCCACGTGGCATTTTGGCCATACATGTGTGGAACCCAATTATGTACAAAATTTACACTATTTTTCATGGTTTTTGATCAAGCTAGATTTGTAAATTTTTGGCAATTCTTCACAGAATACATAGAGGCCCTAATATGCTCAGATTTGAGCTCTACATGTATAAATATGTGATGGGATTTCCATATAATAATGAGCAAAATCAAGATTTTCCTTCTTGATTAGTTTAAGTCTATGATTTGATTGATGAATGCTATTGGCATATGAGTTTTTGTGATGATTGAATGAGTTTGGAGTTGCAGGTACAGTACATAGGTAGCAGCAGGCCGCACTTTCAAATGTGTGAAGAGTTTTGGAGCTAATTCATGGAGTTCAAGCCAAGATAAGCTAGGAATCAATGCATTTATTATTAATCTAGCTTCTAAATCTTGTTTGGATCTTAAGTAGGTGCTTTCTAAATCATTTCTAGGATAAAATGGGATCATTTTGCTACATTTTTATCAAGAACTATTACCTGAGAAAATACTCTGACGACAAGTCAAGCTTTTCTTCTGTCAATGCTTCCATTTGCTTTGTACTTGACTTTGAAAATCCATTTGCAATCAATCACGTTTCTGGTAGCAGGTAATTCAACAATCATCCATGTCTGGTTCTTGATAAGAGATGAATACCCTTTATCCATAGCTTATTTCCAGAGATAAAAATCGGGCTGACTAAGTGTCTCTTCGACAATCGTTGGCTCCTGAACAAGGTAGGCTGCAGGTGGTCTGCACAACGTTGATTACACTGAGATCTTCAGTCCAGTAGTCAAGCATTCTTCTATTTGACTTTTATTATCATTTGCCATTGCAGCAGATTTGGAAATACATCATATGGATGTACATACATCATATCTCAATGGAGTTATCGAAGAAGAAATCTACATGGTGCAACCCGTAGGTAATATTATTGAAGGTAAACACAATCATGTATGCAAACTCCATAAGGCACTTTATGGCTTGAAGCAATCTACTCGAGCATGGTTTCAAAGGATCAATACTTTTCTTATTGATCACAACTACACACCTAGCTCTTCAGATTCAAATTTTACTTTAAGACAATGCAGCAGTCTTTTATCATCATCACTTTATACGTGGACGACACATTGCTCTTTGGCAACAGTATCGGTCTAATAAAAGAAGGCAAGACATTTCACATGACCGATCTGGACGAAGCTCATTTCTACCTTGGTATTCAAATCCACAGAGACTCTTATGTCAAGGATCTTGTAAGGTTTGAGGAGGATCCTACATGTGATCAAGATCTTGAAGGTCCATCTCAAGATCCGAGGACTCCAAGGAGATCTACAAGAAGGAAGGCTGAGCCCTCAAGGTTCACCTATGTTGACAAAGGTGAACAAAGGGAAGGTCTACATTCACTTACCTCTTACACTTTTCTAACTTCTATGTTTGATGAGATAAGTTGCTTTGAAGAAGCTATGGAGTCACAAGAATGGAGCGATGCCATGCAAAAAGAGTATGATGCTCTTATGTCGAAAGTTGATTTACATTACTCAGCAAAGGTACATCTACAATATGTTAGTCAGATATAATCTGGTTAATTTCAAGATAGCTCTCTCACCAATGGAACCAGGTCTCAAAATGTCAAAGGACCAGTGTCCCCAAACAATTAAAGAGAAGGAACAGATGCGTGAGTATCCTTATCATTTGATAATAGGATCTCTTATGTATGCAATGATTTGTACTAGGCCAGACATAGCTTTTGCAATCATCTCCTTAAGTCAGTTTATGACTAATCCTGGTATGACACATTGGAAGACTCTTATTAGAGTCATGAGATATCTTCGAGCTACTATTGACTATTGCATTTGTTATGGAGTAGTCGACAACGACAAACTCAATTTACTCATTGGTTTCACGGATGCAAGTTGGGCAGGAGATGTAGACACTCACTTATGGATTTACATTCTTTCTCAACAATGGTCCTATTTCCTAGAACACTCGCAAGCAATCTTTGATAGCTCTATCTTCTACAAAATCAGAGTATATCCGCAGCCTCACAAGCTACAAAGGAAGCAATTTGGTTGAGAAACTTAATTTCAGATATCAGACTGAATCAATATGCTCCAACACTATTATTTTGTTAATTAAAGTGCCATTGCCTTGTCAGCCAATCCTAGATTTCAGTCTAGGAGTAAGCACATTGAACTCAAATATCACTATGTCAGAAGCAAAGTTCTCGAAGCTTGGATGCACACATGAAGTTTTGTGCAAAACTAAGTTTAAAGGTCAAGGCATTCATGGATTCAGATTAAGGGAGAGTGTTGGACTATTCTCCTACTAATAGACTAATCAGCATTTTAATCTTCATCCAACTTTTATCCAGACCTACAGATTTCTTTGTGTTTTTACATAGTCTACATAACTACTCAAAAATAGTTTACAGTGTCGGCATTTTCGAGATTTTCTCTCACTTCGACTTTTTCGCAAAATGCTAGATGCCTCAAATATTGAAGAAATGCCTTTAGCGAAGACCTTCACATTTTTTGCAAGACAATTTATTGTCCGTCGTCTTAAAGGCTACAGACTTGCTCTAACCGTTTAGCAAGTAAATCTCCAAGAAGACTATGTGGATGGATGCTAGCACATCACAACCAACTGGATGACACATTTGACGACCTAATTAGTTGTCCTACTATTGGGCATTGTCACATTTTCTTAGTATAAATAGCTACTCATATTTCTACATTTGTGTGTGTTCATCTTACAGCATTGATGTGATCAAAAGATCAACAAGTATTGAATAGTTAGCTCTCTCTCTCTCTCTCTCTCTCTCTCTCTCTCTCTCTCTCTCTCTCTCTCTCTCTCTCTCTCTCTCTCTCTCTCTCTCTCTCTCTCTCTCTCTCTCTCTCTCTCTCTCTCTCTCTCTCTCTCTCTCTCTCTCTCTCTCTCTCTCTCTCTCTCTCTCTCTCTCAAGATTGCAAGCTTGGACACTCTTGAGATTGTTATTGCGCTCACTGTTTATAACCATTCCTCGTAGACGAATTGTAGTTTGGTCAGCTAGCTTAATGGAAAAAGTCGCAGGCTTGACCTTTGTAAGGTCCCATTTTGCACATAGCTTTGTAAAAATCAGGTTAACTCCTGAACCGCCATCTATCACAACTATTTCATTAGAAAATTGTCTATGCTATATCGGCAGGGTGATATTCTTTTGTTCACTTTCCCAAGCTGCTCCGACATGGAGTACTTCATTAGATTCTTCAAATCCAGCACAAAAAAGTGCCTCCTGATGTACTTCTGGTTCTGCTTGAGCTAACTTTTGCGCTAAGACTTCTTTTGCTTTTGGCACCAACTTCAGGAACTCTCCCAATGAAATATTGATCTTACTAGACAAATTATTTATGAGCAGTTTTGTTTGTGGTGCTTCCGGTTCAATCATCTTGAAGGATTTTTCATGATGATGCAATTGATCATTCATATTTGTACGTGAATTTCTTGGTGGCTGCAATGGTGAAGAACGAACATCAGTTGTTGCTTTAGCAGCTTCAAGCTCTTCTCTTTCTTGCAGATGTTTAATCCACTACCTCATATCCTGATATCTTCTTTTTTCTGCATGAAAATTTGGATAGACTCCAGATGCTATTGGTATATCAGTTAATGGTATAGAATCAGCCAGTACTAGATATGCTACCGGTTCTTTCTGCTTCTGTGCTCCGGTGACCACCATCAAGGGTACACTTGGTTTATTCTGAGCTGCTAGTCTTCGCTTGATTGTTATCAAATTTATAGGAGCTGTAGTTGGTGGTGGCTTCGGTCTTGCTGGACAGTCTTTATAGCAATGCCCATATCCACATTCACGACGGAATGGTACAAATTTTTCTTTATTTGAACATTCTGCAACTCTGTGATTTTCTCCACATGCAAAGCGTCCAAGTGGTGCTATGGTCCAATTTGTAGATGCTTGTTGTTGCGCGGCAGCATAAATAGCATATTGTTCTGAAGATTCACCTTCTTGATCAGTACCATAGTTCCATTGCTCGGCACTTCTGTACGGTTCTGGTCCATGGATTTTGCAACTATACTATCACTCTCATGGGAATGAATCTATGCGTGACAACTAACTTCATCTCTTTGAGCTCTGATACCATGTCGGAAAGAGGTATGCAGAAGATAGGCCTAGCTTGAAAAGAAACGAAAACCTTTCATGCATGGCAGAATAAACTATGTCGTGAAATTCAAACTACGTGGATTATCCACGCCAACTCCGACAGTCAGCAGCTGGGGCAAACCTCTAACACGCAGAGCCGAAAATGGGATTTTGCGTGGATAATCCATGCCATAGTAAAAAAATTATAAAAAAGGCTCGACTTTCGCGTGGATAGTTATCCACACGAATTTTTTTTTATCCATGCGAAATCCAAAGAGCTGGGGCCGTGGATACCGTGTGGATAAAAAAAAAAATTATATTTATGCGGTATCCACGCAATTAAGTTTCTGGATTTTGTGTGGATTATCCACACGTGAATAATCCACGCAAATGTTTTTGACCAAAAAAAAACATTTGGCGCGAATCAAAATGTGGTTCGCTCCTAAACTAGAGGTCGACTTTCTTTTTCTGTTGTGTGAGAGAGATAAAAAGAGAGTATAGATGGGGATGAATGTGAGTGAGAAGATTGATAGTGTTTAGGGTTTTTAGTTCATTGATGGATGTTAATAGTATGTGTTTTGTGATCATAAGTTTTAAGATCTTTTTTGTTTGTCATGTAGGCTTGGATATGAAAAATGAAAAAAGAGCTTTCATTGCAAAGTATTGAAAGATCAAGTGCATGCAAAAGGAAAAGCAAAGATTGCAAAACAATGGAGATACAATAGTAAAGGTAAATTCACATTTATTTTGATTCATTTGATATTTAGTTGATAACTTTGCGTTATCTATTGATGCATTATATTGTGGTTTCCATTACTTTCCATGTGCTTTCCATTACTTTCTATTGTGCATTCTAGCATGCAAATCATGTGCTAAAATAAATACATTGCATTGAATTCATCAATAGATACATTTGCATTTCATTGATGTGCATTAAATAGACTATACATTGCATTGAATACATCAATAGATACATTTGCATTCAATAGATGTGCATTCAGTAGTCTATACATTTGCATACACGAATTAAAAATATATGCTACACAATCTCACTACAAAAATTGAATCATAGTAAAAAATACTGCACTTACAAATTGGGCCTCTAGATTGCCCCTTCCTCCCAATCCCACGTGACTTTGGCCATGTTTTAAGAGCTTCTCGGCAGCGGCCCTATGTTGTTGTCCATACTTTTGGGAATTGTTTTGCAACAATTCCCCTTTCACCTTCCTCCAATCCCTTTTGGAGCACCATCCAGGCTTCGTGGGATTCTTGGGATTCCTCACGGCTCTTCTCATCAAATGCCTTTTGTTTCCAATCCGAAGGCACATTGAATCCAAGGCCCAAGTCCTACTAGAAGTATTGGATTGAGGGAATTCAGAATATAAAGTCTCTATTATTCTATTTTTGTCTTCAAGCGATTGGGAGGACCAATCAATCATGTAATCTTTACCAAAATATAAAGCAATTAAATCACGCAAACGGGCATGAACTACATTGCCATGCATATTTTTTATAACTCCACCACATGGATTAAGATCATAATACACACTACATGATTCCTGGGAAGGGGCATCTTCAGAAGCTCTTCTCTCGGATAATTCACCCGAAGAAAATAACACAAGATTTTTTATTCTATCTCTTTGTTGAGGAGATAGATTCTCAAACCACTCTTGATTATATTCTTCGGGCTCCTCACGAGCTCTGCTCCTAGATGGTCTCCCAGTTGACCTTCCACTTGACCTACCACTTGAAGACATTGTATCAAAGAAAAACTTTAAAAGTTAGAAAGTAGTGGAGAATGGGAGTGAAAGAGTAGTGAAGACTATTAGATTAGAAGAGTAAGCAATGATCAATAGTAAGCAAGAACAAGCAAGATCAATACCAAGCAAGATCAATAGAGCAAGCAATAGCAAGAGCAAGATCACTAGCAAGGAAGAGCAACCAAAAGCAAGCAAGCAAGATCTATAGAGCTTGGAAGAGCAATAGCAAGCAAGAGCACTAAATACTAGATTAGGAAAACCTATAGAACTTGAAAGCAAAAGAAGAGGAGCAAGAATGCTTGCGGAAATGCTGTTTTATTGGCATTCAAGTTTTGCGTGAATTATCCACGTAGAAGTTATCCACGCATGGATGTTCCACGTAGTTTTTTTTTCCTCTCTTCACACGTGAGAGGGTCCCCCACATGGGCTTGCATGCTTTAAATGTCATTCAATATTCTCATAATCTTTTCTAGATTTTATGAGAATATTTTACTGTAGGATTTTACATAAAACCTAATTTTTAATATGATGGAACATAAAAAAATCAATTTAAAGATCATTATGGTGGTATTTAATTGTTAAAACTAGTTTTATATTGTTATAAATTTTATTTTTCTTGAGATTTGACATACAAGACAAAATCATGAGATAAGAAATAGTACATATTATTATTAAACAAGTAATTTGACAAGTTTTTTTTAAGATTTTATGACATAATATTATGTCAAATCGGTGATGTCATAAAACATTTAGTTTATTAATAATCTAGGTGTCATAGTTGATATAATTTGATGACATAATTATATGGTCAAATAGAAAAATTTTGCTTTTGTCATGTGGCCTCTTAAATGGTTGCATGGGGTCATTTAGATTCATGATCAAAAGTATTTATGTTATATTGAGGACCTTAGTGATATGTGACCTATATGATATATCTTTTTAATTATTGGTGTGTGACCTATATAACCTTATATGAAATCATAGTAATTAGTTGAAATATCATTTAGCATTGTAATAAAGATGTTGATCAATGGTGTGCTATCTAGTATATGATTGATTGACATTGTCCAATTGCTCGTCTTTTCTTTTCGATTTGAGGAACATCATCTTGCATACAAAGCAACCATAGATACTTGTAAAATTATTGATCCTCCATCAAAGATACAAAATGTTATTGTTTGCAAATGGGTCTTAAGATCAAGCTTAATCAAGATGGTAGTGTGAACAATTATAAAACAAGACTAGCTGCCAAGGAATATGCTCAATTTTCGGGGGATTGATTATGATGAAGCACTTGATTTTGTCATAGTTTGTAGTGGTGATTTCACATGCTTTTAGTGATTTACTGCCTTTGCAATATTTGTTAAAAAATGAGAATTTTCTTGGAACATGAAGCCGCACATCTATCTTCACCGACATTATCTCCAGAAAAATGGGATTGAAGTCAAACTATGTCTATTCTTTTCACTTACTTGACCATATATGAAATTCTATTTTGGCTAAATAACAATCATTTGAAAGCATTGCAAGAATCAATTTCATTTAGAATTGCAATAATCAATTTTTATTCAGAATTACAAGAATCAATTTCATCAGCGACAGCATTTTGCAATTCTTCTCCTCTTAGATGATTTTCATCATCACTCTCACTTTCAAAAATTATTTCATCATCCTGACTATTAGAATTTCTATTCTCAACATCTATGGAAGTGGGTGCTTCAAGTATGGTTTGATGATTTACTACATCTCTAGGTACTCAATCTCATACTTAAAATGAAGGTTTTCCATTTCATTCTCAACATTTGAACCCTCAAATACTCGTAATGAACGTGGTTTAACTTGAGCTACAAACCACCATATCTTGTTTAGTCGATATGGTTGAAAAAATACCTGCAAAAATCACTATTATAGAACATATCGAAAACTCAAATACTGAAGTCACTTGCAATAAAATTAAAAACATGATAACATAGCATGTGCACCTGCTCACAGTGACGAGGCAACACCAATGTGTCAAAGGACTCCATGCTCATTGTTTTTGATGAATCAATCGCAAAAAATCCACTTGGATCTGATTTTACGGTTGCATTTGGCCCTCTACAAACTACCTTGAACCATTTCACATCAAATAAAAAATAGTGTCCACTTTCACCAAATGACAAATCATAAATATTTTGTATAGTTCCTACGTATTCTATGTCTCCTGAGATGAGATTCCGATCTCGTGCACTGCTTTGACTTTCTTGTTGGAAAGATGCTATTACACCACAATCCGATGTGTGCGTCTCTTGTTATCAATCCTTTCAACACAAAAGTGGAAATTAAAAGCCCATATAGCACTATACATTTTGCACTGCCACATGACAAACATGAATCTCATAAATAATCACTGTGAATGAATATGGTGTTTCAAAATGATTAAACAAATATTGTTATAAACAAGAATGATCTAATAATAAAGTATCTAAAGAATAATACCTTCCATTTGCATCCTCTTGCAAAGTCCCATGCTGCGTTTGATATTTTTTGTCCCTCTTTTGTTGCTTTTTGTAGTGTGTCATGCATTCACTCTATAGTGCATTGCTTGGGCATGATCTTCACCATCCTTTATCCAATATTCTTTTTTGGTGTTTGATTCTTTTAGATCATGCCTTGCAGGAATGGTATCTTTTTCACCAATCCACTGTTTCCAAATAGATTCATCCACATTTTTAAATATGTGCATGGGATCAAGTAGGTGATTAATCAAAAGATTATTCCAAACAATAAAATATAGATAATCTTTTCATACCATCGATTGGCTTTGCTTGAGATTCCTCCCATAGTTTTTGCCAATCTTCCACAGACATCCTCTTTGGAGGCATCTCTCTCTCTCAACTCTTCCTCCAAAACCTCTTCTATGAGTGTCTCTGAATGAATGGCCTTCATGCAAGTATTTACGATGATTTTCATAAACCACTTTCTTGAGACTATAAGAGTATCTTCACACAAGATTTGGCTTGCAAAAATAAGAAGCATTTTTTCTAGTTGTTTGAAAGCCTGCCCAACAAATGGATACTATCAATCACTATTAAAAAAAGTATGCGTCAAAGAATAATTATAGCCATTGTAAATGTCAGGAATTACTAGTTGTATGTAACTATAAACAAACTCTTATGTACACAAGATAGACATTGTTTGAATGATCACCCGAGCATTCACCTAGTCCTGGATAGTCATGCGTTGTCCACATTACAATGGCATGTCGTGTAAACTTCCTCTCATGTAAGGGGTGCGAAATGTCATATGCATTTATCCCCTTCCACAAATCTTCCCACTCGTCAATAAGTGGCTCAAGATACACATCCATGTTCTTAACCTTGCGTTGGCCAGGAATTAGAAGTGCCAACATAATGTGTCTCTTTTTTGTACTCAACCAAGGAGGAATATTATAATTTACCAAGCAAACAGGCCAAATGGACCACGTAGTTGCTCGTACACCAAAGGGGTTCACACCATCTATTGCAAGACCAAATCTCACATTTCTTGACTCATTGGCAAAGCTTGGATACTCTTTGTTGATGTGTTTCCATGCAGGTGAATCTGAAGGTACCCTCATCATCCCATCCGTAAAGGTATCGTGTGCATGCCAGTCCATAAGTTGTGCAAGAGATTTACAACGAAATAAATGTTGCAATCGTGGAATTACTGGAAAATGTCGTAAAACTTTGCACAAAATGGTTGCCCCTTGCAAATCATCTCTATATCGAGGAGTATCACAAATGAGACATTTTTTGAGTGATTTGTACCTTCCTCGATATAAAATACAATCTTCTGGACATGCATGATATTGCTTGTAGTCCATCCCGATGTTAGACAACATCTTTCGTGCCTCATATCTTGTCTCAGGTATGACATTCCCTTCTGGGAGAATTTTGTTTTTCAATAGTCTGTACATGACAAAAGAAGTCATTGTAAAAAAATTATCACTAGATGTCCTAATTGTAAATTTTGTTTCAAAGCAAAAATGACAAGTAGATGAAAAAAAATTTACTCAAATAATGATGTGAGGCTTTGGTCACTCCATCTATATTTGGGTTGAAGATGTAGAGAAGTCGCCAAACGAGATGTCTTTGCTCCAGGATACAATGCTATCTTTGATTCTTCTCGCAATTTCTTTTCTTCTTTAGACAAACGTGCCTTCTCATCTTGTTCATTGTGTGTAGCTGCACTATTGTTCTCGTACATATCATCCAACATGTATCCCATGACTTCAAATTCATCATTCATTGGAAGCTCATTTTCATCGTTGGAACTTGTTTGCGAAGAAGTAGATCTAGATGAGCTAGATTCAGATGCATTAGTCTCTTGATTAATGCGCTCATCAATTTCCATCATCTCTTTTAAGCCTAGACGTAGATGACGAGGTACTTGCTTTATATGAGGACCGTTGTATTGCATTCGTCGTCTACGTCGACCATTACGGGGATTATTGTCTCCAACGCTAAATGAGGATGAAGAATCCTATATACCAAAATAACAAGAAGTAGGTCGAAACAATGCTTGATAAACATTTCCTCCCAGTACTTGATAGATCTAAATGTTGCATATGAATATAAATTACCTCTTTGTTTCAAAAGTATGAACATACCAATGTATCTATTAGACCATTTTTCTTTTCAACTTGTTAACATTCAATGAACTCAAAGAATCAACAAGAGCATCATCTAGGGCCAATGATGATCCAAAATCAATATTCATGTGATTTATCCTATCAATAATATTCTCAATCTCTCTTGCAACTCTTTTTCTTGAAACCAACTCATGGTCCTTCTGCAAAAGTTGAAAATGTTAGATGTATTAGTTTCTCTCTCTCTCTCTCTCTCTCTCTCTCTCTCTCTCTCTCTCTCTCTCTCTCTCTCTCTCTCTCTCTCTCTCTCTCTCTCTCTCTCTCTCTCTCTCTCTCTCTCTCTCTCTCTCTCTCTCTCTCTCTCTCTCTCTCTCTCTCTCTCTCTCTCTCTCTCTCTCTCTGACATTAATGAGTCTATTATGGGTGATTGGATATGGAAATCATGATTAACTACATCTAATCATTCTATTTGGATTTTTTTTTTTCAGAAGCAAGTGAGAGATTAACTTCATCTAATCATTCTATTTGGAGTTTTCCTTTTAGAAGCAAGTGAGAGATTAACTTCATCTAATTATTCTATTTGGATTTTTCCTTTTAGAAGCAAGTGAGAGATTAACTTCAAAGTATCGTGGCACTCATCCTATCGCTCAATATTTATTGGCCAAACTATACTTGAACTGTCATAAGGGTCAAAGATTAAAGCATTTCCAAAAGCACTTTAAAGAGTTTACCTCTCGTAGTCTTGGATTCTCTGTGTGCACTCCATTGGCCCAAATATGATCGTTGACAATCCTCCTTGTCCGGATCCTAAGGCCTTTGCATTGCGTGCATGTACATGGTATCCTCTCATCATATTCTGGTTGAAACTGGTCCAATAATCCAATTGCAAATTGGACAAATTCTTTCAGTGTCATTCAAGTGAAAATTGACAAATTCTAACATGTGACGAATTGTAACATGTGACAAAAATTGACAAAATAGTCTTTGTACATTTAGTGCATTTGCAACCTTTTTTTGTGATGGAGTGGTGTCTTGGCTTTCCAAAGAGCAATATACTATATCACAATCCTCAACCAAATCGGAGTACATCACTATTACAAATAAAAAAATTATGACATAAATCAATATACATACATGTGATGGATCAATAGGCGGTCTACGTCGACTGATGAAAGAGCTTGAAGATGAACTAGTCAATAGTTGTTCATTGTACTTTAGTCTTGCTTGCTCCTTTTTTCTGTGATAGAGCTCAATTCTTTTTTCTTTCTCTAAATCACGTAGAGGTACAATAATTTCCCTAGAATTTCATAATTCCAATCAAATGTCATTGTAAGAATAAATTGCAAGAAAAATTATACACTCATATTCAAATAACAAATAAAGTGCAATTGATGTCAATATCAATAACAATATATACCTATTGTTGCTTTCATGAGATGAATTGTTATCTGATGATGATGACATTGTCGATGACATATACACATTGTAGCCAGCTACTCTAAACCACATCATAAGTAATCATTATGAGATCGTATGTATTGAACAAATATAATAAAATTTGTTAAAGACATGCCAACATCTAATCCATGTATATTCTACTTATGCTTAGTGTAAATCTAGTATTCTAGTAACATTGCTCTCAAGAAAATTGCTTGGGTGGGGTAACACATGACGAGCATTCAAAATGAGGTTCATATTGAAAAATGTTAGACATCAGTAGATAGTGCACGCAGGCCTATCTCAACTAGTTTAAAGACCACATAGCAGTCAATGTTTGAAGCTTTCAGTTTGAACTCTTGTCCAAGATGAGCGATGATCTCACTCAATCTTTCTTTCAAGATGGAATGATCAAAATCAAACAATTAGTCATATACTCAATTGATTCATTGCCCACTCAATCACTCATTTGATTATTACAATGCATCATATACTCACTTTTCATTGCATCAAATCACTCTTTTGTTGCTACAGTTTCATTCACACTTGAAGGAACATCATCAAACTCAAGGTAGTAATAAGGGCAATAAAAATTAAACAATCATCAACTTGTAATTGCTTCTCTCTTCCTTGTATTTGAGTCTTGATGGTTGCATTTGGGATCTGATACCATGTTAAATCAGAGGTTATAAACCTCATTTGGATACTAAAACATTGAAAAAACATCAAAGGTCTCACTTATATCTAATAGATAGAAAACTAGCACACAATTCAACCTATTTTGCATCTAATTGGCAAGAGCTTTTGAACACCACAATAAAACAAGAAATAATTGATCTTCACATCTTGTCACACATGTGGAAAGTATAATACTTTGTTCAAATTCAGATCTATTCATTAGACAAAAAATATCACATTCATCATTCATCAATTCCTCGTTAAAGAGCAAACTTGCCAAAATCACCATCCCTTGATAATCTCTCAAAGTATGTACAAAATGAGCTCTCAATCCATATCAAATGATCTCAGATATGAGATCAGGGAGTGCCATTAGGAGCACTATGTGTCCTTTGGTTTTGAAGCGCGCAACCAGTCCTCACGGCCTCCACGACCTCTCCTCCTCTTTCTTGATTTCTTACAAAAGTAGGTGGCCGACCTCATCAAAAATCTCAATCAACTAGGAACATCATGATATAATTCACTTTAGAAAAATATTTATTTAGCTAATTCCATTTCATTATCAACATGCGAAAAAAAAAAAAAAACCCTCCTCATAATATAATTCACTTGAGAAAAAAAATATACATAACCTCATCATAATATAATTCACTTTAGAAATATATTTATTTAACTAATTTCATGTCATTATCGACATGCAAAATACATGGATATCTTTAACATCTGGCCCGGTCTGGTGAACAAACTGAAATCTGCGTGGATAAATGCAAAAACTGTCTTCCGGCGCCACCAAGCTTCCTAAACAAATGTCCATTTCGGATAGAGAAGTCATTAGTACCCTTTATATCCTCCCCCCCAGACTGATCACCATGATTATCAGTCCCGCTTGATGAAACTGCTAGAACCCTATTCCAGGTTGGTCCAAAATGTGGGTCTTTCTCATAAAGACCTCTCGGGGAGAGATAAAAGCTTGTACTGATCTCAATGAAGGAAAGTTCGTCCACTTCACCAATTCGACTAAGTGCATCAGCCACCTGATTAAATGAGCCCTTGATATACCGCACTTCAAAGTCAAATTTTTGCATAAGTTCTACCCATCTGGCCTTACGACCTCGCAAATCATTCTGATTAGAGAAATACTTTAAAGGTTTACTACAAATTTATTACCGTATAGGTAATGCCTCCATGATTTCAAAGCATGGATCACGAAAAAAAGCTCTTTTTCCTGAGTGTGTACTTGACTAGTGCATCGGTTAATTTCTTACTCTCAAATGCTATGTTGTTGGTATTGTAAGTCGGTTTATGACAGCACCTACGAAAATGCATTGAAAGGCAGCTAAGCGCATTTTGCGTTATGTAAAAGGCACTTCAGATTATGGCTTAATTTACAAGAAGCATGAGGGTTTACCTGAGTTGTGTGGCTATGTGGATGCGGATTGGGGAGGTGACTATGATGATCATAGATCCACCATAGGGTATGTATTCCAGCTTTGTGGCAGTTGCTTTTCCTGGTCTAGTAAGAAGCAAAGTACAATTGCTCTATCCACCACAGAAGTAGAGTATAAGAAAATGTGTAGTGCAGCACAGGAAGCTATATGGTTTAGACAAATCTTGGAAGAAGTTGGCATGATGCAGAAAAATCACATGACGTTACATAGCCACAGTCAGAGTGGCATTCAGCTAGCAAAGAATCTAGTGTTTTATGCAAGAACCAAACACATTGAGATTCAGTATCACTTATACGTGAGAGGCTGCTAAGTCATGAAATCTATGTTGTTCATTGTAGTACGGAAGAACAACTAGCTGATATTTTCACTAAGCCACTTGTTGGAGAAAAGTTTGATAAGTTTAGATCAAAGCTTTCTATACTTAAAGTTTGTTGACTTTAAAGCTATGTATATGATTGTATAAAAAAGTAGACTCTACTTTAAGGGAGAGAGTTAGAATTAAAGTAGAAACACTCTGCTATTGTACTGTGGGTCCTATCAGTCGATAAGGATCAGTTAGCCTCGCCACGAGGCAAGTCAACGGGACACGTGTCCCGCCAACGGCAACCTGGGTCATGCATGGGTTGCCTGAGTGAAGAACTATATGTATAGTGTAATTTCATTTTGAGATATACAGTTGCTATGTGAGCTTGTTGTGGAGAGTGTTTCTGTCTGTATTACTGTGTAGCATGATCTGTGTTCCTGTTCGAAGCAAATTCTAAGTTAATATTGGTACATAGTACCAAAAACAGAGGCAATAGGTACCAAACATTACGAATTGATATCCAAAATAGTTCGAAACAATAAAATAGTACCAAACAATACCAAAATTTAGGCAATTGGTAATAACATAGCACAAAATAACTAGTAGAAAGTCTCAAGCAGTCTTGGGTTGGTACTGACATAGTTTCAAAAAGTACCAAAAAAGAATAGATAATTTATTTTGCAGGTAGTGCTAGTTTCATTGCTGAATACATTGATGTTAGTTAATTGAGCCCATATGTTTTAAGAAGTGTTAATGTATAGAATTTTGAGTTACATTTGAAAATTTTTTGTTGCATTTCTTCATGGAAGCAAGTCTGCAGTATTTTCATGACCTTCAAATATATCATGCTGCTCTACTTAGTGATGTGCACTACCGCTTCGGCTAGTTTCTTCAAAAGAATCTTAGCCCCGGGCCTCATAAAACAATAGTAGTCTTCATGCACTCGGATTATGTTTCTTTTGAAGCAATTTAGAAAAGGGCATATGACTCCGTTTAGATCGAGGACAACCAATCGGCCCTAATTGGAATGTCATCCACAACTACATACATTGGCAATTTGCCACGCATATAGCCACGCATATAAGACAGGGGTCAATTTGGAGCTCGTTCGGTTTGCGTGGCAATTGGCAATCGTTGGCAATGCGTGTGGCAACTGATGCGTGGTAGGGCCACTCGTGGAAGAGCCATGCCTGCAAATTTTCCGGCAGACAACAACCCGTCCTGCAAAGAAATGGTGAAAATTTTGAAAGATTTAAATTTCGTGGTTCTACCACGCGTGGCAATTTTTTTCAGAGAGCACCTTAAAAAGTTGTTGGTCGTCGGGGGCCCTAGTCATCATTGGAGTCTCATGTTTTATTCACCAAGGGGTGGGTGCTACAAACACATAAGCACAAGAAAATGACATCACCATAATGAGATTCATATTGCACAGCAGAAAAACTAAATGTCTTGTTTCTCTTTTAATGAAACAAATGTCTTTTTGACATATCAGATAGCAGTGACACTGATCACTCGGTGAATTTGGTCACACTTTATAACACGATAGGTACCATTATTCTACTTTTAGTGCAATAGAGTGTGCACATATTACATCTTGCTTGCACGAGTTTTATTGTTATATGGTCTGGAGCGCTTTATCTTTTTGAGGAGATAGAACTCTAATAATAGGGTATTGTCGCACAGATGTCTCAAGTTTAGAAGTGTGTAGAGTTTTACCTTCTCTTCTCTGGCCTCTTCCCGCGTTATTTTCCCTTTTTGAGACCCTCCAGCTTCATCACTTGCCTCTTCACTTTCCACATCCACAATTGGCACTATGCCATGTCATTCTAAACTAATTAGGTGATGACGCATGTATATTCGCAACCGTAGAATGAGTCATGAATGCACCAACTGAATTACAAAATATTCTTGATTTAGTCTTATCCATTTATTGAGTCGGTGCCACTTCGTTTGTTCTTCCATTAAAGTATATTTCTTTGATGTAAGGCCTTCGACTTATATTTTTTCATACCTTGGTTTCTTAATCATTTTTATATATCTGAAGTCGGTTAGGTAAAGTCAATACATATGTCTTTTTTCATGATCCTTATGACATTACTAGGGTATCACAAGAAACAACATCAATGGAACTTCATCATCTTCATCATTTGGTGCTAATGGATCTAAGGAGGAGGCCATGTAGAGGCACTACATGTCTTTACATATTGATTGTAAGTAAGTTATATATAATGTTTAGTTTTATAATTTATTACTCGTCAATCTATGCAAATAAATGACTATATGTCAAAATAGTTCAATGTTGATTTTTACCTAGGGTTGTAAGGTCGAAATAAAGCTATTCTAATTTTGAACTTAAGGTAGAAAATTAGAACGTAGTCAATGGGTGACTTGAACAATATAGTGCATAGTTTTTCTTAGTAAGTCATGCTAAGACGATAGCAATATCTCTTATCAAATACATTGCTGATGCAATTCCTTTGATCTGATGCTTGCTATGCATTTTATTATGTACTTATATGCAACACATTGTTACTTTATTGGTCGTCAGCCTATAAGCTGATTGTACAGTGATGCGAGTGAGAAGTTCAAAGTAGTAATGATAGTCCTTGAGACGTGAAGTGTAATCGTTCGGTTTGAACATCTTCTAAAGATTGTCGAGTCGATGGTGTCGACTATTGACCTAGAATTGACACTTTCAACATAGAATGGCATTTAGCAGGAGATCTGAAGACATTAAAATGTATGTTCAATGTATCCCATGGCACTAACTCTAAACAACCTTGTTTGTACTGCATGAAGATAGCAAAAGACATGACAAGGAGTACATGAATATCAAGAGATCAAGAAGACTCTAGTTAGAAACTCGTACTACCGATTCCTCTTCAGAATGTTCATATCTGTACATTGCATGCAGAGGTGCATATAATAGAAAAAATAACATATCTTCACATCTTGTTTGCATGGAATTCTGAGACAGTCATCTTCGAAGGAAGCTATTTCCATATTAGAGGATGTGTTGTCTAAAACAAGCTTACATAAAGGCCATGTTAAAATAAAAAAAGATGACAAGCTATCAGGTAAAACAAGAAATATTCCATGCAAGCCGAGAGCATTGGAGGATCCAAAGCTTGTAAATTGTTATTAAATTATTCTGGTAGAGAATCCAAGATTCAATACTCGGTTTGGAAAGAGATAATAGCTACAACTCAAGATTTCAAAAAAGAAGGTTCTACTCGTCTACACAAAGTAGAAGTTTGGAGAAAATTAGACAACATGGTGAAATACTTGAGAAAAGATAAATTTTCAAATATTGATGTACAAATGATACTGAAAACAACCAGTGAATTTGTGGATGCAGTTTGAAGTACATGGGGTGTAGATCATATAACACATTATATGGTAAGATTTCGATGTTACACTATTATAGACAAATATGTGCAATTAAATTTAGATACTTTTGGTACTGATTTAGATTTTGTTTTTATGACATATAGCACATATTACGGCATCATTCAACATTGGGAAATAGTGGAAGTCTTAGCATATGGTCATCGCAAGGAACGTAAAAATCTCATTGGCAAGCAAGAGCGGCATTTCATAAAAGTACACAATATGGTGGGACTAGCACAAAGAACAGCTACATACTGCAACTTTTTCAATGGTTTTACAGAAGAATCCAAATTCATCATAATACAAAATCGACGAATTATAATAGAATTTCAAAAAGCATGCAAATTTATACAAGAGATTTCTTCCTTTGTAATGAAACAAGCATCACCACCAAACTTTACCATGTATCCTTTCTCTATCATTTGACCAACACTTAGCAAATTCTTTGAAAGTGAAGGAATGTAAAGAACACCATCAAGTCTTGCTTTCCTATTAGTAGAGAGAAAAATAGGAACTGAACCAATACCTTCAGTCACACACTCACCACCATTGGCCATGTGAATTGCTTTCTTGGCTCCATCACAAGTGACCAAAGAAGTAAAAAACTCCTTGTGACTAGTCATGTGTGAACTAGCTCCACTATCAATCCACCACGAATCTTTGTCAACTTCACTTGATATTGGACTTGAAAAACACATCAAAAGAGAATCACCACCACCTAGATCCTCATCATCAGTAGTAAAGTTGATTTTCTTGCTTCCTTCATCTCTTTGCTTCTTCAAACATTCATTTGCAAAATGCCCTTTGATTCCACAATAAAAGCATTTCAACTTAGACTTATCTTTTTTTTTGTCAAAAGAAGAAGTCTCACCTTGATCTTGCCCTTTAGACCACTTGCCTTTGCCTTTGCCCTTGAACCTGCCTTTGATGAACATAGCCTCCTCTTTATAATGAGATGTCGATGTAGATCCACCTCCTATTGATTGAAGCCTATACTCCTCATTCACCAAGACTCTTGAGAATCCACAATACTTGGCAAAGTCTTTTGAATAGCAAAACTTTGAACAAGATTAGCATGATCATCCAACAAGCCATTAAGTATAACTTGAACAAGTTCTACTTCCTTAACGCTTTCGTCAATACATGTTAGCTCATCATTGAATGCCTTAGTTCTAAAAAAAAAAAAAGCATGAGTACTCTCTTCCTTCTTTTGCAAACTTTGAAAGATTTGCCTTTTAAAAGTAAGAACTCTTGATGTAGACTTGGATTCATAAAGCTTCTTCAAATCTTCCCAAGCCTCCAAAGATGATGTGCACTTACCAACTTCCTTGAGAAGTTCATTGATAGCATTCATCTTAATCATGTGTAGAGCTTTCTTTGCTCTCTTGTCATACCTCACTTGATCTTGAGGTGCTTGAGGCCTCTCCTCCACACCTACAACAATCTCCATCAATTCATTCATCTCCAATAAGGACTCCATCCTCACCTTCCAAGTAGAATAGTTGATTGAGGTAAGCCTATCATTGCCTTCCAACATAAATCCACCACTTGTAGCCATGTTGCAATGACCTGATCTTCTTCTCTCAACATGTTACAATTCACAAAGCATTCTCTTGAATGTCAACAAATGAACTCAAGAAGAAATCACAAAGATATGGAACCTCTCAGATCTCTTCTAGCACTCTAACTAGAAAATCAACACATAGAATAGTGAAATCTTGATCAACCTATGATCTATCCTCAATCTAATGATTGTTGCCACTTCCTAAGATTGAAACACACTCAAATGAGGTTCAGGACCTCACAAACTAGAGATCCAATCAAAATTAGGGTTTTGACAAAATCACAAAAAATTGAATATCTCAAATTCTACATGCAATTTCTAGAAACTTGATATATCTTCTTGTAGACTCCAATGAGACCTATCTAAAGCACCAAATATCATCTAAATCTAGTAAACCAAGTGTGAAATCGGAATTGATCAAGTATATAACCCTATATTGAGTTTTGACCAACAAAAGATCAATTCTACACATGGAAAAGTGTGTATTTTTTAGTAGAGATCAATCTAGCATGCTCTAGCATTGGTAACTCCTCCAAATCCTTGCTAAAGATGATTGCCGTCTGTACAATTACAGTACTCTACTATATTTCACGCGTGTGGAACCAAAAATAGCAAAATATGAGCATTCTGCACACAAAATTGCAAGATATCACCAAGATAGTGCACCAATGAGTAGCAGAACCCAAAGAGGACCATGTATAATGATCAAATGAGAGAGAGAAGAGAGAAGATGTGTCTCTCCACGAGTTACAACCTTTTATAGAGTGTCCAAACCCTATTTGGCCACTTGGTTTTCCCTCCAAAATGTAAACCTTACTATTTTTGGGTCTAGATTCAATGTACCCAAAGTTCAAATTTGAATTCTCTCAAACTCAACTACCAACTTTCTCAAACTTTCAAAAAAGTGTTTATTGAATGTATTTTAAACTAATATAACTTCAAAAAGTTTATCTCTAAGTCTTAAATGAGTTTTGGCCTCTTATTGACAATTTACTAAAATATGACTAAACCTAGTTGAAATCTCTCACACTTGGTTTGTCTTGTACAATACAAAGCTCTTTTTTGAGTGGTACAATCTACAAGTTGATGTAGATATTGAAAAGATAAATTTTTGTTCATATGTTGTTCTTTCATTTTAAATCTTATTTCGTTAGTGTGATTGTTAGTTATTTACTCATTCACCTGGTTTGTGATGACAATTCACTCTTGAGCCATACAATCCTTACAAAGTGTATAGATTGCGGCAAGAGTTGATCAAAACATTTGTACAGAATGGCGTAAGTTTTGTGCCTGAGCTTGAGGGTGTTGTAAAGAATGTTGCTCCTGCCCTAACAGCCTTTTAGGTTGCTCAAGATGTAGATCTTATCATATACGATCAAAGAGGCATAGAAGTCATTTCTAATATAGAGGAAGGCGAAATTACAGGACAATAGATTGTTGCCTTGACAGCTCCTGGTACTTATATAGAAAATATAAATAAAATTGTGGAATGGGATCTCAATTGTAAACATGTATATATTACCATCTAGAAAAGGAGATACAATCTTACATGTAATTAATCCATTTATGGGTTTTTACTGATATCCATATAGATTTTTACAATCAAGTTGTGTTCATAGTACAATACTAGATTGCAATTTTTCTAGATTAATAAAAAAAACAAGATTTTTGTTTTGTCTTGAGTAACGACGATGGACATGTATTTTCTAATAATAAATCTCAGTGTTCTTCCATCAGTTGGATAGTTTCGCCATTTTCTGCATTTGATCTCGAGCTCATGTCTTTCATGTACTTGCATAAATTTAACACAAAGTATGTTACATTTAGTATAAAGATTATACGAGCAATCTTTTAAAGAAATTATACATAAAGAATAGAGTGTTTTCAGTTACTTACGAGTTTATCATTTGAAATGAATCTGAAGTTTGAAAGTATATCATCTTGTAGGAGCAACAGTTCCTGCTTGATGTAATTTAGGCTCCAATCTTCTTCCACCTCAACACATGTCAAAAGTGCATCATTGCATATTATTTCAATATTTTTTTGCTTGCTTCCAAGTCTTGATTCAGTGGCACCCATCCACTCCTGCTTTTTTTTCATCTTTGATAATGCTTCTTGGTTTCCAAGGGAAGGCTCAAACCTGAGACCAAAGAAACTTTGGATGTTAAGCTAACCAATGGAGCCAACCCCGTTGGCTCATCTTTGATAATGGAAGCATAGGCTCAACATTTGCTTTTCTATTTGATAGCGAAAGCACATGAAAGACATTTTAATTCTGAATTATATTTTTCCATCTGATTTTTTGTCCCAGCCTTCATCCATAAGTTTAGATAAGAAACTATTTGATAAGTTTTTGCATACAAACATTGTTGGGGTTCTGTGTACATTGACACTTAAAAAGAAATCCACAAATATATTTAAAGAACTAAACCAACTTATTCGAACTGTTTTTGATCTCGTGCTTATCTTTAATGAATTTTTTATATCATTATATAGCTTGCAACGAAATGATTTTGATACTGTAGCATTTGGAGCAACCCATTCATCACTTTTAAAACTAGGTAATGGAATTGGGATTATTTGCCCAAAATTTTATTTTAAATTAGGAATGTACATTGATTCATAAAAAAAGATCCCACAATCAACAAGACCTTTTGCAGTTCTATCTCTATATTGCAATTGTCCAATATTAGTGTGTACTACATCCAACACACGTACAGATCCACTTGGCTCCCATTCATCTATATTGGATGGATATAAATCTGCAAGAGAAAAATGATCAGATTGGCAAGTTTAGTAATAGATGATAAAGAATGACAAAAAATCAAAGTATTGTAATATATCAATACTCATAGTTGTTTTTTTTTGTGATCTTGATGGTTGAATTCTTGCACATTAATCTTTGAATGCATATATACATGTTGGACTAAAATTTCAGAAATAGATTTTCCTCCTAATAATGTTCTGAAATCCAAAACTCTGGCCTTCCAATAAGATCGAAATGATAGCATCGTCCTTTTGCTTTTTTGAAATGTTCCTTTTGATGATGGATGCATCAGAACCCAAGAGTTTTTTGAATATTTTCTTGTCACCCATAATCCATTTTCATCTTTCTCATTGAAGAGAAGCACAGAGTCGATTGAGGAGCACTACTTCCTTGAAGGCGCCATTCATTATGTGCAAACCAAAATTTGAAACAGTAAACTATGAATATGAGAATATGTGTAGGCAAAAAGCCATGAATATGAAACTATGTTTAGGCACAAATTTGAAACACTGAATTATTTGGCGCTATGAGTCAACTCTAGTTAACCTTGTAAACCGTGATTTGACAATGCATTTACATTAATACTACATCGATTTTCTCAATCCAACCATCTATCATATTCATTTTCAATATTTTTGGGCCTCTTCAGGTAGTGATGATCTGGAAGGGCAGGCCTCAACATCCAATAGCATTTGCACATGCTACCCAATGAAACATTTATATATTTAAAAAGTTTTTACTTTATTTATATCTGAGAAAAGCTACGTTACATAGAAGAAGATATCAAAGTTTCTATTGGTCCACATGGCTACAAAAATGAGAAAAAATAATAATCTTGAACATGTCTTGAACTTGCGTGCATTTCTGTAGGTTCTTCATCTGTTGCAGGTTTATGAGTAAACAACCAAGTCTGGGACTCTGTCGTGGATACCTAAAAGGAATAGATGGTAATTTATACAGAGGCAACTAGATTGAATGGGGGTTGAAGTGGATTCAAAATACCAATAGTAGCAAAATTTAACTTGCCTATGAGCACCATATTGAATCTTCTTATGACTAATCTGGTGCACCAAAACTCCAAAACAGATCAAACTATGTAATTTGATAGTCATATTATCAATCATAGTGGTTCTACAATTCTCCCAAAATTTGACTTCTAGTAGCTACTAATCTACAACTCACCAAGGCCTTCGATACGAGGTAAATAATCATTTGTGTAGTTATTCTACATTCAAATGAGACGTCAATTATCAAAACTCGTAGATAACAAAAAAAAGAAAAAAAAAAAAAAAAAAAAAGATAAGCAACTCCAAAGAACTATATTCATAAGTAATTGAAAGAAGGACTACATATAGAGGACTCAGATTTTTTGGGAGTACTACTACATGGTAAGGTGATCTTCATTATGAGATGACTATCCTGACTCTATAAACTCGGGTGCCATCAATGTGACACTTGCCATAATAGCATGAACACACAAAAGAAAATAATTGCTACTTATAGAAAAGCATGTCCATCATAATCTAAATAGGCCTTACATTATGTTTAATAGGTACAAAGTCTCTCTTGTCAAGGAATGGTCAAATTATGGATGATCATGAAAGAGATTTTTCTTTAGAATATCAGTTTAATTTCATTTTAGCTCAAAATTCAAGAAAGGTATGCTTTATGATCTTTTGGCTTATATTCCATCTTTCATCTTTGGAAATATTCATTAATGTTAGAGACAAAAGTATCTCTAATATGGTTGCATGAAGGAAGAGATGGCTCTATGCTAGGTTCTTGATTGTGTCATGATACTAGAGAGGATTTATCTTTAGGAAATTGTTATGACAAAGAGGATGTATTTGGTTGTGACAAAGTGGTAAAGACTAAAGAGGATGTTTCTTTAGTATGTATTTGTAACAACAAAGGACCTACTAGAGAGGATGTATCTTTGGTATGTAGTTGTTGCAAAGGAAATAGCAAGTTCATTTTGGAATGGCAATCCAAAAAAAATATCATTTGTTGAAGGTGGAAATCTTCATCAAGGATTTGATAAAGAGTCAAATTAACACAAACGGCAAAACTCTACATCATGGTGGTTGATAGCTTTGCAACAAGTTTTTAAACATGTGTATCACAAGAGATAACCAACTCTCAAACTCAAGAATACTTATAGATGGGGCAGATGAGAGGAAATGTAGGAGACTTTATGAGTTTGTCATTTGTTACTTTGGTGAGGATATTGGTTGTGCTAAGTTGTTATGGATGGGTTGCCAAGAGAGGCCTTAGTTGGCAAGATATCACATGTTTTATTTTTAAGAAAGAAAATTGAGTGTAGTGTTTTTTAGAGACTTTGCTAGTACTTGTTATGTACATGCCTTTTCCAGATTATGTAAGGCTAGGGAGAATGTAAAAACTACATAAGGTGTTTTGTAATTTGTGATGGAAAAATAAGGAGTATAGGTGTGTTTTTCGAGGAAAAAATGGTAGCCAAAATCAACATTGTTGTACAATGTTTTTGTATATCATATGTTATTATTTGGTTATGGCAAACCAACAAGCAAATATCAAAATCATTGGATGTGTGAAGCACTACTCAATACATCAACATATTGCCAAATTTATGATTCCCTACCAAAAGCTAAAAATAGACACTCCAAAATCCACCATTTGATCCAATAACAAGCCTTGTTGTGATACCATTGTGAAGATGCCCCCAATGAACCAACTTACAAGGACATCGTGCCTTCAAACCACCCAACCAGCAAGAAGCTCAAGATCAATCAACCTAAGCTTCACCCCCAAGATATAGAATGTGAATGCTTGATGAGAGAGAAGAGACATGTATACAAAACTTGAAAGTAGATGGTAAGTTTACATTAAGATTTATAGACCCCAGTGACATGTACATTTGCACATGCAACCCCCACACTAACTAGACTCAACTCCAGTTCCAACTAAAAGTCTTTGATCATGCATATAGTAGTCACATACCAAGTGTTGCTCCACATGTCACTATTGTAATACCTTAGGCCCTATCAAGGTTGTCAATTATCATATTAGCCTTGAATGAAAATTTGAGGCTTAATTAATAAACTCAACATTGGAGGCCTAACTCCCACATGATAAATATCAAATCTATGATAATATTTACACTTCTTTCATATACTACTACTTAGCTATGGACATAGAAATCACAACACTAGCTGGAGAGAGAAAATAGACATTGTAGTCAAGGTAGACACTTTCTTCTCTCAGCTTCACTGAGAATAGAGTGAGATACAAATAAAAGAGATCTATCTTATAACAATGTCTTGTCCAATGCTCACATTTGGAACCTTCTAGGTCAAGTTACCATTAAGCCATATGCTAATCTTAGCCATCTATTTACATCAATGGCTTAGGTGCATCAACATGAGATGCATAATAAGTTACTATGACTAGAGGACAAAACCCAATTTCTTTCTTGTTGGCTTTGACTTTGGCCACACTTTGACTTTGATCAATGTCCAAGATGTTAGAAATCCATAAATCAAAATATGGATGGACAGACTAGGATTGGATCCCAGGACCTCCCTCATACCGGATGGGATGCTCTACCACTGAGCTATCCGCCCTGTTTGATAGTTCTCTCTAGAGTGTGGATTGATATTCCAACACCCCCCCTCAAGCCACACTTGGTTAGGGTCCTAGCTGTCACCTGCCCCAGAACTTAGGCCACCTAACCATGGCTTTGACACCATGAACTGTTAGGTCTAACTTGGCTCTGATACCATGTCAGAAATCCGTAAATCATAATATGGATGGACAGACTAGGATTCGAACCCAGGACCTCCCTCATACCGGATGGGATGCTCTACCACTGAGCTATCCGCCATGTTTGATAGTTCTCTCTAGAGTGTGGATTGATATTCCAACACAAGAGGCCTACCAGATTTGGCCTAAGTTGATACTTGCATATTTTTCTTCACAATTTTAGTAGTGAGATGCATGTTATCTCTTAAGAACATAGGCTTGAAAATCCATGTTCTTTTAGCTAGAGAGAGAAAATAGACAATGTAGCCAAGTGTAGACACTTTTTTTCTCTTAGCTTCATTGAGACTAGAGTGAGATATAAATAAAAGGGACACATCAAGCAAAAAAAAAATTAAATTTAGAGATGATTGGGATGGATACCTCCTACTACTTGGGAATTAATAATAGCTACTGCATAGGTTCTGAGCATGGGGGAGTAGGAAAAACAAAGCAACATCTTGATAGGTAAAAGTGAAGTAGCCAAAGCAGAAGGATTCTATACTACACTAGGATGAAGAACTCCATCAACTCCTTCATCGTCACTCTTTTTCTTAGCTAGATTTAGCTAGTTCATATACTTCAATTCCATTTGATCCATGGCATGTTCCTTAAGCAAAAAAATTTCTTGCTAAAATTTGGTACCATAATTCTTGCAATTAAATGTCTCAAAAGATTGGCTATGTTATGTGTCATAACTAGGGTATGTCATGGTGTTCAAATATTTTGTTATGCTCCTCTTTGGAAGTTGGTGACTGACCTATTTATTGCTCGCTTCCATGCTAGGTTCAAGAGATTCGGCCACTTAGACCTTTTGTTGAATGATATCACATTTAATGATCAAATACTTATAAGCATTAAGCATTTGCATCCCTGTGTATGATGTTTACATGATGCATCCACATTTATAGGCCAAGTGGGGTTTGAAACTTGTCTACTACTAGTTGTCCACATGCATATGCATGTGTGAGAATTTGAGATTGGGTATCAATACTTATGTACAATGTTCACATTGTACATCAACACAACTTGTAAGCACTAAGCATGAACATCAATCTATATAATATTTGCACAATGCATCCACATTTACAAGCCAAGCCAAGTTTGGAGCTCATGGGCTACTAAATGTCCCTATTCCATGCATAAACATGAATTTAAGCATGGGTTTTCATTGCCCCAAGTCATACTCTTATCCAATTTGATTGTGTATAGAAAGAATAGATTCTCCAATACCTTTCCAAAGGCTATTGGAAAATCATTCCATAAAAGATGGCGAGGTTGTAAGGCCAACCCATTTTATGGTTGGATGACCTAGAGGAGAGGTCATAAAAGATCAACGTGTTGCCTTATGTGAGGGATGAACAAGGCTACCCAATATGGCAAGTATAGATCATAAGTTGGTCTAATAGTATTATAGTTATGAGGCTAATGGAAAAAAGTTCAAGATTCATTAATAAAATGCATGTGTGACAAACACTACCTCCTTTAGAATGATAAGTCAAACTGCGACTTGTATATAGTATGTCTAAATTTGTGAGGCCACTTGTAATTGTGAAAAAGAAAGTCTTTCCTACAATTAAGCATACTCCTAAAATAAGGATATAGTTTGTTTTGTGAAACCAAGATAGGGCTGTGGATTTTCAAGGATGAGTTTCACTTTTATGTTCTTTTTTATTTAGAACACAAACTTTGACAAAAACATAGTTGAAAAAGAGTTTTCTTTTTCTAGATGCTAAAAAGATTCATGCACTAGTAGAAATCACCACGAACTTATTAGTGAGCTATATATGACATAGGCTAAACACATTAGTGCGTGAAAAATGACATACTATCATCTCATTAGTGAGCAAAGATGACATATGCTTTGAAAAGGTAGACCACAAATTTCTCATGGTGCATGCTTTAAGAATCTTAATTCTCTCTGTTCAAAGAAGATTCAACTTTTATGAGAATGAAAATGGTATCCAAAATGCAATATAAAAAGAAAAATTGGTGTCTAGAAGTCTAGTTGCCATAGTTGACATTAAAAAGCTAATATGCATTCCATTTTTTAAGATCCAACTCACGAACATGCTACTATCAAAAGCATGGACATTGTGTTAGGAAATATCATTTTCAATGTGTGGTTAACATGCAATCAACAACACGCAACATTCCTATTAGAAAACCCAATTGCATGGCAAAATTAGGGGATCATCAAGTCAAATACAAATCAAAAAAATAAAGGAATACACATCTCATTTTTAGGAAAGTCAATGCTCTCTCTCTCTCTCTCTCTCTCTCTCTCTCTCTCTCTCTCTCTCTCTCTCTCTCTCTCTCTCTCTCTCTCTCTCTCTCTCTCTCTCTCTCTCTCCCTTTCAAATGTATTAGGTACTCACTACTAGGAAGGACATGGAAAACCCCCCATAATACACAAGCCCGATGCTTTTGCCTTGGCAAGGAATGACACCCATAAAAGCCTAGACATGTATTACGCCCATAAAGGCTAGGCCAAGCAAACTTACTAAATTGGATTTTACTCTATACAATAAACCATAGGGAGTCATGAGAGCCGTGCATTTTAAAGCCTTTCTATCGTTTTGCAACCAAGTCACCCTTAATAGAAAGGGCCTTGTCATTTTAGTCTTTTTAAATGTTTACAAAAGATTTCACATAGAAAGTTATTTCAACTTATGCCCTTAATACTAAAAAAGAGTTTTAAGTTCATGAAAGATTGGTTAACTCAAGCATATAAAAGAAGAGATAGGCATTACAAACACTAGTTTATAATTACCATGTAGCTCTTTGCTAGAATCAAAATTTCACAAACAATATAAACAACCTTATAGTTCTAACTTTCTAATAAAATAGTACATGCATGCCGTTCAAACTCATGGGAGAGGATTGGGACTACTTTCAAAAGTTGTGGCACAAACATGGCATGTTTTGGTTGTGTTTTTTGAAGCTTTCTCTTCACAAAAAAGCTATTTTTGTGTAAACCTTGTCATAATGCCAGTGCTTGTTTTATCTTGCATTTTGGAATCACCTCCAAGAAGAAAATAATCATGTGATTCCAAACTATTTACCAAAACTTCTATGTGGATAGTTGATGAATGGATGCTCCATTGAGTACATGCAAATGATTATTTAGCACATTCATATAATGTGCGTGTGTTATGTGGCACTCATTCATTGCAAGTCCACAAACTTTTTGTCAGATATCAGCATTATAAAAAATTTATAGTTAAGAATCGCCTAAGAGAAGACCCCTACCTCACTTGGGTGGCCTCCTTGCCCCCCCCCCCGCCCAAAGCCGAAAAAAGAAAAATTGGTTGTATAAAATTTCACATTAAAATCACTTTAGAGTTCAAACCTTAATAAGAGTATGTTTTGAGATATATAGGAAGAAAAAATAATAAATTTGACAATATCAAGTACCTAGAGACCTTTGAGATTTTCAACTTTTTAAAACATTAAATTGAAAACAAGTTCATGATTGGCTCCTGTATGTTACATTTCCGTAAAAACCCTCTCTTTTTTAAATTTTCAAACCTCACAATTTACTTATGCTAAAAATTGGGGCTTTAAGCCCCGCGCCTTGAGGCTTCCTCGATGCGAAAAGCATCTTTCCATGTCACGTGTTCACCTAGGCAACCACCCGTTCTTGGGATTGATGTCAGTTTTAATGAGTGAATGGGCCACATGGACTAGGTATCATTCATCAATCAGGAGGTGGGCTACTAGGTGTAGCAAGCCGAGCCACATGAGCGGCGAATACTACTACAATCTGTAGCCCAGCGTCGAATTAACGATACGGGCTACTGGGTGTAGCAAGCTGAGCCACATGAGCGGCGAATATTGTTACAATCTGTAGCCCAGCGTCAAATTAACGATACCTAGCGTAGCATTGGAGAGATAGACCGTCAAAATCTAAATCTGTTTACAAGCCTGCACTATGGAACATGATGAACCTTCTCTCAACCCTTGGGCCAAGGTTATAGAATTCTGAAATCCCTTAGTGGGGCATGGGCCGTTGTCCAAGTGGCCTATCCCAAGAGCTTTTTTTTTTTTTTAATTTCTTCGTGTCAGCATTGTACGGAGTACGGACGACAGTCGTGACGGCGAGATCCAAGGTGATTGCGTGCGTCCTATATTTGCACAACTCTGACACATATCGTACGTCTCTCTCTCTCTCTCTCTCTCTCTCTCTCTATCTCTCTCTCTCTCTCTCGCCATAGATCGATCGATCGATCGATCGATGAGTTTAAAAGCTCTTCATTATTCACTTGTCATTCCGTTTCAATTTTCACTTCCGCGTCAAGTGATCTTTAGAATTGAAGCAGTGCTCTTATGAGCGCCTGGATTGATCGCAAGCCTGATTTTTGGAATTGACGGTAGCGTATTCTCCTGGCTGCTCCTCATTGTATCGTCTGCTCTTCACTTATTTGAAGCACTCTGTGCAGCAATAACAAAAACAATCCTCTACTATGATGTATTTCTTAACGAGTTTCAGCAATTTAGATTGTGTAATTAACACTCTTGCAGACTTCTTATACGCCTGTGCTTTTGTATTTGAAGCTTTTTCTTGAATCTGCTTTCTGCCCGTGTGAGGTGATGAATTCACGTCTTTTCTTGATTTTTAGAGGATGATGTATCACTTTTTTGTTGATTATCTAAGAAGATTCAAATATAAATATATAGACGC
The DNA here is from genome assembly GCA_029204225.1 of Diphasiastrum complanatum. NCBI lineage: Eukaryota > Viridiplantae > Streptophyta > Lycopodiopsida > Lycopodiales > Lycopodiaceae > Diphasiastrum > Diphasiastrum complanatum. The sequence goes on from CM055101.1 coordinate 33,255,415, forward strand.
CTATCTTATCACTGCTCGTATTTCTGATAGCTTTTCATCATCTGATCATAATATTTGTCCAGATATGAAGGCTTTTCCTATAAATACGCATTTCTCTTGCAATGTTTCGAGTGAGAAACGTACGTGGTTGAATTTTATAATGATACATATTTCCTATTAGCTACGGAGCTCTGTAAGATAGTATTAACACAGTAATCCCCTGGAAAGATCTGGTACTAAGAGATATCTACTGCTTTGGATTTTCTTTTCTTTTTTTCCTCCAATGGAATCACTTGTACACAGCAGAATACATATGAGGAAAAATCTGTCAATCTGATCTCAAGTGAATATGTTTTACTTCACGATTCCTTTTTCCGTGTCCTTCTATGCTAGAGGTTTAATATGAAAGTAACAGCTGTTAATCTTATGCGGTAGCTAATGAGCCAAGGCTGATACGTCTTAGGTGAATTCACGTTTTATTTTAGTCTCTGGAGGATGAATTTGTCACTTTTTTTGTTAATTGTCTAAGAAGATTCGAGTAGAAATATAGACGCTTATTCTATCAGTGCTTGTATTCCTGATAGCTTTTCATTATCTGATATTTGTCCAGTAGCTTTGTGAATGAAAATTTGAAGGCTTTTCCAAAAAATACGCATTCTCCTTGCGATGTTTCGAGTGAGAAAAGTACGTGGTTGAGTTTTATAAAGATACATATGTCCTGCTACCTACGGAACCCCTGTTAGATAGTATTAACACAGCAATCCCCTGCCAATTAGACTTGGTACCAAGAGATATCTACAGCACCGTCATTGAACCAATAATCCATTTTCAGGCATGCAATATCTTGGCATTCAGATTGCTTTGGATCCTTTTTTCCAAATGGAATCGCTTGTAAGCGGTTGTGGTCTTTTGTTACACAGCAGAATACATATGAGGAAATATCTGTAAATGTGATCTCAAGTGAATGTTTTTTTTCAAAGGTTCCTTCTTCCATGTCCTTTTATGCAAGAGGCTAAATATGAAAGTAACAGTTGTTAACCATATGCGGTAGCTATTGAGCCAAGGCTGATACGTCTGAGGTGCATTCATGTTTCATTTTGGTCTGTTGAGGATGAAGTATCACTTTTTTTGTTGATTGTCTAAGAAGATTTAAGCATTTTAATATCAGTGCTCGTATCTCTGATAGCTTTTCATTATCTGATCATAATATATGTCCGGCCTAGAAGTATGCGTTTTCCTTGAGATGTTTCGAGTGAGAAAACTATGTGGTTGACCGTCATTGAGTCAATAATCCATTTTTAGGCATGGATTCCCCTGCCAAGATCTGGTACCAAGAGATATCTACAGCACCGTCATTGAATCAATAATCCATTTTCAGGCTGTAGATATCGTTTAGTACCAGATTGGCAGGGGATTGCGAGTTCCACAGCAGAATACATATGAGGAAAAATCTGTAAATCTGATCTCAAGTGTATGTTTTTCTTCAAGGTTCCTTTTTCCATGTCCTTCAGACTTCTATGCAAGAGGCTAAATATGAAAGTAACAGTTCTTAACCAGATGCGGTAGCTATTGAGCCAAGGCTGCTATTTAAGCACTTTTTGTGGCAATTCAAAGCCTAGGGTCATTTTCAAAGTACATGGATTTGTAGTTATTCAAATGTACATAGAAGGACAATATTCAGATATTTTATGATCTTTGATTCGTCGAGGACAACTCTATACTTGGTATGAGCCGCTATTCTACAGTCAATTTCATGATTTGAACCTCATTGGACTTTTGTGCAGTGCAGGTGGAGATTTGACAACGTCCTTCGCATACAAGGTACGGCAGTTTGGCATCCAGCATACACTTTGCAGATGACGGAACAATATCTTCAAGCATCGTAAGCTATAGTAAAAGTGATCTACTATAGTTTCGTATACCTGGGGTGCTAGTTTCTGCGGACCAAAAATGTCTTCACCAGCTGCACCAACTGTCACACCACCTTGGCTCGACAAGGGTGATAATGCATGGCAGATGACTGCTGCAACACTTGTAGGAATACAAAGTATTCCTGGACTTATGATTCTATATGGTAGCGTAGTGAAAAAGAAGTGGGCTGTGAACTCTGCTTTTATGGTTTTCTATGCTTTTGCTGCTGTGATGATTTGCTGGGTTGGTTGGGCGTATAAAATGTCATTTGGTAAAAGGCTTCTTCCTCTGTGGGGAAAGGCAGGGCCAGCTCTCTATCAGAAGTACTTACTTGACCAATCAACAATCCCATCATCAGCACATTTTTTCAAACATGGGGCCCACAAAGGAGAGCTTGAAACTGCCATGTTGCAGCTTGCATATCCAGTAGCAACAATGGTGTACTTCCAATTTGTATTTGCTGCAATTTGTGTGATTTTGTTAGCTGGGTCTTTGCTGGGAAGAATGAACTTTCTCGCGTGGATGATATTTGTGCCAATCTGGCTCACCTTCTCATATACAATAGGAGCATTTAGCATATGGGGTGGAGGATTTTTGTTTCATTGGGGTGTGATCGATTATTCTGGTGGATATGTTATACACCTTTCAGCAGGTATAGCTGGCCCCACAGCTGCTTATTGGGTAAGTTTTCTGCACTGAGCTTCATAAATTTGTTACAAAAGTACTATTTTTGTCGGTTGTTAATTGTATTTTTTTCCACTTCTGTTCCTTAAATCTGAGATCAAAATTTTGCAGTTGAAGGAGAAATTATTTGTCTGTAACCCTATCTCTTTACACGTCCTAGCCATGTTGAAGCTCTGGTTTGCATAAATCTCTAATAAGACAGCCAAATAATCTCCCTTTCTAGAGTGTTGTTCAAAGCTAACTAGTCAAAAAGCTCATGCACATGATGCTTCTGTGTTTGAGTACTTTCTAAAGCAGATCCTATGAGAGTGAATATGATATCAAAGAGCTTTGCCTCTTCAGTAGAAGCTATGCTGTCAATCAAATTGACCTAGGCTACCCATAAACAGGAATAAAAACCAATAGTAGATTCAGATATGAACTACAAGCTGCTACAGAGCATTTTCGGAAGATGGGTTCAAAAGCTGGTGCAGAAGGTAATTCATTTAATTGTATGATGCAGGTTGGCCCAAGGTTGACCAAAGATAGAGAAAGCTTCCCACCCAATAATATTCTCTTAACACTGGCTGGAGCTGGGTTACTTTGGTTAGGCTGGGCTGGCTTCAATGGAGGAGATCCTTATTCTGCAAATATAGATGCTTCTCTTGCCATCCTCAACACAAATATTTGTTGTTCTGCCAGTTTACTTACATGGACAATTTTTGATGTGATTTTCTTTGGAAAGCCCTCAGTGATTGGAGCAGTCCAGGGGATGATTACTGGCCTTGTTTGCATCACTCCCGGTGCAGGTATAGTCTATTTTTTTAACCCTTCAACATATATGCTTTGTTATACTGAAAGGATCCAACGATCATAATAATGTAGCGTCTTTTCTGATTACCCATGTTCCAAGTTCAATAGTCTTCATCAAAGCTTTATTCTGCAGGTAAGACCCTTCAGGTCTGTAACCACTTACAAGCCACTCATTTATAGCTTGAATTAGATCACTGCCTCAATGTTTTGCAGCCCATGTTGAATGCACTTTGCTACTTCTATTTCCATCCCTCATTCCAATCATTATGTTGATTAACTTTTGGTCTTTTCTCTGCACCCGTCAAAACATCATTTCCGCCCTCTTTATTGAACTTTCAAGTGTTGTAGCTTTTGGACAGGAACCTCTCTCTTCACTATTTCTTACATGCAGTAGTAGTTGTGCAGGTGTTGTTCAGGGATGGGCAGCCCTTATCATGGGTATTTTATCTGGAAGCATACCGTGGTACACCATGATGATTCTCCACAAAAAAGTGGCGCTCTTTCAGAAAGTTGATGACACATTAGGTGTCTTCCACACTCATGCGGTTGCAGGTCTTCTTGGTGGACTATTGACAGGTGTTTTTGCGGAGCCAACGCTTTGTAACTTTTTCCTCGTGGTTACAAACTCTAGAGGACTTATATATGGTTCAGGGGGTGGATATCAGCTTGCAAGGCAACTTGTGGGAGGATCGTTCATAATTGGCTGGAATATTGTTGTTACTAGTATAATTCTCATTGTCATCGGTTTCTTTATTCCACTCAGAATGTCAGAAGAAAAACTTATAATTGGAGATGATGCTGTTCATGGTGAGGAGGCATATGCACTGTGGGGGGATGGTGAGTTCTACGACTCAACAAAGCATGGATGGGAAGGCTCTACCCAGCATGAGCTGACTCCTACAACACGAGTAAAGCCGGAAGTGACAACGGATTCGTGAAGCTTTGTAAGCAGTAAGATACCTTTGGAAAGGCCACACTAGTGTCGATATCAGGCTGTATGTAACGCATATGTGAGATTGCATATAAAGTTTTGTTGACTGGAAGGAATGGGGAAGAAGAAACATTAAGTTATGGCTGTTATGGCAAGCAAAAATACAGGGGTCTCCCAGTTAAATAGAAAACAGATTGCATGACAAGAAGTCTTGTCATGATTTTACAAATAACAGATCCGCTCTTTGCAGGATCTATAAGCATTCTATCTAGACAACCCAAGAAGCCAGTCACAGTTTTCGTTTGGGAATTCAAGGAGATTCTTTGTAATAATAATGCATAGGGATTAGCATGGCCTTGCGCTAGCGTGAACTTATATCTGCTAAGTTATGCTCACAAATTCTTGTGATGCCAGTTTATGTATCTTAGGTTTTCTATGGAATCTCCAACTTACAATCACTATCTGAGTTTCCCCCCCCCCCCCCCTGCACACACACAAGGTGTTTTTTTTGTGAGTTTTTGAGGTTGAAAAGATCTCAATGAGAAGCTATTAGATCCAGGAAAGAATAAGCTGGCTAACTCTACTTTATGAATTACTATCTGTAGCAATGATCAGCACAAATTGATAATATACCAAACTTTTTGCAGCTTGAGCCAAAAACCAAAGTAAGTTTCTCAAATACCAAACTTTTTGCAGCTTGAGACAAGAACCAAAGTAAGTTTCTCAAACACATATGTCCCCTGCACATTTATTGAAAAATGGCTTAGTCTTTCCAATGTTCCAGCCATACTTGAGTGCACATAGATAGAGTGGTACATTTGTGGAAAGAGTTCATGATTGGCTTAGTCTTCCCAATGTTCCAGCCATACTTGAGTGCACATAGATGGAGTGGTACATTTGTGGAAAGAGTTCGTGATTGGCTTGTGGCTCATCCCCATTGGACGGGTCCATACTCAAATATATTAGTTTGAGTTGAGTTGCTGAAAATCACGTGTGATAAATGCTGCCAAGGTACCCGGAAGCAAAAAGGCAAAACCCTACAGTACAATGTTGACTTGTTTATGTTGGATATGCCAACTGGATTTATTCTTGATGGCATGGTTAGACTAGTTTCCACTTGAAACATATGGGATGATGTGTTGCCAGATGTGGCATTTTTGGCTAGTTATTTTTTGGACCATAGTGAATGGGTAATGTGCGTCGAGGTAAAATAAAAATGTTACTAGTTAGGACACACCAACTTGGAGCTTGATTGTGCTAAGGTAAAGTGGTGTGCAAATATGATGTTTCTAATAATGGTGTCGAGGTAAAATTACGGTGAATTGAGATGTTATCTTTATTTTGTCTCTTGAATTGTATTTGCTTTGTTATTCGGGTTATGTAAAATAAATTCTATTGCGAGAGTTCTCTGAGTTGGATGGTGCTATGTTTTGTCTGACTTTGACACATGAAATCATTATCTCACCACTTTCAGATTTCTATAAATCATTATATGAAATGGTTGGCCTACCACTTTATACATTTTATCATTAGAATATTTTTTTACTACTTTTACTCGAAATGGACAAGGAAGATAAGTTTTTTAAAATGAGAAAATGCTTATATTCGTCAAAATTGTTTTCTTGCCCCTAATGACTAACAGCACCACAAGTTGGACTTCTGCATGCAAGATGCCATACTTGGAGCCTAACGTAACTAATTATTGATGGGCTCTTCAAGATGGGCTTATGCAAGATGGCATACTTTGGCCATTAATTACACAAAATTGTTATTTACATAGGCTACTTTCCTATAAGGTGCTTCTTTCCTTAATTCCCCCGGGCTCCATTGAAAGGCCCCTTGTAAGGCCTTGTATTCCAGCTCCCACAAACCTACAACTCCAGCTGATATTCACGCATTTGACAAAAGGGCATAGAAGGCCTTATCTTTAACAAATTTGTCAATCAAGAACCATGTCATTGCCCATATTAGTGAAGTTGTATTAGCAAGAGGTGCCTGGGATGCACTCAAAACACAGTTTCAAACGGCAAATCCCTCTCGAATGATGATTTTGAGGACCAAACTCATAGGTGTTCGCATGGAGGAGAATGAGGGGATAGGGTCCTATTTCACACGAATCAAGGAGTTACGAGACCAGTTGACAACTATTGGAGAGCCAATAAGAGTTGCGCTTGTCCATATAACTATGAATGGCTTATTCGAAAATTTTCAAATGTTTGCAAGCGGCATTGCTTCGAGAGAGAGGCTACCAACAGTCGAAAATCTTCACGGTATCCTACTATAGGAGAAGTAGAGTCGAGAGGTAGTGAAAACTCGACTACTCTCATCAGAAGAGCAAGCAATGCTAGCCAAAGGGAAGCATAAATACAAAAACCAACCCAAGAAGTCACATGTGAAGGATGATGATCAGGGATCCACATCAGGCAAGAAGAAGAAAGACAAGTGTTTCTATTGCCAAAAGCTTGGACATTGGGCAAGATATTGTCGCAAGCAGAAGATGGATATTAAGAGGGGCAAAGTGAAGCAGATGACCAATTTTGTTCAGGAAGAGAATGATAGTGACAATGAAAATCAAGGTACGACATTTGCGACAACGTTAGCATTGCAACACTCTATTGATCACACACGTTGGTACTGTTGCGCCGGCACCTCAAAGGGCGCTGGGACTTGAGCGGTTTTCCCAACACGCGCTTAAGTCTGACATTTATCCATCATGCACTTATGTATAAGCCAACTTAGAAACGTAACAAGCTTACCCATTCAGACTTAAGAAAACTAGAATCCCAACCAACCCGAAAGCCAACTCAAAAATTTGTCCCCAAAAGGTAACCAAAGGCAAAGACAAGCCGCACATTAAAACCCAAGGCATAGTGGTCGCCAAACTGACCAAATGGCATAGCGGTGAGCCACACTTCGGTGACGTGGACCCTTAGGCGCCGGCGACGCAAAAAGGTTGTAGTAAAGGTCCTTCCACTTGGACCAATCCCGGAGGCAAAACCAAAATGGTAATCATACCCAAGGATCCACTTTATTAAATTTGAAAGAGGTTACATTCATACAAGACTGACTGGTCTCGGGGCCACCAACACATGCTGGGCATTGTGCCTGGCTCGTGTTGGTAGAGGGAGCTGAGACCTGGCGACTAGATTCCTGGCGCTGATTGAGCTACCCAAGTTTCTATCTGCCAGACTCCCCCTATAGTTCTGGTGTGATTCGGCGCCTCCCATCTGTCCTGGAATATAGTGCCTTCTGGTAAAGCACGTTTTTCTAAACTTGGTTTTTATTTTGCTGATTAAGCCTGGCAAGCCTGGCAAAATCAATCTGGCTCCCGGACATGGGTCCCGGGAGCCATCTCGGCGGCAGAATCAACTTGGCTCCTGAATAGGCCATGACTCGAGCTCCAGAGCTAGCTCATGACTTGTAACTACTTGGCTGGCTCACCACAGGTCGGAGGCTTATTCCTTGACTTCCTAACTAGCTCTGGGACCTTTAGGGAGTGTCACCCCTTAGACTCTTACAGGGCACCTTGGTGCACCTAAGTCAGCTTTACAACATCCTCCCCTCGTCTGGAAAAGCTGATGTCCTCATCAGGGCCAAACTAGACCTAGGACGCATGGCACGGGCTTAATTTACCGGCCGTACCAACTTTAAATTAAGATACATTGGCAGTAGCACATGAAAAGTGTAGATCAAGTTCACTTACATAAAAACTGTGTAAAGTTGCAAGTGATTTATTGACAAACTAAGAAAGATACCTAGAAGTTCCTTGAACTTCAGAGTGGTCGTGAGTGTTCATACAGGGAGGAGACATGCCGCCAGGTAGTGCCTTGTGTCCCAATCTGGAAAAATGGCTGTTGCGTTGATTTTTTAGCAGGTAATCTTGCAGCACTTCAGGGGCTCCTGCCTTAAGTTTGTCTTTGTACTCGTTGATGTAGTGCCTATTTAAATTCTTGATGAACATGTGAAGGTAATTGAAAATGTGATGTATGGTCCTAGCCTTCAGAAAAGTCTAATATCTATGGTACAATGACAGATCATAAGTTGAAGTTGGAGTTCAACAACAAGAAATGCCAGATCAAAGATGTGAATCATGGTTTCAAAGTTGTTGCTGATGGTTTTAGGGATAAAACTTGTGGTTTCTACAAGTTAAATGTTGTTGTTACAAAGCTTGCAAAGCAGCCTCGAAATTTTTGGGGCATCTGAACTTCAAAAGCTCGAGGCTGCTTCGCAAGCTCAAGATGGTAATAGGCCTATCTTGTTTAGATGACAAAGAAGAGTCCATTTGCAAGGAGTGCGTGCTAGGCAAGTTACATAAGCAAAAGTTCAACAAAGAATGAGCAACAAAGGCAAAACGAGTGCTTGAATTAGTGCACTTTGACTTACGTGAACCAATGAAGGTGATGTCTATTGTTGGAACATTTTATTTTCTAATCTTCATTGATGATTACTCATGAAAGTCCTGGATCTACACCATTAAGCATAAGCCTGCTGACGCATTTGGATGTTTCAAGAACTTCAAAGCATTGGTGGAAAATAATTCAGCTGTTAATATCAAAGTACTCATATCAAATCAATCCATCGTTTTTATTGATTTTTTCAATAAACATGGCATTAAAACAGGAGTTTGCACAGGTTGATACAGCTCAACAAAATGGGATAGCTGAGAAGAAGAACCGTACCATTTTCGAAGCAGCTAGGGCAATGATGACACACATGGGAGTTACTGATTCTTTATGGGACGAATCTGTCAAAACAGTTGTGTTCTTGCAAAATAGAAGTCCTACAGTTGTTGTATGTAATCGCACACCCAAAGAGGAGTTTAGTAGCAAGAAGCCTAAGATGGATGAATTGCGAGTATTTGGATGTCGAGTGTATGTTCATATACCTAAGAGTGAAAGAGCCAAAATGCAGGTAAAAGCCTTGAAGTGCATCTTTACAAGATATGATGAACAAACCTAGGGATATAGATGTTATGATCCAGTTGGACTATGCGTGCACATAAGCGGCGATGTGTTGTTTGATGAGATACATAAGGACAAGAGAGCCATTGGCAACAAATGGATATACAGGACAAAGTACAATGTCGATGGAGCAATTGCAAAACATAAAGCAAGGCTTGTAGTGAAGGGTTATGCGCAAAGCAAGGGCATTGGCTATGAAGAGACCTTTGCTCCTGTGGCTAAATGGAATACGCTTCACATGGTGATTGCCTTAGCAGCATTATTTGATGGAATCTACACCAAATGGACGTAAAGTCCGCGTTATTGAATGGCAAGCTTGAAGAAGAAGTGTACATGTAGCAACCTAGTGGCTTTGTCATACATGGCATGGAAGACAATGTATGCAAATTAAAGAAAGCATTATATAAATTGAAGCAAGCACCATGTGCTTGGTATAGCCACTTTGATGAGTATCTCATATCTAGAGGTTTGGTACGTAATTCTTCATATTTCAATCTTTATTATTTTGTTCATGATTCTAGCATCACACTGATTGTGTTGTACGTAGATGACCTCATAATCACAAGTAATGATGATTATTTGATTAGTGCAATCAAGAAGGATCTACCTTCCAGTTTTGATATGACTGATCTTGGTCTAATGCACTACTATTTGGGAGTGGAAAACTAGCAAAGACATAATAGCATTGCACACAAACAAAGTATGTGAACGAGATTTTGAATCATTTCAAAATGTGTGATAGCAAGCCAGTATCTACACCTGTGGAGTTGGTAAGAAACTGTCTAACCAAGATGAGAGTGCACTAGTTGATGCTACTTTATTTCGTCAATTAGTTGTCTCATTGATTTATTTCAAAACTACTTGTCCCGACATAAGTTATGATGTAAGTGTTGTAAGTCAGTTCATGGCTACTCCTAGGGAGATTCATTGGAAAGCAGCAAAGAGAATTCGTTATGCGAAAGGCACGTTAACCCATAAATTGTTATATGAGAGGCAACAAACTTTACCAGTTTTATAGAGCTTTGTTGATTCAGATTGGACAGGTTGTATTGATGACATGAGATCTATCACAGGGTACGTATTTCATATTGGTAATGGTGTATTTTCTTGGTCTAGTAAGAAGCAAGACACGGTTGCTCTTTTTACTATAGAAACATAATACAAAGTACTATATTCAGCTACACATGAAGCAGTTTGGCTAAAAAGAATGTTAGAAGACATTGAAATTCCGTAGAGTAAGCCTACTATGATCAGATGTGATAGCCAGAGTGCTATACAAGTAGCTAAAAATCCTGTATTTCATGCACACACAAAGCATATAGATATTAAATATCATTTCATTAGAGAGCAAGGTTGTTATCTAATGAAATAGACGTAGTGCATTGTAAGACGGAGGATCAGTTAGCTAATATACTCAACAAAGATCTAAGTACTAATAAGTTTGAGTTTTTTAGAGAAAAGCTCTTTGTAAGAAAGATAAGCTAGAGCTTAAGGGAGATAGCTGTGTTTTTGAGTTTTTTACTACTTATGTAATAGTGTGCATGAGTGCCAACTTAACGGCACATGTGGAGTAGAGTTGGGACACAGATCCCGTAACGGAGACCGAACTGCCATGCAGCAATACCCAACAAAAATTAGACTGTATATATGTCATCTTAAGTATTTTTTATAAATGTAGTTCAGATAGTGTTCTCTTGGGTTGTGGTGTGTTCTCTTTCTAGTTATCTATGTGATTATTGATTGCTTGCAAATTAGCTAACTATACTGCTACTAAGATCCTTGACAGGTTGCACATCGATCCAAGCTCTCTAGACTTCACTAGATCCGATCAAAATTTTTGAGCCATAGAAACTTGCGCCAGTTGGTCATAGTGTCGTGAGCGACGTTGGCGTCGTGTTGCGCAGGCATCCCAAAGGGAGCCGGGAACCACGACTTAGCTTCCCAGCCTTCAACTCTTGCCGTCCAAACCCACTTGACATACAAGCAGCCAACTCGCCAACAATGATCAGACTTAACCAACTTGAAGTTCTGAAACCAACATTGAGATCAACCTGGCGCCATGCTAGATTGGGGGTCCCAATGTGGGTGATTTCCCTCCAAGCAAGCCTTAACTAACTGAAGCTTCGTTACAAACGATTAACATCCATTCCAAGCAAGTCATCTGACTTACATCAAACTCAACCAACTGAAAGCTTCGTCACAAGTGCTGGAAGCCAACCTGGCGCCACGCCAGTCTGGACAACCATAAACAAGTAACTTCCACCCAAACAAGCCATCCAACTCAGCCGACAGGTTAGAGCCTATTTCCCAACAGCTTAATCCATTCACGTTCATGCAAGGAACACTCAGAATCACAAGCCACGACATATATGGAGACAACCAGTTCCTCCTCAATTTACTCACTGGTTTTACATATGCAAGTTGGGCAGGAGATGTAGACACTCGTAAATTGACTTCTGGATTTACATTCTTCCTCAACAATGGTCCTATTTCTTGGAACAGTCACAAGCAATCTTTGATAGCTCTATCTTCTACAGAATCAGAGTATATCACAGTCTCACAAGCTACAAAGCAAGCAAATTGGTTGAGAAACTTACTTTCAGATATCGATCTGAATCAATATGCTCATCAAAGTGCCATGCTTTGCCAGCCAACCCTAGATTTCATTCTAGGAGTAAGCACATTGAACTGAAGTATTACTGTGTTAGAAGAAAAGTTCTCAACAAAGAGGTCAGATTGCAATACTGTTGAACACAAGATATGACAACAAACATTTTTACCAAAGCATTAAGCTTGGATGCACATAGAAAGTTCTATGCAAAACTAAGCCTAAAGCTCAAGGCATTCATGGATTCAGATTAACGGGGAGTGTTAGATTATTCTCCTACTAATCGACTAATCAACATTTTAATCTTCATCCAATTGATATCCAGACTTGTAGATTTCTTCATGTTTTTACATAGTCTACATAACTACTCGGAAACGGCTCATAGTTGGCATTTTTGAGATTTTTGTCTTTTGGGATTTTCTCTCACTTCGGGTCCAGATGTCTCAAATGTTAAGTAAATGACGTTGCCAAAGACCTTCGCATTTTTTGTATTTTTTGCATGACAGTTTACATTCATTTCTCCAGAGTTACAATTTATGTTCAAATCTGCAGACAGACTGTTTACAACCAAAGCCACCGACTTGCATTAATTCATCAACAAGTGATTTCTGTGAAGTCCTAACTAGATGGATACCAGCACATCACAGCCAACTAGATGACGCATTTGGCGACCTCATTGCTTAGTATATATAGTTGCTCATATTCCTACATCAAAAGGATTGAAGCATGAAGATCAATCATCAAGTATTGAATAGTTAGCGTTCTCTCTCTCAAGCCTGTGAGCTCGAACACTCTTGAGCATTCTAGCTCAGTTCCTCATAGTTGATTAGAGATTGGTATTGCGCTTACTGCTTATCAATAGTTTTGTGTTATTCATACTTATATTTAGCCGCTCAAAGATAGCTTAGAATATGCGGCTTTGATCTGCAACTTGTCGTACTCATTTACATCTATTTCGTCTTCATACTGAATCAATACTATCTTCTTATTGCATTCAGCTTTGTCTCAAAATGTATGTGTTCTATAATTCTTCGTAGCTGATTATTTGTCTGATAATTCAATGCTTTAATGTTTGGCTACGTAATCACTGTAGTACTAATGACTTCAAAGTTAATTACTATAATATTGAATGTGATTTTTATCACTATTGTTTTGTTCGAAATTGACAAGCATAGTCATGCATAGAGAAAGAGAAAGATAGTTTATTCTTCTGCACACGATAAGTTTTAATTCTTGTCGTTCGAATTCTTTTTATTCGATTCTATTCAGCCTATCTTTTACTCACCTCTTTCCAACACCACCCTGTATTGGTAACATTCATCTTGATCATGTGTAGAGCCCTTTTGGCCCTTTTATCATACCTCATTTGATCTTGTTGTGTTGATGGTCTCTCCTCCAAACCTACAACAATATCCAAAATATCATTCATCTCAATAAGTGATTCCATCCTCACCTTTCACAATGAATAGTTACTTGAGGTAAGCCTATCATTGGCTTTCAACATGACTGCACTTGATGTTGCCATGTAGCAATGACCCGATCTTCTCTTTCAACCTGTTTTAATGCACAAAGCACTCCTTTGAACAACAACATATGTTTTCAAAGAGAAATCACAAAGATTTGAAACTACTCAATTCTCTTCTAGCACTTATACCAAGCAAAGCAACACATAGAATCATGAAATCTTGATCAACCTATGATCTATCATCAATCTAATGACTCTTTCCACTTCCTAAGATTGAACACACTCAAATGAAGTCCAGCAACCTCACTATCTAGAGATCCAATCAAAATTAGGGTTTTGACAAAATCACAAAAAATTGAATATTCCAAATCTACATGCAAATGCTGAAAATTTGATATGCAATCTATTAGCCACCACTTAGGTTGATCTAATGATCCAAAAGTCGGCCAAATCCAACATGTGAATTCAGAAATCGGAATTGATCAAGTTTATAAACCTATATAGGGTCTTGATCTACAAAAAAAAACCAATCTACAAATGCAAGAAACTCGATTTTGGTGTAGAATCCTCTCTAGCATGCTCTAGCCTTGATATCTTCAACAAATCATTGATGGATATGATTTCCTCCTTCATAACCTAAAACACAAGCTCTGATACCATGTGAAAGATTTGGGATCGATTCAGATCGAAATCATCTAAAGATCTCTGGTTACGATAGGTTTTCTTTCTTGTCAAAGGAATTTCTATTCGATTCTTTTAGACCTAATTTTACACACCTCTTTCCAACAAAACTTTGCACCGAGTTAGCATGTTCATCCAATAAGCCATTAAGAACAACTTGCACTAGCTCAACATCCTTAATGCTCTCTCCAATACATGCTAATTCATCATTCAAAGCTTTAGCTTTCAAAACAAAAGCATGATGAGCACTTATGATCTGTCTTTTCAAAAAATGGAAAGATGTGCCACCTAAGGGTTAGAATCCTTGATGTAGAATTGAACTCATAAAACTTTTTCAAAAATGTAGTTCACTTACCACCTTCATTGGGAAGCTAATTAGTCACATTTATCTTTATAAAATGAAGAGCTTTCTTTGTCGTTCTATGATACCCCAATTGTTCTTGAAGTGCCAAAGGTCTCTCCTCCACACCTACAACAATATCCATCAACTCATTCATCTCAAGGAAATACTCCATTTTCACCTTCCAAGTTGAATAGTTGTCTGAGGTAAGCCTATCATTGCTCTCCAACATGAAGCCTCCATTTGTAGCCATGTTGCAATGATTGATTCAAATCTTCAAACTTGTTCCAATGCATTAAGAACTCTCTTGAACCTCAACAAATGATATGAAGAAGAAATCACAAAGATATGGAACCTATCTATCCTCTCTTTCTTTCCAAAAAACTAGCACAGCTCCATCCCTATACATTTAGAAATCCTAATCTTCAAAAGGTTATTACATCCTAATGCCATTCGTTAGCTGCCAAATTATCGCTGATTTGCTCTCTGTCTTTACATGACTTTGCTTTCTCTATCTTCAACTGATTTTGCTTTCTCTGTCTTTACAACCCTTAGCCTTTGGATATTTTTTTCAAACTTAAGGCAGAGCCTTAAAAATACATGCACATATTTTATTAACATGATATGATGAAATACATTTCATCAATACAATATGGCAAAAATTGTCATTTTCATAAAACTAATTGACAACTATCAAGACATCAGAGTCACTTATGGGTGTTACTATAAATAGCTTATTGATATTTAACATACTTATTGAAATCAAAGGATGGTAAAGCTTTTGCATTAATCATTCTCAATATGTCATATACATATATTGGCCACGTATCTGAAGCTCAAACTTCGAAAGAAGTATGTGACATCCTAAGCGCACTATATGATGTGAGAGACTTGACTTCTAAGTTGCATCTCAGAAGAAAATTCTTCTTACTCAAGATTTCTAATGGTAATGTTGCAGAATCACATGAACCCATTCAAGAAACTCTTGTAGCAAATGGTAGTTGTCGGATCAATGCAATCAGGACATTGCTATCGAGCTTGCCACCTACATATGACAATTGGGTAATGATCATATTGACACACTTAGATTTAACTCTTTCTAGAGTAACTTACTATGTTGTTGCAGGAAGGCAATTGAATAAGTGGAGATAGTTCTTTGAATGTAGTATCATGTACTTTATATGTAAACAATGATCTAGCATGCATTGATGAAAGCATAAAATATGGTGAGATAGTCCAGGTTATGTTGAATGGTTTGCTAGATGAACATGCTAATCTTGTGCAAAGTTTTGCCATTCAAAGAGTCTTGCCAAGTGTGGTTGACTTGCAAGAAATCTTATTGGCTAAAGAACATAGGTTGCAATCAAAGCTTGATATCAAAAGAAGAAAAGCTTGAAACAATTTGTATTAAATCGGAAGTTGAAAGACACAAGTCAACAATGTTTGGTTTCTTCATTCTAAAGCCACTTGAGACATGACCAATCATTGTGAACATTTTCAATCCTATACATCTTATATTACAAAAAGTTCGTTCATCTTGGCAACGATAATACACACAATATTGAAAATGAAGACATTATAAGATTAAGTTTTTAGAATGATCAATTCAAACTATTATTTAAGGTGAGCTATATATATTTAAATTTTCAAAAAAACTGTTATTAGTTACCAATTTAAGTCACACAATAGAATTTGAGTCCGATTGATGCAAAATTGTCGATAGGACAAATAAGATTCTTGTATTTGGAAAGAGACATGGATATATATATATATATATATATATAGATTGAGTCATTGTTATTCTGACACAAATCAAGTCTTGAATACTTCCGTTCTAGTTAGTAGAGCATTACTATGGTGCTATAGGCTAGGGCGCTTGTACTTGATCTTGATTATCCATATAAGAAAATCGACTTCCCTGTCTATCAAAGTTGCATTGTTGGAAAGCAAACTAGGATTCCATTTAGATTAAGTCATAAGAAAAAATGAGGTTGGCAAATGTTTCTTACTCAGAAAGAGCCTTGGAATGCCCTTAAATTAGCTTTAGAGCTAGTAAACGTCACTGAAAATACTTGTCAGGTTCTCAGTAGGTATATTGATCCTTTTAGAGTTGATAGAAACTTCGGCAAATATTTTTACTAGGAATCACTAATGCTCACCTTCACATGTGTGGGACGAGTGTTTGTAGAATTGGGTAAACTATAGAAAGCTCAAATCAAGTACTTTCCTTTGAACCTATTGGTGAATATTTCTATCCACTCACACATGGGCACGAGTGTTTGAAGTACTTGAAATGAAAAAGAGTTAGCACAAAAGCTAGATCATGAGGTTATAGGTCTCAGAAAAATGTTCACGTAACCCTGTTAGGATGTTGGAAGTAAATCTTGTTCGGGCGTGTTAGCTAGATCTACTCACGATGCGGTGTAGTAGAGAGAGGATTGTCCACTTTCTAAGTTTCTACCAAGCGTCAAACATAAATGTGAAAATAAGAAAATTGACGAAAGCACTAAGGCTTACCCAACTAGTGCTCGGAACGGAATTGAGGAATGGTCGGTGAATGAGGTGGGGACATACTGCATGGCAGAGACGTGTGGAGTGGGTTAGTGGTGATGGTGGTTGCTGGAATTTGTGTTAGCAATTGTAAAGCAAAATCATCTTCGTTGACTGTAGAGTCAAGTAGGGTGGAAGTTTGTACAGGTGAGGGCTTTTGTGGAAGGGTGGAATTGAAGCCCGTGTTGAGCGTGAGTGACGGTGTGGGGGTAGCGATAAAGGGTGGGGATTGGTGGTGGAAGTGTGATAGCAAGTGATGAAGGTGGAACTACGGAAGTTGTCATGGTGGACAAAAATACACCCATAGAACCGAAACCAGAAGTGCCTGCATCAACTAAACTGCCTGCTGCTGCTATCGCCTGCCTTCTTGCCGCAACCTGTTGGAGAAGGGCTTCCTGTTGGGCTAAGACCTCCTTTGGGACCTGAGAGTGTTTAAGGCTCCCTCCGGATTCTGCATATTCAACCCCGATGTCACTGGATAAAATTTCTTGAGGTACGTCGGCTTCACTGTTGACCACCTTCCCTTTCTGCTTCTTAGTTGGTGGTGCTGGTGAAACGAGTTCTGCTATCGGTTGTGGGGTAGCGGCTTCTTGGTGCTTGGATAGACATTTTCGAGCTCTTTGATGGCAACAGCCACCTGAGATTCCAACTGTTTGGTGACCAGTCTACGAATTTCGTTAGTGGGTATATGATGCAAAAAACTAATTTTTTCTATTTATGGAAAGTTTGTCTCTGAGACATAATTCGTGGAGGCTAAAAATGAATCGTGCACTATAAAAAACGGGTCAGGCGAATTCTAAGTGAGATCGTGGTGAGACAAATCTTCTGAAAAGAATGACTTTTGTGCATTTCTCAGAAAAAAAAACTGATTGTAGGCCTGATCTAATAGTATCTTGATGGTGTGAACAAGAAAACACAGCAAAAAATTGTTGAAATGGCAAGCAGGTAGTAAAGAAAAATAGTAGGAAAGAAAACAACTAATACATATCAAGATAGAACAAGGCTCATTGTACTTTTTCAGTCTGCTCCCATTGACCACAATGTCTAGGATATCGCCTTGAAGGGTTTGGAGTTGTACATATCCAGAGGCAAAGATTTTCTGAATGACATAAGGACCTTGGCCAGAAAATTTCAGTTTGTCTTTAAAGGCTTTGGCATGGTACATCGATTTGAAACATGGTCTCCTCCTCACAGAGATCCAATGGATTGTTTGGGCGTTCAATATGGTAGAATTTTGTATCAGGCTTTTCAACTGTAACCTTGGCAATCGGTTCCACCTTGGAAGCATTTTGCGGATAGGCCTTAAGTGGAAGTGCCTCCATGTAATTGAGGATCTGAATATCAGAAATGTCCAAATCTTCTGGGCAGTTCTGAATTCGTAGGAAATTCTTGTCATCTATGAATAAATTGTCTGATTCATCAGTAGGTAGCCATGCAACATTTAGTAACTCATTATTGTGTGGAATAATATCAATGAAATTGATATTGATGATAGGTGTATCAAGATCAAGTAATTGTTCGTGATCGATCAGGGGTGGAGAGGTACAATCATCCTAATGTTGAGCACAGTAATCGGCATTCACACAATCAATGTAGCTAGATTGTGACTCCAGTTTATGATATCAGTAGATTTAATATAATGACCGGTTTCGTGGCTAGACTGGTATGGCTCAAACACTGAATGGGTGGTCGAGGACCCTTCGTCATGAATGCGTGCGGGTTTGAGTTTGTCAGTTGAATCAATGGTGACAGAACTGTCACGATTTCCAAAGATGACTCGTCCTTTGCTCCAGTCATGAATGACTCTTGCATTGGTGAGCCACAGACGACCAAGTAGTAATTCATAAGAATAGGCATTACTAGGAATATCAAGAACTACTAGATCGACAAAAAACTTTAGGCCTCCTAGTTTGATTAATACTTGTGGAAGGAAGCCATTAGGTCGAACCACACTTTGATCAGCCATCCAAAGCTGACAAGTGAGTTTGGTAAGCTTGTCTCTCAGATTCCATTCTAGCATGAGGGATGTGGAGATTATATTGACACCGGAGCCACCATCAAGAATAGCTAAGACTTCGCGAGATTGGCGATGGGTAGCTGGGATTTTGATGTTGTCCCGTTCACCGAGCGGATTGGTGAGGTGTAATGGCATTTCGGGCAACTCATCAGTGGTGGTGTCAATGGATTGGATCTAGTGTTTCCATTTGTCAGCGTGTTTCCAGAGAACATGGAATGGTAGAGTGACATTGGCTTGTAGTAAGTCTTCCCAAATTTCAGTCTCTTCAAGGGTTTTGCTATCAAAAGACTTGTGAGGTATTTTTTGAAAGATGGAAGATTGTTGGTCGACATTGCGGATTTGCTGATGATATTGATGATGTAGCCGAATTTCTTCAGAAGGTTGAGGGTAAACAATAGGGATAGAATTTTCACTTGGAGGAACAGCATGCTACTGTGTATTGTTGGGTGCAAGTGTAGTGGCTTGGCGTTGGGTTTGTGCCCTAGTCAAGACCCATGCTAGATGAGTTTCAACTGGCAAGATGTCCACTTGCACTGAACAGACAGGAGCAACAAGGTTTGGGGACAGTCCTTCATGTGATGCTTAATACCACAATTTTCACAAGCTGAAGGAAAGCGGAGTTTATCTGGGCAGTGAATACTAGGATGCTTACCTGCACAGATAATACATTCTCGTATTGTTGGGAGTTGATGCATGACATATACAGCTTGGTTTGGATTGTAAGCTTGGGCATTGGGATCCACTACTTGAGCATTAGGATCATATGTATAATAAACAACCGTTTTGTTACATACCTATGTAATTAGCAGTACTTCAGACCCCTAATAGTCCATTTAGTGTTGGGGGCTAAATGGCAAGGTACCCTTAGGATTAAGGGTATGTGCCCTTGGATAAGGACAAGCAAGTGACTATACCTAAGGACAAGTAGGTGTCTATGCCTTGGATGGAGGTATGGAACCTAGTGAGGTGTTAGAAAGTCATTGGATGACTATTTTTCTAAACCTTGGGCCTCAACCTTGAACCATATCACTTTATTGGTCTAGGACCAAAGTATACTTGCACAACTTGGGCAATGGAACCTAGTAGGAGGGCGCCCTTCTAAAGTGTCCATTGAGTTCCCAACTCCCACAAGAAAGACATTCAAAGAGTCATAGGTTATGGAAGGAGTCTCTTGACATTCCATAAGCCTATGGAGGCTCTTGAAGGTTCTTTAACTCCCCTAGGCTTCTCTCTCTCTCATTGGATGAGCATGGAACTCCATAGTGCATTGGAGGGGTCCATGGGCCATCTATATGAGGGTAGTAGGGCGCCCATTGGGAGGGGGAGATCTCTCTTGTTTGCTTGGCTTATGCTCTAGTGTTGCTACTAGTGTGTAGAGTGCTTTCTTGTGGTAGTATGCTTGAGGTTTGGATCTTGCTTATGGTATGGGACATAAGTAGGGTTTGGATCTTGAGTATGCTATGGAGTGTTGTGGTATGCTTGTGATTTGTTTATTGTTAGCAAGGGGGTGATAGGTCTTGCTTGGATCTTGGATCTAGCTATGGTTGGGTGGTGAATACTTGAGGCCAGCTTGTTATCTATCTTTGTGTTTAAAGAGTAGGGACATAGGTGGAGGAGAGATCCTTGGAGGCTTGTAGATCCTTACTTGCAGGTGGAGGCATTCTAACTTGGAGTTGGGGAGCATCTTGAAGCTTGCAGGTTGCTTGGAGGACATTTGGAGGCTCTACCTTGGATTTGGAGGACTTCCTCACCTCTACTTGTAAAACGTTTCAGTAGAGCATTGCGGTTGAGTATTGTCTTCCAATAGTAGGTTGCTGGATTGATGGTATTTGGATCAAGATAATGTACAACTTGTTGTGGAGCGGATTGGTGAATGACAAACTGCTGACGTGGGGATTGGTGCTGATTCGATGCAGTTGGTCATGGTTGGTATACCCCTGGTCATGGCATCAGCTATTGTGGAGGATAGGGGTGGTATGTGCGATAGATGGTAGGTCTTGGTGCTGTTGGAAAATGGTTTTGCAATTGAGGACATTCATCAGCAGTATGATACTGTGAACAGATTGGGCACCAGAAATTTTCTCTTGTTGGAAAAGATTTCTCAACAATCTGTTTCATGGCGGTTTGGAAATCGACAATGAATTTATCCATATGAGATTGTTGAGCTTTTTGTCAGGTTTTCATTTGATACAGAAGTTCAGAAGATTGGGCAACATTGTCAGACTTCGGGTGATTAGGACAGTCGGGATTCTCAGATTTCATTTCACTTTGGTCAAAGTCATCGTTGGAACCTTCGTCTTTCTCATGCACAACATTAGTCATCACATCTTTAAGTTGATCATAAAGCTCAACTAGTTTGAACTCACGGTGGATGTTTTTAGGCAATCCAACCAAAAACAGTTTGATGGCCATACGTTCAGTGATATTGTCATCAACACATTCTACTTTGAGATGTTTAAAATGCTCAATGTAGTTTCGAACAGACTCATTGTGTCGCATCTTGATATGGGTGATTTGGATGAATGGGCTCTGAGTCAGCTTAGATGGTCTAAAACGCTTAATGAGGGCGTCATTGAGAGTGGTCTAGGAAGCAAAATCAGGAGTTTCGAGGTTTAGGTATCACTCTTTGGTTGTTCCATAGATTACCATGGGGAATAGGTGAAGCTTTTTAGTCTCTGAGGTATCTCCATAGAAACGGCATGCATTGTCAAAGTCTTGGAGAAATTGGACTAGGTCAGAGTCTCCATCGTACTTTCGTGTATCGATTCATGGAATTTTGTGCTCTAGTCGTGGAGTCGCAGGGTTGGAAGATTCAGCACAATCACAAGACATGATGCAGAGTGTGGATGAGGGTAACAGTACAGATGATCCGGTTAGTACTATACTTGACAAAAAGACAAAAAGATAGTTTGCTTGCAGAATGGAGAGTGTTGGACAAAAAACTGGTCTTTCTGGCTGTAATAGAATTCCCAGACAGGTTGAGAAATCATGGACAGACAGATAAATTGAACTGTAGGATTCGAGAATTCTGACAAGGAGTGTTGTCTATCAAGATATTGATTTTTTTAATATTTTTTGAAATTTTTTGTACTGGTAGAATTCGCGGGTGGGACAGAGAATTGGGAAAAAATATGACTTTTTGACAGAAAACATGTATAATCTCTGAAATAGGATTTGCGGAGCTATTGGAGGACTGATCTTGATTAGATCTAGCCTCAATGAAGCCGACGAATTCTAAGACAAAGATTTGGGTGAGAAATAAGGGACTTTGACAGTATATCAGGCTGTTTTCTCAGAATTTGACCGTGGTCAGAATTCGTGGAGGTGATAAAATGAAAGATCAGGGTCTGTTAGGGTTGCAAACAGACCGGAGAATTTTGATATACCTATTTGGTTCGAAAAAATGTCATTTCTTTTCAAAGAAAATGTCCAAGTTGACACTTTTGTTGTTTCCCCCCGACTTGATAAGTTGCTCTGCAGCTCGTGTAGGACATGGAGAGAAGACTCGTGCTGTGGTTGGAAGGTAGAAGCAAGCAAGCAAACAAACACACAACACGGAGGAAAAAACGAAAGAAAAAGAAGCTAGGTAAAAAATGCTTAATAAGCGGCAACGACGCCAATGTTGGAAGTAAATCTTGTTTGGGCGTGTTGGCTAGATCTACTCACGATGCGATGTAGTAATCCAGTAACTTATGGGACTAATCTATTTCTAGCCACTTAAGATTTAGAACTTCAAAGTTTATTAACCTAGAAAAACTTAAGACAAAATATTTCTAATCTTAAGTTTCCTAAGTCTAAGTTCTAAATCTAAGTTTAAGCTATTTTTTTACTATTTAAGCTTCTACTCATGGGCTTACAAAACATATGCCACGGTGGAAGTTTATTAACTGACACTCATACGTGGACTTACAAAACACATGCCATGGAGTTTTATTTTTCTCTTTTTATTTTTCTCTATGTTAGCACAAATACTAACATAGGAACTGGATGAGAAGTAGGTGAATGTTTTTATAAAGGTTAAAAAATGTTCACCTTCACACGTGTGGGGCGAGTATTTGTAGATCTCAGTAAAAATACTTAACCTAGACCTCTACAGAGAGCTCTCGACAAGGTCTATCTTTTTGACATGTTGGCAAATGTTTTCAAGCACTCCTCAATGTGAGGCGAGTGTTTGAAAACTGATTAGCTTTACTTAACTCAATGACCTCACATAAACCTCTTCACGGTAGAAAAAGTTAGTGGGCGAGTGTTTTAGACTATGAACGAGTATTTTTGAGGAACTTTGGAAACACTCACTACAAAGTGTTAAACACTCGTCTGTTGAGAAAAAAAGGCTCGCCTAACAAAAAAAATGCTCGCACCGATAAAAACAGGATTGTGCCCTTAGTATTATGTCTCATGCGTTGGGCATGTATCGTACGTGGCCAACAAGCATGGTAGTGGAGCTCCTATTTTGCAAGAATATTGCTGCATTACACGCTTTTGTCCAAAAATAATTTGGCAAGCCCAGTTGCTTCATCGTAGATGTGCACTCTCCACAATGGTGCGGGTTTTCCTCTCAACTACCCCATTACTATGCGGCGTATGGGATTGAATAAATTGCCTTTTGATTCCATGCTCCTTGCAAAATGCTTCAAAGTCATTTCCTTTGTACTCGTCCCCTCTATCATATCTTAGCACTTTAACGCGTGCATCTAGTTGGTTCTCTACCAAAGCTTTGAATTTTTTGAAGTGAGCAAATACATCAGATTTCTTCTTCAAGAAGTAGATCCATGTTCTCCTAGAGTAGTCGTCAATGAATGTCATGAAATTTTGGCTCCTCCCAATGACATGGTCTTCATAGGGCCACAAAATTCACTATGGATGAACTCAAGTGCTTCTTCGCTCTAGCTGCTCCCCCCTTCTTGAAATTCTCTCTATAGTGCTTCCCCATCACGCATCCTTCATAAATACAATGTTGCTCATCTTGTATTGTAGGTAATCCACTTACCATTTTCAATTTGGCCCATCAACTGTATATCCATAGATCAAATGACCCATTTTTCTGTGCCACAACTCAAATTGTGAAGCTATTGATGAAGCTCAACCATATTCTCCAGGTTTGGCCGCATCCAACTTGTAGAGCCCGCAATTACTATCACGATATCATGTTGCCACAATTTTATAGTCGCGCTCCATATCTTTCATCAAGCAATTATCTTTGACAAACTCAACCTTTAGGCATTGATTTGCCATGACCCCCACTGAAAATAAGCTCTTTGTGAGTCCAAATATGTCAAGTGTGAAAATTGTCAACATTTCCTAGCTAGTTTGAGGCCTAAATTGGCTAAAATTGTAAATAGTTTTGGTTCTGGAGTTTCACACGTGTGAACCAGGCCACAATGTTTTTATTTACTGTATTTTTTCAGCATGATGAAGTGTCAAACTTCATACCCTTCAAAATGAGACCATTTTGATGTATTTTGGTCATATAAGCCATTTTTAGCTATTTTTCCTATATAGGGAATATCTAGGGTCAAGTACCTTCTAGAGAGAGGAGAGAGAGTCATCTTCCTCATCCATAAATAGTAGGGAAGTCGTGGAGAATAGGTTGGAGAAACCTTTTGTATGCTTCATTGAGATCAATAGATCATTGTCATTGTTTCTTCCTCCATTGAGAGCATTGTTGTGTGTATTGTCTTCAAGCTATTGTGTATGATCTTAGGTGCTTTCCAAAAGTGGTAGGCTGATGTATTATGGACTGTATAATGCTATTTTGGGCCGCACTTGATGTTTATGGAAGTTTCCATTTGTGATAAATGCTTTTTGATCAAGTTCTTTGCATTCTAGGTAGCATAGAATGTGTTGCCAATTCCTAGCTTATGTAGTTTGGAGTGCAAGCATTCAAGCCAATGATCTTGGAGTTTAGATCCACTTAGGATCTGTATTTTTCACATCAAGCACATTTGAAATATTCTTAATCTTACCATCAGGAATTTGCACAGGTACATTGTCGATGCCTTGAATCTGGCGTTCTTCGCCATTGGCCTACGTGACTTTCTTCCCATCATGGATTGGCGAGATGTTCTTGAAGCAACCATGCTTCCCAATCATGTGTCTAGTGGCATCTGAATCCATGAACCATCTAGCACCATCGTCCACCTGAGATGCCAATGCCTATGAGAAGACATTGGTCTCATTGTCCTCTCCATAATTCTTGGAAATGTTGCCTTGTTGCTTCACTTTTCCTTGTTTGATATCCGATTTTTTTGTAGCACTCTCGTGCCCAATGTCTTGGCTTGTGACAATAGTAGCACTTGTCTTTCTTCTTCTTCTTCTTCTTCTTCTTCTCTCTCTCTCTTTCTCTCTTTCTCTCTCTCTCTCTCTCTCTCTCTCTCTCTCTCTCTCTCTCTCTCTCTCTCATCACCTTTGCCCTTTCTTGGAATGCGCTTCTACCCCTTTCGCTTGCCTTTGGCCAACAATGCCTGGTCTTCTTGAGTGGTATGCCTCGATTTGACCACCTCCCATCGCTGCTCTTCCTAAAGTAGGATCCCTTGAAGGTCTTCAAAGGTGGACAGTCTCTCCCTTGAAGCAGTGTAGCTCACGAATATTTGCGAGATTTCCGACATGCCTCTCATAGTGGTGTGTACCAATTCAACATCCCTGATAAGTTCTCCAATGGCGATAAGTTGATCTCTCAGTTCCTTGATTCTGTTGAAGAAGAATCTCACAGTTTCGTTTTCTTCCATCCTAATGGTGTTAAGCCTTGATTCCAAGAACATGGCACTAGTAGAATTAGCAATTTTAAACTAAGTTCTTAAGGCTTCCCAATGTCCTCTAGTTGTCACCACGTCACTTATATGAGTGATCACATGATCTTTCATCGACGGTTGATCAATGATAACACTCGTTGCACCTTACTATCATAGGCCCTCATGTCAGCTGGAGTGGTGTTCGGTCTCACCTGAATGCTCTTCATTTCAAACCTCTCGATGTTGTAGTTGGAAGCCCCATCCAACTTGCTTGCCTCGCCCAAAATTGACTCATTGATGTTGGCCATGTCCAAAATTCTCAAAACTCCACCTATACGCTAAAAAGAGTACGCCGAAGCCAAAGGCGATGTGAAAATGCAAAAATAATGACTTGCACTTTTTAGCTTACTAGGCCACCCACTGCTTTCTGGCCAAATCAGAAGCCAAGACAATTTTTGTTTTAAATTTGTCTTTAGGCACTCGCTCTTACCTCGACGCTCCTTGAAGGGTGAAGTTATTTTTGGTGATCACTGATCACTTTCTCCATAGAAAACACTCTAGTTTTGACATACTTGCAGGTACAGTCCGGGTGCCTTTCGTTTGGAGTCCATAGACTTTTGTTTGGGTCAAAACGGATCAAGGAGGCCCAAATTAGAGGTTTTTCTACTTTTTGAACTATTTCTTCCTTATGAAAAACCTTCACTCTTCACAAAAGTTAGGCCCCAAGTCAAATTTCAGTATGAAAAACATTAATGACATTGAAAGCTATAATGTCCTTCAAGTCCCTTCAGCTATGATCCAACGACTGTTTCAAATCGATGGTTCACAATGCTCCCTGAGCTCGCTATCTTGGCCATCGATCATGATACTTGTGTTGAACCCTGCGCCTGCTTTGCTGGACACTAAAGTACGCTACGGCTTGACCCTCGATACTCTCTCTCTCTCTCGCTCTCTCTCGCTCTCTCTCTCTCTCTCCCGCTCTCGTCCTCTCTCTTCCTCTTTTAATTTCCTTGTTATGGTTGCCTACTGGAATATAATCCAACTGATCCTGCCTTCCATGGCCATACACGGCTGTCTGTGGCCAGTTTTTCACACCCAGGGTGCGCTTGCATGACTTCTTACAGCTTTAGAAAATGTGCTTTTTGGAGAGAGATCCAGAGTTTTGTGCCTAAAAACCCTTGTTTGGGATTTTCTGGATTTTCCAAGCAAGAAATTATCTTTTTTCTTGTGAACTTTCTAACACTTTACCCCTTCTATGGTCACCCATCAGTGGGAAAGAGTTTGTTTCAATCCATCAATCACTGAAGAAACAAATCAATTCCGACCACAAACGACGTCATGAGAACTTCTTGCACAGAAAAAACGGATTTCTGTTAAATCAAAGATTGAATTTCAACAATAATTCTCTGTCACAGATATTATAGAGAGCCTTCCACTATTTAAGAGTAGTCAATCAAATCACTAAATGTAGATCTTCCCACACCGTAGCTTCCAGACGAAGATTTTTCCTCCACTCTCTAGCTGTTTTCAAACTGACACCAATTCGACTCAGATTTCCGAACTCTTTGCTATGTGCAGATTTTGTCTGACCTAAGAAAGAAGCTCGATCCTGTTAGTTGTAGAAGTATTTTCATCGGATACTCGACATCACACAAAGCCTATTGAATCTACGATGTCGAATCGAGCTGAATCACAGTTAGTCGACACGTCATCTTCCTCAAAGATAGATTTTACGACTTCAAGCAGAAGTAGCCAATGCAAGGATTTGTTCCAACGACTCCCATCACCATCGACAGGCCTCAACCTGCGACTGTTTCGACAACATCAGAAGATACCCATGTCGCACAGCAAGGAAAATCATCATCTCAGCAATCGACTATTGTTTGAAAGTCTGCTCGACATCGACAAGAGCTTTATCGTTATATCCCTCATGCATTCATCAGTTATGATGAACCTGTCTCAGTAATAGAAGCATTGTCGAGCTCGAATGTAAACAACTGCCATACTGCCATGAATGCTGAGTATAATTCATTGATGAAGAACAGGACCTGGCATCTTGTCGAAGCTCCTCCTGATGCAAAGATTATCGACACTAAGTGGATCTTTAAATTGAAGCTCAATCCAGATGGTTCAACA
Organism: Diphasiastrum complanatum; assembly: GCA_029204225.1. NCBI lineage: Eukaryota > Viridiplantae > Streptophyta > Lycopodiopsida > Lycopodiales > Lycopodiaceae > Diphasiastrum > Diphasiastrum complanatum. The sequence continues at coordinate 33,283,201 of CM055101.1, forward strand.
GCCAAATGGAAAGCTCGACTAGTCGTCAAGGGATATGAACAAACTTATGGGATTGACTACACTGAGGCGTTCAATCCAATAGTAAGACTTCAATCAAATTGATCACTACTTGCTATCACAGTTGTTGAAGATCTGGAAGTTCACCAGATGGATGTTCAGACCGCTTTTCTGAACGGAGACATACAAAAAGACATCTATAATATCTATCAACCCGAAAGTTACGTCCTTCAAGGCCACTGGAACATAAGTATGTAAGCTGCAGAAAGCCCCCTACGGGCTGAAGCAAGCTCCAAGGGCCTGGTTTGATAGAATCAATCGATTATTGTTGCAATACGACTTCATTCCAAATTCTGCCGACTCTAATGTTTATCTCAAACACAGAGGCCCAAGCTATGTTATAGTATACATTGATGATTCTCTGATCATCAGCAATTCGAATTAGTAACTACAAGAGACAAAGTCTTTATTGGCGAAGGAATTTGAAAAGACCGATTCAGGCCCAGTGCATTACCTATGGAAGCCTACAAATCGACACACTCGCCTATGGATCCAGGATTCAAATTGTCTAAGGACACGTGCCCAACGACTGAAGCAGAGGAGGAGGAGATGTGCAAATTCCCCTATCAGTTGATAGTCGAATCAATCATGTATGCATGGTATGCACTCGACCCAATATTGCCTTCACAATCAGCACACTATCACAATTTATGTCGACGAATCTCGACCTACCTCATTGGAAAGCTCGAATGTATTAAGATACATTCAAGCCATTAAGCACTATGCTCTGTGCTATAATGGAAATACATAGGACGATCTAATCCTTAATGTTTATTCCTACTCAAACTGGACTAGAGATGTGGACACACAAAAATCCACTTCTGGCTACTTATGCTTTCTAGCAAGAGGACCCATTTCATGAAATATGCATTTCTTTGTCTTCTATAGAGTCCGAATACAGCGTAGCTACCTATGTAGTGAAGGAAATCATTTGGCTCAGAAGATTGCTTCAGGATCAAATGGTCCACTGACGTGTATATACATACAATAAATAAATACTCACACACAATGATTTATCCATATACAATAGATAAGTCAATAATCAGTGGTAGCATGAATTAGAGTCCCTCTGTGAACTCCTTTGTATCGGACTATCTCATTCCATAGAATCAGAGATCTTTAGAGAGAGTGAAAGTAATTCAAGAAGTAGAGATAGACACATAGTGTACTACTATGAACCATTCTCGGTCACAAGATCGTGATATGATCTTTGTATTCATAATAGCTTAACACAGATTCTCTATTTTCTTTATGTGTGTTTGCACTAACAAATGCTTTCTGATAAATTCTTCTCTTGTACTGATACTCGTTCAACGGCTCATTCAGAATATCTATTTCGAAAGAAGCATGGCTGTCATAGACACCTAACTGATTCACTCCCTTCATGGTGGCCTTTGACACCTACAAAGATATTCCTCTGGTCGATCTAAGTAATAGTCTGAATCAACACTTGGTAAAGATTCTGTGATTCTATCATAATTTAATGTTGAGTTTTTCTCTTGTCTGGATTTCATATTTAGCAAGAGTGGTATCAAAGCTGATAAAATGATTATTCCTAAACAATATTTTGTCATACAAACCCAACACATGTCATCATAAAGGAATGGTCATGAGACACATTCACACGGATATGTAAAAGTCCCATTGCAATTTCGTTAACAACTTTTAGGGTGGTCTCATATGGATGGGAAAGTGGATAGGGCCCAAACACTCTCTTCTAATTGGTTGAGGCCACTTTAAGTAGGTTCTTTCTTGTTTCACATAATGTGGGATTTAGCCTAAAATGGCATTATGTGTGGTAGTAATGGATGAAGGGAGGTCCCCATGTATTTTCATGGGCTTAGTACAATGATTGCACTTGCGTCCATCAAGTGGCCTAGAGTAAAAAATCTCATTGATGGTGTTGTAAGGAGGAAAAGGAGGATGAGGGGGGGGCTAAGAGGCCCCATATGAGACCACCCTTACTATTACCACCATGAAAGGTCTCAAGAAAGGCTACCATACACATAGATGAAATGTGCCAACAAGAAATCTTCTATGGAGAAATGGTGTATGCCAAAACTTTAAAATGGTCTAAACCACCACAACCACAAATATTTCTAAAAGGATCATTTCCCTTATATATAGGATAAAATACCATTTCACTTACTATTATCCAACGTGATAATGAAATGTGCTCTAATTTTTTTTGGGTAAAATTCTCTACTATAGATTCATAATTGCATTGGTCCAAATTCTTACTAGTGGGAAAAAAGTATTTAAGGGCATGTAGATCTTTGATTGTGGTTTTTGTGGATTGATGAGCAAGTAAATTTTATGGAGAGTACTTTAGTGCCATTTGATGGATTTTCATTTTAGTTTAAAGTTCTTGAGAAAATCCTCTACAATATAGTATAAATCCCAAAGTCTTGGTCCACTTAAACTTTATGGTTTTTGAACATATCTTTCAAACTCAAAAAAATATGACTTTTGCCTATAGTTATTATAGTCAACCATGGCTAAAACTTACCACTAAAACTAACAACCCTGTACCATAGTTATTTATATTCTACGTCAAGGAATGTTGCACATGAAAAGTGTTAGAAATGTTAAAATCTTACTTATCCCACTCATTGTTGATAAATGTTAAATTGTTGAAAATGATGAGTGGGATAAGTGTTAATTACGCATATGTGAAGATTCAAGGTGCACCATTTTGCCTAATGCCATGTAGAAAGTGCACTTGAAGCAAAAAAAGTGCACCCACCAATGTCAATCTTCCATGTGTTTCTTCTAAACAAGTGATCCATGATATATCAACAAATGATGTCATCCAACAACCTATTTTATGGTCTTTAAATTTTTAGCTCAACTTGTCACAAGTTTTAGCTCTGCTTGGCTATAGTCAAAAGACCACTTATAAAACCAAGCTGCAATGTTGAATGACTGTCCCAACCCATCTCCCACACTCTCACCCCTCAACCCATCACATTCAAGACAATTAGGCCTTGCTAGACATGTATTCCAACTTACTTTTAATGTTTGTGAAACATCTTAATAACTGTTTATATACGTGCACAATCACAATAATTCCTTGAGTATAGTCTGAAGGCGCCTTCATAATTGTTTGCATTATTCCTTGGATACATCTTGAATCCAAGTATGTTCTTAGCTTGATATGGAGAACATATCGTGAAGATCCTGTCAAAGATTACATGTATCTTCTAGACGATTCTGAGCTAAAAATGCATTTTCATAATGCTTAAATTTTATTTATTTATTTATTTTCCAATGTATACCTCAAGGGTATGCTCAAGATTTACTGATCATCTTTTGATTGTGATCACTCTTTTTATGTGATATACTGCCAATTCTCTTAATAATCAGGTACTTTTCTACTCTAGAGTGCTATCATTAAGTAAGTCAATTGGACATTCACACCTAGGATGGTTTCACACTTGACTCTCTAGCAAGTTCGTTACTTAAAACAAAATCCTTCCATTAGTTAGTTTGTTAAAAAACAAGAACATTGTGGCATAACACAAAGGCCTTGTCGTAATTATGGGGTTTTGAGATTTATAAATTTTGACATGAGAAATGAACATTTCGTAAGAATGTATGAAAGTTATTTAGTCATTTTCTAGCTTTACAAATAATCATAATTATTTTTGTATCTAAGTATTTGTCATGTCACAAACTCGAAATCAATAGTCCGAAAATTATGCATAACTTTTAAAATAGTAGGCTCACAATATTGCAATCAGTTTTCAAAAGTAACGACAAATTTTATTATTAAGTATTTGTAGTTTTATAGCTTAATACAAAATTTATATTCACAAAAGTAGTAGTAGATTTGACGATGTAATACTTACGATTTCATGATGCACATTCACAATTGCAAAACAATGAATATCACAATTTATTGTACATGAATTGATGAAAGTAGTGATAAATTTTATCGTTCTCAATTTCATGATTAAATTCACAAAAAGTAGTCACAATTTGTGCAATTAAACGATCACGATTTCTATTAACAATTTTTATCATAGATATTCATGAGAGTAACCGCAAATATCATGATTGAGTACTCACCAAGGTTGCAGTTTGCGTTCTGGAACGCGATCCAGGATTTCCCATTAGGGTTTCCCGTAACGCAATTTTTTTTTTTTGTATAGTTGCCAATATGGGTATCATGTGAAAGGATATCAAAAAAGCAATTGTTATGCAGATCTGTTGCTTGGTTTCAGATGGCTGCGGGCTACATTGATTAGAAATCTGGATATCAGTAGATGGTCTAAGAAAACTGGCTGCATTTTCATATGGTTTCAAAAATTTGGAGTGTGTAGTTTGCGGATTGTTTTGGGTGCGAAACACCAAGAAGTGTGTTTTCACTCAGGGAGTTGGAAGGCCAAATCATAAAGAGGCCTTACCGTCGGGGCCGGGCTCTACCGGCAGCCCCCGGACCCCACCGTTGGGGGGCATTGCCCCACAAACCCCCCACCGAGGGGCTACCGCCCCCCGGACCCCCTGTTTCTCGGGGGGCTACTGCCCCCCGAACCCCCTGTTTCAGCTATTCCAAAAGAAGTATACAATTCCTGCCAATCTAAGGAAGGCTCCTTCTAGCTCTTTCTATCATTTTCTAACAGAAAACGGAATTAGTAGATCTGCAAACCATTGGCATTAGAACACCATTCAAAACTGATTTAGTTAATATTAAACTCAAAAAGAAAAAATTGGCCATTACTACTTTCTCCACAAATTAAAAAAAAATGCGATCCGGGTCGCGGATCGTTGACGTTCCGGATTGCACAATCTGGAACGTTTTTGCAGCGGATCGCGATCCGCTGTAACACAAGTACTCACTAATTTCATAATTTGATACAATTAATAAAACTCATATTCAATATTAAAAAAAGACACAATTTTAGTCTTTAGAAAAATTGCTATTTTCTATTCACAATTGCATCACTAAAAGTATGCCACAATCAAAGTATTCAGAGTATCAGGATCAATATTCAGAGTTTCATGATCAATTTTCAAAGTTTCACGATCAGTATTTAGAGTTTCACGATAAGTGTTCAGAGTTTCACAATCAGTATTCCGACTGTCACGATCAGTACTCAGAGTTTCACAATCAGTATTCAAAGTATTCAGGTTTCAGTATTCACGATATTCACGTTTCAATATTCACATTTTAATGCATCAACTCCTCATCCAACCTACAACAAGTTCAAAGGTCAATTTCTAAAAGTTAAAAATAATAAGCAATAAATGAACACCACTTTTGTGGGAAAAAAAAAAAAACGACCTTCTATACACATGTTATTTTGAAAGAGAACACCAACAAGCCTAATTTGAATATGAAACAATATCATTTGTTCTTGCATGGCATGTGGACACAACAAATAATACAAAGCAAAAGTAGCTCTTGAAATGAAGACAACATCCAATAAAAATCTTAAATCTCTAAACGACTTGCACATACAACCATTGAAAAAAGAAAAACTAAGTTGATAATAAATATAGCTAGAAAAAATATGAAATTCAGTTCTTACTTGTTACATGCGCACTAAATAAAAAATAAATAAAATCTAAAGTGGTACGAGAATACCAAATGCCAAAGAGGAAGTGTGGTAGGATGGCGGCACCCAGGGAAGGATGTGACGATCGGTGGTAAAGCTCATCCCCAAAAAGCTGTCAAGGATCCGTGTAGGTGACTGGAGACCCATCTCACTCCTCACTGTGGCCTTGCGAAAGCAATTAGCAACAGACTTCAGCTGCTAATGCCCTCTTTGGTGCACGAAGAGCAGTCAGGCTTCATCAAAGGCAGGCTAATTCCTGACAACCTGCTAACCGTTTGGGGAGGGCTAGAATATGCGGAGCACTCGAAGCAAGATGTCCTCTTCATCAAGCTTGACTTCAAAAAAGCCTATGACAAGCTGGATCTCAACTTTTTGAATTCCACTCTCAAGCAAATGAACTTCGGACCACAATTCAGAAAGGTTGTAAGTGGCCTCATGGGAGGAGGCTCTGGGAGACTGCTCCTTAATGGATCATTTTCAAACGAGTTTCCTATTCGTCGTGGAGTAAGGCAAGGCTATCCCTTGGCACCCTGCTCTTCTCTCTCTCGACCCAACCCCTCTTGGAGAGCATGAAAGATCTGGTGTCCAAACAATTGGTCAAAGGGGCGGACAAACAATGTCTACGATCATGTTTGCTGATGACACATGAGTTTTCACAACACACAGCCCTTCTGAAGTGGAGCATTCTCAACGTGCTTGGACCAATTCTGCCAAGCGTCAGGGGCAAAGCTCAACGAGGAGAAGACGGAGGTGCTCTACACAGGGCCCTGGGACTTGGACTTCCTTTCCCAAAAAGGCTGGAAAATCATCGAACCTAACCAGTCCATCAAATAACTCAGAATACAAATTGGGGTCAACATCAATGCTAAGGATAGGCTATCTTCACTGCTCAAAAAGATGCAAGAGAAAGTTTAAAACCTGCAAACTAAGTGGCTTCCTTTTGTGGGACAGGCACTAGCCCTAGGCCTTGGGCAATTCAATGCAAGGGGTTCAAAGCGGTCAAGGACTTCCGAAGTCACGACAGCTGGATCACCCCAGAACATGCCCTCAGCAAAATTTTAACCCAAGTCAAGAAGAGTAAAGAGTTACTAGCGCAGGTCACTGAAAACATGAGGAGTTGGAGTGGGACCACCAAGTCCTTCAAATCAAGCCTCAAAGTGATCGAAACAACAAATGACAAGCAACTAACCCAGTTGTCAACGTACCAAGGATATCTGACCATTTGAAAAGGCACATCATGGCATGGCAAACTCAACAAAGTACGAGGCCTACAAATGGCACCGAAGTGGTGGTCCCAAAACTTCAAGCGGCTAGGGGTGGAGCCGATCAGTGGCATATCCAAGTATCTGATATGGCGCATCTACCAAGGTGCTCTCTACACAAAGATGTGGCAACAACGAATAGGAAAGGGGACATGGGCTTGTGACAAATGCTCTTCAAATCTTGATACCATCAAGCATGCATTCTGGAGCTGCACCTGCTCCCAGCAAGGTTGGGAGACGCTCGCACTCTTGTGGGAGCTCACCTTCGAAACCAGACCCAAGATGAATATGCAATGCATGATTTTTGGAAGGAACACAAGTCTACCCAAAGACCAATCAGCGGCATGGCGAGTGTTGTGGGCGTGCACTTTTGAAGCTATTTGGCAAACCCACATCACCTTTGCTTTCGGGAGCCACAACAATCCCATGGACTCCCTCAATGTGATCACTAATGCATGCACCCAAGCTGCAATAAGGGAGTCACCCAGCTCATCTAAAAACACTCCGTCTGACTTGCTCCTAAAAGTGCTTGATACAGTCAACTCAAAGAATCTGAGCCTGAGGCCGATGGGCAAAATTAGAAGACTTATGCTGAGGCGAGCAATAGCGCAAAGGAATGTGCACCGTGGACAAGAACCAAACAGACACAGCTAGGCTGTGGAGGACCACAAGGACCAGGACTCACTCACAAAGGATCCAAGGAGTGCCAAGAGAAAGAGGTCCGGGCACTCTCCAGTCCTGACCAAGCACAATGAACAGAGCAAAGGGACAGGGTCAAACAACGAAGGATAGAAGGCTCACAATCCTTAATTGGTCAGGGGGATTTGAACCCCCTTGCCCAAACAGGGGTGAGCCATCCAGTGACCAAGTTCCCACCATGAAGTGCACTCCTTGAAACCAAGGGCCGAGCTACCCAACTACTTTGGGGCGTGCCTAGTCATATTTGTAGTAGCTCTCGCATATGGAATCCTAGCAAAAGACTCCCTCACTTTATAAATAGTTGATACTTGTGGTTAGTTGTTGATAGAAAGAATCATGATAAAAGTTCTCATTAAAACTAGTCATCCATAGATACAAAAAGGTGCAATCATGGAAGAAAAGCACTTGGATAAAGCAAATGCAAGTAGGCTCACCCCAACATTGGACACCTTGTATCCTCCATCTTGTGCACCACCGGTTCCAAAAAGAATTGAGGTTGTTTTAAACTGAGCAATGAGGTACTCATTAAGGGGTTTTGACATTATGCGAGTAAATTTTTTGCGAGTTTCTTCTTGTCATGATTCAACAAAAATATAGCACATGGTGGCTACCCTTTTTATGCCACTACTTCAATGTTTATTATTGAGAATGTGGTTTGGTACATAGTTAAATATCTCACAAAGTAAACAAAAAAAGAAATTCAAAATAACTTTTTTTGCAACCTCCAAACATAGCACGTTGGCATGTTGGGCCGGGCCGAAAAAATATATTTTTGGCTCGGCCCAGCACGCCGGCGTGCTATGTTTGGAGGCTACAATTTTTTTTTTTCATTTTATATAGCACGTCGGCGTGCCATGTTTTGGAGGTTGCAAAAAATTATCTCATTTTATATAGCACGCCGACGTGCTATCTTTAAAGGTTGCAAATTCTTTTATAACTGTTTTACTTAGCACGTCTACTTATTAGGTTTGGAGATTAAAATGAAACAGCTATAAAAAAAATTGCAACCTTTAAAGATAGCACGTCGGCATGCTATATAAAATGAGATAATTTTTTGCAACCTCCAAACATAGAATGCCGATGTCCTATATAAAATGAGAAATTTTTTTGCAACCTCCAAACATAGCATGCCGGCGTGCGGGGCTGGGCCAAAAAGAAACTTAATTTTTTTTTTTGGGCGGCTAGGTCGAGCACGCCGGTGTGCTATGTTTGGAGGCTGTAAAAAAATTTAATTTGAATTTTTTTTTATTGTGTGAGAGTTTTAACTTTGTACCAAACCACATTCTTAATAATAAACATTGAAGTAGTGGCATGAAAAGGGTAGCACACCATGTGATATATTTTTGTTGAATCATGCCAAGAAAGAAACTCACAAAATATTTACTCGCAAAATGCCAAGGCCCCTCATTAAGTGCAGTGCCACTGAAGGATTCGATGAGATATGTCCACCCCACAAACCAATGCACAATGGGTGCATGATTCTTTGGCACAAGCTTGGCCACCCAGTAGTAGACACTTCTCAATGTGAGAAAAGTAGAAGCGATCTTGGACATGGCAAAGGCCATACACAAAGTACCAATGGAGGTGACAATGAAAGCCTAGATGGTAACAGTCCCAACACCGTTGCGAGTTGAATGGGTAATTTGGCGGGCTAAGGAGAAACTTATGGAATATTCCCTTAAATTCTCTTAAAATTCTTATAAATTTAACATGATTTTGAAATATACTATGCGCATGTATAAAACAAATACAAAAATTACTAAAAAAAGAAGACTTTTTGTGCATTTTGAACCCCTTAAAAATTCCAAAAATAACATGTTTTTGTATAAATTTTGATACTAAAATTTGATCCAAGGCAAAGTAAGATTTAATATGCATAAAATTTCTTGAATGATTGAAATCTTCATGGTAACGTGACTATAAAAAAAATGAATTGTCAAAATAAACACCATATTTAGCACATTCTTCAAACATTTAATTTAGCATAACATGAAAGCACATGTCATTATATGGGGTAGCCATCACTTTGACTTTCATAACCATTAGTATCTCAGATGTTGAAGAGACATCCTCTTCTTCACTATTGACAAGAACACCACCATCCTCCAAATGCAAACCGTAGGTTTCTGGCATAGTTGCTTTTGAACGTGTGTGCCTACTTGGACTAGCAAAAGTTTGTTCAATGGAAGGAGTTGCAGGAATTTTTTGTCTTAAAAATTGTAATAGTTGACTTTCGAAGATGCCTAGTCCTTGTGAGAGCTTGAAATCGTACACAAGAATATCCACTTCCGCGAGTTGCAACACACTTGTATGTGGGCTATTTTTTGACTTCCGCTTCTTGGACGTGCCCTTTCGGGTATGCAACATCTCTAATGAGTATTTCCCTCTATAAGCATCAGCATGATATGTTTGAAACCAATGTACAGTAATCAAAGTTATTAGATTAAATCTGGCATCTCTAGACATAGACAATACCTTGGCAATCCAAAATGGATGTTGCAATGGATCGTCAGATGCAAGTGTTGCAATCAATGAACCTTCTTTCAAATCTTGAATAGACAATTTGATACACAACAACTATAATGCAATGTTTTATTTTGATTTTGATCGGAAATAAGAAAAGCTTTTCTCTCGTCCCTACCCACACTCTCCCATATAATATTCTGCTCAGCACTAAAGACCACACTGCTCAACGTAAAGCCAGACAGCTGCTTTTTAGTTTCTTCTCTAGAAGAGTTGCTCAGTTCAATCTCTTATCATTTTTGTTCTTCTTTGTCGGCTGTTTCTGGGGTTCATTGACTACAACCAAAATCTTTGATTGCTTTTGATTATTTAGATCCTCGACTGTCACAATAACAGTATCCAATTCGTCCTCTCCTTCATAATCCACCCATGTGACAGGGCCACAACACTTAGACTCTTTCAGATTTAACTCCGTGCTTGGCTTTCGGCACAAGTATAGCTTCATTCCATCCTCCTGATAATATTTGATGGCCCACTCATAATTAAGGCACTTCGACTTCAAAGGTTTAGAAACTCTAGGAGGATCGGCAAGTTTTTTTTATTGAGATTTCTTTGGAGGAGTCCGAGAGTCATCCTCGTCAGATCCACCAAACTTGAATTAGATGCGTTTTTGGGTTATACTTGTACGCATCATTGATATTCAGAAAGTAGCACAAATGGATTGCAAAATACCTAATCAAATATAGAGAATTGTTATATTGACTTACTCTATGTGAAAAATAGATTCAAAGATGTGTACTTTTAATATGAGAAGCAATCTTTCCAACCTATCCTTAATAACTCTCTCATAAGTCGCTTTATCATAATTTTCGATACTGTGTATCAAGAGGTAATATCTCATAGGGCTATTTGTCCATTAAGGAAATGTTTTAACAGTGCATGATCCAAATCCTCAAGAAGTGAGGATGACAAATGAGTTTAACATAAGTATATATAGGTTTTGGATTCATGATTACTAACCGTAATAAATATACTTCGTATTGATGTCGTAAAATTCTAGAAATCTTTGACGAACAATTATTTTTGGTCATTGCGGTTTAAAATTTTGTTAAAAATTTTACGGCAACATAATCATTACATTTCTTATAAAGGGGTGCACGTCATTCTATACAAGGGCTACACATCATTCTACATCTTGTTAAGGGTTAAGCAATCCTCTTTTGGTAGTATATTCTATTAGGCTCAGTAAACAAGGTTAAAAGCATTCCTTTTTATGTTGGAATGGCTCATTCTTTCAAGCAGTCCAGGTGATTATCTTCTTTGTCTACTGATACCCACATCTCCATTGATGGTTTGCCTAGTTCACAAAATGATAGCCATGTTTCAATAGAAGGCTTGATTGATGTGTCTAGTGAGAATCATCTTTCAGTTGAGGGTATTTCAGATTTCTTCACTTATGAGCAATGCTCTAAAATTGTTAACGACTGTGAGGTCAGCCATTCCATTTTTTGAGATTTTGTGTTTGCCTCTCTATCATATAGAATTTTTTCTCCATCCAAGACTGTGAATACAAGTCAAGAACAAAATGAATCTCAAAGAACTGGATCTGTGCGTAATCCAAGAGTTTCATTAGATAATGATATTGATAGGAATTTGGAATCAAGAACACCTAAATTTTCATTTGCTTCGTCATCCCCTTTCTATCGAAGAAGAAGAGCTTTTGGCCGAGATTTGCGTTTTTTTACATTCATTTATTTTTCGAATATTATTCCGAATATGTGTGATTAAAATGCATTGGTCTATGTTGGGACCACAACATTATGTGCTATAAAATCTCAAAAAATTGCGTAGCGTTGGAACTTGATGAAACCCAAGCGTCATATATTGAAATGCGTGTGCCTGCTCTACATGAGCTTCCAGACGAAGATCAGGAGGTTGGCTGTCGAGCCGTTGCTTTGAATGATAAATTTCAAAGCGCATCTATGGAGCCCATGCCTCCGATTCATTGTGAGGAACCTAAATTGGGAGGATTAGCTGATGACATTCTTTTAGATGAAGAAAAAAATCCCTCCTTTGAAGTTGTTGCATCCCATGAAGAAAAACTGCTGAAAAAGATAATCACATTTTAGATATTCAGAATATCTAAATTTGATACATTTCAAGCTTCACTTTCTGAATATTTTAATTGAACAAATGGTATTCAAGATAGCAATTACTTTGTATTGATTATTGTGTGATAAGTGTGCTTGTCATGAAATTATCAGAAAGGTAACTTTGTTATAGTAAAATAACTTTTTTAAAGTTAGAAATTTATATTTAAGATAATCTTGTTATAGTAAAATAATTTCTTTAAAGTAATCATTAATATGGTCATGTCAAGGTAGCATTACAATAAAATTTGTTGAACATAATACAATGTAAAATAGTTTCCTACATATTTAGAAATTTTAATGTTCTATACACATATTTTATATTAAAATTTTAAAAACAAATGCTTTAAATGATATTATTTTTTAGTTTATATCAAGCATTGGCATTTTAAAGAGTGTAATATGGTTGAAGACATGCTGAAACTTATTCATTTTAACATAAATTTGTTTTTAGTGGCTTCCTAAAACGTTGAAGTCTTTTAAAAGTGTAAAATAAGGAGTAATTTTAAAATTGAATCAATCTTGTTTGAATGATTTAACAAAATTTTTGCATAATTTTTAATTTTTCTGAAATTTGTAATTAGCAAGTATATTTTATCTGCCAAAAATTATATAAATTTTAAAAACATTACTTTTAAAAATATGTGATTTTTAAAAATGTGAGAATAAATATGTGTTTTCAAAATAGCTTGCACAAAAAACATGGTTTTTTGTTTGATGCATGTTTTTTACTATTGTTTGATATTCCTCAAGGAGAACCTCGCAATATCACCCACTCAACTCGCAATGATGTTTCCTTCCATAAGTGTACATGTAGCCATAGTAGCCAGTGATGAAGCTGAGTGATGCAGTGTGGTCGAAGGTGTATGCCCACTGTTGGAGGGGCTCTTCACCCGCCGATATTGTTGCTTGTACCCAAGCTCATTGAGGAGCTTTTCATCCTGTTTTACAACAATATCATCCTTCTCAGCTGTAGCAACAACACCGCTATACACTACGTCGCCAACCATCTCTTTTGCCATCTCGGACGAGAGAGAGAGCAAACCGCACAGGGCACAAGCGGTGAAAAGCAGCTTTATTCTATCTGCATGCAACTAGTTTGCATATTTTCAATGAAAAACTTTTGAATGAATGACAAGGACTTTTTCAATGCTTTTGCTTTTGGGGTTCATCACCCATGCATAATAAAGCAAAACTTATGCATAGTAAAGCAACATCCATGCATAATAAACCAAATGTTTTTTTGGCCTCATCAACCATGACTCATGCATAGTAAAGCAACATCTATGCATAATAAAGCAAATGCTCTTTTGGCCTCATCAACCATGGCTCATGCATAGTAAAGCAACAACCATGCATAACAAAGCAAATGCATGCTACTTTAGCCCTAACCAAGGTTCAGGCCTTTAAAGTTTGGGCTGCCACCACTAACTAATCTTTAATGTTGACTTTTTTTCGAACTCCATTGACCAACCTCACCACATAGTATTACCTTTGCAAGGCAAGGCCGAAATAGGCCTCTCCATTTCGTAAGTGACTTTGAGTTGCTACCATGTGGCACACAAAGATGCACCTTGCCACATGGGGGCTAATGAAGCCGTTTTTTTTGGGAGCGAAGGACATTATGTGACATGTTCATTTACATGGAACAACTTAAAAATGAATAAACCATTGGCATGGCATGGCATGGCAGGGCCTTGCCAATCATCTTACATGATCCCATTGCCAATACCAAAGAGGGGTGTAGATTACTCATCGCCTCACTTGCCAAGACTTATCTTCCCATACATGGTGAATTGGTGTATCATGTGCGAGGGTGTCTCACCCACCCAATGTTAATTCAGATCGGTATCCCGCACACTTAAGGGTTGGAAGACATTCCAGACGACAGTATCAACCATTACCCTTAGATGGTTGTTGCACAGTGACGCAAAAGTTAAGTCATGGTGCGAAATACGCTCATTCAGTCAATTCTTTATGATGCTCAAAAATGGTGGGAGGGTGGCACAAGAAAAGGAAGTTGCCCCTATATATTAGATGGAAGCCATCCTTAAAAAGTATCATCAAAGAAGGGCAGAGCAGGTCGTCTTTGGTACTAGTGGTGGAGACGGTTTTGTTGTTGTATTCTTAAATCTGTTGTTGGTTGGCTATGGCGGCAGTAGGAGCAGCGAGGGGAGCGCCTGCGGCAAGCGAGGTACTCAACCTCTTCCGATCCTTCCTCAAGGAAACGCGCAAGTTTGCGGATTACAACATCCGGGAATACATCAAGCGCCGCACTGGAGAGAGCTTTCGGGAGAGCCGTGATCTGGACGCTGCAGCAGCAGCATCGGCATTTGAGTTTGGGAAGAAGCAGCTGGAAGTGGTTAGGCGTCAGTCTGTGGTCTATTCGCTTTATGCACCTCGGGTCAAGAACATCATGGAGCTCAAGTTTCAGGAAAGCTGATGTGATTGGCAGATGAACAAGCAGTTTCTACGCAATTTGGGTTAGGGCTTCGTTTGCACACGCATAGCAGCCTGGCAATGGGTTGTAGACCGGTATATTAGCTTCAGCATATAAGCTTGCTTTCAAATTTTGTTCCATTTATTTGCTATGAAAATCGTCTGTCACAGAAGCATCGTCACAGCATTTATCCGAAATATATGTAGCCATGAAAATTATATGGCACTAGTCTGTCTATCCGGAATCTTTGTCTATATACGAATTATGAATAGCCGTTGAAGAATACATGTGCAATGAAAGTCAAATGGCATTGGTGTGCATTTCTGAACGCCAGCGATCTGGACATCATACTGCTTTTTTTAAACACAAAAGGACACAAACAAAACCTCGGAAATAACAAAAAGAACATCTATTAGGGTTTTGAAGACAGGAAAAAAAAAGAGAAACCCAAAAGAAGAAGAAGCAGTGATCTGGGAAACCCTAAGAGGGATTTTTGGATCGCATTTTGCGTTTTGGACCACAGACTGCATCAATGTGCACTATAATTAAACGTTCGGAATATCCTTGAAGATGGTATACGAGTAGCTATTCACTTGGTTGTGTTTTAAATCGGAAGGTCATCCCCCTAACCGTAGAAAGTTCAAAAGCCGAACCCAGTTTATGTAAGACCATTGACATACATAAAGCTCTTCCAAGTTTATCTAATATAAACTTCAATCGTTATGCTGGGGTATCCTTTTCCAAGTAAGGGAGGTAAAACCTAGCGTACTCTTTAAGATTTGTAGAAGTATAGTTGATGAATGGTATGTCATGAAGAGGTTTTTGACGGTGGACTTTGTTACCATAGGTCCCAGCCATTTTGAATCTGATCGTTGCAAACAACATTCTCTATGTGGGAAATGCTCCTATATTCCTTGCAGAACCCTTAGTTTGTTTCTTTTATTTTTTTCTTTTTCATAAATAGAAGGTTTCATAAACTCTATGATTTAGATGTTATAATGCCACCTAAATATCAGTGTTTTTACTATAGAAAACCTTTATCTGAATGCATGCTTTTATTGGGTTTATCATTTAGGTTAGGTATTCATGGTTTTTAAATGTGAAACTATGCGGTAAACCAAAATACAATTCTGCATCAATTTAACTTGTACAAGGTAGAAACTTAGAAGCTGAAACATACCAAGAAAAGAATCTCATACCAAACGATAATTATGCATGCTCTAAGGTTTCTTGGACCACAATAGAAGTGGGCTCAGTGGAGCTTGTGTTGGGTAAGGAACAAGGATACAGTGGTTCGTGCTCACCTCCTTGGGCCCTATGAGGTGGCTAGCTATCCTCGAATTGGTGTTGCAAAACAAGAATCTCTCACATTGTCAACCGAAAGCTATTGCCTTCGTTCGTATAAATAAGTTGAACAATTTTATGAAGGGATTGCAGAGGATTGATCACCAAAGAATGGGAGCATGATTGTCGAAAGATGTTCATGCAGCGATTGGAATTATCCTTCTGTGTCGCTCCTTGGCCATCTCCTATGAGGAAATGTCGTGCTCCATCTTGAAGTTGCCCCTTTGTTGCTCAAGTTCCCAAAACTGGTGTTTAGAATTGACCATTTCCATGTATTTGGCCCAATGGTAATGTAGCTCCTTGTCTTGTCTTAACAAAGAGACAACCAAAGGGGGTTGTAGGAGGTGGGCAATAACATGGATCAATTGATTGGAACCTGTCCCACATCGAGACAATGATGGAAGAAGTGGTGAGTGCAAGAGGTGTAGAGGATTGAAATGTGGTGGTGGAAGGTGTGGTGGTGGGTGATGGTTCCTTCAATCTTCAAAAACATTGTTGCTAAATTATCTCTCTCAAGGGCTCTTCCATGACCCCATATGGCCTAGAGGGATTAGGTGCTATTTCTTTGCCAGTGCTACCTACACGCCGACATAGATGCTACTGCTACATGTGGTTTGGGTCTAGACACGTTGCCAACAATATATGTATCAATAAGTTGTGCTTTTTGATTTGTAGTCAAGGCGTGATGGCCATTGCCCACCGGGAACAAATGATCATTGAGTCATGTTAGAAAATTGCACATCAGGATAATGGCATCACCACCTCCAAGCATTAGAGTTGTCTTGTCAACTACTCTGTGGTGATAATTTCCACCTTAGTCCACAACATGCTTATTGAAAGCGTTTGCAAAAATAGAGCGTAATAACAATTTGTGTCAAAAACCTCGTATTCCCTAAACCATGATAGCAAATTGTATAAGAATTCGTCTTATAAGTTTTTTTAGAGGGAGATCTTTTTGAGTAAGTATTTTTGCAAGATGTTGCATTGTTGGTTGATTCGGGGGTTTTGATTTGAAAGATACAATTTGTTGCTCTTTGTACTTTATGGGGAAAGTAGGAACCATTGTATGGAGTAGTCACATTTTTGGATTTAGGCATCAACCCGAAAAGAGAGTTTGTAGTGATCTGCTTTTTTTAGGAGTAATTCTTTAGTGTTTTGGCTTGTTTGAAGCCTACATATTTCAAATTAGTGAAATTTAATTTTTTGGCATGGTCGTAGACAACTTTTAGTCGATTCAAATTGAGATTCAACTCGGTTTGGAAAAAGTTGAGAGTAGATTCAGATTCTAGTTCCCATTTTAATGAGTTTTTAACCTTCAGTTTAGTATAGTACTTCTCCTTTAACATTATCATGCCCTTAGTCATTTGATCATCATGTTCACATTTTCTTTTACATGTGTTGGGTTGGAAATTTTTTGTGTAAGGTCATTGCTTGTGGGAGAAAACGTCGTGCCATTTTGACTTCTAGTATTCACTGGTTGGGTTAACAATTTGATTCCATCTTGGGTATCTCTCATCAACTAGATGAAGATCATAGGAAAGTTTATCCAAGTCGGGCTATAGAAATACGAGCACTAGTATTCTCACATTTTGCTTGTATTGGTACTTTGTCACTTTTATATTTATGTGTGGACTTTTTTGAAGACCTTAATCTCACTATTCTTCCTTTGATGTGATGCCCTTGTTGCACTGTATAGCTATCATTTTGATCGCTAGAAGTTAAGGCTACTCAGATTTGAAAAAATTTCACGCATTTAGAATTTTGATTTCTTTAATACTTTTTTGGATTCGTGTACATTTTTGTTTCCTATTTTAGGGTGCTCCTCTTTCACTTTTCAATATCACGAGTCAAATGTCTAGAACATTGTTTCATGATTCAACAGTTTGAACCCCAAATCAGTTTGAATTCGGCCATTCAAATCAGAAAAGAAAGAGGTTTTGCTCAAAATGTTTTTTTTCTCACAATTTATTTCATTTTGGGTATAACGTATACTTAATCAATGTGCAAACTTCTCCAATATGTGATCCAGGCTAATTTAAAAATATGATTCGATTTGAATAGAACCTTTATTGAATTGATGTGCAAGTAGCAAAACTCTCCTATATCTTATCTATGTGAACTTATCCTATAGTTTCCAAAGGCCTATTTATAGGGCCCAAATTAAGGCCAGACGTGTCCTACTCAAAAGCCAAAGTGTGATATCTAATATCACTGATCAATCATCAATATGTTGTAACTTGTAAACAAGGGCCATTGAGCACTCAACGTTGAGCATATGTTTATCAAGAATCAATTGTAAGGACTTAGGAGTTTGGAATCAGGAGACAAGATGCAATAATTGATTGGTTATAGTCTACACTATATAAAGCTGTTATTGCACCCTTAACACCAAATTGTATCAAGAGGCTAGAAATGAAATTGGCACCCAAAAAAAACTAGTTGGGTTGATTGGGTCTATTTGTCTACACATTATATCAAGAGGCTAGAAATGAAATTGGCACAAAAAAAATAGCTGGGTTGATTGGGTCTCTTTGTCTACATATTATGGTCCCTTCTTCTTGTTGATTGTCATTTGCTTCTTGGTCAACATTGGGTCTATCCAAGATAATCCAAATATTCAAAACCTAGTTAGCAACTTTACCAAAAAATCAAATTTTAAAAGCACCACCAATTCAAAATTTTATATAAGGTCATGGGGTCTTTGGACAACATTTATATTGTGACTGTATTTGTTTGGAACCTATGACTCCTCTTTGGTAGTATGTAGCTCATTTGCATACATGTAAACGAGCGTTTCGAATTTGCAACTGGTTGTATCATATGTTCGAATTGCCTCGACATCTTAACTTCAGTTCTTTAACCCTCATATCGTCTGTCTTTCATCTTCAATTCTCTATGTTTCAAGTGCAAGGTTGTATCATTCATCCAGTTTTGTACACGTTTTTACCTTATGATATCAGTCACATCACTGACTTACCAATTTAAATTTGTGAAATCGTGTCGATTTTTGTGTCACTTTAGCGGACATGCAAATTCTTAATGAGTTTTTGTCCAACTTGCTGTGTGTGTTATGATTGACATACCTTGAGAGGGTGCACATGCCTCTATAGCTATTTTACTAATCAAAACTGACATACCTTGAGAGGGTGCACATGCCTCTAGAGCTAGTTTACTAATCAAAACTAACATATCTTACTCGATGTTGTGTTGGTAAGGTTCTTGATGTTTGATGATAAATTTTTACCAATTTTGTATCCTTTTTCTATGTTTTGCTTTCTATATTCTATACATTGCTTCTTTTTGTTTTTCTTTTTGTAAGTTTGTTTGAGTTCTTGATCTTTTACTTATTAAGATTAATCACGTGCTAGTTCACCCATGTATTCTCCTTTCTTCTACCTAGCTCTTGTTTCAAATAGCTTTTGAAGTTTGTTTGAAACTTTGAGTCTACAATTTATTGCCTATTATGAAGTTGCATTGTACCTCAATCATATTTCTAGTTCTCTTCTAAGTATTTACATAGGTAAATGTCTAATGTGTATTGTCGTTTCACTTACTGTAGGTAAATTTATGCTCTACTTTTTTCTTTTGACTTTTCAATATTGGTTATTTCTTTAGTAGGTCGTGTTCCAATATTTGTTAAAGTTCAAGTTCTTGTTCTTGATGGTATCAAAGTCATAAAGTAAGTTATACGATAAGTCTTGCCTCTTGTAAAGAATTTTGTGAAACTGGCTCATTGGTGGGTCTTGTAAATCACCACCAAGAGTCATTTATGCAGCTTCTATAAATTTTTAGCTAGAAAATTTTTGTGATCAACTTTGTCATGGTCCAACTTATATTGTCTCATCATGTTAGAATTTGAACCATTTTTTGGGTCCTTTTAGGATCAAGGGCTTTTTGGTTAGTTTCGTGAAAGATTTTGGTGTGAGAGGGGGTCGAGTAGTGTTATGTCAAGAAGTCATGGGCACTTGATTGCATGCTATAGTCAGTGATCTTGTAATAGGTGGACCTATTTAGGTACCTCATTGCTTTATAGCAGCCCTGTTAAACAAACGAGGGGTGTGGTCAACACTAATTTTGATCTCGGACCAATAGCTTTCGAGAGGGCCTGGTCTTAAAACACTCGTTTAACTACTCAAAATATAATCATTGGCTCTCTTTCTATCAACACTTCAAAGGTTTGATCTTCTTCATAATTTTGGAGGTGGTCCTATTAAATGGTCTATTTTCAAGTCTTTGCTTGTAAGTACTCATAGTATGAATAACCGCATTAGAATTTTGAATCCCCTTAGATGTCGTAGAGAAATATGCCTCTTAGCTCAATCAATGCCACCCAATTAATCTGTCATTTATAAGATAGGAAGTACTATGGTACATGCTGGCCAAACTTATTGCTATGCTTTTGTACATATTCAAGAACATGTTCGAGACGCTATAAAATTGCCTACCTCTATGTTTCTTAAAGAAGAGTTAAAATCTCTATATACTACTATAGCTAAATGTGGTATTGAGTCTTTTAGGGACTTTTCTAATTCGAAAGAGTTTTTCAAGGTGGCATGGCTTCATGAAGTATTTTGCATAAGTACTCGTCATACCTTTTTCCCTAGAGTTATATTTTTGGATAAGTCCAGTTATGAAAGAGTAGAAACTTTGCCAAAAACACTTTGCTACCCTAGACCACCCTAGACCTAAAAACATTACACCACACATTCGTAATGCTTTGAAAGTTTGGAAGCTCGTATCACATCAGATTGCTACATTCCACAAGCTGTGATTACGCCTTCTCTTCTCCATCCTTCTCGTCCTACTTTTACTCCTGACTTTCCACCCCCTAGTATTGTTGTCTCTACAACGTTTGCTTATAGAGATTACTAGCGAAGTGTGCCCTCTTCCTCTCCCATCGCGTCTCCCCACAGGCACAAGGATTCTGGGCAGTGTCACGCTGCCCGAGCGTGATCGGGCAGCGTGATCTGCCCTGAAACGTGAGAGAGGAGGGGGAAGTTTGAAAATAATAGTGTCATGGGGCAGCTCACGTTGCCCGTCATAGCGTGACAGGCAATGTGAGCCGCCCTGTGACACTATTATTTTAATTAATATAGATATAAGAAGTTGCTTCATTTGGATCGTGCTATGTCTTTGGGTAAGTTAATACACACAATCCTTACTTCAGAAAACAGGTCCATATCGATAATGCCTCCATGCCTTCAATGCATGAACTATGGCATACAACTCCTTTTCATGGTATATCAAACCCTCACTTTTATCAACTTAAAATTCTTTTAAGTTGCCTTTTAAAATCCAAGCTAATGTTAAACCAATTTTTTTTAACCTCTAATGAAGATCTACTTATCACAATTTTTACTCTGCCTGATCTTGACAAAGTTAGTTTGAGCTAGATTCTTAGAAAACCTAAAGTTATGAATGTTCTTCCTCCTTGTGTGAAGAAGGTTTCAAATCATCTAGTGGCTGCGTAGTGGTTTCTTGGAAATATGTTAAACCTGTAGGACAAAAAGCCTTCAATTCTAATAATATTGGAATCTTTCAAAACAGAAAAAGTTGTCTATCCTTAATAGCCCTTGTTCCTGTGGTTACTCCTATTTTCTAAGTTTTGTGATCCTTCTTTGGGTTATATTGTTATCAATATACTTCGCTCATCATTTTTGAAAAAGTCCTTTTTTGAAGGCACTACATTTCATCATCCTCTTTCAGTTGACGCTTGCTTGTTAAACTCTATAGCTAAGTATTAATAAGCTCATTTACCGTATTGAAGATCATTGGGAGTCCATGGTTTGTTATTGGAATGGAAAGTTGAAGTTCTAAATTATGTGACTTTGAATCTGAAAAAAGTCTTATAAGTTCCATCTTCTAATACTAATACTTTGTGTTCTATCAAGGATAAAGTCTTCTTCATAAGTTTAATACACATTTTGTCATTTCATATGCGGATAAATGCTCAAACAAATTTTTATTTGTCTGCAATTTTTTTTTATTTGTAATTGTTGTTGAATGAAGTCCATTCTCCAGTGGGAACTTATAACACTTGCTCTCTTTCTAGTGTGATTGTAATAAATTATCATCAAGATTCTTGTCATTCTTGCAACCTTAATTGTTACCCAAATCTTCCATTTTTGTGTGTTGCATAGATATTCCATAAAAGACCTAGGTTTATTGTAGTAGCTTGTAAGATTGTGCTAATTGACCTTTCTAAGTGGCTAAGCAACTGCTTCAAAGCCTTGCTTCCTTCTATCAATGAGCTTTGTATAAATACACTTAAGGTTGTAGGTGTTCCTATACATTGTAGCTAGTTTTTAAACAATTCTGTTGGTATCATAGAAGTAATGAAGTTTTTCAGCTCATCTCATGCTTAGAAAAAAAAACCCAATCTATGCTTCTTCAAACTTATGATTTCACAAGACTATACACGAAATTCAGTTTGGAAGATTTGAAGTTTCGTAGTAATAATTTAAGGACACAATGCAAGGCTTTGAAAGTTGAAAAGAGTGCTTTGCATTTTGAGTTTTGTTGCTCAAGAACAAAAATCAAGATGTTGATTAAAGAAGAAAAAGATTTACAAAGTTGTTGATGTTGAAGATGTTTGTTTTTGGTAGCACTTTCCCTTGGATAATTTGCATATTTGTCTAAGCAATTCGCTTTGTCGACAAAATTCCCATGGGTACTAATTGTGTTGTTCATCTTTTATGAATTTGATTTTATGCAAAGACTAGTTTCTTGTGGTACTTGTCCCACTTTATTGCATAAATCAACCCATGCTGATCTTCTTGATTTTGGTAGTTTCTATACCCCAATTTTTTTTGGTGGAGGAATATATCCTAAAGATCCATGTGAACTTAAATTGTACAGCTAGTGGTGATAAGTGCAATCTTTTAGGCCTTTTCACATGCTAGGCTAGATCAAGTTTGTTGGTTAATTTTTTTGATAAAAAGGCTATAGCTCCAAAATACAGTAACTAGAACACAATTTGCATGTCTCATATTTTTTTTCAAACATAAATGATTCTATCAAATATGGAGTGATTGCTTCTCAATTCTAGGTTTTCTCATATGTATACTAGTGCGGATGCTTTTGTGAACTAATTAAGCAATCTAATTATTTTGTTACTCCATAAGAGTTACTTGTTTAAGAAAATTATAAAAAAAGTTCAAATAATTATGTACTCTTCTGGTGTAAACTTCTGTATATTCAACTTTTGGTATGTTTAAGATGATTATTAATAAAATTCAATTAAGTGTTGAGCTAAGGACACCACTTTGTTTCTAGTATTTTGTGTTTTCTTTATAGTTGGGTAATTGTTGTCGACATATTATGGTCCTTATGCTTTGTTTTTTCCTTTTTCTCGCTATTGTCATTTGTTTCTTAGGTAACACTGGGTCTACCCAAGAGAATCCGAATTCTTTTGAAACCTAGTTAACAACTTATGCTTGGGTATTGATGAGACCCACCCACGCCAGGTCTATAAAGGTGAGAATCTATTTCATTACATTTGTCACAACCATACAATAAAGTGTGGGTTTGTATTCTAAGGCAAAATTGTGAACCATGAAGTATTTAAGTAGTATAAATATATGGGATAGAATCAAATGAGTAAGAAGATAACGGTTAAAAAATTTAAACAAGGGTTGTGAGTACATCTCTAAAGAGTTTGGTGAGCTTTGCAAGGCAAACAATTTGTTGTTGTACTTACACCAAAACAAAATGCATGTCATAAGTGCGTTTTTGAATGAATATTTAGAAGAATTATGTTGACTAGCCACGAGGTCTCCATGGAAAAGGAAGATAAATTTAGTCTACAAGCTTAAGAAAGCATTGGATGGACTTATACAAACTCCAAGAGTGGGATGTGGTAGAATGGATGAGTATGCTTATTTAAAGCCTAAAATATGAGAAAAGCAAATTTGGTACAATTTTAATATGTCAGAAGGGAGAAGGAAGATGGTTGTGCTAGATGTTGATGATTTTGTCACTATCGGCACAATTGGGAGTCTCATTAACATAACCAAGAGGAGCCGTCTAATGAATTTGATATGAAAGAGCTAGAGTTTCTACATTATTGTGAAGTAAGGAAGAATTTGATATGAAAGAGCTAGATTTTCTACATTATTGTGAAGTAAGGAAGAATAGGAACGGTGTATTCATAGTCAAAATGTACACAAGAAGTATCAAAGAAATTCAATACACAATATAGCAAGTGTGCAACAATGCCAACTAGAAGAAGTGCAAACTTGCATGAGGAAGATGATACACAAGATTTGAATGGAACTTATAGATGTTTTGTCTAGAATTTGATTTAATGAAGCACAGTGAAACTAGACATATCATCCGCAATTAGGAAAAAAATAAAGACGGAAGGGTATACTCATATTGATTTTGCATGATGTGTAATTGGTTGATATATTTAGTTGAATGTGTGTTGACACTTGAATCAAATACAATATCATGGTGCAACAAGAAGCAACTTTGGTGGTGCTATGGTAGATGGAAAGACAATGACAAGTTAGTATGTGAAGCCATTAGGTGAGAATATCGTCAAATATATGCAAATCTATACTTTCTCATTGTGATGATTAAAGTTGCAAACAACTTGCAAAGGACCCAATATTTCATGCAGGAACAAAGCATATTGAAGCCCAGCAACACTTTGTTTGACAAAGTGTGCAAAACAGAAAAATTGAATTTGTTTATTGAGACGCCAAATAGGCAAGTTTTTTTTTGGCTAAATCACTCAACAAAAAGTAGTTTGAAAATTGTAGACGTTTAGTAGGTCTTGTAAAAGATGGCGTTTAAATATATATATATATATATATATATATATATATATATATATATATATATATAGAGAGAGAGAGAGAGAGAGAGAGAGAGAGAGAGAGATGAAGATATTTGTGTGTCACATTTGTGCCTATCCATGGGGTAGGAGGATGCATGTATGGTTGCATGGGTGCATCCTCCTACTCTATGCCCCATGCATACATACTCCTCCAATGCATGTATGCATCCTCCCCCACTCCTTCCCTCCCTCTAAATTCGAATTTCGCTCTCTCTTCTCCTCCTCTCTCCCTCCGCTCCAGTCTGCCTCCATCGCTCGCTCCTGCTCCATCTCTCTTGCCCTCCCATCTCTCTCTCTCTCTCTCTCTCTCTCTCTCTCTCTCTCTCTCTCTCTCTCTCTCTCTCTCTCCTGCTACTCCATCCCTCCTGCTCCATCTCTCCCGCCCTCCCATCTACATCCCCCCCCCCCCTCCGCTACTCCATCTCACAAAAGAAGAGCACAATCTCTTCTTTGTGGCTTACAAGAACGTGATCAGCGCTCACAGGGCCTCCTGACGCATCGGCCTCGGTTGAGCAGAAGGAGGAGAGCAAGCAGAATAAAGAGCATGTGAAGCTGATCAGAGAGTATCGCGCCAAGGTTGAGCGAAATATGTGACGGAATCCTCAAGTTGCTTGACGGTCACCTCATCCCCTCTTCCTCATCTGCTGAGTCGAAGGTTTTTTACCTCAAGATGAAGGGCGACTACCATCGCTACCTGGTGAAATTCAAGACCGGAGCTGAGAGAAAAGATGCAGTTGAGAGTACGTTGCTCGCTTCTCAAATGCCACAAGTAAGGTGAATTCCCCTTGGCAATTTCGTTTTCAGTAAGTACCTGATGTTACACAATTTTTTTATTCGAAGTCGAAGAGTTATGAGCATACAAGTTATTCGCTTGTTTCATGTTCTCATAGAGATTACTCAAGCGAGTTTGAAGTTTAGAGTTCCCTTTGAGACATTCATGCAAGAGCTAGAACCCGAAATCATCGAAGCACTAAGAATGACGTCAGCTTTGAATCCCAACAAGGTAGGCGTTTGGCCAGTTGGGCCTTTGCTGCCTTCGGAGCTCTTTCATCGCACAATTATTCCCAGTAGCAAAATATGACGCGTCTATGGACGAAATATGCATTCAGTGGCTGGACAAGCAATGCAAGCAATCGGTCCCTTTAATGACTTCTCCTTCTTATCTACCTACATATGGGGTATGCAGAAATTTAAGCTCCTTGGTGAACACAATCTTACCTAATCTCAGTCAAAACTGTTTGCAAGGATGAAGATTGGTAGGACAATGATGGGGCTCTGAACATCTCCATGTCATATCCACGCTTTCCCATCCCTCATCCTGTCGCACTTAAGCCAGATTCTACTATGAGGCATATGGTAATCATCTTGGAACGCACTTGAATGTATCATAGCGAGAAAAAATGCACTTTCTATTGATGTTTAAAATAGCAGAGATATGCGACACACATCTCACACATCTCTCTCTCTCTCTCTCTCTCTCTCTCTCTCTCTCTCTCTCTCTCTCTCTCTCTCTCTCTCTCTCTCTCTCTCTCTCTCTCTCTCTCTCTCTCTCTCTCTCTCTCTCTCTCTCTCCCTCTCCCTCTCCCTCTCTCTCTCTCTCTCTCTCTCTCTCTCTCTCTCTCTCTCTCTCTCTCTGATGCGAATTTTTAAAAACGTCTCAAATTTTTTCGACTCTCAAAAACTCCGAGTCTCGAATTGTTCGAGTCCTTTAGAATTTCTCTGAATCATTTTTAATTGACTTATGTTCATGTTGTATTCATAGTAGAGTGAGCGACTATATTTGCCTCTATTTGCTCTTTTGAAGTACATGATACTCATGTTCTTTCACATGGCACCTACACAAAAATCTTGTGCCATAATGGATGCCTTGGCTTCTCTTTATGAGGTGGCATATGTTTGTGTATTTTATGCAATTTCGTATGGTCATTTTCGACTATGTAGTTCGTTAGGCATTACAATATGTTGGAGTATACTATCACATATTACCTTAGAGTTGTTATGGTTTAGGGTTTTTTAGGTACCCTTTTAAGATATTGTTGTCACATCAGCTTGTCGCGGAACCTCACTTATCTTAGCATCATGAGCTTCTAGTGACTTGAGTTTCTCATCAAATTGAATGTTGCTAGATGTAATAGTGGTTTCTCCAACTGTATAAGGCAACATAGCGTTCATCATCTAACTCTTCATCTTCCTCTCGCACTACATCATTCATTGCTTGTTGCAATTTAGTATACTACTCCCTTTGCTTGAGTTCATGCTTGATGCTTTTTGACAATCTGGCTAAAACCACATAATAATGGCATGATCAGGAGTCATTTTTGGGTTACATTCTGATTGGAGATGTTTGATTCATTTGATGCAATTTCTGACCATCTATTTTTTTTCCCATCTTGATCTTACTCAACAATAGAAATGGATCTTCGAGAAACTTCTTTGGCTTGAATCGAGTAATCAAGACATTTTTTACTAATTTTTAGTTAGTACGTTCTTGTAAAGAATTATTGAAATACCAATCTAATGTTGCTCCCGTAAGTGCCATTGAAAATACCTTAAGCTTATCCCTATTTCACCATATATCTCACAAGCTTTGACGTAAATCTAAAGAGAACTTTTGGGCTCGATAGTTCCATTATACTTGAATATTTCCAATCGAGGTATTTTTTTAAATATAGAATGAGGTGGTGGCAAATCATAATGTTGGCTGTCTTGATCCATCTCTAGATATTGGAAATCTTCAGATGGTGGAAAATTTTCATATCGGTAGAATAATGACTTGTAGATGTCTCACTAGAAACAGCTCCTGAGAGTTTAAGGGACCTAAAGTAATCTGAGTTTCATCCATCAACTTAATAAGTTATATCAAGATGACTTTTTAGATTGATAGTTGAGTCATCTAGGTCTATATTCTATAATTGGCAAAAATTTGACTATAATAACCTTTCTATGGCTTAGTAACCTTCTCAGTAGATAATTGGAAACAATCTGAACTCAATGACGGACCTTGAGAATGTTCAATAAACATTACTCTAGTGAAGGTTCTTTTTATAAATTTGACATAAAAGGTCACTAAAACCCTTTAACTTGATCAACTAACTTTTGTAGGTCTAACTGGAGATGGAAAACATTGTGATATATCTATGTTAGACTTTGAGAAGGTTCATATGTAGTATCAGAACAAAATTTCAACTTGGCTAGGATTTTGTCTACATAGAATTAATATGTCAATATATCTAGCCTTTGTCTTTTTCTAATGGAAATAACCTTCGCCTACTTCAAAGATTCTAAAATACTATATTAGAAATATTCAAGAGGACTAGCGAAGGTTGAGCGAGGGTTAACAGAGAGATACTGATATTTTTGTTGAAACATGTGTGTTTCTTTCACAAAAAAATATTAGAATCAATCAGAACCTTCATTGGACTTGGATTTTGGAAACTAACCTTTGAAGATGTTTTTGAGAACTTATCTGAACCAAAAAAAAAAAAAAATTGGTAGGTTATTTTTAAAATTTTACAAAAAATTAAAGGTTTTTGATGAATTTGATGATTTTTACTACTTTAGCCTTTTCATGGCTTCTAAAATCGGGCAAGGACCCTAGTAGACCTTTGAGGATATCAAATTTGGTTTACTGGAGGTAGGCGAAGGCCAAGAGTGACCAAAGATCTAATCTTACTAGCGGAACCAATGTTGTTGTAGGCCAAATGGATTTAGAACCCGATGAATTCTCCTCTAGCATTTCCCTAACAACGAGTTATTTGATAAAATAATGCATAGACTGGGACCAAGTCGAGGATGAAGCCCTATATAAGGTAGGGGTATCAGAGAATTAAGGTATGCAATGTAGAGATCAATCTGTCTCCCCCTATATCATCACCAAAACAAGTTATGTACATCAACTATTAAAATGATAAAATATTTAGCTTTTTATAGCTATAGTAGGCCACATTTGGAAAGTTTTAGAAGTTGGGTTAAGTCCTAAATCTCCACCATCCATCAAATCAATGGTCTACATTGATGAGCTTGACAATGAGCACATAGTCTTATGAAATATGTACATAAAACAATAAAAGAATGTCATTTGGACCAACTTGGCCCCCTTCAAATAATTTTGACACATGCTCCACTTTGACCCTTCATTAAACTATTGGAAGTTTTCATATTTAAGCCTCAAGTTGATACTTGCCAAAATAGACTAGTTTTCATAGATATCCCTACTACATAAAAGCTTCAAGGCAAGCGGGCATAATAGTACAAGGGCCTCTCTGCTCAATCCATTCAGCAAGCGAAGAATATCTAGAACTGCCAGGAAGAAGCCATTGCTATTAGGGACACATGGATGACTACGCTTCTTGCCACGCTCCAAGAAGAAGAGCAACAGTTGAAAGAGACAAGAACATAGATTTGTACCTTCAAGGAGTAATTTAATGTCATTCTAGAGTTCTCCACTGCTCTAACCTCCCTTTAATATTTCATTATTTTATTAGACTAGATTTCTATCATTTTTCTCTACCATTCTCGGCTCCTCCCCTCTAGCATTTTGACACTTTGCATGTTCATCATATTGCTTGTGAAGATAACAAAAATATTTTTGTTTTTGTTTTCCTTGCTAGTTACGTACAAGTTAAGGACTTTGGCTATTTCTATGACATTTTTGCTAGCCCTCCCTTTCGTTTCATTGCAAGACTCTGCATCATCAATAACTTTTCAAAAAAAAGAAAATTTATCTTAGAATTAGAGCATATGCAAGATTCTCCTCTCTTCATTCCACCTTCGTTCATCCCTTCACCTTCACAAATAAGAAGGCAAGATTTTCGTTAGAGTGATGATGCTAGACTAAGCATCAGACGAGTTGGTGAAACACATCAAGCATTGTTGTGCCACACTCACCACTCTCTCCAACAGCTTCCATCAAGCATACACCAGTTTCCAAACCCTCTATACCGATCATTATCAATACTATTCTGCCA
Organism: Diphasiastrum complanatum; assembly: GCA_029204225.1. Classification (NCBI taxonomy): domain Eukaryota; kingdom Viridiplantae; phylum Streptophyta; class Lycopodiopsida; order Lycopodiales; family Lycopodiaceae; genus Diphasiastrum; species Diphasiastrum complanatum. The sequence goes on from CM055101.1 coordinate 33,312,986, forward strand.
CCCTCATTTAGTGCTACAACGTCATGATGGCTCACTACAACACTGTTATCCAATATTTCTCCATCTGTTCCATTTTTTATTTTTCCTTTATTGAATCCACCACCACCATCGACTATCAGCAACTCCAGTCCACATTTTTTTTCTTTCATTTACAAAGTGGTGAAGATTGAACCATCTATCAAGATGCCCAATACACTTCCCAGGTTGATGATTCTCTCGAAACCATGCAACAATCTGCATCCATGCCTCCACTCAAATACCATTCACCACATCCACCTTTTAACAACGTGATGACATTCCTACCACTTCCATCGTTCCACCGTGCCAAGGTAATTGCTTTGGCCGACCTACTACAGTACACCAATGCTAGTACTAGCGCATCCTGCCTATGCCATCATCTGAATAATTGTCCTTATTCACTAAGCAATATTCAGATTTGAAGACCATAGGTGACTATATTTTACCAGATATGGTTGAGGACCTTGTGAAGGTGAAATCGACCAAGCGTATTGCCCTTCTGCATCATCAAGCAGAATGGTGAAAGGTAATTCTCACGCAACAACCTGAGTTTCCCAAGGAATACCTCAACGCTTTGGCCATCATATTGATAGATCCAGCATATCATACCCTACTAAGAAGATGCACTCGGCAAGCCTTGAAGATTCTTGGTGTCACATCCTACAACTGGTCAACACTTACTCAACCAACGATTGGGCTATCCTCATCGACTTCACACGAGCCTTGAACCAATTTTTGAATAATGCGGCTAATTCTCCAGATCCTATCATTTTGAAAGCCTATTTCAACATGGAGACTCTCTTGATGGCTGCCAAGGTCGAAATTTGCTGGAACCTATGTTTCGACCAATATTGTTCAATCCAAATAAATCCTTCAAATCAACAACGATAAAAATTAGATCCCACTATTGTCTCTCAACTACTTCCTTTTTCAACATTGTGGTTGGAACAATGGTATATGATGGGTTTTCCTGGCAACATGCAGCCATCATTCGATCTAATCTGATCGCAATTGCTCACACTTAGCTCTTTGTGGTCCCAATTTGTCAAGCTTGTTATCATGTGTCATAAGCAGAATTGTGACACTGACGATGCAAAGGAAAAACATATTGAGCAAAACCCTTCCCTTGAAGTAGAATTCCAACAATACATCCATTTTTGTCTTGAACAGGCCAGCTACTATTAATCACCATAGTATCGAGAAAATCTCTCAATAGTGTGCTTGTCATTATTATTATTGTTGTTTATTTATTTTCTTTACAACTATTTTCTGTCATATATAACTCCATTTTTTCTCCGTTCCAATTTGAGTATTCTTGGCAATTTTATTTCATTTTATTTTTTGATTTTTTTGTATGCCATTTTTCATTTGCTATTCCCTTCTATTCTCATTCTCTCCTCAATTCATGACACCTAAAGGTTTACATCACCATAAATTCAAGCATTCACCAACGTCGCTGCATAGGTCCCTGCCAAGGGACTATCACCAAATTCATATGGGAGGCACGTTATAAGATTTTCACAATAATCTTTTAAAAGGTTTCAGCTATTGTTGAATCAATTACAAAATTACAAACCCCAAAACTACTGAGAGCATTGACGAATGAATAATAGCGGTAGTTCTAGAATTTATATATAATGGGAGCAATCCATCATAAGAAAGTTGTCAATTGAATAACAAGTTGGGTGCCTCACAACTCAATCCTACAAAAGCATAGCCGGGTCAAAAAGGTGCACGAAAGTGCAAATATGAGACTACCAATGCTATCAAGTCAAACACCATTAAATGGTGTAGTGTACTCTCAAGCCAAAGGTGTGAGAAATAATGGCAGACTAGCTCTCAATGGATGGACCCAAATTCAAAATCTGACATGAGTAGTTAAAAATGAATCTAATCTAAAAGATTTTTTGTGCAAAACAAATTGTTATGGCACATGGTTTTGAGTCCCTTAAATCCTAACTAGTATTGTCTATAAAAGGGCATGTGAAACCATTTTGTAAACACCTTTGTATCATTTTGAGAGAATAGAGATTGAGAGAGAAATTTTCTCCTCCTCTTACATAATTTTGGCAAAGGCTCTCTTATTTTCCTTGTATTTGATCATCTATGGATGTTGAATGCTTGTATTTTTTTGTTAATCATGCTATCACATTGAAACTCAACCATTAGCACAAGCATTCTCCACATTTAGTTTACAAAACTAATATCCATAACATCCATATCAAAAAACAAAAGTGTTACATTCATAAATTCTAAGATGTAATCCTTAATATTCGTAGGTAGGACTTTGAATACATTGTTAACTTCTCTTGAAAAGATCAATCTCAAGAGGAGAAGATCTAGAGCCATAGATGCTTACATAAAACAAAAGATAAAAAGAGAGAAAGAGAAGAAAAGAACAAATCAAGTCTTAGAAATGCACCATTTCACTTTCGTGACAACCTTAGTTGCCTGAATTTCCACTTCTAGATAAATCTACCCTCTCCTCATTGGATTGAAACCCATACTAGAATTGTAGATTCAAACTTGTCTAAAAGTCTCGTTCATAACCCGAAGGGAAGACGCATAAAAATGGAACTACAAATTGTCGAATCACTAGCATCGGTTCTAATGACCTAAGACAAATTTAAATCTGTGATCTATAAGATAGGAGTTGAAACAATCATTCCTTTGAGCTTCTCAAAACATTGGTTCAGTTATTCATTTCATTCAATAGATGGACAAGATTGACCTCTTTTCTTTTTCTTGTTAACTTTGTCTTTTTTCAAATTATGAAGAGGCGCTGCAACTTTTGCATAACCTCTATAGATCTCCAAAAAGAAATTGTACAACCAAAAAAAAAATTTAACTTCTCTAACTATTTTCAGTATCAACCACTCAACCACAACTTTGATCTTATCTTCGTTTATCTTCAACCCTTTAGAGGTGATCGTATGACCAATATATACTAGTTCGTGATTGAAGATTTCACACTTGGACTCTTTAGCATAAAAATTTTCTCTTTTGAAAATCTCAAGACAATCTTGATATCATTCACATGCTACCATAAATGAGGATATTATCTAAGACTATAACTAAGAATTGACCAGATACAGATGGAAAATATCATTTATCATCTGTTGAAATGTCACAAGTGCATTGTTAACTCAAATGAGAGCACTAAGAACATATGTTGAAATGTCACAAGTGCATTTGTTAACTCAAATGAGAGCACTAAGAACTCATGGTGTTCGAATCTTGTTCAAAAGCCAATCTTTTGCACAACGCTTGGATGGATTCTAATTTGATGATATGAAAGTTTTGAGATCTTTTTCTGTGAAGTATTTAGCTCCACCCAATTGATCTACTAGATCATCCATCCTAGGCAATGGATATTTATTCTCAATAATTACTTTATATAACCCTTTGTAATCCACACATCCAAAAGCTTCCATTTTTCTTTGCTTTGAGAAGAACAAGAGCACCCCGAAGTGATTTGCTATGGCTTCATGGATGCCACCCTATGGAATCATAGGCTTTTAATGACATCATCGAAAGATTGAAGCACATTTTCCTTGCATTCATTTTGATAATATGTTAGCAAAACTGATGAACTGACAAAGAGTAAGTTTAGAATCGAACGATGGAATCTTATTTCACAAATTTATAAACTTGGAGATAGATGTCCAAACTCTTTGTTCCCATGCCACATGCTATTGGACTAACAGGTCCAACAAAATCAATACCCCATTTGTGAAATGTGTCACTTTCAAGTATTGGAGTAAGGAGATTGTGGTCAGTTTTTTTGGTATTCTTTGCGCTTTGACAAACATTGCAAACTTTTATATAAGCATAAGTGTCTTTGAATAGGGTTGGCCACCAAAATCTTGCCAGAAGAATTGCCTAGCAATAGCATCGGAGGTAAAATGTCCAATACCCTCGTGTGTCAAAGCAATAATCTATCGGACTTCAAACTCATGTGTTCAACGACGTGTAATACAGTCAACACCTAGGTTATATAATTGTCCTGCAATAAGATGATATGACAAAGATTTCATGATGAGTTTTATTTTTTGCGGTTTCGTCAACTGAGGATCTATTTCCTCAGTGGCTAGATATTTTGTGATATCATCTGCCCATAACGGAGTCACATCTATATAAAATAGACACGCATTTGGTAACTCATCGTTTATTGGCTCATCAAATGCTTCAACATTGGGTAATCGTGAAAGATGATCAGCCAAACAATGTTATGATCCCCTTCGAATAACAACTCGAAAGTTGAATTCTAAAAGAATAAACAACCATCATGCAATTTGTCCTATTTTGCATGGTTTATTCAATAGATAAAGAAGAGCATGATGGTCGGTATAGAAAACAAAAAGATGGCCTAGCAAATAATGTCAAAATTGTTGAACAACATAGACCATTGCTAATGCTTCTCTGTCTATAGTGAAATAATTAACCTCAGTTGGAACCAGCTAACGGCTTAGGAAACGAATTGGGAAATCCTTTTCAAATTCTCTGGGTTGCATTAAAATAGCACCAATGACATACTTACTAGTGTCCGTATGCACATGGAACTTTTGATTATAATCAGGCACACGAAGAATGGGTGCGGTGACTAAGATAATGTAACTTAGTTTGTCCGATGACTCTAAATGATTATAATGCTTTAATATAAATGAGAATTGGCTACATCAACATCGAGTGATTGAGGTGCAACGTTTGAAGTAGTTTTGATATGAGATATGGCATGAATATTCATGAAAATATGAGTAATTTTGGTGCTAATCAGAGTAGTAAACTTGTTGTAGTAATATGTACATGTTGTTTGATGTGGTTTGGCGCTACCTTGTCATACCATGGAGCATAAAAGAGCATGTAACTCTACAATGTTAGTAGGTTCAATTTTAGATGAGTGTCATCCTCAAGGATGTTAACACAAAGGCTTGTATCCTCTCTATTTCTGGCATCATGAAAATCGGATAACTAAAGTGGCATTTAACAAGTACTTGCAATCCATGGACCAAGGATATAGGCTCGTACACTAGATAAAAAAGATTCTTTAATGGATTGCAAAAAAGAGTTAGTAAGCATTGTAGTTATGAGATTGTGTGTTGATAATCAAGGAACTTTGTGAATAGATAAGAAAGCTCTATGAACCTATCAAAATAGCTAGAGAGTATCAGTACATTGCAGGTTGCTATCGACTTCTTATAAATTCCATCATGGAACCTCTAATAAACCACTACAAAGAGACCAAATTACATGTACCAACATTGTTGGAACTAGTGACTTTGAATTCCCACCACCCAATACATTAAAAGTAGCTCGTGTAGGTGACATCTTGATAGCATTTGTTGGTATCAAATAAGAAAGATGGCAAAGTGGCGAGAAACAATTAGTTATATTCTGGGAGAGCCTTGATGACAATTTCTTAGTATGACATCATATCTTTAGTGTGCAATAGGTAATTTGCCAATGAGTATTTAAGGTGGTTCACCTACATCATTTTTGTGCACCTTTATTGAAATTGTAAGTTGTGCAATATTGGTGATGTGCGCCATTTAAATGGGGCTAGGGTGCACCAGTTTGATATCCCCAAAAATATGAGTTTTTAATGCACGTTGCTTTAAAAGTTCCAGGCATTATTCTAAGGACATAAAGGGAGTGGGCGTATGCTTTTTTAAGCATATGCTTTTGGGTAGAGCCCCTCAAAAGCCTAAATCCCTATGTCCAATTTGCACCCCACACAAAAATCTTTGGCTTTCATATCAATTACATACATAGGTTATATGGACATGAGACTTATAGATATTATGACTCTATATGGAAGGCCTTTTCCCACAAGCTTTGTCTAGAATATATCAAATCAATGTATGCATGTTGCAAAACTCTTTTGATCATCTTTACCTTTCAAATTGCAAGGAATGATTTATTAGGTGAATTTTTTTGGGCTTGAACTTGAATGAACACATGCCAAAAACATGGCTCTCAAAAGAAAGAGCACTAGAGGCTAAAAAACGAAAATTTTGTGGATACTCTTGATACTATGTTTTTTTTTAAGGGAATGAAAGAAATATGCTAGATTGAGAAAAGGATAAAATAAGAGCATGACTTCATGAGAGGATGGTTCTCCAATGGACTTAAAATTTGAAGGGCATATCCTCGTGTTCAAATGAATCTATGAAAGCATTGGTCAAGCTCTCCAATATATTTGGAATTTAAAAGGCATATCCTCCTTTTATTAAAAGATCTTGGTATGCTACCCATATCTTGTCATTCAAATGAAAGATGTTATAAGTTATGAATCCCTAATAACATGTTTACAGGTAGATCTCGAGTTTTGACTATTGCTCACTAAGAATTGGAAAAATCTATCAAACAATCAACTATTCTCAAAATTTAATCAGGAGCGATTGGCACAAAACCCAAAGGGGTTCACCTTTTTTCTCAGATTTTCATCAAGCCCAAGTAAAAAAAAACTGACAAAGATAAACAGGCCAATTGTGAAACTAACCTTGTATCAATCTCTCGAAATCTATTCATTTGTTTGTTATAAATTTTAGATTTTAAGGTTCTATTCTGGCCTTTAACTGACTTCATCTAACTCAGCAACGCTGAAAATCGCCCACGTCGTTGGTCAAAAAGAGAAACAATCGCCCGTGTCAAGGTCCAAGGAGAGTAAATGCTAAAACAGCAGCACAGATTCTCCAAAAAATGAAAACGACTGTCCATATCACTGGAGCAGTGGAGCTGGTGACTGGTCTATAGTCTACTACCGATCTCTGCTGAATGCGGATTCTCTGAAACGGTATCAGATATGATTGAGATTTCTGTATTCCAGGAGACAGGATGACAGGGTTACGCAGCCAACCTGACGGCCGACAACTCACCGGTCTCCACCCCTTAATAGACCACTCATCATGATTCATTATTAAAGGCAGTCAGTCTAGACTCTACAGAGGCAGCAGCTACGAGCTATGAAATTATGAATCTACCCATTCACAAATCATGATCCATCCATTCCTAGGCTACAAGTAGTCCCTTCTCTTGGCGAACTCGCCGACCGCCTCCATGTGTGCATATAATTAGGCGCCTTCCTGCCTTTCCCTCTCTGTCTGACCTGGTCGGCCATGGCATGTTACTTCTTCAATACCCGTATTCATAATGAATACCTTCACACAATTATTAATAACTGCCGTACCTCGTAGGTAATGCTTTACCAAACTCAAAGTTGTAGGTCTAGACCCTTCATTATTAGGTATGTTGTACCTTCTTTATATTCCTTCAATGCTATTGCTAGTAACTAGTTATTAAGACCCTTTTGGGTGTCAAAGGCCTTTTTGCCCCTCAGAGAAAAGGCAAAAAGTCTTACACTGTGTTAAATTTTAATTGAATGGTACAACTTTATAAGTACCCTTTCAATTTGAGAGCTAATTTTCAAGAGTCAGGTAGTAGTGACTAGTCCATCTTTAAATTTAAAGGGGGTTCTTTCTCAAAATAAAACACAATTTGTTTAAAAATTAAAGGAAAAATCACACTTGTCATTTGAAAGTTAAAACTTAGCCTTGCATTTTGATGGCTGTATTGATCATCAAAAGACATTTTGACTCTAAAATACAAGCTTTCTAAAAATTTGGCCATCATCATTTTGACATGTGCCTTTGTTTTTTTTTACTTGTATAGATTCACAAAAATATATATTATACACATCATTTGAAACTTTAGAAAAAATTCAAGTACAAACTTTCACATTCATGATTCAATTTTCAGCCCTTCGAACTTGGCTGCTCATCCCCATCATTAATTATAAGGGATCTCAATCCTCTGAAGAAGCAAGTAATAAATATAAATAGTACAATTGTTGAAATCCACATGTTATCCCTTTATTTTCAGATTTGTAGATATTTTAATGAGTGCTCGAGACACCTTTTTCGAGTTATCCTCAAAAAACCTGCAATTTATAAAACTTCTCAGTTTTTTGAAGACCTTTTTACTTATAAAAAGGTATATATGGTTGTATTAAAAATCGTCAAACATTTGTTGATGTTGGTTTTTGAGAAAACTTGTCAACTCCATTCTTATAATTGCCGATTTTCTCCAGCACTGATTTCAATATTTCACGAATCAAACTTCAAAATCAATTAGTTTTACTTATAAACTAGCAAAGTCTGTTTGCCGATAGCGGCCAACCAATGGTATGTGTGTGCACGTGGAGTGCGTGCAGCGTAGAGAGAGAGAGAGAGAGAGAGAGAGAGAGAGAGAGAGAGAGAGAGAGAGAGAGAGAGAGAGAGAGACCTCCCTACGCCCCCTCCCTTTCCCTGTGCTTGCCCTTGTGCACTCCCTACGCCCTCCCAACGCGCCCTTCATGCATCTCCTCCCTTTCCCTGGCAGAGAGAGAGAGAGAGAGAGAGAGAGAGAGAGAGAGAGAGAGAGAGAGAGAGAGATAGAGAGAGAATGTGGGCAATGATAGACAAAAAGGGTTTTGTCTATCCTCAGTGGTCCACGTTTGTCCTAAAATTTATTTGAAGGGCATTTGAAGTGCATTTGAAATGCTGGAAAATGACATATGCATTTAGAAATTCTAGAGAGAACATGTGACTTTAGAAATTCATAGAAAGAGAAGTTTCTAAAAAGAGAGAAAGGTATAAAAGGGCAAGAGAGAAAAGAAGAGGCTTGCATCATGATAAAGAGAGAGAGGCGCTGCTTTTTTATTTTAGGGTTTTTTTAGGTTTCAGAGGAAAAATAACAATAATGTGAGTTGAGAGAGAGAGAGAGAGAGAGAGAGAGAGAGAGAGAGAGAGAGAGAGAGAGAGAGAGAGAGAGAGAGAGAGAGAGAGAGAGAGAGAGAGAGAGAGAGAGAGAGAGAGAGAGAGAGAGAGAGAGAGAGAGAGAAGGTGTGACATAGGGGGGAGTAGGCATGACATAGGGAGAGAAAGAGAGGAGAGTGATCAGTGAGGGAGAGTAGGTGTGACATAGGTTTGATCACTCTTTCTCTCTCAAATATTTTTAAGTATATAGATGCTAAATTTTAAAATTATGTTCTATCCTTTTACCAAATTCATAGAGATCTTGTGGGGTTTTAGAAAGTTAGTTCTAAATTTTTTTAATGAACATTGACAAGGATAGAAAATTGTATTGTAATTCATGTACATAAACAATAAACAACAGTCAAATCAAGGGGACACAACTATCAAGAGTAGACTCTACAGAGTAAGTGAAAGTTAACATGAAAAGCTCACTTTTCTAAGCTCTTTTGTGAAATCGAACTGAGCTTGTTAGAGTTGTTTATTGTGGTTGAGAAAGTGCAATCTCAAGACCCACTGTGATTGTTACATAATAGCATCTAATGAGCTTGATGTAAAAAACTTAGGGAAATCCTATGGTCGAATGTAAATGTTGTATAGGTTTTATCTATTGCTAGTCACCCAAATGGAGGTTAGATAAACCATACAATAAAATTGACAGAAAGCATGTTATAATCGGTATAAAAGTATTGACCATAGGCACATTTCATTAATATTAAAAAAAGGTAAACATTTGTTCCTCTCGAAAAGCTAACTATAGATTAAAGACTTTTTATAGAGTACAAAGTGAAATAACGAATAGCTTATAGATGAAAGAGATTATCAACCTCCTTAAAAAGAAGCCAGGGGGAGATGACATAATCATGGTTCCCAAATTTCTTGATGTTTATATGTAACCAAATGTTCCAAAGTGTAATAACTCTAATATATTGCAAAAAAACATTGATAGTTGTATCCTCAAAAGTGATATCGTCCAACAGCATATCAATGTGGTAGAACCTCTTGAATCTGACATGAAAGCATGCAATGAAGAGGTCAGTCACTAATTTTCATAGAGGGGTTTGATAATGAAAGAACAAATGTGCCACGTCTTCATCTGATTTTAGCATTTAGAGCAGACATGAGACAGATTACCTCTATAATTGGTACAAATGTGAAGAAAATGTTGAAGAATCCTAAGACAGAAAATTCTATACTTGATAAGTCTGATTTTATGGGTTCGACAAAATCCGGTCTTCTAAAAAATGAGGGGTATCAGAGGTTCCACTTGAAGTTGAACCAAGAAAAAGTGAAGGACACCTCCTGAATTTACTACTTGGGGCTCTGGTTTGCCTCCCGCTGGATCTTTATCAAGTGATACTAAACTTTTTCCATAAATTCCAAGCATGACTAGTTGAAATCACGTGCGTGTAGAAAGAAGCACTTATTCATCCTAGACAACCAATTAGATGATGTCCATAAAATAAACTTTTGCTCCCAAGATCCAACCAGCATAGCCGCACAATAATACAGTCTGGCTATTGGCAATTGATATGGAACCTTGTCTGATGCCAATGATAAATTTGGATCAAAACATAGTGCTGGAAAACAGTCATCCCATCTTGTCCTTATGGATGCCAATTGAGCCAAATTTTTTGTGAATATAGTTGACTGTCTGACCGTTGGATCTAGTGAAAGGATATATTCTTGCGCATAGGCTTGAAAGGCCCTATGAAAGTCCACAAAAATATTCCAGTGGAACATCTGATGGATGGCAGGCCAATTTGGTGTGTGGATGGTGATTTTATCCAATGCAACACCAGAATCCTTCCATCTATTCTTCTCGGCATTGGTACGTGATAAGGATCCACTCTCAGTTGGTGCAGGTCTCTTGCTGATCGTGCTCTTTTTTATCACGTTGTGGCTGATCCAGGTCTTTTTTCCTGATCGTGATCTGTTTGATCGAGCTCTTTGTCTGATCGATTAGTCTGTGCGTAGAATGTCGCGATGGTGAGTCATGTGTTGATTTCTTCCAAAATCTAGATACCAGGAATTGATATCATGTTGTTCTCCAACTTTGGTCATGAACGCTACTTCATCTTCATCTTATAGCTGGATTGAGTGACTGGTAGTTGCTATGTGCTTGTTGTTGGAACTGTTTCTTCTTTTTGTTGTTGTATTTCAAAGTTCGGCAGTCTTTGATTTTGTGGCCAGTCCTCTTATAGTATCTACGGAAGAGTTTCTACACTAGTTGGAACGATGAAGAGGTTGAACTCGATTCTGAACCAGAATTTGGTCAAGTCTACATGTTGCTCTTCTTGTCAGTATCACCTGACTTTGTAGATCTCTTGGATCTAAACTTCTGATATTCCGAATATAGAGCTTGAGGATCCGATCCTGATCCTGAGGAGGATGCAGATCTTCTGATCTCCTCTTGTAGGAGCAGCAAAATTACTCTTGACAGAGTGAGATGCTCCTGGGTCAAAATCGCCATGACCCAGTTTTCGTAGGCTATAGGTAGACTCGATAATAGAGTCATGAGAGCATTAGAATCTTCTATGACTGAGCCAGTTGCAGTCATTTGCTCCATAAGATTTTTGAAAGTGTTGAGTTGACTTGAAACACTCTCTGCATCAAATATTCTCAGGGTGAAGAATTTCTTCCTCAAGTGTAGCTTGGAAGTCACATCCCTGCTATCGTAGAGAGTTGATAGGATACCATGTCGAAAATCGAGAGGACAGGCAGCGGAAGCTCAAAGCTTTGAGCTTAGGCATGTAGGATTGGAAATGCAACAGTTAGCAGCACAAATATTCAAGATGAATCTTTCATACAAAGTCCACAAATGAACAATACAGTAGTGAGACAGAAAATTGCACTCTAACTAATATCAATAGTGAGTACAATTCTTGAAGTGATTACTTCAGTTTGATTATTGAGCGTGATTACGTTGGCTATAGATAATTCTAATAATAATAATCTTACTTACTTAGCTTGATTCAGTTAGTAGTATATATATATATATATATATATATATATATATATACAAGTGTCTTAAAAATATCTTACAAGCATTGAATGTTATTTACGCCAGTCTTTGTATATGTACAAAGTAGGTAACCGCCCTTGGGATATTTAGTTGTCCAGTTGTTTTAGGATTGATGACAGTTTGGCGAAGTCGGTCTGCCACTGTTGCAAAAAACATGAAAAACTTGAAGGTGCCTTTGAACAGAGAAAGCATGTAAATCCCGAAGATATGCCTGAAATGGATTTCAAGGCATTTTGGTTAATGTGTCGCATTTTTTCGAAGGTGCTAAAAATGCGAAGAGGGCGAAAAAAGCAAAGGTGCCTTAAAAATGTTTTAAGCCAAAAACGAACATTGCGAAAACTGCAAAGATCTGAAATATATAGTCGGCCTTCGACTATTTTTAGGATGCTCATTACTTGAACGATTGTTAAGGCTGAGTAATGAAATCTAACACTTTGGTTCTGCAGATACACACTCCACCTCTTGCTATTTGGAACTGTTTTGTAGTTTTTACTCAACTAATATTTTGCTCATTTGGACTTTTGGGACTATTGGTACTTGTAGAAGCTTATAAATAACTATATATTTTCTATTTGGTACTTATGAAAACTTGTGTAAGATATATTTTTGGTACTTTTGGTACTCTATATTATTTTTAAATAATTTTTCTTTTTGTTGTTTAGACCTCATGGAACATTTTGTAATTTTGGTGTGCAGAAAGTACTGGTGTTTGTTGCTCTTTAGTGCTTTTGATAGTTTTGGTAGTTTTTGAACGTTTTTTCAATTTGTTGTTTGCAACATTTTGGTACTTTTCGATCTACTAGCATTTAGTTGTTCGGTGCTTTTTAATATTTTGGAACTGTTGGGCATTGAATGTTTGTGTTGATACTACTGGAACTTATCGTGTAACAATTTTGATAATAAAAACTACCAAAAAAGGTGTTTTAATACCTCGTGTCTCATTTTCATTCTAAAATCATCCAAATTGATCTACTAAGATCTATAGTGTGTACCATTTTTATTTTAGAATCTACAGCATTTGGTTCTATTTTTTTTAGATTTCGTCGTATTTGCAGTTTGCACACGTCCCGATTCGGTCTTTTTGGTACTGCTTTAGTGTTGTTACACCAATTGGTAGTATTACTCCAATAGTCTTACAAATTTTGTACTATTTTTGTGTTGGCAAAACTCTTGAATACAAAATAATGGTACTACAATAACTTATCATGTACCAATTTTGATCCTCCTAACTACCTAATTAGGTTCTTTTATAGTAAGTGTCTCATTTATTTTAAAATCTACCAAATCGATACTATTTAGACTTCTCGTGACCATGTTTTACACATAAAACTATTAAATTAGGTACTTCTTTTTTTATATTTATTTGTGTTCGCAGCTCACATACAATCCTTTGTGGTCTTTTTGGTACTATTTTAGTGTTGTTTATCAATTGGAGTCTAAGCTTTAGTTACTACCAATTATACAAGATTTGTACTATTTTTGTGATGTTTGCGTGTTTCTGGAACTTTTGAGTACCAAAGATTGGTATCGTGTAACAATTTTGATCCTCCAGACTACCAATTAAGGTTCTTTAACTTTCTGCATGTGTAGTACTTTGGTACTATAAGATGTTTTGGTGCCTTTTCCATTTGAAAAATAGGTACTGCTTGTTTAAAACTCCAAAGTACTTGTTCATAAATTACAGATTTTTTGTCCGGTACTTGAGTACCAAATTTGGTACTATCGAAGTACCAATTTTGGTACATTTGTAACTGTCTGAAATTGCACTTAAGTCTCAAAAACAAGTACTTATTGTAGATCTTTAACATTGTATCCATCTTTAACAGCTTTAATACCCCTTCACTCTTAAGCAAAAACTAAAAACCATCCAAGGAGCACAAACTATAACTTTAATAAACTCCACCCATACTGTCATTCGTAGATCATGCTGGAATATGCATTTGAACACATATACTAGTAATGTTGCAAGGAGCACAAACCCTAACATCAACTTCTCCTACCCTATCTGTGACTCAAAAATCATGTTGGAATTTGGTTGTGAACATTTACAAGGGCCAACATAGGATTTACAAGTTGAAGAATGCCTCGGCCTTTCAACCTTCATCCCAATAAATCAGGAAGCTGCAAATGAAACTCAGAAGCCACTCAAGAATAAAATAGGCATTCAAATCTATGCAGTATATCGTATATTGATTTTTTGTATATGTAACATGTACAAAAAATTAGTTGCAGCCCAAGCTGGATTGTTCAAATCTAATCTATACGGGGGTCGAAGCGGTACGAGTACTTTTCGACCTCAACAAAGTAGTTCACAACAAGAGGGGACATATTGTCCTCCAGTCGAACAAAGAGTTTCTTCTAGTAAAGGCGATAGGAATTTGCGCATTTACCAAGCCCATGAGCCACGGATACAGAGTTTCCTTCATATACCAGGGGGCATTGCACTCTACGGAAGGGTCGAAAGATTTTATGGCCAAACAGTTCTCGTAGTTGTTTTTTAATGACTTGTAGGGTTTATCATCTACAAGTATGGTGTTTGATGCGTTGAACTCTGGCCATAATTTCCATACCTCTCGCAGGTTCTTAAAAAATACTGGCACCCCCAGTTTATCCTTGCTGACGTAAGGAATTTCCTTGAAGTCTTCATGCCAAACTTCGCACTTATTTTGGGCAAAAATATCTGTAGAAACAAAAGGTAAACATCAGACATTACCAAAAACTTTTCTCACAGTTTTGAAGGAGCATATAAACAGTTCCAAATATTGGTAGATAGTACCAAATATTGGTACATAGTACCAAAACAGAAGCAATAGGTACCAAACATTAAGAATTGATATCCAAAATAGTTCGAAACAGTTTCAGCTTGGTGCTAAAAATGTACCAAAATTTAGGCAATTGGTAATAACAACACGAAATAACTAGTAGAAAGTACCACAAAAGTATTGATAATTTATTTTGCGGGTATTGCTGAATACATTGTTGTTAGTTAATTGAGCTCATATGCTTTAATAATCCTGAGATGACAACGTGATCACAAGTGTTAATGTGTAAAATGTTGAGCTATGTTTCAAAAATCTTTCTTGCATTTCTTCATGGAAGCAGGTACATAGTATTTTCGTGACCTTCGAATATCTCATGTTGCTCCATATAATGATTTGTTGCATTTCTTCATGGAAGTAGGTACGCAGTATTTTCATGACCTTCAAATATCTCATATTGCTCATATAATGATTTGCATTCCCGCTTCGGCTAGTTTTTTCAAAAATCTCTTAGTCCCGGGCCTCATCAAAGAATCAAATCAGTTTTGTTTGGATTGATCAGATTTCAGCAAGATTTGGTGACAGACTTCTGCCCCCTAGGGCGCCCCATCGTAGCTATTATTATCCCCATTAGCTTGGCCAGATTTCCTGTGAAGAATAGTTGTAGGTTTTGGGATTTTTGGACAATTTTTAGACCTTAACTTTGCAATTTTATCATTTTTCAAGATGCCAAGCCAAAGTCTAATGTGTTGGAGCATATGTGATCATTGGGGAACTTGGTAAGCAAGGGAAGGGTGGAGGCATGAAACAGATGTCATTATTGTGTTCGTGCACTCAGATTACGTTTTTTTTTAAGCAATTTACAAAAGGGCCATCCAAAAATATTCATTAAGTGTTTAACAACACCTCGTTTATATCGAGGATGACCAACCTATTGGCCCTAGTTGGAATGTCATCAGCGTCGGGGGCTCTGGTCATCATTAAATTCTCGTCTTTTATCCACCAAGGGGTGGGTGCTACAAACACATAAGAACAAGAAAATGACATCACCATAATGAGATTCACATTGCACAATAGAAAAAAGAAATTTCTTGTTTCCATTTTATTAATAACAAGTGTCTTCTTAACATATCAGATAGCGGTGACACTGATCACTCAGTGAATTTGGTCACATTTCATAGCACGATAGGTAGTATTATTCTACTTTTAGTGCAATAGAGTGTGCACGTGTTACATCTTGCTTGCACGAGTTTTAATGTTATATGGTCTGGAGCACTTAATCTTTTTAAGGGGATATAACTCTGATAAGGAGTATCATCGCATAGATCTTCACCTATCTCAGGTTTAAAAGTGTGCGGAGTTTCACCCTCCTCTTCCCTGGCCTCCTCCCCTATTGTTTCCCCTTTTTGGAGCCCTTCAACTTCATCACATGCCCCTTCATTTTCCACATCCACATACACATCCTCCTGCTCTTCCTCTTGTTGGCCATGCGCTGTTTGGTGGTACTGTTGTGCTTGGCCTTTCTGCTCTTGGTCTTGCTGCTGGTCTTGTTGTGCCTGGTCTTGCTGCTCTTGGTCTTGCCGATCTTGCTGTTGGTCCTGCTCTTGATGCTCTTGTTGGTCCCACTCTTTCCAATAGTAATTTTTGCCTTGCCTGTTTTGTCCTCTGCTATCTGATGGTGGGGCTACTCTGTTTCGGAGTATTCTATATCATTTTTGAGCTTTGAAAGTTCTTCGAGTACTTCATTTATCGTTGAATCCACGTTTGGGTCCTTGTTCAGTTGTTGGTCTTCATGCAAGAAACTGCCCACAAGGGGGTTCTCAGTTGGCATAGGACTATCTATACCTGATTATGTGAGGTCAGAGAAGGAAAATGACAAATTTTAGATTTTAGTTCAGTAGTGTCAGATTTCAAATCAATTTTGATAAGTCTTTATCGAGATTTAGACTAAGACAACAACCAATAGTACCAATTTTGGTACTTCAGTAGAACAAATAAAGATCTCAAAGTAGATTGCTGGCTAAACCAAGTACGTATTGTACATTGCTTATCTGCTTTATCATTTCACTGGCTAGCTTCACTGGTACCACTCCAAATCCTTTAACAAGTAATAATCGGCCATCAACTTGTCCAACTTCATTGCCATTGTAGATTTTCTTGAATTCCGAAAACCACTCCTTTCTTGAATTCATGTGCTTGGATGTTCCACTATCGATGTACCAAGGTATTCTTGGCTTCATCACTTGTCATTAGTGCCATAATGAACAAGTTGAACTCTCACCTGCATCATCTTCGTATTGATCAACACCAAGGAGGACCCATCTTCAAGGAAAGGTATTTTTGTTGGATATAGTGAGGTGAGTAAAGCCTACAAGGTTCACATTCCTTCTACTAACAAAGTGATTGTTGGTAGAGGTCATTTTTTATGAGGAGAACATTCCAAAAGGGTCTTCAAGTAATATTGATGATTATGTGGATGGATCTAACATTCTTGATGTTAATGTAAAGGATCCTACTTTATATGGTGATGATGGTGGACCTTCATCAAGTCAAAAGCCAAGGAGAACGTCAAGGGAAAGACAAATGCCTTCAAGGCTCACATATGATGAGAAGGGTAAGCAAGTGGAAGTGACTCATTTTGCATTTCTCACATATTTTGATGTTGGAGTTGTACTAGCATTCTTGGCTGATTTTGTCTATGGAAATGAATCTATTGGAGGCTCATTATATCACTCATTAGATAGACTGCTGTACTGCATGCTTCTGACCAAAAATCTTTTAGTAGTTTCATCTCAGCTAGCATAGATTTGGCACTTTCCACAATCATACGATTCTTGCGCTCAGCTATACCATTGAGAGCAGGAGTATGAGCTTACGTAAATTGTTTTTTGATCCCACATTGATCACAAAGATCATTGAAGTCGTTAGACTTGTACTCACCTCCACTATCTGATCTTAGAACTTTGATCTTCCTACCTGTCTGATTTTTGACCAATGCTTTGAAGCTCTTGAAATTGTCAAATGCATCTGATTTCTTCTTCAAGAAGTAAATCCACGTTTTATGTGACATATCATCAATAAAGGTCATGAAATAGAAGGCTTTACCTAAGGACATAGTCCTCATAGGCCCGCATAAATATGTGTGGATCAAATCCAGGATGTTCTTTGACCTTGCAACACCACCTTTATTAAACTTCTCTCGATGCTGCTTCCCATACACACATGATCGCACATCGATTTCAAGTGGTCTTTTATCGTAGGCAATCCTCTCACCATTTCCAATTTCCTCATCAAACTGAGGCTTCCTAAGTTCAAGTGACCAAGCCTCTTATGCCACAATTCAGTTTGCGATGGAATGGACGAGACAAGTCCATGTTGCCACTTGATTGTAGCATTCAACCTGTACAATTTAGTATTGAGCTCTCTTATTCCATCCACAATAACTTTGAACTTTTGGTTTACATCCTTCACAAAGCAACGATCATGGGCAAATTTTACTTTCAACTTTTGATCAGTAATGACTTCAACAGAAAGTAGATTTCTGGTACGTAAAGTACCTCCCTGATCATCCTGCTTTTGCCATCAGGTAGTTGGCTTGAAACGGTGCCTATTCCCTTGATTTTGCACACATCACCATTTGCTTGTGAAATGGACATTCCATTATCCAACACTTTCAAGCTACTGAACCAATCCTTGTTACCTGTCATGTGTCTTGTGGCTCCCGAGTCAATCTACCACACTTGATCATCTTGATTAGATGGCAATGCTGATATGAAGATGCTAGAGTCTTCAATCTCACCCTCATCGACAAGGTTACATGCTTGCTTTGGTTTCCCCTTGCCTTGTTCCGCCAGGAATTTTCGACATTCACTCTTCCAATGGCGCTTTTACCCACAATGGAAGCACTTGTCTTTCTTCTTGGTCTTGCTGGAAGATCCCTCATCCTCCTGAGTCTTGGCAAATTATTGTTTAGACTTCTTCTTGTCCTTGCCCTTGCCTTGTTTTTGGCATGTCGCAAGTGCTTGATCGTCAGTATTTTGACGTCTAGCTTTCACCATTTCTCGTCGTTGCTCTTCCTGCATCAAGATTCCTATGAGCTCATCAAAGTTTGGCAATCTTTCTCTTGATGCTATTCTGCTCACAAACATATGATAGGATTCTGCAATGCCACACAATGCATTGTGCACCAGCTCCACATCACGTATGTGCTCACCAATAGAATGCAGTTCATCCCTCATTGTCTTGATTCTGGTCATATAAGTATGAATGTGCTCTCCTTGTTTCATGCAGGCACTATTCAGTTTGACTTTAGAAACATGATTCTAGATGGATTTGACGTCTCAAACTGCTCCTTTAGAACATCTTATGCCTGTCTGGGTGTAACAACATCACAAATGTGGGTAATGATGTGATCCTTCACTGACAAGTTAATGAAGATCAAAGCTTTCCTCACCTTCTTGTCAAACACTTTGATGTCCGCTTCATTTGGCGACCTTCTCTCATCACCTGTGACGACACTCCACACGTCTTTCTCCATTAGTATGTTTTTCATTTTGAATTTCCACACTGCATAGTTGGAAATTCTATCCAATTTGCTACTTTCACTCAAGATGGACTCTCCCATGTTTGTCATCGCAAAACTTCTTGAAACTTCTGCCGTAGGCTAAAAGCAGTATGCCGAGGCCAACTGTGATGTCATAAGTTGAAAATAATGACTTGCACTTTTTTCCTTACCAGGGTATTCACCGCTTTTCCACCAAATTGAAAGCCAAATCGGCGTCGCCTTCCGAAATGCACTCTGTCATCAGCTCCCAACTACGTGCCCAATAGAATGGTGAAATCACTTTTGGCGCACTCCGAACACTTTCTCCACTACAATCACTCTCTTTTGTTGTACCGTACTTGCAGGTACAGTCCTGGTGCGCTTCATTTGGAGTCCGTAGCCCTTCGTTTGGGTCAAAAAGGATAAAGGAGACAAAATTAAGGGCTTTATCACTTTTTGAACTATTTCTTTAGTCTGAAGAGACTTCAACTTTCAGTGAAACTGGACCCAAATCGACTTTCAATATGAAATTTTTAATAAAGTTGAAACTTATTTTAACCTTCAACACCCTTCAGGACCTCTTCTCTCCCCATCCATGGCCGATTTGGATCTAATGGTGGGTACTCATGCTGAGTAGCGTGATCTCTACCGTTGATCTTGAACATGCTTGATCCAATGGTCAAAGCCACATTTGCGTGCTAAGTTGGAACCCTGCAGCCGTTGGCTCACCTCAAAACGCTACAAGTACAATGACTGACGTGAGCCCCCGTGGCTCCTCCTTCTCTTCCTTCGTTTTCACCTCAAAGCTTTGGATATGGTTGTTGTTTGAGATCTGATCCAGCTCCCTTACTGGCTCACGGCTACACATGGCCTTCTGGCTGCTGTTTCACACTGCTAGGGTGCCCTCCAACAAGCTTTTATAGCTCCCAAAGAGATTCTGAATGGAGAGAAAACTTTGATTTTATGCTTCCAAACCCCAAACCAGAGTTTTTCTCAGAAAAATGATCTTGGCTTCATGTTCATAGTTCTCTAACAGGCCAATCCTCTTCCTCTGAGGTCGCCCTACTGTAGGAGTGTGATGCTTCAAACCGTTCTCAAAAGGGTGTCCATTTGAATGCACATCGACTGCAAACACCAAGTAGCCTTCCTTCAAAATTTCAAAATTCCGTTTTGCTAAGGTTCTGATTCAGCCGACAACTCTTGTCTTCGAATCCTCACACAGTCTCAAGCTCAACATGCTTCTGTGTGCTAGATTCTGTGCACCTGTTCTTCAATTTCCATCTACAACCCACCGTAAACCCCGAACTCTCAGAAGACTATACTTCTCCCGAAGCTCTCTTCAACGACGACACTGTACTATGTACACTCCACGTACGGCTCTGATACCAACTTAGAATATGCTTCGAACAGGAACACAGATCATGCTACACAGTAACACAGACAAAATACACTCTCCACACCAAGCTCTCATAGCAACTGTATTTCTCAAAATGAAATTACACTATACATATAGTTCTTCGCTCAAGCAACCCATGCATGACCCAGGTTGCCGTTGGCGGGACGCGTGTCCTGTTGACTTGTCTCGTGGTGAGGCCAACTGATCCTTATCGATTGATAGGACCCACAGTACAGTAGCACAATGATTCTACTTTCTCATTGTACTTGGGATTGAGGAGGATCTTCAAGTCCTTCAATAAGTACAAAAATACAAGAAGAGAGCTAGGATGGCTCTCCATTTTATCAAGATGAATATCTCTAATGAGATTTTGAGAGAGATTGGTGCTTGTATCTCGGCCAAGGATGCTTGGGATACTCAAAGCAATCTATGAGACCAAAAATACCTCTAGGCTCCTCACTCTTAGAAATCAAATATTCCCAAGTTGTCAAAAGAGTGATGAGAGTGCCACTAATTATGTTTTTAGAGTGAAAGACATTCATAGGGAGCTTGCTTGTATTGGAGATTCCATAAGTCAAAGTGAGCTAGTCCAAGTCATACTTAATAGCTTGAGAAATGAGTATGAAAATCTTGTTCAATCCTATGCTATCAAGGAGGATCTACCTACTTTGGAGGCTTTTCAAGGAGTGCTAATAGCTAAAGAATCAAGACATGAAAACAAGCTATTAAGGATGGACAAATTGTCACTCAATCATAATGGTGATTCCAAAGCTCTATTTGCCAAGAACAAAGAGAGGAGCAAAAAGCAGCACCAACACTTCTCTAAGGACAAAGCAAAAGACCAAGATGAAGAGGAGGATGATTCCTCTCAAGAATCTACTTCAAAAATGAAGAAAAAGAATGTTAAGTGCTTCTTTTGTGGCAAGAAAGGCCATAATTCCACAAATTGCTTCAAGAAGAAGAATCAATTCAAGCAAGCCAACATATCAAATGAGAAAGAAGACTTTATTGCAAGTGACGAAGAAGGCTCTCTTATGGCATCAAGCTTCTCCTCTTCCCCCTTCAAGAAGGACGATTCTTGGTATATTGATAGTGGAGCATCATCCCATATGTGTAGCTCCAAGGATTTGTTCTCAAACTATAGTTTCAAGACTTTATCTACAATAGTACCAAGTTAGACTAGACCCAATAGATACACAAAGCTACAATTGCTTAAAACAACATCGAACATTGGATATTGTATTGAGGAGAATCTATAAAGGTATGTGTCCTTTCTAAAGCTCTTGATTTAGTGCGAGTGCAAATATATTGAAATAGTATGCATCATAAACATCATTGACTTTGTGCTATTGATTATTAACTCTAACATTATTGTTAATATTGGATGGTAATCACCTATGATAGTATGGAGCATGGATCATATATGAAGGTTTATCAACATGGGGCCTTGTCTGGCCTTGGTTCATTATGAACCTCTACTCTTGGCTTATTTTAAGCACATGGGATTTGTTTTGTCTGCTCCTAGTTCACTATGAGCACATTACAATGCAACTTGATCCATCTAGAATCCAAGAAATAGACTTTTTTTGAGAAATTTTAACTGTTATCTTTCCCATATACAAGTTTCTTCGCTTTGATTGCCATTAAAAAGAGATGCACAAAATAAAACTACCTCCTAAAACAACATGCATAATGGATGGAGGTGTGCATCAACAAAGATATGGGTCATTCTTAAAACTTACAACTCATAGCTCAATTAGTTGATGCATTTTGGCTCACCATTTTGAATCACGAGAAATAAAGTTTACATCTACATCTTTTTTTCTTCTCTCTTATATGATTTTGCTCTCTTTGATTAGAATGAGAAAATCATAACATTGGGACCTATTTTACAACCTATCATACAACATTATACGCACTTGTCTACTATTAATGTTGAGTTCCAATGTCCTAATCTTAAAAATGTGATGTTAAGATATTGAAAAATAAACAAGATTTTCAAATTCCAACTATCACTTTACATCTATGAGTGGATGTGTTACCTATCATGTATTATATAAGTGTTTATTTTATTCTATGTTTTCTCTTTTGATTTTTCATTTTCAAACTAGCTAGCATTCTACAAGGTTGGACTTCAATTCTAGTTTACTAAACATTAACTGTAAGCTCATAATTGAAACTATCTTATCAAATTTATTGACAACATACTACATGTAGTTGATGCAATGAGTGATGTTCTCCTTCCTCCATGTTTTCAAAAAAATGGTTAATTTTTCTTTCTATTTCATGAGGAAAGCCACGGTTTTGTTCTCCAATAATAGTTGAATTCTTTTTAGATTCCCATGAACTTCCATAGTTCTTGCCACCTTTGAAAAAAATTTCAAAGTTATAGTTCAATGAGGATATAGGCTACACTAAATATATCATCATCTTCATTCCTTTTTGTAAAACTCACTACAAACTTCTATAGTATTTTGGCAAGTATTCAATTACTCCTTAAAACATAATACAAACTCCTTGTAATGGTAGAATTTTGTTATTGAATCCAACAATTATGCTTTTTGATCCATTTAAAAGGTTTCCACTATTACATACCACATGCAGCCACATTTGTACCTTCAAAGACAATGTCAAATTGGAAAGAAAAAAATCGAACTCATTCCAATGATTGTGTAGATGACACTCTTAAAAAATGCAAGCTTGCAAATAGTTAGCTAAAGATTGCAGTTTTCAAATAATAAGCTTATTACTAAAAAGGTTATATCTTTCAACATAGCTCAAGAACTTCAAATATTCTCAACATTGGTGCTTTTGTTTGTGGAGGTATTATGCTGCTCCACAGCATACATGTTGTTGTTAGACTAAAGCATGGCATGTCTTAAAGTGTATAAGAATGCCTATTTTAAAAAGGATAGGTGCTTTTGTAGGACACAAATTGCTTTTACATCTAAGGAAAGTGTTGCATGTGCACTATATCATGATTAGTTTATCTTGAATGGACAAAAACATTCTTTAGTACAATGTGTGCATGTCTTGGAGCATGCTTGAATAACTTTGTGACAATTTCAGTTTTACTACTTCTATGATATGGTTTGAAAATATATTTGTAAATTTTGTTAATCATGTCCTAAACTTAAAAAAGACTATAAAGAAGAGATTTTGTAATATTCTAATAATAGTTATGTCACTTGATATGTAGCAATGTTTTTCAATACTAAATTTGTTGTGTGCAATTAGACTGCATAAATTTGCAAAAAAACATAAATTTATATTTTGAGATATTGGAGATTCATTAAAAGAAGGAATTTGACCTTTCTAAAATGTTTTTGGACAAAAAAATGTTGGAAAATATAAAATCTGGTCTGTTTATTCTATTTTATTTTAAAGATTTTTAAATTTTTTTTATTTCATAGCTATGTTGCCCTCCGTGGAAAAAAACAAAACAAAATTTCAAAAGTGCATTTTAGCAAAATTTCAGAAGAAAGTCAAAAATTTATGTCTAAAAAGATTTTTACCAAGCAATGATCATGATGAACATCATCACATGGAATGTAAGGTGACCAAAAGTTCTCAATTGGCGTAGCTTCTTATTGATTTTCACCCGGTTTTCATGCTCATGAAACTAGTTGTCATGATCATGCATCCAGAGTCCAATGATATGAGGGACAACGTTGTCAAGGGTGACACATCAAGGGTTAAGGGCCCTCTTAGGATCTTCAATCTTGATATAGTTCAGTTTCATTATGTTCCTTTACATCAATTTTCTCATATCTCATTTCCTTTACCACTATTAGTACCATTAAAAATCATTGTTATCATAAAGTGTAACTTCTCCAATGCTTGACATAACAATTTGGAGGCCTAGGAGAAAGGAGAAACATTGACCTAGTGCGGTCTGAAGATTGAAAAAGAGAAAGTCTTTTTGCAAGGTGGCTAGATCAAGTGTTCATGAGGGGTCATAGGGAAGCTCCTCAAGCATGCAGAGATGGCGAATGTCTGTCTTTGACAAAATTTTCTAGTAATGTGCTATACCTACATTATAGCAATGTGCCAAGAGGGAGGTGGGACAATGCGGGATTCATTGTGTCACTTAAGAAGTTGGTGATAAGAATCCTAGAGTTGAAGAGGCAGGAAGGCAACAAGGGACTCCATATGCTTAACTTTTTAAGTAAAATTCGAAAATTTTTCAAATTGTTTGGATGCATGCATGCATGTAACTCAGTTTAGTGCTATTATGTTGTTGAAATTGTATGGATAGACCTGTATGCATGATTGGATGCATGGTACATGGGTGTTCAGTAGATTGGTCAGAGATTTCATGCATGAAGCTAATTTTAGCAATTCTAGTTCAAAAAGTTGATTTTTTAGAAATCACTGCATGTCATGTCTGATGCATGCCGGATGTTTCGCAATCCTTTCAAAATGTGATAGTAACTGTGAAACTGCTAAATCGATGCTTTAGATCGATTTTCATAGTTTGGGCCCATGTCGAACAAAATTTGAAAATACCAGTTACGTAAAGTTTAGAACCATGGATGTTTTTGATTTGTTCAAATTCGTTGGTCATTGATTAAATAGAAATTTCTTATAAAGTGAATGACCTTACTAAATTGAGATCAGTCAGTTTTATAAGGTCATAGTACCTTTCACTTTTGGTTGAAGATTTTGGAATTTGTCAATTAATAGGAGCATTTCTTGTTTTATGTGATCAATAAAGACCAAGAATAACGCATTGGTTAGAATGCTTTTTGCCTATGTACTTGTGAATTTGTCAGTAATTGAGTGCGGCACTTAATTAATAAACAATAAAAAAATGTCTGGTTGATTAGTAGTTAAAAGTACTACTAATTCCAAATTGGTCCTTTTTCTAGCCAAATTTGGGGCTTTCAGCCTGAACCACATTTGGGAATATGTGATAGCAAGTGAGAATAAAATAGGGAATTAATTTCAAAATCGCCTATGGGAATTTGGATTCCTTTTTCCCAGTGTTTAATTAAAATTTCGAGAATTTGAAAATTCTAAGAGAAAAATTATTGGCAGTCAGATAATCCATTTATGGAACCATCTCTGTTTTGCAATTGGATTTGGATCAAATCCCAAGATTTTGCAAATGGAATCAGATGGAATGTGTTCCATACAGGAATCTAGTAATTTGGATTTTTCTTGTGGCATTATAGAGTGTTTCTTTATAATGATTGAGAAAACCAAGAGAATTCAATGGCTAGAAGTATCGTATCTCTTGAAATTGGTTGTGAATCTGATCATATTTTGAGGTATAGGATAGCCAAATAGTCTTTTTGACTTTTTGGTAAACAGATCTAGAAGCAGAGAATTCTTGGAGGGAAAGCTGGTGGTATGGGACATCAATGATTCTAAAGGGAATTTCTTGTGAGAGAATGATATGTAGACTGATGGTTAGTGGTTACTGTAATGGGAATACTAACAGAATAATCCATTAGTAATTTTGCTCAGGGTATTTTGAAAAATTATGAGATATAGATCCAGATCCCACGTGGTATCTCATTTATTACGGCCTTAAGTCTATTTCTCTTTGTTTTAGACCTCTAATTTTTAGAAATTTCTTGAATACGAGACTATTGGATTGAGATTCATATAATTCCTTCCAATGTAGAACTATGTTCTGTATGACTGATTATAGTTATATGAAATAATACTTCCATATATAAGTAGTGGATATGGCTCAAAATAAAGAGGAAAGACTGAAGTCAAGGAATTTAGACTTCCTAGGCCCAAATGATTCTCTCTATTTGATAGTTGATTATTGAGATGTAATATTTCTATCGCTTGAGATAAGATATTTTATGGTTTTGGAGAAAGTACGGTTTGTAATAGTAATGGATACTCATTACTGACTTTTTCGGATCTTTGATATCTTATATGTTGTCTCCTGAGAACTTTTTAGTAGAAATTAAAGAATTTCTCATAAAAGGAAGAGAAGAAAAGCTAGGAATAAGACTTTCATGGGATCAACCAGTTGCATTGATTTCTTTTGAGAAATCCAGTATGTGTGTAAATGTTGAACTATCTAGTTGAAATAGAGGAATTCTCTAGGGATTGTTTTGAATAATCTGGAACTAGAGGAGTTTTGGGGGAAATGAATTGTGAGATATGCATGAATATGGATAGTGGTGGTAAAGATTAAATTAAGATTTCACTTATTGGTTTGCCAAGTACCATACATTTTTTTTTTTTTGTCGATTGTAACCAATGTTATATTAAGCATCTACACTAATTTTTCATGATATCTATTTATTGTGAATTAAAATTTGGTCATAACAAATCTCTAATCTTAACATTGTTAAATGTGTAGGTATTTTTTCATCCAGATCGACTAAACAAGAATTGGTGGTATGTTGTGCAAGTTAAGCCATGCTCAAGACATGTATTTGAAAATGCATATGTTGAGAATGAAATGGAGGATCTAAATTTGGACAACACAAGTATATATGATGAAGATGTACAGATATCTTCAAGTTTTATAAATCTTGAAAACCCCTTAATTGATTCTCATAATTCTGACCCAAATGATGAAGAGGACACCAATGATTTTTTAAATGAGGACAATATTGAGAGAGGTTCTGATTTCTACAGTGACAATGAAAATCATCTAAGTGGAGATGAGTTGCAAGATGTATTGGTTGATGAATTTAAATCTTGCGATGATGAATAAAATATGTACATGTCACAATTAATTTTATTATAAAACAAAACATTTGTGGCCAATATATATTGTTTTTAAAATTATTACATCTTTATACGATGTTGCATTTCTTAAGTTTCATTCCAAATGCATCTTGCAATCACTTAGAATTGGAAAAACTTATCAACAGATGTGTGAACTAATCAAGAGAACAAATAAAAAATGTAGAATGTTGATTATTTATATATTATAGTTAAAAAACATCTTGTAACATTTATGAGAATAATATGAAAGATAATAATACACTTTGCCATAATGTTCGATTATTCATTCATCTTTGCAGACACACAAACATATATAATATTGCATCCTTTTAATCAACAAATTCTCAGAATAAGCTACCACATGGCTCTCAAGATACTCAACATCCTTTCAAGTGCAAATTTAGCTCACAATGTTTATGCCTATTAATACCATATTGGGGGTAATGCCAAATTTTTATTATGGAACTTTCTCAGTATATGAACACATCATAATGTCTATAAATGCTTATTAAGATAGTTGGTTATATTCAACCGATAGTAATTCCAATTCATCAGAGCATAATAATTTGACATAATGATCATTTGATTTTTAGTCCACACTTATTCAGAACCTCAAAAGAAATCTCATTTACTTTTAAATATTTTCATTTATTTTGCCACGCATGAAAATATCAAAATCAAACTCTATGTAACTTTTGCCACACGTGGAAAATCTCCAGAGATACATGTCACATGAGAGACGACTAAATAATAGCCATGTGTGGCAATTCCATGCGTGGCTCTACCACGCGAAGATATTTTGGCGCTCATTTTTTGATTTTTTTTTTGTTTTAAAAAAACTTGTGTGGCACTGCCATGCATGGCAGTACCACACAAAATTATTTTTTTCATTGCCGGACCCCACCTCCAGCCTGGATCTCACCAACAAGGTTCCCAAAAAAATTTTGGTGTGGATGTGTCATGCGTGGTAGAGCCATGCCAAAAGCAATTGTCAAAATTTCAACTAAGTACATGTTGGAAAATCTAAAAAATCAGACAAACTAACCTTATTTGGATCCCAAAAGATCAATCAAGCATTAAGGATTGCACTTAGATCTATAAGGTAGAATACTAACACTCAATTCTAGCTTATTTGCATCTAAATTGGCAAGAGGACTTGAAAACCTCACTCAAACTAGCATTTAATGATCCCCACAACCTATCACACATGTGAAAAGTAGAGTACTTGATTCAGGTTAGATCCAAACAAATGAACTCAAAATATTAGACAATAATTATGCATCAATTCCACATAAACAAGAAGATTGCCAAGATTGCCAACAATTTGATTCTCATCAAAGAGAAAATCACTTACCATAAATTTACAAAGGATTGATCACATATATATACATTTCAGGTCCGACCTTCTAAGAGGGTTCTATCACCTTTAATCTCTCCCTAATCAAGCCCTAATCATGTCTTGAATCAAGCTCCATTAGTTATGACATGATCTATGCATAATCACATGATTTACTCTACCAACTTCCATTATTGATGTAATCTCTTCCACAAGTGGATGATTTCAAATTTGAGACTGAGAAATACAATGAGAGTGAAGGTCACATGCTCCTAAATATGTACACATGAAGTTTATATGGTCAAACAAGTTAAATGACCATTTTACACTAAGCTAGTTTCCATCTTAAATTCATTGCTTAAAGCAATCTTGGTTTGATCTATCAAGAGTAGACAATTTCCACTCAAGATTATATCATCCACATAGATGAGTAAGAACACATTATTTCCATTTTCATCATACTTTAAATAAAGTGATGGATCATACTCACTTGCTTTGAACCAAATGGAAATAAGGAAAGAATACAACCTTGCATTCCAAGCCCTTGAAGCTTGTTTTAGGCCATACAAGCTTCTTTGCAAATGATAAATCTTGTGCTCCTCTTCTTGGACTATGAACCCCTCGAGTTGGTCCATATAGATATCCTCTTCTAGAAAACCATTGATGAAGGCATTAGATACATCCATGTGAAAAAGAAACCAACCAAAATGAGATGCTAAGGCAATGATGATTCGAATGGTCACCATCTTGGCTATAGGAGCAAATTCTCCTCATAGTCAATTCCTTTAGTTTGTGCATAACCCTTGGCAACTAACCTTGATTTATTCTTCAAAATCAAACCATCTTGATTGCATTTCAACTTGTACATCCATTTACATCCTATTTACTTCTTTCCCAAAGGGAAATCACAAACCACCCAAGTTTTTTTCTCAATGCAGAGAAGGCCTTATCTTTGACAAATATGTCAGTCAAGGACCATGTCATTGCCCATATTAGTGAAGTTGTAACAGCAAGAGGTGCCTAAGATGCACTCAGAACACAGTTTCAGATGACGAACCCCTCTTGAATGATGTTTTTGAGGACCAAACTTATAGGTGTTCACATGGAGGAGAATGAGGGGATAGGGTCCTATTTCACGCGAATCAAGGAGTTACGAGACCGGTTGACAGCTATTGGAGAGCCAATAAGAGATGTTGAGCTTGTCCAAAAAGCTATGAATGGCTTATCCAAAAAATTTTAAATGTTTGCAAGCGGCATTTGTTGGACCCTTTTGGTGCCTCCCTAATCGTCGCGATCAAGAGGGCAAAGATGGCGCTTGGATCTCCAACTAGGTGAGTATTGTTGTTGTACTCACTTAACATTGCCTTATGCCATTCATTTGAGTCTAATGCCTCTTTTATGCAAATTGGTTCTTCAATAGATGTAAAGAGAGCAAGAAAAGAGGTGGTAGGAGGTCTGATTTTTGCTTGTCTTTCTCAAGATAATTGAGCCTTGTAGGCTCGGCCCTTGCCCTTGTAGATCTCCTTGGAACACATGTATGTGGAGGTTGCTCCTCCTCATCCAAACTCGGCTCCTCATGGATCTCAACAATTTTTCTTACATTAGATTGAACATTTGTGAAGCATGCACACATTTGAATCATCAAAAATCACATCTCGAGACACTAGAATCTTATTGGAAGCTGGAATGAAGATTCTATAACTTTACTTGATTCACCATAGCCAATCATCATGCCAATCAATAGCATCCACTCCCCTTTTGTAGAAGGGAGCTTATTGTGTATGCATCTACTCCATGTCCTAATGAGAATGCCCTCCACAAGTTTGGTGCATCCTTGAGCTTCTTGATCATTCTTGTTTTTTTGAGTGATGCATTAATGATCTTGCCCCTTCCACTCCTTTGTTGTGGATTTGGCGGAGATTAGTTTTATTTTCTTGTTTTTGTAGAACTAGAGTGGATTATATTTATTGCTGTATGGATTAATGTAGGAATCAGCATTTCGATAAATCATCTTGGCTGGGTTTGTGGTGTAACTCTTGCAAATCTTATGAAATCCCATTCCTTGGTGTTCTTGGCAGTCCAAGAATCAAGAAATGTTTGTTTCTTGATTCTTGGGCTGTCAAAAATGCAATTCAGTTTAGTTTCTTGTTTCTTGTTTTGTGGATTAATGCATGTGTAGATCAGTTTTAGTGTTTAGGATCTGATTCATTTCGTTTTGCAGCAAGTAAAGTAGGACTTCATGGTTTGTTCAATTGATTTACATGCTGATTTCTTGGTTGAATGCTTAAGTGTGCATGATTGGCTATTTATGCATGTGCATTCGGTTCAAGAGTGACGTCTCCGGATTGTCCTCTGACATGTAGGACATTACTACAATGTTGTCCAGTCCATTCTGCCTGATTCTGGCCCTTAAACAAGAAAGAATAACATAAAGCAAGGCCCACAGTCTTTGTTGACAAGCAGAAGAAGAAACAAGAAGCAAAGAGTTAGTAACCAGATTCTAAGGTGTAGAATCTATAAATAGATGATTTCCTTGTGAGAGATTTTGAAAAAGGAAGCTTATGTGCTTTAGCCAAAGCACAAGACCTGCATACAAATCCACCTTTTCCAAGCTTTTAGGTAGTCCAAGAGTTATCTCACCCTTTGCCATAGTTTCCAATGACTTGACATTGACATGTCCAAGCCTTTTATGCCAAATCTTTACCTGTGAAACTTCTTCCTTGGCACTCATCAAAAGATTACTCGAAGACATAACAGTTGCATTTAACTTGAAAAGTCTTACATGCCTCACTTCAAAAGTCACAACCTTACTATCCCTCTTGATCTTACAAGAATTTGCATCAAAGTCTACCACAATACCATTGTTCCAACACTCAACAAATTCTTTGTAATAGAAGGCAAATAAAAAAATCCATCAAGTTTACTTTTCTTAGAAGATCCAACGCAAATGGGGATAGAACCCACCCCTTCAACCTTGCATTTAAAATCATTACTTGTGAAATAGTATGCATTTTTTCACTTTTTTGGAGATTTATTGTGAAGTAACTCTCTCAGGCTTCTATGCAGGGCTAGAACAGTGTCCTCAGGCTGCTGCCAGTCATGCGAGAGTTGGTTTCCAGTGGATAGTGAGAAATCAAATCTGATGGTTTTTTGCTCACTTTTTCCCTCCAAAATTGTAGTTTTCTTGGTTTTTATGGGTTTTTGGTAAACGTGATGATGTGTCAAGCCCTTAGAGGTTGTCTCAAGTCTCCACTACCTCAAAACATCTCCTCTGCTAGCTTCGAACAGATCAACACTAAACATTCTTTATGCACTTAATAGCTTAAAAGATATATCATCAAGTGCACAAAATGCCTTGGAATTCATAGCTTGGCATGATGTTTAGTTTTTGAAGTTTGCTATATGTATATAGACACATCTATGGAACATCTTGTAATTCATGGACATCATTCTCTATTGGAGTCTCAAAAGTCCCTTGTTTGTAGCTGGATTTTTTAAGACACTTCTAAGGTATTCATTCATCAAACAAAGAGAGTTGTAAATAGATGAAGCTAAATTTGAGGAGGAGTGTGAGAAATTGTCAAAAAGTTGACAAATCTAGCTTGATCAAAACCATGTAAATTGTACATAGGTGGGTCCCACATGTGAATCATTGTTGGCATGTGTGATGTGAGTTAGGTCTCATTCATAGGGTTGCTTAGGCTTGTTTGGTCACAATTCCTAAATTATAGGGCCAAATTCCTTGAATCATGAAGGTGGTTGGTCTACCTAGCCACCAACTTGGCAAACCTCAAGGGTTAGGTTAGATCGGCAAATCAGGGCAAAAATGCTCAATCATCTTCTTTATTACATGCTGGATTTTCACCTAACTCGAGGTGGGGAAGAGCTTTTGTACATACAATAATCTCTCCATAGTAATGCCTTCGAATTTTTGAGAGCAATTTGGCAATCTTGACTTCTTCACTATGATACTTGTATTTTTTGTGACCCAAATGATAAGATAATTTGTTCTCTGATAATTTTTGGTTTCAGGCCATACTGGAGGTCGTATCACACGTGTGGGGGTCGGATCTTCATGTAAATCAGTGATTTTTTATTGCTCTTGATTTATGTGCGTAGAATTGCTAATCTAGATCAAGCGTTTGTCATCTAGTTTTGCATTCAAGCTATAATCAATCAATCAATCCCTCTTGGGAGTCATTAATGAATACGCTCAAGTAAGGTCCAAAATACTATACTTCAACAAATAAAAGGTTGTCAATTAGACATTGGCTGGATCTAGAAAGAGCTTACTTGTGAAAGTACATGTAAAATAAAATAATATTAAACTTAGAAATCCTAGTTTTGGGGTTTGTCCAAACTCGAGGTAGTCTAGGTAACTAGTTTTCTAGTTAGAGTTGAAGTTACTTTTGTCTTCTTAGTGAGGTGTAGATCTAGAACCTAGCAAGGAGAATATGAAGCTACTTTCATAGGTCTAAGATTCACAAAAGAGAGATTCTCATTTTCCTACCAACTCTCTTTTGTCATCTAGTAGAGAGATAGAGGCATTTGGCACCTAGAGTACTCTCTCTAGGCCATCATGTAGTATAAATAAGGGGGCTCTGTATCTCAAAAATGTACTCTTTCAGATAAAGCTTTCCATTTCTTCCATTTGATGTGTAAAGCAATGTAGATTGTGATGAATGCTCTTGCCTTGATCTTAACTAGCTTGCCTTTGATTTCCATCTCATTGTTTTTGGATTAAGAGCTAGTTTCATGTGCAATCATTCATTCTCTTTATACTTTTTACTTGTTGTAGCTTCACACATGTGAAAAGTTGTCATGGTATCAGAGCTTGGATAGAAGAATACACATCTAATCGTTACTTATTGAAATGGAATGATATTTAATCAATTTTGATGTTTTTCTACCTCTTCCACTCTTTTCATCATTAATTGATATACTTTCTTTCTAGATTTCTAACCTGTAAGACCTGCTGTAACAACACGTGTGAGGTGTCAAAAAATTCCTGAGTGGTGGCTAACCTACAAAGCTTCTTTCACATCCATGTTATATATGTATGGAGAGCTAATCAAGTGTAGATTGTCAGTGCAAGTGAGCTCTAGTGGATTGGTAGATCCTATGGAGAGTTCTTGGCATTCAAAGTGAGGAATATTGAAGGAGAAACCTCCATTTTTTCATGCATTAAGGTTGCATCATCTTTGATCCTATTTTGTAGGGGTCAAAATAGAAAGATTTCACAATTTTTCATTTTTCTATACTCTATCTAGCATTGTTTGGATCATTGATCCTATAAATGGATGGAACCTTTGAAATGTAAAATCTGACATTTTGAGGCTATTTTACACGTGTGAAGTGAAAATTTTCCCATCCACTTTTTCTTTTGAAAGTTGAGAGTGTTTTTTGACTACCTACTTGAAATTGACAATTTTGGCCCCTTTTCAAGTTCATTTTCTAGTAGTACTTGATTTCCTTGAGATATCGAGACATCATTTGATTGGATTGAACCTCTGATAATCCTCTTTTAGTGTTCCAAAGCTGATCATAAAGATATGGCCACAATGGGATCTTTCCTATTGGAACAACATGAGAGACTCACTCCGACAAATTATGGCATATGGAAGGTAAGGATGGAATCCATCCTTGTAATCCAAGATTTGATGGATATAGTGAATGGGAATGAGCAGGAGCCTGCAAATCCTCAAGATATTCCCAAGTTCAAGAAGACAGCACGTGTTGCCCTTCATTGTTTGAAACATATCTCTAATCTGTTTTAAGAGAGATTAGCTCATGTCTTAGTGCAAGATGCATGGAGCACTTTACAATCCATTTATGAGTCTAAGAACACCTCAAGAGTCCTTCTTACCCTTAGGAATTCGATATTCCAAAGCTTTCAAAGAAAGGATGAAAGTGCCTCATCCTATGTCTCTAAGGTCAAGGATCTCCACAGAGACCTTTCTTGCAGAGATGATTCAGTCAAATCTAAGGAAATTGTTGAAGTCTTTCTAAATGGCTTAAGTGAGGAATTTGATACTATTGTTCAATCCTATGCAATCAAAGAGGACCTACGCTCTTTAGAAACCTTTTTTGATAGCTGAATAACATAGTCATCAAACTAGAGTGGCAAGATTTGAAAGGCTATCTCTCAAGGATGGAGGAGTTGATCAAGCTCTCTTCACCAAGTTCAAAGGAAAGAGCAAGGATAAGAGACATGTCAATTAAGGGAGCTCCAAAGACAACTTAAAGGCATTGGAGAAGACACCGAAGGAGGAACCAAGCACATCCAAAGTGAACACAAGCAAGTATAAATCACTTGTTTCTCATGTGGCAAAAAGGGGCATTTTGCCTCCCATTTCTAAAAAAGAAAATCTATGAACAAGCAAGCTAATATCACTTGTGAAGATGAATCTCCTTGTGATAGGGAGGATTCACTTATGATGTCTAGTCTTTCATCTTCCTCTTTTAAGCATTCTAATGTATGGTGGCTTGATAGTGTTGCTTCTTCCCACATGAGTAGTGATAGAAATTCTTTTTCTAATCTAGTACCATACAAAGGATCTAGAAAATGCATCTACACAAAAAATGATGAGGAATCATGATAGAAGGCATAAGATGCATATTTTTAGATAAGCTAAATCTCAATGATGTGCTCTATGTACCTAGTTTGACAAAAGATCTAATAAGTGTAAGCCAACTCAATGATGAGGGTCTACATGTAGATTTTAGAAATGGTACTTGCTTGATCATAAAAAATGATGATGTTGTAGCATCATGCTCTCGATTTCGAAGACTATTCAAACTTGATGGATCTAAAAATGCTAACCTTTTTTCAAATATCGTGCTACAAGGAAAGCTCTCAAGTGAAGACCTATGGCATAGGAGGTTCGGCCATCCGAACTCCAAGGCTATGCAATCTATGTTCAAGTTGGAGCTAGTTCATGGATTGCCTAAATCTATGATCAAGGAGCCAAGTCCTTGTCAAGCATGTGTCTTGGCCAATCACATGCAAGGCCACATCCAAGAGCAACCATCAAGCATGAAGCACCTTTGGATCTCATTCATAGTGATATTCACTTTTCATCCACTAAGAGCAAAGGAGGAGCTACATGCTTCATAACATTTATTGATGATTACTCTCATTTTGTTGGGTTTAGCTTTTATCCTCTAAAGCACTTGCATATGAAACTTTTGTTAAGCTCAAAGCTATTGTTGAGAACCAATTGTCTTGTCAAATAAAAGCTTTGAGAAGTGATAATGGAGGTGAATTTATCTCCACAAAGCTCATAGATTTTTGTGATGAATTTGGCATTAGAAGAGTTTTCACTTGTGCCTACTCTCCTCAATCTAATGGAGCGGCCGAGAGAAAAAATAGGACATTATGTGAATGTGCAAAAGCACTTAGACTAGAAGCTTCTTTATCTAAAGATTTTTGGGGAGAAGCAATAGGTTGTGCTAATTACCTATGCAATTTTTTGCCAAATCATGCCATAGAGGATATTTCACCTTATGAGAAGTTGTATGGAATGAAACCTGAAGTAAATCAGCTTTGAATTTTTGGATGTGTATGTTTTGTACATGAAACAAGAAAGAAAGATGATGCTAATGCTCTTAAAGGCTTTATGATAGGCTATTCAAGCAAGGCCTATAGGATCTTTGTTCCATCTACAAATCAAACTTTGATACGTAGATATGTGATCTTCCATGAAGATCAAATGTACATGCAGGACAAAGTGCAAGAATCCCAAGAGCTCATCCATCAAGGAGGAGTCGTATTGCCAAGTATTGATCTTGACAAAGACTTGTTGAGGCCAAGAACACAAGAGGAGCCAATTTCACCAATGACTCCAAGAAGATCCACTCGAGAGAGAACCGAGCCTTAGAAGACTCACCTACTTGGAAAAAGGCAAGCAAGTGGAGGATGGGAGTTCTCTACATGCATTTCACACGACCATTGAAGAACCATCATGTGTGTAGGAGGCACTTCTCTCAAAGAAATTGGTCAAAGCTATAGAGGCCGAGTATGAGGCCTTAATGCAAAATGTTGGTAATGATATAATCATGTTGCTTATCTATGTTGATGACATCTATTATGTGGTAGCAACATATTTCTACTAAATGCTACCAAGATCTCTTTAGGAAAGGAATTTAAAATGCAAGATCTTGGTTACTTACATCATGTACTTGGATTAGAGATCAAGATCTCTAATGATCTAGCTTTCATTTCTCAAGAAAGTTATGTAAGATCTATGCTTAAAAAGTTTAAGATGAAAATTCCAAAGATCTGTGATTGGAAAAATAGGAAAAGGATCTTGAGATACATTACATCTACTCAAGATTATGGACTTTGCTTCAAAAGACAGATCCCTGGCTTGATCTCCAAATCCTTACTTTTGTAAATATCATTTCATTTTAAGGAGGACTGTGAAAGTACATGTAAAATTAAATAATATTAAACTTAGAAATTTGAGTTTTGGGGTTTGTCCAAACACAAGTTAGTCTAAGTAACTAGTTTTCTAGTTAGAGTTGAAGTTACTTTTGTCTTCTTAGTGAGGTGTAGATCTAGAACCTAGCAAGGAAAATATGGAGCTACTTTTGTAGGTCTAAGAT
Source organism: Diphasiastrum complanatum (assembly GCA_029204225.1). Classification (NCBI taxonomy): domain Eukaryota; kingdom Viridiplantae; phylum Streptophyta; class Lycopodiopsida; order Lycopodiales; family Lycopodiaceae; genus Diphasiastrum; species Diphasiastrum complanatum. The sequence goes on from CM055101.1 coordinate 33,350,167, forward strand.
TCACAAAAGAGAGATTTTCACTTTCCTACCAACGCTCTTTTTTTCATCTAGTAGAGAGATAGAGGCATTTGACACCTAGAGTACTCTCTCTAGGCCATCATGTAGTATAAATAAGGGGGATTTGTATCTCAAAAATGTACTCTTTCAAGTAAAGCTTTCCATTTCTTCCATTTGATGTGTAAAGTAATGTAGATTGTGAAAATGCTCTTGCCTTGATCTTAACTAGCTTGCCTTTGATTTCCATCTCATTGTTTTTTATTAAGAGCTAGTTTCATGTGCAATCATTCATTCTTTTGATCTTCTGTAGTTGGTGCAGCTTCACAAATGTGAAAAGTTGCCATTACTATCTCGCAAAAATATAGTTTATTTGCCCTTCTATCATGTAGGGAGTCCCAAACAACCAAGTATGAACTATGTACAACAATTTACAAGCATTTGCAATTGAGCCAAATTTGATAACCCCAAATTGAAGGGCCGAAGCCAACAATAACCACATAAATGAAGAGTTTTTGGAGCAGTTGCTACTTGATTTCCCTAGCATTCTTATCCAACTAAGCAATGGGCGGGGGTGGGGGGGTTTGGGGTGGATGGGAAAGTGTTAAGCCATTTCTTGTCGTCTCGGCAAGAATGCTCAAGGAGGGGTGTCAGTAGTATAGGGACAAATTCGGTCCAATTAGGATCTAGGAAGATGTTGTCCCCACAAACTAGCTTCTTAAAAGCAACCCAAAAATCAGCAACATGGAAAGCAAAACCATATCACGCAATCACATTGTCATTGACCCTAGAGAGAGAATGGAGGTAGAGAGTATGAGAAGAGGGGGAAGCCATGGGGAAGACAGAAGAAATGGAGAGGTGATGGATAATGGAGGGAAGAGAGAGGGCATGAAGTGAGAGGAGATAGAAGGAGAAAGGAAGGAGGAGAGAGAGAGAGAGAGAGAGAGAGAGAGAGAGAGAGAGAGAGAGAGAGAGAGAGAGAGAGAGAGAGAGAGAGAGAGAGAGAGAGAGAGAACACACTAACAAAGTTTTATTAGGTCTTCCAAAGATGCAAATACAAGAAAAATGGTTTTATAAGAGTGAGATTGGAACCTCCTCATCACCCATTGGCTAATGAAGTTTCATTAGGATCACAATCTTGATCGTTCAAATCACTTTGTGTTTCTTGGGGACAAGTTGTGTAACCTGACTTAGGAACTTTGCAAAATCTAAGTTTAAAATATTTATTTAAATATTAGTGCACATGGCACTTTCTAGCCTAAAGGCCCAATGTTGGACTTATATGTGCAGAATGCCAATTGGTTGCCTGATCCTAGTACTTCCGACTCTCTACCACATTTATGTAGCGTTTGGGCTTACTGCAAGAGCCTCTTGCCGACTTTTAGAATATTCCATGTCGCTCCCAGAATCGGGCAACAGAAAGAGAAAATTTTCTCAATAAGTGAAAACTAATTGGTATTTGTTCATAATGAGCAAGATGTACATTTGAATTCACATAAGTCATACAATAATTTCTCAACGCATGCCTCAATTGAAAAGCTCCTAGATGAGGAAGTCATAAGGAAAGATTAGAATCTAAGAGGGATTTAACACCTAGCACACTTTACAACGGGCCATTACATGTCTAAATAGCACTTGTGATGTAAAACGAGCTTAAATTATGTCTTACATAGCCAATTATGTCTTACATAGCCCTGATCAACGATAGTGGAGATGTCACTAAAGAATATAAAACAATTTTTTTGCATTCTAGATAATCCGCAAAAGGCTTGGTTTGCAAAAACCGAAGAAGCAAATTGATTTTTGATATTGAAAGTGTGTTCACCCCTTACAAAATAGATTCTTGTTGAAAACTTGGAAATTGGAAGCAAATGGGCCAAATTTCAATCTCCTCAATTGAAGGCGAGGGGAGGATTTGTAAGGCATAGTCATATATATGGCTCACATATCTCCAAGGTTTTTGGAGCACGTGGACTTTCGTGTGTCGCAAGCGCACACTTCTTGTGGGTCTGCATTATCATTGGGGACACTCTTATCGAATTTGGCTCCAGCACGTGAGAAAGGGCCACATTTGATTCTTAACATGCGGTTCTTAGAAGTCTAGAATGAAGGGAAAAAAAGGGGGAATTAGACTTTTGTTTCCATGTCAATGCCATTCTTTTAAAATTTTGTATGGAAGACAAATTTTATCTATTTTGTGGGACATTAATTTGACCCGAAATTAGAGTCTCACTTTTATGGTATATTTGTATTTTTCTTGTGACGTGGAGATTAGAGTTTCAAACTTTTCAAATGCTTGGATGGTGGACCTTTCATTGTGGTCCACCGTTCACGTAAAGCTGGCCACCGGCAACATCAATTATTGCAATTCACGCTCATCATTCGTCGGTCGGCTCATCGCCCTGCCGCCCTGGGGACCCCATTGCCCGTCAGACTGCAGTGGCCTATTACGCATGACTGATGACGCTTTAAGCCTGACCCTCAGGGGGCCCACATTTATCGTCGGTGGCGGCCTATTACGCATGACTCATTACTCATGGGCCCTGTCGATGCCCCTGGGGCCTGGTCCCCATGTTATGAATCTAGGCAATTGAGCCTCCTACCTTTGCTCCCAAAAGTTCCAAGCTTGTTGGTATAGGCGAGTGCTCTCTAAACCTCATTTGGGTTATCTTTCAAAAATTTGCATTTTATAAAAATTCTCAGTTTTTTGAAGACTTTTATTCATAAAAAGGTATATATGCTTGAAAGAAAAATTGTCAACTATTTTACGATATTGATTTTGAGAAAACCTGCCGATTCCATTCCTATACTTGCCGGTTTTCCTGAGCACTAGTATAGGCCCCGGAGGCCAGATAAGAGTTGTGCCCCCCCCCACCCCATATGCCCCCATATTCAAGATTCAGATTCATTTCATTTGAAGAACTTTTGACGCATAGATCCCCATGGACTTTTTATCAACCCATAAAGATTAACTAGGTTCTTGTTGAATATCAGCCTCAGAGGCCGCTTCGGCTCACCATATGAAGGCCGTTGGAACACCCATGATGTGGAAACAAATGTTTTTTGTTGGCTACAACGTTTTTTTTTTGTGGATGTTCAGGGGATATGAAAGGTCAAGAAGTCTCGAATGCCCGTGACTTTACCTAGCATAAGCACCAATTTCCTACTCGATCTTATGGGTGTATTGCCCTACTCGGATAGGCTCCAAAGCTTGGAGGTATTACATTTTTGAGAAATACCATCAATTAACTCCTAATAACTCACAATGCCTCCCTACGTGTAGGCCAAGTTTGGAATCTATTATTTTATGGATTGCCCAACATGATAATTTTAGTATTTTGTCCAACTTTTGACAAATTCCAAAATCTAAATGCCTAAAATCTTTAAAAAATTAAAATAAAATTGCTAGCCACTAGTGCAATGCATGAACATAATGCATCCTACTAAAGTGAATGTACAAAGTCGTGCAATCTATACAAGTCAAGGGTAAAATCCTAAAACTCATAGACTTCAACAAACTAATTAATGTTCTATTCAAATACTACTTATTAGGCAAGAATCCATTATCGTGTAGTATGACTCTTCAGTTGATATGTCCCATCTAGTGCTTCAAGGTTAAGGTTTTGAGAGCTTCTACCAATCAAACGTGAGGCAAAGTTTTTAAGAGGTTGTCCAATTCTATTTTTGCATGCCTATAGATCTACTCCTTTCTTGTTTGTTGGGAAGAGATTGTTTGTCTCTTGTCATCACTCTCCTCCTCATCCTGCTCAATGCTCATTGTAACTTTTGATTTGTGTGAAGATCTCCAACTTTCAAAAACCAATTTAGTCCCTTGTCAAAGCCTCTTAAGTTTTGGAACTGGCTTTGAGGTGTACCTTACACATGTAGACCTAGACTCGAGTTGTCTCCAATCCCCACAACAACATTCTTATCCAGTTTGATGAGCGACTATATTGGTTTTTGGAAACAATGATGGGTCTTTCGCCCCTACTATAGCCAAGTTGGATAAGAGTGCGACCTATGGCAACGGAGGCCTGAACTGAAAATCCCAGTTTGAACGTGAAATAGAGACATCTAAGAGCCCACTAACTCCGTAATTGTATTGGCCTATCAATGTAGCTGGAGAGTGTAAATGAACATAATGATGCTAAAAGTAGTGAGAGCTCCATTTTCAAAGCACTCACCTCGGGCCCCTCCTAGGCCTTGGACCTTTTGGATCTTGTAATGATAAGTCTTGAGGTGTTGGGTGGATGATGGGTCACCCATGGACATTGGAAGAGTTGAACATGATGCATGAAGTGTGGCAAACACAATGATCGAGCTGGAAAATTGATGAGCATACCTTCCTTTCAATCTCAAGGGTTTTGCAATTTCAGAAAGAATATTATACATCAACGTAAAGAGCTCCTCAAAAAGAGTGTCTTTATTTGGAGGAGAACTTAAATGCCATCAGTCGTAAGATTCACTTGAAAGCATACAGAAACCTTATGATTGTTAGGTTCCTAAAACTTGATATTTATTGACACTTTATATGCTAGGTCCTTTTCGGGGAAGGTCCTCTTTTGAAGACCTTGCCCTATACAGACGAGGGCCTTCTCCTATTCAAAGAATACAAATAAAATTCAAAGTCGCCAACATATGGCTGAAAGTATCACTTTCTATTATAAGTGGGACATAGATAAAGGGTATATATTCTTGATTGAATGCGAAAAAACCTTTTTTGAGTTATCCTCAAAAACTCTTTTTCGAGTTATCCTCAAGAAACTTATTAAAGGCTTTATATGCCTATATGAAAACTGCGAAAATCTTTACAATACAGATATTTGAAAATTAATGCCGATTTCATTCCTATACTTTGCGAGTATTCCTGAGCAGTGTCCTTGACTTCATAACATTCAACCTCATATGCAAAGCATATGTAAAAAAAAGAATGTAAACCTTTCAAAACATCTGCATTGGAATTTGGGGGCTTAGAATCTTAGGGTTTTATGATGTAGTTGTTTGACTTATTCCTTCAAAGCAGATTTTTTAAATGGCACTTGGTAAAAATATTTAGAACTTTTATTGTAAGTCAATCAGGCAACTGAAGGGCATGGCAGCCTTGCAGAATTCCCAGCAGGCCCCGCGACCCGGACCCCGGTCTGGACCGGAAGGGAATAGGTAGGTCCAACGGGACCAGTTGCGGTCCAGCGGGCGGGAACCGCGCGGCCTGCCAGCGGCCAGGCATGTTGGGGCATGCTTTTCCTCGACTCCGAGGTCCGAGCCTTTATCCATCGGTAGCTGAAGCCCAGGATATGCCTGCCCAGTCACGTGAAGGTTGAATGGTCGGTAAAGATGATTATTCTTGACGACTAAAATTGCACTAAAAATAAAATAAAATAAAATTCCACCGATTAATAAAAAGGCTAAAAAGGCATTTTCCTTTGAACTTTCTAAAGCGTAAAATTTGTAATTAAAATAAATAAATAGATTTTGTTTTATTTTTTGGGTTGAGAAATATGGTTTCGGATTTTTATGAATGATTTTTGTTATACTCGACGTGGAATAAAGTGATTGGCTATAGTGGACGTCCTTAAATGAAGGATATGGACCCACGGCGGAGGAAGAGGGATCAAGGAATAGAAGCGCTCGTCCCTTCCCTTAAGGGCACCATGGTTTGCATATCTTTTGCTCTCTCGCTTCCTTTTGTGTTCTCTCTTTCGTTTTGCTTCGTCTCTCTCTCGCGTTTCTCTTTGCGTTCCTGCTTGCAGCTCCCCCCGGCCCCCTTGGAGCAAAGGATGCATGCGATCCATAGCCAAAACACCTACTGCTTGTAAGAAAAGCGATATATAAGTCACCTGTATCTCTCTCTCTTCCTCTGTGTCTTGTTTGCTATGGCTGCACAGCAGCTTCTTAGCCTAAGCACAAGCAATCCCTCACAGAAACACTCGCTCAGCTAAGAATTTTAGCTCGCTCTTGATCCTCGTGAGCGTGTGTTTTTAGCAATCAGATATACCTGACTGCAAATTTTCGATTTGCATCTGCAGCAATCTTGCTAAGAGATTAGGAAGTACTCGGAAAGCCGAAGGAGCTATGATGCTTTTTGGCACAAACGCTACTGGTGGTATGATGGAAGAAGGAAGAGTGTTGGCAATGCCATACTTGGGAGGCCCAAGCTTAGATCTAGGCATGTCATTTCATAGGAGTGAGCAAGCAACAGTGAGTCCCGTGACAATGAGAAGATGCCCAGTTCAGTTGGATCTGCTTCCCCTCTGCCCCGTCTCCCACCATTCAGCAGCGCAGTCTGCTTCTGCTCCACCGGTTTCATCCTTGACTCAAATCTCACGGCATCCTGTGATAGGCGCTTCCTATATCAACTCTAAAGCTTCAGGTAAGAGCTGGATATGATCCTGCCAGCTTGGTGCCTCTTCTGAATGTTGCTAGACGCGTGGAGGAGTGAATGCTCATTAGGATCTGGCTTTTGTTGTTTGATCGACAGCCGGTGCTCTGAAATTTAAAGCTTGCTTGTGGTTTGATGACAGATCAGGACGGAGCTACTGTACTCCAAATGCATTCCTGCAGCAGGGGAGCCTCTCCGAGAGTCATAGACATGAACCAGATCCCATTATCCGACGACGACGATGCCGATATTTCATCTCCCAACAGCATCATCTCACCCTTCCACACAGAAGCTGCGTTCAAGCCAGCAAATGGAGCCTACTCCAAAAGGGAAAGAGAGAGTTTCACTGATTTTGATCAAGAGCTGGATCGAGGGTGCGAAGCTACCTCCAGAGCAAGCGATGAAGAGGATGGAGGCATGCCGCGCAAGAAGCTGCGCCTTTCTAAAGAGCAGTCTGCACTCTTGGAAGAAAGCTTCAAGGAACACAGCACGCTTAATCCAGTAAGACACAGTACCGTCTTTGCGTTTTCTTTTGTCATTTAAGTGAGGCTAGTTTGAAGATATGGTGTCTGTCTGGGGTTGTGCGATGCCTATTTTCCTTAAGAGGGGTTATGGATATTGCAGAAGCAAAAAAGCGCTCTTGCTAAACAGTTGAGTCTGCGGCCGCGTCAAGTGGAGGTTTGGTTCCAGAACAGAAGGGCAAGGTATGTCTGCTCTTGCAATCTTCTCAATCCTTTTAAGAGAAGAGATCTCATTGCATATTTGATCAAGCCTTCAATTCCCGTTCTTAGATCTTGTTTGCTTCTCATACATGTTTCTATTGCTTGCCCTTGCTGTGCGGCGCAGGACCAAGCTAAAACAGACTGAGATCGACTGTGAGCTCTTGAAGCGATGCTGCGAGTCGCTGACAGAAGAAAACAGACGCTTGCAGAAGGAGCTACAGGAGCTCCGAGCCATCAAACTACCACCGCCATGCATCATAGCACCGGATTTCTTCATGCCTCTGCCTGCAGCCACTCTCACCATGTGCCCATCTTGCGAGAGGGTGGCACCAGTGGAGATAGCCAGACCAACACTGCTTCATCTTCCCAAGACTGCAGCTGCGGCTCCTGCCTTTGCCCACTTCCCAAAAGTAGCTTCAGCCATAGCTTCTTGTCAGAGCTAGTCACTGAAACACTGACTACGTAGCAATAAATCTGGGACATAGAAAGACGTTAGAATTTATAGATTTGCATACATCAGCAGGCAGCTCGAAGCAGCAAAGATCTGTTCAAAAGGACGGATTCTGTAATGTTGTCCATGTAATATATTCTGGATTTCGAAAAAAAACCTTGTCAAATTCCATTGGCATCAGATTCTGAAGCTCTTGATGTGATTTACGATTTTGCCATCGTCCTTGCTGTATTCATCTGTTAAGTTCTTGTTCTCATTCTTACTTCAAAATATGCCATCCCTCCAGTGTCTATCAGCTGTAAGTTAATATGAGAACCCAGACATTTATCACATTTTTGGCTCTGTTTTGAGGGCTTCCTAGTTCGTTACTTTAGCTAGAAGTGCTTAAATTGTTATAGCATCAAGTGAAGAGCCTATTTTTGTTGTAATAAATTGTAGAATCATACGAAATGAGATGAATTGCAATCCTAAAAAGGATGATCTTAGTAGCAGTCCAGTATTTCAGCTACAAGTGCTTGAATTGTTACAGCACAGCATTAAGTGACGAGTCTATTTTTGTTGTAATAAATTCTAGAGTTCTATGAAGTGATGAGATGAATGAATGGCAATGCCAAAAAGGATTATCTTAGCCATAGTCCATTACTTCAGCTACAAGTGCTTGAATTGTTACAGCACAACATCAAGTGAAGAGACTATTTTTGTTGTAATAATTTGTGGAATTCTATCAAGTGACAAGATGAATGAATGAATGGCAATGCCAAAAAGGATGATTTTAGTGATGGGTAAAGGACCCATCAAGTAATAATGGATCTGAGCTTTGCGAATCATGAATTTGTACTCTACGCTACAATAGACCTCAATCATACCAACCATATCTCTCTACAAGTCAACTGATTCAGCGCCCATGTTCATGGATTCTGGTGGCCTTCGAGGTAGGAAGACAAGTATAGCATACCTCGGGTTCTACAAAAATCAAATCAAAACATGGAGTGACCAATATAATATATTGTATTTTGTACGAATTCTGTCCAAATTTTCAAGTTTCTAATAGTTGTTGTCTATAAGGTTCTAGAAATTTTGAAAGAATAAATTTTCAACTTTTGCTTAGAATTAGAAAATTAGAGCATGTTACCAAGCAGTCCCCTATGTCCTTAATTTTTCTACCCTTCGGCCAAACCCTAAATTTGCGTGCCTAACCCACTTGTTTTGAACTAATCTATTATTTTATGCAGATAAGTGTTAAACCCAAGGTGCAAAACCCACCATACTTGTAAGGCATGCTCTAAGCTTGCATACATGGTGATAGAACATGCTACATTGCAACTCTATGGATTAAAGATTGTGCAAGTCCTCATCCATACATGTTAGATGACACCCAAAATACAAAGACACATGCACATTCTCATCCTTGTGATAAGGGACTCTTGTGTTCTCTAGACTTGTACCTACAAATGTGGATGTGCATGATAAATATTATCATGTTATCAATAAAATAAGACTAGCATATACACTAGTGGTATCATTCTCATGCTTGGATGGGTATCTTATAAGGTGGGATTGACTCCTCGAGCAAATGTGGTTGAATCCACTTGAATCTTATTGATGGACCTCTGTCTTCTTGAGCAAATAGACTTGAAATTACTTTAACCTTGAGATATTGATATTGCACTCTCCACCATTTGTTGAATCCACTTGAATCTTATTGATGGACCTCTAAGATTGTCTTCTGGAGCAAATAGACTTGAAATTACTTTAACCTTGAGATATTGATATTGCACTCTCCAGAAGCAATTAGGTTGAACCCATGATGCTATAATGGAAACTAACCAATTTGTTGAAACTAGCCCCAATAGGTTAGAAATTTAGCGAGTCTGAATGTGAGGATGCAATTAGGTTGAACCCATGATGCTATAATGGAAACTAACCAATTTGTTGAAACTAGCCCCAATAGGTTAGAAATGTAGCGAGTCTGAATGTCCTCTAAACAGGTGACCAGCCCATTCCATCCCTAAAACATAGTGCTAAGCCTTGCTCTAGCATCATTGAGGCAAGGTGAAGACCAGTGTTGGGCGGTTATCACATATTTATGATACCCGCCGGTTCAGGGTATTGCCCTTTTTTTTGAAACCAAGAACCGCCGGTTTAGGGTATTGGATATCTTATAAGATAAATCTTGGCGGTTCTCAATCTGCCGGTTATTACTCTATTAAGAACTGCCGATTCCTATATCAGGTTCTCAATATATATTATTTTTATGAAAAATCATTTCGAAAATTATTGTTGCATACTATGTTAAAATTCCCTCACATTATTTATCAAAAGACACGTGGAAGCCACATAAAAAAGGTGTAAGTGCACAAAATTTGAGCATTCATTAAAAATCTCACACTCTTCAATGCCTATGATATTTCAATTGTGCAAGACAAATCACATTTCACAGCTAAACAACTCAAATAAATAAACACTTTAAAAATATGACTAATATAAAAGCCATTAAAAAAAAGTTTTGTTGCACAATGTCTTAAGTTTTTAACATTCCAATTATCAACTAACTACCCATCAACAAAAATGATACCCTTGAAAAAAGTCTTGTCATTCTCATCTATCATGATGTCCTCACTTGCTAAAAGCCCTTAATGAATGTTAGGTTCTATAGGGTGAATTGATACTCAGGTTATACCCCCCTCCAAATGATAGTCCGGTTCTTAACCTCAATCCAAGGCTCAAAGGGACTCGACGATTCTCAGCTGTGGCCGGTTCTTACAAAAGAGCATACCTGCCGGTTCTACATAGAAGCTGGTTCTCGAGAAATAGTGTACCCACCGGTTAGGGTCTTTAGAACCGGGTTGATAACCAAAAAAAAATCAATACCCGCCCAACACTGGTGAAGACCATGCCCAAGAGGCTTGGCATGGGATAAGCTTTGGAATTTGAAGGGCATACCTTCCATTTTGAATGAAGGGTAGCATATAAGTAGAAATATAGGACCCTATTTTGGCCTCTCAAAAGAAATGTACCAAAAGCTTTAACCCTTAAAAAAGACATGTTATAGGACAAATTTAAGAAGGGCCTTAAACATCTTTGGACAAATTTAAGAAGGGCCTTAAACATCTTTGGCTTTTCACGTGAGGTTGGACCTTTTCACCTTGAAGTGAAGATTTTGAAATTGGCCTTCATGTGACAATTAATTTGATAAAATCATTTTCCTTTTTGTAAAAGGCAAAGTAGCCCTTGAAAAGCAATCTAGCTTAAAGCTTGATCATAGATATAGATGCCTTGAGAAGCAATATCAACTACCAAGGAGAGTATACAAAATCTACTTGAAAATGGTATGAATAAATAAATGACAACATGACAAAAACTAGTGGAAAAGTGGTATAAATCAATGACAACATGAGAATGCCATGAATGTAGGGTCTAGAACCTTTCTAGATGAAATAGGCAAAAATAAAAAAATGGCCTTTGATTGGCATGCTATCAAGAGATGAATTTTCTAAGCTATGCAACTCAAATGACACTCTCCAAGAAAGCCTAAAGCATTCTCTCTATGTTTACAAAAAACAAATAGAATACAAGTCAAAGGGAAGATATTCATCTCCTTGAATAAGGGCTCCTTTAGTATTACAAAATTGAAAAAATGCATCAACTTCTTTATTCCTAGCTAAATTGCATTCACGAGTGGTGCCCGTGTTGGGAAGCATGCCTAACCTATGTCCTATAGTTAAAATAGTTAATAATTGCAAAGGCCCTTACTTACATGGGTAGACTAAAATAGAATCTTGTTGGTTGGAGCTACTCAAATTTTAGAGTTGTGTCAAGAAACCATACTTGGGCCCTCCCCAAAATTATTTAAGAAAATAACCTATGTAGGGGTCTACAATGTCTTAACAAATACCATCATAGTATTGCGGTGTGGGCTTCATAGCATTATAAGAATCATCTTATTCAAGGAATAGTACAAGCTTATGAAACTCTATGTCCTCCATAGTAGTCAAGTAGGATAAGAGTTGAAATTATCCCCGCCTAGGTGCAAGTTTATATTTCCAACTAGTGTGTGCCTTCTGGATGTTTGGAGCCCTGTGCTTGACCTTACTTTTTTAATTATTATGTTTGTATAGCTAATTCAATAAGATACCATAGGCAAAAAATCGTAAAACCATATCTATCTACCTTTTCAAGCATGACCATTTTTTTAGCACTATCTAGACATGATAAGGACTTAGTGGAGAGAAACAATAATAATGAATGTGCAAGGAACCAAAGACTCAAACATCATGCCCACTTCAAAACTGTGCGTGCCCCAACATTCTATACATCATCATCTCTTTCATGTTATCCCACAAAACATTAAATTTCTAAAAACATATGTTGCAAGTTGTGGAGAGGGACTTGATCTATCTACAAGTAGTTTAATTGTTTCACTCATATTTAACAGAATCCAATGCTCTTAGACATTATGACAAAAAATCAATTGAATGATTAAAGATCATCATTTGAATGATCAACCCTTATGACTTTCTCTTACAAACAACATCACATGACTTATTGATATGGTGAATAGTTTAAATTTGTCTCTTAGAATATTCACATGGACAAAGACTTTTCGAAATGGCATTTTGTAGATAATAGAATGCTAGAATATGCATTAATTAATCTAATCATTATGACAACTTGTTTTTTTTTTAAGTTTGTGAATTACTACAAGTATATATATAAATTCATTTTTTGAGCCAACAGTTTGAAAGTTTTCGTGTTCATATAATTTCCACAAGACTTTCAACAGGTGCCAATCACTATTGAGAACAAATTCATGTACCTTGCGATTAAGATAAAATCATTGTTTGACATTGAAACTGAAAAATGTCAAATTATTACTATTACAATGCAAATATCATTGAGAGCAAAGATTTTGCACATGCGCATATACAATGCTAAGAATGTAACATCCATCTATTGAACTTGTGATATTTAAAATTAAACACTATCCTTAAGGCTCACATATTTAAGAGAAAAGAAGCTATAGGCTTGTGCCTTACAACTTAAATAGAAAGTGACACATTATCCTCACATGTTCAAGTCCTTATCTATGCACAAGCTCCTATTCATTGACATTGATTTGACAAAAAGAGACATTCAAAATAATTGGAACCTAACCTTGCCCATAATGCTGTGAAAGTTTATAGACAAATAAGAATGCTTGAGAGTGTGGTACAACACAAAACAAGGTTATGCTTACACTTTACTTCGTGATGTTATGGTTTTCTCTAACTATGGTGACTACATAGACTTAGTCATGTCTCTTTTAAAGCTCACTTTTATGTACTTCAGTTGAAGGCTAACAGTCAAAGTAATTGCCTTAAGGGCAAGAAAAAAAAGAGGAAGTAAAAGGAACAAGAGTTTAGTTTATATGTCTATGTATGTATATAGGTATGCACACACACACACACACACACACACACACACACACACACACACACACGTGTGTGTGTGCACGTGTCGTGCACACGTGTATGTGTGTGTATCACCATTTGGATGTTAAAATTTGTAGCGCAAGTTGTAGGAATTTGGTGGGCCTTCAACGGATACAACTTAACCTTTTTGGTTCAGAGGTTGCACCAAAATCATGGAGCCTTTTGCCGCTTCCATGAGATGCGTTTCGGGATACCGTCCTCGGACGCCTAGCCGCCCACGAATCCAAGTGCTCCCCCTTACCCGCAAAGGGGCTGGTACCAGGGGACATTAAACAGTTAGACATTTACCACTTATATCCACTTTGAACAAAGTCCCACTTGTACTTATGGGATTTCTTTGAGCGTGGGCTGTGGCGCCACTTTGTTATTCCAACTCCCTCTCAAAGTGGGGCACAGGTCATGTTGCCTGCTCTGATACCATGTAGGAATTCGGTGGGCCTTCAATGGATACAACTTAACCTTTCTGGTTCAGAGGTTGCACCAAAATCATGGAGCCTTTTGCCCCTTCCGTGAGTCGCGTTCCGGGATCCCGTCCCCGGACGCATAGCCGTCCTCTTGCCCGCAAAGGGGCTGGTACCAGGGGACATTAAACACTTAGACATGTACCACTTATATCCACTTTGAACAAAGTCCCACTTGTACTTATGGGATTTCTTTGAGCGTGGGTTGTGGCGCCACTTTGCTATTCCAACACAAGCACCTAAATTTCTTTGAGACTTAACCATGATTTGTATAGGCCATCAAGCTACACACACGTCAATACACAACAAATGTTAGCAAGCTAACAGGCTTGTCACAAGCCCTGAGAGAGGACAATACTGACTTACACAAGATAATTTATCACATGTCACAAATATCTAGCATATAAGAGTAGCATTATAAGTAGAGATGGTGGAGAAAAAGTGGATTTGAAAGAGTTAAGAAAAAGATTACAAACAATTCATGGATGGAGAATGAACTTAATGACAATAAATTGATGTAGAAAATGATTCATTACGTACTAGCATGGCACCCTCAAACAAGGAGAAAGGTGGGGATAGGACATTAAGTAGGTGGAATTATTGTGAGCTTGAATACATACCTTGTAAACTTTTCACAAAAACTCTAATTCTACTCAAATACTTAAATTGATGAACAAAATGAGATCTCATACTTAAACAAAGGAGAAAATGCATGCAAATTAGTTACATGAAAATCAGAAGGGCTACAATTTTGTGAAATATGCCAATGAAAAGTGAGCAAGTAAATAGGAAGCTGGTAGATGACATTAATAAATGGAGTCTGGAGAATGAAAGGTTGAAAATCCAAGAAATGAAATAGCTTAGTTGAAAAGTCATATTGAGTTGCTTAAAAAAAATATCAAGAAAGTGGGCTGAAAAGCTTGAAACACTAACAATAAAAGTGTGACTCATTTTTTTCCCCCAAAATTAGCTTGTAATCCTATGGTATGTGTGTGATGAATTTTAAGTATGCTTTGATGCACTTTGTGTGCAACTTTTAGTAAAAGCTCTCTCTCTCTCTCTATCTCTCTCTCTCTCTCTCTCTCTCTCTCTCTCTCTCTCTCTGAGAAGAGAGCTTGCACTGTATAATTATTCTCTTTGATGAGGGTTATCATGGGAAAGTTGTGAAAATGGTGATGTTATCTTTTTCAATTGTGAATATGCATGTGAATCTATAAGCTTATGTAGGAAATCAAAGTGCCAAGATCCTTCTAACATTCAATCTCCATATACAAGAAGAAGAAAAAGAGGAAGAAGAAGAAGAGGGAGAGGGTTAGGCGCCCTCAAGGAGAGAGAAAGTAGTAGCAATGCTTGAAAGGGAATGAATTACAAATGAACAAAGAGTACATATAAATAGGCCTTCCAAGGGCCTAGACTCTTCCAAACTCTAAGTTCTAGAACCTTCCAAGACCCACTACTAATTATAGGGCACCCCCAAGAGTCAAGATAGGGCCCCTTAACATAATTAGACTTTACTTGGACCCACGAATTACTACTGGACCAAAATTGGGTCCAACTCAACTAAAACTGACTTAACATGGTCTAAATAATAAACCCAACCCATGGTTACACAAGTCTCGACCTTTTGGGTCAAAGTAACCTATGGGAAACTATCATTATCATTTATTACTCCTAACACCCTCCTTAAATGATAATGTAAAAAACATAACATGACATGAAGTATGAAAAATTGCAACAAAAATACAAAGTGTTGCATGCTACCCAAAACTCCATGTAGCCGAAAAAGAAAAGATGTAGCTTGCTGTCCGAGCTTAATGCCGCCAAAAAAAAAACTTCAGCTTGAAGTAGTCGAAGTAGCCGAAATCTCAGCCCCAATCATGCCCGATGTAAAAGAGATCTAGAATACGAAGTGCGGTAGCATCAAGTCGAAGAGTGAAGACAAGCATGCTCCATCCAAAGTAGGTAACCAAAAAACCAGCCACAAGTCGAAATATGGATTTGCAATCCATGAATGGTTCCCACATGATTCCATAAGTCTTCTTACCACAAGAAACATAAAGAAGAGTATGATACTTTTTTACCATCACATCCTCCCGAATCTTACTATCAATGATCTGCTCACCAACACTAGGTAAGACAACACCGTCATCATAAGAAGTAAGCATCAAAACATGAAAATCAGCATATGGTACTGATTTTGGTGAGACATGTGTTTTTCCTCCAAGGTAAAAAGATGCTTTGCTATCCCGCAAAGACTCGGACAACCAACAAGAGGTTGTAGTAGGCTGTCCAACAGCCACAAAATCACCAACACTTTGCTGTCCAAAGTGTTCCAAATGTGGACCTTGCTGTCCAAAAACCTTTTGAAGGCCATTCCCAATGCATAATAGGATGCTCACGATGTAACATAGGCTGAAAATGATCATTAAACCATGGCTAAATCTGGTGTCCACCATCTTCAAGAAAAAAACCAATAGCTTGCCACTTTGAACACCCAAAAAATCCAGCAACACACCACTTTGAACCAATGTACTAATTGACATGATTTTTTCCCCTCCTCCATTAGTACAAAATGGCTTCAAAGAATGCTTGATTTCAGCCTTTTCCAAAACATTATCTTGAGAAACTTGCTCATAAAGTTCTTCACTAATGCAACCATCATTTGCAACAAATGGCTCAAGAGAAGAAGAATGCTTTACCATACCAACATTCCGATGCAAACTTGTACCTGTAGAAAGACAATGATCAAACTTTGCATGACCTTGCTCTTCTACCTTCAAAGAGGATGAAGTAGAGAGGAAAAAGCATGATGACGAATCCTTTATTTGGTACATATTTAAAAGTGTTTCCCGAGCACTTTTAGAGGTCTTGCAAAATCTCAAATGATATAAGATAGATCTTGTTACCGATAAAATCTTGATTATCATGTCGATGCAAAATCTCAGCTTGCAACTCCATGAAGAATAGTTGGTGCCATCCAACATATCTTCACCTGAACAAGTACGAATTGCTCCCAAATCTCTTGCCATAAGAACCAGCCAAGAAGATAAACTTTTTCAAACCCTAAATGTGCCCTAAAAGACACAAAAACCAACAAGTATCAAATCTAACAAATCAGCACCTGAATGTGTCGAAACCACACATTAGATGGATGTAGGAACTCGCCCTCCTACAAGCCTTCTGTGCTGAAAATTTCAGCCTAAAATTGCATTACAAACTCAAAAACCAGCAGGCAAAGAATCAGGTTAGCCTCCAACAAAGCTTTTTTTGGAACCCTTCTTTCTTGCCAAAAAGTGTGAACAATACACACACGGATAGGGCTATTGCAACACCCTACAAATGGTAATATGCTATCCAATTTTCAGCTTCGGAATGTGATCGGATCATCACAAAAATATTAGCGCCTTCTTCCACAATTGAAAACAAGCAAAAAGAAGCAAATCTTCACTTTGTAAAATTAGCAAGAGTGCTAATTTTTCAGCCAAATCAGAAGAATAGAAATTGCTTGTAGATGGGCGCCCTCCTATAAAAGAGCAAATCTGAAAAATAGGGCAGCAGCGGACCAACGGAAGTAGGATAAACCTACACGAATGTGGGCGACCTAGAAGAAGCCCCGAAGAAGATAATTAATGGCGCCTTCTTGCAACCTGAAAAATCAGCAAACAACAACCTGATTTTTTAGCGCCCAAAATTCTGTTATCTTCTTTGATGTGTGGCGCCCTCCTGCAAAACGGAAAAGAGTCAAAAAACATATCTTCACTCCAAAAAATCAGCAAAGGTGCTAAAATTTTGTGATCCCTAAGTGAAGACGATCTCTTTTGGTAGAGCGCCCTAAATCAAGCATAGAAGATCCATGGCTCTGATACCATGTAGGAAATCAAAGTGCCAAGATCCTTCTAACATTCAATCTCCATATACAAGAAGAAGAAAAAGAGGAAGAAGAAGAAGAGGGAGAGGGTTAGGCGCCCTCAAGGAGAGAGAAAGTAGTAGCAATGCTTGAAAGGGAATGAATTACAAATGAACAAAGAGTACATATAAATAGGCCTTCCAAGGGCCTAGATTCTTCCAAACTCTAAGTTCTAGAACCTTCCAAGACCCACTACTAATTATAGGGCACCCCCAAAAGCCAAGATAGGGTCCCTTAACATAATTAGACTTTTCTTGGACCCACGAATTACTACTGGACCAAAATTGGGTCCAACTCAACTAAAACTGACTTAACATGGTCTAAATGATAAACCCAACCCATGGTTACACAAGTCTCGACCTTTTGGGTCAAAGTAACCTATGGGAAACTATCATTATCATTTATTACTTCTAACATTCTAAATCTTGAATAATGTGAGTAGACTATAAAAATTATGATCTGAATGCTTCATAAAGAGATGTACCTCTGAGTTTTGAGAGAAGGCCAAATAGTTAGATTCTTTTGATAGTAATATTGTTCTCCTTTCTATAAAAGAAAATGTGATATGTTTGAACTAGTTGAGAAGCGTTGATTACTCATTAGCATAGAGGATCAGTGTTTTCGTGCTAAGACATCAAGTTGTTGAAAGATTTATGTATGGACTGAAAATCCAATGAGTAATATATGAGAAACTAACTAAATCTGAGTCTTGTTAAGTGGCGAGGATGCATTCAATGTTTAAGTTCAGTAAGAATGACCAAATTTAGTTTGGAATGAGAAACTGCTATGGTTTTGAATGCATTTGTGATATTAAAATTTAGCCTCTATGCTAAATAAATTTATTTATTGATTCCCTTGAATGTATTTGTCATGATTCTAGAGTGTAGCTCTTTTTCTATGTTGTGTGTTTTTTAGGATTAAAAAGAGCTTCTAGATTTGCTGTTAGATTATAGTACAGGAGATTATAATCTAAACATGAGATGGTAGAATAAATATGGAAGTGAAGGAGTTCAGACAAGTAAGGGTGTCATTGGCCTTAATCGAATGATGCCTAAATTTTGAACTCGCCCATTTTGTTGTTGCTTTTGTGTGTTTGGATAATCTCTTTGGAATTTGGTTTGCTTTTTGTTTTACATAATTATCTTTTTTTGTAGATCTTCTCCTCTTGAGGTTGATCTTTCCAAGGAAGGTGAACAAAATTTCAATGAATTGAACAATTTAAAAATTCTAAGATTTACATATATGTATTTTTTTTTTAAAACATACATATTTAACTTATTTAAAACTAGTTGTAATGACTATAATACTAAAAATTTTAAATTGATTGTGTTTGAAAAATGAATATAAAATTAAATCAGACTATTTGAAAGACAAAACTGCAACAAGACTTTCAACCTGAATTTCATTAAGGTCATTGCACATTTTCAATTTATGCTTTATTAAAAAAAAGTTAAACATATTATTTTTCTCCAATCTTCATGAAAATTCTATGCTTAACATACTCTAAATTGTTTGTGAATTTCCAAATTACTCTTATTTAAATTTAAAATTGTTTGTCTTAGATGTTTTTACAATTTAATTATGATTTATAATTTTGAACTTTTTTATGATTTATAAATTAATGACTTTTTAAATTTTTAATTTTTTTTGAATTTTTAAAAATTTGAAATTCAAGTTAAAATTTTTTAAATCTTAAATTTTTAATTTTTAAGTTTTGAAATTTTACATTTTCAAATTTTTGTGATTTTTGTGATTTTAAAATTTTAAAATTCTTTTAGGAATAATATTTTATTTTATTTATAAAGTTATCGTCATTGACGAAATTGTCGATAAAATGTAGCTATGTTCAATATTTCCGTATTGAGCACAGAAATGTTGAACATTGGAACGCTTTGTCAACAACTTTGTTAACAAGAGGTTTGCCGTCAAAGAGTAGCTATGTTCAACATTTCCGTGCTCAGCACGTAAATGTTGAACATAGCTACTCTTTGTTGACAAAGCATAGCTATGTTTAACATTTCCGTGTTTAGCACGTAAATGTTGAACATAGCTATGTTTTATCGACAACTTTGTCGACAAAGTTGTTGACAAGGGCAACAAATCAAAAGTAAAACCTTAATTTCTAAAGCCCAAGGAAGTAGGGCTAAATCTTGATAGCTGTCCACTAAGGGCTACTAGTAATGTATTATGTAGCCTCCTCCTAGTCACTTGTGATCGTCAATAAAGATTTAAGACTTTTTTTGTAGGAAATCCTTGAAGGCATAGCTCGTCACTTTGTCATAGCGTGTTCACTTTAGTTCAGAAGATATTGTGTAGTATATAGGATTGTCATTTCCACTGAGATGGATAGTTCACAATTATTGGAGATAATAAGGTTGTTTATGTTTTAGCATATGAAAACCTGGCTATCCTCATATATGAGAGAGGTCAGACAGCCAATACTACCTTAATGTAATGCATTAGTACCACAATCAAAATGAATTTACAGAGTTTCAAACAACTCTGATAAAATACTAAGACTTCTTAGTGATTACTGTTAAAGTACAATATTTTAGGACCCTAAATGGATCTATACAAGATCCACAAGAGTGATTGGATGTTTGCTAATCAATCTATTACAAAAACTGGACACGAAAATTGATCTAGAATAGCAATTTTGCACTTATCAAACAAGAACAATCATAAAGCATTGATCAATTATGGAAAATTGAGCTCACACATGTGTGGTACAGCCTATGGTACAGCCTACAAATATAGAATAGAAGTAATATCACTTTGATTGCATTTAGATCATAAAAACTCAATACAAATGTGGAGTAGACTCGAGATTGCCAATAAGCTCTCAAAAATATTCTACGTGGTTACTATGGAGAGCTCACTGCATAGAAAAGCCTATTCCTTTGTAAAGTTAGATGAATTTCTAATGATCAATCTTATTGTAACTAGCTTAGCCACAGGAGCAAAAGTTTCATCATAATCAATGCCTTTGGTTTGCGAAAAACCTTTTGCTACAATTCTAGCTTTGTACTTATTTATTGATCCATCTTTATTATACTTCAATCTATACACCCACTTGCAATAAAGTGGTTTCTTTTAATTGTTGACAAAGTGTCTTGGATGGCAAAACTTTGGACCAAGTTTGTGAAATCATCTCCTAGACCATTAAGGACTACTTGAACCTTTTTATGAATTCTTGATTGAGAGATTTAATTCTTAGCACATAGTCTTGTGCATTTTCCTCACTTCTTCTCATGCTTTGCAAGATTTGATTTCTAATCATGAGGACTCTAGAAGTGTTATTGGATTCATAGATTGATTTCAATGAATCTCATGCCTCTTTAGCACTTGTACAAGAAGATACTTCTTTCAAAAGATCTCTTAATACAATGAAGTGCTAGTCTAGATTTCTTCTTGTATCTAATCAACTCTTGTGCACCAAGAGGTTCATCTTCTTCTTCGATAAAAAATTCATAAAGGTCTTGGAGCACCATTAATGACTCCATCCTAACCTTCTAAATGGAATAATATGTAGAATTTAATCTTTCACTAGCTTCTAGAAGGAAAGCACCAATTGATCCCGTCTTACCAAACAAAAATTGGTTTGATTGATTCTAGACATGGCATTATAGTCCGCCTACTTTATACATACATTTACAGTTCCAATGATGGTTGTAATAAATGTAGTAGATAGAATTTAATGCTTACAAGGTACTGATCAATTGTAATAAGAAGATGTAGATATCATTTAGAAGAAACAATTCTGTAGCAAGTGTTATTACACTCAACAATCGACCAATTGAGGCCGATTTTGCTTCAAGCCATTATACTTAATTTTCAATCAATCAGAATGCAATTTTGTCTACACTACTGTGTTGTTCTATTGTGCATTGTAACTGACTATTCATCTTGATTATTTGCTGCTAACTGATGTGCTTCCGATCCGCAGCCATCCGTTGATTATATTCCACTGCTATTCTGCAAATTTTTGATTTGGTATCAACATTCTGTTTCTATTAGGACTCATTCCTGATAATCATCGCTTCCAAACTGGTACCAAAGTTCATCTCTGATCAATCCCACCAATTTCTGACAACTTGGACAACTCATTTCCAATACAATTCATTGGTTGATGAAGCAAAACCAACAATTAGTAGGCCTCATAGATCTAATCCACACTATGATCAACTAATTCAAGAAGAACTGACCAACCTCCTAAATATATATTCATCTATGACATGGAGCACATAGAGTGGGTGTTGCCAATTGTGGTGCCCAAGAGAAATGGTAAACTCAAAATTTGTGTAGTTACAAAAAAAGCTTAATGCGGTCACAAACAAAGACCATTTTTCTTTATTGTTCACAAAAATGTGTTAGAAAGAGTAACTAGAGTTTAAGCTTATATTTTTCTCAATGGATTCAACAGCTACAATAAAATGCAAATCAAATGCATATCAACACAAAACTGCATTCTCCACTGAATGGGAGACATATACATACAAGCTAATTCCATTTGGATTGTGCAACCTTGCTAGCACATTCCAATGGGCGATGTAACACACCAATACAAAGCATTACTCGAATTATTCAGTATATTATATTAGTTCCAATAGAGGATTTAAAGTCCTTTGACCATATATCTAAAAGATGATGACC
The DNA here is from genome assembly GCA_029204225.1 of Diphasiastrum complanatum. Taxonomy (NCBI): domain Eukaryota; kingdom Viridiplantae; phylum Streptophyta; class Lycopodiopsida; order Lycopodiales; family Lycopodiaceae; genus Diphasiastrum; species Diphasiastrum complanatum. Next base: position 33,372,205 of record CM055101.1, read on the forward strand.
TATGCTGAACAAAAATACAGATAAATATTTAATGAAGTCTTATTTTTTAGGCCAACCAAAGGAAGGACTAAATGAAGAGACACAACCTTAATAATGGATGCGCTCGAATAAAGAATATAAATGATTAAGCAATGCCCACTATTTGAAAACTAACTTGTTCGAGTTATCAAAAGTGAACTTTCATTCAGTCAAATAATATTCTACAATGAGATATTAGATGGATTCACCTAAGAAAACTCTGATGTCAATCTATTTAGTATATAAGTTTAATTGAGTTCCCAGTCTTTTTATTTGAGATACAAGGATCTGGTACCTGTTCGGAAGTGAAATCCAAATGTTGAACTCCATTTTAGAAATATTCGAGTGTAGTTCATTGCATCACATTTAGTAAAATAGAACTTAGCAAAACTTCTGGTCGATTAATTTTGATAAGGAGCATGTCAATTGTCGATAGATTCAATCTAGTTGAACTTTTGTAATTGTGAAAAATTGCCTATGTTGGCAAATCTAGCTATGTCAAGTAATGTAAATTATGTACATAAGTGGGTCCCACACATGTGAGGCCATGGAACCATGTGGGAAACTTTCCTAGTGTAGGTTAGATCCAGTCTAAAGAGTAGGTCAAGTCAATTTGGTAGTGATTCCTACTTTATAGGACCTAAATCCTAGATTTGTGGAGGAAATTGACCAACTAGTCACCTACTTGGCATGACTCTAGGAATGAGGCTAGGATGGCAAATTAGGGCAAGAAAGCCAAGTTAACTTCCTTATTACATGCTAGAAATTCACCTAACTTTACAAAGAAAGAGGCTTTTCTATGTAGTGAGCTCTCCCTAGTAAACACTTAGAATATTTTTGAGAGCTTATTGACATTCTCGAGTCTACTCCTCATTTGTATCGAGTTTTTATGATCTACATGCAATAAAAGTGATATTACTTTCTCTATTTGTAGGCTGCACCACACACATGTGAACTCGTATTTCCATAATTGATCAATGCTTTATGATTGTTCTTGTTTGATAAGTGCAAAATTGCTATTCTAGATCAATTTCTGTCTAGTTTTTGTAGTAGATTGATTAGTAAACATCCAATCACTCTTGTGGATCTTGTATAGATCCATATAGGGTCCTAAAGTACTATACTTTAAATGGTATTAGAGCCAAATACAAGAGGTTAGTGTTTGATCAATATACAAATCCATTTTTAGCAAGTTTTGTTGCTAGAAACTAGAATTGAGATGACGATTTTGAATCTAAACTTTGAGGAGGGCTTTGATTCCAAACTTAGTGAGGTTCAAGATCCGTACTGTCCACACGTGTGGGCAACTCTTAACCTGCATTTATTACTCAATTTGCATTAGATCCATAAAAATGGATTCTATTGTTTCTTGATGAGATTTTTTGGTGCTAATCCTGAGAAAAGCTACCAAGATTAAGTGCCATTGATTAGATTTGACTTGGTGTCATGAGATCTAACTAATCTAGGCTAAAAACAAGTCTTCTAAAAGTGTTTTACAGGTCTTGAGAAACCATCAAGAAGTGTGAGTGGGATTTAGCCATTATATTGTCCAAAAATAGCCAAAATTGACTTGATTTGATTGTAGGTTGATTGAATCTCATCTAATCTTCATTTCATCTTTGCTCCAAGTTGCACAACTCTAGAATGGGTGAATGATCAGTCTCGATGGTGAGTCATGTGTTGTATGCTCCCGAGTCCAGATACCAGGAATCCAAAACTGGAAAAAGATACAATTCTTCTTATCCCCTCTTGTCGTAGCATTGAAATTACTCTTGATAGAGTTGGGTCGAAATTTCCATGACCCAATTTTCATAGGCATTAGGAAGACTCAATTATAGAGTCATCATTGCATCAGAATCTTCAATGACTGAGCTGGGTGCAGTCATCTGCTTCATAAGATTTTTAAAAATGTTGAGATGACTCGAAACACTATCTGTATCAGACATTCTCAAAGTGAAGAACTTCTTCCTCAAATGAAGTTTGGAAGTTACATCTCGGATATTGTAGAGGGTTGCTAGGATGTCCCAAGCATCCTTAGTAGTCTGAGCAGCTCAGATATGACAGATTTCAAAATCTTTGATATTGAGTGTGATCAAGGCAAATGCCTTGCCATCTCGTTGTCTCCATTTGGTGAAGATGGCTACATCACCTTCTGGTTTGACTTATGTGCCATCAACTATGTCGCACAGTTCTTTGGCAAGTAGTACAACTCTCATTTTGAATTTCCAGAGATGGTAGTTCTCTCCATCGAGTTTGTCAATCAGAGATGAACTAGAAGACGGATCCATTCTGGTGTAGTGACGGAATCTCAATCATTCCACTAGCATAATCACTATGGAGTATTTTGGAGAAGGGGGTAGGGTACTTGAGTATTGGCCAAAAATATTTAATTGTTTAAAACCTAAAAGAAGAAGTTCTATGGGTGGTTCATGGTCAATGTCTAGTGCTAGAAGTCATTCTTTGATAATTGAGAATGAAACCAAGTGGAATGAGTCATGTACAGTGCCAATGTTGAGCTTCTAAAAAGGATTCAAGGGAAAATCTTCAAGATTGCATGGGTAGCAGTTTCTCACTGGACATCAAAATAAGAAGTTTTTACAAACATAATTTGCCCATGTGGAAATCTGTTTATTGCAAGTTGTCTTCTTGTCATTGACCGACATTAACTATAATTGGTAGTAGTGATTGACATGCTCATAAGAAATGTTTGGCAAGACATGTTGTCATTATGACAAGGAGCACGACCAACAAGAATCAACAAATTCATAGTTAATATTTAGGTGAAAAGTCAAGTTATTAGGACCTGTTAAGGCATTACTCAAGATGAATTATGGGCCAAGATACCCTAAGAAATCATGTCATAAAAACCACAAAAAATAAAGAGGCATTTAGCATGACTGATCTCAAGGGATTTTGCTTGCCAAAATATTTTGAATTACATATAAACTTTGCTCGATGAGCCATTAAAGAAGGAATTTATTGTAGCTTTAGATATTTATAGGAGGACTAAAAGCAAACCTTCTTGAACCCAATTCTATAATCAAACTAGTTCTATTGACATGCTTGACTTTGCTACTTAAATCTTATCACCCTTTAGCTCATCCTATACTTTGTGCTTCTTGTTGTAGAGAGCACCATTGGGAGTCAATGTATGCAAGCTTTTGATGATTGAATCTGTGTGAGAGGAGAATGATTAGTTAAAATCACATTATTATATTCTAGCATTTCTCTTCAGCTTGACTAATCGATTATTGCTTGTTAAACCATAGTTAGTTCTTATTATTTGTGTGGGAGTTTAATCTTACTCCTACTCATCCTAATTGCCCTCCTTCCTTTTCATGTAAATCACTCTCTCAACAGTCTGCATTTTTCCACTGATTGCCGCTACAGTCTGCATTTTTACTCAGGAATTTCCACAGGCGAAAAATCCGACACTGTCGCCTTTGTCACCTACGGGCCATCCTGAGCAACTAAGTGTCAACTCAGTTTTTAGGCCATTTCAGGCACTTACAGAAATGCGACACTGCTTCGCATTTTATGCGAAAAATGCAAAAAAGACGACACTCTGTAGAAATACACAGGATTTCAAGTACAGATTGTCTACATTTTCATGCTCCAATAATAACTGTTCTAATTAGTCAGTTAAGCGATCTTGTAGATGTAAAGACAGAATAATGCAAGATCTTCCAGTTGCTATATATGTAAATGAGCGAGTGAAGACAGAGATGTTGGATTTAGTCCCTCTAGCTCTCCTAAATCCCATTTTTAATCTGCCTCCATTCATGTTGCATATTTACTAACGTTGTCACGCAGTCTGCATAGTTACATGCAAATTCGCACAGACAAAGAAAAGGCGAAAGAATCGCGACACTTTGTTTCTACACAGTTTAAGGTGACAGGTGAAAGGAGGACACTATCTTACTGAATGCCAAAAGTGCCCTAAAAGCTAAGGCACCCTGTAAATCTTATCCTAAGGCCATTCATAAGAGTGACTCACTTTTTGCATCATCACCAATGTTCACTTCAGCACTGGCTGACGTCGCACCCTTTTCACGCTCACCCCATGCAGTTGCGCTAAGGGATTGGACAACGATTGCAGCCACCCACGATCTCCTACAGACAGCACATCCACTCTGTACTTTCACATCTGCACACCTGTAATATTATGTAACATATATATACTGGATACCATTCGTGTAATAGATGATGAAGAGAGCAGAAGAAGACGACATAAACGAAGTAGATGCCCTGAGCATTGATTCTTCATTTTTTTTGTTAGAATTAAGGTTTGATTTTTTTTTTACAAATTGAAATAAGCTTTGTGGGGCACGCGGTTTCGTCCGCTATTGTATTGTGCTCTACCACATTATTGACATGTATACATGATATACTTAATCTCATACAGTTCATTGTTTTGCGTTCAGATCTATGTTAATATTGCTATGCTTATCTTTCATTTTGTCTGATCTTTCTAGTTGTTCTTACTGGTAATAGACGATTAACATTTAGTCTTGTCTTTTGCAAATCATTCGCGACTAATTATCAGTCAAGCACAGTCTAGCTCTTCGCAAATCATTCACGACATATAATTTGTCTTGCTATTCGCGACAAATTATTCTTCTGGCACTTCATCTATTAATGTTTGGCTACGTAATCTAGAATGACCGTGATTTCTATCACTAAAGTTCTATCATTATGATAGGCGTAGTCGTGCTTACGGAGAGAGTCGTATAGTTTATTTCGCTACGCACGAACATTTTCTGTTCGAGTTCGTTTCTCGTTCGCTTCTCGTTCGAGTTTGTTTCTCGTTCGTGTTCGTCATTTATTCTCCCCCTCTCTCTCCCAACATCATTAGGGGAGGTCCAAGCGCTATAAGGGCCCTTTGCAAAGATACTTTTTTTGACTTTTCAACTATTCGACGTCCACATGTCCCAATAACATTTTTACATGTGTGCAGGACGGTAACAGTGTTTGCTGGACAAATTTTTTTTACAATTTCATGAGCATATTTCTAGCCAGTTCAAAACTCCCGCCAGGCAGAGTCTATATATGTGATTGGATAATATATTGTTGCCCGTCGGGAAAAGACTGCCCGAGTTTAACTAACTAAAGTTAAACTAACTTGCATGGATGGTTCAACTAACTGAAGTTATCAATCATTTTGTACATTATCAATCGTTTTGTATCTTGTACTGTTACGCAATGCCCGCTTGCAATCGAAGACCACGTAGTACGATCAATTCGGTCACTGTCTGTAATGAAAGGGATTTTGAAGGGTTATGGATATCATAAATGTAGCACAGGTTCAAAAACCAATAGACTATATTGGTATTTACCATTTGCAATTTTTGTAGATTTTTTGCTAGATGTAATGTTCATAAAACAGCTACAATGTTCATTGCTAAGGATTTAACTGATGAAATGATATCAAAACTCCTTGATGATCATTGGGATGTGAAAACTGATGGCAACATTCAATGTAAGGCTAACAAATCGTCCATGATATTTTGATATCATATAGAAAAATAAATGCTTTTTTTTTATGTTTCATTATAGAAGATGGATTAGAGATAATAATGAATGGAAAGCATTAGATCAAGACTTTACAGTGAACCATCAAGAGCAAATGCAAATACAGGTGAAGCAAAATGAGGTTGTTATTGCGACAATTGAAGTGGAGGAGGACTGGAGTCTAAAATATATACGATCGGAACAAATAACTCTTGCATCCAAGACAAGTTGAATGCTCTGTATAATCACAGCAGCAATATCATTCTTAATCCTGTCATAACGAGAATTCTTTAACATTTCTTTTGTAGTTTTTGATGACAATATGGAACCCAAAGATTTTCCAATACTCGTAGAATCTTTATAATGTTCTCTCGCCACCAAAGTTGATCTGCAAGACATAATAAATAATTAAATTAGCAAGCATTAGAAAAACAAGCACATAAAAACTTAGCAAGCATGTCATTTGCTCTTTTAATTAATACTTACTTGAATGCTTGAATCCTTTTTTTCTTGTTTCCACTTCTTGAAGACAGATCATCTATGTCTTTTTTTGGAAGTCGTTTGCGTTTTCTTATATTTAATTTTCTTCTGAGAACTTCGCCTTCAGCAATAGCACTCAAGATTTCTCTTTTAAAATTCTCAACGTCTCTCAACATAACTTGATATTGGATATTTGAAAATCAGTAATAAAAGTTTTCAATTCTGATATATTGGAGCTCAATGTCGTATTCTCGTATATTTGTTTCTGCAAATTTTTTTGAAGTATTGTCTTCTCATTGTTTGTTTGATTCAACAAATACTCCAATACTTGTGTTCGCTTCATTGCTTCATACATCCTGTATTGGCTCAACTTTTGACAGTATCCCAACAATCCACTATGTCCATTACACACAAAATTCAATAACTGGCCAGTAGTTTGAAAGTCTAAAAAAATCATGTACTTGGATCTTTGGGATAAATTGATCCAACTGTCCACAAATCAATATTTCTACAAATTTTTTCTCTAAGTTCTTTCTTACAAGTCTCATTAATCTGACCAGCCTTGGTGTTTCTCTTATAAATTGGAGCACAATCGAGTGGGAGCACAATATGAAGATCAAACTTTTCCATTATTTCAAAATCAAACAAACTTAATCATGTAACGAGAAAAACGATTCACACGAAACCAAAACAAGCTTGTAAATCAATAAACATGCATGTTATATAATCTACCTTTCAAATATTTTCAAAGATTTTTGGAGGGAACACCAAAAAATTATCCTCTCCTTCTCCTCCCGCTATTGATAGCTTAGGTGGCGTGTGCTTAGTCGACTATGTGCTTAGGTGGCATGTTTATTTCATTTGAGTTGTCATGAGTTAACCGCACCAGTTAGACGATGGACAGCACCGGAAACTAGAAAAACGGCAACAAATCTTGTCGTTTTTACTTTCTCTCTCTAGTCATTCTCTCACTAAGTTCGAGTTTCTTATAGGGCCCTTTTTGAGTTGAGGTTTCCCCTAATGGGTATCAAAATTATTTTCATAGCTACTTAAGTCACTGATAGTTTCTCCTATCACTTAGACTAACTCTTCCACATGGATTCTCAAGGGAAGGCTAGTCCTATCATGGACAAGCTTGATGGAGCCAGTTACCATCTGTGGAAATTTAAGATGAAAACTGTACTAATGGCAAAAGAATTGTACGACGTTGTTACAGGTGCAGAAGGAAAACCCGAAGCGGACGACGCGACAATCGCCAGATGGAAGTTGAAGGATGGAAAAGCTTTCACGCTGATCATCTGAACATCACGAATACCCAGATCAGCCATGTATCCAAGGCTCAGATATCGAAATAAGTCTGGGACATCTTGAGTACACTATACGAAGTGCGAGATAAAGCTTCCAAGCTACATCTCAGGAAGAAATGCTACTCCCTCAAGATGATGAATGGTGATTCTCTGCAGAATCACATTTATCAATTCAAGAACCTGCTAAGACAAATGGCCGCTGTCAGATCTGTCATAGACGATCAAGGCGCAGTGATGCAGTTGCTTACAAGCTTGCCAAGTTCTTATGACAGCTGGGTGATGATCATCATGACTCATCCAGAATTGACTCTTTCGAGAGTCATCACTATGTTGTTGCAGGAAGACACGCGAAGGAACAAAACCTCGAGTTTCTCAGCCAATTCTCACGCCTTGTACACCAACAAGGGCACAACAAAGCAGAAGAAGAAGAAAGGCCCGAAGCAGTCGAAGCCAGACCTGAAACCAGCTCAACACAAGGAACAATCGAATCCACAGACAAAGAAGAAGTTGCTCTACAGATACTGCAAATGAAACAACCACGAAATACAAGATTGTCGCATACTTCAAGCCAAGAACAACAGCAAAGGACAGTCGAATCAAGTGGCGAATGCAGCTGCAGAAGCTCCACAACCTATTCAAGGAGCGGATCATGATGTTTTCATGACCAACCATCAAGGAGCATCTGGCGACAGTTCTTGGTTCCTGGATTTCGGAGCCACTCAGCACATGACTAGCCTAATTGGCTGTTTCGAGTCCTATACACCTTACAAGACTCAGAAATTCGTTCACCTTGGTGACAATAGCAGAAAAGCTATTAAAGGTGAAGGCACTGTAAGATTATGCTTTGCAAATGATCAATCTAAGCTACTCTCAAAAGTCTTGTATGTACCAAAGTTATCTACGAATCTTCTCTTTGTAAGGAGAATCACAGATCTAGGACACAGAGAAGAATTCGAATGTGATCAGTGTAAAGTAGTTGATAGGATAGGCAAGATCCTAGCACTTAGAAAGAGACATGGATACTTGTATAAGTTGAGTCATTGCTTTTTTGCCTCTAGTCAGGCTCTCAGTACGTCAATTCATTCAAATAAAGGTTTATTTTGGCATTATAGACTTGGTCATTTAAATCATGCTGTTGTACAATGAATGTCTAGACAATCTATTGTTCTTGATCTCGACTATCCTCGTGAAAAAGTCGAGACTGTCTAGTTGTAAACAGACTAGGAAACCATTTAAGTCAAGCCATTAGCATGTTGCTAGAGGATTGCTAGATGTTGTATATTCAAATATTTGTGGCCCGATGAAAAATCCTTCGTTGAAGGATGCCAAGTATTCTATAACCTTTATTGACAAATACGCCAGAAGAACGATGGTGTATTTCATAAAGAGGAAATCAGAAGCCTTCAATTGCTTCAGAATCTTCAAGGAGCATGCAGAAAAGGAGACTGGAAGGACGATCAAGGCCCTAAGGTCAGACAATGGTGGAGAATATATCTTTGTCGAGTTTAAGGAGTACTGCCAAAGCCAAGGCATTGAGCAGCAATTCATCACTCCTTACAGTCCTTAGTATAATGGCTTAGCTGAGAGGAGGAACCGTACTCTGGTCGAATCTGCTAAGTGTATGCTATCGCATGCATTGTTGCCCAATAGATTCTGGGCTGAAGCTGTCTCCACTACAGCTTACCTCCAGAACAGATGTTCGACCAAGGCCCTCTCAGACAAGACACCCCACGAGGTGTGGACAGGCTCTAAGCCTTCTTTCAAGAACCTAAGAGTGTTCGGGTGCATTGCCTACGTGCAGATCCCAAAAGACACAAGGAAGAAATTGGACTTCCAAGGTCTCAAGACCATCCTGATCGGATATACTTCATCTGATAACACCTACAAGCTGTCAACAAATCTTGTATAGCCGGGATACAATCTTTATCGAGGATCAATTTGTCGACCTCAAAGGCAAGGACATTGCTCAAGAAGAACCTACATCTCCTGCCATTGACATGACAGTCCGAGCTTCTGGCTCAGGCGTGTCTATTGTCAACCCACTTTGAGACAACGAATCAGATGAAGATGTTGCTGCTACCCAGCAACAAGTCCCAGGAGTGGTTCATTTGTCGAATCATCCCAGAAGATCAAGCCGAGTGTGCACACAGCCCACAAGGTATACTCCAGAGTCTGTCTGTCTCTTAATGCAGAAACCGACGATAGTCGAAGAGGCACTCAGCCAACCAAACTCTGATATCTGGAGAGAAGCCATGGACAGAGAGTATTCCTCTCTGATAAAAAATCAGACATGGTCATTAGTCGAAGCTCCTATTGGCTACAATATTATTGATTGCAAATGGATCTTTAAGTTCAAATATAATGCCAATAGAGCAATTGATCGAAGAAAGGCTAGACTAGTAGCACGAGGATTCACCCAGATTCCGAATGTTGACTACAGTGAGACTTTTAGTCCAATCATCAAACAATCGTCGATCCGAATGCTCTTGTCTTATGTTGTAGCTGCCGACCTTGAAGTACATCAACTTGATGTACAAACAACCTATCTGAATGGAGTCATACAAGAAGATATCTACATGATCCAGCCTGAAGGATACATTCTGGAAGGCATGAAGAATTGTGTCTATAAACTCCACAAAGCACTGTACGGCTTGAAACAGTCTGTTAGAGCTTGGTTTCAAAGGATCAATACATTCCTCATTGAACAAGGATTCAAAGCAAGCACTGCTGATTGCAATGTTTATTCAAGGTCAGTGCAACAATCCTTCATTATCATCACCTTGTATGTTGATGATATGTTGCTCTTCAGCAACAATACCAAAATGGTCAAGGATGCAAAACAAATGTTGTTCTCAGAATTCGACATGACTGATCTGGGCAAAGCTCACTTCTGTCTTGGAATTCAAATCCACAAAGACAAAGCAAATTGACTGATTTACATCACTCAACAAAGGTATCTTCACAATGTTCTTAACAGATACAATTTGATGAATTGTAAATTAGCTCACTCACCAATGGATCCAGACCTGCATTTGTCGAAGGACCAATGTCCCCAGACCAAGCATGAAGAGGTGCAGATGAGAGAATATCCGTATTGATCAATACTGCGCATGAACATTTTTTGTTCGAGTTCGTTTCTCATTCGCTTCTTGTTCGAGTTCGTTTCTCGTTCGTGTTCGTCATTTATTCTCCCCCTCTCTCTCCCAACAACAGAGAGATCTCTCAATAGTTAATTCGTCAGATGATACATGAGATATACGAATAGATAGACAAAGATCTACGATCAAAAAATTGGTCTTTCAGTATATGACTCCTCAGAGTTAGTGATCATAGAGAGAGAGAGTAGATATTCAGAGCGATAGCTATTGTCTTGTTTCTGTTAGTAGGATGACGCACTTATCAGTGCTATTGTTTTGTGGTCTGATCGTTGTTTTTACAACACTAATATACAGATTTGCTATTGTTCTATTTCCTTAAATTCTTGTTGAATGTTAAGTAACTCTCACTCTTTTCCCGCAATATCACAGACAAGGAAATGTATGGCTGTCCTTGACACCTAATTGTAATTACATTCTTTTATATCAGAATATCAGAATCAGTGAATTGCATGGCTGTATGATCCCAAGCCTACCTATAGACTCTCTCTCTCTCTCTCTCTCTCTCTCTCTCTCTCTCTCTCTCTCTCTCTCTCTCTCTCTCTCTCTCTCTCTCTCTCTCTCTCTCTCTCTCTCTCTCTCTCTCTCTCTCTCTCTCTCTCTCTCTCCAAAACAAACAAGGGGAATTTTTTGTACAGAGTAATACTTGGAAAGAAACTTGTCCCGTAAGGAATTCTCATCCAAAAATCAAGGAGCCAAACAAGAATGGTGCAAGTTTTGGATCGCAAAGTATTGCACTAAAAAATGACATTTTGCATATACTTGTAGTGATTATACTAATCCTTGTGGGAAAGGTGCACAAAGACCTTCGAGAGAGTATCAATTTTTTTTTTCCAAAGTAGAAGATAATGATTGGCTTCCACAATTCCCTAAAAGTTATTGGCCATTGACTCAAATATTGCATTTACGTGTATTTAAAATACATGTAGGTCGACATGATAGCTCTCCAATGATAATTGTTGAGGCTATATGACTATTAGTGCATCAAAGGATTGACTAACTCTCTCCCATGTCAAAGGGATAACATGGAGTAACTATCTCCAATATCAAAGATATAAAGTGAGTTCATGCTCTCCAAAATCAAAGAGAGAAAATGGAACGATTCTCTCCAATGTCAAAGAGGAAACATAGAATAACTCTCTCCAATATAAAAAAAAAATAACATGCTCCAATCTCAAATAGATAATATGATGGATGATCAACATTGATGACAAGTACTTTCCATATTTCAATTTTTACAATCTAACTTTATCGATTGTATACTTTTGCAAGTTGAAATATGGTAGAATGTACCTATAATCATACTTGTTTTTGGAAATGGCCTTATTAACACAACAATTGACATGCTATAAAAATCTAACAACCATTATTTAATTTCAAGAAAACTAGTTTCAAACGTCCACAAACATGACCCTATAAAAATTGAAAGTACATATCTCAATAACTCTAGAAATAATACATAATAGACAGAATTGTGACCAAAAGAATAAGAGTTGAGAATATGACTTGTATGCTAAGCTGTGCATCCAAATTCAAGACATTGGTCAAGGAAAGAACAAAAGTATGATGAATAATCATTTAGCACAATATGTAGATTTTTTTTTTTTCAATTATTGTGGTTGTGGACTTGAAGCTTACAAGAATTCTTGCAAAAAAAAATCATAGGACAAGAAAATCAAGACATGCTTCTAGCCATGCAATAAACAAGATAGAAAACCCCATAGATATTAAGTTCAAAGAGATAAAGATAGTTGAGAATAAGATCACCTTTACCTTGGACACATGATTTTTCAACAAGAATATTAAGACAACAAAAACTTGTCAAGGGAATAAGCATGATATTCCAAAAATAGTATTAAGACTACAAAAAAATTGTCAAAGAAAATTGTGATCTCTGAAGATCTAGCAGTAGCTCACAAATCAAGAAACAAATATGGAACTAGAAACTAGGATTGTCTTGACTTGCAAGCCATTGCTAGATCTCAAAAGATCACACAATTCTCTTATGACAATTTCTCTCCCTTATGACAATTTTAAAGCCCTTGAATTGAAAAAAAGTTATTGCAAGAGGGGGAGACTTTGTTGCCAACTAAAATCAACATGACATGAATATACCTTCACATGTTGTCACAAAAGTATTTTGTCTACACAAACATACAAGCAAGCCTATTAATGACATGATGCTTGCTCTTTGACTTACAAAGATATAATTTGAAACTACTATGTGCTAGATGACTTACTACACTTATTGTGGTACCATGTCTTAAGTAACTAAGTGACTAATCACTTGACAAACTTCAATATTCTAGGTAAGTATTTTGAGCAAATCAGAGACAAGGGTCATGACTACATTCTTTGATTAAAGCTACATGATAGACAAGTATGCAAGTTGCTAAAAGCCAAGCCAAGAAGGTCGGTAAGTTGAACAAATGATGCTCTATCGAGATTAGATGATAGATTTGTCACGCCTAACAAGTAAATTTAAGAATATCCTAGGGTTCCACATTGGCCCTAAATGTGCAAAAGGTACAAAAAGGACCAAGAGTGGATCCTAATCTGATCCTCAAGAGGGATTGGATGTTAGATTTACTTGAATTATCAATCTACATAAGATTAAGATCAATCTAGATCAATTCTAGACATAAAATCCAAACAAGAACAATCATTTATTGAAGGTAAATGTACTTGCTGGTTTCACACGTGTGAAACCCTGTCAGGGTACGGACTCCAACCTGAAAATCAATTACACATTGATAGAACCTCAAAACAATCAAAACAAATGTAGACAAATGGAGAGAATCACTCAAAATTGCTTCCAAAACCAAGATTGGTGTCTCACATTGATTATGGCCAAATGTGGCTCTATATATACAATAAGTGGGAGCTCGTGGTACTGATCATCCCTATGATCCCACATGTGTGAAGGTGCTTTGTCATATGATGATTCATCATGCAAAACTGACACTTGGACAAAACCTTCTATTTTGAGCACTTTTGGTCCATTTTCCTTCTATATGGAGATCTACTTGGAAATCTTCTAGAAGTCAAAATTCGCCTACTTCAGCTTATTACACACATGTGAGTTGTCCTCTACACATGAGATATGACACCTAACCAAAGGATGTGGCTCATGCAATCAATAGATTGATGCCATATGTCATATGTCTAGAAAACTAGTTTTTAGCCTTTTTAGCCACTAGAACTTGAATTAAATCATGTGTACAACCTATATGATTATGGTACATGACAAGTACACTATTTTCACATGTGGAAACAGTCTCCACACATGTGTAATCATCCTATATACAAGATTTTTGGCCTCTACCAAGCTTATTTTTGCATTTTTCACACTCCTCAAAAATCTAGCTTGGTAAATCTAGCTTGATGGAAAACATGATGATCTTGAACTTGACTCCATGGGCTGAATTGGTCTTTGCTGGTTCAAAAAGGTGTGAAGATCAGCCAATGAGCTTGATGTTGATCTGAAATCACCATATCCATGATAGTGCTTCTTTGATGTTGACATCTTTGATGAGCTTGAGAGCTTTGCACCATCCTAGCATCTTCGAAAATGATTCCTTCCAAATTTCATGTAGATGCTTGACTTTGAGGCTTGCTCCTTCTTCATGTGCATGTTCCTCCATGAGAAAATAAAGATTTCTTCTTGACTTATTATTAGGATCACAAAGATCTAACATCATGTTACCATGATCTAGAGAATTAGACTTATCCAAATTGGCAAGACTATGCATGGTATAATAACAAAGTGTTTGCATCATATCTTCATGCTTGTTTACCATGCTAATCTCAGATCTAATGAGGCTAAATACTTCATTATGGAGATAAGTGTCTTCAGAAGATGATTCACTTACTCTCATAAAGAGTTTACAATTTGCCTCAATACAAATTTTCAAACTATGAGTGAACAAATCACTTTTGCTCTTACATGACTCAAGAGCATACATTCGATGAAATAACCATTTGCTTTCTAATTGATTTAAAGTCAATTTCAACCTTTTAAGAACATCATCTATGTTCTCAAGAGAGACTTCATACTCAACTGGTATGGCTTTACTCCAATTTGGAGATGCAATGATCTCACTAAAGCAAATTGATTTATCAAATGACATAAGAGAAGTAAGTATGAGATGTATACCACATGAGATATGCTCCTCTTTCCCTTGAAATGTGAGCCACATGGACTCAACCATATTTCTTGAGTTTCTTTTTGGAATCACAATTTGAGAAGGTCTCTCCTCCTCAATCCTTGGCACACTTGAACCTTGAGAAGGATTCTCCTCCTCAATCCTTGGCACATTTGAACCTTGAGATGACTCCTTAAGATCCTCTTCATGGTGCTCCTTTTTGATGGAAATCCGAGACCTCCATATCTCATAATGATCACAACAAGTATGACCATTCAATATGCACTTCCTATGATTATCAAGATTAGTGATTTTTCTCACTAAGATATTGTGCTTCAAAGAGCTAATGCCACTTAGAAAGATTCGATCACCTAGGAGAATACAAATTCTCCACCAATAACAACACAAAATGAGTTTCTAGATCTTCCCTTCTACAATGGAAGGAACTCTTAGAAAATTGGATCTCTCTCTACACATTTTCCATAGACACCTTAATGACTCTTTTCAAACCTCACAAACACTCAAACAAATTGAGTAGGATTGAATAATGTGACTTGGATCTCAATCTCTTTTCTAGAACTTTCAATTGAAGCCAATCTATGTCAAATTCTACAAAAGATTTGCATAGATGCTATATATGCACTAGAAACTCTCAAAGGTTTCACTTGGAGGACAGATCCAAGGATGTTTTCCAGCAAATTGATGCTTCTAAACTTGACCCTATCACTCTTGAACAAATCTAGAGTGATGGTACAATGGATTTCAACCTCTCACCTTGCATATCACTCCTTAATCTATGATTTTTAGCAAAATCTCTCTCAACTTCAACATACACTCAAAAAATCAGAGATGATCAATTAATGCACCTATTTCAAGCTTCAAATTTAATTTCTTGGCTGATCTAATCCAAGAACTAATCAAGGGATTAGATTCTCCATAGAAAATGCTTGATTTTGCACTAAAAATCACTCAAATTGGGTATGTGAGTCAAATTCTACAAATTTTTGAAATTTCTCAGTCAAAATCGGAGCTGTACGACCTCACACGTGTGAAAAGGGTTCCTACAGCCCACAACAAGATTTGGACCAAAATTTTTGAGGATAGCTATCAAATCCAACTCGCTACACAAGATTTGGACCAGTTTCCAAAAAACTGCTAATTTTGGCTTTGATTTGGATTAACCCTATCAATTTCAACAAAACCTCTTGTACTAGGCTCTGATACCATGTGCAAAAAGTACAAAAAGGGCCAAGAGTGGATCCTAATCTGATCTTCAAGAGGGATTGGATGTTAGATTTACTTGATCTATCAATCTACATAAGATTAAGATCAATCTAGATCAATTCTAGACATAAAATCCAAACAAGAACAATAATTTATTGAAGGTAAATGTACTTGCTGGTTTCACACGTGTGAAACCCTGTCAGGGTACGGACTCCAACCTGAAAATCAAGTACACACTGATAGAACCTCAAAACAATCAAAACAAATGTAGACAAATGGAGAGAATCACTCAAAATTGCTTCCAAAACCAAGATTGGTGTCTCACATTGATTATGGCCAAATGTGGCTCTATATATACAATAAGTAGGAGCTCGTGGTACTGATCATCCCTATGATCCCACATGTGTGAAGGTGCTTTGTCATATGATGATTCATCATGCAAAACTGACACTTGGACAAAACCTTCTATTTTGAGCACTTTTGGTCCCCTTCTATATGGAGATCTACTTGGAAATCTTCTAGAAGTCAAAATTCGCCTACTTCAGCTTATTCCACACATGTGAGCTGTCCTCTACACATGGGATATGACACCTAACCAAATAATGTGGCTCATGCAATCAATAGATTGATGCCATGTGTCATATGTCTAGAAAACTAGTTTTTAGCCTTTTTAGCCACTAGAACTTGAATTAAATCATGTGTACAACCTATATGATTATAGTACATGACAAGTACACTATTTTCACATGTGGGAACAGTCTCCACACATGTGTAATCATCCTATATACAAGATTTTTGGCCTCTACCAAGCTTATTTTTGCATTTTTCACACTAAATGCAAGTCTTACTACTTGTGTGCCACAATTTCCATATCTCCATTATAAAAGAATTTCATGATATGTTTTAAAGAAAATTGACTCTTGCAATTTAGTTGATTAAATTTACGTATTATGAAAGTATTTTGACATAAAACCCCAATGTGATTACAAAGTTTAAGTGTTAGTTTTTATTACTTACTCTTTTTTTTATTGTAACACATGTTATGTTAACATAAGCTTGTTCTCCCAACCTTATGTAAGGTATAGATGTATGTGACAATTTCAAATTTTCCTTAACGCTTACCCAAAAAGGCAATTTGATATAAACTAAGCTAGCATCTTGCTTTCAACTATCTAGAGTACATTTTTTTTCCCACAATGGTGAGCTTGATTACTCTTATGTACCTTGATCCAAAGCTCCCAATATTGGCTCTAAGATGCATGTTGCATATGCTAACCAACATTGAGCTTGAGGTCTCCATTGTGAAAGGAGCACACTTAGCCAACTTAGCCATGATAAGGGACAACAACACATGTAAATGTACCATATGCTCATATCTTCCAATATCTTAGTTGAATTGTTGTTTGACCACATTGCAACTAAGACCGCAGTGTTGTCAATTACTATAAAGTCCCAATAGAGATTTTTATATTAGTTCATGTTAGAAATGGATGATGGCTATTCTTGCTATAGCTTGAAATTCCTCTGTTGTCCATGGCCAACAAACTCAATACAACATTAAAAACATAAATCAAGTGGTCCAACTAACAAAATGCTTGAAAGATTATAGTTTGGCGCCTTAAATAAAGATCTAGGATCTAGATCATTATTATGCACTTAACTTGCAAGAACAGCATGTAAATTGATCAGACTAATGAATGAGAGGCCTCACACGTGTAAAAACTTGTCACTGTATGGACATTGGACAGAGAGTGAAGTACATTATCTATGGATAGCATTCAATGCATAAAATCACAACACAAATGGTAGGAACAACGTGGATTTGCCTCAAAATCAGGATCTCTCATCAAATTTGATATTCACAATGATGATCTAATATAGATCAAGTACATTTCAACTTTATATGCTGACTCAGCAGGCCTGGCACTTGCGGGGAATGCCACATCACTTCAGTTCCACCAATCAATGCTAGATAAGCACCAACCTCTTTGATTCCTAGATTGATGCCATTGCCTCACCATGACTTTTCTTGATTTGAGGTAATCCCTAACTTTTAGGAACTTACAAAATCAACTCCTATGATCACCTATTGATATTTTCCAGATATGTACACATGTGGGAACAGCCTTTCACACATGGGAAACCTCCATTATTCACATGAGTATGCTTGATCAACTTAATAAAAAGGTGCCAAATGACAATTTTCAACTTGACTAGCTTTTTACTACTTCACACTTATGTCAATCAAGACTTTTCTATCTAACTAAAAATAAATGCATTTAGGCCTAAAATCGACATGTGGAAAAAGGCTCTACACATGTGGGATCAAGTTATACACAAATAATCATAGATCAAAGCTAGTATTTTGACAATTTTAACACTCCTCAAAATCTAGCTAGGCAAATCTAGTGTACATCTATCTACAACACCAAGTGCATATCTCAACTTCATAAATGAGTCCTTTGGCAATGGTTTGGTTAAAATATCAGCAACACATTCGGATGATGACACATGATGGAGCTTGATCATTCTGTAAGGTGGTCTATTAACAGGAGATGATCTAGGAATCTGCTCAATCTGATGTTCCACATTTTTTTTAGGGCGTAAAACAGATGGGAGTTTACTCGTGAACACATCCATAAACTCCTCCCTAATCTACCAGTCTAGGTTAGTTTGGTCTTGACATACATCATATTCTCAAGCAGAAATAGACATATCATACAAGAAACAAACATACGTACACTTACAGTGAACGTTACGTAGTTGTCTCATCGTGATTAAAGATATTGGAGGCATATCAGGCTCACCACGCAAGGAATGAATCTTGCCATCGTGTTGGAACTCGTATACATGAGCATCCCAAGCGATGTAAGGTTTTATAGCCACATGCCAACAGATTCCAAGCACCACATCGAAGCGAGCCAAACGGGTAATCTCAAAATCTAACTGCTCGGTATAGCCTTGAATGGTCAGAGGCATACCCACAACCTTGGCTTCCCATACTTCCGCACACTTTCCATCAGCCATTTCTACTGTGTACTGGTACCGGGATGGTTGTGTGCTCACTCTTAACCATTTAATCAAAGCAAAGTTAATAACGTTATGTGAGGACCCCGTGTCAAATAGAATCAAATCAACTCTACCCCACATCTGCCCACGCATAACAATTAACCTTGCTTACACTAAAGCTTAGATCAGATTTATTGATTGTCAAATAGATCAAGGAGCCAATAAATTTCTAGAGAGTGTGATGTCCTCAAAGGATGCTTCTTCACCATCAATAGAAACTTTCACAACTTGCTCCATAGGAGTTTCAATCCCTTTACAATCTTTCATTCTAAACTTTTCTAAGATGGAAGTAGCATACTTTGATTGACAAATGAAAGTAAAATCATTGCTTCTAGAAACTTCTATACCAAGTATGAATTTAGGAAATCCTAGATCTACCATCTTGAATTAACTAGACAATGCTATCTTGACATCTCTTACGCCATTAAGATCATTTCCTATGAGAATACTATCATCAACATACAAAACCAAAATAATGATCTTGCCATCATTACATTTGACATACAATGAAGGCTCATAAGAGCTAATCACAAAACCAATAGAGTAGAGATAGTTATGCAACCTAGAGTGCTCCATTGTCTCTCTTATGGTGTTCTCCTATCCTCATCTTAGGGGTTATCCCTTTGGGTTCTTACAACCAAGCTTTAGTTGTTTGCTTGAGTCTATCTTCAAGAAGCAAATTTTGTCTTCATCTCCTTCCTTGATGAAGCCCTCGGGTTGCAACATGTAGATCTCTTCTTCCAAGAATCCATTTAGAAAAGCATTAGTCACATCAAGTTGGAAAAGCTCCCATTTGAAAGAAGTAGCAAGACAAATGATCAGTCTTATGGTGACAAGCTTAGCAACTGGAGCAAAAGTTTCATCATAATCTATGTCTTTAGTTTGCAAAAAATCTTTTGCTACAAGCCTTGCCTTGTACTTATTAATGGATCCATCTTTATTGTATTTCAATCTATAAATTCACTTACAAGAAAGTGACTTCCTCCCATGTGGAAGATTTACAAGCTCCCAAGTTTGATTTTCCATTGGTGCATCAAACTCAACTTGCATCGCATCTTTCCAAGATTGTGACTTAATAGCATCTTAAAAACAAGATGGTTCTTCAAGCATAGTAGTCAAGAAAGTGTAGGAAGTAATAGGATAAGAATCTAGATTCTCAAAGTCTTCATCATCTTGAAGCTCCTCCTCGGCCTTTGCAAGATCTTTGACAACATGAGAGTTAGATGAACTCTCATTCACATTGGCATTGTGAGATTTATCAAAGAGAACATCTCTACTTACTTTAACTTTCTTAGAGATAGGATTATAAATCTTATATCCCTTGCCACATTCACTATAGCTAGCATAAATGTCTTTAAATGAAGTAGCATTTTCTTTCTTCCTTTTAAAGGAATGTGGACATAACAAATACATCCAAAAACTTTCAAATCTTTTAGATTTGGCTTTTTGCCATACAAAGCTTCAAAAGGTGTGATTCCACCATGGCACTATTAGGAAGCTTATTACATAAATAATTGGCACAAGAAATGGCTTCTCTCCAAAATGAAATAGGTAGAGAGGCATCTAATCTTAATGCTTTAACACATTCACATAAAGATCTATTCTTTCTCTTGGCCACCCCATTTTGTTGGGGGGTGTAAGTACATGTGAATTCTTTTTTAATGCCATTAGCCTCACAAAAATCTCTCATGCTATTGGAGATGTACTCTCCTCCATTATCACATCTTAACACTTTGATGCTAGTATTAAGTTACTTTTCCACAAAATTTGAACAAAGGAATCATGCACTAAGCTTTTCAAACACAAAAGATAGATCCATGTGTATATTGAACAATCATCTATGAAAGTTACATACATAGAAGCTCCACCATTAGATACATGTAAAAATGAGTGTACATTCGAGTGTATAAGATTAAGAGGAAAGGAAGTTCTATTCATAGATCTCTTAAATGGTTGTTTATGTATCTTGGATAGACCACAAGCTTCACAAAGCTTGCCACACTTGGATATGGATTTGGGAAGCCCGAGTGTTAGTTCCTTGAAAATCATGGACTCCATAGCTTGATAGTTCGGATGGCCTAACCTTTTGTGCCACAAATCCTCCCTTTCCATGCTCACACTTCCAATGAAAACATTAGCAACCATTAGGAGAGTTCTAAATCCCAAATAGACCCTTTGTGAAGATTCTTTTTATATTTTTTTCTCAAATTTTTCTTACACATGGACCAATCAAAACACTCAAATTTGAAATCTACGTAACGTAACTTTTTGAGTCCACATTTTGATTCCATACTAAAAATGGCATAACTTATTAGTGGTAAGTCCGAATTTAGCGGAATTTGGTGCATTAAAAAGTGCTTGACAAGGGCTTTCCAATGATATGTTACATGACATACTTCTGAGCTACGATTAAAAAGTTATGGCAAGTAAAAAATATTAGTGTTATAATATTTTAATAATAAAAAAGACATCTTGCACGAATTCTTAAAGGGTCTTTTTGGAACCCAAAACTCCTCTAATGCAACTTGAATAATCTTCCTTGCTTAATGCCATTAGCAATGCTCATTCTTCATTATGAAACAAATACCATGCTTGAAGTGTACATCTAATCCATTATCCGTAAGTTGTCCAACACTCGACAAATTTTTTGTGATGGATGATACATAAAGAAGAACATTATCAAGATCTATCCTTTTTGAAGATCCAAGACGTAAATAGATCTTATGCCATCTATCTTACACTCTTGATCACTTGCAATGAATATAAACTTTTTAGAATCATTATATGAGAGTAAGGTACAAATATATTCCTTTTGATGAGACATGTGGGAGCTAGCCCCACTATCAATCCACCATATATCCTTGCTTGATGTTGGTGTTGTAGATGCCATCAAGGATGAGTTGCAATTATCCTCCTCAAAAACAAGATTGCCTTGCTTGTCCTTCTCTTGAGCATTCTTCTTCTTGAAGCTTCGATTTTGAGCTTTGATTTTTCCTTCTTGGACTTGCCTTTGGAATTTGATCCTCCATCCTTGTCCTCGGCCTCCTTGCCTTGGTTTTTCTCACATGGATTAGTCTTCTTTTTGCCTTTGAATGAGAAGTTGGCCTTCCCCTCTCCACCTTGCAAGGACATTGATCCCATCCTTGCTTTAAGATGTTGCATCCTAATCTCCTCAGCCACAAGCACATTAGCAGGTAGATGATCTTGTCAATAGCAGGTAGATGATCTTGGATGGCAAAACTTTGGACTAAATTAGTGTAATCATCACCTAGTCCATTGAGAAAGACTTGCACGAGCTCATTATCTTGGATTTTATCTCCAATGGAAGCCAATTCTTTGTTCAAAGATTTGATTCTAAGCACATACTCTTGTGCACTTTCCTTTCATGCTTTGAAGTACTTGATTTCTAAGTATGAGTCGAGGTCATTGCTCACATTCATCTTAATACAATATAAGGCCAATCTAGCCTTTTTCTTGTATCTTACTTGGTCTTGCCCACCAAGAGGTTCATCCTCCTCTTCTTGGACAATGTCATAGAGATCATGGAGCACCAAAAGTGACGCCATTCTCACTTTCCATATGGCATAGTTTGTGGATGTAAGACTCTCATTGGCTTCAAGTAGAAATCCACCCATAGATGCCATTATGAATGATTTAGCTCTTGAAATAATGATTCGCTTTCTGGAATGATCCAAGGTAGACTTCTAGCACTCAAAATGCTTCTAGTCTCGGCCCAATCAATCTAGCACAAAGCTTGGATGATGGTACAATGAGATCAATTCTCAAATCTAGCAAATCACTCCCCAGACCTTTGATTTATGGCAATCAACTCCCTAGTTCTCACCACTCTCTATCAAGATCATGTAAATTGATCAAACTAATGAATGAGCGGCCTGGTACTAACAACAAGGATTTACCTCAAAATCAAGATCTCTCATCAAATTTGATAGTCACAATGATGATCTATATATAGATCAAGTACATTTCGACCTGATATGCTAACTCAGTAGGCCTGGCACGTGTGGGACACATCACTTCAGATCCACCAATCAATGCTAGATAAACACCTATCTCTTTAACTCCTAGATTGATTTTAGGTTGGAGACCACTATTTCTAGCATAATTATCTTGTAGCATGCTACTAGTTATGAGCACAATCATAAATATCACATGAAATGAAGCACAAATGGCAATACGAGCAAAAATTGGTAAAGCCTCCTACTGGGGCCTAGCCCCTAAGTCGTGAATAAAAATAAGGGCCCTATAACTCCACATAACAAAGGAGACATGCAATCGTCCATGCACAAAGTCTTAGACTCTCTAACTCCATTGTTTCTTTCGAAAGTGATGAGAGACATCAAGAAGAGGCGCCACATACAAGATGAGAAACTAACGTTCATGATCATTTGTTTCATGAGGCACTGTAGATACTCATAAGAAATGTGTGACATTTGAAATCTCCTTGCCAGTGATGTTAAAAATTATCAATGTTCAGACCAACACAATAATATCCAACGTGCAAAACATAGAAATCCTTTTTTGATAAAAGTTTCCCAATATAATTTGGGACACCATGCAAGACTTTCGTACTACAAGTCACATGAGCTGAAGTGACTTCCAACTTGCAAAGATCAATGGGTTGCCTATATCTTTAAATGAATTTCAAACAAATTTGTGATAGGCCATGAGTGCTTGTGAGATGCACTGTGTTTCTAGAAATGTGTTTCTAAACTGTGTTTCTGTTTTAGGGAAGCGTTTATGAAAAATGTTTTTTTTTTTTAAATTGTTTTTTTGTGGGCAATATGGGTATCAAATTAAAGCTCTAATTAAGGGGAGTACATTTATATAGGTTGCCAAATGTTTCGGGTACAAGGTGGTCCAGTTTAGGTGCATCAATTCCTACTAGATTCTTGTCGAGGATAAAAAAAATAGAATAGCTTGTCGTGTTACAGGAGGATCTCTCTCTCTCTCTCTCTCTCTCTCTCTCTCTCTCTCTCTCTCTCTCTCTCTCTCTCTTTTGGTGCGCGGGAATAGACTGCCATGGTCAGGTTAAATGAAAAATAAAAATCTGGTCTATCAATAATTCGAGGCAACGAATCGCAATATATATATAGACACACACACACATATCATAGACGCTTGGAGCATCCCAAAATGTTGTTCCGAAACGGTCTTTTTGTTTGTTTGGCAATATGGGTGTCAGAAAACAGGTTTTTGATGAAAATCTAAAGGTAATTTTTCCAAAAAAAAATTATGTACTATAAGAGCCCACAAATCCCTGAGATTACCTAAGTATTGATGATTCACTGATTCATGATGAATTGATTCACTGATTTAGTGTTTGGGGTCTATGCTCATCACACTGTCATGACCATGTTATGAGGAAGCTTGTTGCAAATCGTCAAAGTTGTGGATATCCGGAACGTGGAACCCCCCAAAAGCAACAATGATATATTTATTTATTTATATGTATAAGGACTACAAAATGTCCACACTCATACATACAGTCTCGATAGAGCCTCAAACCTTGGACATGCTTCTTGGTACTATCAACTCGTAGAATCACAAAGAATTGAAACTGGGTGGGCAAGCCCAACTCAAGCATGATACACCAACTCACCACATGGGAAAATCAAACCTTGGACATGAAAGAGGCAATCAACAACCTATATTACCCCTATATTCAACAAGAGAAGTTCTGCATGTTTAATTACTTGTCAACAACAATGCACATGTCAAATCGAACTTAGAAATACATGCAATTGTAGGTGCAGCAAAGTGCTCTTAACAACTCCACTCTTTAGCCACACGGACACTACCATGTTTCATTCTTTTGCAGAAACATGGTAGTCGAGGTCTTAAAACTAGCAATATTCATGTGTTTGGTCATTTTTCCTATCAACAATCTAGATGATTGACCCAATACAGATTAACACAGAATATTACTCGAACCTTACCACTTTCAGGTGTGATACTTACAAAAACATTTATTGATGGTTTTCTGGCTAAAAATCATGCAGCTGAGTTCCAGAGTCCTTCATAATATGCAATTTATTTTCCAATATTACAACAAATTAATAAAAAACAATTTCTAATAAAAAGCATGACCACCAGAAGTACAACATGAGCTCATATGATGAAAAGCCCATAGAACATCCTTGAATAAACATATCTGTACTTCTACATGATAAGAAAAACCCTTTCTTCTACCATAAGAGATCTAAATGCAAAGTTGAAAGATACCTTCAGGGAATCAAAGAATGGCTGGCTACTGACACAAAAGCTGAGCCTCTTATATCCTTAAAGTTGAACAAAAATCCAGTCTCCTCTCTGTTGTTTCGCACCAAAGAGCCACTTACTCTGAGGTGTACAAAGTAGTACCTTGGTGATTATACCATATAAATCCAAATCACCTGAAATAAAGAGAACCACCAAGAGCTGAACAGAAAACCTCCACCATATATGTTCAACCTGCAGCTTGCTTCAAGTTACAACCTGATAAGTAATTCAGGAATGCATTATGTATTACGAGCCAAGATTTTCTATTCAAATTGTGGTCACATTTGAAATGAAGAACAATTTCCTTTTTAGCATCTCACACAAATGATTGCCACATTAAGATCATATGAATAACTTCGTGGATATAGTCACATCAAATTTATGCACATATTTATTGACACTCAAAGATCAAGTTGGTGTAGATAGGCTAAGCTTTGCATTCTGATCACGATAACACACAAAATGAACAAGGGTTCCACTGGGATAAACAGCAAAGACACTAGTCCCAATTCTTTTATGGCAGATGAAGCAAGTTCGGTCACTCGTAATTTTTACAACCCTCTTTCGACATTGTAAAAGTTCCTCACGCACCTGCAATATTGGAAGTAAACATCACTCATGATCATACTATGCATGCTTCAAATTGACAACTATGAAACTGTTACTTCAAATCTTTGACATGACCATACAATATCAAAAGCAACCTGATTTATTCAATCATCAACCTGTACAAGATAGCAATAATTTATACAGGCATACCTGCACATTTTCACCACGCCGCAGACTCTTGATAACAGATGCATTTCTGTGAACTTCACTAGATCTTTTAAGTAATGGTGCAAGAAATGGAAGCAAATCCTGCATGTTTCACAAGACATCAACAAGGAAAATGAAAACATTTCAAGCTGCATTCTGAAGACTGTTTTCCTTCAACAGCAATAATGAACAAAAGTCAACAAGAAGTTTGATCTTCTGCAGATTAGCTATTTGCACTACCTGAAGTTTTGTGTCAGGACGCAGAGTTTGCAATGCTCGTGCACCATCAACACAATCCCATCTACGGGTTAACAACTCCAGAGCCTCCTTTAACATGACGTCTTTGACAGAAATTCCAGCGTCTGAAGCTTCATCATTATCACTTCTAGCACTATCAGCAGCACTGTCCGGGCTGCTAAAGTTTTGCCTCCTATCATCTGCCCCTTCAATTTGTGCAATTTTCTTGGCTACATGGCCCTTAACCTTGTGTGCAGGTCCAACTTTTTGATTTGCTGGGCTCCTAGCTACAGCAAGGCTAGCAATTGAGCGGTCAAATTCTCTAATAGAAGCCTGTGGCTTCAAATAGACCTCTAGTAGTATCAAGTAAATATCTTTCACTGCCTGGTCTACAGGATTTTGAGGTGTGCTACGGCCACTGAATGTCAAACTTTTGTTGCTTGACCCAGATGTGTTTATGCTGTAAATACGATCACAATACTCCAATGCTAACTCAGGCTCATGGAGCTAAAAAACCATCAACAGCACATATGCACTTATTAGCAAAGCACAAAACGAGTTTAACCAACAAGATTGTTCACTGGTGTGAAGAACCTTAAGACTGATAACTTCCATGCTCACAGGTACATTTAGAAGATACTACTACGTGAAAGTAAAGCAGGTAACACATTGACAAGCAAACTAAACGTCACCATGAACAGACCTTATGTGCATAGAGAGTCAAAGCGAGCTGATGCTGCTTCATTTTGCCAAGAAGCAAAGCTCTTTCCTCGTATAGGCCATTCATTGGAAGACGTCTCAAAACCACCTCAGCATTGTATGCTATATTGCTATCTAATGCTGATAACAGTTTTTTCCTTGTCTCTGTATATTGACGCTCTTCCCATTTTCCAAGTGCTTGAAGCTCAGAACGCTCTTCAAGAACTTGAGATAAGTAAAGTTGTACCTGAAAAGGTGATCTGTGAACAAATGATAGTGATAATGGAGACTAGCATGATTAAGTTGGAACACTGCTCTATATTACTCAGTAAGAATTGTCATACCAGCTCATTCTGTAGTTCGCTTGAAAGAGACTTTGCATCGTGCTTAAGCATCTGCTCCAAGTACATTGACTGCAAGCTGGGAGCATGTTCTTTAAGATGTGAACTAACAAGGTTTGGAGAAATCGGAGGGTCCATAGATCCAAGAAGAATGACAGCTTGCTCAGGAAAATTTTTCAGCAACCAATTTGAATGCTCTAATATGAGTTCTGAGTCCTGACCGCCAAGTGGCTGTGAAGCACCCAAACATAAGACGAATCAGTCTTATCGAATACTGGTTCTCAGCAGATTCTGCATCACAATGCATCCAAAAACACATTCTGCCAAAATGTACTTGGGAACAAACTACTGCGTGACAGGAAAGAGGAAACTACTTTTCTAACGTATTTGCATTGTCATTGTGTGGATCTAGAAAATAGGGTTTAAAGGTAGGTGTGGAAATCTTCCTACATTGGACGATTTGTTTCATGATGCACGTGGGAACTTCTGATAATGATCCCCTCAAGCTCAACAGTTTGATAATATATATGGAAATGAGGGGATTTCTTCTCAAGGTGGGGATGAGATTGTAACAAGCATGTACACTATAGTCCAGTATTATTCATGATAAATTACAATTTTAAAAGTAATTTTTGTGGAAAATGTCAATAGGATTGAACATTCTTCTCCAAGTATAATTAGCTCATTGAAAGCTAGTGTAGAATCTTTTGGACTGTCAATTCTAAGATAGTAAGTTCAAACATCCTTGTCACTGTGCTTG
Source organism: Diphasiastrum complanatum (assembly GCA_029204225.1). Lineage (NCBI taxonomy): Eukaryota > Viridiplantae > Streptophyta > Lycopodiopsida > Lycopodiales > Lycopodiaceae > Diphasiastrum > Diphasiastrum complanatum. The sequence goes on from CM055101.1 coordinate 33,400,186, forward strand.
ACTTGAAGTCAACATCTTGGTTTCATGTCCTTTGCGCACTGTATTTCTTAGGGGTGTGGATGCTACCCAAGCTGGTGATAACCATAATACTCATTTTACTTTTGGTTTTTGGAAAGAACTTATGTGTAATTTGGATGTTCAGCTTCTTATAAAATCTGCTTAGAATTCATTTGTCGATGATTAATTTAAAGTGTTGAATCATATATTCGAAGATTATTTACATAATTTTGGCTCACTTTTTGGTCAAGATTGGGATCAGTGCAAACAGATAAAGCACAAACCTTCATGGTAGAACACCTGACTATTTCTGCATATATGGACTGACACCACTAGCACAAAAATATAACCCACATAAGAAAAATTACAACAAACAGTACATAACTAGCTCTAATAGTTAAAAATGTTAAAGCCCACATTGGGGCAATGTTATAAGATAGAGGGCGTGCTATGGACATACATTGCATAATCCATATTTCTCTATTATGGTCGTACGAGTACTCGCCACTTACTAGGGTCTCATAATTGTTTTTACAGGCCTGATTAATTAATTTTAAACCCTCTTTATTTAGATAAGACTATTTCACTAATTAGGCTAAATGCTGTAAATTGAAACCTTCAGGATTCTTTCCATTTTTATGTAAATTGGGGCCAGGAATCCGCCATTTTTCGAATTATGAGTTTAGATACTTGCGCTTCTTGTAGAGGAGTTTCTATGTCTTCTGGAGACCTTAGTTGGAGATTTGCTCGTCTCTTTCAGGAATATCTAGTGGCTTGGAAAGGGCATCCTTTATCTGATGCGACTGGGAAGACTCGCTAGGCGTTGCAGCAGCCTTACCCAGAGTTTGTCATCAAGGACCGATGACTTGCCACAGGGGGGAAGGATTGTTACAGTCTAGTTACGACTCTATCATGATCTTGGCACGGCCGGTCACCAGAGGGCCTGAGGCCTGGTATTGGCAAGGGTCGGTGACCGACGAGGACATCTGTCCCAAGTAGGGACCGGTGCGTCACGAGCACCGGTGTGGCTGCCTGACAAGCTGTCAGAGACGCGGTGTGTCTTGACCGTCGGGACCCTAGCCGTCAGTGATGAGATGCTAGCCGGCAAGTAGTCAGGGTGACCAAGAGGGTCACAGGTCTTTAGCGGGGCACGAGGGTGGTACCCTATGAGTCACTCAGTATTCACAGGTCACAGGGGTCATGCATGCCAAGTGGACTGATCACCCACAGGTGGATGCCATGTGCCAGTTGACAGGAATAGCAGATAGAAGGACTCAAAGAGGGTGTGCCTATGGTTGGGAGGTTCCTTCTAGGATTCATGAGCTTGGAGAGACTTGCTTGTGACAACAAGTCTGTAACAATCAATGCCTAGGTTTTGATAAGCGATTGATACTCTTTGTCCATCGCTCATTTCCATTGATCTACTTCTGGACTAGAAATTGCCTCCGAATAGCTTATTGGCTCCTCGACAAAGTAACAAGTCTGTCGGGAGGAAATTTGTTTCGATTCGATCTCAGACTTGAAAAGAGTTCTAGCATGCTTGGCTAGAATATAGCTTCAACAAACTGTACGGTCTAAAATATTGCTATAGTTGAGATCTCAAACAATCTTTTTTGCTGCCATATTTCGAAGACAAATAAAATGGACATGACCCATTCTATAATGCCATAGTAAATCTCTATCTTCCAAAGTAGAAGTAGATAGAGCTTGAACAGTCGAAGCATTGCAATGATTAAGCTTATAAAGAATACCTTGCCTCTTTCCAAGTGCAAGTACCTTTCTGCTTTTGTCTAATATCGAACAAGTATTAGAATCAAATTTGATTTTATGGCCCAAATCAACGATTCTACAAATAGAAAGTAGATTTTTGGTAAGATTCGGAACATGAAGAACATTTGGAATAAAAGTAGTACCATCCCGAAATTGCAATTTGATAGTGCCAATACCATCAACATTGTGAGCACTGTTATCGCCCAATGAGACATACTTCTAAGTCGTAGCTTGACTGTACTCGTGAAACCAATTTCATTGGCTTTCATGTGGTGAGTAGCACCTAAATCCAGATACCAAGAATCGACATCTTTTCGGTCTTCATTTTCCATAAATGCAACTTCATCAGCTTCTTTGTCAAAGTCTTTTGAACCTTCTGCTGCATTAGCATATTGTTGCTACAATTGCTGCTGCTGCTACTTTTTTTATTTTAGAATTCGAGAATCCTCCATCAAATGTCCGGTTCGTCTGCAATATCTACAAAATCGTTTTGAGTTCGATGAAGCTGAATTCGAATTTGTGCCTTGTTCTGAATCCGAATTATTATTCGACTTTCATGATTTTTCGACTTCTTTTTATCTAATTTCTTTGAATAAAGAGCTTCTGATTCTAGTGTCGAATGAGAGAATGAAGATCCATTTCTCCGAATCTCTTTTTGCAATAGCATAGACGAAACTTGTGTTAATGTAAGACCTTGCTGAGTAGAAATGATGATTACCCAATTTTTGTAGGTGTCAGGAAGGCTGTACATGAGAGTCATGAAGGCATCTGCATCGTTAATTTATGTGCCACTTGCAGACATCTGCTCACGAAGATTTTTTAAGTTGTTCAAGTGATTCGTAATCGAATCTGTATCAGCCATTTTGAATGACAAAAACTTTTTGCTCAGATGAAGTTTGTGTTAGAGTCCAGTTACGACTCTATCATGACCTTGGCACGGCCAGTCACCAGAGGGCCTGAGGTCAAGTATTGGCAAGGGCCGGTAATCGAGGAGGACATTTGTCCCAAGTTGGGACCGGTGCGTCACGAGCAGTGACCCGGTGTGGCCGCCTGACAAGTTGTCGGAGATGCGGTGTATCTTGACCGTCAGGACCCTAGCCGTCAGTGACGAGATGCTAGCCGGCAAGTAGTCGGGGTGACCAAGAGGGTCACAGGCCTTTGGCGGGGCATGGGGGTGGTACCCTATGAGTCACCCAGTATTCACAGGTCACAGGGGCTAGGCATGCCAAGTGGACTGATCACCCACAGGTGGATGCCATGTGCCAGTTGACGGGAATAGCAGGTAGAAGGACTCAAGGAGAAGGTGCCTATGGTTGGGAGGTTCATTCTACACACAGGCTTCTAGGATTCACGAGCTTGGAGAGACTAGCTTGTGACAATTGGTACCAGAGCCTCGTTCTGGAGAGAGAAAACGTCGTTCTAGAGAGAGAAAGTGTAGAAAATTGTCAGATTTTGCTTGTTTTTGAAAGATTTTGGAGGGAGAAGACGTGGAGACAGATTGGAGAAGAAAGGTGGGCCTCCAGCGTTGCTGTTCCAGCATACAGGGAGCCCACAAATACCCGTTTGAGGGAGGAAAAACTTGGTAAAAGAAATCAGATGCTCCATCACCCTCCTGTACCAGTTTTCCAGTGCTGAAAAGAAGGGAAATAGATCCAAATTTGCAGGGATTGGCGCTGATCTACACATCTTTTCAGAGTTGTTTCAACGATTTCTAGCAGGGAAAATTAGGCAGACTTTGTCCGTACAGCTCCAGCGCATTTTTTCAGAAGGATTTTCACTCATAACTTTCCGAAACCTTCTCAGATCCTGATCAGATTTTGGGAGCATGTTCCTAGTATCCATAGCGATCCTATAGAGCCATCATACGCCAGTTTAGGAGCAGATTTGCCTCTGTTTCACCAAAAAGTCGGTTTCCAAGCAAAAAAACAGTTCAGATTTTTGGATTGGGCGTAACTTCTCTGATTTATCTCAGGTTTCTGCTGTTAAGGTTTCAGATTGGGCCTAGTAGGAGGGCGACCTACTGCCAATTGACGGTTCGTGAAAAGCCTTTGCCGTTTGGAAGAAATTCGACATCAAACAACCCGCTTTTTTCCTGTTTTTTTTCGACTTTCAAGCCGATTCGGAAATAAAGAGAATGGAGATTCAGTATTTGTGGTTGTGTTATGTGAATGTTGATTCCAGTTTGATTCTTATGTTGATAATAATCAGATATGCACACTCACTAATAAACCACAAGAAGCTTTATCTACTTTTGCATCCCCTAGTGCACATGTATTTGCATTACAGCCTAGATGTGACCCAACAAGTGAGTTGGAGAAGTCCATCCGCAAGCAGTTTAAACACATGCTAATTAGTAATATGCCAGAGGGATTGCCGCCTAGTCGGAACGTTGATCATCGTATTGAGCTCGTTCCAAGGGCAAGTCCGGTATGCAGGCCTCCTTATAGGATGAGCCGAGGAAGTCAGAAAGATGTTGGAGGAGTATCTCAGGCTGGGGTACATCCGTCCGAGTTATTCACCTTTCGCCTCTCCTATGTGTGTAGATTACAGGGGATTGAATAAGATCACTGTAAAGCACAGGTATCCGATGCCCAGGATTGATGATCTACTGGATGCATTGCAAGGTGCAACCATTTTCAGTAAGATAGATCTCAAAAGTGGATACCATCAAATACGGATTTGAACGTCCAGAAGACGGCCTTTCGAACCCGTTTCGGTCATTATGAATTTTTGGTTATGCCATTTGGGTTAATCAATGCCCCAGCCACGTTCATGATGCTCATGAATGATACTATATGGGCAAGTTTGTCGTCAATTTTATTGACGATATATTGGTTATTAGTAAAGCGGTTGAGGAGCATGAGATTCATCTCAAGACCGTTTTGGGCAGATTCAAAGCTTCTGTCTTGTATGCCAATGCTCAGAAGACAGAGTTGTGTAAAACTCGTGTCGAGTATTTGGGTCACGGTTTGATAGCTGAGGGTATTTCGGTTGACCCAGCCAAGGTGGCTATGGTTAAGAAGTGGCCACAACATTTTGAGAACTTGAAGGAGTCTGTAGCCACGACTCCAGTTCTCAAGATTGTGGATACCCAGAAACCTTTTGACCTAGAGACGGATGCAAGTGGCATTGTCGTAGGTGCAGTGTTGAGCCAAGAGGGTAGACCAGTAGCCTTTGAGAGTAAGAAGTTGACACCATCTCAACAGAGATATCCTACACACGAGCAAGAGCTGTATGCGATTATACATGCGCTCAAGGGTGGAGACATTATTTATATGGCGCCGAGTTTTATGTGTACACAGATCATCATACTTTAAGGTATTTTTGCACTTAGCTAGATTTGAAGGGCCGCCAAGCTTGGTGGGTCGAGCTGATGCAGGAATTTCATTTGGAAATTCGCTTCCGAAGAGGGAAGGAAAACGTGGTCGCTGATGCACTATCTCGTATACTGCATCAGATGAGCTTTACTGTGGTTGACATTGGTCTCATGGAGGAGATTAAGAAGGCTCAAGAAAAGGACCCGCATTGTCAACGTGTGTGGCCTAATGCGCGCAAGGTAGTCGACCAAACGGAAGAGTCAGTCGAGGTTGTCGCTTCCGTAGAGGCACACACCAGTACATATTTAACATACACCGTGAAGGATGGTATGTTATTGAGAAATGGAAGAGTTTTCGTGCCAGACGTGAAGGATCTTCATCGTAAGATACTTCATGAATGCCATGATAGTCCCTGCACAGGGCACCCTGGTATTGATAAGACCAGTGAGCTTTTGAGAAGGCATTATTTCTGGCCGCGATTGTAGCGGGATGTAAGAGAGTACGTCCAGCGTTGCGCGGCTTGTCAGGTGAACAAGGCCGAGAGAGTAAGTCCTCCGGGCTTGCTACATCCACTTGAGATACCTACAAGAAGGTGGGAAAGCATCTATATGGATTTTATTGTTGGGCTACCCAAGACCCAGAATGGATTCAATTCCGTTATGGTAGTGGTAGACAGGTTTTCCAAGATGGCTCATTTCATCGCAACGACCAAGAAGGTCACAGCTCCGCAAGTGGCTGAGTTGTTTATTCAGAATATTGTCAGGTTACATGGTCTTCTAAAGCCCATAGTTTCTGACAGGGATCCCAAGTTTATGGGAAATTTCTGGATTGAGGTGTTCGCCAAGCTGGGAACACAGTTGCGGATGAGTAGCTCTGAGCATCCTCAGACGGATGGTCAGATAGAGCGAGTGAATCAGATCTTGGAAGATATGCTTAGGGCATATGTGAGTAGTACGCAAACAGACTGGGTAAAGCATTTACCGCTATTGGAGTTCGCGTACAATGATAAGAGACATGCGTCCACTGGATTGAGTCCATTTGAGCTCAATTATGGTTTCAAGCCATTGAGTCCTGCAATCATAGGGATTCCGCATAGGGTACCTAGTGCTGTAGAGTTTTTGGCTCAGATGCAGCAAAAGCTAGAGTTGGCACGAGATAACTTGTCCAAAGCTGTAGCTAGGGCAGAGAGTTATGCTCGTGAGAACCGTGCCTATCGGGAATTTGAGAATGGAGATTGGGTGTATTTACTAGTCCCTTTGAAGTCGAAGGTACTACGCACAGGAAAGTGCGCCATGTTATCTCCTAGGTATTGTGGACCATGGTTGATTATTAAGAAGGTGAGCCAAGTAGCTTATAAGGTACAGCTACCTGTAGGATGCAAGGTGCATCCAGTATTCCATGTTAGCAAACTGAAGAAATGTTTGCACGATGGCGATAGCCTGGTGGAAGGTCTAGTGTCTCTTGAGGAGAAAGACACCACAGGTTATGGGCCAGACAGAATCCTAGATCAAAGGGAGCGACGATTACGGAATCATCTCCTTTAAGAGTATCTAGTAACCTGGAAAGGGCATCCGTTGTCAGATGCTACCTGGGAGACGCGACAGGCGTTGCAGAAGTCTTACCCAGAGTTTGTCATCGAGGACCGATGACTTGCCTGAGGAGGGAAGGATTGTTAGAGTCCAGTTACAACTCTACCATGACCTTGGCACGGCTGGTCACCAGAGGGCCGAAGGGCAAGTATTGGCAAGGGCCGGTAACCGAGGAGAACATTTGTCCCAAGTTGGGACCGGTGCGTCACGAGCAGTGACCCGGTGTGGCCGCCTGACAAGTTGTCAGAGATGCGGTGTGTCTTGACCTTCAGGACCCTAGCCGTCAGTGACGAGATGCTAGCCGGCAAGTAGTCGGGGTGACCAAGAGGGTCACAGGCCTTTGGTGGGGCACGGGGGTGGTACCCTATGAGTCACCCAATATTCATAGGTCACAGGGGCTAGGCATGCCAAGTGGACTAATCACCCACAGGTGGATGCCATGTGCCAGTTGACGGGAATAGCAGGTAGGACTCAAGGAGGGGGTGCCTATGGTTGGGAGGTTCATTCTACACACCGGCTTCTAGGATTCACGAGCTTGGAGAGACTGGCTTGTGACAGTTTGGCAGTCACATCTCTAATGTCATAGAGAGTGCTTAGAATATTCCAAGCTTCTAACGAAGTTCGAGCGCTTCGAATATGACTGATATGATTATCTCTAACATTGAGAGTGATAAGGGCGAAAGCTTTCCTATCCTTTTGCTTCCATTTAGTAATGGTCGTTGGATCTGCAATAGGCTTGACCTCAATACCATCGACAACTTCCCGAAGCTCTTTCGCTTGTAGGATCACCCTCATTTTGAATTTCCATAAGTGATAGCTGTCACCATCCAACTTTTCAATAGAGTTCGAAGACGTGACACATCCATCATAGACAAATATGATATTGAAAATCTGGCGATGAAGATGAACTCTTTGAACTAGTTACCAAAGATATGATCTAGCACTGAGACCATGTTGAAAAATGGCTGTATATGAGTCACAACAATGATAGTTCGATTGTAGAAAGAACAATAGTTAATGTAATAACAAAACTATTTTGATATTATCATAAATACAACTTATTATCACTCACAAGTGCAGAAAATGAATGATAGAGAAAGGTCGCTTCATTGCCAATTATCAAAACTCAGATCGTAATAGCATGAATAACAGAAAACAGTAAGACGAGACAAATTCTGCTATAAATTTCGCTCATACACAAACTATATTCGTGATAGCTTATTAACGATCAGTCTACGCCTATGGCGGAACAGAGAGAGAGGAGGAGGAGAAGAAGAGCGACTACTCCTAAAACTGGTGTTAGAAGTCACTATTTGTCCTATCTGTCCTTTAATGGAGATTCTGTTGATGCTCTAACTGCGAAGTTGAGGTACTAGAAGGTACACCTGACGGCTGTTAGGGGTCATCAGAGTTTATTTTCTCCCTGGGTAAAATTTTCTCCAAAGATAGCATGGGGAGTACAGAGCTTTCTCCAGGCTTCGATTGCGTGACTTCATGGGGTTAATGCCCTAATTAATGAAGTTGGGACCATGTATATGGTTTTGAGGACCTGAGGAGCATTTTTTAACTTTTGGTCCACGTACTCAAGTTTGGAGGGGCCCAACTCATAATGGGGGGTCCATGGGGCAAGTGACCTTCTCCAATTGGCACTTGGCTGTCCAATGCCAAGGCTTTTCATTTGCTTTTGTAACTCCTGCGTAACATATGGCTCTTGGTTGTTGGCTTTTGGATATTCCACATTGGGAACCATTGGCCTTTGGATTTCTCTATCTCTACTTGTATAAACAGGCGCTCTCTTTCTGCTGAAGAGGGGAGGAAGAGGCTGGAGAGACTAGAGAGAGTGGCAATGCTTGTGTACATACATTCTTTGTGTGAAGATTTGTCTCCATTGATATCCTATTGTGCTTCCACTTGTATGCATAATTTGTGATTGTTCATAGAACGTTAATCACTTAATTCATTGTGAATGCTTCCGCTTCTAGTTCACCATGAATTCCGACAACTTGAACTAACTGAATGACTGAAATGAACTAATCTACTGATCTATTTATAGTTGTTGATGGCACAAAGATGCGTCGTCATCCACCTGGCAGGTGCGACATGGAGATAAGGGATTGGACCCAAAATATGTAATGGATAAGACTCCACAACCAAATCTGTGGTATTTGGTAACCCTCGAATAATCGTTCTAGGTCTGCTTGACACTGTGTTCCACATTACAAAATGATTGAAGAAATGAAATCCAACATGTACATGATATTATTTTTTACATGGATCCACCACTTGATGATTCTCAATCTACCACATGATGATTCTCAAGTTGTTCCAGATGTAGCAGTTGATTTGAATATCTATCTAGAGCCAATATTGTGAGAGTGAGATAGTGATAGCATCACACATTGAGAGATTTGCCATTACCACAGCTAATGCTTGGGGCCAACATTGAGGACAGTTAAAAGTGGGGGAGAGTTATATACTAGGACTAGCCCCTAGCTAGTATACCCTTAGGTACTAGGCCATTACCATTAAGGGCATGTCCTTATGGGACCCAAGTACCCTAAGTTGCTCTAATCTTTAGAAGATTCCACTAAGAGCCTCTAGATAGTATACACAGGGCTGTCATTTGCTCATTAGGTAGCTTATGATCTCAAATCTGGTTAAGTCTTTCTTTAGTCATTAGGTAGATTGTCATCTGCTATTGCTTCTAGCGCTTTAGCCATTGATTATATCAAATGCTCTTGGCCATTCTTATGGGGAATTGATTCATTGTGTCTCTTATAGTCATTTATACTTCATTGATACATTATTCATAGTCTATAATTGGTCATATACAAGATGGAATTTTCTGACTGTATTTCACACCCCAAATTAGATAATATTTTGTGTGTCAAAAGTGTTCAATGACTGATTCAACCTTTTAAGCACTACTTCAAGGTCCACAAATACTTTCACGGGTACTGGACTAATACTAGACTTCACTGGAACTTTAATGGCAATGTTAGCTTTCAGCTTAACCTAGAGGCGTTGGAACATAATGTTATGCAGCATATGGGATTTCTTAAGGCATAGATGTCCAAACAACATATATATAAATATGACCGACCAATCCAGCCAACATGTGTCATGAATCTCCATTGAATCTAGGGAACTTTTTGAAGTTACCCAATACTTACAAGTAATATCAAAATATGATCAATAAAAGCACAACCAAGATAAACTGATAAATAGGAAATCGGTTACCAGCTTAAAACAAAAGTCACAAGAGAAGGACCGTAGAGTAGCCATCAAAACATAACACAAGGGGTAGAAAGCTGAGCGCGGAGCATGGCAATACAACAGGCTGCGAATCTAGTGATTACAAACACTAATATGACAGGACCAAATGCCACAGACTATCAGCTGAAAAATAGCAGTAGTAAGCTTTAGTCCAATGCTTCTAAAAGAAGGATCGAATGAATATACAATGCTATCAAAATCCTAATGAAAGAGCTGAAAACTTAAAGAGCACAGACAAAAAGGATAGCAGGTCTATGAATCTCTAGAGAACAATCCAGCAGATCGTTCTAGAGGTCAAAAGTAATCATAAACGAAAAGAGATTAAGCATCACCTTCAAATATTCTACCAATGCTTCAAATCCGAACTGCTGGTTCTCATGTGGAGAGGCTTCAAGAGTATCTGAGTTACCAACAATGCGATTGAGAAGCTGAAGAGCCTCTTGATGCATACGGTTGTACTTGTAAAGCTCTATCAACTCCGCAAAATGTCCACCATTCATCATCATATCTTTACAAGTTGTGACATCACAGTAATTTGGTCCTTTTAAAAGTTGCAATGCAGAAGCACATTGATCTGTGAGGAGATATGCCTGAACTAGTGCAGTATCCAAAACTGTTGCAAGCTCTCTGGAATGGCGAGTTCTTCCTGTACAGTCCAAGCTCTGTAATACAAAGGTGTAAGATAACAGCTAACTTGCAGAACCATCACAAACATCCAAAAAAAGCAGTGGATAAAGAAAGATAAAATACACAATTACGTGCATTTATGCTAACTAGCTTTAAATAATATTGTTTTTTAAAGACTTAAATTCTGAAGAGAGGTTGCATGCTCAGGAAAACTCAAAGCTTCGGTTGGAACATCAATAAACAGGCAGACAGCAGTCTCCAATTGCAAAACACAGAAGCTGTTTTTAAGAATAGCTTGTGATAAGATCTCATTCTCATCTGAATGTTAGATACCGCCAAAGGTCAGTTCCCTGTCAAGAACCATCCTAAATATTCTTGTTGCTAGAAAACAATCCCTGTACATCACTATGTAAGGATGCCAGGACAAACGTTTTGCTGTACGTCCTCTGAACCCTATGGAACATGCAGATGGTGGACACAGATGATACAGATGATATCGGCAGGCCATAGCATGGCTTTGGAGAAGAAATTAGAGACAAAGCTAAAGAAACTGGATATGAGGTGCAGCGAGACGAAATAGGACAGCTTGAAGTGATAAACTCTACCAAGGCTGAAAAAGGTTGAAAACTGGCTAGATCTGAAAACTCGGATCAACCTGGAACAGAATCAGGACTTCTAGACAGTTCTGGCTAAACAGTTCTAGTCAGAAAGATGAGGGTAGAAAAGCCACAGAAAATGGCCTGGAACTGTCCTTTTGACATCAGAAGTTTGAGGTTTGAACTTGTACAAAACGAGGAGACCAAAAATGAGGAAGCTCTACTGTAAAAGCTAATGAGATCAAGCTAAAGAAATGAGCGGTCCATTTTTTGAATTTTAAGCGAAGTCCATTCGGGATTTCTCACATAAGCACTATGACAAACTTGTTCTATAAATCTGGCTGACAACTCATTCATGTTCAGCTCTAGTTGCACCCATGTTTTGGGCCCAAAATACAACACCAACCATGTTGAAAAAATATGGAATTTTTTCCTATTCAAGAATCCACCAAGTTTCATCAATGTCTGAATTTGTAAACAAATTGTTGAGCAGCCAGAAAAACAAGTGGCTGGTCCCACAATTTTTCTTGGACAGTCCTGACAACAGTTTGTCTCAAATGCATGATCATAATTAATTACCACACATTGACAAACAAATAAAGACAAGAGCTGAATCAAGGAGCATTGAAATGTCTTTTCTTAAGGTAAGGCAGCTTCTTGGACAAGCCTCAAGCCAGCTAGAAATGTGAGAACTGTTGTAAATCGTCAAAATTACAGACTCTTTTCACCAGAAAATGGCACTTAACGTTTCAAACATTTAAGCTTTCATCCCCAACATCTGAAAAGTGTTTCAAACATTTGGTTCCCAAAATAGAACTATTAAGTACATGTTCTTGTAATCATCAAATACTTAATGGGGATTATGAACTTCAACAGGGTTTAGCAGAATGATCCGCTCTTTCCCTTGCTATCTATCTAGAATAACATTAAATTTAGTTCAGTTGAAACGGAAGCCAATCCCAAACTAGGAACAATATGTAGCTAGCTTAAAAAAAAGACTCTAATCACAAAGCATAGACTAGTATGGTATTAAATGTAGCCTAGAGATCAAGCAAAGACAAGATCCTTTACTGTTAAAATTAGTGAAGAACTTCCAAAATCATCTTTTCACAAGCCTATTCATTCCAAGCATCGCATAGGGATCTGGCACACAAGTACCAAAATATTGAAGAAAGATGATCTTCAGGAATATTGAACATGATGTTGACTTCAGCTGTGAAGAGAACCATTTCTAATTATTATAAACTGCGATGGAGAACTTCAAGCAAGCTCTGATGTGAAACAATAGAAATGCTTTGGAAGGTAGGTGGAGGGATTTCTAAAATCAATAGGACCAAGCACTCAAACTTCTGGTGGAGGAAATTTCTGAAATCACTGGGACCAAGCGCCTGCCTATTTCAACCTTTTCCAGGAAAAACAAAGCGCCTGCCTATTTTTTTATTTTTGGAAAACAGTGGCAACAAGAACAGAGGCACCAAATTTCTTGGATCGTCTACAAGTTTTTCTTCTGTTCCTCTTTATTGTGGTTCTGTGCACCCTCCAGCAACACTCATTATCAATTTCAACTTTATTGTCGAACTAAAACCTTACCAGTGTTGAAGCAAAAATTTCAATAAACAAACCTGTGGATCCTGCTGAATTTCCACTTTCCAAACAAAACGTTAGTCCCAGGACAACCAGATTCCAGCTAGCATTAGAACCACTTCTTTGTCATATCTCCATAATCCCAAAAACTATGATGTGAACTTTATCCTGCTTCCTGGCAAAAAGGAATCGGGATACTTTCCACAAGTTATTCTACATGGCACCTAACAAAAATTCGATTCAACTGCCTGCTCCTCTACGCGTTATCACAGCTGACACATTTTCTTCCTATAACTCAGATGATATACAAGTCCTTTAGCCAAAAGCTGTTGAGATTAGACCTTTTCTTCGCACTTTGCTGGCCACAAACATAGCATGTGTCGAAAACACAGGTTAAGATTGAGATTTTCTTGAATGACATCCACTCCCTGAACATAGTGATCACAAGATTCCAAATAGCCAGAATGGAATTCACCTTGAGAAGTTGACAAGTGTAATAGAAAACCCTAAAGATACCAGTTGATCAGATTTGCCCACCCCTTCAGGCTTCCACTTTATATGATATAAGTCAATACTTGGCCAAAAAAATTGCCAGGAACAAGCTTGATCAGGATTCAAAATCATTCAGTTTTTGGCAAAACATTTCCCTTGAACAAGCTTGATCAATCTTAAAGATAATTTGATTCTTGGCAAAGAAAACTGCAAGGAACTAAAACGAATATGTGCAATATAAAATTCTTCATGAAGGTTTTTTATTGAGCAATTCAAACACGTAGATTGACATATAAAAACAAAAATAAAAAGTGGAGGTAGTTAGGCTACTGACAGTAAGTTGAACATTAGCTACATTGTTTGTTAGAGGGGCTAGGTGGGCATATGACCTATGTTTCTTGCAAAAAAGCTTGCCAAGAATTGAATGACAGTAAATCGCAATTTGAAATTTCTAGAAGCAATTTCTCGATTTCAATCTTATTTGAATCTTCTGGTGACTATGATACTAGCAAAGTACATATCCTTCAGTCTATTTGCATCAACTTTGTTATCTCCAACATCTGTTTCTTTTCACGTAATTTCTTTGCTGCTCGTGAGACCTTTCTAGCATCTCACTGCTACTTCATTGTCATTGTCCACTTCCAACAAATGTGAGAAGTTATCAGTACTACCTATCCATTACCATCTACTAGTTATCAACTACAGTTCCTAGATTCAGCCTTCTTATCTGTTTAGCAAGTATCAGTTGCTGCAATCAGTTATTCGCTATTGATGACAGCAATCAGTTATCAATTACTGAACAACCAATTCCAGCAATCATCTACCAGTTATCTACAATCGGTTATCAACTATAAGTAGGACAACCAATTGTAAAAATTATTTTACTAGAAATTCTAGATCTAGTGACATACTTGGAAAGCAAGATTCCAAGATCTCTCCCAGGATAAGATACTTAGAGACTATTCTATTCAGAATGGGTTACTTTCCGAAATGTCTGCCAAAAAATGAAGAAATCAGAGCCCAAATCCTGCATGAATGTCATGATAGCCCATGCGCAGGACACTTAGGCACACAAAGTATGCTTTTATTGGCCAAAGCTTAAAAATCAGCGGACAATGCCAAGTGAATAAAGCTGAAAGACTTGAGGCAGCTGGCTTGTTACTTCCAATGGAAATTCCCGAAAGAAAGTGGAAAGCATTTCCATGGATTTTGTGCTTGGACTTCCTTGAAGAGGAAGCAATATGATGCCATGTGGGTAGTAGTTGACAGGCTAAGCAAAATGACACAATTCTTTCCAGCAAAAATAAACGGGAATGCCTATCAACTAGATCTTTTGCAAACAATCAAAGTCCACCCAAATTTTCCACGTTAGTTATTTAAAGAGTGAGACCTTAGGCTAAGATTCCCATATTTCCTTCCTTCTTTTAAGGGGAGGGAACATCAGGGAATCAACCCCTTGGGTCCCACACCTTACCTGAAATTGGACGTTGGATTAGGGCACACCTTACTTGAAATTGGACGTTGGATTAGGGCATGTTGACTTGACTAGTGACTCGTGGCCACTTGTCATAATCAGGTATATGTGCTTGGCATGGAGACTCCTACCTAGTTAGTATAGAAGGGGAGGAGACCTCATTTACCATTCATTTTGTCCACCTCGGAGAAGGTGGATGGTAGTGCGCATGTGCAAGCATAGCTAGGATGAGACCTAGCCAAGGGTAGGAGATGGTGGCTGCGGTATGAAACATCGTTATTACTGGAGGTCAGATCCTGCTTGATTCCATTGTGTTGACCAGCACTTGGCAGTTTCCAGTTTTGTAAGTCATAACACAGCCCCCTTGCGCTTAGCAGGCATCGTTGGAGCCAAAGGAGAGTGCAATGGGGCACTGGCAAGAGAGAGAGAGAGAGAGAGAGAGAGAGAGAGAGAGAGAGAGAGAGAGAGAAAAGAAAGAAAGAAAGCTTGTGTAACGTCTTTTCCATGCCAAAAGGCATATAAGACGGGGAAGTACATGTAAAGTATGTTTTACCAAAACGGGTCAGTGTCGTAAACACTATTAACTAGGAGAGAGAGAGAGAGAGAGAGAGAGAGAGAGAGAGAGGGAGACTCTAGAAAGATTACCATTGGCCCATGCAAGAAAACAAATCATCTAAAGGATAAACATCATCTTCCACAATTGACATTGCCATACACAACAGGAACTTTGTAGCTCTCCTCTTGGTTCCCTCCACCTACTCACAATTAAAATGTGCCCCTTTAAGCAAATAAGTAGCTCCTACAATTCAGGCTTCAGCGAATATAGTATCAAGTAAAAGTTTATTGATTGCCATTGAAGAATGCATGTGTTTCCTCGGCAAAAATAGATCCCTTTGTTGATTGCAAAATAGGGTTGGAGATAATTACAACACATTCATCTAACCACAACGCTACTACCCTCATGTTGGACGTGCCAGGAAAATCATCGTATATAAGCCTCTTGACAAAGAGACTAATGCAAGACAATGTAGCAACCATAAGCTCAGAAGGCTTGTTTTGTCTGGAAGATTACTAGATCTTAAATTTGGGGTTGACCACTGTTTATGTGTCATGGACCGTGTACTTCTCATACGGACAACTATGCTTGTCAAGTTCCTTGAGAAATTAGTGATGCTTTTTGCTCAGTTCTCAGTGACGGATGTAAGTATTTTCATCCACCATATAACATTCTTACCAATCTTTTAATCTTTGACATTTTTTGTAGGTACCAAAAATAGCACCTTTTAGATGGGAACAACTGCAAATACATTCAGCAGACACACTTCGCACTTAACATTAAAAAATGCTCAAAAACGGACCTTTTCTGCAGGCTTGGACCTTTTGACATTAGATCCTCGTTTTGCTTGCACAACTTCAACCATTGCTGCGACAGCAGCATCAGTATCTTCAGCTTCTGCTTTTTCCACAACAGCACCTCTTCTAGCCATCAGAAAGCCTGTGAGGGCTGACAATGCAATTGCTCTTTGCTTTGCATCCATTGTTACTTTTTCCTCCTGATCAGGTAATGTAGTCTCATCGAGTTGTTCAGATGTAACTTGATTCAACGAAAGATCAGATTGGCCGTTCAGTGACTCCAATCCAAGATTGTCCTCCGGTAAGTTGCTAGCAGCAGGAGGAAGTGTTATAGATGAGAACATAGACACAATGGCTCTTAAATGCAAAGAAGACACCCCAAAGTGCTGTAAAGCGTCCGCATACTGCCCTTGGTTGAACAAAAACTGGCCATACCTGCTTTCCAATATAGGTTAGTGAAATAGCAAGTCAACCTCAAGATGTATGACTAGAAGATCATTTGTGTAATTTGGAAACCTTTCTGTAATTCCTACACAAAATCACGGGCTTTGTCCCAAAGTTTTTTACTAACAAAACAAAGCTACAGGGAAGAATGCGAGAAATGTGTTAACCATCTCACAGTCTACTGCTGACCTAGCTTGATGAGAACCATTTGGAAAAAAAATGATCTATGAAAGGTGAAATTACTAGCAAGCCAATGTAATCAGACTCTTTTTTAACAAATGAAATAATATGGCATCCCACTGAGAAGTCACAAAATGTTTGTTAGTATGATGAAGTCACTCTGGAAAAAGGTCAAAGAAAGTTCTGTGTGTGGAAAGCGATTGGTCAAAACTCACAACGGTTCTTGATAATACTGATACAGACAGCCATAACCTTGATTGTAGTGATGAATAAAGCAAGCCATATGCAAAGTCACATTTATACTACCGGATATGGATAGAATCCTCTTTAGCAGATCGAAGAGCAGCATCCTCAGGTGGAAGCATTTTACAAAGAGCCAATGCATCGTCAAAATTTCCAGAAGCAGCCAATTGCACCACCTGGTACAACACCAAAATGCAACCTCTTATTTTTTCTGAGAAATCAAGTAGCAAAGAAGCAGTTCTCATTATAGCATATATGGACTTTGTCATGAGTTATAGTCAGTTTCGCTTCAAGATTCAATGCATTCAATAGTTAGCCAGACATGGACTTGAACTGCACACATATAAAGAAACTTATAAGAGATGAGAACCTTATCTCAGGTCAAAAACTAATAGATTGCCAATGCCATAGTTTTAAAAATTATGTGAATCGAAAAAGAACCAACTCCTGAATAATATGATCAATCAGAAAGGACAACAGCAAAAAGGGTGCAGTATTGGCATATCCACACTTCAAGAAGCCAAGGAATGCTCTAGTGGCCAATAATCACAAGCATCGAACTACTTGCAGCCATACTTGAAGTCTTCTTCTATGCCAAGATTGAATTTCTCAGCTTTTTCAGAAATAAAAAACTCCAGTATATACACATCAAGCCTATGTTCTAAGAACAAACCAGCTGAGACTTCTGGATCCTATTTTCCATCTGTTTAGATATGAGTGTTTTCTTGTGCATTAGGAGAGGAGAGTGGCTAGAGCAAGGGCGGAGGAAGAACGAAATGGAATGAAGCAAGCAGACAGAAAAGGAGAAGATCAAGGAAGGAGGATGGAGAACTTGGAAGAAAGAAGGAGATAGGAAGTGCTTAGGGTAAGGAGGAAAGAAGAGGGAGAAGGTTCAAGGAAGGAAAAAGCAAGGTAGAAGGATAGCGAGAGGAAAAAGAGAACCTCATAAGGAAGTTATATGGGCATCCTCTTCAATAACTCTAACCTAAATTTCGGTTTTATGTTGCTAAACATAGTAGCACCATGTAGAGCATCTAGCAAATCCTTAATGCATGGCATAGGATATCCATGCTTAACAATTATATTGTTCAAGTCTCAATAATCCACACACATATGCCAAGATCCGTCCGTTTTTCCACTAGAATGATGGGCAAGGCAAAAGGCGAGAAGCTAGGTCTGATCTATACATTTGCATGATAATCCTCTAGCAACTTCCTCACCTCTTCTTCCTTTCTATATGGTGGCTTATTAGCAGGATAGGATCCGAAAATTAGCTCAATCTCAACATTTCTACTAGGCGGTAATGTAGATGGCAGATCATCTGTAAACACATCTACAAACTCTCTCCTAGTCTCCTAGTCTAGGTTAGCTAAAGTATCATCTTGCACCTGCCACATGCTACTTTCACTAGTACTAGTAGTAATATCCAACAGAAGACAAACATATATACTTGCATAGCTTGACTCAAGCAACTATGTAGACCAGTGATCCTAGAGGCACATCAAGCTAGCCACAAATGGAATGAACATTGTCACCATGCTGAAACTCGTACACATGAGTGCCCCAGGCTATGTAACGCTTCCGCATCGCATGCCAATGCATCCCCATAAAGACTAACGAATCGTGCTAGAAATTTTTTTTCAAAACAACTCATACTCACAACCCTCTTGTCTCGGATTTTTGTACCCTTCCCATCAACCATCTCGACTGTGTAGTGGTACTTGGATGGTTGTGTGTTCACTCTTAAATCCTTAAGAGGGGTCGAATTCATGAAATTATGTGAGGACCCAATGTCAAATAGAGCTAAAAAATCTCTACCACAAAGTTGACCACACATAAGTATCAAACAAGCATCAGGAAATTGATACCCATATTGCACCGCTTTCAAGAATGTCACAGGAGGAGCCATGTCTACCTTCCACACCATAGAAACATTCATCAATTGAAGAACAAAGGGACTAGCTTTTTTATACAATCTCCTCTACTTCCGACGGCTATTGTTGTTGCTCTACTTGAGAATTGAAGGTGGTTCTCATTTGGTTACATGGACATTAGTTCCCAAAGTGTCCACAGCATAAGGTCTCTCTTTTTGCCCGCTCTTGGTCTTGTGGCAATACCATAGAGCGTGATCCCCTTGGGCATTAGGCGGCCCATACAACCCTTTTGCCTTTTGGAGCACCAATCCCTTTTCCTTTTTGGCCAACCTGAGCTTACCCTAGCCCTTGCCATTGGCCTAAAAATTTGCATACTTTTGGTGGGGCAAAGTAAAGAAGGATTATTATAACCCCAAAGATAAGATTTGAATGTTATCTTCTTGTTGTTCCATCTCCATTATCCAAAATGTAAGATCTAGAACTCCAAACCCACTGCTAAAAGACTCTCCATCGATCCTCGAGCTCTCCATCCAAGAGTTAGCCTTCGAGTGCTGACCTCTTTCATCTCTAACCCTAAGCCAATGCCAACAAACCACACCTTCCCTCTCAAAGCACAGCTAAATCACCTTGTAAAGTTCCACCATAGCTCTCAATTTTCTCGAAAGTGCTTCTCCAATAATGAATTCTCTCTCAAAGGTTGGAGAACTTTAAAGGTTGGAGCCATCAGCATAAAGGGAACAGACCCTAAAAGGTAGGTGAGATAAGGTCCTATCCTTGCTAGCATGGCAATGAACCCTAAGGGTTGACCCAATTGTGCCTTTTAAAGATATAACATTCTCTCCCCCTTAAACAATAAAGGTCAAAGAGATAACTTTTGTGAGCAATACTCATATATGTACTATTCCAATCTACCGATTCCAAGCTCTTCGATTCAAATGCAATTGTTATCAACATTGCTACCAACAAGACATATGCATCTGGTGCTTTGAATAATCTACAGTCCTCCTAGGCCTGTAGTGTTTGCTAGCAATCATCGAGCTGCTTTGAGCTATGATCAAAATTTAGGAGGTACTAATAACGAGTACCACTAGCTCTATTGGAAATTAGTCATTTATTCAATCATGCAAGAGGCAAAAGGGAGAGAGAACACAATGTCTGTGCTAGAGAGAATAGCACAATTTCACAATGAGTGGAGGGAGAGATATGAAGTAATGACTGTGAAGGATTTCAAATCATTCAAGATCCAATCCATGTCCCTGATCTTTGGTTACAAAAAGGAGCAAACCAACAATCTTGCCAATGTAAAAAAATCAACATCTACATACAAAATGAGATGCAAACTCTAAGAGATACTGACCATACAATTACAATACTCTACTGTATTTCACACATGTGGAACCGAAAATAGCAATGAATGATCATTCTACACATAGAATTGCAAGATAACATCATGAGAGTGCACCAATGAGTAGTAGAACCCAAAGAGAACCATGTATAATGATGAAATGAGAGAGAGAAGAGAGAAGATCCTTTTCTCCACGAGTTACAGCAATATATAGCAGGTCCAAACCCTATTTGCCACTTGGCTTTCCCTCCAAAATGTAAACCCTACTATTTTTGGGTCTAGATTCAATGTACCCAAAGTTCAAATTTGAATCTCTCTCAAACTCGACTACCAACTTTCCCACACTTTCAAAAAGTGTTTATTGAATGTATTTTAAACTAATATGATATCAAAAAGTTTATCTCTAAGTCTAAAATGGGTTTTGGCCTCATATTGACAATTTACCAAAATATGATTAAACTAGACTAAACTTGTTGAAATCTCTCACACACCCTCTTCAACTAGTTTTGGCATAGTTTTAACCATACTACTTTGATCCAACTTTAGAATGATCTCCATCCTAAGTATAGATCTCGTTTCTAAGGTTCTAAAGTATCTTACATAATTGATATAGAGAATAGTGTCCAAATTGGATGCTTCACTATCTCTTACATCAATTTTACACATCAAGATATAACATGAAATAGAATGTGTTTCAAACTTTGAACTCTCTGGAAAATTATAGCAACCAAACAATAAATGTGAGTGACGACCATTTGCTTGCTTGTCTCCTCCAGCTTTGTCCTTTCTTGATATGTCTCCAGCATAAAACTCCATGAATGAGCCTCCATCTCCATCTTGCCACAAGATATCATCAACACTTGATGACTTGGCCATGAATGAGTGACATAATGAACCTCCATTAGCTTCATTTCCATGAGCAAAACCAGCCAAGAATGCTAGTACAACTCCAACAATAAGATATTGCAAGACAATGTAGCTAGTTTGTCCATATCTTGACAATTTGCACACATTCACATGAAATAGCTCAAACATGAGATAGAACAAGTAAAGTAAACTTGAACAACACTTCCTTGCTGCTCCTTTGACCTTACTTGAGTTTAAAGACTCCTGCAAAAACAGATCCATAACATCTTTGCCAAATAACCTTCCTTTGATACTCTTGACTAGCTCCAAATTGCCACCTTTCCTTTTGTGTTGTTGAAGCCCTTTGAGACCAACCTCTTGATCTTCCTCTTGACCATCAAAGTCATTGAACAAACTTTGTTTTTCAGATCCATTACTTGCTTTTCCAGCATGAAAACCACAAGAACCAATATCCACTTGCATAGCATTATCTACACAAGAAAATTCTCCAAAACATGTGAGTAAAGCAAAATGTGTCTCTTCCACTTGCTTACCTTTCTCTTGATCATCAAAGATATCAAAGATATGAATATCTTCAGACCTAAACCTCTGGAAATACTCCCTCTCAAACATATGATCTTGATCCAACAAGATCTCATCAATGCTTGATCTCGAATTTCCACAAAGGTTAGAAAAAACAATGTCATAAATCAAAAGATAGATTCCAAACTTTCCATCCATCATGAAGTAAGTAGAGTAGGAGAAGATTAGTATCAAACCTAATAAATCGAGCCCTTTTGAGTCTATAAAAAACATCAATAAGCTCACCAATGAGATCTCCCTTGCCTTGAAAAAATTGCCTCTCGATTTGCTCCATGTAGTCTTCTCCAAGCAACCTTTTGCCATCTCGATCATGAGTGATCAATTCACAATTATAGAATCCTTTGAGTTGATGAAGAGATGTGAGATCCATGACTTGGATCTTCCCAAGAACCGATCTTCCATTGCTCTTTCCTTCATAAGACTCCCTCTTAATGATTGCATAATAAGAAGTAAAAACCTCAAAAACATTAGAAGCCATGAAATTAGTACTTTCAGCATAAAAATGATTGAAGTACTCTCTTTTTTCAAACAAGAACTTCTACTCAATGTTTTAGGTAATGACTCATATGACAATGATTCCTCCTCACTATCATTCACAATGACATCATTCAAAGTACATCCTACTTTGAGCTCTTCACATACTTTTCTTCTTCTTGACTTGTGACTATCTCCCTCACCAAGTCTCTTGATAGAACCATTTGATCTACTCTCTTAATGAAGACATGTGACTCCACTTGTTGGAAAAATGACTTTCTTGGACTCATCACAAAAGAATGTAAAAGAACCACCTTCTTCATGCATGCACCTAGCAACATCTTTTTCCATATGATCAAAGAAATCATTAACAACAATCTTTTCCAAGGAAGAACCTCCACCTCCATTGATGAAGTTAGCTCTTTCCTTACCTTTTGCATGCTTGCACTTGCCATGAAGAACCATTGAAACACCATCATTATCCTCAAGACTAGCCAAGTTAGCACAAAGATGAACATCTCCAAGAAGCATATTAGATCTTGACCTAGATCTAGCATAAGGAAGCTTGTTAGACTTTATATAAGATCCACCAATCTTATTGATGCTAAAAGGGAACTTTGGAAAGTTGAGACCAATCTCCTTTTCCATTCCATCCTTTTTGTTAGCCATAACAAAAGCACCAAGCTTGAAAAGTCTACCTTGTCTATTGCCCCTAGCAACCAAGATTTCTTCCTTTGTAATGAAACAAGCATCACCACCAAACTTTACCATATATCCTTTCTCTATCATTTGACCAACACTTAGCAAATTCTTTGAAAGTGAAGGGATGTAAAGAACACCATCAAGTCTTACTTTCCTATTAGTAGAGTGACAAATAGGAATTGAACCAATACTTCAATCACACACTCACCACCATTGGTCATGTGAATTGCTTTCTTGGCTCTATCATAAGTGACCAAAGAAGTAAAGAACTGCTTGTGACTAGTCATGTGTGAACTAGCTCCACTATCAATCCACCATGAATCTTTGTCACCTTCACTTGATATTGGACTTGAAGAACACATCAAAAAGAGAATCACCACCACCTATATCCTCATCATTCGTAGTAAAGTTGCTTTGCTTGCTACCTTCATCTCTTGGCTTCTTCAAACATTCATTCGCAAAATGCCCTTTGATTCCACAATAAAAGCATTTGAACTTTGACTTATCTTTCTTTTTGCCAAAAGAGGAAGTCTCACCTTGATCTTGCCCTTTAGACCACTTGCCTTTGCCTTTGCCCTTGCCCTTGAACTTGCCTTTGATGAACATAGCCTCCTCTTTATATTGAGATGTCGATGTAGATCCACGTCCTCTTGATGAAGCCTATACTCCTCATTCACCAAGATCTCTTGCAAATCCACAATACTTGGCAAAGTCTTTTGAATAGCAAAACTTTGAACAAGATTAGCATGATCATCCAACAAGCCATTAAGTATAACTTGAACAAGTTCTACCTCCTCAATGCTCTCATCAATACATGCTAACTCATCATTGAATGCTTTAACCCTCAAAACAAAAGCATCTCTTCCTTCTTTTGCAATTTTGAAAGATTTGCCTCCTAAGAGTAAGTACTCTTGATGTAGACTTGGATTCATAAAGCTTCTTCAAATCTTCCCAAGCCTCCAAAGATGATGTGCACTTACCAACTTCCTTGAGAAGTTCATTGATAACATTCATCTTAATCATGTGTAGAGCCTTCTTTGCTCTCTTGTCATATCTCACTTGATCTTGAGGTGCTTGAGGCCTCTCCTCCACACCTACAACAATCTCCATCAATTCATTCATCTCCAATAAGGATTCCACAATAAAATAGAATAAAAAATAATAAGACAGATCCATCGATCAAGAAGTGTAAATTAGAGTCCAATGCACAAAACACTCTCTTGAATGTCAACAAATGAACTCAAGAAGAAATCACAAAGATATGGAACCTCTCAAATCTCTTCTAGCACTTCTAAGTAGAAAATCAACACATAGAATAGTGAAATCTTGATCAACCTATGATCTATCCTCAATCTAACGATTCTTGCCACTTCCTAAGATTGAAACACACTCAATGTAAAGATCAATGCATGCAGGTGAGAGTGAGCAACCCCGCTTGACCCTGATAGCACTTATGACCTGCTCAAATATACTTGCAAAGCATGCTTGTAGAGGAACGCATTCCACCATTCAGAAACGCAAAACAAAATTTGCAACATGTTTGCAAATTTTTTCTTTTCTAGCCACAAGCATTTGAGAGAGAGAGAGAGAGAGAGAGAGAGAGAGAGAGAGAGAGAGAGAGCTTTATTAATGTCTTTTCCATGCCAATGAACGAGTCCATGTCAAGCGGTACATTTGGGAATGTATGAAACGTGTCCAAACAGTGAAGAAAAATGAACTAAGTATAGCTGCTAAATCAAAGTGCATCTAATACAAGAATATATAAATATTAGCGTAATGATAATGGTGTAGCATAATGTCATCAAGTCCAGCTGCTACTGAAGAAAGATGTAATGGGGATTGCAATTAGAGGAGGTATGTGCTGTTGACATCGTCGATGAGGTCGTCATCTATAAGATATGTGGCCCCTTATGGTATGACATGTGGCTTTGTGAACCATTTGAGCTTGGGAAGTACGCAGGCTTTGGTCTCCATGTCGCAAGACGTCACTGTCGTCTGAGCTGGATCAATTTGTGATCTCCAACGCGAGAAGGATGTAATCTCGAGCTGCATGTTAGAGTGACTCGACTGAGCTAGCTAACATAAATCATGTCATAGTAGAAGCATCTCCCTGATCATGAGTGGATCCTCATATGCTATAATAGATCTCAGTGTGACAGGTGCACTCGGAAGAGGCAATGATATCTTTCTCTAATCTCATGATAGATTGGGCATCTAAATAAATCCTCTCCTCCCACGAGGTGCCCTGGAAGCGTCCAGTTAGTCTCAATCTCAAGTTGATGTTATGAGACTTTGAGCTGCCACAATATGAATCTCAGACCATGTGATAATCCAAAGTCTAAATAACGTGGTAGAGGCGGGAATCCTGGATGTGGTAGAGAGAGAAAGTAAGAGAGATGTTGTAAGGGCACCATTGGAGGCGTCTGAACATTCAACGAGTATCTATTTGCCAGTACAGACGCAATGGGGATGGTGGCTGGTTCAACAAGTGTGGAGCAAGAAATTAAAATTTGATTTTGGGTAAACATATGTAAGATATTTGGTAAATGTAAAGAACAAGGTGCAGGTAGTCCATTGAGGTGTCGTAATATGCTAGAATATGTTTCTTCATGCCTACAAGAGTGCCTATGCTGCTAGTTTTGGTCGTTATGGCACAAATATGAAGTTTTAAAGGTGATGCTCGCAATTCGTTTAGCCCTATTTTATGAAGTGAGCTGTAGGGATCCAATTGACATGTTGTAAGGTGCCAAAATGTGTTTCTTCATGCTTACAAGAAATGCCTAAGCCACTAGTTTTGGTTGTTACAGCACGTATGTCAAGTTTTGAATGTGACGCTCGCATTTCGTGTCTTTTTTAGCGAT
The DNA here is from genome assembly GCA_029204225.1 of Diphasiastrum complanatum. Taxonomy (NCBI): domain Eukaryota; kingdom Viridiplantae; phylum Streptophyta; class Lycopodiopsida; order Lycopodiales; family Lycopodiaceae; genus Diphasiastrum; species Diphasiastrum complanatum. Next base: position 33,425,833 of record CM055101.1, read on the forward strand.
ATTTTGTGAACTGAGTTGTAGGGATCCGATTCACAAGATGTTAGATGCTACACTCTCTTCACGTCTACAAGAATGCCAAGAATGTTTGTTTTCATTCATAACAATCTATGTGGAAGTCATTCAATGTCGACCATATCGGTCCAAAAAAAGAGTATGGTTTTAGAGTTTTAGGATTTGATTAGGGGTTGCATTAGATGTGAGGGGTGTTGTGTTATATTCATTGCTATAAAATACACATCTTGATGTTATTGATGTGATTTACTAAACCTTTGCACACTTTGTGTATGTGGGCACTAGCAATTTGTTCCTAACTGGATTGACCTTTAAACTTTTTTGGCTTATGTTTTCCCAAAGGCTAAAAGCCACCCAATGTAGGCGCTTCGAGCTCCTTGGCCTTTTTACCATCTTCATAATTTAGGGCCATCTAAAGTGCCCTTTGGAGGCTATGAGTCTACTCCTTCGTTACAAAAGGCCTAAAACTCTCACGCAAGCCCTCCATGAATTGAAATACCTTTAGGAATAGAGGTACCTCCTCGGGTATCCACATCAAGGCCTCTCGATACTTGTTCACATATTCTTGTGCGAACATATTGCCTTGCTTCAAACAGGTTTATGCTTGCAAAGCCTGATTCTTCTCAACTAGGGGCACCCATGAAAATATGCTTGAATGACTCTCATGTAGTAGGCACCAGATTAACCTTCTCGATCTTTCTCCAACATCTTTGTGCAATTTCTTAAAGGCAATAGGTAGCTTCAATAATCTTCTGAATGTCTATAACATAGATGCAGCCCACGTTCTCAAATGTGATCCAGATCACATTCCATATCAGGATTTCCCATTAGGGTTTTCCGAAACGCAGATTTTTTGTTTTTTTTCGGGGGGTGCCAATATATGGGTATCAGATTGAAAGTATTTTCAAGAGCAATTCAGTTACCTAGTTTGCCAGGAGTTTCAACAGGAGTACGGTCGAATTTTGGGTCATTAAGTGATTCTTTATCGAACATCTCTATTTCTGTATTATGTCAAAGCTTGTGACAAAAATGTGAATCAACTCAACAACAACAAAATATGAGTACATTACACAGTGCCAACCTGAAAGTAAGCTTGTACCGTTGATTGTTTTCACTCCAACATCTTTCTGGTTTGCAATGTATCATCTGTAATGGACCAGATCAATATAGCTCTAGCCACTATGCAATGTTAGCCATAGGTCGTTTTTCTTTTTGAAAAAAAAATTTCCGATCCAGGTCACAGATCGCTGACGTTCTAGAACACACGTTCCATAACGTTTTTGCAGCGGACTGTGATCCATTGCAACACTGGTCTATTATCCTGCACACTTGGAAAGCCTTCTCCCATTTCCACAGTCCATTCTCCACCACGTCATATTTCTCATGGCAACTGCTCCTGTATAAGGCAGCTTCAAATATTTGATAGATGGTAGTTTTTTCTGTTCTGATGATTAATCATCTTCTCTCTCACTTGACAATGGATCAACAGCTACCATAACCATTCAGCTTACCCTCTCTTGTTCCTCTGGGGAATTACTAGCCTTACTCAATCGTGATTGAGGGTAACAATATAGGGCAAGGGCAAAACAATAATCAAGAAGTACCAACTTCCTTGACAGCAAAATGCCTTGAAAAAAAATGTCTTTAAAAGCGGGCTACATTGCGTAGAAATCCTAAATATTGGAACATACAAGTTTTTCCATGCTAAGAACAATAAAAGACAATGTGGCTTTAATGCTTAGTAAAGTAGCACACATACCTGCACACCAATTGATACTTGTCGCAGATGAAATACAGAAGTTTCGGATGCTGCCAGAATTCCCTCATCAGTTGAAAGCAGCAGTTGTATGTCCCTGAGTGGCACCATTTGAACTAAACCAAAAGGCTCCCTAAGAGACCTAACCTGCTTACGAAGTTCCTTAGTTACTGTATCTTAGTTAACATACAAGTGGCCCAATTTTATTCAAATAAACTGAGACCGTAATGACTTCCATGGAAATTCAAAATCCATCCAAAAATCAATCGGGCATTGCTATAGAACAATAAGTAATGATGACATGCCTCTATAAAGCGGATTAGGCGCGCAACTGCATATGGTAAATCGATAACAACAGTGGCAGGCGCTTCTGACCAGCTAATGAAACCTTGATGTGTTACTTTCCCATTCTGATCCACAAAGACCCCAATATTATCCTGCATAGAAGAAAACAATGATACATCATCCTCACATGCCATAATGAAAGGCAACTCCAAATGACAAAACCACGGACAGTTCTATAAACAAAGCATTGTCCTAATCTTTCCATCAGCAACAACTTGCCAGGAGAAGAAACTTAACGATCCAGAAAAAAGATTCTGTTTTCTGCACCTTTTGCAGATTGACAGTAATATCCACCAAACAACTTGATTAACAATTAAAATTCTCTGTGAGACTCATCGTAGGCTAAATCATATCTTCCATAAGATTAGCTTGGGCCTTTCATGCCGACAGCAAAAAACACAACAAAACAGTTTGAATTTCCTTTCCTTCAAAAAAACTTCAAGCTTCAGAGTGAAGTAACCTTTCCAAGAAGAAGCTCTCCATTAGGAAGAGAAACTGCTAGAGGTGCAGCAATTCTCCCACAAGGAAAAATTTCAAATGTTACTCCACTGTTTATATTCATGATAATATATTCACGACGAATACCCAAACATAATGAATCCCCACACCAAGCCATCGATTTTACTGCATCAGGTGCGCTCAATTCTTTTACTTCAGCAAAATCTCGATTTCCTGCATGTTTACCAGGATACATAAAGGTTAAGATTTGAAAAAGTCCAACCGCATGCTAATAAGCATGCTACAAGATTATACTTGCTCTACAAACTATAAAAAAATTCTCTTTGTGCAATTATTCAAACAAGCATATATAAATTGCAAAGGCTCGAAAGAGTTTAGGCTTCATGCTTCACAAACCAGCTTCATGGAATTCTCTGCCTTTATCATGGCACGGCCTTGACTCAAATAACTATGTGAACTAGTTTCCACATGAAATCCAAATCCTGCAATGTGATGACTTGATATTTCGCTTAGTGAAAGCCAATATCAAGGGTATGTGGAATTTTTCTTTCCAAGCCTCCTAACTATGGAAAGTCTTCGTTCTCCCACCTACCTTGTACATGAGAGGACAAATAGCGTTACATTCCAAATTACTTCATTGATACAATTGTCATTTTAGTGGGCAGTAAATAAATTCATTCTTATTCTACTAGCCAAGTGCGCATACGTGATGGTATTATCATTCTACATGCATGCATGATGGCATTTAGTACAGTCTGTACTCAAAGTTGCATTGCATTGTGGTAGATGGTTTGTGCAATGGTTTGGTATAGATACTAAAGTAAATAAAGCATTGTTAGCTAATGGGTTGGTCATACTATTTTTATGATAGTGTTCCAAACGTACCTATTTGGAAATGTTCTGATTGAAATGCAACGGCCATTATGGACATACCGAGCCTTTTGATACATGACATTCATCATCCACACTAGTGCATTTGATCAAATCTGATGCTGCTAGATGCATGTTAAGCCTCATATTCTATGTTACAGGTTCTTCATGCTTCCTTCAGCTGCTTTAGAAGCCTACAGCCCCTTATCATAGTAGACTCAATAACTCTTGGTGACTATCAAACTACCATCTAGGCTAGATACCATCGCTCATATCACCCTTCTTGTTGATGAACCGGTTATTGCCTTGTTGATGAACCGCTTATTGCAAAAGAATGGTTAGCATCGGCTGTGATGGTTCTTTATGAGAGAGTCTTGGGTAGTTTCCGACATGGCAATGGTAGTTCTGAGCACATCTCTGTAATCAATGGAACTTTTCTCATCTTGGCAAATCAATCAAATCAAGACAGATTTCCAAACTTTAAAGCAAGAAATTTCACAGCTGAAGGGAATGGTAACCTCTCTTATCAATGAAAAGAACCTGTTGCAATCAAAGGTCGCATAACTCGAGCAATCAATCAAGACCAAACATGCTGCAGTTTCGGAGTCCACTAGCATATTGATATGGGAATTGGAAAACAAGATCGAGAAGCAAAAAGAAGAGGCCCTTTCTTGGGCATCAGCTTTGAAGAAAGGCCCCAAACCAAGCGCCCCCGTCTCCTCAATCATTTCAACCACCATTTTGGAAGAGAAATCCCGAGACCAGAAACCCCACAACATTAGGGCTCAAGGGATCCCGGATACACAAGATGTCGTGGCTGAAGCCAAACACTTCCTCGACACCACGTAGGGCACAGAACATACGGTCTAGATACCACATGGAGGACCACCAGAGATGCAGCCACACTTATTAGCCGTTTTACTTCCTTGGAGAGTCATAGAGAGGCTTTGCGGTGTCGAGCTAAGCTACGTGGTACCACTATCTATATGGATGACGACCTCACATATATCCAAGTGGAGGAGAGACATAAGGCCTTCCAGGCAGCTCATGAGTCTACCAAACGAGTTATCTATCGAGATGGATGGGTGCACTTTTTTGATAGCACTTTTTTGCTAGGGATTTGGGGTCCCCGGGTTCGGGAGTCCCCCGGGGCCCTATCCACACCATCTCCAAATTGGAGCTTTTCATGAGACACATGAGAGTCAGGAGAGAGGACTACCCACTTTCCCAGGATAGAGATGGGATTCCGTGTACAGACCTGAGACTAGATCGCTAGTGGTCATGGAACCGGAGGTGTTGGATGCTTATATAGGGAGTCTCTTCAACCGAGCACGTTCTTAAAGGTTAGAGTAAAATCACTCCAGTTTCTTTCATATCAACTACACTCACCAAAAAACGACTACGAGAACAGAAGGCCCCGAATGTTCGCGTACACAGAATCCCTAATTCACAAGACCTATTGGGGAAGCCAAGAAGTTTTTGACAAATACACTTCAACAACACGACACTAGCCTTGATAAGGCTTGGCGTACCAAGAAGGATGGAGAAACATTGGTTATACGTTTCTCTTCAGCGGAACAGAGGGATGTACTCCGCCGACGAGCTCAATTGAAAGATACCTGCATCTTTTTGGACGACGACCTAACTTTGGTACCGGTACAAGAACGTAAAAAGGCTCGCCAAATGGCTAAAGACAGCGGGGAATGCCTTATTTACAGAGACGACATCGTGAGATTTGTTGATAATAGAGTAAGATAGTTAGAAAAATGAAGAGAAGTTCAATTTCAATTGATCTGAAAATGGTCACAATACCATATATTCTTGAACTAGATACCCTCTCTTCATAGGTTTAAGTGGTATTTTTAGATAGTAGTTTTACGTTGACGGCATCGACCCGTCTTGACGCAAATAACATGAATGTAATGATTTTGGAATTATATGCCTTTAGGCATGAAAAGATGCTAATGAAGCTTGCAACAAAGAATTTGATGCTAGGATATGACACTCAAGAAAAGGGATACGAACTTTATGACATTGAAGGAAAGAAGGTTATTATAAGCAGGATGTTATCTTTGATGAGATGGGATCTCATAAAGATACTGAAATATCTTGCGAGAAGGAGCAAGATGATAGTATTCCTTTACAAGAACCTGAATCAACACACAAATCGCCTACACCAACTCACTTGCCAAGAGAAGCCTTGATAAATAACAAAATAAATATTAAGGTGGAGCGTTAGAAATAAATGTTAATTATACCCCTAATGTTGATAGGCCATGCTTTCGAGCTATTTTAGGGGTCTATGCTATTTAGATTAGCTTTAGAACTTTGCATGTAGTAGGGCACTACAGGTCTATTATAGGACTTATAATTTTCATTAAGTATTCAACTTGGACATTTACCAAGTATAGAATTGAGATTTTGGTATAAGCTTTTTGCTTTTACCTAAGTTAGAGAGAGGCCAATATTATATAATGAGGAGCTGCGCCCTCCCCCATCATTCCATTGTAGCAAGCTTCTGGCTATGAAACAAATCTGATTTATTCCTTGCTCAATCATTCTATTGTTATGTGTGTGTGTGAGTGCTAAGAAGAATACTTTACTCCTCTTCCGAATTATGCTAATATTTCTATCATAACGTTGCCCCGCTATCCACATACCGAAATGAATCCTTTTCTCCACCTTTTGCCTCTGCTCAAATTATGCAATTTTTCAGATCTGAAGGCTTGCATAGGATTCCTACAGATGGGATGGAGCATGACCTACTTTGATACCATGTTAGAAAGCTATAATCTAGACTTAAACTAATAGATTCAAGCATAAAGCAAAGAGAATACAAGAGAGGAGAAATTTGCAATAGCTAAATGAATGAATAATCAAGAGTTGATGGCATGATGAATGAACTCCCAATGGGCAATGACTATGATGTATACCACACAATGACTCTTCAATTCATGGATAAGCAACCACCAACCATCGACGGTCATGGGAACATAGAAGGCTAGACAACTTGGAATTGGAAAGCCAAACACTTAAAAAAACTCAAGTGTCATATGAAACCAAAGTGCTTTGAAGATTACTGAAGAGTGAAGGGCTAGGGTCCCATGTAGAAACTCACGGAACCAATGGAGCCCCATATAGACACTTGTAGCACCTCCTAGGCCCAATGTTATTGCCAAGTTGTAGAGAGAGAATAAAAAGGACCGTACTCAAATAAAATAAGAGGCATCCAAAACTTAAAAGACAAAATTAGCATTAATGAATTTACCCCCGCACAAATGGTACTGAAATTTATCACTCTATTAAGGCAATGTACTACTAGAAGGTGAAAGCACGCACTGTTTTGTGGGACATTTCTCATGGGCTAGTTTTATGAGCATTTGGCTTGTGCGCAACTATGCAAAGATCCTGAGCCCGATCTCAAGAGGTGTCACTTGAGTGTAGACCTCTCTTTGGTAGCTTTTTGTTTTTAAGCTTGCTTTATTGATGCATGCTTGTCTAGATCCAAATAACCTGATACTGGTTGGTTTGGCTCGGATAATATGATTAAGCGAAACTAGAAAGAGGGGACTTTGCTGTGGTGCTATTGGCTGGGAGCAACACAAACTAGTTGTAGGGCATGCTTGAAGATGAGGAGCAAAACGAAACTCTAGACTTGTCCTACCAAAAGCAACTACCATGGAAAGCCATTTAGACGAATATAGGGCATTGCTTGACGTAGACGAACAATATCAACATTATGGCTTACGAGCCCAATTAGACAGTTTCAGATTTGAAACCGTCAGCCTAATTAACCCCACTTGCAATTAGCATTAAACGGCACTTGCAATTAGCAGTAAACGGTCTCATTTAGCTAAACGAAACTACCAACGGTTGTAGAGTAATTAGCTCATGCATTAGCCAAACGTAATGGCCCAAATGAAATAGCCAGTCCTCCATGGCGTGCACATCACGTTCCCCATCAAAAGTTGGAGGGGATCTAGCCTTTGCTGATTTTCTCAGTCCATCCTTGTCTTGTGCTGATTCTTTTCTTGGTCTTATTTGAGGTTAGTTACCCTCATTGCCTCTCGTTGTTTGCAGCTCTTTAAATTGAGCTCAAGTAGTGTTAATGCATCGCGTACTCTCACAACATTAGTTTGTCTTTTGATCATGGATGGAAGCCTACCATTCATCCGTCTTGGCTTCCCATTCTTTGTTGACCTCCTTGAGAACTGCAGATATTGCACTTGTAAGGTACTGGGGCATCTGCGTATCAAATAGGTCTTGGTGGAGTCTGGTACTGGTTGATCCTTTCATACTAGTTACCCCTCCTAACCACAAGTGGGTCACCCCTACTACTTGCATTAGCTTATCGATTGAACATAAGCCAAAAGTAGAAAAGCTGCAAACCCAAGATTAAAAAGGTGCCAATACCCTGTGATGGTAAAGAGCTCCTTTTGATGCAGGCAATGATGTCAAAGGTTGAAGCATGAACCCCAGGGAGTAGATTGTTCAATTGGAAGTAACAATTGTTTTAATGATTAAGAAGATAATGAAATAATCGATGAAAGAAAGCTATTGTTGTACTCTTATGAAGCAAAGCTTCAGCATTGCTCAGTGAGCCAAAGTCTTTTGATTCGTTTATCCAAAGCATGTGATATACCACATCTACACATGCCAAGATTCAATTTTCAATAAAGTGCCGAGGGTTTATCCAAACTCTTTGAATAAAAAACACAGAACCTTGCCTTCCATCAATCGTTATTCCATCCAGCATACTTAAAGTGCATCTTCACAGCTAGATTCTACTTTCAACATCAAGATGTACCCTGTGTACTATGTTGTGACAATCGGGGGAGATGGACAATGTTATGTGCAGAGACAAAGATCCTGCGGTTGAGTACAGTATTTACTATTTATCAACCTGTTGAAAAAAGAATATTTCCATCTGTTGATTTGAAGATAGGATTGAAGATGTATTATCCAATTTAACTAAAATTTAACATGAATTATCCAGTTTACAGTAATTAAAATGCAACTCACAAGCACTGATCTGGATGCAAAAGCTGTAAATTTAACTTATGCTGCTCCGAAGCTTTACAATGACGGTTGCTTATACAATATGCATTTAAAAAAATTTGAAACCTTAATTTTTATCCCAGATTTCAAAAACAAAAACAATCACACAAGATATGATGGATGCAGCGAACGCGAAGATAAAGGGAAAGATTTAAAGACCATCAAATCTGTAGAGAAAGAGGCGTTTGAGCTTAGCAGCTGCAAGCAAAGAACGGCGCTCATCCCAAGCATAGATTGTCGCTCCTTTAGTCTTGGACAAGTAAGCCACGGCCTCAAAATCTGGCAGAGAATGCACAGTCACTGCATCCGATAGCGAAATAAGCAATTTTCTGGATTGCAGGACATCCATTGCCGTCACTGCCTTCTTCGCAAAACCGATCATGGTGTTACGCAGAGCATAGATTGTTCCACTTCGTGTTTCCGCACCATCTGCGTCTTCCCCATCCACCGACTGGGGCTGGTAACTGCGCAGGCTGCCATCCATGCATCCCAGGAGGAGCCTGCGCCCCCACAAGGCTACGCTCTCGATCCTGCTGGGACATTCCTTCACTATCTGCACTGCATCAAATGCATTGTGCACCATCGCTAATCGCTGATCTCTCTCTCTCTCTCTCTCTCTCTCTCTCTCTCTCTCTAAAAGACTCTCCTTATGATCCAAAGCTGAAGAGAGGTGCTGCCATATGGAACAATACTTATGCCACGTCTAAGTTTTTTTTAACCTTTTTTTTTTCTCCTTTTTTATGCCTTTATTTTTTTTTTAGCTTTGTCGCCATAGCGGTAAGCTAAGCTATTCTGCCGATTAAGCTGAGGTGGTATTTTTAAGTGAGTTCAAGCATTAGAATAAATTTTTTTTTGCATTTTTAATCTTTTAAAACATGTTTTTATGTTCAATTTTTTTTAACAATTTCAATGTTAATCTAAGGCAAAGTGTTTTGTGATGTATAGATCACCTTGATTTTAGTGCTAGCGGTAAGCTGTTGTGCACAATTGTTAAAAGTTAAGGTGTTGCTCCAGAATGAGTTTGAACATTACAAGTGAGTATTTTTTTTGTTTTTTTAAGTGTTCTAAAATGCAATCTTTGTCCTTTTTATTTTTTGATGATTTAAAAATCTGGTAAAGCTTCTTGTGATATGTCATTCACCTTGTTTTCGAAAATCTTGTGATATGTAAATCACCTCGTTTTTAGTGTAGACATGTTGATTTTTTTTTTTTTTGACAAACTTCATACTCGTGCCGATCCGCTGTCTCACTCAACTTTCATGCCAAGAGAAGTTGCATGAGTGGCATCTCAAGAAAAGAAAAGAAAGTACTCTGTTAGGCACCCTATCGATGGATTCATTCCTCTGGCAATTGAGACATATGGCACCCTTCATCAACAATTCGACAAATTCCTCCGCATGTGCTCATTGAATGGCAAAGTGTAGAGGTATTCATGCTTCAGTGCTCATGGCTTTCTATATACAATGAATTTTCATCACTCTACAATGAGCCCATGTATTGTCAATCTTCAAAAGGGCGACCATAACTGGGATGGCTTTTTCTCACCTCCCTTTTCCTACTAAATCACCACTGGTTGACTTTTTTTATTTGTTGTAGTCGATTTGCAAAGTTCTAGTGACATGAACATAGTTTTCTCTTTTCACTTTTGATGGGATCATGTTGTGATGTTAATTGTAGTACAAGCTCCACTCTTGTTAATCCTAGATTTCTTCAAACTTCACGTTGGGGATTTATAATTATTTGTCATCTATGTTCTTATAAATTTTTTATTAATAAATGCATCAGAGTGTTTCTTCTTCTTTTACTTTTTAGCTGTTTGTGCTCATTTTTTATGTTTTTTTTTCTATGGACCTTTTTAGTGTTGGCACAAAGGACGAAGTTATCATGATCATGATGTCTTGCTATCGTGATGATGTACAAAATGGTTTCGTGTGTCTTGCTATCGTGATGATGTGCAAAACGCTTTCGTGTCTTGTGTCTTTCACGTATTTTTCCTCATTGTGTTGCAGCACACAAATGTCTTCTTTAAAAAAAAAATCGATAACTTCTTTTCCATTTTTAACAATTCAATGCTTTGTGAAAAGCTTGTCATGATCTTACATCACCTTGTAGTTTTTTTACCTTGTCTTGTCATGCTTGATATGATGTCCTATTGGATCTTGTTGTAACATTAACATTGAATTTTTTTGTTGTGGTTTTCAAGCAATTTTTTATTTCTCTATTTGTCATTGAACATATTTTTTTCATTATTTATTTTTGTGGTTAAAACTTCCTTTTTCTTTCTTACATTTTCCTATTGTTCATTATGTGTACTTCATACACAAAAAAATAATAAGACAAACTTTGATGCACATGTCCACACTCAAATTTTCACACTTTATTGTGTGTACTCCTAGGGCAAAAAGTATATAAAGATGGATCTTTGTACGCCCATTTTTATCAGTTTGGGTAAAAACAATTTCACCATATTTAATCCTTATGCATAAGCAAGTCTGCTTTTCACATCAGATTAATAGAATTGAATTTAACACATCTATGTCTACTTATTTCCCAAGAAACGAGCATGGGTTTGATGCACACTTTTGTATGCAAGAAAAGTTACAAAGCATTCAAGATAGCATATCCAAGAAAGGTAGAAACAAAGATATCTCCATGGAATCACATTAAGCATGGAAGAATGAGTACATAGCAATGAATAGAGCATGGATTCATGTAGATTAGGCACATGAGACCTAACAATGGAAATCCCAAAGCTCACATTCACAAGAAGAAGCTTAGAGCTCTCCTTTGCAAATGAGCCAAAAGATCCCAAAAGTGATGTCCCTTGCCTACTTATAGACAATGTTGTAACTTAACTAAACATCCCTATCTTGAGGGATAGTTAGCCCTTATTGGCCTATTATGCTTATTAAATACTTTGGAGAGCCTATTGTTATTAAGGCTGATAGCTTCCTTTGGGCCTACAAAGCTTATAGTGGATATTATATAGTGTTGATAATCACTGATGTACTAGAAATACATGATACTAAACTCCCATGGCCGAGTCCCACCCATTGTCATGAACAATGATCCATAGATGATAGCATATATCATGACATGGTACTGCTGCATAATACATACATCGATGGTCAAGCCTCGAGGCTCAATGCTCCTGTAACATTGAAATTGGTCCAATAACATTGAAGATTTGCAATACTCAATTGTACAAACTTAAAAGTTGATAATGTATCATGCAACGACATGCCCATAGAATCTAGGTCATTCAAGTTTTAAGGACTAGAATCAATATTCAATAATGCTTGCTAGCAAAATTTAAATCCAAGTGACAAGTTTGAGATCATAATACATACACAAATGATGACACGTGTAGTTCCAACTTCCATAATTCCATTATCCAAATGCCCTAAACGTCAATAGCAATTCACAAATTGTTATAATATCTACTAGTTTGCACTTGTAAGCAATCTAAAAGTAAAATATTGATTATCTAAACTCTAAAGCTTGAGGAAGTAGGGCTGAATCCTAGTAGCTAAAGGCTAGCTAGTAATGTCTAAAGCAGCCTCCTCTTACTCACATGTGATGTAGTTGCAGGCTCTAGCTCAAGATCCTCATCATCACCTCTCGGACTCCATCCCCCCCTGAGGTTTGTGAGGACTGCAAGGACTCCTCGCATTCATCCTCATCCTATGAGGCCTTTGTCTCCTCTTCCTACTCCTCTAGCTCTTTTTTCTTGAGTGCTCGACAGCTTGGACCTTGCAGCACCTACTTCCTTTGCTTTGCAATGCGTAGTAGCTTGAGTGGTAGGCCCTACAATCAAGAGTGGAAAAATGTTATAATCTGTAAGTTACAGATTATAGCTTTGAACTTTCAAACTTTGTGATTCATGAATCTAATAACAAACACCGAATTCTAAGATAGAATTAACCTGAAAACAAAAAGACCTTGTCGTGGATTAGTGAGTATATGTCCTTGTCCTCCTGTAACCTTGGTGCCAGGTCTGGCATGCTTATCACATCGATCTCATAGAGATTCACCTATATAATCTCACCAATTGCAAATTAGAGTTCTAACTTGTGACCGAAGTTCAGACTCCAAAACCTTAAAGTTCAAGCACATTATAGTGTGCACACTAGGTAACTACGATTCACATGGATGAGCTCCCTCGGCTCTCTGCTTTGTCATAAGCCACAAGTTGGCGTGCACATACACCAATCTATATAATTGTACAATGGAGACTTTCTTTCTCTTTTTTGTATGAATAAGAGCGGCTTCTGATTTGATGCGGACTGCTTAGAGCTCTTCTTCTTCTGACATTTGGAGCCTTTATTGACATATAGAACATGAGATGATAAAGTCAAAGAGGTGTCTTGACTTCTTCGATTGTCTTCTTGCAGCAACATAGTGATAACTCTAGGGAGAGTTAAATTTGAGTGTGTCGATATGATCATCACCCAGTTCTCATATGTAGAAGGCAAGCTTGAAAGCAATGTCATGATTGCGTCTTGATCGTTGATGATCAGCTGCCATCTGTTGCAAGAGTCTTAAATTGGTTAACGTGATTCTAAAGTGAATCACCATTCAACATCTTGAGTGTGAGAAATTTTCTTCTGAGATGCAACTTGGAAGTCACGTCCCTCACATCATATAGTGAGCTCATGATGTCCCATACTTCTTTCGAAGTTTGAGTTTCAAATATGTGGCCAATCTGAGTGTCTGATATATTGAGAATAATAAGCGTGAAGGCTTTACCATCCTTTGATTTTTATTTGGAGTCGATTGTGTTGTCTTCAAGCTTCACTTTGATACCTGTGACAACATCCCACAACTCGTTGGTGATTAGCAAAGTCTTCATCTTAAATTTTCACAAATAGTAATTGGACCCATTCAGCTTGGTCTGCGATGAGACCGGCTTTACTCTGAGAATCCATCTGGAACTTGGTTTGTCGATAAGTCGATGACTTTAAGAATGATGTCATGCGACTCTACAATTGGAAACAATTATCTGATACTAAAATTTGATACCACAAATTGAAGATTAAGAGCAAGTGTATGAAAAGTATCTAATGATATCGCTCTGATACCATGAAGGGTATCTAATAGTAGAGCTCTGATACCATGTTAGAAGAAGGAATGACAGTTCAATAAGTTGAAGTCTATGAATGAACTATCGAGTGCAGTGGAATGAGCCTTCTTTTCTAATGCATGACTACGTCTATCAATAATTGAACAAAGCTATAATGACGGAAGCCACGTTCAATCTTTTAGCAACTAACTTTGAAATCATTAGTGCTAAAATGATTTCGTAGTCAAACAACTTCAGATTGCAAAGTAATGTATAGAATTATGCAGTGTGAAGTATTCAACAGATTAGACGAAACAATAAGAGAGTTATCAGCTACTAATGACTATAGAGAAGCATACATCTTGACATGATACTGAACGCAATAAGAAGATAGATAGATTCAATAAGTAGCATGTACAAATTAGACAATGAGAGCACAAAGCAATAGTGGATGAAAACTGCATATTCTAAGCTATCTTTGAGTTACTAAAAAACTCTGTCTGATGCACTTCTACTAAAAGCAGTAAGCACCAATAGCAATACTCGAATAGAGCTCTAAAACTTTTCTAGAGACTATAGAAGTCTTTAATGATCAACTATTTATACTAAAGCAGTTCAAGCTTATCCGGTAGGACAGCTAATCAGGTTGTAGGTCACAATTGGCAGTTAGCCATAAAGCACTGTCATCCATCCAGTTAGGACTTCTCGGAAATTTATTTGCAAAGCAGTTAGGGCAAGTCTTTAGCTTCATATCAAGTGAAACATGAATCGTCATCCTTCGACATTTTCGACTCCTTCAACTTTTGTGAGAGTCATTCGATATGTCGGAAGTTGTCTGATATGTTGGAGCCACCTGTTGAGCGATTTTCGAGTATTTCTACAGATTATGTAGAAACATGAATAAAACTATGTTGAAAAGAGGTGATAAGATGAAAGTAAGCAAATCGACAAAGTCGAACGAGGTGAACGACTTCATCGAGCGCAAGCGGAATGAACCTTCTTTCCTGTGCATGACTACGCCTATCAATATTGAGCAAAAAGTAGTGACAGAAATCATGTTCAATCTTTTAGCAACTAACTTTGAAATTGCTAGAAACTAAAGTGATTACGTAGCCAAACATTAAGAATTGAGTTATCAGACAAATAGTAAGAGATTATCAGTTCTAGAGATGCATACACACTGACATGATACTGAACGCAATAAAGGGTAGATTGATTCAATAAAAAAAACAAATCAGAATGCAAATGAGCACAAAGAAATTGTGGCTCGAAGCCGCGTGCCCTAAGCTATCTCTGAGTAATTGTAACTCTGTCTGAATTAAGCACCTCCGCTTATAAGCAATAAGTGTAATAACAATACTCTAAATCAACTCTATAGAACTGAACTAGAATGCTCAAGAGTGTTCAAGCTTGAAAGCTTGAGAGAGATGCTAACTATTGCTTTAATTGATCAATTAAAAACATAGAGGTATGATCAGCTATTTATACTAATAAAATGCGATGACGTCCAATAAAAGGACAGATAATTAGGTTGTAGATCATAATGGCCAGTGGGCCATAGTGAGTTGGCATTCATCTAGTTGGTAATTTCTGAAAATTTACTTGATATAAGATTAGGCCAAGTCTTTAGCTTCAAGACGAGTGGAACGCTAACTATCAATCGACCGCCGACATGGCCGAAGTGGCCAAAGTTACCAAAGTGGCCGAAGTTCATCGAACTGGCCAAAGTGCCCAAGGTCTTCGAAGTTTATCGATGATGTCAATAAACATCGGAGCCACTTGTGAGCCATTTTCAAGTAGTTCTACAGGCTGTGTAAAAACATGAAGAATTCTACAGGTCTAATAGGAGAATAATCTAACACTCACCCTTAATTTGAATATGTGAATGTTTTAACCTTCAAACTTAGTTCTGCACAAAACTTTCTGTGTGCATCCAAGCTTAATGCTTTAGTAAAAATATCCGCTATCATATTTTGCATTTGATAGTACTACAAGTAACCTCTTTGTTGAGAACTTTGCTTCTGACATAGTGATACTTGATTTCAATGTGCTATGTAACTAGCAGTACTTCAGTGATTCCTATATGTCTATTTAGTGTTGGGGGCTAAACGGCAAGTTACCCTTGGATAAGGGGTACTTTTAGGATTAAGGGTAGGTGCCTTGGGATAAGGGCAGGCAAGTGACTATACCTTGGTCGGAGGTATGGAATCAAGTTACCCTTGGATAAGGGGTACCCATAGGATTAAGGGTATGTGCATTTAGATTAAGGTACTAGTGTCTTTGGTTAAGGGTAGGTAGGTGTCTATGCCTTGGTCGGAGGTATGGAACCTAGTGAGGTGTTTGAAAGTCACTACCATGGGTGTATTGGCTATTTTTCTAAACCTTGGGCCTCAACCTTGAACCATATCACTTTATTGGTCTTGGACCAAAGTATACAAGCAAAACTAGGGCACTTGGACCTAGTAGGAGGGTGCACTTCCAAGGGGTTCATTGAGTTCCCAACTCCTACAAGAAAAACGTTA
Organism: Diphasiastrum complanatum; assembly: GCA_029204225.1. NCBI lineage: Eukaryota > Viridiplantae > Streptophyta > Lycopodiopsida > Lycopodiales > Lycopodiaceae > Diphasiastrum > Diphasiastrum complanatum. The sequence continues at coordinate 33,441,917 of CM055101.1, forward strand.
AAAGAGTCATAGGTTATGGAAGAAGTCTCTTGACCTTCCATAAGCCTATGAAGGTTCTTTAACTCCCCTAGGCCTCTCTCTTTCTCGTTGGTTGTGCATGGAACTCCATAGTGTATTGGAGGGTGCCAATTGCCATCTATATGAGGGGAGGAGGAGAGATCTCTCTTGTTTGCTATGCTTATGCTCTAGTGTGGCTACTAGTGTATATAGTGTTTTCTTGTGTGTAGTATGCTTAGGGTTTGGATCTTGTTTATGGGAACATAAGTAGGGTTTGGATATTGAGTATGCTATGGTGTGTGGTGGTATGCTTGTGGTTATTGGTTAGCAAGGGGGTGCTAGATTAGCCTAGATGCAGGATTGCATGTGCAATGGTTAGCACATGCAAGAAGGGGATTCTTCTACATTATTTTGTAATGAGTCTAAGAAAGTCATTACTTAGGATGGAGATCATTGTAAATTTGGATCAAAGTAATATGGTTAAAACTCTGCCAAAACTAGTTGAAGAGGGAGTGTGGGAAATTTCAACTAGTTGTCATATTTTGGTTAATTGTCAATATTAGGCCAAAATGCATTTTAGACTTAGAGATAAACTTTATGAAAGTTATTTTAGTCAAAGTTCATTTAAATTACCACTTTTGAAAAATGTGGGAAAGTTAGGAGGTCGAGTTTCGACACATTCAAATTTGAATGTTAGATGCATTGAATCTAGTCACATTGTTGATAGGATTATTGTTATGGAGGAAAACCAATGATTCATTGATGAGGCATGGACCTGCTATAAAAGGATGTAAACTCGTGGAGAAAGAGATCTTCTCTCTCTCTCTCTCTCTCTCTCTCTCTCTCTCTCTCTCTCTCTCTCTCTCTCATGGATGCTCCTTTATTCAGTTTCACCCTACTACATTAACAGAAAAGTGGACAGATACTGATGTACTGCTACTTCAAACTTGCAAGGTTTTTTTATTATACCCTTGCATATGATGAAGTTCCATTCTTAACTTAGAGGGTTTTCCACAAAAGATTGAAATGGTTTGGTCTGTTTAAAATAAATTGGAGGGAAATGGAATTTCTCACTCCCACTCACTCCTTCCAGGTTACTACCTTACTGGGCACTATAAGTGCATGCTCTTTTCAACCCTTTGGCTTTACAACACCGGTGAAGAACTTTGCTCCTCTATCACTCGTTGAAAGTGTGCCCTACCTACCTACGGATCAACGATTTGATAGCTTACGATATGTATCTACTTCTCTCTTACACTCCTCTCATATTTACTCTACTTTCCGGAGAAGGATGCTTTAAAATTGTTCTGCTTTGACATGCCATTCATCACTCTAAACCATGTAGAGACTATGATAGGTTAAAAATGCATTGATGGATAGCAATGATACTTTTTCATTCTTGAAACCATCCATCCTGCCTCAATAGACAACGATGGACAGTTTTGGTTATGTGATAATCTCCTAAAAATGCAGGTGATAACAATGATATAATTACGATTTTTCCAAGCAATAACTTGCTCTTTATGGCTTAGAGGGCAACGATGAAGGGTTGCTTCACTTATGCACATACTACATACACTTTTTGTGAATAGAATGGGCGCTGTCCAAGCGATGGACAAATCGCTGCATACTGTCCAAAATATGAGTGTTTATCAATATTGTTATGTTCTATCCAATGATGGATAGCATAAGCATGAGCTTGCGTTTGATACTTAGTTTTTTTGGATGAGAGTTAGAGAGGAGCTCCAACACTTCGAATCTTTTTCTATGTTCTCTCTCTACCCTAGAGCAATTACTATGCATTCTCCCTCTACCGAGAGCATCAAGTTTTCATACTTTTAATTTTCATCAAGAGTCCTCTACTATGTGGATGATAGTTTTTGAATGATGGAATGCATGCTTGTGTGCTCGTGCCTTGACATTGTCTAGATAGATTGTATGCATCAATCAAGAGATAGATTCGTGTGCAATCACACACTGTCTCTTTGTTGGATTTAAGAGCCTAAGCTTGTTGAAAATAAAATTGGAAAGATAATCAAAACTTTAAAAACAAATGGTGGAGGTGAATTCAAACCCGACAATTTGATTCACTTTCATAAAGTACATGAAATTAGGCATCATCTTATATTGTTTCATTAACTATAAAAACTGGAATTGTGGAGTGGAAGAACCGAATCCTTGTTGAATGTGTCAAAAGCATGTTGAAAGCACATGGCTTGAGAAATTATCTTTGGAAGTTCATATGCAAAATACCTTTAAAATCGATCACCAACAAAAAGTTGACAGGGTATGATTTCTAAAGAAGTTTATAGGTCAGGTTTTGCTCATCTGAGAACTTTCAGATGTATTGCTTTTGTGCTTATTCCTATTGAGACCAAGAGAAAACCAAATTCAAAGTCACTCAAGTGTACTTGATTCCATATCCCTAATGAATAAGTCTATAATTATGAATCTTAGGGATTTGTTGTTAAAGACGAGCATCTCACATTTAGACTTCAAAAAGTGTTTCATGGTTTTAAACAATCTCCAACAATTTGGTTGTTCATTGTTGATGAATATATGTTAAGATTCAATTTCTTGAGAGAGGATCGTGACAATCTTTACATCATGCATGAAAATGATGAAATTTTCAGTCTCATTATTTATGTTGATGGCCTAATAATTACTAGAAGCTGCAATAACTTATAAAGACAAAGTCTTTCTCTTGAATCTGATATGAAAGATATTGGCGAACATTGTGACTGACTTGGTTTTCAAATTTAGCATCAACATGATGTTTATTCTTTACTTAAGCAAAGCATGTCAAAAAAACTTTAAAGAAATCTAATATGTTTGACTGTAAGGCAATTTGGACACCCATGTAAGCCAATCTTGAGCTAACTAGCTTCAATGATATGGGTGTTGTAAATGAAATACTATTCAGATGGTTGGATCCCTTATCTATATGAACGTCCACACTTGTCTTGACATTTTAGTTGCAGTTAGTGTGATTAGTCAATTTATATCACATCCAAGGGTATTACGTTGGAGAGCAGCCAACTGAGTGTTGAGGTCTCTTGAAGAAACTTTTGACCATGGACGTGAGTATTACTTTTAAAGTAATTTGGTCCTTCATGGATATTGTGATGTTGACTGAGCAACTCCCACTTAGGAAACACCGTTTCTCAAAATATAAGCTGCACATTTTAGTTGTGGGTAACAAATTTCCCTCAGAAAACTTGTATTGCCATGCTATTGTGTTGCAATCACCGTTTTATTTAAGTGTTGTGTTTGAGCAAATTTTCAACATCATTTTATGACAACATTTCTCATTTCCTGTTTCAGGGGGCTGCTTTTCCTGGGTGAGATTCCCAAACCATAAATTCAACAAAAGATTTATTGCACAAAAGTGTCTCGTGTCCAAAACCCTTTGTCAGCTATCTAACCAATCTTTCAAGATCTTTTGAACATTAGCAAACTGTCAAAATATAGTTCATACATCATGTTTTAATGCCTATAGAGGAACTTGGTTCCTTAGATCTTAACATCTACGAAGGCTATACCATCCCTTCAACTGAACAGAATATCACAAATATCAAAACAACATATTCTAATAAATCTGTTCAGGGTAGTTGCAACTGGATTCACGCTTCATCTTCCAAACATAGCCAGTTTATGATATTTACTCACACAAAATGCTGGCAGTTTTCATCATGAATTCTGTAGCTGGTGAACCTAAAATAATTTGAAAACCAATCCCTAATGTGAAAATTTCAAGTTCGAACTCAAGTCAAAGTTTCAAAATATAAAGCAAGAACTAACATGCATGTTAGACTGAAGCAAATTGCACCACAACTGTTTTGAACATTAAAAGATCCATCAATATGCTGACCTTAGATCTTAACATCTACAAAGGCTATACCATCCCTTCAACTGAACAGAATATCACAAATATCAAAACAACATATTCTAATAAATCTGTTCAGGGTAGTTGCAACTGGATTCACGCTTCATCTTCCAAATAGCCAGTTCTTGCATGATATTTACTCACACAAAATGCTGGCAGTTTTCATCATGAATTCTGTAGCTGGTGAACCTAAAATAGTTTGAAAACCAATCTCTAATGTGAAAATTTCAAGTTCGAGCTCAAGTCAAAGTTTCAAAATATAAAGCAAGAACTAACATGCATGTTAGACTGAAGCAAATTGCACCACAACTGTTTTGAACATTAAAAGATCCATCAATATGCTGACCTTAGATCTTAACATCTACGAAGGCTATACCATCCCTTCAACTGAACAGAATATCACAAATATCAAAACAGCATATTCTAATAAATCTGTTCAGGGTAGTTGCAACTGGATTCACGCTTCATCTTCCAAAAATAGCCAGTTCTTGCATGATATTTACTCACACAAAATGCTGGCAGTTTTCATCATGAATTCTGTAGCTGGTGAACCTAAAATAATTTGAAAACCAATCTCTAATGTGAAAATTTCAAGTTCGAACTCAAGTCAAAGTTTCAAAATATAAAGCAAGAACTAACATACATGTTAGACCGAAGCAAATTGCACCACAACTGTTTTGAACATTAAAAGATCCATCAATATGCTGACCTTAAATCTTAACATCTACGAAGGCTATACCATCCCTTCAACTGAACAGAATATCACAAATATCAAAACAACATATTCTAATAAATCTGTTCAGGGTAGTTGCAACTGGATTCACGCTTCATCTTCCAAAAATAGCCAGTTCTTGCATGATATTTACTCACACAAAATGCTGGCAGTTTTCATCATGAATTCTGTGGCTGGTGAACCTAAAATAATTTGAAAACCAATCTCTAATGTGAAAATTTCAAGTTCAAACTCAAGTCAAAGTTTCAAAATATAAAGCAAGAACTAACATGCATGTTAGACTGAAGCAAATTGCACAACTGTTTTGAACATTAAAAGATCCATCAATATGCTGATCTGATCAATTGAGTTAGCTAATTTTGCAGATATCCATTGCTTCTATGCTACACTCAAACTTCAAAGGTTCTTCATGAAGATAAAGGTGGCATGAGGTAGTCCAACTGCACTTCTATCTGGCACAAAAGGTCTTGGCTAGTACATTTAACATGGAGATCACTCAAACAAAAGAAGCTGATAGTCTTGAACAAATCATTTTGACCCACACTATCTAGTCCTCAGTGAATGAAAGTTAATCATAGGAAATTGAACATGAGAAGGACCTAATTATAGCTAAAATAACACGGATTAAGCCCAATATCAGTCCCATCATTTCTAATAAGAAGGATAGAGCTGAGGATTCATACTCAAGTATGCTGAGGCGCCTGATAGTGTGCTAAGAACTACCAGGTTAAATACAAAATGACTTTAAAGCATCTGGTTGCTGAGTGGTAAGTCATTTAAATGAAAAACCATCAGATATAACCCACAAAGAAACTGACGTTCGTTGAAAGCAAGTGTAAGAAACACAAACATATAGCTTTTCATTGCATCATGGTGGAAAATTGAAAAAAGTTAGAAGCAACACAATTTAGTGCAGTCATGTGGTCTCTCAACTACATTCATCTTTTCTAAAAAGCAATCTCTCTCGAGTTGCAAAGGACATTACAGGGAAAATTTACAAATAGCCAACAACTCTCAATCAATAGAAAATCTGCAAACATTTAACACGACCAATAATCCAGAAGTTAACTTCACGTATCACTGATACTTCGTAATCATGCTGTCTATGATACAATTGCACATATGTAGCACTTTTGCTATGTATAGCAATGCTTGGTTAGTCACAGCAACTTTTGAGCCAGGAAATCTCTGAAGAACCCATATAGCTGCTAGCACACTGTCTATGATACAATTGCACATTTGTAGTAATTGCATGTGTTATGTATAGTAATGCTTGGCTAATCACAGCAACATTTGAAGCAGGAAATCTCTGAAGAACCCATATAGCTGCTAGCACTTAGACAGAACAGGTTGTCTCAAATGAAGGAGCTGCTTTGATAATCCCAAAGGTACATGAGCTTTAACCAGAGTGCCCGTATTCATGTACTCCTACAAACATGCAACAAACTTAGCCGAGATGGGAAAGTCCTCCCTAAATGACAAAGCTTTCAATTTTAGTTCACATAATGTACTGAATACTTACATTGTGAAAGCATAATTCCATGCTAAAGTCCTGAATGAAATTATTAAGTTTTAGAGATGGTTGCAGGTCAAGAATTGCTTGGCAATTTGACTTCTTCATGGAGTTCCTCAACATGTTCTTTTAGTTTGCAAGACTCCCACTGTAGCTAGCTAGCTTTGCATCATGACCATCCTAACTGACAAGGTACTAAAACTTCAAACACAAAGGTACCTCTTCTTCAACAATTCCAAGCCGATGAATGGTATCGACAAGATCACCCTTTTGGTAAGGGACAACAGCTTCTATCCATACGAGCAAATCCTGTAGGTTTTGCAAAATCTAATGAGAATATAATGGCTTAAACTGCAGTCAAGTGATGCTGAAGTGTTTCAAGCCGCCAAGGTATGCATACATAAAATTGTTATGACAAGGCTTCTTCGAGAAACCTTTAATTTTGATTCAATTGCATCGTAGAAGTCTTGCATCCCCTCCCCAGTAAGTGCTGATATACATACAACATTACTTCTGCGCTTCGCTTCTGCCTTCATAATTGCTGGATCCCGTGCTTTGTCAACCTATTTGGTATGCAAGTACCGATGCAAACTCAAGTTTTTCCTCAAAAAAATATTTTATTTGGCAAATGGAGATCCTTAGATGTTGATAAAGAAATGGCATAGAAAGCTTACTTTATTCCAGATGCACAACGAAGGAATGTGCTCCACCTCAAGCTCGTCCAAAACCCCTTCAACAGCTTTTATTTGCTGCTCAGCCATTGGATGACTGTGGTGAAATTTGGATTGTCAGAAGACGTCTTCCTTGTACTTAAAATTCCACATATCATAACTGGCTATTGCTCGTTAGTACAATTCATAGTTGCACTGGTGAATCACTAAACGCGGTTTGAACCACGATTCACAATTTTTGTTAGGGTTTTGAAATCGAATTTTTATTTATTTATATTTTAGTGGGCAATATGGGTATCAGCTTGAAGCTCTTGATGAGAGCATTGCATTTATGCAGGTTGCCAGTAGTTTCATGTACAGTATGGTCCATTTCAGGGTAGATATATAGCTGAAACAAGATGCCAAAAACCAGCTCAAAGAAAAGAAAAAAGAAAAATTGAACAGCGATTCGCATGACATGCTTGCAAGGCTTTAGTCTGAACCCGAGGTCCAAGTCAATGTTCTTAAGTCAACAATGATTGGAATAAAACAAAGGCCACGATTCTGCAAACACCACAGCAAAAAGTCCAACGTTTGTGCAAATACAACTCCACAGAAAGCTCATCTCCAGTAGAGCTACCAGCAGGTTGATGTTTATGTCTTGCATTATTAACGCTATAAAGCAGTGATTCAAGCAAGAGATGAAAAGCACTATGAAATTGTCAGAGCTACTAGGAAAACTAGCCCGCTATATTTAGATTCATTGTTCTATGCCTTCTGAAATAGTACTGGTATTTACTCTTGAAACTCCACAGTTTATTGATTGCCAGAATTAATCGAAAAGGATCAGATTTGTCAAGACATACTAACTGGAATATGGAAGTAACAGATTTACATAAATGACAATTTTTGCAACTTTTACAATGTGACCGTGGTATTGGTTAAATCAAGATGACTTAAAGAAAAATATTTTGGACACAAGATCCCTAATATGCTATAGCTTCTGCATAAAGTTGTTAACCCTTCAATAATTTTGGGATATCTACCTGCTCTTTGATGAATTACAGCTTATAAAGTGACCTCTAGTATGCAAAATCTGTGTCATAAATGATTTCATCCAGTTGCAAGTCGCAACATTGAACACAACAAGAGTAATCAATAAAAGATTGATGTTGCAATGAGTGTCTCATGATGCAGTGGGATCTTTTCCATGGCAACTTATGGTGTTCATGTGATTGATTCTACCTACAAGATCTACTTTTACTCTTACATAGAACCGTTTATAACAGTCCTTGGGAGACCTTTCGCTTTAGAACTCAACAATAATACCTTATTTTACAGCTTCTTAACAACAATAGAAATAACAAACCTTATATCCACGACATGTAGAATCAAGGATGAGTCACTTATTTCCTCCAATGTTGCTCGAAAGGCAGCAACCTGCAAAACAAAAAAGTTTTACAATCTTCTCTTTCAGGGCAACCACCCACCAGTAAGATAAATAATATTTTATTCAAGAAACATGTGTTTTGCATATAGGAGGCCATTTCATTACAACATCCATCAAGAAAATAGAATTTATGTACACAACTAAATGGTTGTGGAGTAAAGCTTGCTTTCCTTCTCAAGACATGACACAAGTACTATAATTCTTTACATGGAGAAAGGAACAAAAATGGCCGCAGGGGATGAAGTCTCCGCCTTGAGGATTATTCCTCTTTTAGCAAGGGGAGGGGTTGGAAGTCAGAAAGCGGAACTAAGCACCAGCAAATAAGGTGATCAATTGAAGCATAAACACAAACGTTTCTCTGAGATATGGTTCAATATTCATATGTTAGGATCACTCTGACCATCAATAGTGCTGACCACGGCATGATCAAATGAGCTTGCAATTAACTTGTACAACCAATTTTCATTAACTCTCATTCCTGTAGCGATTCTTGATGTCTTTGACAAGGCACTTGATTCAACCTTTAATTGTTGATCTGTCATTGTCCCAACTGATGATAGATTGTTGGCTAAACTGGTTCATGTATCTGCTTTATCTTTTCACTAGATAACCTCACTAGTACAAGGTAGTAATTGAGCATCAACTTGTCCAATTTCATCGCCATTGTGAATTTCTCTAAGTTTCAAGAACCACTCTTTCCTTGAAGTCATGTGCTTGGATGCTCCACTGTCAATGTACTAGGCATCATTGGCCTCATCACCTGTCATTAACCGTAATAAACAAATTTGAACTCTCACCTTCATGTTGCTCATAATCAAATTGATGTTGGTCAGTGTTCTTGCTCACTTGCCATTTGCCTTTGCATTGTCCTACTTCCTTTTACTTCTTGAAGCACTCACGCTCCCAATGACCATGCTTATTGCAAATAACGACAATTTACAAGTTTCTTTTGCCTTGGATTGCCTTGACATCAACTGCCTTGATTATTATCAGCATTTGATAGTCCTTGAAACCGGTTAAATGATCCACAATTTGAATTGTCAGTGTTGGGTAGCATCTAGAATGCCATACATCTTCACTTCATATCAATTTGGGCCCTTTAAGACATTTCATGGTAGTTATGGATCTTTATGTGGGGGAATCGGCACAGTGATTCAAATGAGCAAGCAATAGGTAGGGCTTTTCTATTGTAAGGAGGCAAGTTTGCTCGAAGGCTAAAAATTGCCTGCTATTGTGCACGCAAATCAGCAGTAAAATTTTATTTGAAGGAATAGTTATGACTGCATGATTTTCAAAAAATGAGTTCCATTTCTGGAGTATTGCTAAAAACTGCATGGTCTAAGTAAGTGATAGAGGCATATCAGTGTAGGATGTCTAAAGGGTGCACTTAATGGTTGAGAGGTTCAGGCCATGCTCCACTTAGATGGCATCCACTAAGCATGTACTCTGGGTATTGGGGCCCTAAATGGTTCACTTTAAGCATACCTAACTGAAGCCTGCTTAATTGCAAGTTGGGCCTTGGATGTCACTAGGGGCCTTATTTTCCTTAGAGACCACCTTGCCACTACAAAAAACATAGTTTTAATGCAACGGCCCAAGCTTCCATTCAATCAGTTGTTTGTTCCTTAAGAGCGTGTCTAACTCATAGGGCATTGGAAAGCTCTGGTCTTAAAATGACTCATTAATTAGGGTAACATGGAAGAGCCTTCTTAGTAGGGGACTCCTTGAGAAATCGTTGCTATTTTTATGTGTTCTTCATGCTTCGTTGTGAATTTGTTATAGCTCTCAGCACCATTGCACTTGTAAGGCCAAAATGAAGATCTATAGAAAGGAAGGACAACATATTATGCTCGAAAAGCATGGAATCAGCTCTACTAAACTTCAGTTCAATGCTCTGGGCTAGGAAAAACCAGTGCTGCTTAGCTACATTCTGATCATTGGCTTTGTGTAGGGAAGTGGCACCAGCTACACATGGTTTTAGTTTCCAATTGTTATTCAAAAGAGAGAAGTGCTAGGCTTGATTAGCTTCAATTTGGTTGCTCTGTGCTAGACAAGTTGGGTATCAATTTTCTGCTAGCATTTGTTTAGTGCAAGTATGGCATTGCTCTCCGTACACGCAGACGGTCTGTCCCTGCACCAGTGCACATGCGTACGGACAATGAATATGAGGTGTACTAGAAAAACCTGCATGCTTCAGCCTCATTGAGGCTCTAGAATGGGGGGTGGGAGTGCTTGTTAGGGTTAATGTTCACATTGTTACCCTTAATGTTGTTGTCTAGGATTAATTAGGACAAGTTAAACTTTAGTTAAACTCAAGTTCGAGATTCTAGTGCTTGATTTGGAGCACATGTTTTGCTATAGATAGGTGTTGGGTGCTTTTACGTTATATAGAGACATTGATTAGGAAATTGTTTTGAAGCTCTTTTTTCATTATTGGCTAGTGACTTGATGCCAAAGTCTAAAGGAAGTAGTGCATCCTAGTCCATTTTCTACGGGATGTAGTTGGAGTACATCTCATCGTTGTTGGTTGTGTTCTCTTTCATGTGTATGACTATTTAGTATTGTCTAACAACAATACGAATCTCTCTTGGATTACTTGTATGAGCAAGTCGGTTCTCTAATATGGTATCAGAGCATAGGTTCAAGATTCAAGAAAACAAGGATGTACTCAACGAATGGGATCAATCATCATATGCAGGTTGATTTGACCATCTTCGAGAAAGAGAGGAGGTGGTGTCCCTGGCCAGCTCTCAAGTTTGATCTTCATCTACAACAGTGGCAGCTTTGTGAGGAGATCCAGTGCTACAAGGATAGGGCTGTTGGAAGATTATTGTTGCATACCTATTCCCTGCTGAAAATCGCAGAAGGCTGTTGGATCTATACAGCAAAGTGTTTAAAGGTTTTTAGGTTGCTGCCAGTCCGTTTGTAGGATTACCAAAAAAATTCGCACTTTTGATGTTGATCCTTGTCGCTACAGATCAGAAGAGTGCTCACTTGAGGAGCACTATTCATTGCTTACCTGGAGAAGAACATTAGAAGAGAACAAGTTGATTGTTCACAGGTTATGTGCGGAAGTCACAAGTTGTAATAGCAAAGTATGAATTGTCATTGCATGTTTGTTGGTTTGTCAAGGTTCGGGTTTGCATGCACGTTGGATTGTCATCAAAGGAGCATGATCTTGCAGTCGAAGCCTTTTGAATGCAAGTGAAACTACAGCAAGGCAATCACATACAGGTGGGGGGCTTATCACATGCAAATTGAGGACGTTTACATGCAAGACAAAGCACAAGGAAGACTATTCATACAAGTGGTTGGAAGTTACAAAAAGCAACTTTAGAAGGCCAAGATTGGATTGGACAAGGTTAAATTGAGGTTGGAATCGACAAAGGTGCAAGCTCTAAGAGGGAGTTGTATGGGAAATATAGACTATGGGTCTTTATCTAAGTAAATCTACATTGTTTCACAGTTTCTTATCATGGTCGCAAATGATAAGTTCCTTGTTACAAGTGACAGGTGTGACAAGCTGTGTGGGAAATTTGGTTTAGGAAAAAAAATTCATTTCTAAGAGGGAGTTGGTTTATCAACAGGTACAACAAGCAGGCTATCATTCTACTTCATATCAGTTTGAGAACACAAAGTTATCAGGGAGCAATCTAAAGCTTTGCATTGGTATCATAAAATATGATTTTCCTTCCCATCAATTTGTTCCTGTAAAAGCGCAATGTCAAGAAGAAAAAGGCAATACCAGCTGAGTGGGAAGTTTTTGAATAAACCCAACTGTATCTGTAAACAGACAAACTTTGCCATTTGGTAGCTGCCATATACCAAAAAACAGAAGTATCATCACCTTATCTATTTCTTTTGTATACTCAGAAGAACAACATGGTGACATTACAACAGGCAAAGAATGGTAAGTTCAACAGGAGTATTAACTAGCTCATAATGAGTATAATAGCCATAACAAAGTCATACTTCCACACGTTTCGTAATGGGATCTAAAGTGGCAAAAAGGCGGTCCTCTGCTAGAACGTCAGCACCGCTGAGTTTATTCAGTAGGGTACTCTTTCCAGCATTAGTGTAGCCAACCTGCAGGGGGCGCACCCATTTTATTTTCTCATGCTGCTTTCCAATCAGCCAGTGAAATGTCCAAAAGCAAGAGGATCATAAACTGTGGATGAATTATGACTCAAAATGAAAGCATGACTCTTGTCTGAAAATAGAATGCATTGATTTGGAAAAGCACATGCATACTCCAGTGTCTGAAATCACATCTGTCCATTGAGGCCCTTGGTACCTGGAGGGCAATAGGTACCCTTACTTGTGAATGAAGAATATGAAACTGAATAACAAGTCTTCTCCCAGTTGCAAACGAGGTGAGATGAGAATGCATGAGACAGGAAAAAACGTGCAGCGATAAGACAGAATCATAATCTAATGAGTGATTGAAATCTGGAATATGCATAAGTTAGCATCCTTAATTCAACATCTTTGAGCTTTGAGATGAAAAGAAACTTAAAGGCCATTCAATTGTCCTGCATATAAAGGATTGCTGATGTTAAACGTTTAAATACTGCTGAAGTTCTGACAATTTGCTCATATACAACCAAGTTATCAAAGCCAAACCAAAACACAGGTGTGAAGTTCTCGATTATGATATAAGGGCAGCGAAGGGTTTTTGCTGTTGCGGCAAAATGGAAGTTTGGAAGTACTCACACTCATCACCTATTAATCTTGTAACAGAGAACAGAGTGGCACATAAAAAATCTAAGGAACTGCTTGCCATTATGTTTGCAAGATTGAATGTATGTTTCAAGTTTCAAGTATGGCATGCTATAGACAAACATTGTAACTTATTTATAGGATTCCAAGCTAAGTCATATATCAGTTTCTCTAGTTTGCAATAGTAAGGAACAGATTCCTGAGCTGGCGATAGGTATGCTATTCTTATTTTCAAATTATCCCCCGAAGATGCTGCTCATCATGCAGCAGTATAGAGAAATGATCGCATTGGACAGCACTATGCTATCTGACTATAGTCATTCCAAAGTCAGCACTGTATACATTGCTCAGCGTCCTTCGCCTGCCAACCGAAACATCAAGCCTATCAGCTACAATGGTTTTTCTGATCACTTTGACCTATTTTTCCATTCTAGCTCTAATTTTGCAGCATTCAATTTTGTAAGTTTTCTCTGTTACAAGGTCACCATGGATTTTGGAAGTTGCTGGTGAAATGAGCCAGTTTTTAAATTGAATAGATTTTTTTTTTTATAATTGTACTCTCTTACAGAAACTTCACCCTTGAGCCATGGTGTGTGAATGCTGATGACGAGAGAGAACTGGTAACCACAAGCTGAAAGCCCAATATGGAGAAGGGCAAGTTCACACAGGGTTATATAGATAGACCCAAATGGCGCCTATAGACCTGTGCCCATGCAGCCCCACAACATAATAAACACAACTCCAAATACTTTTGATAGTGCCCATTATGCATATAGCCATTAAATATTATGTATTGCTCCACATGTCATTATTTGTGTGGGCTCTCTCAAGCTTATTACTTACCAAACTGGCCTTAAATGGTTACAGAGGCCGCAACCTCAGAGAGGATGCCTTTAATGCACTCATACTCCCCCCTAGAGCTCCTTGCACATGAGAAGCGGGGAGGCCCGCATGATGTAGGCCCTAGAAACTTGCTAGTTTCGTTGTGTTAACAAGATGGATAATAAATGTGACTTTTGGTATTCCATCACCCCATCCATACCTGTTATAGCTTTGTTGCACCCTCTATGGCTATCCACCAACCCAAAGGAGGAGGATGAGCTGCACTAAAGATGATTCTAGTATTTTCAGATTGCCAGCGGCAACGACAAGTAGCAGTGTGCCATCCAAAGCTAGAGGAACATGTGTGTTGGCCGTTGGAATCGTTTTGCAGGATTGCTCAGCATCCGCCTGCAAGTAGAATTGGAGCACTTGGGTGCTAAATTTGTAAGCATGTATGAAATTCCTTAAAAACTAAGACATTGTGTCTTTTTGTAAAAATTTCCTAAAAATTCCAAGATTTGACTTTGATGCCTCTATACTTCAACGACTTGCTTGGTTTTAATCCTAGCCTATCGTTAAAAGAAAACCAAATGTTGTTTTAAGTGTCTAAATAGTGATTATAGGTCTATACAATGACAATATAAACAATTGATAATTGACACACCTAAATGACGGAGGACTCAATGAGACATTGAGATACTTGTAGAAACATTGCAGGCATAACTATTCTCACAGACATTGGGTATATTAGTCCAATCTACATGATAAATCACTTATCTTTTGTTCTAGGAATAAGAGGAAACTGGAGTTTTCCCACTATGGCCAACTCTGAAGTATCAATACAAAACAGAATGAATCCTCTTTCTAGAATATTTTGTTTAGAAGCACACCTTGGGTGTAAAATGTCAACTAGCCCCAAATAATATCTCCCTGGTGATTTGAGGTCATGTCCTTAACATAATAAAGATCCAACTAGAACAGCTACAAATATCATGATTTGAGAACTTTAATTTCCAAAAGTGGTTGTAAAATTCCTTCTGGTTTTTTGGTTATTCTCTGGGCTTTAAGTAATTCGCCCATTGTCTATTTGCAGTATCTCTGGCCTTTACATCTCTTCTTCGAACTTTTGTACGTCTTCCTATAAAAAGGACAACCTCTTATAGAGCCTAGTTCAAGAGCTACCTGACTGCTCTCCAGAAAAGACAGCCCTTAAATCCCTGTGATTGGGATAAGGTCTAATAGACTGCCTGGAAGTTTGCCATCCTAGCAAAGTATCTCTGTTCGTACTTGTAGACTTTGTGCAGCAGGCAACTTCCAAACGTTTTTACTGGTCTCTCAAGTAAACAATGAAATGTTATGTGCACTGTTGTAGTTACAATATGGAAGTAGCGGTCAGCATGATCACAAGTTAATAAACTTTATTGCATTTCCTGAATTTGTTGGCCATTGTCCACAAAGTCATTGTAAGTTTGCCTCTCACAAACTCACAAGTCATTATGTTTTTGTACTAGAAAAAGTTCACTGAAACAATGTAGTTTACCTTCAAATTTCCAACAATGTGAATCAAATCAAATACAACAAGCTGAAGTTAAAACAATTCGGATAGATAAGACAATGATAAAGATGTTGGAATGTCAGCATGAAACAATGGAATACTTTGTATCAAATATGAAGATCAATTTAGGGGGAATTATCTTCTGTGCAAGTATTACCAAAGATATAACAGGAATTGGCACTGCAGCTCGACGATCCCGATACTGTTGTCGATGACTACGAACTGACTCCAATTCTCTTTTAAGAGATGCGATCTGCACATTTGTAAATGTTATTAGCAACAAGGTAATGCCAGTCATAATCAGCAAAAAGAGACATGCGATCTGCAACAGAGACATTTGTAAATGTTATTAGCAACAAGGTAATGCCAGTCGTAATCAGCAATGCTATGTAAGTGAATCTGGAAATTGGAAACTATTACACGATTTCACAGTTCTCATATTCCAAAAATGTACAATGTGCATTCGTTGGCATAGTCATACTCGGCTTCTTAATATACGTTTGTCCACTTCTATCTGCTTCTCACCCATACCCTTGACCATGCCTCCAGCTTGCCTCTCAAGATGACTCCACATTTGAGTTAGTCTTGGCAACTGATAATCTGTCTGTGCAAGATCCACCTGAGGAAATGAATGCAAAAAACTTCAACACTTAGCAAGATCACTCTCTTTTAAAGATAATGAATCATCTACAAAAGAAAGGTTTTTCTGACATCGCCTCTACATTCTGATCAATATAGAACGTCTTTGACGGGTTTGTTGCCATTAAAGAAAAAAAGCAAACTGCAAATTTATGCTGAAACATGATCTAGGAATATTCAATACTAGCAGAAACACTGATCATACCACGATAGAACAGAAGATCAGGATCAAGAACAAGATAATGCATAAGATTTTAAGCAAAATGTATCAATAATAATTACACAAATTACAAATACATGATATGAGCTGGACTAATGAAATTTGCATAGCCACAAGCAGTGTAAGCTGGCTTTGTTAGGACCATGATATTAAGATACAAACTGTATATAGGGGGTTGTTTATAGCCTCCCCCACTACTACAAGGCCAAGTAAGTCCTCTGTTACGAGACCGTAACATTGGCCGAACCTGAAGGAGCCATTAGATGCAGCAAACCACCGTAGAGCAAAGGACAATGTGAGTCAGTCACGTGCATGCATACCCCCACAACTCACATGCATGGCAGTTGGGGGTTAGACAGTTTAGCAGCAATTCACTAGACTCCCCATGCAACAATATTCACATGCCTGCAGTATTGACAGTTAGGCTGCCACCTACTCCACAAACTCACACTAGGCTAGGAGGGGCATTCTCTATAAGATGAGAGTACATTGGGTGGAACTGATTATGCTAGCCCTATTGTAGTTTCTAGGCATCTAGCACTAGTATCAAAGGCATCTTGCCATCCTGTTTTTCAGCACCCTCCTTGAGTGTTGTTTCTCTCTAACCTAGGAACTGATAGGAGCTCGGTACTACATGAAAGGATATGAGCATCAATTTGGTCCCACAAATGCCACAGCTATAGGAGATTACTTATCTGCTAGAGATGCAAATGGGCATGGTTCGCACACCACCACGGTAGCAGGCAATTTTGTGGCAAATGCCAGCACTTATGGGTTTGGCAATGGCATAGCCAAAGGTGGAGCACCCTATGTAGTATGTAGTATGCAAAGATTGTCATGTACAAGACCTGTTGGCATCTTTTACCCAACCCTGATAGAAACAGCACTTGCACTGAGGTAGATGCTCTTGCAGCTATGAATGGCGGCTCTTGAGGAAACTCCGCTTTCTCTAGTTAGAGACATTGATGAACTAAAAGCCCAAGCATTAACAAAATGGATGTCGATGAGAATACGTACCTAAGAAACAGTATCTTCAATTAGTGATTGAAGAAGATGAATTAAAAATAGCCCTAGCTAACACGCAATCAAAACAGGAACAATTATTTGTTGATTTGAAACATTTGCTTTTTGGTCTAGCTAAGGGCACTACACCTACTAGTTCTCAGTCACCAACTCTTCTCTAAATCTCTCAGATTTAGGAGAATGTCATTAGGTTTAATACGGGTGATTTCAAAATAAACATCTGTGCATGCAAAATTAAGTTCTAGGCATGTTCTTGTCAAATTTGGTTTTCTCACAATGAAACCACTTGTTGAATAGTTCCATGAACACAATTTGGTGTTTGATCAATTTATTCCCTTAGTGATAAACTTACAGGGAAAAATAGTTTACTAGCTCAGTCATTTCTATTAAGTCAAAGATGTTAGGATGAGTCTCTTGAACTTTGATAAAATCCAAAAAGTTTTGATATAATCATTTGTTAAAGGTTGAGCAAATGTAATATTTTACCTAAATCCATAAGGATCAGCGGGTAAAGTCAAGAGACATGGGATTATGTGTCGGTTACCTTTATAAGTTTTCCATGAGTAAGCCTTGATATGGCTCTGGCTTAGGTGGTCAATCCCTGTCAAAATTTGTGATACAAATTCTAGATGAAGATACTAGTCCTAATAGCACTCACACAAAACCAAGCATAGAGAGAATTCAGATCATAGGAAAGCTCTAGCATAATAGAATTGAATGAAATAGTTGTGGTGGGGCACTAGCCTTCTTATATAGTTTCTCTAATGATTGATAAAAGCTAATGAGCCTAAAGTAAATAGCAAAATAACAAAAGCTATTTACTAATAATACTACCTATATATGGTAAGAACCAAAAATGAACTTCTAAGTACTAAATAGATCCTAAACAACCGCCTACATGCATAAGTCTTAAAAAAATGAATTTACTATAAATAGAATGGCCCCTAAAAATAGCACGCAGGCATGGCCAAACCATCATTAAGGGGTATCAAATAAACATTAATTCCTAACACTCCCCCTTAATGTTTACTTTGTTGTCTATTACTCCTAGAAGTACTCTAAACTTCTAAAATTTTTCTTTGCCAAGACCTTTGGTAAAGATATCTGCGACTTGTGCTTACGTAGGGCAATAGATAAGCTCCACTTCATCACTTTGAATTTTCTCTCTGATGAAGTGTTGTTGTACTTCAATATGCTTTAACCTGCTGTGAAAAACTGGATTTTTGGCCAATTTAATACAACTCTGATTGTCGCATTGAAGTACCGTAGGTGAATCTTGTACCATATGTAGATCATGTAGAATCCTTCGCTTACATCCACTATCATATGGTGTACAAATAGGCTTGCACTCTGACATATTGAACTTTTCAAGAAGTTCATAAGCATACTTAGATTGAGAAATAAATAGTCCCTGTGCTACTCTCCATACCTCAATCCCAAGAAAATATTGTAGTGAACCAAGATCTTTCATATCAAACTCTGATAAGAGATCTTTCTTGATTCCCTGAATCATACTATGATCTGATCCTGTAATATTAAGATCATCCACATACATCACTACAATAACAATATGATTATCCCTGATCAAAACATAAAGTGTATGCTCCGAACTACTTCTTTGAAAGCCAAGCTCCTCAAAGTATGTGTCAATCCTCGTGTACCACGCCCTGGGTGCTTAAGTCCATATAGTGCCTTCTCCAACCTGCAAACCTTGTCTTCATGTCCTGCTACTATGTATCCCTCTGGCTGCTCCATGTAGACTTCTTCCTCTAGAAATCCATTCAGGAATGCACTCTTTACATCCATTTGTTGAATATCCCATCCAAACTGAGCTGCCAATGATAAAACAGTCCTCATTGTAGTAGACTTAGCAACTGGTGCAAAAGTTTCCTCATAGTCAATCCCTTCCTATTGAGCATAACCTTTTGCCACCAATCTTGCCTTATGTTTATCTATAGAACCATCTGATTTGTACTTAGTTCTATAGACCCACTTGCATCCAATGGCCTTTTTACCTGTAGGTAACTAAACAAGTCTTTAAGTCTTGTTCTTCATGATTGAGTCGTACTCCTCATCCATAGCTTTCCTCCAAATATCCTCTTTTTCAGCCTCTCTGAAAGTAGATGGATCCTTGGTTTCTAATACTGTGGCCATATATGTAAAATGTACATCCCCATCTTCATGATGATCCTCCTGTCGAACCTCCTGTCGATCTTGATCTTCATGTTGCTTTTCAAGTCTAGTTGATCTCCTAGTTCCATGTGTACTGGATTCTCCCTGTTCCATAATAACACTATCCTTGATAGTTTCATAGTACCGCCTAGGCAATCTTCTAGCTTCTGATGTAGGATGCTTCCTGCATGGTGAAGTAGGAGGTGAATAAGTATCCCATATACTTGACCTCGCCTTCCTCTTTCCTATCTCAACCAAAGTCACTCTAGGTTCTTGAATTGGCGTAGACGATACATGTGTCGATTCAGGTTCCTGTAATAACTCATCACATAATATAGGGATTCCTCCATCTTGATCCATATCGAAATATATCTCTTTATCTTTATGAGTTGATTCCTCATCAAAGACTACATCCCTACTTATGATTATTTTCTTACCCTCCAAGTCATATAACCTGTATCCCTTCTCTTGATTATCATAACCAAGAAATAAACACTTGGTCCCTTAGAATCCAATTTGCTCCTTGAATCCTTAGGTATGTAAGAATTGCTTCGCTCGCATTAAAATTATTCTATCCCTCGCCCTGTCTCGTGTGTTTTTTGGCAGTTGCTATGATCTTGCTAGAATCAATGTGACGCGTGCTCGGATGTGTTCAACTCAGTTTTAGGCTGGTAATGTTTTTCAATGTAGTGTGTTTTCTTCTACTGAACGGTTGTTTGCTTGTTTTTGTTCGCAGGTTTGATCTCGTGGGGACACGATGCCGATGCAGGGCCGAGGCCTTTGGGGCGAGGTTGAGCTTACTGAGGGGGATGTGGCTACACACCATGGCTCGGAAGTGCGTAGATGGAGATGCTTGCATTGTGGTGGTCTCTTCACAGGATCACTTACCAGGGTTAGGGCTCACTTATTGAGGGTCAGAGGGCCGGGTGGGCGGGCATTGGGCATATCTGATTGCCCCAGGATTTCCGATGAGGAGAGAAAGAGGTTGTCTATTACATACGGGCACGGTGCTGCATCACAGGTTTCTGGACAGCGACAGGGACAAGGACAGAGATAGGGTGCTGCATCACAAGTTTCTGGACAGGGACAGGGACAGGGGGCAGGAGCAGCTGCAGGTTCACAGGTAGGGGTCACAGGTATGCAGGCACGGCCTACTACGGGTGCAGAGCCTAGTACAGCACGTTCTTGGCAGGGTTTAGGTGCAGTGCATGATCCAGGCAATGCCACTCCAGTTCCACCCGTAGCATCAGGGCTTACTTCAGAGGGGAGAGCGTCACATGAGCAGGTTGGATCAGCAGCAGCGGGTCCTTCTCATCCCTCCTCTTCTTCGGCGGCAGATGCAGCACATGGTTCGACAGGTCCTCCCAGAGAGAGTGATACACCCACAGATTAGCCATCTGGTTCGCGTGTTAGACCATGAGCGCCATGTGCACAGCACAGAGAGGTTAGGCCCAGACAACAGACCCTTGATCGATGCGGGTGGCAGAGAGAGCAGCATGCCCGGTGCACTCGACTTGCTGGCCAGTTCTTTTACGAGTGCGGCATTTCCTTTGCTGTTGCTAACACTTGGGTGTTCAGAGAGTTTTGCGCACAGATGGCAGCCGTGGATGCTACATGGACGCCTCCCAGACGAGAGGCATTGCGAGGCAGGATGCTTCGTCAGGAGGAGGAGACCATTACGCGGGAGCTGAGTTCCATTCGCTCAGCTTGGTAGTCTCATAAACCCATTGCATGCGTTTAGGGTTGACTCGTGGCGCAATTTTTGCATTTGGCTAATGGGTGTTTTGTGGCAGGTATGGATGCACGATATTGAGTGATGGATGGACCGACATTCGTCGGCGATCCGTCATCAATGTCTTGGTTTCTTACCCGCTTGGCACAGTATTCCAACGTGGCGTAAATGCCACTCGAGGTGGTGACGCCATCACAGCCGATTTTATATGGGAGGTTATCAGAGATGTTATTGTTGACATTGGAGTAGAACATGTGGTTCAGGTTGTCACGGACAACGCTTCGAACTGCATGCAGATGGGAGAGATTATGACGGGGAGCACCCCAGCATTGTGTGGACACCTTGTGCTGCGCATTGTATAGACTTGCTCATCCGTGACCTGTGTGCACTTCCATGGATCAGAGAGGTATTGGTTTCTCCATTTGCTATGCTATCTTGATTGACGCATGCTCCATGCTGCTAAACACATCTCAACTATTGTATAAATTTTCCACTGGATGTCTGTGTTGCAGGTCACTTCTACGGCCATGCGCCTGGTCACTTTTGTTACCAGGAAGAGGCGTGTGCTGGCCCTATTCCGCACCTTCTCGCACTTGAACCTGAAGAAGCCTGCACCCACACGCTTTGCCTTTTACTTTTTGGTGCTAGAGCGATTAGTATTAGTGAAGGACGCATTGCGGTGGATGGTTTCCAGCAAGTCCTTCCGAGAGTTCATGGACGTCCCACATGCGGCATTTTTCCGGTCCACTGTGTTCGGTGAGCCGTTCTGGAGAGATGCTGAGGAGATTACTGGGGTCCTTCTACCCATTTTCAGAGTGCTGCGCTTGGTAGACCGTGAGGGGTGCACTCTCGGCCTCATTTACGAGTTCATGGACCGCATCGGCGAGGGGCTTCAGACGTCAGCCTTGGTCGAGCACAGGTATGACTCTTCAGTGTCTAGTTTGTTGTTTCTCACTCAAGTCTGATTCGATTCTTTTATGCTATGGCAGCTATGGTTACATGATTGTTGTGATTTGCCTACTGCAGGAGGCGCGAGATCTCACGTATCTGGGAGGCCAGATGGGACTACTTCCACCGACCCATCCACGCCGTAGCCCACATATTGCACCCCTTGTGGCGCGAGACTCGGGATCGGGACGATCAGGAGCTGCACCGGGGATGGGTGGAATACACGGAGCGCGTATGGCCTGGACCAGGTACGTGTGATAAATTGCTTGGTAGGCTAAGTACCGCAGTAGTGACTGTAGTGTGCTCATTGCTAGTGTGTGAATTCAAGAGGACTTCCACGAGCCATGTTTTTTCTTCTGCCAACAGGTCCGATGCTCACTAACATTGCATACTAGCTGCTGAGCTTTGAGCGCTACCAGCTTTCGATGGAGAGCAGAGTCGGCGGAGGGAGGATATGTTGAGGCCTGTTTCATGGTGGGGCTACCATGGGCGTGACACAGGTGACCTGCAACGACTGGCCGAGAGAGTCCTTGCACAGGACTGTTCAGCAGGAGCTTGCAAGCGAAATTGGAGCACTTGGGCCTTGTATCACATGCAGAAGAGGAACAAGTTGTCCATCGAGCAGTGTAGGCGGTTGGTGTTTGTGAACACCAACGGCCGTATGCTGAGGCACACACGAGGAGGGGGACAGATGCTTGAGGTGAGTCACATCATCACCCCCTGTTTCTTGCTGTGCTTTGACGAACTGAATTGCTTTTGAATTATGCAATGAATTGCTGACAACAATGTATTGTTTTTGGTTGCAGGTGAACCCTGACACTTGCTTGGTGGATTCGGCAGCTGCTGCTCCTCGGGCACCACCCACGCAGGAGGAGATGGATGATGAGATCTATAGAGATCTATATAGACAGGCGCAGGCTGACGCACGGGCTCTACGGTGTTCGAGGAGGGCAGACAGGCAGAGGGCTAGGGCTGAGGAGGGGGATGATGAGGGCTTGGAGGGTGGAGAGGAGCTCAAGGCTGACTATCAGGAGGAGGAGGAGTGGGTTGAGGGGGATACGGAGGAGGATGAGGAGATGGGGGCGGAGGCACAGGGGGATGACCTTGTTGACTTGCTGGTGGACCCTGATGCGGAGACAGAGGAGGAGCCAGCCATTCCTACACGTAGGCCTGGGGGAGACCTAGAGGTTCTGGGAGGGGAGGGCTGAGTTCGCTTTTTGTAGACAGGAGTGGAGCATCACAGGCAGCCGTCGGCCAGGCATCATCACAGTGGGTAGGGCCACCCCAGGGCGTTTGGATCACAGCCACCTGACACACAGACACGCAGGGGTAGACACAAGGGTGGGGGCAGGCAGAGGGGGGGCAGAGGAGGGGAGAGAGGCAGAGGCAGAGGTAGAGGCAGGGGGAGGATCCAGAGCCAGAGCACGCAGCAGAGAGCTAGAGCACACGGCAGAGCCAGGGCCACACCACGACATATGGCTCCCTCCAGTTCTAATTCATCTACAGACCCTTGGGATCTGCAGTCAGGCACAGATTCAGATGATGGTTCCTACCATGACTCTGACGAGCCTTAGTTGTGTAGTTTTCATTATGTTCATGGAACATCATTGTACTCCATTTTGGTGCCATGTTGCCCGATATTATATATTACGATGATCCTATTCACAGCAGTGTAACAATTCAGTACTGTTCTTTGAGAGAGAGAGAGAGAGAGAGAGAGAGAGAGAGAGAGAGAGAGAGAGAGAGAGAGAGAGAGAGAGAGAGAGAGAGAGAGAGAGAGAGAGAGAGAGAGAGAGAGAGAGAGAGAGAGAGAGAGAGAGTATGGTTGAAAAACGATTCCATATGGTTGAAAAATGCTTTAGTACGGTTCAGGACGATGCAGTATGGTGATTGGTTTAGAACACTTAGCATGGTTTTTGTTTAGCATGATTCAGCATTTTTGTTTAGTTTGTTGGATCTAAGAGAGATAACGAGAAAGAGAGAGAGAGAGAGAGAGAGAGAGAGAGAGAGAGAGAGAGAGAGAGAGAGAGAGAGAGAGAGAGAGGGAGTTAAATTTTGGGGCATCATGTTTTTCTATTTATGCACCGGGGAGTTAAAAACTAAACCTAGGAGTTAATGCACCTAAACTAGACCATCCTGCACCCGAAACGTTCGGCAAAATACACAGTAATTATGCTCTTGAGCTTTCACCTGATACCCATATTGCACAAAAAAAAACCAAAAAAAAAAAAAAATTAAAAAAACGTTTCTGGAAAAAAATTCCATATTTCCGAAACGCGTTTAGAAATGCAGTTCAACTATGGGCCAAACCATCATTAAGGGGTATCAAATAAACATTAATTTCTAACAATCCCACACCAAGAAGATTCGAACCGCCGATTCGAATCGGTGCATGCAACATTGGTACTCCCACATTAGCTTTCATACATTTGCACAAAGGCCATTATTCTCAACTTATCTCATTGACTCCAAAGCTTACTCTACATGGAATCTTCCTCACATTCCTTCTCATTATGCTACTTTGAATTTTTGTGATTAATTTGTGTTTGCCTACAAGAGTCCCTTGCCTAACCCCAGGCAAGTGTTGGTTCTTTATTGGTATCTTTAGAGAAAGCTATAGCCAATCAAAATACAAGATGCAAAAGCCCTTATATTCTAAGATATTGGAAATAATGTGAAACCTCCAATAGGCCTCAACATCGATATAGGGTAGATACTCAAAGGTGCTACACTAATCACTTTCCATCTCTACAAACAACAAAGTTTTTCCTTTCAAGAAGTATCCAGAATCTCTCTTATGAATTCATGATTATTGTCAATGATACCATAAAATGGTCCATTGCATAAAAGAGGCTTATTATAAGTTTGAATTAGCCTCAGTTTTGTTCTAGTATCTCACAAAAAAATTTCCATCTAAGGAGGTTGCCAAAACTATATCATCTGCTCAAAGTAAAACCAGAAATTACAATAATTATGTGTCTTCTAGGCCATGAATAAAGAGACCATACATGTCAGAATGGTAGACGTTCCGATCTGATCTTCCACCTAATTTGGTAAATTAGTCAATTATCTAGCACTTTCAAGTAATATTTAAATTACATATGAAATTGCAAAATAAGACTAGCTAGGAAAGCATATTCTAGAATACAAACAACGTGATTGGATTCAACAAGGAGGTAAGAAGAGTTCCAGAAAACATTTTCCAACTAACAAATTACAATAAACAAATGCTGCCTTTTACTGCACTAGTGTACATACAATGTACAAGGTTTATTCCTAAAACATTTTCAAAAAAAAAAAAAAAAACCACACTCACTTGCAAAGTGGCCTCACGTGTTGCTGCTCTTTGGCTGAAAATGTCAAGAATTAACGCAGTCCTATCACATACTCGAACCTGCTTTCCAAGAGTCTTCTCCAAATTTCTTAACTGCCTGACAGAAAAGGACTACTGTTAAAGCCATGCTTTCAGCACAAATTGTGTGACAGACTAATCTCTCGAGTTTCCCACTAGAAAAAAGATGAACCCAAGAGTTCTAAACCCTAAACTCGTATAAAACTTAAGTCACAACAAAATCAAGTTGGCACCAGTCAAAGATTGAACAACAAAACTATGTTGCAGCTCATAAACAGAAACAGATACCCTGGTGAAATCTCATCATCAAAAATCACGGTCTCAACATTCAAGGCACGAACAGCAGTTTGCACCTCCACAACTTTTCCGGATGAGATGTATGTCTTGGGACTCGGATGTTCCAGCCTGACATACATATGTATTATGATTTGCAGTCTTAGAACAAAGTTCAACAAAAACAGAGATGTGGAAAAGTATTTCAGCAAACTAGCCCAAAACAATCACTAGAACAGGTGAACAGCATCTTCGACTCTGGCATCTTCAAGATTGAAATTTATAATAGGCAGCACCAATCCTAATGTAACGTGAGCACTGAGTAGTAACCACTATGCACAAGGTAAACAGGTCTCGCAGTTACATTTCAAATGATATTCAGACAATGAATCAAGGTAAACAAGCCAACACAAAATGCTGACCCTAGCTAACAATATTTGCAGCTTAACTGTGTGTTTTGACTAAAGAAACCATACAGAAGAATGCAATGGCTTCAGGACTACAGTAGGCTATTTCACGAAATGCTTCGGCTACTAAAACAGCTGCTGGCCATCCCAATGCATGAAAATACATACCTTCAACTCAGGTCAAAACTCACCAAATATATGGTTCATACCATCACTTTGGAGGAGGTGCTTTACTAGTAATGATGATGAACTTGAGTAGATGTAAGAACATAGGTGACTCTGTACTATGTCAGTAAGAACAGCGCGTCTATAGCTTGAAGGTACCTTTGGTAGGTGGATCCAACAACTTTAAGTCCAGCAGTATCAGCCAATTGTGCAAGCTCCTTGAGAGAGTCATGGATGCCAAACAGATTACGATTCCCACTTTTAAGCTCAACGCCTACAAGATAGGCCCTTTCTTGGTATACCTGCAACATTTGATTTTAATTACAATAACCAACCGCTGTATCTTTGATGACATACAAGATAAGAGTAAATGCAGGAGGAGACTTGACATTCAAACATCTACTTCATTCATCCCATCAGCTTTCCAGGCCCAATCACAACAGATTACATTGATTAAGTGGTCAGTGGTATCTCTCTCTTTAGGTAACTGAGATTGTCTGCACTTCAAATGGCTGAATTGAAGCAAACATATACAACTAGATTGGCTAAAGGCGTGGTTATTAGTGAAGTGACATGTTCTTATAGAAGTTCATGCTTGCTCCTTACAATTTGAAAAGTGCACCAGCCAATGTTTTGGATAACAAGGACAAGTTCATAAGTAGGCTGAATTCAATTGAATCAGAGTGCACATTGGGCTTCTCTTGCTCGACCATGGTAGGAAGTTCCTCACCAAGGTCAAGAATAGCTTGAATCTGAAAAGAATCCTGATTGGCGTGTAGTAGAGCTTGTCAAAGTGTTTGTGGTAAATAGTTGTCATATAGATTGAATGAGTTCATTCCTTGATTTAGCCAATTGGTACACTTTCTGTTGTTTATTATCAAAATATCAGAAAACACCAAGGCCAAGTATATCTTGTATTTGAAAAGAATGCTGATTGAAGAGAGGTAGAGCTTGTGAAAGTGTTTATGGAAAATCAGAACCATAAAAATTGCACGCATTAGTTCCTCAATATAGCCAATTGGTACAGTTTCTATTTTGACTATCAGAATAACAAAAAACATCTCGTGTTTTCCTTTAGGTGCTGGCTTATAGAATTTACAGTAAATTTTATCTCCTTAAATTTTACCTTGATAACCAGAAACACTATACATATGACTCTTCATTAGTGTAATCAACCCATTGTTCCATGGTAATCTATAATAATTTTCTCCTTTGCAAGTGCGTGCAAAAAGCTCCCGATGTCACTATATCCTGATACCCAATAGGGGAAAAAAGATAATGTAAAACTCACGTCTAATTGCTTAGATATTTATGATCTGAAATTTGAATGCTCTATGTTTTCTCAAATCACAATCCAATCTGATCCCTGTGGTTTTGATTCAAATCGATAAGTCTCATTCAGATCTGATTTTCTTAAAGACGAGAGTACCAGAAATTGATTCGAATCAGCTAGAGCCTTCACTCCCTTCTCCCTTCTCATCATACAACAGAATGATTTCTTGGTTCATGCATAGTATAAGTCTTAAGAGGATCTGAAGGGATGAGAATAAGCAGAAGAGGGAGAAGGGGAAGGAGGAGAGAGGTAATTTTTAACAGTTTAATTTTGATAAAACCGATTCTCTGATTCAGATTTTTTTTGGCCAATGCTGATGCAGCAGGATATCTTATGCAGTATCATGATAGTTTCATACACTTTTCAAATGCATATGTTTTTCATAGGCCGAGAGTTCTCTATAATTGATTGACTCTTTTTCCAGCACAAATCTATGTATAAAAAGACCTCCTTTTTTTTTGGTAAGCTTTTTATGAAAGAATTTAAAAAAACCTTTCAGGGAAAACTTCATGAAAAAGATTTGTCTGGGTGCTTATGAAACAAAATGGATGCCTTAGATTGAAGTTTAAGAAATTCACAACAAAGTAGAGTCAATAGGAATACTTGGAAGGTCATCATTATGTCCAAATATTGATGGCTTTGTGGGTGAAGTGATAAGTCAACAAGAATATAGTTGCATTTGGTATCATTTTGCCTTGCTACAAATAATTGTTCTGATATCTTCTATTAAGACAATTCAAGTGTGTGAAAAACTGCTTATGGGGCAAAAGCACATGGTACACAAAGATATTTTGCAAAAGCCTAAAAACTCATTTTACGTCGTGAGAACTGACACAAGTAATATTGTTATTGGATTAATTCTATTACAAAATGATATAACAGTAGTGTTTGAGAGCAACAAATTCACTGGACCTCAATTGCACTATATAGCTCAAGAAAAGGAATTATTTGCTGTGATTCATGCACTTAAAACTTGGAGACACTACTTCTATGGTAGTAAGTTTATAGCGTATACCATAGTTGCACTGCGTTTCTGAAAACGTGTTTTTGAAACAAAAAATTAAATTTCTTTTGTGGGCAATATGGGTATCAAATTAAAGCATTTATTAAGGTAGTTTTTGCATATATCAAATCTTAGTTTTCCCTGAACTTTTTGTGGAACAGTTCGCCATTCGAAATGGATTATTATTTCCAAATGGAAAAATTTGTGTAGCAGAAGATGATGAATTGAAAAAGAAAATTCTTTTTGAATGTCATGACACACCTTGTGTAGGTCATCCAGATACACATATGACTTTGAACTTGGTTAGAAGAGAGTTTTATTGGCCAAAGAAATGCTGCAATTAGCTCGTAAGAGTATTGTAGTGCACAAGATAGGGCTAAGCATTTTAATCTTAAGAGATCTCCCAAAGATTTTAAAGTTGATTCCAGAAGATTCTAGGACTATGTGTATAAGGAGCATTACAAATTCTCTACCAGATATTGTGGACTATTTCAGATAATAAGGAAATTTGGTTTTTTAGCTTACAAACTTGATCTTCAAGACAAATCCACTGCTCGTCAAGTATTTCATGTAAGCAAGTTAAAATTAAGTTTACATGAAGGTGATACGCTTGGATGCGATGAAGATCTAATCCAATTAGAATTAATGTACCTTTGGAACTCGAGAAAGTACTCGTAACCATAGATAAATAATTGAAAAATCGCTCTATCTCTGAGTTCTTGATTAGATGGAAAGGCAGACCGAGGATGATGACTCTTGGGAGAGAGTGGAGAGCATAAAGGAGAACTTCCCTGATTTTCTCTTCTAAGGAAAAAAGCAGTTCGGGGGGGGGGGGGGGGGGGGGGGACATGTTACATTCATGTTCTAGTATTGAGGATCTAGAATAATCCTTGACATGGATATTCGGCACTCTAGTATTTGAGTTTAGTAGTTACACCCCGAAATTCCATTCAAGGTTAGCTATGTAAATAATAACCTCGAGAGGGCATAAGCACTCCAATTATGACGTGGAGCAGTGCATGGTGTTTGAGGACTATATACATGGTAAGAGGTAGAAATAGTAAGTTTAGATGAGTTTAGCAGTGTACTAGGGTTTGCATGGCATATGCATAGGCATCTTGTAGGATATAAGTAACTATAGGAACTCACCCTCCTACACTTCCAAATTCCAGTTGTTTGTTACTTGAATCCTCACCTACATTCATTCATCGTGGCTTGAGGGTGAAGCTATTGTGGGTTGATCTTTAGATTCTAGCTGGTTGGATCTTTTTTGTTCTTTGCAGTAAGATCTTCAAGATCTACAAAGGAGAGTCATTACAAAAAGGACTTCCCTTGGCAGATGCTACTTGGGAGAGTCATTACATGCTACATGAACTGTACCCTAAGTTTGTCATCGAGGAACGGTGACTTCCCTAAAGGGGGTGAAAGTTTTAGGCCCCAGTCATGGCTTTCCTGAAGGGGGGGCGAAATATTAGGCCCCAGTCTTGGCCCTAATGTACCCTGGAAGCGCCAGTGGCCAGATGGGTTTGGTGACTACTAGTGGCAAGTCACAACCTACACCCCAGTACTAGGCACTTGAGTCCTTGGGGTGTGTCACTATAGGTGACCCGATGATTAGGCCCATCATGCATTGACCAAGTCAACCCGTCATTAGGTGGGCAATGACTAGGGTTAAGGCCAAAGGACCGTCTAGGCATGCTTAGGGCATGGGGGTGGCTAAACATTAAGTTGGCGACATATTCATGGGTTAGGAGTGACATGGCATGCTAGGTGGACTAATCACCCCCGCATCAACGGTAGGCGCCATGTGTCACGAGACCGGAATATACGAAGCTATGCCTAAAGGTTTGGGAGGAGATCATTCTTTCATCGACTAGTAGGCTTTCGGAGGAGCTTGGAGAGCTACCTCCTCGTAATGTCCTATAGTCCTTTTGCATAGTTTTTAGTGTTTTGATGCAACCTGGCATAGAGATGGCATTGCTTTCATTGTGGATGCATGTATTCTAGCAATCTCACGAGGATTAGGTCTCATTAAGGCTTACATAACAAAATGGCAAGAAAAAATGCATTGCTTTTTTGGCACACATCACTAAGGCTGAGTGGGCTAGGTGAAGAGAAACTTATGAAAGATGGGCACAAATCTTGCAAGTCCATTCACATCCATAGGAACAACACCTATAGTAGAGCTACATTGCCCAAATGTGTGCTCAGGCACTTCATGATAGTTTGGCACTAATACAACAACTTCAAGCACTCTCATAAGGCCCTCCAAGCCATCACTAGCAAATTAGGGCCTTTTGAACCTTGTCCAACAACAAAAGTTTCCTCACACAATGTCCCTCGTAATACATACCAAATGTCACCCATGACATTTGGCACGTGCCTTTTTTACCCATCAGCTCCTCTTTACAAGGTCAATCCAAAAGATTTAATTTTAAAGCAATTACCTAGATTACAGTTATAAGCAAGCCATTAAATGCCCAGAAATCAATATATTTTGGTTTTCTTTTTTCACAACGATTCTGACAGCGAATTGCGATTCGCAGAATCGCTATCCCAGCGAATTGTGATTTGCTGCAACTATGTTCCGTACTCAGTTGATTTGTTCCTTTAGAGTCAATACTCCAAAATACGTAAGAAGGTATATAAAAGTGTTTTGGTAAGTACACACCCTTGTTTCAACTCTCAATTTATACATAATTTAATCTTTTAGTCTTTAGGGTTTCTACAGACGAGTAAATAATTATTATCTAATATCAACATGCAATATATTAGCCTAGGTCCTTATAATACTAAATTTTATATAAATAAAATTTATAAAAAATAAGTTATATCATAAAACCCTAATTTATATAAACTGATAGATAAGCATCGTTGATCTATAGACTATAATATAGACCATAGTTACAGCAAATCACAATCTGCTACAAAAACGATTTGGAATGCACGTTCCGAATCATTATAAACATAGGACCTCAATGGCAAAAATAAAAATTTGAAGGAAAAAACACTAATGGTTGGACATTTTTTTGATAATTTAGTGAGCATTAAACATTTACAATATAGTTGGTTTGCATAGTCAATCTCTTTAACTACTTAATTGTTAGAGTTTGTCTCTAGTTTAGGCCATGTTCCAGGTGTAAAAGTGTGCATTGATTACTTGTGTCATTGCGACATGTGCTCATGATGCGCTATCCCATTGCGACATGTGCTCCGCATGATGTGCTATCCCATGTTCGTCATGAATTCAAGATTTCCCCTTATACAATCTTTGACCCATGAACTCCACTCTTCATATTGGTTATGAAGGAGCTCTATTGGAAGAATTCTCTTTGAATTTTTGGGAGCTCAAGTCTAGGATTGTCTACAAGCTATGTAGGGTTGTATTTCAACCAGCTGTTGAATCCAGGTTCCAAAAAAAAAATTAGCTCATTTCTCCATGTCATGGTTTCCAAATTATTGATAGTTTATCCTTAGAGCTCATAAAGCTGCTTTGAGGTTTTGGGGGCAAAACATACTACCCCAAATGTCTTCAGAAAAAATAGTTTGACATACTCAAAAATACTTCAAGTTAACCTGCTGCCTTCCTATTTTCTTTTGCTACTAGCATTGTCTTGCAGAAGTTTGCTTGTAAATCTCCACATACTCACTTTTGCCCTCTTCTATGTGCTACAATCACCTTCCACACATCATGGCCTTCACACAACCTATTTGGCCTCCTATTGCTCTCTCCAAAAGCTAGTCGCTGGAAATGATGGTCGCAGAGGCAGTTAGAAATTTCTTTTACAGTTAAATTAGGGCACAGAGTTCCGCGGTTCCAAAATCCCGTTCTAGTGTAACTTAAATGTAACCTAAGATGTGATGGGAAAATGAAGGGCAAAAAGAAAAGGCTAATATGATTTTGCATAATATCAACAATAATTAGTAGCTAAATAAAAACTGAATCATGAAAGCGAGTGCTCACTGAGCTTAAGTTAGCTGCATTGAAGTGTAATCTCAGCACAGCTGTTGAAGTTCAAGCTGTCTAGACTTGAAGATATGATATAAAGTGCAGGCTTTAGTTTGCGTTTTTCTTAAATAACCTAACTTAAAAACAAAATCATCCCACCTTGAATAGTTTCTCTCATTGCTTAAACAGGCAACAAGGATTAGCAGGGACTCTGAGTTAAGAAAGCCCTTTGCAAGCTTGCTTTCCGTCTTTAACACTATAACACACTACCGAAGAGTGATAATGGAGAAATGGCAGGAAAAATACCTCTCTGCCATTTCGAATGCCAAATCGTGCATATACATCGCTCTCTTCCATATCCTCAATGTTACCTTCCAGGCTAGTTTTAGAGCTATCCAAATCAAGCCGATCAGATTCAATTTCTTTCTCTTCTAGTCCCAATTCAGCCTCTACTTTACAATCCTCCTCTCCAGAAATCTCAGCTGCACAAGGATCTTCCATTTCCATGTCTTCCACAGCTAATATATCACCTCGATTGGCAGCCATCTTGAATATCCTTGCTTGTGTGTGATCCTCCTTCTCGGTATTCCTGGGAAATGTTAGCATACCAGTATCACGCAGCTCGCGTCGCAACCGCTCTTGCACTTGGGCATCTGCCACAGGATCTCCAGTGAAAGAATAGTGCCCTGCCTCTTCATTTGCAGCCCGTGTAATCCAAACTCTTCCAGATTTGTTATATCCTGACGAAATTTTACACAGTGGAGCAACATCCACTCTGTCAGCTCCCACGCGGACACGACCCTGTGCAGCAGCGGCTGCCATGCGCC
The DNA here is from genome assembly GCA_029204225.1 of Diphasiastrum complanatum. NCBI lineage: Eukaryota > Viridiplantae > Streptophyta > Lycopodiopsida > Lycopodiales > Lycopodiaceae > Diphasiastrum > Diphasiastrum complanatum. Next base: position 33,475,285 of record CM055101.1, read on the forward strand.
TTAAAGCACAGAAATCGCGGCATGTATTCTTGGTCGAATCTGAGCTGCTGGCTGTGCGCATCATCGGTGGAAAGGTGCCATAGCTGCTAGCTGGGCTGCAAGACATTGTTGGACACGAAGAATTGATCGCTAGAGGAAGCAAAGCAGAAGGCGAAGAAGAATACGATGAAGAGTAGCAGAAAGAGAGAGCCATGGAAAGAAGAGATGAGGTTACACGCACCCCATACCAAGCATATATATATATAGGTAATGGATTGTTGTAAAAAAAAAAATTGGCACATCATGAATGGTTTGTTTGTAGGTACATTGTAAGGATATAATCACAAGTCCTATTGTGTAGCCATGGTATCAATAAGATGAGATGAGAATCTAGGCTTACAACTTTTTTCCCTTTCTTTTCATCTATTCTCACCTCCCCCTCTCGTCTATACCCCTTTCAACTTCATTTTTTCCACCCTCACGGTTTCACATTGCCACGTTTGCCAATGTCCCAGACAAACACAGGTGCCGACTACTCATTATCATACATAATGTGTCACTAAAATTTTTTTAAAACATTGTTTACTTTTTATTAAGATTTCAAAAAAGGATTTAGACTCGATCTAATTTGGGTGGGCAAGTCCATCTCAAGCACAATATGCCTGAGAATATGTATTCTATAAACGATGAAAGCTTAACAACAATGATCTATTGCGTTCTTGCTTTAGCTAACGAAGATGGGTCATGACTGTCCAAAAATAGTTTGCAAAAGACCACCAAAAGATTTTTAAGAAGGAACCTCTCCATCTCCATTACCTACTACATAATGGATGGATGCCAATTAGCATTAATTTACATCTCAATGTGTCCAACTCTTTAGGAGGGAGCCTTACAAGTGTAACCCCTCATTTGAATCTCAAATTTTACATGAACGTAATAGTGTAAAGTCTCTCAGTGGGGCTTCGCGCAAGCAAGAGACATTCTTGCCTGATGAGAGGGCTTGTTGTATATCAACTAAACAATATTGCGTTCATTTATTACAATAGCATCATAGAAATGTTGGGGATTGGGATTCTACCTTTGGACAAGCCTTATGGCATAAATTACTTGCCTCCCCAAAAGAAAGAGAGAATGATTTAATTATATTTAGGATTACTCTTTACTATTCAAATCAATTCAATAGTTGCTACTTGGTGTGATATCATTTAATTGACTTTAGTTGAATATCATAGTAGGCATCTAAAACAGCTGTGAGAAATGCAAATAATTTAGGTGTCTAAGACGACCATGCTTTATTCAACAATAATTAGTGAAGATTGAACAAATCAGATTTAGAAGGAAAGTAAGAGCAAACACTAAGCACATAATGAATTATTAACAAATACAGAGAATAAGTTTACTCAATGATGCATTAACTGAACATGTATAATGAGGCTACTGGAAATGAATATCAACCAGATTATTATAAAAAATCCCATGAGCAATCAAGCACTAAAGTGTTCAAAAAAGGGTGCTAAGCATAATGATCCTACTCTGCTCCGTCTCTCAAGTTTTCATCATCTTGATCTACATAATGTCATTCTATACATACACATGGAGTTAGAGAGTTTATTGTTTGATGCAATCTTGCAAAGTATGTTACTCTAATTTGAGAGTTTATATGAATAGACGGATCATAAGGTTTTATTTTGCATTTTTTGACTAACAGTGAAGTATTTTCACTTGTAAAAATATGATTGTGCAGTGATGTTGTTGCGACTAAATTAGACAAAGGAAATGCTTCATTTTGAGTGGCACCATAAAAATGTCAAATAATACCGATCATTCTTTTTTGGAGTTGGCATTTTCGTTGACATGCCCATAACCACAGTCACGACAAAATGGTACAAATTTTCCTTTATTTGGACATTCTGCAACTCTGTGATTTTCTCCACATGCAAAGCATCTAAGTGGTGCTCTGGTCCAGTTTCTAGATGCTTGTTGTTGCGTGGAAGCATAAATAGCATGTTGTTCTGAAGATCCACCTTCTTGATCATTACTATAGTTCCATTGCTCGACACTTTTGTAAGGTTCTGGTTCCATCAAATTGGCAGGAGGAGCGGGGTGCTTTCGTGGGGCAGGTAAGTCTAATCGTTTCGGGTATCCAAGAGCAGATTGACGAGGTCTAGCTACCGGATTTCGTCCATAATGTGGTTCTCGATATCCCCTCTGGGCATACCGTTGCTGAATTCTCCGAGGATTGAAGTTGCAAGAGGCAGTCTCATGATCAGGCAAATTACACAAATACTGATTTCCATTCGTTTTTTCAATTGAGGACACTCATTCATTGTGTGATTTCCTGTACAAATAGAACACCAGACATTTTTCCTAGTAGGAAAAGTCTTTGCAAACTTCTCAGGTTCCTCTGATATTATTACAGATGCTGAAAGTGCCTAACGAATATCGAATAAAAAAATCATGCCGCCGAACTACATCAAGGAATGTTGAGCAACCAAGGAGGAGTTCCAAAATCCAAATTCACCTGGAATGCCAATATCAGAAGGTCAACAAGTTGTAAATCGGCCCATGAACAAAAACAAAGCCCAGCACCTTCCCAACAGATTTTACAGCGAAGGGAATAAAAGCATGGCAGAGCCGATATAGGATTTACATCTATTTGCGATATGACGTTAGAAACCCTTAGAAGGTGCACTGTACTCGTAAGCCAAAGGCACGAGAAGTAGAAATAGATCTAAATACCAATGGGCCAAAAATAAAAAGGGACCCAAGTAGTTCTAAAATGCATTTGATTCTTAACTTTTTATGATAGTCAAAAGTTGTTATGGCACATGGTTTTGGGTGAACCAAAAACCCTAACCTTAGCTTTGTATATAAGTAGAGATGTGACACCATTTTGTAATCACTTTTCACTTGTATGATTAGAGATTGAGAGAGAGAGAGAAGAAAGCCTCCTCCTCCATTTTCCTACTTTAACACTGTTGCGAGTTGAGTGAGAAAGTTTGCGATGTTCTCCTAAGGTATTTAAGATTTTCTGTGCATGTCAGTTTTTAAAACCACCTATTTTTTAAAAGTTTTTTTTTTTAAAAACTAAAAATATATATCACCATCCACGATACATTTATAGATCTAGAAACATGTAACAATCAGATTCTACCAATCAAACAAACATTACACTATTCTTATGCTCTACTTAATTACCAAAAACAAACAGTTTTGAATATTTGAAATTCAAAAACCATGGTGTTATATTGATTCATTAGTTATCAACATTTTGTCGAATCATATCATCCATGATATGATTCTAGATATCTAACATTGATCATTTTTTTCAAATCCATCTTCTTCCTCTTTCTCCTCATCCCTTCCTCTTCAGGTTTATCATTGTCAAAACCTCATTCCCCGCCGATCATTTCCTCATCTGCTAGCCCACCAAACTCATCATTGGCTCCATAGAAGCCATTTGGAACTTATTGTTGTCAGCAACAATAATTGCCCCCACCTCCTGATCTTCATCAGGGTGCTCATTTGTGGCAGCTACACGCATTTCAGTATAATGAGCTTGTATTTCATCAAGCTCAAGGGCAATGCAATGTCTCCTAAGCTTCACTGCACACAATGCTGTTGTCCTTGAAATTGAACACAATAATATTTAAGGAGGGATTTTTTAAAAATGATTATATATGTACCAACACGTAATCTTTGTAATAAATATTTACCTGTTCTTGCAAACAGATCTAACACACAGTCATTTTCACTTGAAAACAAGTTAATCAATCTGTTGATTAACCGTTGGGGCTTTTGGTAGGGATTCACAAGAGAATGACTTCCTTCAACATGCCCTAGTTTCCGAGTGACGGTTGGAAAGCTAAGGACATTACTATAATCTTCATTACAGTGAGCTTTGACGCGCTTCTTCTCAATGCTATCAAAGTATCTAATATTGATCATCTCAAAAGCGCTCAGCAATCTGGATCTCGGTGCATAACTGATATTTGTTTTGTGTCTAAAATTTGAATGCTACAAAAAATATAAGAAATATATCTTAAAAATTATGATAAATTAGATATCTAAGAACATCATATAAAATGACATACCAAATAAGGCTCTTTGCCCCATGAGTGTGCTCCTTCAAGGATGCAAGAACAGAAGCTGCTTGAGCTGCACTATGAAATATTAAGAACCTCCAAAACGGAGAGGTTGTCAAGAACTTAAAATCAAGAACCATTTTGGACACTTGCTTGTAGGTAAAGACTTTTTCATCATTTATTAAATTGGGCAATCGGAAACCATATGGTATATCAGCAATAGCAAACCGATCCTGCTTTGGAAGAAGATATATCACACATATACCTCTGTACATCACCGGACTAAGCTTATAGGTGTGCAACATCACTTTTGTGAGAGAAAAATTAGCGAGTAAAGAAATAAATTTGGTATTTTGCCCATCAAAAGATGTATAACTAGCCCTACGTATTTATAATACACGTATTTTATGGCCACGTATTATACGCTTGTATAATACTATGCACCTATGATTTGTACCAAACCTATTAGTAGAGGAAAGCATTTAGTGTTATCTGAAAAATTGCAGCTTACCTCCCATCTCGCTGAAGGGGGACTGGTAACGTCTGATGCTGACGTAAACCATCAGACCAGTAACGATTGTTATATGTCGTCTTCAGAAATAGAACGTCGGTAGTGGTACACCTGTCAGCTCATGGTAGGATAAGCCCTAACATGTAGTATGTTCAAGGATCAGAGCACTTTGTCTGAATGTGTTAGGAGAGTGTTTCCTTCAGGTCTTTGATTTGTTTTGCAGGGAAACTCGTAGCATAGTTTCTGTGTTTTACTGCACACTGTTTTTGTTCACGTTTTAATTCCTTTATGAACTGATATTTCAGCACATTGCAAACGGATTACCCAAGATATTGCAGATTATGATGCATTATATATTGGTTTAGCAAACGTTTAATTTCAAACTTTCAGCTAAAGACATTATATCGGTGAGATAAAGATAATAAGAATACAAACTAACACTTCATAAGCCAGAAATACATACTAATTACACTACACATGCTAAGATAGTTTGAAGCTGAGTAAATTGTTGACCCATTTAAGTCTTTAATTTAGTCGATTTCGTATGATCTGAGCTCTAAATCTTCTGCTCAGGAATTAAATAGTAAATAAAGTCCTGTGCAATATTCCTCATTATAAAGCCATGTCTGGCAAGCAACGTATGATTGTATCTCAGAGTTCAAGAACCACCAATGAAATTATCATTCAGAAATCAGAACCGTTAACTTATTGACGCTATTCATCAGCATATAGTTATAATATAGACCGAGACGCAGCGACGATCTTTTACTAAGCAGTTGTAGCTTCTTGAGCGGTAGCATCTCCACAATGGCCGTGTCTGCGTTTCCTCATCATTTTACAAATGAATACAACAACGCCTATCAGAATGGTTGCGCACAGGATCACTCCGATAGATATGCATGCTATTTTCCACGCTGAATTGCCGCCTGAGCCATGATTGGGAGACGGTACACCATGCCCAGGATCATGGTGAGTTGGAGCTGGCTTTGGTTGTGAAGACTCTCTAGGCGCTGGATCATTCGTGGGAAGAGGCATGCCATCATCCGATGCTGATACCAAATTTACATAGAAGAAGAGAATGGGTACCATGAGCAACCTTATCATCTGCACTGCTGATATATTGATGAACTCAAGCTCTTTTCTGTTTTTCATATTGAGCACGTGTATCTTCCTCCACCAGCAGGTTCCGTATCTCTGACTTTTGTTCTCTGTCTAAAACGTTTTTATGCTTTTCAACAACTTCCTTATCCAGAGAGTGATAATCAGCTATATTGATATTTAGCTCTAGACTGATAGGCTGCTATTGCATCTTAAGTGCTATATATATTAGAGAGCCATTCAAGTAATTTGTGCAAACGGAGCTGACAAACAACCGAAAGATAGACTTAGCTCACAATCAACTTGGAAGACGTAGAAAGGCAACCTCACATACAATTCTCAAAGTCTTAGAATCGATGAGAAACCTGGAGCTGTATGAAGGTATGATCTGCCCTGCTCCTGCAAGTCAGCAGCAGTTGCGATCCGGTTGCAATATTGTACGATCTGCCAAAATTAGCATGCCTTACAAGTTAAGTTACACACTCATAAGTTGTTAAACCTTTGCTCAAAATGTGCAAATGAAGTGTGCAATCATAAATTTCAAATTTTAATGAATAGATAATGTGTATTTGGAGACCCATTGTAGAGTTGTAATTTGAGTTTACTTAAATCTTACATGTATAAAAATTTATTTGTGAATATTTGGTTACAATTTTGTTTTCCACTCTTTTAATGGACTTGTTTGTCTACTCCGTTGGAACACGACAAAGAGCAATGGCCCAAAGGTTTGTTCCATCATAAGGGTAGAAGGGTTGCAAGAAGGGACCATTCAATCATGTATTGTTGCTTCCAAAGTTTTACTGGCTTTTTGTCTCAAGAGACCAAGTTGGTATTTATTTTTATTTTTGTTTGAACCACTTAGGATCATCCAAAGAATCTCAAGATATACATGGGAAAACCAAGGAAGTGACTAGTGGGGGAGGTGGGTGTAAGGTCATTCTAAGGCTAGGCATTCACCTTGAGAGACTGGAAGAGCCTCAAAACATGAAGACATGGCCCTTTTGCCCCCTAAGATCAACTTCGAGGCTTTTTTTATTTGCTCAACAAAAAAAGAAATTGGTGTAATAACTACTTTTCCCACTAATTATTTGAAATTACATTGAATGCTGTCTAGTGAAGTACACCTCTATAGTACAAAGTAAAACCAAACAACCTAACATTAATATCTGTATAACCAATAACAAGTCACGAGACAAAAGCCCATTATCTCACATGATAATCTATGTGACAAAAGTCTTACAATAAATAGAAGAATATCGTTTTCATGATTTTGTTAATGATTCCATTCCTAAGGATTGCTTATTTTTAGGATTCCATTCATGAAGCTTATGTATGTCCAATGTTCCATTCACGAAGTATTTTCAAAATTCCATCCTTCACAACTGTTTATTCTGAGGGCTAAAAGTTGCAGCCAATCTAATCTATAAAAAATAATGAGGTCTTATAATTGTTGTGCGGTAGGGAATGGGGGTCCCCAAACTCAATCCTAAACTTGATTCATGTAAGATTTAAGTTGACTCAAATTATAACTCTACCAAATACTCATTATCTATTGCATGAAAACGTGAAATTTATGATTGCACAAATTTACACTTCATTTGCACATTTTGAGCAAAGGTTTAACAACTTATGAGTGTGTAACATAACTTGTAAGACATGCTAATTTTGGCAGGTCGTACAATATTGCAACCGGATCCAACTGCTGCTGACTTGCCTTTCTCTTGTCTTTTTGCTTCATTCATCCAACGTAGCCTCCTTTGTAGACAGAGTGAGCCCAGAGAAATTCCAAGCGATCTTACAAAATTGGTGATGTTGTACCAAATAAGCACTTTCTTTTTTATTGCATTCACTTATTTTTTTAGTTATTTTTTTCTGAATGCTTTGGTGCTTGTGATAGATTATGTACTTCGCTCGATGACGATTTTGTATTATCTCAATTTTGATATTCCTATTGATTTGGAAACTTTATAAAAAAACAAGAATCAAAGGAGTTTCATTATATTCTCTTGAGGATCATTCCCATTATAGGACTAAAACAAAGAGAACCTTGTATTCGTGGGCATAATGGACTACTAGGATATTATAAAAGATTGCAGAATTTTAAAAATAAATTTTAATGCAAAAAAATTAATTTTTAGCAAATGAGTTTAAAGGCATCTCTACTTATTTTCATGAGAGATATTCTGCTCTATAGAAGACATTAATCAAATAGAAAAGCAAATGCTCAGTCTTTGTTTTCATTAGCAAAGATGGGTAGAAAATACATTTTCAATGCAAAAAATTCAATTTTTAGAAAGCCTGTGAGTTTAAACCCATCTCTACTTATTTTCATGAGAGAGATTGTGCTCTATAGAAGACATTGATGAAATAGAAAAGCAAATGCTCAATCTCTGTTTCCATTAGCAAAGATAGAAAAGAATTAAAAGTAAATGGTTGCCACTTGATCAAGGCCTTGAATAACTTTGAGCAAAAGAACATTGACATAATCAACAATGATGGATTTCTAAACTATATTGAGGTGGAGGGAACTTGTAGCGTGAGTTATATTAGGCAAGAACTGTTGCTCCTACAATATGATATACCCTCATACTTTAGATTGATTTCTAATAGAATAGTGGTAAGTAGCTGTAAATATTTTTATCTTCTTGAGTAGCTTATATCAATAATCGGTCATATAATAGCTATTCTTAGATTATTGCTTAAAAGATTTATTTCTGAATGCAATATACTTGGAATCATTTATTTGCAGTTATGTAAAAGACAAGAGATTGAGATCAAATGCAGAGATATTGGTCAAACTATTTAAATAGATGAGGAACGCTACAATTTATTATTAAAAAAATGCTAGTCCATCATTATTATGTAATTGAGAACTAGATCCTTATTTTCACTTTCTTGAACTCTTGCCGCAATCTGTGCACTTCATTCGAGTTGGATGAGTTAAGAGTGAACTATCATTGCCAACAAGATGGATAGCAATTTAGTAAACATGACACTAGAGAAATAAGAATTAAAATGAGAAAAAACATAAAATCAAAAACCATGTTAACACCAAATCAGAGAAAAAGGATATTATGTTATCAATATCAACATCTTCTTGCAGATTTTACCATTCAAAAAATAGCTTTGTATTGTACAACAAAAATCATATACAACTGAAGGAATCCTTTTGTTGTACAGACTGCATATATTGAAAGTAAAGTATTAACATTATGACAAATAAGATGCACAAAAAGATGAAAAACTTTCAATCCAAAAAAGAAAGAAAATAGCAAAAACATTTAATTCAATTGATTTAATTTTTAAATCATCAATGTATGTGGTTTTGTTGGTATTTGCCTGATAGCTATAAGAAACAAAGAATCAAATTCTATCATGTGATTGGTTGGTTGAATTTATTTTAACAAATAAAAAATTTGATACTCCTTTGTTATTTACTTTGACAATATTAACAATGAAATTTGAATCACTTCAAACGAAAACCTAAATATCAAAATGAAAGGCATACATTTACTTAATTGAAAAGACTTACTTATTTTCCTATGGAATCAAATAAATGTTGGCCAAAAATATACTATTGTCTCAAAATTGGCCTCCTTTGCTTTGACTGCAATCATGAAATAGGGGCTTACAACAAAAGCATCTTGAAGGAAATCAAGATTGATGCTTTTATGCAAAATCTCAAAAGATTTATTCTTTAGCTCAAATTTTTTTGGCCCAATTTGGTAGCTCTTTTGGCTCTATGGAAGAAAAAAGTCTTAATAAATGTCGAGCAGATCTATCTTATTGGATAAATAAGGCTCATATTGATTATAATGATCATCATTTAAAAAAAAATCCAGCTAGGGTCATATGGTATTCTAGAAAAAAAATATGTATAGGGGCTTCGAGCGCTTTGGAAACAATATTTACAGACTGGCCCATAGCCTTTTCAAGCTCTTCTTAAGTTGTATCATGTCTAGGAGAATCCCTTTGTATAGATCTCAAAATAGAGATATGATTCATTATCCAGCCGTGTTGAAGGAAGACTGTTTCTGCTCAATATGCCATCTGGTCAAATCAAGCTTGCTGCGTTGTCTCCCTTGAAGTCCATGCTAGAAGAACAAAAAGCACAAAGAGAGCACCGTGAGGTTGACCCATTTACCTCGTTTAAATTTTTGGAATCAAGTATTCATGCAGCTTATCAATTTTTTGATGAGTTTGATCAGCTTTGGTGATTGGATTTTTTCGAGGAACAAAAAATCAATTTGCTCAATCTAAACACTCATCAACAATTAAACAATTTCAAGTTGAAATTCCGATAGAATCTAGTGCAGTATGCAAATCACATCACACAATCACCATAGCCACTCCTCACAAGCTCTCAAAGATGGCACAACAAAAGTTATTAGATTACAAAGAAACACTGTACATATAGAGTATTCACAAACTGCATGAAAAGGCAGGCGTCCTAAAATTGGCCTACCACCTGTCAAACTAAGGTCGGGCCCAATATGGCCAAATTCGACCGACAAACTTGGGACATGCCCCCAAGTATAGCAAGTACTGTAAATAACTCTGTACAGGCTAATTCTTCCTATGTGTGGCTACTCGGCTAACCCAAGTAGCTGGCTACGGGATCAGTGCCCGATCAATATATCCTAATGGGTCATGTCCCGATCACAACCATGTACAGTAAACCAAATAAACTGTACAATAATTACATCATCACATTTAGAGCTTATACTAATGAATCAGATCAAAACTGATTTCTAACTCTCTCCCTTAAGCTCAAATGTGATAAGAGTGAAAAACAATAATTTGTAGCAACGTCTGGAGTGTCCAAAAGATGTTATGCTTGTCCTGCTACTCTTTACTTGACTCACACTCAAGCACACGAACAAACCACCAGGTTTGACTCACAAAGTATCATGTAAACACAATGCTTATATAGAGAGTCTACCATACTCTCGTCCAACTGACTCGTCCCCAATCCAACTTGACCACAAGTGGACCACATGAGCGACATGGCTCAAACTGATGAAATCCCACTACCACCATGAGACTTACATCCTCCATCTATCTAGGCTGACATCCTATCAGACACTTACAAGCACAAACCTGTAAAGCTGACATAAATGAGCGACTGAGGCTCAACCTGAGGAAATCGTACTGCCACCATAAGATTGCACCCTCACCAGATAAACAGCTAGTAGACAATGACAAGTCAATGAGCATAAAATGACCACTTTGTTTCACTGTTGCAAATGCACAACCACATAAAACTTCGACTCAGATCTAGACTCCCGTGACAAGGCAACATGCAAGCCCACACACACTTATGCAAACCAACATGAATGATAAAGCGTCAAATACATGACCAAGGCTTGCCCATAAGTGGTATCCTGTCGTACTAACACCTGTGCCACCTGTAGATCTGCTGCTACACCACTGGTCACCAAATCAGGTCCTCAACCATGGCCTGCACCTGTACCAAGATGCTCTCACGTCCAAGGATATCACATAGATGTCCTCATACATCATCCAAGATCAACCATCTCTAACCAATGAGCGCTCCAAGCCTCATCCCTGATGTATCTCCCAAACAAAGCTATGCTCCAAGCCACTTTGCCTTGACATCCTGTCTAATAAGTCCTGAAAGCTGATCCCCATCCATTCCCCATGCTCCAAGCACAAGAGTCTACCAAGGACTCAATGAATGAGTGTATACAAACCTCACCATAGGCTAATACCTGAGTAGCTCGCCCACCTCCCAGAGATACTGATGATGATCTGTCTGTCCTACATCCCATGTAGGTTCAACTTTCCATGCTTGACATTGCCAACTCTGATTTGACCAGTATATAGGCCTCCCACCAAGGAGCCTATCTCACCAACACATCCATCATGTCAATCCAAACCAAACCAAATGCAAACTAGATCCACTATTGTGATGAATAACTCACCCACGATCCATAGTATTTCAAGTAGGATAGCTCTAGAACCTTGTACCATGTACCATCTGATCACCAAGTATCCATTACCCGCTGATAGCTCCACAAGAATCTGTCCACCTGTAGTGCAACTAGACTCCAACTGGATCTAACCAAAAACTGCATCCTGCTTACCAAATAATAATGGATAGAAACAACATGTGATGCCAACCTGGAGATCACTATGCATATAACCATGCAACTCACCTGATTACTCGCCAAAGTATCAACTGTCACTCCCTGAACAACCATCTCCATCCTTGCTGGCTCACAACCATGGGCATGCTGGATCCACATCACCCCATAATGCACTCCATGCCCTCAAGATATGTGCCACCCCAGGTACACTCCATGCCATCTACCTCGAAGTAGGCTTGACTCATCCCTAGGTCACCACATGATGTACCAATTAAAGAAAATTGTCCATAAAATGACATATCATACCTGAGAAATTGTAGCATCTCCATGAGTGCCACCCCAATGGACTTGTCATCTACATACTATGCTCACCTGATGTCTCCGATCCTGGTCACCATCCTGCTAGACAAGCCGAACTCCAAAGCATCACCTGTGCCACCTGGCTCCTAGCATCTGCTTGCTCTCCCTGGCTATGTGCCACCCGACACCATGCCAATGCAAGCATATCCCTGAGTCGCTGCTCACGGGACACCGAGACTACTATCTCCCTGATCGTACTAAGGTATATGGCTTTGAGTGACTTCCTCTAGGCTTCTCCATGATCTCACCACCTGAGAATCCGGACCATGAAAATTCCAACACCTGTGCCAAGCCTAGACTCCTGCAAATACAGCCAAATGCTCCAGGTAGCTTATCCACTCACGTGATGGTAGATGTCTCCCCATCGATGCCAATGTCCAATGATTGTCCCCCTGCTGTAATGCAAACCTATACTCCCAAATGAGCACACCATGAAGTCCTCGCCATCAGTGTCCCCTATAGTAGATCGCTAGCAAAACACCCATCATAGTGTTTGCCCTCTGATCACACCTCGTGCGATCTCCATCAGCTCTCCAATCTAGAGCTGGCTCCCAAAGCTTTACGCTTTTCCCATTTGCGTTTGCAGTGTTCTGATTCCATCATGAATCCCACCTGTACATCCTGTCCATCAAATGACTCAAGTCCAATTTGAAATAGCTGCCCCCTGATGATCATCCCATGTCATCCTGCAGTGCTATCCCTACCAAGTATTCCAATGCCATCCACGATCACTAAGATCTGAGCATCTACCCTGTAGTGCCCACCTGCATTCCCCAAAGGTAGCTCCAAGCTGCTTCTGTGAATGGTTCCAAACCACTCCTTGAGAATACACTGAGATGTGAACTCCAAAGCCACCATCAAGTCCGTCACATGATTGTGTATGCCAATATGCCTCCAAGTGAACCTCCGAGATCTTCCATGGCCTAAACCAAATGATCTACACCTTCACTGGAATCTGCATCCTTGATGCAATACTGATATGACAAATTGAGTTGACTTACCCAGAATAGGCAGTTGAAGTGTATATCCTTGATGACAAACCTGATACACTGCTCCACAACTATAATGACTTGATCAAAATCGACTTACCGACTGCAAAACCGCAAAATCATCACACTCACCACTCACCAAGAGCATCCAAAGTGTGATTACTAACCCATTCTTCATCCTCCATGTGTCCCACACACAGCTCATCCAATGCAAGTCCATTATCTTGCCCAATGGCTTCTAATTGGCACCACCTCGCTCTTCCATTACCCGTGACCGCCAAGATGTGTGTACCTCCAAGCTAGCCCATATTTTTCTCCAAACGAGAAATTTTCAAGCTACAGATGCGTGTGTCAACCTGACTCGAGAATACTGTCGCCGATCATGCCTGTGAGAGCGTTCCCCCAAAATGCCACCTGATGTTGGTCGGTTCTTACTCCAAAAGTTGAACCTGATCACTCAAAATTTTCACCCATAACCGGCATACCATGCCTACCTCTCACATGTGATTGCTTTCCCTCTAAAAATTGTTGCCAATGATGAGTAGTCATGCCACCAAACTGCACTTCCGTCGCCAAAACTAGCTTTCTCCACACAATTCCGCTACCATTCACCCCCATACCGCATTTACCACTTTCAAACACCATGTTACCCTGTCAGTAGTAAGTAATAATGATTATAAAGTGATAATGCCTCATTGTACCACCCTGTAGCAAGTTTTACTAGCCAAAAATTGTCCCGAATTTGGCCCTACGGTACCCAAATAACGAATGTAGCCCATCACTAAGTCAACCGCACTCCGCTCGATAGAATGGTGACAAAAACTCCTCAAAATTTGTTTCTCCCTGCTCTGTGGCGTCGCTCTGTCTGCTGGTTCTAAGCAGCCAGTTTTAAGGGTCATTTTGGCCCAAGGATGGCCAAAAAAGATGCCCTCTAGCCAAAGTTATCTCTTTCCAAAGGAATTGCTTGCAAAATGAACTAATTCTCACAAAGAAGATTTTTAATGAAGAAATTTCAATTATGGACTTTGAGTCCCTTTTAGCATTTCAAACTGAAAATTTTTAATGAAGAAGAGTTATTTTCTCCCCTTCAGGGCACTTCGGGCCCTTTCAAGCACATCTCTACCGTTAATTTTCATCCAACAGTCCACGACCGTTTTCCAACTTGCGATCTCATACGTTGATCAACGTGGACCATAATCTAACGGTTGTGTGCAATTACACGCGCTGATCTCATTCCCTCCACACGCTAGGCACTTGGGAACACTAAAAGACCACTCAATTTGGCGCGCACGAGCTCTGAGCTCCTCCTTCACCTCTCTCTCCTCTTCACGAGCTTCCAAACTCCATACCTAGGGTTTCTTGGATGTCCATGTTGATCGATCCAACATCTTGCTCCCTCCATGGCCAGTAGCGGCCATCTTTAGCCTAGGTCGCACTGCCAAGGCGCCCACCTTCAGCTATTAACAGCTCAAAAACATATTTTCAATAGATAGAAATCAAGACTTTTTGCCCTGCAAACCCTAGTCATGAGGAAGAAGAGGTCTTCTTGGGCATTTCTCAGTCTTTTACTGAGATTTTTCTTGCAGCTGCCTACCTCACAGAGGTCGCCCTACCTCAAGGCATTTGATGCAATTTACAGCTCCTCGTTTGGTACCCAATTGACTGCAAACAGTCTGCTTTTCTAAGAAATCCGCATATAGCTCATAGAATTGGAAAATTCCTCAATTTCTCAGTTTCTCACCAAATTTGACCCTGTAAATTTCTATGGCTCGCTTTGTCACTGCTCTTTGCATAATCATGCAAGCCCCGTTGTGCCAAATGGCCATCCACACAGTGAATTATGAGGCCACCATCGATGATTTTCCTGAAACCACCAAAACTGCAAGATTTTTTCATGAATTCTCCCTCGAATCCACCTACGACAATCGTTCTGATCTTTCCCGAAGCTTCAATCAAAGGAACTTTGCTGTCTCAAGCAATCCGGACTACCTATACCCTGTATGGAGTCCTCTCTCATGAGACACTTTGAGTGCTATTTCTCTTGGTGACAGATGCTATCCCATAGCTCCATCGGATCGTGCATACTTGCTACACCCTGTAGCTCTGATACCAAGTTAAAATTCCGATGGAATCTAGTGCAGTATGCAGATCACATCACACAATCACCATAGCCACTCCTCATAAGCTCTCAAAGATAGCACAACAAAAGTTATTAGATATCAAAGAGACACTGTACATGTAGAGTATTCACAAACTACATGAAAAGACAAGTGTCCTAAAATTGTCTACCACCTATCAAACTAAGGTCAGGCCCAATATGGCCAAATTAGACTGAAAAACTTGGGACATGCCCCCAAGTATAGCAAGTACTGTAAATAACTCTGTACAGGCTAATTCTTCCTATGTGTGGCTACTCGGCTAACCCAAGTAGCTGGCTACAGGATCAGTGCCCGATCAATATATCCTAACAGATCACGTCCCGATCACAACCATATATAGTAAACCACATAAGCTGTACAATAATTACATCATCACATTTAGAGCTTATACTAATGAATCAGATCAAAACTGATTTCTAACTTTTCACTGGCCTCAGGAATTAGGAACTTCAACTACAATTGTCGAACCTTCAAATCTCCCTCGAGATAATGATTTATTGGAGCTTGTGCAAGGTGAGGGACGTGAAATTTATGTGGTCTCAAGGAAGAATAGGCAAAGTGTAAAAGCTGCAAAATTAAAAAGGTGCGGTGATTTGAATGAAATCCAAATTGGAAGCCTTGTTGCACTTCTAGCTTCAGAAAACAATGAAGGACATCCATTTTGGATTGCCAAAGTACTTGATTTCATTCAAAATAGCAATCAGACAAAAGTACTATGTGTCGATTTGTTGCGCACCACTTCAACGAATGCTTTTTTGGGAAGGTAGGAACTTGAAATGTTGCATGTAGATCCAAAGGGAAAGAAAAAACGATTGCCAAAGAACCAACAGAGGGTTGATGATTTGAATTTACAAGATGTAGACGTTTTGGCGTTTAGTTTTGAGTTAACAATGACCAATCATCTATGAAAGTCAACTATAGCCATACTGAATGAACTACTTGGATTAATGAGACAACCATTGTCATCAACTCGTCAGCAACAGAGAAAAGTTGACTTACAAGGTTTTCTATCAACATTGGATGCGGATTTTGAGGACGGTATGCTGGTGGACTCTGATGAAAAAGACGGGTCTTCCACCTCATCGGCTGAAAACGAGTGTTCAAAATATGTCAAGTTCTGAATTGAGAGGCATCAGTGAAAATTCCTTAAAAAATGTACTTTGAAAAATATATACACATAATATAATTTACCTTTTGTATTTTAATGGTGTTTGGATTTTCAAAAATCATGTGTTGGCCTAAAACTAGGACCAATATGGAAAAAACCCTTTTGAAGTATTGTTTGGAAGAAGGATGAGTGTCAACTTTTTCAAAACTTTTGGATGTATTTGATATATCAACATCACTCTTGATGATAGAACCAAGTAGGATCCATCTTCAAAGAAAGGTGTGTCTGTTGGCTATAGTGAGGTAAGCAAGGCTTACAAAGTTTACATTTCTTCAACAAGGAAAGTGTTCATTTGGAGAGATGTCATTTTTTATGAAGGAAGTTTTCCAAAAGCTTCTTCAAATGGTGATGTGGATATTGGATCTAACATTCTTGATGTTGATGTTGTGGTGCCTACTTCAAATCAAAAGCCAAGGAGGACATCAAGAGAAAGGTAACAACCTTTGAGACTCACATAAAGGACATTTTCAAGATTCATCCTTTTGGATGATCCCAAATATAATGGAATAGTACCTACACCAGTTATCCTATACTCTTGATCACTAGCTATAAAAATAAACTTTTAAACATCATAGAGAGTAGAGTGTGAAAGTAGTCATTTTGGAAATTCATGTGGGAGCTAGCCCCACTATCAATTCCCCCAAGTTTCACTTGTGTTGGATTTGGATGATGGTGTTGAGTTGGATGCCATTGAGGATGATTCTTCTTCATCCTCTCCTCCTCTTGATGTGCAATGTTGCTTTTTTTGTTTTCTTGTGCCTTCTTCTTCTTGAAACATTCTGATGCAAAGTGTCCCTTCTTTCCACAAAAGAAGCACTTGTACTTGGTTTTGTCTATCTCCTTCTTGCCCTTTGAGCTTGATGATGCATCCTCTTCCTTGGCCTCCTTTTGATGATTCTTCGTGGATCCAGTGGTTTTCTTCTTTCATTTGAATGAGAAATTTGCTTTCTCATCTCCATCATGCAGTGACAAGGAGTTCATTCTAGACTTTGTGTGGAGCATCCTACCTCTTCAGCCACGAGTACACTATGAAGTTTTTCAATTATAGGCAAAGTGTCTTGGATGGCAAAGCTTTGGACCAAATTTGTGAATTCATCACCTAGACCATTAAGGACCACTTGGACAAGCTCATTACCTTGAGTCCTCTCTCCAATAGAGGCTAACTCTTTTTGCACATAATCTTGTGCATTTTTCTCACTTCTTCTTAGGCTTTGCAAATTTGAATTTGATTTCTAATCATGAGGACTCTAGAAGTGTTATTGTATTCATAAATGGATTTCAATGAATCCCATGCCTCTTTGTCCGATGTACAAGAAGAGACTTCTTTCAAAAGATCATTACTAACATTTATTTTAATGCAATGAAGTGCTAGCCTAGATTTCTTCTTGTATCTAATCAATTCTTGTGCACCAAGAGGTTCATCCTCTTTTTTGAACACAATTCATAGAGGTCTTGGAGCACCATTAGTGACTCCATCCTCACCTTCCAAATGGAATAGTTTTCAGAGTTTAGTCTCTCACTAGTTTCTAGAAGGAAAGCACCAATTGCTCCCATCTCACTAATGAATTCTACAAACAAATGCACAATAAATTGGTTTTGATTTGATCCTATAAATTCATAAAGGTCTCTCTTGTAGTGATTCTCTCAAATTTGGCTTCTAGCCCTCTCAATGGGCTTCTAGCCACGGCTCTAGCACTTCCTCTCAAAGATGAAATGAAGATGAGATGAGATTCTATCAAGCTACAATAAAAACAGGTCAAGTTTGGCTATTTTTGTCCACAAAAAATGGCTAAACACTTGTACTTTATTCTTAATGGTTTTTCAAGACCTATTAAACACTTGAAGAGGGCTTGATCCCAACCTTAATCAATTAGATTCAATAACACAAAGTCAAATCCAATCAATGGCATGAAAACATTGATGCTTTTGCCTAGATCTAGCACCAAAAAACTCATCAAGGTCTATCACTATGATGTTTTATGAATCTAATGAAAAATGGAAATTATTTCTAGGTACAGGATTGTCCACACGTGTGAACAATACAGATTCTAACCCTGATTATATTTTATCCACAAATTTCTACTCTTACATCCGATTTTTAGTAGGCCTTCCAAGATGAGCTTTTTGGATCAGAACTTGCTAATTTTGAATTGTACACAAGATTAATGATTTCCTCCTGTACCTCGCTGTAGTACCATGTCAAAGTATAGTACTTTTGGACCTTGAGTCCATTAATGACTCACAAGAGTGATTGATTAATGGATCATGAAAGAAATGCAAACTAGACACACAAAATTGAGATCTAGATTGACAATTTTGCATGCATCACTTACCTACCTAACTTCCTACAAATTAGCCTACCCTAACTACTAATTTCTTACAAATCTGCTAAGCCAAAAATTGTCCCAAATTTGGCCCTACGGTACCCAAATGACAAATGTAGCCCATCACTAGGTCACCTGCACTCCGCTCAATGGAATGGTCATGTGAATCCCCCCAAAATGTCTTTCTCCCTGCACTGTGATGTCGCTCTATCCACTGGCTCTAAGCAGCTAGTTTCAGGGGTCATTTTGGCCCAAGCATGGGCAAAAAAGATGCCCTCTAGCTTTAGTTAGGCCCTTCCAAAAAATGCCCTTGCAAAATGAATTGAAACTTCGCTTTGAAGTTTTTTTTAATGAAGAAATGTGACTTTAAAAGTTGGGTCCTTTCAATGCACTTCCCATTGAAAATTTTTAATGAAGAAACTTTATTTTGGCCCTTCAAGTCCTTTCACAACCCATCTAATGGCTTAATCCAATCATGTGGTCCACATCAAGCTTTCATTCTACCACAGATTTGCGCCCACTCCGAATCCGACGATCACAACTCGTTTGGTGCGTTCAGCCTTCCTCCATCTTATGCTAGGCCCAAAAGACAGTACATGCCAATCCCGACTTAGCGCGCGCGAGCTACTCTGAGCTCCTCCATGACCTCTTTGTTGGAAATTAAGTCCACAGTTGTCTCCTTGGTGAATGAGTAATTTCTATTTCAATATTCTTCCTGCACGTTTATTGATTGTTGATCTAGGGTAAGGTGAAACCGACTTTGGTTCTACGTCTGCTCATCTTATACCTACAAGAATCACAACTTAGATAGCCAAATTATTTGAAGAACGTCTACAACGGACTTTCGACTGATTTCTAGCAAAGGGTAACCAATCCTATCATATTTCAAATTCAGATGTTAAGTTCAATAACTTGAAGATCATTGAAGACTTGGCCATCTTCAAAAACTTCCACGGATTAGCATTTAGAACAACTCTGCAGAAATACACTAAGTGTCGCAACAGTCTACAGAAGTACACTAAGTGTCGCAACAGTCTGTAGAAATATACGAAGTGTCACAATAGTCTACAGAAATGAACTATGTTTTTTTTTGCAGTGTCGGGTTTTTCCAGTATGTGATAGTGTCGGCTTTTTCCGAAATGCCACTGTGTCGACTTTTTCCAAAATGCAATAGTGTTGGCTTTTTCCAAAATGCGACAATGTCGACTTTTCCCGAAAAGCGACACTTCAGCATAGTTGAACAGTTCAACCTTCTTGCAACAGTGTCAACTTTTTTGCACTTTCTCGAAAAATGCGACACTTGTCTTCAGCATCTTCCTTTCAACTATTTTGAAGAAGTTAAGCTGTTTTTAAGGGCACCTTCACATTTTTAAGGGCACTGTCAACTTTTTCGCAAAATCCCGAATAAAGAAAAAAATCCCGACAGTCGTCTACTTTCAACGAGGAACGTTCCATGCACTTCTCAGAATTTGCGAAGTGAGAGAAAGCCACTTCACGTAAAATGCGAAGTGACATATTTGTAGCGTCCCCGTCCGCGTCACCATTCTCTGAGTCATTGACCATATATACCATGTATAGTTGTCACACAAGCCAAAAACTTCCAAGTACAACGACTTACCTAATTAGGTGACAAATATTTACTATAATTAATACATGGATGAATTCTATAAATGGATCATTCAGGCACACTCTACGTGATGTTCCATCCATGAGACGAATGATTTTGAGCCTCCCAATTACGTCGCCATTCTGGTTGTAACTGCTATTTTGTTGTGCTTCAGTGTAATATTGAAGATATCACTCTGACTACATGCACTAGAGTCGGAAATCTTTACATACTCTCCAATTCAGTTGCATTAGCTAGCATCTCTCATGAAAATGTAAACGGTAATGCTATTTTGTGGCATAGTCGATTTGGACACGTGAATACAAGAAACATCGTTTAAGCAATTTTGGAAAAATCCCGAATTCCATTCTTTGCATAAAACATGAAATTTGATTTCTTATTTGTTTCTTCATACTATTTGCACATGTTTTTTGTTTGGAGATTGATTGAAAAAAGGTAATCCTTTTATACATCTCTCTTAATCATTTTATGTTGACTCTATGGTTTGTGCATGGATAACATTTTATTTTTATATGTCACTCTTAACCAAAGTTGAAAACTATAGACATCAAAAACATCATACAATATTTTCGAGTTATACTATTAGCAAAATTATGATTTGTGGACTTTTTTTTATGCTAAGCAACTGGCCGGTTGTAGTCAACAACTCTATCCATACACTCCCACTATGATTTGTGGTCATATTTTAACACCAAGCACCATTTTGATTTAATGAATTCATAAATGCTTTATCTTGAAGTGTTTATGTGTTTTAAAAATAGTTCAATTTTGTTTGTTTTTCTTTCAACTTGAGCACATCTCAAGTTTTCAATTGCACCATTGAATTATTTTTAGCTAGTTTATATCACAATTTACAATGAATGAAGCTTTTTGGTGGATGTTATGTTCTCTTTTTTGAAATCTCACTGGATAAATTTCTCTTTTATATATGGACATTGTGAAATTTCTAAAAAAATTGATGCATTTGCCAAATGTAATTGCTATATATTTTATTAAAATAGTAATCATATTGTAACAACAAATCATGTTTATATCATGAGTCAAAGTATAAAAAAAATTGTGTACACACATCTTTACCCTCCAGTAAAGAAACCAACAATTATTGACTACATGATTTCATTTAATTATGTTACAAACTTTTATTGAGTTGCAATTTATAGGTTTTGAGGTGCATGTGATAACCTTCATGATTATTTGGATTTAATTTCTCACTTGATTATAATTGTGCAATTATAAATGTATAACTTTAATAGCTAGAACATAAACAAAAGACAAAATTGTTAATGCATGTGCAAGGTATTGGCTTTTGTTGTGATTGTATAATTATGAATGTATATTATTAATAGTTGAAACACAAACAAAAAAACAAAATTGATAACATATGTGCAATGTATTTGGATTTTGTTGTAACTAACGCATGATTTACACAATACTTGATAGTAGTTAAACATGTACAAATAAATCAGCCCATCGAAGAGAACTGACATGTCTTTTTCCTTCAATCCTTGAACAGGTCACAATAAATGACCTTTCACAAACATACAAACAAAAATATATATTTTAAAATTAAGTAATTATTGCAAAATAACATTTTACATATTATAAACCACTTACCTGATATAATTGACATCTCAGTTGGATTATCGCTTATTTCATCGAAACTGTTTTGTAATCTTTCTAGCCTCCATAGCTGACGAATTTTTTTCCATTTCTTCCAATTTTCATCCTTTGAATAGACCCATTTTTTCTCAAAACATTACTCAACATGCTTCTGAAATTCTACACAACATGAATAAAGATGCATTACTTATTCTATAATAATCATTTAACAAAAAAACATTACTAGTAGTAATTATCTGAATCATAAAAGAAGATATACCTTCCACTTTTCAGGAGCTTGTCCACCTTTTTCGTGTCTTTTGGGACGACCCAATGATTCCCATTGTAGTCTTGCTTGCAGCAAGTGCTCCATGTATGAGCTCTTTAACTTCCACTTTTCAAATATTTCATTAAGCGCCCTTGATATATCAACACACTCAGCAGGTGAAATCAAATGGCTCAAGATACGTGACTTTCGACTTTGGTGATATTTTTTTAGAATATGTCCATTTTCAATTTTTTCACTCTGTTTCCGTAACAGTGCTAAAATATTTTTAGCCGCCTCGATTGTGTGTTGGCCATCAACTATATAAAAGCGAATATTTGATTTATGTACATCCTCAACTCTTTGGACTTCCACCAATTGAATTGAACCGTCTTCTTTTTTACGAAATGGAATTAGATCAGCTGGTGCAGATATGATTCCATGTGTTTGCAAAAAAGAAACAGCCATATTACTGCAGTACTTCGAATTGAAAGTCTGCAATTGTATTGAAGAGGAGGCAAAACACATCTTTCGATATGTTTGCCGTTGTTTTTATCCCAAGAGGATAACAACGCTCATATTTCATTAGTTTGGCTATGGACTTCTTTATGAAATCGGGTTCAGTTGAATCCAACTGTGCCAAACGTCTTGGTGCAGACACATCTATGATATTTTCAAGCACCTCTTCCTTGCAAATATATATATTTTTGGTTGGTATAACATCGATCATATCTTCATCGATCGTAGTAGCACTCCTTTTTCCTCTCGAAAGAGTAGTTTTTTTAATTATTTTTCAAAAGTTCGTGTTTGGTTGTCTTATTTCTTTCAGCTGAAACAGCCAAACCTTTCTTATTCATTGCAGCACGAACATTTTTAAATCCATCTATGATATCGCTATGAGATAATGTCGAAATGCCACAATCTAAACTCCATCCCAAAGTCACACATGACGGTCTAGATTGATCTTCTATGAGATTCATCAAGTTTACATTGTATTAACATACTGGAGCGTAAACATCCATGATGATGTTTTTTGATGATACCACAAGAACTTTCAATAATGCACTTCCTTTCTCATCAATTGTCTCACTCAGGTCCAAAATCATACCCACTGTTCTTATCTTCCCTTCAGCAATATCACGAACTAACAAACAAAGCTCATACTCCATTTTACCAAACAAAAATTCCATTTCCATACACCACTGAAATTTCTTAGTGACAACAAACTTTTTATCAGCTATTACAGAGGGTGGATGCAAACATTGTTCAGATCCGGTTTCTAACATGATATTCGCAATATCTTCAATAGTATTTGCTCCTGTATATTTTGAAAAAATAAACATATATTATAAATATTATTCAAATTCATATTTCAATGAATAATTCAATCAACAAAAACTGATTTCTCACCGAATCGCATGTCACTCATCAAGAGGAACAAAATATTATCTAACAATTGTCAAAGTCGAGTATATTATTTACAACAATAGGACAATAGGACGTGTTCAACATCATATCGTAGACCATCACAAAAAACATTAGTTATATATTTTATTACATAGTTGTTCTAAATCCTTTATGTTCCTACACTTTCTATATAATTTGGTAAAAATCATTTGTGAAACTCAAAAAACTCATCAACACGAACCAGGTTTGAGTTGAGAATCATGATTAAAAGTACTGAACAAATATGCAATGAAGCATACCGAACTCAATCAAATCCTTGATATGTGTACTATGCCATGAAACAACTCACTAAAAATTATAATGAACACAACTCAAACTTCATTACCTTGAATTATTCAGATAATTCTAAATCATTCACAAGTGTACTATGCCATGAAGCTTATGCATACTTATTGAGTAGACTTAGATCAACCTCAACTCGAGCCTAGTTAGAATTTCTATCTTCAATAAAATCTTGGACTCAAGAAGCCTAGATTAACAGAGAATGTATCCTCAACTCAATTCGAACCTTATTGAGGAGTCATCAATCAACCTAGACTTTAAATCGATTTAGTGTATTGTTCAGGTTATTATTGATGTAGGTTGAGCCTGACCTCAAACCAAGTTCGAGCTGAGAAATATCACCTTCCACATAATTTGATGATAGTCAACATGAACCAATCTAATTGTAAAATAAGCTTTGTAATCATAATAGGTCTAAGTTTAGATATCTCAACTCGAACCTGGTTCGAGATGAGGCTTTTCAAATAAGCACAAATTATGTGAGTGCACTTGGGAATTGAAGAGCCTCAATTGGAATTGATAAACCTTCACTTCGACTTTAATTTACTGGCAAATATCATATCTCTATAAATTAACTCGTTTACATGTGTAGTATGCAACAAGCTTTGAGTCATTAAATTATGTCTATCTGATGAAGCATACACAACAACTATGCAATGAAGCATACTGAACTCAAACTCAACATGAACCTAGTTCAAGTTGAGACTCTTTAATCAACTCATTAATAGGTGTACTATGCAATTAAGCATGATAATTTAGAATTATCATTAACACAACTAAAACTTCGTTATCTATAATTATCTATTTGATATGTATACTTATTGATGAGACTAAATGGACTTGCTTCATAGATAAAGACCAATCCCATTCACCGCTATAGCTTCAACTTCTTTCAAGATATAGCTTCAATTCAAGGTACATTCAAGATTGTTTATACATCATCAAATTCAATCCAATGCTCAGTTTCAACTCGAACAAGGTTCAAGTAGAAAAGTCTCATTTCAACTCCATCGAAGACCCAATGATAGACATCTTTCCACAAAAACACACTACCATAAATCACTTATCAACTAGACTAAACTTGGAAAAGTAACCTAACGTAAAACTTCACAGCATACTAATCAAATTGAACCAATCTATTTCCAATATAATCTTTGTAGTTAGATTAGGTCAAAGTGTAGATTATCTCAACTCGAACTTGGATTGAGTGCAGTTTGAAATTGAAGAGCCAAAATCGAACCAGATTCAAGTTGAGAATACTTCACTTTGACCTTAATTTATTGCAAATATCATATCTTTGTAAATTTAACATGTTTACATGTGTAGTATGCAATAAAGCATACTCAGTTGTACTCGAACTTGTTCTCGAGCTCACCTCAACTCGAACCTGGTTCGAGTTCTTGTCTCCAATAAACTCAACATGACAAGACTTCAGTGACTCAATAAAACTACATCTCGAACTAGGACTTATACTCAAACTTGATCTCCACTTGAACAAGATTAGAGTACTCAACTCATCTCACCTCACCTCATCTCAACTTCACCTTAATTCAAGTTCAATAAAGTAAACCTTACAGAACTATACTGAACGAGAATCTATTAGCTCAACTCATACCTTGATCATCAATCAATCTAGACTTCCATCACATTCAATCTAGAGTTCAGACATTGTGGGGTGAGATTGAACTCGAACCAGGTTCGAGTTGAGAAATCTCAACTTCAGTCTAATTTTATGATATCTTTATCATGATCTTGAACTGGAATTGGACTTCAAACTAAATCTAAACTTCACGTTGAAGAAGAAACTTGACCTAAAATTTTACTGAATATGAATCAGCCTGAACCAATCTATTTCTGATATGATCTCTGTAGTCAAATTAGGTAATTGTAGATTGCTATGAGTTCTTGTCTTTCTTCACACACAACTCGAGCCAGGCTCGAGTTGGCAAAAACTCAAACTCAACTCAACTCACCTCACCTCCACCTTAATTCGAGCTCAATAAAGTAAACCCTACAGGACTAAACTGAACAAGAATCTATCATCCACTCAACTCGAACCTTGTTCATCAATCAACCTAGACTATCATCCCATTTAATCTATAGTTCAGATATTGTTGGGTGAGCTTGAACTCAACCCAGGTTCGAGTTGAGAAATCTCAACTTGAATCTAATTTTATGATATCTTGATCATGAACTTGAAATTGGACTTCAAACTAAATCTAAACTTCACCTTGAAGAAGAAACTTCACCTGAAATTTTACTGAATATGAATCAACCTGAACCAATCTAATTTTGATATATTCTTTGTAGTCAAATGAATCTGCTAGCACACACATATGGTTTTAATGTTGGTAGGTAGATCTACTCAAACATTGGAGAAGCTATAATGATACAAGAAAACCCCATTGAGAAATGCAGTTCTGACATCTGATTGCCAAATAGTCCATCCATGCTACGTTGCTATGGCCAGCATCAGTTTGATGCTCCCCAATCGTAATGACCGACGCACTATTTTTCAGGCTGTTTCACCTACTGTCGATGTTTTCTTAGTTGCCTCAACTTGAAAATCCTTTAAAGTAGAAATACATTGACCTTAAATTAGATAGTTCTTTGATTTTAATCTAGTAAGATGATAGACTTTCAATAGGTTATTCGATTGTTTCTTGTACATCAAAACCATATTTTGAATAGACGTGCACACATGAGACATGAAAGATGACAATCATGCTTATTTCAATAACTCCTATATGGATTTTTAATCCCGATAAGGGCTATCAGGCCAAGCACGCAGAGTATATTTCTTATTCAAATGCATCAAAAAAACTCTTAGCTATAAACTATTCTTAAAAAGTACTTGTAGCCTTAGATCTGGGAGGCCTTACAAATTTGAATTAGTAATAGGTATTGTTGATTACACATGCAGCCAAAAAATGTGTGTGAGAAGTTGCAATTTGAGAAGTTTGCTTAATTAGAGGTTGCTTCACTGCATATCGACGTTTTATTATTTGTCTCAACCTAATTTCCTTTTTGTATGATAGTTGTTTGTGAAATAGTAGTTGATGCTGATTGTTTAAAATCAAGGTCCATTTTTGTTGGGCCTAAAACTAGACCAAGCACAATAAGGGGTATGTTCTATATGGGTTGAAATCAGACTAAGCAGACAAAGTATCTATCTTATCCAAATACAATGAAATTACCATGCTAGTTGGTGACAATCTAGTTTTGTTTGAGCTATGTGACAAAGGCAACAATTTTAAGAATCCAATTCCAGTTCAAGTTCATGATTATAGCAATCCACACTTATTTAATAAGAACTCATAGCAATCTACACTTACCTAGCTTGTCTACAGAGATTATATCAGAAATAGATTTTGAGCAATTTGCACCTAAATCAAAGATGGGATTGATCGTGTCTGCCTATTACAAAAGACTATCTATGGGCTCAAACAAGGATGTAAAGAATGAAACAAAACTCCTCACATTGCTAGGAGTTCTCAAATCTTCTTTGCAAACACTGCTTCGGGTTTAGCTACATGTGTATTCTACAATACCTATTGCTACTTCAGAAGCACATTCAAATGTGCAAATTATAGTCTAATCTCAAGATCTTGTTTTTCAATATGCCATGTGCTTCCAATTCAAATTTGGGAGCCCGCCCAAATCCAAGGCTACTCTACATCATCAATTGAACTGTTCAAATCGTTCAAACTACTATGTAGTTAAATAGGCCAAACTCGTTGTTTCCAGTTCAAAAATGTCAAATGCAAGATCATCTACACTACTATATTACTAACTGTCCAACTGCACACAGCGTATTCCTAGCAGTTCAACTACAGAATGTCAAACTCTAATAGAAGATTTCCATATTGTCACTAATCTACAATCAAATTAGTTATCTTAATGAAGCTTAACCAGGGTGTAAGGTGCACAATAATTCAACTGGCACAGTTCAAACTATTGAAAGTGTCAAAGGCGAGCTCAACTACATAAACACAACACTAAGCTCCCAAGCTAAACTGTGAACTTCAATAGCCCAAGTGTACTACTTCCAATACAAATTTTGAAGCCCGCCCATATTCCAAGTTGAACTGATCAATAGCCCATAAGTTGTATCTCAAATTCAAATTTAGAAGCATACCCATAACCAAGGCAGCTCTCTTGGAGAAGTCGCTTCAGATGTATTGTGTAGGCGATTAATCGATATTTGTAGACATTTTTTTTTGAGCTAGATTAGATTGCAGTCCTTATCTCTATATTCACAATTTCTGACTCAAATTTGGCTTGGGCGCCAAAAGTATTTGTTGTAGCCAAAGTCTTAGGTCCTTGCAAGCAATTCTTCTCAAGATCTCATTTATGTTATGTTTCTCTAGGAGTTTCATCTGTGTAAGCATATATTTAGGAACATTCATGGTGTTCATTGGAAAATGACAAATGTCTTTATTAAATCGAGTGATTCTCTTCTAGCATCTTTCGTTAACATTGTGCATCATTGAGAGAGAACTTACTAGTTGCTTGCTTTTTGTGGAATCTAAATGAGAGCCTGATACTAAAGATCTGCCAAGTTCGTTGTCCTTAACTTGAGTTACTGGCATGTAGAAAAAATAGAATAGCAATGTTTGGGAGAAAGGCAAAGGAATGCAACTAGCTTTCAAAACTTGGTGACATTTTGATGTGAAGGAACAAAAACACTGACACGTTGAGGTCAATCAACAAAAACAATATCTGAAGGTAAGCAAAACATACCTCTATCAACTTTTGGAGTACTTGATTTTGTTACAATCAGCATAGCTTCATGAGATTCTGGAGTACTTGATGTTGCTATGGTCGAATCCATTTTGTTTTCCTTTGAGATCTTCTGATTTAGAAACATGAATAAAAGCACTTATCATTAACAAAGACTTGATAGTACTACTTAGTGAATCAATAAACTGTCAAAAGAAGAAATATATAGGAAACTTATATAACACATATTCTTTGACATTGATCATTTGATTTGTTTCAAATGTATGCTTTTTATAACTTAATATTTGTATAATAACGAGAACATAACTTGGGAATAAACACTTAAGACTTTGGGTTTCAATATCTATTAAAAGATTAGAAAACATAATGTTTGTATATTTTAGATTAGTCTGTTTGTGGAGATCCTATTCTTTAAAGTCCCATAAGGAATGATGTTAAAACCTCACATTAGATAATCAGATCTTCAGTATATAAAGGAAAATGTAAAACTTCCATGAATGTGTTATTCCATTCAATTCCTAGTTAAAGTTCAAATCCTGATTGAATGAATGTAAACATACATACCTTGAATCTAGATCAATGTAAAAGACTACACCTCTTCGGAGAAAAGCATTGTCATCAAGAGATGGTTTAAGACTTCTTCAAGCTATGAATCCATCTTGTTAGCATTGCTAGGAAAAAATGATTCTTCTAACTCGAACCAGGTTCAAGTTTGAAGCGTCTATGTGACAGCAAGAAGTTCTTGGCTCCATTAGGATAGTGTCCCTCCAACTCAAACCTAGTTGAACTTGCGTTGTTGTTTTTAAAAACTATTTGTAGATTTATTACATCAAACATTGGATACAATAGTGTGCCTTAACTCGAACCTGGTTCGAGTTGTGAATCAAAACATGTCAATATTACTAATAAAAAATGTAACATCAACTAAGAATATTATTTTCAGGTTATTGGAAGAAAACGAATTTACTATATCCCATATTTTGAGGTGCTTAGCTGGTTCAGTAGCTCAAGATTCCTGATTTGGATCGAGGAATGAACAAGAGAATTTGATTCCTCCTAACTCGAAATAGGCTCGAGTTGTGAGTGTTCATGTGGTTCATAGTTCTTTCTATCACAAACATGACTAAAAGATTATGTAAATTGAACATTTTTTTATTGAATTTAGTCTGTGTGTGGATTTTATTCTTTAAGGTCCATAAAAATTTATATTGAAATCTCACATTATTTCTTTTTCTATCACCCTGCTTGGCTCAAACATAGCTGGTGTTTGAAGTGATCAGAATAGTGTCCTGCAACTCAATCCTAGTTAAACTTGTGTTGCTAACTTTAAATACTCTTTGTAGATTTATTATATTAACCATTGGATAC
Source organism: Diphasiastrum complanatum (assembly GCA_029204225.1). Lineage (NCBI taxonomy): Eukaryota > Viridiplantae > Streptophyta > Lycopodiopsida > Lycopodiales > Lycopodiaceae > Diphasiastrum > Diphasiastrum complanatum. The sequence continues at coordinate 33,505,419 of CM055101.1, forward strand.
AATAGTGTGTCTTTAACTCGAACCTAGTTCGAGTTGTGAATCCAAACATACACTAGTATTACTAAAAAAACTATAACATCAACTAAGAATGTTATTGGAAGGCAATGAATGTACTATATCCCATATTTTGAGGTGCTTAGCTGGTTCAGCAGCTCGAGATTCCTGGTCTGGATATGAACAAGAAAATTTGATTCCTCTTAACTCGAAATAGGCTCAAGATGTGAGTGTTCATGTGGCTTTCATATATCTTTCTATCACAAACATGACTAAACGATTATGTAAAATGAACATTTTTTTATTTATTTGAGTCTATGTGTGAATTCATTCATCAAGGTCCATAAAAATTTATATTGAAATCTCACATTAGGTAGGTAACTACTCACTATATCAAACAGAATCTATAATTACCATGAATGAGTAATTTAATTCAATTCCTACTTTATGTTACAAATGGATGTATGTCAAAAACATGTATCTTGAACAAGTTTCAATGTAAAAAACTACACCTCTTACATTGTAATCGGTTTAAGACTACTTAAGCCATGAAACTATGTAACAAAGCATTACCAAAAAAATATCACTCCAGGTTCGAGTTAGAAAGTACTAATGTGGCATACACAAGTTCTTGGCTCAAACACGATTGGTGTTTGGAGTGATCACACCATCCATAATTGTTTCCCAAGTACAACTATTGTTGTTGCTCTTAAGTCCTATGTATAGATTTTTGAAATCAATCATTGACAAATATAGCGTGTCTTTAACTCGAACCTAGGTCGAGTTGTGAACTAAACTTGCTAGAATTTCTAGAAACAAATGTAACATCAACCGAAAATAGTCCTAACTCGAATAGGGTTCGACTTGTGAAGCGTTCATGTGGCATTTACATTTTCTACCATCACCACCATGACTAAAAGATTAGGAAAAATTAATTTTGTTAGATTTGTTTCAGTCCATTATAGCAATGGTCGACTTATACAGTGCTTTCTTATTTCGACGGCACCATGTAAAAATTACAGCAAATAAGGATCCTAAAACACTTGAAATGATGAGGGAAACAATAGATTATGATTTCATAAGATTACACAAGTTGAACCATCAAAATCCATCAAAAATCTATGCTTGAACCTCACTAAATGGCCCAAATCCTTGAAGAAGGCTTCACACGTGTGAAAGTACGGCTCCCACAGTCTGAGTACTGTACACCAGACCTACATTCAATCCTATAATCATTAGTAATCACAAGTACTCAAACAATTATGAACATAGAGAGCAATTGCACCATTATGAGAGAAAAAAACATGAAATTGCTTGATTGATTTTGGTGAGATATCATCACCTTTATATACATGATCCATCACGGTTTTGGGCAGGTATGAGTAGCCCTAAACCTATCCCTAATGCTAATTTTGGTGGATCTTTCATCCCTACCAAGTTAGGGTTGGAATCTTGGAGATCCCTCAACAATGCAAAAATTACCAAAAATAGCTCCTATTTTTTCTCCCTTGTATCTAAGCATAATTTGGACTCATTCCAAAGGTTCTAACACTTAGGTCTACTTGAGAACATCCTTATGAATGGAATCCTATGCTATTTGGCACGTGTGACAAGCCACATCATGACCATCTAACTATTTACAAGTCATATGACCAAAACTAGTCAAGCTAGAATTGTGAATTTTTAACACTCCTCCTCACTATCTAGCTTGGTTCAATCATTGCTTTACTAATCACTCCAAGTGATGATCTGAACTTCATAAAAGGTGTCTTTTGAAGTGGTTTAGTAAGTAGATCAGCTACACATTCATTGCTTGGAACATGCTCCAAAGCAATCTCCTTGGCTTGCACCATTTCTCTCACAAAGTGATGGCATATCTCAATGTGCTTAGATCTTGCATGGAAGATTGGGTTAGATGCAAGGTTTTGGGCTGATATATTGTCATTGTAGATGATTGGTGCCTCCTCTGAATCCATGATCTTTAGTTCCACCAATAATCTCTTGATCCAAAGTACCTCCTTTGTAGTGGTTGTCAAAGCTTTGTACTCGGCCTCGGTTGAAGATAAAGATATAGTTTCTTGCTTTTTTGAAAGCCATGAAACCACACCTTCTCCTATGAAAGTTGAATAGGCACTTGTTGATTTCCTATCCCTCTTGTCCCCTGCAAAATCGGAATCACTAAATGCATGAAGGTTAATCACATCTCCTCTATATAGAATCCCAAAATCCAATGTACCCGAGATGTATCTTAGAATCCTCTTAGCCTTTTTCCAATGGATATTCAATGGCTTTTGCATGGATTGGATCAACCTACATACACTAAAGCTAAGATCTGGTCTAGTTATAGTGATCCACATTAAGGAGCCTATAAGTTGCCTAAACAAAGTGATGTCCATGAAGGATCTTTCATCATCTTCATTTGGCACTTTTACATCTTGCTCCATTGGTGTGTCAACACTTTTGCATACTTCCATCTTAAACTTCTTCAAAAGACTTTGAGCATAGTTTACTTGACTTATAAAGATAAAATCAGACCCTCTAAGTACTTCTATGCCTAAGATGAAGTGAAGACACCCTAGATCTACCATCTTGAACTCTAAGGATAGATCTATCTTGATTTTTTCAATACCATCAACACTATTTCCACTAATGATGATGTCATCTACATAAATGAATAAAAGTACAATACCAACATCATCAAACTTAATGTAAAGAGTGGGATCATATTCACTTTGAACAAAAGAAAGTGAAATAAGATAGCAATGTAGTCTTGAATTCCAAGATCTTGAGGCTTGCTTCAAGCCATAGATGCTTCTTTGGAGATGGCATACTTTGTTCTCCATTCCATGCTTGATGAACCCTTGTGGCTGCTCCATATAGATATCCTCTTCCAAAAAACCATTCAAGAAAGCATTAGAGACATCCATTTGACATAGAATCCATCCAAACTGTGATGCAAGTGCAATGATTAGCCTTATTGTGACCATCTTGGCCACAGGTGCAAAAGTTTCCTCATAGTCTATCCCTCTCTCTTGAGCATAACCTTTTGCAACTAATCTTGCTTTATGTTTGTTAACACTCCCATTTGCATTCAACTTAAGCTTGAAGACCCACTTGCATCCTATTACATTCCTTTGAGGTCTCTCAACAAGCAACCAAGTTTCATTCTCAATCAAGGCATCATACTCATCCAACATAGCTTTATACCATTCTTTGGAGTTCAATGCATCTTCAACATTAGACGGTTCTTCAAAACTAGATAAAGCATAAGAAGTGGATGAGATACCCTCAACTTGCTGTCCTTTGCCTTGATATGTGAGCCTTGATGGCTCCACTTTTGCCCTTGAAGATCTCCTTGGTGTGATAGGTGGGTTTGGTGCTTGCTCCTCCATGAGCTCCTCCTCAAAACCAAGATCTTGCTCCTCGGCCATCTTCTTCTTGATTGTTGGAGCACTTGAGCCTTCTTCAAGCATATGCATATGATGTTCATCAAAGATGACATCCCTTGAAACAACAAATTTGTTCAAGGATGGAAGATAGACTTTGTAGCCCTTGCTTGAGCTTGCATATCCAAGCATGATCCCTCTTGTGGAAGATGGATCCTCCTTGGTTCTTGTTTCTAATGGCACATGCACATAACATATACACCCAAAAACTTTCAAGTGATTAAGATTGGGTTTCTTTCCATACAACATCTCATAAGGAGTTTTGCCTTCAATTGCTTTGCAAGACACTCTATTCATCAAGTAGTTTGCACATACAAGAGACTCACCCCAAAAGGATTTGGGCAAACAAGCATCTAATCTTAAAGCCTTAGAACATTCACATAATGTTCTATTCCTTCTTTCAGCAACTCCATTTTGTTGAGGAGTGTAAGGACAAGAAGTCTCTTTCTTGATCCCTTCCTCCTCACAAAAGGCCTTGAACTCATTGGAGATGAATTCTCCACCATTGTCACTTCTAAGAATCTTGATGCTATGATTATGATGCTTTTCCACAAACAACTTGAACTTTACAAAAGTATCAAATACTTGAGACTTAAAGGAAAGTAAGAACACCCAACAATATCTTGAGTAGTCATCAATGAAGGTTAAAAACATGGATGAACCTCCATTAGATTTGGTGCTAGCAATGTGCACATCCGAGTGTATGAGTTCAAGAGGATGAGATGACTTTGTGATGGAGTTAGGAAACACCTTCTTATGTGCCTTGGATAAGGCACAAGCTTCACAAACCTTGTCTTCCTTCCCAATAGACTTGGTAGGCCTAAAGCATACTCCTCCTTGATCATAGCCTCCATGGAACCCGAGTTGACATGTCCAAGTCTTTTGTGCCATAAAGTAAAGGTAGATATCTTGCTCTTCTCGGCCAACATGACAACATTAGTATCCACAAATGCATCCAGCTTATAAAGTTTGCCAAGTCTAGTGCCCTTAGCCACTATCTTACCCTTCTTCTTGATGAAACATTCATTTGAAGCAAAGTCAACATTGAAACCATTGTCTACCATTTGGCCAACACTTAGTAGATTCTTTGTTATTGTAGGAATGTACAAAACACCTTCTATGTTGATCTTTTTGGAAGATCCTAAGCAAAGGGGAATGCTACCAACTCCTTCAATCTTACAAGCTTCATCATTTGCTGTATAGATAGACTTTATAGGTCCATCATAAGATAAGAGAGAAGAGAAAAACTCCCTTTTACTAGTCATGTGTGAACTAGCACCCGAGTCAATCCACCAAGGATCTTCTCCTTTGAAGCTTGTTGAAGAAAATATGGACATCATGAGAGAGTCCTCATGTGAACTCTCCTCCTCCTCCTCTTTGCTCATGTTGGCTTGGCTTTGATCTTTCTTCCTCTTGAAGCATTCCGAGGCATAATGCCCCATCTTGCTACAATAGTAGCACTTCACCTTTGATTTGTCCTTCTTGACTTTGGTGGTTGATGGAGATGCCTTTGGGGGTCCTTCTTGATCCTCAAGCTTTGTAGACTTCTTGGAAGTTGATCCTTTGCCTTTGGACTTGCCTTTGCCTTTGGTGAAGAGAGCTTGGTCATCTCCACCTTGGATGGAAAGCCTATCCATCCTCTCTTGCATTTGGCTCCTTCTTGATTCCTCGGCCATGAGCGTGCCTTGGAGTTCTTCAAGTATAGGTAGCTTACCCATAATTGCATATCCCTGAACCAAATTGTCAAATTCAAAGCTTAGTCCATTCAATATGAGTTGAACAAGCTCTTCATCCTTGATAGGGTCACCTATAAAGGCTAGCTCTTTGTTCAATTCCTTTACTCTTAGGACAAAAGTATGTGCACTCTCTCCTTTCTTTTGATAGCTTCTATAGATTTGATTCTTCAAAGCTAACATTCTAGTTTGGTTCTTGGATTCATAGACCTTTTGCAAAGTCTCCCAAGCATCTTGAGCTGAAGTGCAATCTCCTACCTCTCTTAAGAGTTCATTTGCAACATTCATTTTTATGCAATGTAGTGCAACATTGCACCTCTTGATGTATTTGGCTTTTTCTTGAGGATGAATAGGTTCACCCTCCTTACCATTTACAATTTCCATCAGATCTTGCATGATCATGATAGATTCCATTCTAACTTTCCATATGGAATAGTTAGTTTTGTTGAGCCTTTCATTAGTATCCAAAAGATATGCATTTATAGATGCCATCTAGTCTCCTAATCAAGGACTTGACACAAACGAAGGTTACTTCTATTGATTTGATTGAAGGTCTACCTTATCCCACTTCTTAGGGACCTGAAAAGATCAGTAATGGACTTCCTATAAAGATCTAATAATGATCTCTAACAAAATCAAATCATAGAATACTAGAAACAATGCACTTGCTTGATTGAAGTAGACAATACTAGTAGAATTGCCCCTCTTTCTATAAAGAACATTAGAGCTTCCAAATGATCTGATCAAGAGTGAGTTTCAGCAACCTAATATACTTCCAAAATCACTTGTAAAAGATCTAAATGAAACTTAATGAGGATGCAACACAATCTACTATCCAATCACAAGCAAAAAATGATCAAAATTGATGAAAAATTGATCTAATTTGGTGCATAAGTCAAGCAATGGTTGGACTGAACCTAAATCACTTTAGGAGGTGCCTACTACACCTTAGAACAGCCTTGAAGAGTCCCCAAAACTCTGATCTTCCCTCTCCTTGAATGCTAGAAAGCCTTCTCTATGAAATCACCTCCAAAACTCGCTTAGAAATCAATGCTTGGAGCAAGCAAAACTTGCTATCTTGGTAATGTGAATTGAATTCAACTTTGCCTCTGGTTTTAGACACCTAAACACCTGCAAATGAAGTCACACAACACCAATCTCCAATGTATTTGACTCACTTTGAGTTCTAGAATCAATACTAGATGCTAAGATCCAATCTACACAAGATTTAGATCAAAAATTGTGATAAAATTGAATGCAAACCAAGGATTTAGCTCATTTCAGCCTTTAGGCTCTGATACCATGTAAAAATTACAGCAAATAAGGATCCTAAAACACTTGAAATGATGAGGGAAACAATAGATTATGATTTCATAAGATTAGCACAAGTTGAACCATCAAAATCCATCAAAAATCTATGCTTGAACCTCACTAAATGGCCCAAATCCTTGAAGAAGGCTTTACACGTGTGAAAGTACGGCCTCCCACAGTCTGAGTACTGTACACCAGACCTACATTCAATCCTATAATCATTAGTAATCACAAGTACTCAAACAATTATGAACATAGAGAGCAATTGCACCATTATGAGAGAAAAAACATGAAATTGCTTGATTGATTTTGGTGAGATATCATCACCTTTATATACATGATCCATCACGGTTTTGGGCAGGTATGAGTAGCCCTAAACCTATCCCTAATGCTAATTTTGGTGGATCTTTCATCCCTACCAAGTTAGGGTTGGAATCTTGGAGATCCCTCAACAATGCAAAAATTACCAAAAATAGCTCCTATTTTTTCTCCCTTGTATCTAAGCATAATTTGGACTCATTCCAAAGGTTCTAACACTTAGGTCTACTTGAGAACATCCTTATGAATGGAATCCTATGCTATTTTGCACGTGTGACAAGCCACATCATGACCATCTAACTATTTACAAGTCATATGACCAAAACTAGTCAAGCTAGAATTGTGAATTTTTAACACACCACGTGTGCTTAGTTCTAGAGTTATCGGGCCATCTTTCTTTTACGAGCCCTTTGAGTGCTTTTAAGCAACTTATCTTTGTACTTACTTATTAGTTGAATATGTAGTGTGACGAGAGCAATTCTGTTGTCTTGTCCTGTTGCACTTGACATTGTGCTATGGTGATTGATCCGGTCGGGTATTTAAACTGTGTTTTCTTAACTTGGTATCAGAGCCCTTGGTGGCTTGAATCATTGGACAAGAATAGAGAGCTGCAAATTCACGACGGTTTGTTGGCTAGGAAGCACAAAACCAAGTCTGTGGAGATTTGTGGAATAGCTCAAAACTGTAAGAAGATTCAGAGGTAGGGGATTGTCAGCTGAATCAAAGGGCAAACAAAAAGAGAAGCTGGAAATCCTTCTGAAGGGTTGCTTGGCGTTTGTGATTGGTTTGAATCCAATCGAACACCGTTTGAAGAGCGGTTTGGAGCAGAATATTGCTTGTTGTAGGGAAACCTCAGAGGGATAGGTAGCTGCTCAAATAGACTCTCAAGAAGATCAGATAAAGCTCAAAAACATAGAGGGGTTTTGCCCCGGTTTGGAAATTTCCCATTAAAATTGTACAAATAGAGAGTGGGGTTTTGCCCAGGCCCCCAAGCAAAATTGTAGACACACACACACACTTGCATGTTACAACGATGGTAGAGACGAGGTTCACGAGTCAAGTTAAGGCCTGCCTCACTTAATCAAAGCTTATGTGCTGGAGTGTTAGCACTTATTTGAACTTGGAAAGTTTGTTAGCACTCACTCGAAGGGACTGGCCAGTACTAGCATTGCTAACTTCTGTCTCTAGCAGAACTTCTACACTTCTAGCTCCCAATCTGTGCAAGTTTGTGGAAAGCATGAGACATCATTCACCATTACTTGGAGTATGTACTCTAATCACAATCTCAAATCTGGAATAGAATCTCAGTGTGGTGGAATTGGCACGACTACATATACTAACAGGATGTGGGGCGGGACTGATGAAAATGGTCCTTGGGCTATTCAAAGCAAGGCATTAGCAATTGTGGGGGACTTTTGGACTGGCCAAGCATGGTTTACTCCCAAACATGTAGTACACAAAATTCTATTTTAAGTGCAATAGAGCAAGGGCCTATTAGCACATGTCACGCTTAGCTTGGGCGCTCTAGGACAAACCAACTAGCTCCTACCTTCGGTATAGCCTTAATTCGATAAGTTTTCAAGGCGGCACTCCCATAGTCCAGTACTCATGCTCAAGTGCTTATAAGACCATCTGTCTCAACAATGGATGGAAAGAAAGTTTAATAAGGTATGTAACCTAAATGGACCTCTTTGGTAGTGGACCAAGTCCTTGTAGCTCATATGCTCAGACTTGCTCATTGAAAAAACCAAGCATCTCTTATGCAAAACATAGTGTGAACTCAGATATGGCAACAACACATTGGAAAATATAGTGGCATGTGCAAATTGTGTTACTTAGATTTGGATGCATCGATATGATTTTTTTTGCATTATTATTGCTTAAACACCATTTGCACAACTGAGAAGATTTTGACACGACAAAAATTGACACTAGTCGTAAAATTATGTCCCAACTGTTTTTAGCTTTTATGGGTGACTTTCTTTTTCTTACAATGTACTAAAACATTATGTGAGTACAGTTTGAAATTGAAGAGCCTCAACTCGAACCATATTCGAGTTGAGAATACTTCACTTTGACCTTAATTTATTGCAAATATCATATCTTTATAAATTTAACTCGTTTACATGTGTACTATGCAATAAAGCATACTCAGTTGTACTCGAGAGAGATGGGTTTTGCCCTGGTTTAGAAATTTCCCAAAGTAGAATTGTACAAATAGAGAGTGGGGTTTCGCCCAAGCCCTCCAAGCAAAATTGTAGACACACACACACACACACACACACACACACACACACACACACACACCTGGATGCTACAACGATGGTAGAGACAAGCTCGGTTCACGAGTCAAGATTAAGGCATGCCTCACTTAATCAAAGGTTACATGCCGGAGTGTTAGCACTTATTCGAAATTGGGAAGTTTGTTAGCACTCACTTGAAGGGACTGGCCAATACTAGACTAGCATTGCTGACTTCTGTCTCTAGCAGAACTTCTACATTTCTTGCTCCCAATCTGTGCAAGTTTGTGGAAAGCACGAGACATCATTCACCATTACTTGGAGTATGTACTCGAATCACAATCTCAAATCTGGAATAAAATCTCGGTGTGGTGGAATTGGCACGACTACATATACTAACAGGATGTGGGATGGGACTAATGAAAATGGTCCCTGGGCTATTCAAAGCAAGGCGCTAGCAATTGTGGGAGACTTTTGGATTGGCCAAGCATGGTTTACTCCCAAACAGGTAGTACACAAAATTTTAATTCAAGTGCAATAGAGCAAGGGCCTATTAGCACATGTCACGCTTAGCTTGGGCGCTCTAGGACAAACTAACTAGCTCCTACCTTTGGTATAGCCTTAATTCGATAAGTTTTTGAGGCGGCGCTCCCATAGCCAAGTACTCATGCTCAAGTGCTTATAAGACCATCTGTCTCAACAATGGATGGAAAGAAAGTTTATTAAGGTATGTAACCTAAATGGACCTCTTTGGTAGTGGACCAAGTCGTTGTAGCTCATCTGCTTAGACTTGTTCGTTGAAAAAACCAAGCATCTCATTTGGCACATTATGCAAAACATAGCGTGAACTCAGATATGGCAACAACACATTGGAAAATATAGTGGCATGTGCAACAAGAACCTGGTTTGAAATTTGAACACAAACTCATGTTAACTCGAACTTGGTTCGAGTTTCTATCTTCAATAAACTCAACTCGATAAGACTTGACTCGACTAAACAAGACTCGAGTTTGAACTTGAACACAAACTCGACCTAGATTCAAAAACTCAAATTATGTCTATCCAATAAAGCATATGCCAGAATAAAATGTAGGTATTATTCAACATAATCAATCACAATTTGTCAAGTGTTTTGAAATGTGAGAACTCGAACTTAGAAGGAAAATGGTCCCTGGGCTATTCAAAGCAAGGCGCTAGCAATTGTGGGAGACTTTTGGATTGGCCAAGCATGGTTTAGTCCCAAACAGGTAGTACACAAAATTTTAATTCAAGTGCAATAGAGCAAGAGCCTATTAGCACATGTCACGCTTAGCTTGGGCGCTCTAGGACAAACTAACTAGCTCCTACCTTCGGTATAGCCTTAATTCGATAAGTTTTTGAGGCGGCGCTCCCATAGCCAAGTACTCATGCTCAAGTGCTTATAAGACCATCTGTCTCAACAATGGATGGAAAGAAAGTTTATTAAGGTATGTAACCTAAATGGACCTCTTTGGTAGTGGACCAAGTCGTTGTAGCTCATCTGCTTAGACTTGTTCGTTGAAAAAACCAATCATCTCATTTGGCACATTATGGAAAACATAGCGTGAACTCAGATATGGCAACAACACATTGGAAAATATAGTGGCATGTGCAACAAGAACCAAATCGCGCTTGATTGGGATTGCCCCACCTCCTAAAAGGATTGGAAAAGCATATGCAAGTTGCAAAGGTACACTCTTTGCTACAACCCACACTTTATGCAATCAAGCATTATTAATGGGAGAGACATGAGATTGGATAAGGACAAGGCAACAACTTGGTGCATATTAAGGGGCTATGCATTAGGGGTGACCTAGCAGATATGACAAGTTTCACGTATGACACTACCGACATTATCAGTGTCCTTACGAATGCATACTCCCAAGTGCGCTGAGTGAAAAGCATTCCAATGATGGTGTGTAGCCTCTTAATTGCTGCTTCACTTGCATTAGGTGAATGAAGGACCCTAGCCATTCGGGACATAGCTTGGAAGGTTCCAAGGTGAAAAGTTTTCCTCGATTCAATAGTGAATTTTGAATGGCTTACATAAAATAATTCTTGTTCAATCAGCTGGTGTTTTAACCTCCTAAAAGATTACCAATTTTTTTTTTGTCAAGTCTCCCTTTCTAATGCATTTTTGCGACTAAAACAAAAAAGCGACATACAACAAAGCGATTCTCCCTTCTTATTTTATAAACCTTCAAAACCAAACGAAGCCTTTTAATTTTATGTGCCTTCAACACCAAACTATCCTATTGAACACAAGATTTAGATGTCATGCAAAAATTTAAAATTTAAATTTAAAAAAAAACTCCTTTTGATTGGTCAGCCAACTATTTACCTACAAAATGCTAATATGAGTTTTCTAATAGGTCTGCAAAGGTTCCTGCTCAATTTTGATGCCATCCAAAGGATTAAAACAAAATGAAATTGCTCATAACTACTTAGATAACCTTTGCACAGCTCCAGATTGTCCTTTAGGACTTTCTATTAGGAAGACAACATTCCTTAGTGGTTTTGAAACCTCTACAAAAGTTCAGTTTCATAAAAAGGGCCCCTAATATCTCAAAATTGTCACATACCTCAATGAATTGACATATTTCCTTCGTAAGCCTTCATAGTCCTACTATAGCCACATTAAACTACTACCAACTATCAAATAAACCTATGAATGTTTGTTGCAAACATAAGGATCTTTGCAAAAAAATTTATATTCAAAATAGTTCATATTTCTAGGAACTATATCTCTCACCATAAAAAATCCTTGTCGTAGATTCTAATGATTAAGTCTCATTGGGATCTAAACTTGTTTGCAAATTTTGGTACTATCATAGAAGTCTCTACAACGTTATTACTGGTTTTGAACAATATTTTAGAGGAAAGCAACTCTCATACAGCTAGTGCAGTGTAGTCAGCACCAAGGTGGTGTTGTAGAGAATACATCGAATGGGACATCAAAGGGTGTAGAAGCATCCGAATGACAATCAGTCAAGCAATTGAGGAAGACATGGCATCATAATAGAGTGACGAGGAATAACCAAGTGTTAGGTGTCAAGAAGTTGACCAACATGAGCATTTGAGCCTTTAGAAAACAAATTCTACAATCAATCCAGTATAGATATTGCTTTGGAAGAAATTCACTTAATGTCCAATAAAAAATCCTTGGTTGCAAAATCAATGGCATAATACAGAGCATTACGTTAGAGTGCAACATCAAAAAAGGTCATCTGGACGACAAGCCCTGAAAAAATCCATTGATGAAAGAATTTTTCTTCTCAATCACATCATAATAGCCTTTAGTTGGAAGTAGTGGAGTGGAAGTACTGGTCATATTATGATGTATCTTTCCAAACTCATTAGAAGACCATAACAGCTTTCACTCAATTATGTGGAGGGTACAAAAGACAACATTTACTTGTTTATCCTTATCACCTCAAAGATAATGGTGTCTTGTGCATGGTACATTGTTTTGAAGCAGTGGAAGCCATCACCGATCAAAATGCCCAAATCAAGATGATCCAACCACCTTGTGGTTCATAATTCAATGTCAATCATAGTGCCACCTGGCCTTGAGACGATTGAGAAATTTGGCAATCCTCCAAAGGTCACCAAATGCATAGAGTCATCTTGGGATCCATCAACAATAGCATCATAGAGGGCATAACTAATAGAATCAATCAAGCATTAGGCAACTAAAGATAGCAAAAGAATTCTACCAAGTGAGTCTACAACAATTAGTAGATGTTGCATTACAAATGGGTACTTGGATTTCTTAGAGACAATGCAGCACAAGGTTCTCAAGCAAGCATGATCACACAACCTTGAAACAAGCAATCCAACATCAAACTAATCACATTGGAGCCAAGAAGGCCAAATTTAGGAAGAGTAAGTCCAAAAAGATGACCAAATCAATAGCATGCAATTGATTGAAAGAAGTTCAACTTTAGAAATCGATATTTGGCATCTATCACTACTAGTTACGTGTAAAATATCATAAATTGAAATGTTATTGGAACATGGTAGGCTATCGTAAAGTCATTCTCTTGCTAGGAGAATTAAAAAGTTAAGGCCAAAATAAGAAGGTTAGAATTCAAAAAAAAAAAATTTACTCACTTGTGGATCTTCACTATGTTGTGTTAAGGGTCCCTAATCACAAGTTTAAAATGCATATGCGATAAATGGTGCAAACCTAAAAGATCACACACAAGGTTCGAGTGTGTTGGGGTGGTTTTCTATGCTTGCTTAAGAGCTCTCAACAGGTAGGTGAGCTGCTTCTCAGCTGACACTGCATTTTCTGCTCCAGAGTTATGTAGTGATAGGAATAGGTCCTTCATCTTTCTTACGAAAGAAGTGAGGTCCTTCCCATCCCACTGTAGATTCATCAACTGCTCTTCCAGCATCATGATTTGACTTCTTGATCTCATTTGAAATCTCGTGAGCAATGCATCCCACATCTCCTTAGCTTTGGAGAGTGTTGCCAGGTCAAGTGTGAGACTATCTTCGATGGATGAAGACAACAAGGCTACTACCTTGTCATTTTTCTCCCTCCACTCACGTAGCTCCTTGTCTGATGTTGTAGGCATCTCCTCTGAGCCATCCACCTAGGGGAATAAACCTTCGCCCTTGAGTATCAGTGATGTCTTAACTTTCTAGGCTAGAAAGTTAGATCTTGAAGAATCAAGAACTGTTGTTGATTGAAGCCATTGCTTCTGAAGTCTGTTCTCTTGTTGATGCTTGTTCATCTGAATGCTTGGCCTCCTGGATCTGATAACTTCTTGGCTATGTCAAATTATGACAAGATAGATAGGCTCTGTCACCACTGATGCGAATCGATCGAAGGAATCACGAAAGCAAAGCAAATGATTCAATGTGATTCGGATGGAGTTCAAATGTGATCTCTAGACACTGCCAGCTGAATCACTCCTACAGTCCTCCAGAATATAGTTAGGCACTGCTGATCTGCTTTTATAAATTAATGTAGCATTCAACAAATTCAACCAATGTGCGGAATTAAATGAATGGGAGAATCAGACACACGAATAACAACATACACATTTGCATTCAAGATCATGCATCATAAAATGACATGTGCACAATGGCTACAAGATCATCTATTGATTTTCTCTAATTCTTCAAGCACTGCATATAGATCCACGCAGTGCGTTGGTGTGAGAGAAATATAGTTCTCTCACGAGCAAAATGTCTCGCTTACTAGTGGACTTGTGGATATCTATGGATCCTGCTTACAGAACTCGTCTCGCATGTAGGCGGACTTGTTCTCTGTATTTTTCGTCTTGATTGCTTGCATCAGACTTTTTTTGTTTTTTTTCTATATATCAACATATGTCAAGAATCATCCAGTAAGTATATAGTCTCTCTGTGTAACCTTTTTTAGACTAGAGTAATTGAATCTACAACTAATCAGAAAGGTACAAGAGTGGCAAATTAGCCACGATCTAGAGTGTGTCTGCTGATGTCATGCCATCAGATCAGATATCTGTACTTCTGGGTACTTGCATGATCTTGTTGGTACTTTTTGGAGCGTGAGGGAAGAAAAGGTTTCGCGACATTTTTCGTGTCACATTGTTTGGTTCATCGTCGTCGTCTGACTTTCTCCTGCTGGACCGCAAAAGATTTTCGTTCGCGAATCTTTCGTGTTCGTGTCTTCTTGTCAGGTGTTCGCAAATCTTTCGTGCTTCGTGTCATTTGACTTTTGTGTTTGCGAACATTTTTTGTTTGGCAGAGGGCTGAAAGCTAGCAAAGCTTTGTAAATAGAAACATTTTGTTTCTTCAGTGGCTTTCTCTCACTTCGCATTTTTGGGAAGTGGCTGGGAGTGTTCCTCGTTCAAAATAGACGACTGTCAGGATTTTTCTCTCTCTTCAAGATTTTGCTAAAAGACCGACAATGCCCTTAAAAGGTGAAGCTGTCTTTAAAACAATTTAACTTCTTCAAAATAGTTAAAAGGAAGAAGCTGAAGGCAAGTGTTGCATTTTTTGGGAAAGTGCAAAAAATCCGACACTATCGCAAAAAGCCGACACTACTAAAAGATAGTTAAACTATTGAACTATGCTAAAGTGTCGCATTTCGGGAAAAGCCGACACTGTCGTATTTCGAAAAAAATCGACAATGTTAAAAACATAGTTCATTTCTACAGACTATTGCGACACTTATTGTATTTCTGCAGACTATTGCAACACTTAGTATATTTCTGCAGATTGTTGCGACACTTAGTGTATTTCTGCAGAGTTGTCCTAAATGATAATTCGTGGAAGTTCTTGAGGATGGCCAAATCTTCAATGATCTTCAAATTATTGAACTTAATATCTGAACTTGAAATATGATATGATTGGTTACCCTTAGCTGGTGATCAGCCAGAAGTCCATTGTAGACGTTCTTCAAATAATTTGGCTGTCTAAGTTGTGATTCCTGTAGGTATCAGATGAGTAGACATAGAACCAAAGTTGGTTTCTTCCTTTCTACAATCCTGTTTTATTGAGGTGAATAGGAAATGGTAAACTGTCTTCTAATACCATATTCAGCCATGTAGTCAGACATCTCTTTAGAGAGGTATTCGCCGCCGCCATCGGTTTGGAGAGCCTTCACTTTTGTAGATGTTTGAGTCTCAGCCATTGCCTTGAATCTCTTGAAGCATTCAAAGGCTTCTGATTTGTGCTTGATGAACATGACTGTAGAGCATCTAGAATAATAATCTTTGAAAGTGATAAAATAGATCGCATCTCTCCTAAGGACGAAGTTGGCATTGGACCACAAAGATCGCTATGTACAACATCCAATACATGCTTTGTTTTGATGGAATGTGATTTGGCAAACTTGCTTCTAGAGTACTTCCCATAGATGCATGATTCACACTGAGAAAGATTTCTTATCCAATGAAGAAGAAAAACGCAATCCATCGACTAAATTATTACAATGCATTAGGAAAGTGACCTTGTATTCACGTGTCCAAATTGACAAAATAGCATTATTGTTTACATTTTCATGAGATGAACGAAGAGATGGAGTCCATGAGGAAGAACTAGGTGTGGACGTTGCAGCCATTACCACATAAGCGAAAGACTGTCAAATGCAAATGGGTTTTCAAGCTCAAATACGGACGAGATGGGACTGTGACAAAATACAAGGTAAGACCGGTAGCAAAGGGATTTTCTCAGAGATATGGTATTGACTACTCTGAGCATGGCGAACTTTTAGAAGAGGTCTATATGGATTGACCCCTAGGATATGTCTCAAATTCACTTCCTGACTATGCATGCAAAATGCATAGAAGTATCTACGGTCTGAAATAGTCAACCTGACAATGGTACAAGAAGAAAGATCAAGCCCTACAATCATTAGGATTCAAGCCATTGTTGGCTGATTTCAATGTGTATGTATGGGAAGATTATCATTGTGGCTATATATGTGGACGACACTCTGATACTTTGCAAGAGTGAGTAGCTGATTGCTTGAAGTGAAGGAAGACATCTCGAAACATTTTGATATTGTGGATCTGGGAGAAGCCAGGTGTTACCTGGGCTTGCAATTGAAAGCGACTATGAGGGAGGTAAGCTATACTTTCACCAGTCCAGATACACCCAGAAGATCCTAGAGGATTTTGGGATGCTAAACTGCAAAGGAGCGAATACTCCAATGCTCGCAGGGACGGTGCTGACAAACGATGACTGTCCAAAGATTGAGGAAGAGAGTAAACAAATGCAGCTCACACCTTACAGGAAGCTGATAGGATCACTGATGTACCTTGCAGACAACACACGCCCTGACATCGTTGATGCATTGTTCAAGATGAGCCAATTTTGCACAAATCCAGGCTCGACACATTAGAAGATTGCAAAACGAATTTTGCAATATCTTCAATTAACGAGGGAATATGGCTTGTGTTATTGTCGTGATACAGGTTTTAGGATGCTTTCCTACAGTGATGCTAGCTGGGCATTTCTCAAGGACAATTGTAAAAGCGTCTCAGGAGGATGCACCATCTCATCAGGAGCGACAGTTCTCTAGGTCAGCAAGAAGCAGGCCATTGTGGCCCAGTCATCTTGCGAAGCAGAATATGTTGCAGCAGCAAAGATGGCCAATGAGATAATGTGGCTAAGGCAGATCTTGGACAAATTGGACAAAACAACAAATGAGTCTCTAGTCTTGTAGATGGATAACACCTTTGCAATACATTTGACAAAAGTTCATGTGTTCCATTTCAGAACAAAACACATCACGATCAAGTATCACTTGATCAGAGATCTAATTAAAAAGAAGATGCTACAGACCACTTTCATCGGAACGAAAGACATGGTTGTTGACATCTTCACCAAAGCCCTGGACAAAGGACTTTTTGAGAGACAAAGGAACAGTCTTGGGATCGTAAAGCTATCATGCTCTGAGAGGGAGCTGAAGAGACAAAACGTTTCTATTTACAAAGCTTTGCTAGCTTTTAGCCCTCTACCAGACGAGAAATGTTCGCAAACACAAAAGTCAAATGACACGAAGCACGAAAGATTCACGAACACCTGATGAGAAGACACGAACAATAAAGATTCGTGAATGAGAATCTTTTGCGGTCCAGCAGAAGAAAGTCAGACGACGACGACGAACCAAACGACGGAACACAAAAAACGTCGCAAAACCTTTTCTGCCCTCATGCTCCAAAAAGTACCAACAAGATCATGCAAGTACCCAAAAGTACAGATATCTGATCTGATGACATGACGCCAACAGATACACTCTAGGTCGTGGCTAATCCGCCACTCTTGTAACTTTTTGAAAAGTTGTAGATTTAATTACTCTAATCTAAAAAAGGTTACACAGAGCGACTATATACTTACTGGATGATACTTGATAGATATATATATACAGAGAAAAAAAGAAGTCTGATGCTAGTAAGCAATCAAGACAAAAAATACAGAGAATAAGTCCACCTGCGTGCGAGACGAGTTCTGTAAGCAGGATCCACAGAGATCCACAAGTCCGCTAGTAAGCGAGACATTGCTCGTGAGAAAACTATATTTCTCTCATGCCAACGCACTGCAAGGATCTACATGCAGTGCTTGAAGAATCAGAGAAAATCAATAGATAATCTTGTAGCCATTGTGCACATGTCACTTTTATGATGTATGATCTTGAATGCAAATGTGTCTGCTGTTATTCGTATGTCTGATTCTCTCATTAATTTAATTTCGCACATTAGTTGAAACTTTGTTGAATGTTACATTAATTTATAAACATAGATCAGCCATGCCAAACTACATTCTGGAGGACTGTAGGAGTGATTCAGTTGGCAGTGTCCAGCAATCACATCTGAACTCCATCCGAATTGCATTGCATCATTTGGTTCACCTTTGCGATTCCTTCAATTGATTCGCATTAGCCACTTCACATAAAATGCGAAGTGAGAGAATTTGCGACGTTCTTGTCTGTCTCAACATTCCCTATGAGTTGACCATGTATAATTGTCACACAAGCCAAATACTTCCAAGTACATCAGCTTACCGAATTAGGTGACAAATATTTACTATAATTAATACATTGTGTTTTTCTTCTTCATTGGATAGGAAATCTTTCTCAGTGTGAATCATGCATCTATGGGAAGTACTCTAGAAGCAAGTTTCCCAAATCACATTCCATCAAAACAAAGCATGTATTGGATGTTGTACATAGCGATCTTTGTGGTCCAATGCCAACTCCGTCCTTAGGAGAGATGTGATCTATTTTATCACTTTCGAAGATTATTATTCTAGATGGTCTACAGTCATGTTCATTAAGCACAAATCAGAAGCCTTTGAATGCTTCAAGAGATTCAGGCCATGGCTGAGACCCAAATGTCTACAAAAGTGAAAGCACTCCGTACTTTCACCTTAACAGAACGGGATTGTAGAAAGAAAGAATCGAGCTCTTCTCAACTTAGCCAGATCCATGCTACATCAAGCGCACCTACCTGTGAAATTCTGGAAAGAAGCTACTTCCACAGCCTGTTACTTACAGAATAGATCCAGCACCAAAGCCGTCAACAACAAAACTCCTTATGAAATTTGGCATGGACACAAGCCTAGTGTCAGCCATTTAAAAACCTTTGGTTGTATATGTTTTGCTCACATTCCTAAACAGCTTGGGAGGAAGCTAGATCATGGGACAAATACATGTATTTTCATTGGCTATCCGGATGAACATAAAGTTTACGAATTTTTGGATCCATCCACCAATGTAGTATTTGTCTCTAGGGATGTTATATTTCAAGAACATACATACTATGATTTCAAACAACCATCGATAAACGATGCTACGTCATTTGATCATATTTTACGTAGCATAGATTCTTCCAACGTTGATGTTCCTTCTATAGAACCTATAGCTACAGCTATAGAAGCTGAGCAGCCAACAGTAACTATCATCAGACCAAACCAAGACAGCTCAAATAGATTTGGAGAAATCCTTACAGACTCGAACAGTTCCTGAGAGGTATACACCTCAATCATTCTGGACTTCATCAGAAGAACTAGAGACCCTAGACGAATCAATTAACTCCAAGGATGCTGTGAAGTGGCAAGAAGCTATGGAAAGCGAGTCCAACTCACTTTTGATAAACCACACCTAGACATTGGTCGACTTTCTCACTCACAAGAGTATTATCGACAACAAATGGATCTTCAAAAAGAACATCAACCATGATGGTTCCATTGCTAAATGAAAAGCAAGCTAGTGGCTAAAGGATTCACTCAAGTCCAAGGAGTGAATTATCAAGAAATTTTCAGTCCTATCATCAAGATATAGTCAATTAGGACTCTGATTGCGTTAGCAGTCGCGGAAGATCTCGAAATGCACCAAATGGATGTCAAGACAACATTTATCAACAACAACATGGAGGAAGAATTGTATACTTTCCAACCGGAAGGATTTGAAGTCAAAGGCCAAGATCACAAAGTGTGTCAGCTGCACAAAGCAATCTATGGTCTAAAACAGGATGCAAGGGCATGATTCAATAGAATCAACTCTTATCTCATCCAATTGGGATTTACAAACAATTTAGCTAGCTGTAAAGTTTATTCGAAGCATATAGGCACCAATTCAGTTCAAATAGCTCTGTACATAGATGATGCGTTTATCTTGTCTAACAACACTTCTCTTCTGCACACTATTAAGAGTGATCTGTCAAAAAAATTTGATATGACTGATTTAGGAGCTATCCATTCTTTGCTAGGAATTCACATTACTAGAAATAGACTTCTAGAGAAGATCTACCTTAGCCAGCAGGCATATCTAAAAGGCATTTTAGAAAATTTTCATATGTCTCATTGCAAACCAATTGATACTCCAATGGATCCAAGTATAGTATTGACTAAACCTCTTGTGTTGATTCTGATAGTGAAGTACTCGACATAGCGAAGTACCCTTATCAGTCACTAATAGGATCTTTGATGTAGGCAATGTTGTGTACTAGATTAGATTTAGCATACATTGTTAGCACGTTAAGTCAATTATTGTCTAATCCTAGGATTTCTCATTGGAAAGCATTAAAGAGAGTGATGAGATATATTCAGGGAAGTTTAGATCACATTTCATGTTATGATGGAAATGTTATCAACCCACTCATCCTACGAGGCTACTCTAACTTAGATTTGGCAAGAATGGCCTCTACCAAGAAATCTACCTCTGGGTTCTATTTCTATTTGGCAGGGAGACCGATTTCGTGGAACTCAAGGAAGCAGAAATTAGTTGCGCTTTCTTCGACAGAGGCACAGTGCATCGCAGCATGTCAAGCTTCAAAAAAAGTTGTATGGTTCAGATTATTACTTCATGACTTACATCACACTCATTTCAATGCTACCAACATTCTGTGTAAAAACTTGAGTTGTATTTCACTGTCACTGAATCCCAGATTTCATGGCAAATCTAAGCACATAGAAATCTAGTATCATTTTATTCGAGTAAAAGTTTTCTCAGGGAAAGTGATCTTTCAATATTGCTCCACAACAGGAATGGTCGTAGACATCTTCACCAAAGCGCTTTCCAAGATTAAGCATCAGAAATTCTTCAGCATGTTGAACCTGACGAAGATACCAAGGCACCAATTGTGACCCTCAAAATGCACCAAATGGATGTCATGACAACATTTCTCAACGACAATGTCGAGGAAGAGTTGTATACTTTCCAACCGGAAAGATTCTAACTCAAAGGCCAAGAGCACAAAGTGTGCAAGCTACACAAAGCAATCTATGGTCTAAAACAGGCCGCAAGAGCATGGTTCAATAGAATCAACTCTTATCTCATTCAATTGGGATTCACAAACAATTCGGCTGACTATAATGTTTATTCGAAGCATATAGGCATCAATTCAATTCACATAGTCTGATTCTGATAGTGAAGTACTCGACATAGCGAAGTACCCTTGTCATTCACTTATAGGATCTTTGATGTATGCAATGTTGTGTACTAGACCAGATTTAGCATACACTATTAGCATGTTAGGTCAATTCATGTCTAATCCTAGGATCTCCCATTGGAAAGCATTAAAGAGAGTGATGAGATATATTCAGGGAAGTTTAGATCACATTTTATGTTATGATGGAAATGTTATCGACCCACTTGTCCTACGAGAATACTCTGACCTAGATTGGGGAGGAACAGTCTCTACCAGTACCTCCGAGTTCTGTTTCTATCTGGCAGGGGGACCGATTTCTTGGAACTCAAGAAAGTAGAAATCAGTTGCGCGTTCCTTCACGACTTACATCACACTCAGTTCAATGCTACCACCACTTTGTGTGACATCTTGAGCTGTATTTCACTATCATTGAATCCTAGATTTCATAGCAAATCCAAGCACATAGAAATCTAGTATCATTTCCTTGTGAGAGAACTATATTTCTCTCATGTCGACGCACTGCGTGGATCTACATGCAGTGCTTGAAGAATCAGAGGAAATCAATAGATGAACTTGTAGCCATTGTGCACGTGTCATTTTATGATGCATGATCTTGAATGCAAATGTGTCTGCTATTATTCGTGTGTCAGATTCTCCCATTTATTTAATTCCACAAATTGGTTGAGTTTGTTGAATGCTACATTAATTTATAAAAGCAAATCAACAGTGTCTGGCTACATTCTAGAGGATTGTAGGAGTGATTCAGCTAGCAGTGACCAGCGATCACATCTAAACTCCATCCGAATCGCATTGAATCGTTTGCTTTGCTTTCGCAATTTCTTCGATCGATTCACATCAGTGGTATCAGAGCCTACCTATCTTGTCATAATTTGACATAGCCAAGAAGCTATCAGATCCAGGAGGCCAAGCATTCAGACGAACAACCATCAACAAGAGAACAGACTTCAGAAGCAATGGCTTCAATCAGCAGCATGCAGAACAAGATCTGCACAGTTCTTGATTCTTCAGGATCTAACTTTCTAGTCTGAAAAGTTAAGACATCACTAATACCCAAGGGCGAAGGTTTATTCCCCTAGGTGGATGGCACAGAGGAGATGCCTACAACATCAGGCAAGGAGCTACACGAGTGGAGGGAGAAAAATGACAAGGCAGTAGCCTTGCTATCTTCATCCATCAAAGATAGTCTCACACTTGACCTGACAACACTCTCCAAAACTAAGGAGATGTGGGATGCATTGCTCACGAGATTTCAGACGAAATCAAGAAGTCAAATCATAATGCTGGAAGATCAGCTGACGAATCTATAGTGGGATGGGAACAACCTCACTTCTTTCGTAAGAAAGATGAAGGATCTATTCCTATCACTACATAACTCTGGAGCAGAGAATGCAGTGTCAGCTGAGAAGCAGCTCACCTACCTGTTGAGAGCCTTACCCAGATCATTCCAGACAACGAGGACCCTGCTCACGAAAGATCCTACAATGAACCTCAAAAAGACAATTGTCGAGATTCGAGAGGATTTCGAGGCTAAAGAACACCTTGATCACAAGGATGGTTCTGACCAAGCCCTCTACAACAACAAAGAAAAATCCAAAAAACAATTTAAGCCTAAGAGGGAGTCGAATCAGAAGCATGATCGTGACCAGCAAGCAGAGGGGACCAACAAAGGCAATTGGAATTGAGGAGGCCATTGCAACAAGGTGGAGAAAAGAAGACTTTCGTGAGATGTAGAACAGACGAGAATACAGTCAATACACACTGGCTTGATCCAAAGATTGAGTGTACGATGGGTAGTCCTTTACGTGATGTTTAATACCACAGTTTTCACAAGCTGGAGGAAAGTGGAGTTTATCTGGGCAGCGAATACTAGGATGTTTACCTGCACAGATAAAGCATTCTCGTATTGTGGGTAGTTGATGTGCGGCAAAGACAACTTGGTTTGGATTGTAAGCTTGGGCATTGGGATCCACTGGTTGAGCATTAGAATCATAGGTATAATAAACAACCGTTTCAATAGAGTATTGCGGTTGAGTATTGTCTTCCACATAGTAGGTGGCCGGATCGATGGTATTCGAATCAAGATAATGAACAGCATTTTGTGGGGCAGGTTGGTTAACGACAAACTGTTGATGTGGGGATGAGTATTGATTTGGTGCAGGTGATCGTGGTTGGTAAACCCCTAGTCGTGGCACAAG
This sequence comes from Diphasiastrum complanatum, assembly GCA_029204225.1. NCBI lineage: Eukaryota > Viridiplantae > Streptophyta > Lycopodiopsida > Lycopodiales > Lycopodiaceae > Diphasiastrum > Diphasiastrum complanatum. The sequence continues at coordinate 33,529,066 of CM055101.1, forward strand.
TTGTTGTGGCGGGTAAGGGTGGTAAGCTCGATAAATGGTGGGTCTGGTGGCTATTGGAAAATGATTTCGTAGTTGAGGACATTCATTAGTAGTGTGATGCTGTGAGCAGATTGGACACCAGACATTTTTCCTTGCTGGAAAGGATTTTTCAGCAATCTGTTTCATGGTAGTTTGGAAATCAGCAGTGAGTTTATCCATATGAAATTGTTGAGCTTTTTGCCAGGTTTTCATTTGATGTAGAAGTTCAGAAGACTGAGCAATATTATCAGACTTCGGGTGATTAGGACGGTCCGGATTCTTAGATTTCTTTTCACGATGGCCAAAGTCATCGTCGGAACCTTCGTCTTCCTCACGGATAGCATCGATCATCACATCTTTAAGTTGATCATAAAGGTCAACTGATTTGAGTTCACGATGGATGTTTTTAGGCAATCCAACTAAAAATAGTTTTATGGCCATTCGTTCAGTGATATTTTCATCAATACATTCTACTTTGAGATGTTTGAAATGCTCAATGTAGTTTCGAACAGAGTCTTTGTGACACATCTTGATATGAGTAATTTGAATGAACAGGCTCTGAGTCAGTTTGGATGGTTTGAAACGCTTGATGAGAGCGTCCTTGAGGGTGGTCCAAGAAGCAAGATCAGGAGCTTCGAGATTCAAGTACCACTCCTTGGCGGTGCCATAGACTACCATGGAAAATAGGCAAACCTTTTCAATTTCAGAGGTATATCCATAAAAACGGCATGCATTATCAAAGTCTTGGAGAAATCGGACTGGGTCAGATTCACCATCGTACTTTGGTGCAACGATACGTGGAATTCTTCGTTCTATTCGTGGAGGAGTCGGATTAGAAGATTCAACACAGTCACGAGACATGATGCAGAATACAGATGAGCATGGGCAGGACTGTACTTGGCAAAAAAGACAGTTTGCTTGCAGAATGGATAGTGTAGGACAAAACCTAGTGTTTCTAGTGGTGATAGAATTCGCGGACAAGCTGACAAATCATGGAGAGGTAGATAAAGCTAACTGTAATACTAGCGAATTCTAAAATTGATTTCTGAATGTCAGAATAGCGATTTTTTTAGATTTTTTGAAAAAAAATTGCAGTTTCAGGATTTGTGAGTAAGACATCAAAATCGTGCTCTTTGAGAACGAATTTTTAGGCTGGATGGCAAATTCTAACAAAGAGTTTTGACTAGCAAATAGGGAATATGGAAAAAAATGTGATTTTTAGACAGTAAACGAGCAAAATCTGTGAGATAGAATTCGCGAAGCTGTTGGAGGACTGATCTTGATGAGATCTAGCCTCAGTGAAGCCGACAAATTCTAGGACAAAGATTTGGGTGAAAAATAAGGGATTTGGCCAGTATATCAGGCTGTTTTCTCATAATCTGACCGTGGTTAGAATTCGCGGAGGTGATAACATGAAAAATCAGGGTTTGTTAGGGCTGCAGACAGGTTGGCGAATTCTGATATACCTTTTTGGTTGTGAAAAAGGTCACTTGGGTCACTTCTTTTGAAGAAAATGCCCAAGTTGACTCTTTTGTTGCTTCCCCCCGATTTGAGAAGTTGCTCCGCAGCTCGTGTAGGACTTGGAGAGACGACGCGTGCTGTTTGTTGGTAGATAGAGACAAGCACACAAGCAAATATACAACACGGAAGCACAAAAAAACAAAAAAAAAGAAGAGAAGAAGCTAGGTAAAATATACTTAAAAAATGGCAACGACGCCAATGTTGGAAGTATTTCTAGTGTGTGTGGTGGCTAGATCTACTTATGGGTGTAGTATAGGGATGTAGAGGTTTGTCCACTTTTTAGATTTCTACCAAGTTTCAAACAGAAATGCGAAAATAAGAAGTAATGATGGAAGCACTAAGGCTTACCCAACTAGTGCTCAAAACAAAAATGAAACTATCTAAGGTGACAAAATACAAACCCTTGCTAAGGCTTACCCAACTAGCAAGGTGATTAATCTAAATTCTACTTAACACCCAAAGGGTAATAAAATGATATTGTGGCTAATATTAAGTAAATAAGCAATAAAGAACATGTCACAATAAACCGATGAAAAGGATACAAGAGGAGGCCCGAGCACCTTCCCTCAAGCTATGCACCTTTCCAAAGGAAACACAAATGACATAGAATGATAATTCTCCAAAATAGACAGCAAGATAGCTTAATCTCAAAAGTGTTGGTTACAATGCAAATACCTCTCCTTTTATGGCAAGGAGGGTCTTCCATAAGTGTCTACTAACTTATGGGACTAGTCTGTTTCTAGCCTTTCAAGAAATTCTAGCTTAGGATTTAGAACTTCAAATTTCTTAACTTAGGAAAACTTAAGATAAAATATTTCTAGTTTTAAGTTTCCTAAGTCTAAGTTCTAAATCTAAGTTTAAGCTATTTTATTATTATTTAAACTTCTACTCATGGACTTACAAAACACATGCCATGGCTTGAAGTTTATTGACAGATACTCATACGTGGTCTTACAAAACATATGCCACGAAGTTTCATTGTTATTTTTTATTTTTTCTCTGTGTTAGCACAATTGCTAACAGGGTAAGATGTCACGCACTCTATTCATTAAAGACTCCTACAGAACGACCAAGATTCTGAAGTTAGTGTATTTTGACATCTGTGGAACTTTCAATGTGATCTCAGTAGGAGGTTCAAAATATTATATAACCTTCATTGATAATTATAGTAAATTTGCTAGAGTGTACTTTATTCAGAATAAATCTGAAGCACTTGATAAATTCACAAAATATGTGAATTGGACTGAGAGACGTACAAACAGCAATGTGAAGCAGATCAGGACAGATCAAGGTGGCGAATACATCTCGAATCGCTTCACTGACTTCTGTAATAATCGTGGCATCATTCACAGAAGGATTGCAGCCTACATATCGCAACACAATGGTGTTGCAGAAAGAAAGAATAGGACCCTGATGGAAGCTGCCAGATGCATGATGGCCTACTCGAAAGCTCCAAGGGTACTGTGGACTGAAGTAGTAGCTACAGCCACATACATCCAGAACATGACAGGTAAGTCTGGTGTCCCTTACACGACACCACACGAGTTATGGTGGGGTAGAAAGCCCAAGTTGTCTCACATCAGAATATATGGCTATACAACTTATGCACATATTCCTGATAAGCTTCGAAAGAAGCTTGATGAGGAAGCCGAGCGAGGATTTCTGGTAGGTTATGACAACAACTCGTCATACTACAGAGTCTACATGCCAGACACAAACACTGTGAAAATAGTGAGAGATGTCAGATTTGATGAGAGCAAGACAATGGCCAGTGACGATCCTATCAGCTATGGGAGATAGTACTATGACCTATGGCCAGTGACAAAGGGAGCAGACGAAAGATTTGAGAGGCAACCTACTCCTATGATACCTGTAAACCAGGATGGTTCCGGACCTAGCAGAGCAGACAAAGACAAAGGCATTGTTGTCCCAGGAGGACCTCCTAGAAGTTCTACAAGACCACGAAGAGCGCCAACAAGATATGTGCCAGACAACTATGCTTCTACATCAGAGAAGTTCTACGGATTCAATGGCGAATCACAGACATTTGAGGAAGAGATTGAAAGTCCAGAAATGGACAAATCGATCCAAGCCATGAACGAAGAGATGGAGTCCATGAGGAAAAACCAGATATGGACGTTGCAGCCATTACCACATAAGCGCAAGATTGTCAAATGCAAATGGGTTTTGAAGCTCAAATACGGACAAGATGGGCATGCGACAAAATACAAGGCAAGACTGGTAATGAAGGGATTTTCTCAGAGATATGGTATTGACTACTCTGAAACCTTCTCTCTTGTCATTAAGCATTCGTCCCTACGACTGTTATTTGCATATGCAACAACTTATGACCTCAGGATCCACATTGTGGATGAGAAGACAACCTTCTTGCATGACGAACTTTTAGAAGAGGTCTATATGGATCAACCCCTAGGATATGTCTCGAATTCACTTCCTGACTATGCACGCAGAATGCATAGAAGTATCTACGGTCTGAAACAGTCAGCCCGACAATGGTACAAGAAGAAAGATCAAGCCCTGAAATCATTAGGATTCAAGCCATTGTTGGCTGATTCCAATGTGTATGTCAGAGTTACAGATTGATAGATCATCATTGTGGCCATATATGTGGACGACACTCTCATACTTTGCAAGAGTGATCAGCTGATTGCTGAAGTGAAGGAAGACATCTTAAAACATTTTGAGATCGTGGATATGAGAGAAGTCAGTTGTTACATGGGCTTGCAATTGAAAGGGACTATGAGGGAGGTAAGCTATACCTTCACCAGTCCAAATACACCCAAAAGATCCTAGAGAATTTTGGCTATGGTGGAACTGTATCATTCAATTTGAATATGGAGGAATCAAAACTCAGAAAGAGGATTTTCCCATTGCTTCACTGAAACACATTCAAAAGAGTGTAGAAATTCTGTCAAATGCGCTCTAGCTGCTTGAACCAGCATATGATGTGGTGCTGGATTCTCCTCACTTAGTTGGTATGAAGAAAGTTCAACCTCTGATATTGTTATAGATGCTGAAAGTGCCTAACGAATATCAAATAAAGGAATCACACCGCTAAACTACATCAAGGAATGTTGAGCAACCAAGGAGGAGTTCCAAAATCCAAATTTACCGGGAATGCCAGTATCAAAAGGTCAACAAGTTGTAGATCGGCCCATGAGCGAAAACAAAGCCCAACGCCTTCCCAACAGATTTTACGGTGAAGGGAATAAAAGCATGGTAGAGTCGATATAGGATTTACATCTATTTGCGATATGACGCTTAGAAGGTGCATTGTACTCGTAAGCCAAAGGCACGAGAAGTAGAAATAGATCTAAATACCAATGGGCCAAAAATAACAATGGACCCAAGTAGTTCTAAAATGCATTTGATTCTTAACTTTTTATGATATTCAAAAGTTGTTATGGCACATGGTTTTGGGTGAACCAGAAACCCTAACCCTAGCTTTGTCTATAAGTAGGGATGTGACACCATTTTGTAATCACTTTTCACTTGTATGATCAGAGATTGAGAGAGAGAGAAGAAAGCCTCCTCCTCCATTTTCCTACTTTAACACTGTTGCGAGTTGAGTGAGAAAGTTTGCAATGTTCTCCTAAGGTATTTAAGATTTTTTGTGCATGTCATTTTTTAAAACCACCTATTTTTAAATTTTTTTTTTTTAAAAACTAAAAATATATATCAATACACTTATTTCTTAAGTTGTGTAATTCTATGGATTAAAAAATATTTATTAATTATTAATTTTATGAAGTTCATAATTTATAAAATTTTAAGTAGCTTTATGAATTGTAAACCAAAATTTATTTCTTATTTATTAAAACCATCTTATAAGACATACGTTGGATTTTTGCAACATTTCTTAATTTGATAATCATTTTGATTTATATCAAAATTGAGATCTATTAACTGGACATTTCAATGACAATAAAAAAATGTCATACTTCTTTGTTATATGCAATTTATTGTTGCAATAAGGCTGAAGAGAACTAAGAATTACGTTTTTTGCAGATTCATATATCAAAAAATAAACATAGCTTTGTAAGCATCCATTCACAATACATTTATAGAAACATGTAACAATCAGATTCTACAAATCAAACAAACATCACACTATTCTTATGCTCTACTTAATTACCAAAAGCAAACAGATTTGAACATTTGAAGTTCAAAAACCATGGTGTTATGTTGATTCATTCGTTATCAATGTTTTGTCGAATCATATCATCCATGATATGATTCCAGATATCTAACAATTGATCGTTTTTTTCAAATCCATCTTCTTCCTCTTTCTCCACATCCCTTCCTCTTCAGGTTTATCATTGTCAAAACCTCCTTCCCTACCGATCATTGCCTCATCTGCTAGCTCACCAAACTCAGCTTCTTCTTAGTGAATTGGAGGATGGAGGCATTGGCTCCATAGAAGCCATTTGGAACTTATCGCTGTCAACAACAATAATTGTCCCCACCTCCTGATCTTCAATAGGGTGCTCATTTGTGGCAGCTACACGCATCTCAGTATAACGAGCTTGTATTTCATCAAGCTCAAGGGCAATGCAACGTCTCCTAAGCTTCACTGCACACAATGCTGTTGTCCTTGAAATTGAACACAATAATATTTAAGGAGGGATTTTTTAAAAAATGATTATATATGTACCAACACGTAATCTTTGTAATAAATATTTACCTGTTCCTGCAAATAGATCTAACACACAGTCATTTTCACTTGAAAACAAGTTAATCAATCTATTGATTAACCGTTGGGGCTTCTGGTAGGGATTCACAAGAGAATGACTTCTTTCAACATGCCTTAGTTTCCGAGTGACGGTTGGAAAGCTAAGGACATTACTATAATCTTAATTACAGTGAGCTTTGATGCGCTTCTTCTCAATGCTATCAAAGTATCTAATACTGATCATCTCAAAAGCGCTCAACAATCTGGATCTCGGTGCATAACTGATATTTGTTTTGTGTCTGAAATTTGAATGTTACAAAAAATATAAGAAATATATCTAAAAAATTATGATAAATTAGATATCTAAGAACATCATATAAAATGACATACCAAATAAGGCTCTTTGCCCCATGAGTGTGCTCCTTCAAGGATGCAAGAACAGAAGCTGCTTGAGCTGCACTATGAAATATTAAGAACCTCCAAAACGGAGAGGTTGTCAAGAGCTTAAAATCGAGAATCATTTTGGACACTTGCTTGTAGGTAAACGCTTTTTCATCATTTATTAAATTGGGCAATTGGAAACCATATGGTATATCAGCAATAGCAAACCGATCCTGCTTTGGAAGAATATCACACATATATTTCTGTACAGACTAAGCTTATAGGTGTGCAACATCACTTTTGTGAGAGAAAAATTAGCGAGTAAAGAAATAAATTTGGTATTTTGCCCATCAAAAGATCAGTTAGCACACATTTGTACCAAACCTATTAGTAGAGGAAAGCATTTAGTGTTATCTGAAAATTTGCAGCTTACCTACCATCTCGCTGAAGGGGGAGTGTAATGTCTGATGCTGACGTAAACCATCAGGCCAGTAGCGATTGTTATATGTCTTCTTCATAAATAGAACGTGGGTAGTGGTACACGTGTCAGCTCATGGTAGGATAAGCCCTAACATGTACTATGTTTAAGGGTCAGAGCACTTTTTTTGCTTTCTTTGTTTGAATGTGTTAGGAGAGTGTTTCCTTCAGGTTTTTTATTTGTTTTGCAGGAAAACTCGTAGCATAGTTTCTGTGTTTTACTACACACTGTTTTTCACACTGTTTTTGTTCACGTTTTAATTTCTTTATGAACTGATATTTCAGCACATTGCAAACGGATTACCCAAGATATTGCGGATTATGATGCATTATATATTGGTTTAGCAAACGTTTAATTTCAAACTTTCAGCTAAAGATGTTATATCGGTGAGACAAAGATAATAAGAATACAAACTAACACTTCATAAGCCAGAGATACATAATAATTACACTACATATGCTAAGATAGTTTGAAGCTGAGTAAATTGTTGACCCATTTAAGTCTTTAATTTAGTCGATTTCGTATGATCTGAGCTCTAAATCTTCTGCTCAGGAATTAAATAGTAAATAAAGTCCTGTGCAATATTCCTCATTATAAAGCCATGCCTGGCAAGCAACGTATAATTGTATCTCAGAGTCCAAGAACCACCAATGAAATTATCATTCAGAAATCAGAACCGTTAACTTATTGACGCTATTCATCAGCATATAGTTATAATATAGACCTAGACGCAGCGACGATCTTTTACTAAGCAGCTGTAGCTTCTTGAGCGGTAGCATCTCCACAATGGCCATGTCTGCGATTTCTCATCTTTTTTGCAAATGAATACATCAACGCCTATCAGAATGGTTGCGCACATGATCACTCCGATAGATATGCATGCTTATTTCCACACTGAATTGCCGCCTGAGCCATGATTGGGAGACAGTACAACATGCCCAGGATCATGGTGAGTTGGAGCTGGCTTTGGTTGTGAAGACTCTCTAGGCGCTGGATCATTCGTGGGAAGAGGCATGCCATCATCTGACACTGATACCAAATTTACATAGAAGAAGAGAATGGGTACCATGAGCAACCTTATCGTCCACACTGCTGATATATCGATGAACTCAAGCTCTTTTCTGTTTTTCATATTGAGCACGTGTATCTTCCTCCACCAGCAGGTTCCGTATCTTTGACTTTTGTTCTCGGTCTAAAACTTTTTTATGCTTTTCAACAACTTCCTTATCCAGTGAGTGATAATCAGCTATATTGATATTTAGCTCTAGACTAATAGACTGCTATTGCATCGTAAGTGCTATATATATATATATATATATATGAGAGAGCTGAATCTACAGCTTACTCTCCATTCAAGTAATTTGTGCAAACGAAGCTGGCAAACAACCGAAAGATAGACTTAGCTCACAATCAACTTGGAAGACGTAGAAAGACAAGCTCACATACAATTCTCAAAGTCTTAGAATCGATGAGAAACCTAGAGCTGTATGAAGGTATGATCTGTCGTGCTCCTGCAAGTCAGTAGCAGTTGCGATCCGGTTGCAATATTGTACGACCTTACAAGTTAAGTTACACACTCATAAGTTAAACCTTTGCTCAAAATGTGCAAATGAAGTGTGCAATCATAAATTTCAAATTTTAATGAATAGATAATGTGTATTTAGAGATCCATTGTAGAGTTATGATTTGAGTTTACTTAAATCTTACATGTCTTTCAATTTGATATTGAAGTTTTCTTTTGAAGTGATTCAAATTTCCTTATTAATGTTGTAATCATCATTGGAGCTCTAACATCCTTTTAGTCAAAGTAAATAAAGGAGTATCAAATTTTCTATTTGTTGAAATAAATTCAGCCCACCAAATATAGAGAATTTGATTCTTTGCTTCCTATAGCAAGAGGGAAAAATACCAACAACCACCACATCATAGATTCTGAGAACCGTACAGTTCTCAAACATTTTTACATTTTTACAATGAACCGTGTAATTAATAATCAATTTTTTTTTTGAAGTCCCCCAAAACAGCCCCAAAAAAAACCAAAAACACATCCTCCAAAACAGCCCAAAAATAACCAAAAGAAGGTCCCAAAACAAGGCAAAAAAACCTTATGCTTCCCAGCCACAAAAAGCATCAGTCCCAACTGGTTTTGAGAAAAAGCATAGCACTCTGGAAAGGAAAACAAGATCATAAAAAGACACGGTGCTTTCAACCCCTACATATTTTTTTAGCTTTCTCAAATAGAACTCTTTGCACCTGCAGACATACAACGAAATCAATAGCTCTTTGTTTTTTTTTCAACTCTCTTGCTTCTTTTTTATTCAAGAGTGGCATTTGCTTAGTTGCTTTCATGGTAGCTTCCAGAATAAATTTTAAATATAGCAATCCATCTTTTGGAATCCAATCTTTCATGCTTGACAATTGTTTTGCAAATAAATGCACCACATTTGACTCTAATGATTTAATCAGGAAACAATGTTGAAAGCTTGAGAATTTTTATGAAGTCCCAAATTTTTTACTGGTTGGTCACAAGTATGATCCGTTGTTGATGAATCATCATCCTGTTTTTGAACCACTAGTTTGATAGTCCAAGTTACAGGATCAACCTTAACTGCACGTTCACGATTTTCAAAAGTGAGTTTTCTGGTATCCCAGTTATGAATTACTTGCACAACTCGTAACCATGGGCATCCCAATAGGACTCGATAGATATTTGGTGCTTCTGGTAAGTCCATTACTACGAAAGTAATGACGAACTGTACTCCGACAGTTCTGACAAGTATATCTTCAACCATTCCTTGCGGACGAACTGTCATTTGACCAGCTAGCTTAATGGCAAAAGTCGTAGGTTTTATCTTTGTAAGCCCCATTTTGCACATAGCTTTGTAGAAATCAGGTTAACTCCTGAACCGTCGTCTATCAAATTAGGAAATTGTCTATGCTATATCGGCAGGGTGATATTTTTTTATTCACTTTCCCAAGCTGCTCTGACATGGAGTACTTCATTAATTCTTCAAATCCAGCACAAAAAAGTGGCTCCTAATGAACTTCTGGTTCATCTTGAGTTATCTTTTGCGCTAATACTCCTTTTGCTTTTGGCACCAACTTCAAGAACTCTCCCAACGAAATATTGATCTTACTAGACAAAATATTCATGAGCAGTTATGTTTGCGGTACTTCCGGTTCAGTCATCTTGAAGGGTTCTTCATGATGATGCAACTGAGCATTCTTATTTGTTTGTGAATTTTCCGGTGGCTACAATGGTGAAGAACAAACTTCGGCTGTTGCTCTAGCAGGTTCAAGGTTCTCTTCTTCTTGCAGATGTTTAATCCACTGCCTCATATCCTGATATCTTTTTTTTTCTGCATGATGATTTGGATAGACTCTAGATGTTGTTGGTATATTAGTTAATGGTATAGAATCAGCACATACTGGATCTACTACCGATTCTTTATGCTTCTATGCTTTGGTGACCAGCATCAAGGGTACGCTTGGTTTATTCTGAGCTACTGGTCTTTGCTTGATTGTTATCAAATTTACAGGAGTTGTAGCCGGTGGTGGCTTTGGTTTTGCTGGACATTCCTTATAACAATGCCCATAACCACAGTCACGACAGAATGGTACTGATTTCCATTCGTTTTTTCAATTGAGGAAACTCATTCACTATGTGATTTCCTGTACAAATAGAACACCAGACATTTTCCCTGGTAGGAAAAGTCTTTGCAAACTTCTCAGGTTCCTTGTTCGCTTGTCCATGGAAATCTTCCAATGCTTTGATCTTCTCATCAAATTGTGACTACAACTTTTCCATCTGTTTCTGCTGGTTCTTCCAAGTTTCTCGAACTCATTGAGCATGCGTTGACATTCGTTGATGCAATAGTGGTGGATGTTGTAGTGGTCTGCCCTGCTGTTAGCAGATTCCACACTCATATTTTCAACTTGAAGTTCTTCACTAGCATCACGCAGATCCATTCCTTCATAGTGCGATGTTATTTTGCTTGCGTTCGGGAGTGAGTAGTCCAATGAGGTTGTGGTAGATTCTCAGTTGTGGGCAATATCTTCAAGTTGATCAAAAGAATGGATGTGACGATATCTACAACATATCCCTTGGAAGGAATGGGGTGAGATCACCCTAACTTATTGCCAAATCCTAACTGTAACAGTGAATTTTTGTAACCTTGAAATTAGCATTTTAGCTCTTATTTCTCAAAACTGACTACAATTGTACATATGGCAAGGCTTCAATTTATTTAAAAATGTGACATAAGATCTTAACAATGACAAAAGATCTTAAGAACATGAATTCCTACAACATATAGATATGTGAATTGTGTACACATATTGATATACATATTCATGTAACTAAGCTATTTAGTAAAATAGAGACAAATGAAATCAAAGAAGTAAATCTAGGTGCATTACAATCTTTTCAGGCCAAGAAACAATATGAGGTACAAACCAAAAATCTCATATTAATAGCAGCTAGAGCTTTTCAATAGTATATCCTCATTATGAGGAGTTTAAAATTTACAACTACTTTTGTACATACATTTTCAAAGCCAAAAAGCTCAGAAAATCTTTTGTTAAGAAGGCGTTCTTCTACAGTGCAATGGCCAGCACACTGAGATGCTGCTGCTTAAAGTTTTATTCGTAAATTATCTATAACCTAAGATAGATGATCATCAGACAGGGAAGCTATTGAGACTAGCATTTCTATGAGATCTGAGATAAGGAATGAATGTCATGCCCCTACCAGAATAGCAGAGTGGGATGGAGGTAAAAACATTTTTGAAAGCATTATAACATGAAGAGCTAATCACTTGGAAAGACATATATATTGTCACGTTGCACACATACTTGAAGCTGTGAAGAACCAACAGTCTCCAATAGATTGCTAAGCAAGAAATACATCGCCAGCCCCAAATTCTTCTCAGTTCTTGCAGAGAAGTCTTGGCATTGCATAAGAACCTACTTCATTCACTGCATTCAGTATCAGCCACAACCGTCACCAATAGCCCGAACACCTGCAGGCTACACAATTCATTGCTATACATGAATGAGTTAGGCTTGCATTTGTGGCTCAAAGTGGGTAGCGAATTTCAAATTTTTTTTTGCAAGACATGACTCAGACCCAGAAATGAGCCTACTGATTTGACAACTGTTCTGAGGGCTGACACTGTTTAGCTTTGTTACTTGTTACCAAAATCTTGCTCAAGACTGTAGAAAGGGGTCTTGGTAAGTCTCCAATGGCAAAGGATCGGATAAATTTTGGGTGAGAGAATGGAAAAGCTGCAAAACTTTCGAGGTCTGGTCATATTTAGGTTAAACATTGCTTAGACTTCAGCATCGGATTGTAGCTTATTGTCATTTGCAATTATATATAATAACCTTGGTCAACATCACTTGGAGGTAGAGATAATAGAATGATGTAATTTTAAAGCTTAAGAAGAATGACGTATGACATATAGGACAATATATACTAATTTTATCACTTCCTTTTGAGTCTAATAGTGTTATGGGTACTTTGTAGATGTTAATAGCAATGTGTTTAATGGACCTACGGAAACTTCATAGATGTAGATGTTGAAACCTCTCTGTCTCTCTAATAAATTTCACTTTCAATTTCTCTCTCTCTCTCTCTCTCTCTCTCTCTCTCTCTCTCTCTCTCTCTCATATGATATTAAAATCACTAAGGATCTCTTGGATTCTTACAATTTGTTTCAATGGGACTCGCCGATCAAAGCGAGGAGCCTCAGAAAGTGTCATGCCTCATCTAAGGTTCGCACATGGGATTCCACTCTCACAACCTAATTGCATTCCACTTCAAAGTGCAAGCAATTGGTTGTTTTGCTTCCACCCATTAGCTAGCGCACTATCCTCTTGTAGTTCACATTCCAAGTCACTTGAACTAATCTTAGGGCTTCTTGAGATTTCTGAACATAATTTTCTTGAACATAGATTTCCTAACAGTGCTTGAACATAGATTGACATTCTAACAAAGCATATAAATTAGAAGCTCCCATTTCTCTACTTTATGTCTCTAGAGAGTACTAAGGCATTAATAGAATAGAATGTAAAGAACTCTCTCTCCCTCTCCCTCTCTCTCCCCCTCTCTGCCAACCTGATGTGAATGATAGGATGTTTCCTGGAGTATGTAAGAGATTGCCCACAGCCTCACCCCCTCCTTGTGCCCCTTGCTCGCAACTCCAACTTTCTTTCTTAACTCTATAACTCCATCTTCTCTTTTCAAGGCCTCTATATTAGGGCAATATATACTCAAAAATTTGCTTAAAGGCATATCGAGCATTTCGTCTGAAAATTTGGACTATTGCATTTCCAGCTACAAAACAACGGCTGAAATCTGAGATTCACAAATTGCTCTTATTGCCACCGATCTTGCTTCCACTAAAACAAACAAAATAACAAAAGTTTTAGCTACATGTCGTATTTGATTATTCTGATCTAACATCATACACTGATGATTGAAGGCGGACAATGGACGATGGCCGGGCGGCCGACAATCTGGGTTACGGCTGATGGTTTGGGTCGAAGGTCAATGGTTTGGGTCAAAAGTTGTCAGTGACAATTAGCCAAAATTTTGGGTGGTGGCCGATGGTTTGGGTGGACGGCCAATGATCGTACAAATATCGTGCGGATTTAGGTGGCTGCCAGCGATCTGGGTGATGGCCTTTCGCACATCTTGCATCTCGAATATCTAACATATCTAACACATCTCGGCCATAGTAGAGGTCAAAATTTAACCATGTTCAACAATAGCACATGGAGTATCTTAATCAAAAGTTGATGGGCAGTGGGCGGTAGGCGAATCTATGTTTGCAAATGTCTATTAATGGCCCACAGTTCAAAGTGAATATGTTGTTCACGCATGTGGTATATATGTGTGTTTTGTTGGAATTCGATGCTCAACCCCAATAATGAACATCCTGAAAGCTGTACAAAACCCAAAGTGTGTGTGTGTGTGTGTGTGTGTGTTATAGAGTTTAGGTGTGTGTGTGTGTGTTAGGCTTAGACATTAATCATTAGAGTTAGACTTTAGACATTAATCATCTATTGTGTGTGCGTGCACACACGTGTGTGTGTGTGTGTGTGTGTTAGGCTTTAGACATTAATCATTAGGGTTAGACTTTAGACATTAATCATCTATTGTGCACGCATGCGCACGCGCGCATGTGTGCGTGCGTGCATTAGGGTTAGGCTTTCATGCATGTAGGGCTGAAGCTAATACATTAACCTAATGCCTAAAACCTGTAAACTCTAAACTAATACTAAGACATTAAGCTAATACCACTCTTGTAAACCCTAAACCCGTCTCATGAACCTTTATCCCCCCTCCTTGTAAATCATAAATCGCTATGTCGAACCATTATCACCCCCTCTCTCTTAAACCAATAGACATATCTCTCACTCATGCAGACTCACTACGTAAATTGTAAACCCCTCTCGTAATGTCTACAATCCATACTAAACCTTAAACCTTCTCTTGTAAACCCCCTCTTGTAAACCCTAAACCACATCTCGTAATCTCTACGGCTCGGGACCATAAACCTTAAACCCTTCTATTACAACCTGATAAGATATAGGCCATTGGGCATGTAAAGTTTGAACTCTGATCACCGAGTCCCAACTGACTCATTGAGGCTTAAATAGTGAATTAATCGGTGCTTTATGAGCCATCTACAGTCTAATCTAATCACTACCCAACTGAGTCTATCTTTATCACTTCCCAGGTTCTAAGACCTCTTACTCTAATCTAGATTGTCTAAAACGAATTAAATTTGAATTTAGGGCTTATTTAACCCTCAACATGGTAGGCCGTAGAACTCAACTCTAAAAATGATCAACGAATAATCAAACTAAACAATTATTGAATTGTAACGACACTAAGAAGCAAATCCAAGAGGGATCTAAAGTACAAATACCTATTTACACAATGCACATTAATATTGTTCAATCATAATCAAGGCTGTATTATTTTTTCTAAGAATGGTGGATTCTACATAGGGCTTCAATATTACTAAATCAGAGATGTTCAGACTGGTGAAGTATCATTGCACTGCACTTTTGCCCAGCCAAAACAATGATTACAAATTTATTAACTAAGGCATTGATTAAAGAGAGGCTAATAGCCAAAAAAAACCTCTCCACTTTCTTAAAAAATGATAATAATCTCTCCGCTTTCTTCATCATCCTCGTGCATATTGGACTTGGACCTTTCTCTAGCCTTCAAAACCAGGAGAAGCATCTTCGTCGTTCTGCATACGGATCACAGACTTTTTTTTTCCATGGCAAAAGAATTGGACCTGACATGTCAAGAACGACATTGTTGCTTCCAATTATCTTTTATAACTTGTAAGCTGCAGAGCTTTAGTGACATAAGGTTGCTTTTCCTGTGTGGAAACTCAATGTCAGTTATCAATAATTTGGGAAAGATTGCTTCAAACGTATTAGCTTCAGCCCTACATGAATGAAAAAATTATTTTGTAAACATATAATCAATGGTAATTTTAGCCCGATACTATGGCAATGTGGTTATAACATAAACATCTCACCGCATCTGTCATGCGCTTCCACTTATCGCCCCTGACATTCCCAATCTGAAAGCGTACATTGATAAGCGAACGAAGAGTTTTGTAAGACTATCGGATATCTTACAAAATCAAATAGAGAGCAGTCAAAATGACTTAAATTTAGAGCCAAAGTGCTGAAAGAAATAACCCGAAAAAGAATAGTCCAATCAATGCAAATTATATTTTTTGACTTGGAGTAGTTTGATACAGTGTATTCAAAGACACGATATTATACTATTTTAATATGGTACACCTCGTCTGAAGCTTCAAGTAAGTATTTATAAGATGAGACAGGGAGTTGAAATTTGATGTTGATGCATTATATACTATATAGACAGGAAGGAGCGTGGAACTATGCTGGCCGCGCTGTCATGTTAAGCTTTTTAGCTCGGTAAGAACGATGATCAACACTTTAAATAGCTTGTGTTAAGGTGGAGGATTGACACAAAATTCTAACTGCATCATTTTCATTAGTCATTTCTCCTGTGTTGAGTTCACTCGAACCCGTGTGTAGTTTCCAATAGAGTAGCGACAGAGACGAGGCGACCAATTACCAGATTCTATTCTTTTTAGCATATCTTTCCCTGCTCTTCTAGTAGTTAATAGAAATTTTGATCACAACAGATTTCTCTACAGGACACATAATGGAATGTGTCTCAAAAGATAGAATCTTCACCAGTGCGTTTCTTTTGATAGTGCTCTTCTTTTCCGGTAAGTACGCCAATTATTAAAGGCTAGATGTCTAGTTAAGATTTATTCAAATATATGTAGGAAATCAAGCTGTTTTACCTGTGTTTTACTTGGGCATGAAGTGTTCAGTTAGATACCATGACAAGTTTCATAATGAAAACGCTCGCTCGATTGAGTTGCATTGTACAGGCTATTAGACTTAGAATGTTCAATTAAAACTTAACTTTGAACAATGTGACATCAGAGGAGTTCTAAATCCAAAAAAGACCCTTTGTAAAGATTCTTTTTATATTTTTTTCTCAATTTTTCTTACACATGGACCAATCAAAACACTCAAATTTGAAATCTACGTAACGTAACTTTTTGAGTCCACATTTTGATTCCACACTAAAAATGGCATAGCTTTTTAGCGGTAAGTCCAAATTTAACGGAGTTTGGTGCATTGGAAAGCGCTCGACAAGGGCTTTCTAATGATATTTACATGACATACTTCTAAGCTACGATTAAAAAGTTATGACAAGTCAAATGTATTAGTGTTATAATATTTTAATAATATAAACTACATCTTGCACGAATTCTTAAAGGGTCTTTTTGGAGCTCAAAACTCCTCTAATGCTTTCTTTCATGCAGGAGATTTTAAGCAAGAGTTTCAGGCTCTTTGGGAAATGCCGCTACTTTCAACCAAAAAAACCGCAAAATAATTTTGATTTCAATGCTGTTCTCACAGGGATATGTTCGTATTTAGACTATGCCGACTGCTGCTCAATATAAAAAACCTAGAAGGATTTTGCAGCCTTGGAGTAAGCTTCTTTTTCTTTCTATAAATCAAACTCCTCAAGCAGTTCATATATATGATATAGACCATCGACAATCTCAAATAATATTAAAATACTATCAGAAATCCTTAAGCTACAATCAAATTGTATTTCAGAGGTATAATTTTTGGTTCTCTATTATTTTTGGCAAAACCATCATTAAATTTTGAGGTACATTTCGCAGTGCGTCGAGCACCTGGACCAGCATGTCTGGAAAAAATGTATGTATCATGTAAGGTTGGAGGAAAGAGAGGATGCATTTGCTCTGTGATTCACTTGTGCCACCCTGAAGTTTCCGGATGTTTTATGCACAATGGAAAAACCGTAACGTCCTGTGGATTCTAATCATCTTCAATTCCACCTTAAAAGCAAAAGTGGATTCTAATCATCTTCATTTCAACAATAAAAATAAAGGCACTGAATGCACCAAATTCTTGAGTCTTGCCTTTCAAGCATTACAAAATCACATTGACTGTATCATGTTGGCAGACGAATCTAAAGTATAGAGGCTTGTGTTTTACATAGGAGCTTTATCAATTTTATTGTTTTAGTTGTACATATGCCAGAGTCCATACAAAGTGAATAGTTTTGTTCGAATCAAAACAGAGATATTTTTTGTATCTTCAGATATTTGTTGTACCTTCAGACCTACAATATGAGATCATATTCTTCTCTCTATCTTTCTCTCTCTCTTTGAAAAGCACAGAATGGAAGTGCAATCTTTCTCCTAAAATTACTTGTTTCCAAGATATTGGTCTATGATCCAAAAGACTAACACACAGAACTTCCATGTTCAACATAGAAAGTTAGCAGATTTTACTGTTGAAGTTTTAATATTATGTGAGACTGTCTCCATAAGGCTAACTGCTGCTATAAGAAGGAGAGATCAGTCACTCAATATGCAAATCCATGAGAATAGTCGTGAAGGAGAGAATTTACCAATCATTTGTAGTTTTGGAAGGTCGTTGACCATCGCACTACTGGTTTGATTTCATCACGGCCTCTCTATATTCTTGTCACCAAGAGATAGGTAACCTACAAGGATAGTGAGGCTCCTTTTACGTTTATGAAATATAATAAAAGGAGAAGAATGATCTGATTTGTTTGAGTGCCATTTTGTTCTGAGGAGCAGCCTCTTTCCTGCATAAACTATCACAACGTTTGATTCTGTCAATACTCTATCCTATGCTTCCTTGATAAACTGATGATGCCTGCTTTGCTCACTGATTTGCTCGTTGATGGAGCTTCTGCATTTTGGACGTTGCATCTCGACGTTGCATCTCGATCGAGAGAGAGAGAGAGAGAGAGCCCGCGCGTGGGGCATATAAAATTTGAAATATAAGTATGTGTGTGCATGTGTCAAAAAAAAAAAATTTAGCATGAGATTTTAGTTTTTTTCTTTGTAGAATGCGTGACATTTTTTGCGGGCAGAGAGTGACATTTTTGATGGCACAAGGTTAATTTTTTTACGACAACCCTTACATCCTCTCTTTAAAATATCTTTATATATATAGATATATATACTAGTAAAGAGTGTCCATCGTTGATGGGCATTGGACGGTCGACAATCTGGGCTGATGATCTAGTGGGTATGCCTCTCATTGACGGGCGGCTGATGATCTGGGTGACGGGCAGTCCTAATGCGGTCTAAAATGGTGGGTGGTAAGCCCATCGATGACGGGTGGCTGACAATTTTGGTTACGGCCGATGGATTGGGTTGAAGGTCAATGGTTTGGGTCGAAAGTGGGTATGCCCGTCGTTGATGGGCAGCCAACGATCTGGATGACAACCAATGATTTGGATGGTGGCTGATGGTTTAGGAGAAAAGTCGATGGTCATTTACGCGTGGCCCACTATTCAAAGTAGTATGTTAAGCCCGTCGTTGACGGGCGGCCTACTATTTAAAATAATATGTTATGTTGTTCATGCATGTGTGTATGTGTGTATGTGTGTGTGTGTGTGTGTGTGTGTGTGTGTGTGTGTGTGTGTGCATACATGCATGTGTGCGAATACTTGCCTTTAGGTGTGTATGGGGGTGTGTGTGTGTGCATATTTTGTATGCATGTGTTTGCAAATGTCTGTTAACGGGTGGCCCATAGTTCAAAGTGAATAGGTTGTTCATGCATGTGATATGTATGTGTGTTTGTGTGCATGTGTGAGGATGTTTTTTTTTAAGTTTGTATGTGACGTGTGTGTTGTGAAGGATTCAAATTGTCCTTCATCTTTGGTTACAAAAAGGAGCAAACCAACAATCCTGCCAATGTAGAAAAAATAGCATCTACATATAAAATGAGATGCAAACTCTAAGAGATACTGATAAAACATGAACCAAAATATAAAATATGATTGATGTCCATACAATTACAGTACCCTACTGTATTTCACACGTGTGGAACCGAAAATAGCAAAATATGAGCATTCTACACACAAGATTGCAAGATAACATCATGAGAGTGCACCAATGAGTAGTAGAACCCAAAGAGAACCATGTATGATGATGAAATGAGAAAGAGAAGAGAGAAGATGTGTTTCTCCACAAGGTACATCCTTTTATAGAGTGTCCAAATCCTATTTGGCCACTTGGCTTTTTCTCCAAAATGTAAACCCTACTATTTTTGGGTGTAGATTCAATGTACCCAAAGTTCAAATTTGAATCTCTCTCAAACTCGACTACCAACTTTCCCACACTTTCAAAAAGTGTTTATTGAATGTATTTTAGACTAATATAGCTTCAAAAAGTTTCTCTCTAAGTCTAAAATGAATTTTGGCCTCATATTGACAATTTACCAAAATATGACTAAACTTGTTGAAATCTCTCACACTCCCTCTTCAACTAGTTTTGGCATAGTTTTAACCATACTACTTTGATCCAACTTTATAATGATCTCCATCCTAAATATAGACCTCCTTTCTAAGGTTCTAAAGTATCTTTCATATTTGATATAGAGAATAGTGTCCAAATTGGATGACTCATACGACAATGATTCCTCCTCACTATCATTCACAATGACATCATTCAAAGTACACCCTACTTTGAACTCTTCACATACTTCTCTCTTGACTTGTGACTATCTCCCTCATCAAGTCTCTTGATAGAACCATTTGTTGTACTCTCTTTATGAAGACATGTGACTCCACTTGCCGCAAAAATGACTTTCTTGGACTCATCAAAAAATAATGTAGAAGAACCATCTCCTTCATGCATGCACCTAGCAACATCTTTTTTGCCAAGGGCTAAGGGTTAAGATCCAAGGGAGAAGGATTAGGGCTAACGACCAAAGGCTAATGAACAAGGGCCAAGGACCAAGGGCTAAGGATGAAGGGCGAATGGCCAATGGCGAAGGACAAATGACCAAAGGCTAAGGGCCAAGGGAGAAGGGTTTAGGGTTTAGGGCTAAGGTTTAAGAATTTAGGATTTAGGGCTTAGGATTTAAGGGCTTTTGGGCTAAGGTCTAAGGGTTTAGGATTTAGGGTTTAGGGCTTAGGATTTAAGGATTAAGGGCTTAGGGCTTAGGGCTTAGAGCTAAGAGCTTAGGGCTTAGGGTCTAGGGCTTAGGGCTTAGGATTTAGGGCTTAGGGCTTAGGGGTTAGGGTTAAGACTTTAGTGTTTAGGGTCTAGGGTCAAGGACCAAGGACTAAGGACTAAGGATGAAGGGCGAATGGCCAATGGCAAAGGACAAATGGCTAAAGGCTAAGGGCCAAGGGAGTAGTATTTAGGGTTTAGGGCTAAGGTTGAAGGATTTAAGATTTAAAATTTAGAGTTTAGGATTCAAGGTTTAGGATTTAGGGCTAAGGGCTTAGGGTTTAAGATTTAGATTTTGAGATTTAGGGCTTAGGGCTTAGGATTTAGGATCTAGAGCTATGGGCTTAGGGTTTAGGGTCTAGGGTTTAGGGCTTAGGGTATAGGATATAGGGTATAGAGTTTAGGATTTAGGGTTTAGATTTAACAATTTAGGGTTTAGGGCTTAGGGTTTACGACTTAGGGCTTAGGGTTTAGGGCCAAGGACCAAGGGCTAAGGATGAAGGGTGAATGGCCAATGGCGAAGGACGATTAAGGACCAAGGGTTTAGGGTTTCAGATTTACGACATAGATTTTAGGGCTTAGAGATTAGGGTTTAGATTTTAGAATTTAGGGTTTAGGATTTAAGGCCTAAGGTTTAGAGTTTAGGGTTTAGTATTTAGGATTTAGGATTAAGGGCTAACGACTTAGGGCTTCGGATTTTGGGTTTCGGGTTTAGGGACTAGGGTTTAGAATTTAGAGCTAAGGGCTTAGGGTTAAGGGCATATGGTTTATGGTTTAGGGTTTAGGATCTAGATTTTAGGGTTTTTAGTTTAGGTCTAAAGAATTTAGGACTAAGGGCTTAGGGTTTAGGGTTTATGGTTTAGAGTTTAGGGCTTAGGTTTAAAGGCTTACGGTTAAGAATTTGCTGGAAGGAGCGTCGAGGTATTCACTCTAGAGATGGAAATGAAATGATCCTCATGAGGAAATTTTGTGGGAAATTGTGGAGGGATCGGAGAAGAAGCCGCAAGCAGAAGCGGAAGGAGTTCCGATCGATGAAGGAGCGGGGAAGTTTTTTGACATGCGTGAGTGGAAAGCTATGATCACGTTGGGAGAGACACCAGCAGCGCAGGTACAAGATGTGACTACCCTGTTGATGTGTGGAACAAGCTCAACATATATGAAGGAAAAATCGTCACCAACATCCTGTTGCTGCGACGGGAATTAGCAAATGCAAGGATGGCAGAAGGCGATCCTTTGAGTGTGCATTTGGAAAAATGGAATAAAAAAGGCCCCTGCATCTTCGTTTGGTCGTGCATGGCCAGAGGCCTTCTATGCCCCCTTCGCTGGCGTTGCATCATTATACATCGTAGGTGTTGCATCAGTGCTTAAAGTACACATCGTAGGTGCTGAAATTTTTGCTATAGAACTCGATAGAGGTTCAGCAATTAGAATATAAATGATTCACTAAGAGCTAGCGCTTCTTTCACTTTGCCAGGCTGAGAAATGTTTTTTTGGAGTTCAAGGTCGTTCATGTGGATGTAGCGCAGCTAAAGCCGTACATGTTTGATTTGCAGCAGGATGAGATCCTTTTCAAATCATTTAAAAAGTATATAACATTCATCAATAAATGACACTTTAATCACAAATCTTTTTCAAACCGTATTCCTTTGTATATTGTCAAAATTAGCAGTTACAACCCCTACCGCTTGAAGTATTAAGTACTTACTTGCGTTTATAATTTAGGCATAACCACCAATACAAACTATAACGTCTCTACATTTATATCCATATCTCCCTCATCAGATTCCTCAAACCCAGAACTTGAGTCTTCAGATGAATTTGGAAGTGATTCCAAATGGTTTTGATGCGCTAGAATATTTTTTGGAATATCGATAGTCAACCGATGTTGTTCATGAGCTCTGCCACACAATATGACATTCTATATAACCACACAGACTAACTTGGAGCACAAAAAATTTCAATAATGATGCTCGCACCTCGCCAATGCTTTGCTTTCTTTTTGTGATCTGGCGTACATGACACAAAATGTTTTGCCGATTTTTCACTATCTCTGGAACACAACCTCAAGAGTTTAGGGTTTGGACTACCTCTCTCTCTCTCTCTCTCTCTCTCTCTCTCTCTCTCTCTCTCTCTCTCTCTCTCTCCAATTGATCTTAACAAAGTACTCTTCCTCCGACGGTTTCTGGATGAATTTGTAGGATGATATCTTCCTCTGGCAGACTCTGCAGACTCTTTTTTCAGCCTTGAATGTTTTAGACGCTTGCTTCTAATTTGCTGAAGAGTTTCATCACACATTCTTCACTGCTCTTTTTTCAACAATAGCCTTATTATCAGAGCAGAAATTGAGTATCAATTGGTCAGATTCTTTATAGGATGTCGTTCACCACATGATCATTGTGATTCTTCCCTCTGGAATACTCGCTAGAAGAACAAGAATACTTTGAGGAGTACGAACAATAGCCTTATTATCAGAGCAAAAATTGAGCATCAATTGGTTAGATTCTTCTTTATAGGATGTCCTTCACCATATGATCATTGTAATTCTTCGCAAATAATGATATTTTCTTGAACGTATTATTTCTTTTACCTTCATTTTCGGATGCCCGTCATGTAAAGAAGATATTCAAGTCGGAAGAACAATGAAAATAGTGTGCTCACACACATTAGTAGACTCTATTTGATTATTTGTTTGGATTTAAATTTTTTTGTAAGTAAGTGTTAAAAACGCTTTTATCAATAAAAGTATTAAAATAATGACCTAAATTCAAAAAGTCATAACTACAATATTTTTTTACTCTTCGAGCTGATTCCAGCAAGTATTTGCATGACAATATTTGATTTCAGTCTGATTGATATTTTTAAAGACCCTATTTAGTTAGATGACATTTTACGCCTTTCACAGAATTTTTTAACTTTCTTTCAAGTTAAATATCTTCTAAGTATGAGCTCCGATTCAAGTGATGTAGAAAACAATATTGCTCTATTTTTTGAGTTCTTTGCATTGACTATATGGATGACTAGTTTAAAGTGATTTTATAATGTGACCCATAATCAGGCTAACCAAACTTTATGTGATTGTACATATTCTGAAACATTGATTTTGGATCCTCAAATCATTATTCTATCTCTCACTCTCTTAATACAAGTTTAAATCATTATTCTATCTCTCACTCTCTTAATACAAGTTTAAATCATTATTCTGTCTCTCAAACCCCAATCAACAAGTAGTTGCTCCGGAGTTTGTACGAAACATTATTTCATATAGAAAGCACATCCGCCTGAAGCCACCAGTACAAGTCAAACAAGACTATTTTTAACAGAAAATTTGAGTCATAATCCTTCTTTATGCTGAAAAGTGATAAATTACAATCTAAAATATAGTAGGATGTCTGCTTAAAATAAAGTGTCATGTTTACTATTTTTGATAGGTATCCATGGCCATCTCTCTCGGAGCGCTATTGTTTGCTTGATTCTGATGAAATCCGTGTTAACTTTGACTTGCAGGATAAATGAACAAAGGTTGTGAATATCATGTCTGAAAACCCCAACCAACAAATAGTTACTTCGGAGTTTGTACGAAACAATGTTTCATATAGGACTCCGGTTTCTGAAAACACATCCACCAAAAGGAAGAGATTGGCCCGCAGGAGACAAGCCAAGAGTAGGGCTTTGCCAGCATGTAGTATAGGCACTGCAGGTGTGTCCCTACGTAGCAATGGTACATTGACTTTAGATGCCAGTGTACAATCACTTAGTAGTGGTGCAGTGGAGCACATCGGGAGTAGCGAAACCAGTTTGGCTGTAGGCATGCCTCTGCATAGCTATTATCTGTTGACATTACATCATGTCATGGTACCATCACCTCAACGTCTTGTTGTAGAGTTTGTTGAAAGTAGTGCATTTTCATCAGACTGTAGGAGTCCATCCACCCAGTTTAGGTCATCCGAGATAGGGGTAGCAACGGAGAGGGTAGAGTTGGTTATACTCGAATTTTTTTTGATGACTCAAATTTTTGTAATGTCTCGAATTTTTTCATAAAGACTCAAATTTTTGAGACTCAGATTTTTGAGACTCGAAATTTTTCAAAGACTCGAATATTTCCAACTCGAATTCTATGAACGACTCAATTTTTCGGAAAGCTTGAATTTTTCAATAACTCAAATTATTTGGAAAACTCGAATTTTTAAGAAGACTCGAATTTTCAGAACGACTCGAATTTCTAGAATGACTTGAATTTTTGTAAAGACACAAATTATTTGATGACTCAAATTCGATGACACGATTTATTTGATAACTCGAATTTTTTTCAAAACTCAAAATTTTTCGAAAGACTCGAATTTTTGAAAGACTCGAATTTTTTCCAGACTCGAATTTTTCCCAAAATTCGATTTTTCTCAAGACTCGAAATTCTTGATGACTCGAATTTTTCTCAAGACTTGAATTTTTCCTAGACTCAAATGGACGACCACGTACATACACACACATACATCGGCCACCCATCAACGGCCATCGACTTTTCTCCTAAATCATCGCTGCTCGCCCGTCAACGAGATACTGAATTTTCAGATCATCGGTCGTCACTAGATCGGCCGCCATTGCCCGTCAACGACAGGCACTCACAATTAGTATATATATATATATATATATATATATATATATATATATATATATAGACACACACACACACACACACACATGTATGTATGTATATATATATATATATATATACTAGAAAAGAGTGTCCGTCGTTGACGGACATTGGATGGCCGACAATCTAGGCTGATGATCTAGCTAGTGGGTATGCCCCTTATTGACGGGCAACTGACGATCTGGGTGACGGGCTGTTCTAATGTGGTCTAAAATGGTGGGTGGTAAGCCCGTCGATAACGGGCGGTTGACAATTTTGGTTATGGTCGATGGATTGAGTCGAAGGTCAATGGTTTGGGTCGAAAAGTGAGTATGCTCGTCATTGATGGGCGACCGACAATGTGGATGACGGCCGATGATTTGGATGGTGGCTAATGGTTTAGGAGGAAAGCCGATGGTTGTTTACGGGTGGCCCACTATTCAAAGTTATATCTTAAGCCCGACATTGACAGGCGGCCTACTATTCAAAGTAGTATGTTGTTCATGCATGTGTGTATGTGTGTTTGTGTGCCTACATGCATGTGTGCAAATATTTGTTTTTAGGTGTGTATGGGTGTGTGTGTGTGTGTGTGCATATTTTGTATGCATGTGTTTGCAAATGTCTGTTAACGGGCGGCCCACAGTTCAAGTGAATATGTTGTTCATGCATGTGGTATGCATGTGTGTTTGTGTGCATGTGTGATGATGTTTTTTTTAGGTTTGTATGTGACGTGTGTGTATGCTAGGGTTCATATTTGATGTGTGTATGTCTGTGTGCATATTTGATTTGTGTATATATGCGTGCATATGTATGTGTGTGGATATTTAGTGTGTTTACAATTGTAAGCTTATGTTTGTGTGCATGCAAGTGTGTTTGTGTATGTGCATGTACATTTGTCATTTTATTTGTCAAAATCTTGGACAAAGAATAGGGTTTACAAAAACATCAAGTCAATATACAAAGTGAAGCAAATGCCTTGTTCAAAAGTACTTGTTTGCTTTGCCATGAACTGCGCCTGTTTGTTATGTGACACAAGCTATGCTACAACTTCCACGGGCTATGGTTTTTTTAGGTGGAGTGACAAGAGAAGGGGGGAACATATGGGGTGGGCAGAGTGAGGGTGTGCTCACTAATGGTTAAGAGCAAGTTGTTTGCACAAAAAGTTTTTTATATGAAGATGTTTGTATGTGTGTGTGTGTGTGTGTGTGTGTGTGCGCGCGCGCGCGCGCGCACGCGCACGCATTCGATGTGTCAGGGGAAGCTCACATACACACACAACGAACACGCGCACACATACACATGTGTGTTATGCACACACACGCACCCCCCCATATTTTTCTTTTTATTGTCTCCTTTGCTCCTTATTTAGGAGTTAAAGCTAGTGAGTTTGGGCTTGTGGTTAAACATTCTTGAAAATGGCGGGCCTAGATAGGGATTTGAAGGATTGCAAAAAAAAAAAAAACAGTTTAATGTAGTCAAAAAAGTTTTTCTGTTTATGATTTATGGATTAAAACTTTAGTAATTCCAAATAAAAAAGAAGGCCATGTAATTAAGATTATTGGCTAAAGTTTAAAGCACATTGAAGTGTGTGAAGAAAATAAAACCTTAACTTCAAACTTTAAATATTTGAATTTAGTGAGTGTGAGGGAGAGGGTGGGGAATCTTTTTGGGACCCACCCCTTAAAAACTAAATCTCAACAATCTCCTCACCTCGGGTAGAGAGAGAAAATACCACTTTTGGGCTCATCTAGAGAGAGAAGGCAATACAACCAAATTGGCAAATCTCCAAATTGACTCAAAAACTCATAGATCTCTCATACATTAATGAAGGGAATGAAAGTACATATAGAAACTCATGAAGATCCAAGCTTAATTCCTATTGGACCCCTTAAATATATCCTCTCTAATCCTATTGGATGTGTGATTCAACATCCCTCACTTTTGATTGGACCCTTCCAACAAATCTCTCTCTTCTGTGTTTGTGTTTGTGTTTGGATATATTTCTTTCTTAGCTTGTTTCGTGTGTCAGAAAATAGACTCTCTTGATTTTGCATCAACCATATTATATTTGGTGATGATCTTTTGCAGTTACTTTTCTTGAACAAGATATAGTGGCTTTATTGACCTATCATGATGAACTTACATACCAAGAAGATAGTCATGGATTGGCCCATGGTCCAATCATATAAATCTAGAAGACAGAGAAAGTTTAGTATCGTGCAATAGAAAAGTAGACTTACTAAGTAACAATGCATAAACAAGCCTCTATATCCTTGATCTATAATTTGGCTGATAGACAGTAGATTTTTTGTTAATTTGGGTACATAGAGTACACTAGTGATTAATCTTATAATGCCATCTAGGAACTGAATTAAAATAGACCCTTGGCCTTCTACCTTGTGCAAACTTGAGTCTTCGAAGAAAATGTACTTCATATCTGAGATAGTGAGTTCTTTGACTAGGTACTTGCATGTGTGAAAAATTGTCAAAAATCTATCTTGGTTATTTTATGATCTTATGTTTGTGAGTACATTTCACATGTGTGGAGCATGTTCCCACATGTGTAAAATAGTTAGAAATAGTTTATAATGTTGACTTTAGGGGTATCATAAAGATTGCTAGTCAAGCATCTTGGTGTCACTAGGTGATAGGGCCAATTTTGGCTTTAGAGGTCAACTGGTCAAGTACACATGTTTTGTCATGATTGGGCCAAAATTCAATTGCGATGTAACTCAAGCTTGCTAGGTTGCTTACACATGTCAAGTTTAGGTTTGATGAGTGATGCACCCTATGTGGTGGCAAAAGTCAAAGGGTCCAATCAGTCCTTGTGTAGAAGAAACGACTTCCATCACGATCTGTTCTCCTAATTCCAAGGTTGAAACAAAAAAGAAACGTTGATTGAATAGGCTGTTGAGATGCGACGACGACAATGCTTAGGGTTTCATGAGAGAGAGGTTTAGAACTTACGAGTGCTTTAGGCCTCAGCTTGTTAATTTTTGTTTAAGTTAGAAGTAATAGCAGGTTTTTATATATTGACATTTAATTTTCAAACCTTAAGCCTTGGGAGCTGTTTTTCATAGGAAAAAAAAAAAAAGCCTATATAAGAGCTAGATTTAGGAATTTCAAATTAGGATTTTGGATACACTTTAGAGTTTTTTTTGTAGATGTCACTTTCTTAGTAATATTTTGAGGTTAAACCATTGTTTTTAAAGATCTTAGGGTGAAGGTAGAATAGGAATTTTATTTTATGAGTTATGCTTAGTTTCTTATTTTCTTGAAGATTCACTTCACAGTGGATTCAAACTATGAGTATGAGTGTGATGATGAATCCACCACCTATGAAGATTGTTTAGAAGTTGTCAAGCAAATGAAACTAATGGGCAAAACTGAAGAAGTAATTCATGGAAACAAATGTACTTGGGAAAATGAGAAAATACAAAGAAATGACTTATGCATTGGAAAGAAGAGGGAACACTTAAGTCCTTGTGTGAATCTACTTCATTTATCAAGCACCTTGTACAAGAGGAGTGGTTCCATATAAACTTGGCCATTCTAAGGAAAGATTTGAGAACATCAAGATAATATTTGCGACATTACAAAACCTTGGTGTTGAGCTCAAATATATGTTTCTTGAAGTATTTGAGAATTTTCAAGAAGGGTCCAATACTTAGCACTAACTCTCTATAGAAAAAAAAACAATCCTTAAAACACCTTTCAAATTGAGTGGAATCCTTAATAACCAAAGTCCCTTCTATTTTAAAACAAGTATATATCAATCGCTAATGGCCTAACAGTCCATCGCCGTCGCTGACAGCCTATGCTGCCACCTTAACTGCCCAGTGCCCAGTGCCCACAAAGATCCAACTTCCAAGCAACTACCTCTATAAGCAAAAACATAGGAGTCACAAGACACATACCTGGCACCTGCCCTTGCATGCACATTGCATGTACTAAGTAGTAGCCAGTCATGCAAAGCAACTAACACCCTGTGACCTGTCCTACAGCCGTTGAGGAAGGCAAACTGTGTGCAAGCAAAACAAATTCACGAAAGCCAAATCTGCTGCTCCTTCTGGAGCGATGGTCATTCGTGAGGAGTAAATGCCAAAAGCTCTTATCATTGTCAGATCTTAAGGTCCGTAACTCCGTAGCTAATTTTCTCAGCACTGCATATGCCACACAGTTACGCTTTGCCTTTGCTAGCCTATTCCTAAGCTTTCGTTAAGGCTTGAATCCACGGTAATATATGCTAACCGCAAGCCTCACAGGCTCAATTTCAGAGCAAGGAGAATAGCCATCACAATCTGGCTGTTCACAGCGATACTTTGTTTTTTTCTAAGGCTAGATTCAATCAACAAGAATATAACATACCATTTTGATCGGAGACTATCCTTTCTGCAACCAGGCTTTAACAAGGACATTAATTTCCTGAGGGAGATCTTTATTGAGTAGATCATTCAGGGTAATATTCTGACAGTGAACCGAATCAGCCTATGAAAAGAATACTCTTGAGGGCCATTATTAATTAAGCCGCTAACCTAGTTTTTGGGAATCAATCCTTTACTCATGAGAGCGCTTCCATTAACTCCTATCCACCAGGATACTGTAGTCTGTCTCCCTCAGACGATAGAGTCTAGACTCTAGACCACAGCCACATCCAAACTTCAAAGTCGACACTGGACAATTCAGGATAATATTATGAGAGTGAAATGAATCAGCCTATGGAAAGACATAGTTATCATATAATTATTATTTCATTATCAATCTACAGAATTCTGAGAGCCACTACTAAGCAGCTAAAAGCCATGAGGCTCCATGGCCCAAAAACATCAATTCCATGATCTCACAGGGAGTTGTGTGCCCGTGAAAAATATGAGAAACTTGCTCAAATGAAGAATGGCTTCGGAGGGCCCTTTTATCCACCCTCTTAGAGCAGGTCCCCATGGACCGGAAACACCCATCATGTTTGCTCCATGATTCCAATTATGACGTCTCCATGGAGTGCCGATGAACCATAGTCACAATTCTCTCCACCCGGTTTCCTGAGATTCAAAGCCTTTCAGAGGGTAGAGAGGAGCACCCTCTCCGAACCAGCAAAACAGAGATCATGGCAACACCAAAACTGCTGCAGGTCGCCAGTCGATGAGGACGCTGCGCAACTTATACAATATCTGCTGAAGGTTGCACAAAGCTGGGGAAGAGGAAACGAGCTATGTTGCACATTGCATGTTGCAGGGCATGCAACATGCAAATTGAAGCTCGATTGAAGAGTATGTCACCTGCTCCTCGGGTCACACCTGAAATGTGTTCCTCCTATTGTTTAACCCCATGAAAAAAGGCATTTTCATGGGGCTTTAATGAGCAAGAAATACTCTTCCGGATTATATTCCAGATATTGACTGGACATTGTAAAACAAGTTCTCTGGCCCATGGGGTCGTGCTCTTAGTGGTCTCAACTCCATATTAGCGATCGGGTCCCACTCTTTGTTTCATGTCCAAGGGGATTGCTCTAACCTATCTTTTGGACATTAATCCATCATTGATAGAATTTGTAATGTTTTTTTTAGAGAAAAATAGATTTTCAAAAAAATTCTACATTCATCTGATTTAAGAGTTATTTTTTATACAACAAATCAGACACAATTGATGTTGTATTTTTTAGCAATTTGATATAGCTCTATGGATGGGTAGTGACAGAGCATTCATCACTTGATGTTTAAATTCCACCTTATGAAAATTGGTCCAGTGGTTTATAATATTTACTATTAGTGCCATCAATTTTCATGTTCAAGGTGAACCCATTCCTATTCTTTTTTGTGGCAAATTTATCTTCTCTCTTAGTGTTGATTGATGCACTTGTGAAATTATTCTTGAGTTTCCTTGTTTTGATTTGATGAAGTGTAATCAAAAGTAGCTGCAAATTTTTTTATTATGATTCATAGTGCTTAAAGTCATGTCAAAATGGCTTTAAATGGTCTTTTTATGACTTGGAAAAATCTATTTATTTGTTGTATACATTTGGTCATTGCATCTGGTTTTGCCACATTAATTTTGCTAAGACATAAGCAGATTTCTTAAAATAGAGATCCAGCTTCTATGGTGCCAAGATTAGGATGTATAGTGCTATGGGGCTAGGCGGGGCTAGGCAAAGACCTGCCAAAAAATTGGTGTGCGTTGCAGGCTCGCTTTCATGGCACAATGTATCTACGTAATATAGAAGTATCTAAGAAGGACCTCACAAATTATTTATATAATCAGGAAGATGTCAAAGAGTGACCTTACATATATCTATTTGTTTTGGTTCTTTTTTTCCAAAGAAAACACACACACCTTCAACTAGAATGCGTGGAGTCTTTTTTAAGGTGATTTTTTTTTTCATGCACCTTCCAAACGCATGTAAAACTATTTAATCTGCCTCCTCAACCATTCTACTTCCTCAACCATTCTACTTTGACACTACTAACCTTGGTTCCCCCTCTCGATTTCTTTGAGATGCTCACAAATATGCACAATTCTTTGGGACATTTTGTATAGTAGGTGCTTTCTTGCACATAAAGTACAAGAGAAAATTTGTTGTGTATTTTGAGAAACACCTAAATGGCATAATCATGCTTGTCCAAAAATACATATCTATCCATGAACCTTATTTTGATAACTATAATAAGAAATTGTGGAAATATTTTAGACTTGTAATGTGTATCTATTATTTAATAACTTGAGCAAAATTATTAAACATGCTAAAATAAAAAAAATAAAAAAATCTAATTCCATTTTCCATCGGTGCTCTATGCTGGGAATGCCCCTAGATTTACTATAAATAACAAGAGCAAAATTTTTAAACATGCTAAAAATAGAAAAACAAAATCTTATTTTAATTTTCCACTAGTACTTTACCTTGTGGAAGAGACCCACATCTTGGGCCCTCTCACAACAAGGGGGCAACCCAAGGCAAAATGGCCTTGGGCTAGGGCCTTCCCCTATAAGAAAGGCCCTCACCTCAGCCTTCCTCATTTTGAAGCACCCACTTTCAACTTTTTGGGTCCTGATTTGGTTACCATGGCATCCAAAGTTTCTTTGGTCCCGCGTTTAATACTCCCTTGGAAACCAAAAATGATTTTGAAGCACCCAACTCACTCCACCTTTCCTTGTACAATAGTTATAGTCTAAAATTTGCCTTAATATGAAGGAAAGAGCCATTCTTATACCTCTCCCTGAATGTATTATTTTGTTTATGACTTGATATTTTAACAAATTGCGTACGCATTAAAGATGGCAGTGTATGATGCATTACCTAATCTATGTAATAAATGTTGTCATAAACTTTCAGCTAAAGATGCTATAATTGATGTTTGGGCTTATAGTGGACAGATGACAGATTTTAATTGGATCACAAATGTTTAAACTCATATTAGTTTGGGCCTTTCAATTGAAAGGCCCAAACATCAATTATGCCCGTTAGCAGGCTTGAGCAGACCTGCTACTTAGTAGCATGCAGCCTTCAATGCAAATCGCCACAGGGCGGCTCTCTGCATGAGGCTGCATGCTACAGCCGGCAGCGGCCTTGCATGAAGGCTGCATGCTACAGCCGGCAGCGGGCCTGCTCACGCCCGCTACCTAGTCCATATCGGTCAGATCAAGATAATAAGAGATATATACTTATAGTACTACGCTTTGAAGCTGGATAAATTGTTGAAGATTTATTTTGTAGTACACTTAAGTATGTCATGTGGTTGATTTGGGAGACTATTTGAGCTCTGAATCTGTTGCTAAGGATTAGTCAAGAAAACATCGGCAATATTCAGCATTCAACCTTTCCGGCCAAGCCAAGTTTTCAAGCTTAAGAGTCTAAGAACCATGAATGTTATTATGATTCACGAATCAGAACCTTTAACAGCTTATTGACGCTATTCATTATATTGCCGAGCCACAGCAACAATCTCCTACTAAGCTGTTGCAGCTTCTTGAACAGTAGCATCTCCGCAGTGGCTATGTCTGCGTTTTTTCATCTTTTTGCAAATGTATACAGCAGCGCCTATGATAATGGCTGCGCCGATGATCGCTGCAATAGCTATACATGCTATTACCCACGCTGAAGTGCCGCCTGAGCCATGATTGGGAGACGGTGCCGGAGGAAAGGGCTGTGGATGAGGTGGTGCTCTTGCAGGTGATGGATGAGTTCCGGGCGGAGTAATTGGGTGGCCGGCAGGTGGCACACCATGTCCTGTAGGAGGAGAAGGAGGCGCAGCTGGGTGTCCAAGAGGCGGCACACCATGCCCAGGATCGTGGTGTGGCACATGAGGCTCTTCCGGGGCTGCTGCTGGAGGTGGTGCTGGAAAGTAAATTGGAACATTGGTGGGAAGAGGCATGCCATCACTCCACGCTGATGCCAACTTTGCATAGAAGAAGAGAATGGGAATTGTCAGCAACCGTATCATCTGCATTGCTGATATCAACTCAAGCTCTTTTCCTTTTTTGATATTGAGCATGTCCATCTTCCTCCACCAGCAGGTTCCGTATATCTAATTATCGTTTCTGTCTTGATCCTCCTGATGCTTTTCAACCACTTCCTTGTCAAGAGCGTAACAATAAGCTATGTTGACGTTTAGCTCTAGACTGATAGTGATATACAGTAGACTGATATTGCATCCCAATGCATGGTAATATAAGTGCTTTATATATTATGTGTACGAAAAGAGAGCTTAATTTAAAAGTTACTCTCCATTCAAGTCTGTGTGCAAACGGACCTTACAAACAACCCAAAGATAGACTTAGCCCACAAACAAGTTGGAAAACGTAAAAATGCAAGATTGCATACAACTCTTTAAAGTCACCGCTTAAAATCGATGAGAAACGTAGAGTTATATGAAAAGATCATTTGCTGTGCTCCTGAAGTCGGAAGCATCTACTGTTGGCATTCGCAGTTGCAATGCACGATCTCTCAAAATCCATGTCTTACAAGTTAAGGAACACTCTCGTAAGATGAAAAAACCTTTCCTCAAAATTTGGAATGAAGTGTAAAGTTCATCAATTATACATTTTTTAATCACATTGATGAGTCCCAGTATACTTGTGGATCTGAATTTCAGGTCTTTGGGGGAGGGGGGGGGAGGGGAGGTCATGCTCTGAGGCCATTCCGATGCCCTCGGCCGAAGGCCTTGCTCGTCCTAGAATGGCATTTGTTGAGGACTCTGCCTGTGTTGGAGGTCATTACATAGATGATGAAGACCTTGTTGCTGAAGATGATGATGTATGTGTAAGTTTTAAATGTGTTGAAGATCAATTATTTCTTATATTTTTTGGCAAATGTTGTGGTTGTTAACAACTGTTTCTAATGTCTGTAGAATATGCTTATAGTTGTTGCCACTTGTCGGGGAGGATTCAGACAACATTCAAGCAAGTTTCATAGAGACAGTGGACTGGGATACTATTTGAAGCATTTTCAAAGTAATGAAATTTGCATTGCTCACTCCAAGTTCAGTCCTGTTGGTGAAACCCTCATTATGGCTGTCAAGGCACTATCACACTACCTAGGGAGACACAAATTTTTGAGGTCTAATAAGATTAATTTGTGAGGTCTAATAAGATTAGTTTTGTAAAAAGGTCATACGTTTTGAAAATTTTAGGATTTGGTGATGAAAATGTTCTTTTAAGAAGCTCCTGTATGCTACATAAATAGAACTAAGTGGTAATAGAGACAATGCACGTCTACTAGACCCTTTTGAAAGCAGAGAATTTTTCCATGATAACACAACAACTGGATATGCTGACAAGTCCGATGAAGACAATGAAGACTGAATGTCTTTGTTATATTAAAATCATTTGTATATGGTACGTTTTCGAATAATGTAATCTTCTACATAGCAATTTTCTATTTTCTCTCTTCTTGTATGAACTTGCATGCTTTCCTAAACTTGTTGTATCTTGTGGATTTTGTTATTTGTCAAACCTGAACTCTGAATATATAGTTGAATTCAAAGCAGCTCTAATCATTTATACTAACCATATAATGAGTGATGTGATTTGCTCCCCATGCTTTTGATACTACATCAATAAACTCGACACAAGTCTTTTGTAGAGCTTTCTTATCAATATCGGAAAATTTATCTTTTCTTAAAATTTTAATCTAATTGATTGTCCATCCAGTCTTCTTTTCTGCACGCTCCTTGAAGACTGAAGCAGTTGAAGGCTTCTAATTTCTTCTTTATAAAGTACACCATAGTTGTTACGGCCCTAATGGGGGGTTTGTACCATTAGGGGGCTACCTTAGATGTAGGGGCCAAGCCTAATTTGGGTAATAGCTAAGTAGGACTTTAGGCTATGCCTGCATGCGATATAGGCATGTGTGTTGCATCCTAGTATGGGATAGGATGTACATGCATCGTGTCTATGCATGGGTCTTTGCTATTATGAGTTAGGGGTACCTACATGCAGTGGACATGCATGGGAGTTAGGCATGAGTTGATAGCACACTTACATGTGGATTCATTGCATGGACAGGTAGGGGAGGGGCTTCTCTCTATATATACCTCGTCCTGTGTCCATTTGATTCATTGAGAGTCTGCGGCCGTTATGCTATCAGATTGGTAAGCGCTTACTATTATTGAGACTTGCCATACTCCCTAGTGCTCAGGGGCTAGATCGGACGATCTAGGATTGGTTGGGATAGTTTTGTCCACTGCACTCCTTTATTGTGTTCTTTACGCTCATTCTCTATTGGAGGTCTTGGGGGACGTTTTATTGGTATCAGAACAACCAATCGGAGTTTGAGAAATAGTTGGACAACTTCATCGAATGGGAATAGACCATATCCTTCGAAGATGCCTACTGGACCATGAAATAAAACCTATTATTAGTACATTTCATGAAGGAATTGGTGGTGGACACTTGGCAGCTCACGCTACTACTCGGAAGGTCCTCCAAGAAGGATTTTGGTGGCCGACCCTACACCGTGATGTGAACACTGTGATGTTTGCCAAAGAGCGACAAAACCGAGAAAATCTGGATCTATACCTCTAAAGCCTATCATAGCAAAAAATCCTTTCGAAAAATGGGGCATAAATTATGTTGGTCCCATCCACCCAGCCGCTAGAGGAAGTCAAGCCCGATATATTATAGTGGTGACAAATTATTTTACGAAGTGAGTAGAAGCGAAGGCCGTTAGAGTAGCCAATGCAGCCAACACAACTAAGTTTCTCTATGAAAACATCATCATGCGCTTCGGATGCCCTTTAGAACTTGTGAGTGATTGCGGAACTCACTTCCTGAATGAAACAGTACGAGTACTCCTAGCTGAATTCCTTATGGTTCATTGCAAGAGTACGCCTGATTATCCTCGATATAATGGACAGGCCGAATCTTCCAACAAGATTTTGTGCAATATTATCACAAAGACCGTGGAAGCCAGTAGGTCCGATTGGGAACATAAACTCCAAGCAACTTTATGGGCGTTTCGAACAACCTATAAGCTTGCCACTGGCCATACCCCATTCCAACTGGTCTATGGACTCGAGGCTGTAATGCCTATTGAGTTCACTGTCCCTAGCCTAAGAGTGGCCGTGATGGAACGATTAGATACAAGTAAGTCTACTCAACGTTGATTAGGCTTATTGATGAATTTATGCGAAATCTGAACCATTGCCTTGCATGCATTGCACACCGAAAAGAAATGCCGCAAAGCCTGGCATGACCATGTCCTAAAACAAAAGGACTTACACGAAGGTGACCTAGCATTGATGTATCAGAGCAAGGTCATGAAAGGCAAATTGAA
This sequence comes from Diphasiastrum complanatum, assembly GCA_029204225.1. Classification (NCBI taxonomy): domain Eukaryota; kingdom Viridiplantae; phylum Streptophyta; class Lycopodiopsida; order Lycopodiales; family Lycopodiaceae; genus Diphasiastrum; species Diphasiastrum complanatum. Next base: position 33,566,161 of record CM055101.1, read on the forward strand.
ATTTTCCGGCCTCGGACCCTATCAAGTAATGAAAATATTCGAGAATGACGTAGTTCAATTGGCCACACTGGAGAGTGACCTTTTACCCACCTTGGTAAATGGTAGTCGACTAAGGCACTATTACCAGTTACCTCCCACTGTATAAACTTCATCATTTTTTGTATGATTATTTTTTGTCTTTCTTTGTCGATTTACCAAATATAACAATGGTTGACGGCCAACATAAAAGGCAAAAGGGTTGGCCAAAAGGTAATGTCAAAATTTCTTAATGCTAAAAATCATGGCAAGGGCCTCTCGTTCGGTGGTAGTGTAGTTAACTTCTGCTTCAACGAGCTGACGTCTCGTGAAGCGGATGGGAAAATCTTTTCTTTTCTCACCTGGTTGGGTCAACACGATCCCTATTGCATACTTAGATGCATCCGTGTGCACGTGAAATTCGATGCTCCAATTTGGAGACCGTAGAATTGGGGCGGTGACCAAGCCTTGCTTAATCTTCTCCAAGGCGTCTAGGGCTTCCTACGTCCACTTAGGTTCAACAGTGAGGCAGTAGAGTGGCAAGGCCAATAATGCAAATAGTAATATATAACATCTATAGTAATTGGCATGGCCCATAAAGGTATAGACATCACGCATTGTTTTGGGAAGGGTCATCTCAATTATTACTTTGATCTTATCAGTGGCAATTCCGTATTGCGATATGATATTGTCCTAGCACGATGCCATGAGGTACCCATATTTGGCATTTGGCTAGGTTAAGGGAAATGCCATATCTTTGACATTGTTGCAGAACTTGTTCCAGATGATTTAAGTGATACCTACGGGCTGAATGTACACACAAATCATCAAGGAATACTTATAAGAATTTCTGAAGAAACTCCTTGAAGGCATGTTGCATAACCCTCTGGAAGGTGCTTGGTGCACTACACAACCCAAATGCATTAGAGGAGTTTTGATTTCCAAAAAGACCCTTCAAGAATTCGTGCAAGATGCTTTTTTTATTATAAAAATATTATAACACTAATACTTTTGACTTGCCATAACTTTTTATTCGTAGCTCAAAAGTATGTCATGTGACATCATTGAAAGCCCTTGTTGAGCGCTTTCCAGTGCACCAAACTCCGCTAAATTTGGACTTACCACTAAAAAGTTATGCCAATTTTAGTATGGAATCAAAATGTGGACTAAAAAAGTTACGTTACGTAGATTTCAAATTTGAGTGTTTTGATTGGTCCATGTGTAAGAAAAATTTGAGAAAAAAATATAAAAAGAATCTTTACAAGGGGTCTTTTTTGGATTTAGAACTCCTCTAATGGGAAAAGCATAAGTCCCCCATGCGGTTGCAAGGGCAGTTTTATGCTGGTCTTCAAGTGCTATTTGCACTTGGTTATACCCATTGAATTCGTCGAGGAAACTATAGGCCTCTTCTCCTGCTATTCATTCGAGCACTCCTTCGGTAAAGGGCAGGGGAAAGTGGTCCTTCTTTGTGACTGCGCTAAGTTTCTTAAGGTCTACACAAATGCATAGTTTTCCGTTCTTTTTAGGCACAATCACAATTGGGGATACCCAATCGGTATGCTCAATCTCATATATGAATCCAACTTCTAGTAACTTTTCCAACTCTTGTTGGATCAGTTGTAGGACCATGCAAAACAATCGCGGTATTCTCGTAGGAGGTCTCTTAGATCGGATAGTTCTTCAGTAGTAAGTTGTTCACCTACATAGACTATCTTTTCTCCTTCTCCAGAATCGGCTAGATCTAGAGGTTGGACTTTCGTAGGACCCTCATATGAACAAGCATTTTCAAGTGCGTCATTCGAGTCGGGTTCCCGCTGGGCTTCGGGCATAGCAACGATCACATCATCTAAGGTATAGTCTCAAAAGTATGCTGGTACATCGTGCAAAGGCTCAGCCGTCGATTCTGAATCATGTCTTAGCTCCTAATTTTGGGATGGAAAAGTGGATGTTGTTGAGACTCTTTTTGAGACCTTAGATGCAGCCTCTATCGGTTGAATTTTGGTATTCATGATATTGACAGAGTACGAGCAGATAGGAGGGTTTGAGGGAGAAACTCTCTTCTCAAGGGGGTCCCACAACATGGTGTCCACATTGGTTATGGCTTCATCTACTAGATTGTCCCATTGGCTTATCTTGACCCGACATTGATGCACACTTGTGGGACGAGGCTCTTTAGAGACCTTAGCCAGGGATGGGATTTTAGGGACATCTTCTGGTAGTCGTCTTTCTCCATAACGTTGGGGATCGAAGTAAGATAACGCTTGTTTGTCAGACTATCCCACATCACCTTCCAAGGTGATTACTGAGCACCAAGGAAGAAGTTCTTCTTCACAGGGTTCTGGGGGTGGTTCTAATGGAAGCCATGATAGTTCGATCATGTTCACCCCGATTTCGATCTTATCATCAAGGGTGACAAGCTTTTGGTTTGCAGGTTTTGACCCTTGATTGGCTTCTCGAAGTAGGGAGATGGATTCTTTTATGGAGCTCATAATTGATGATATCAGTATCAGAATCTTGATGGATTCCCAATGGCTTGTAGCGCTTCTTTAGATTTCGATCGATCGTGTGATTGGTAGTGGACGAAGTTGTTTCTTCTAACAGGCTCGCAGGCTTAATGGTCTAGGTATTTGGATCGACTATCACATGCTTGATCCCGATTCTCCAATGTGATACAATCTGTACCCTAGTCATGACGTACTTTGGCTAACTTTAGCCAGGGTCTTCTTAACAAAAGTCGGTAAGATGAGGTTGTTTTCGGAAGATCTAAGACTGTGAAGTTAATGACAAAGCGAAGATCAGCGACCTTCACATGTCCATTTTCTACAATTCCCATGGGTTTGACACAGCTCTGATCATCAAGTTTTATAGAAAAACCTGCAGGCTTTAAGGCACTCAATCCCCACTCTCGATATATGTGTAATGACATGATGTTTACACCTGAACCACCGTCAATAACAATAGCTACTGAAGGGAGGTTCTTGTGCTGAACAGGTAGGGTAACATTACTTTTCTCATTTTCCCAAGTAGCACAAATGGCCATTATGAACTGGTCATCATTACTCTCTCCATTCATGGAGGGTCCTGTAGGTGTATTTTTATCTCCTAACCAGATGGTTAAGACTTGGCGTAGGGGTTTGGAATTCTTCAAAACATCACCTAAGGGCAGGGTGACATGACCAGATAATAAAGCAGTTAAGGCTTCGGACCCACTCCCTTCTGGTTCTAGGGAGGCGAAGGGTTCTTCATCAAACTCAAGCTGGATAAGCCCTTCTTGGTTCATGGTTGTTGGAGCTGGCTTTGGTTGTGGAGACTCTCTAGGTGCTGGATCATTCGTGGGAAGAGGCATGCCATCATCCGACGCTGATACCAAATTTACATAGAAGAAGAGAATGGGTACCATGAGCAACCTTATCATCTGCATTGTTGATATGATGAACTCAAGCTCTTTTCTGTTTTTCATATTGAGCATGTGTATCTTCCTCCACCAGCAGGTTCTGTATCTCTGACTTTTCTTCTATGTCTAAAATGTTTTTATGCTTTTCAACAACTTCCTTATCCAGCGAGTGATAATCAGCTATATTGCTATTTAGCTCTAGACTGATAGACTGCTATTGCATTGTAAGTGCTATATATATATTAGAGAGAGCTGAATCTACAACTTACTCGCCATTCGAGTTTGTGCAAACAAAGCTGACAAACAACTGAAAGATAGATTTAGCTCACAATCAACTTGGAAGACATAGAAAGGCAAGCTCACATACAATTCTCAAAGTCTTAGAATCGATCAAAAACCTGGAGCTGTATGAAGGTACGATCTGCCCTGCTCCTGCAAGTCAACAACAGTTGTGATCCGGTTGCAATATTGTATGACCTGCCAAAATTATCATGCCTTAACAAGTTAAGTTACACACTCATAAGTTGTTAAACCTTTGTTTAAAATGTGCAAATGAAGTGTGCAATCATAAATTTCAAATTTTATTGAAATTTTAATGAATAGATAATGAGTATTTGGAGACCCATTGTAGAGTTATGATCTGACTTTACTTAATGAATAGATAATGAGTATTTGGAGACCATTTGTAGAGTTATAATTTGAGCTTACTTAAATGTTACATATCTTTCATTTTGATATTTAAGTTTTCTTTTGAAGTGATTCAAATTTTATTATCAATGTTGTAATCATCATTGGAGCTCAAACATTCTTTTAGTCAAAGTAAATAAAGGAGTATCAAATTTTCTATTTGTTAAAATAAATTCAGCCGACCAAATATAGAGAATTTGATTCTTTGCTTCATGTAGCTAAAGGGAAAAATACCAACAACCACCACATACATTGATGAATTAAATATAAAATCAAAGGATGTAAACATTATTGCTAATTTCTTTCTTTTTTGGATTCTGAGTTTTTCATCTTTCTATGCATCTCATAATCTTAATACTTTCAATATGCAGTGTGTACGTTAGAAGGATTCCTTCAGTTGTGTATGGTTTTTATTGTACAATACAAAGCTATTTTTTGAATGGTATAATATGCAAGAAGACGTTGATATTGATAACATAATATTTTTTTGTCTAATTTGGAGTTGACATAGTTTTGATTTGATGTTGTTCTCATTTTAATTCTTATTTGAAATCAAGTATTAGCAACGATGTCATTAGGGGAGTTTTGAGCTCCAAAAAGACCCTTTAAGAATTCGTGCAAGATGTCTTTTATATTATTAAAATATTATAACACTAATACTTTTGACTTGCCATAACTTTTTAATCATAGCTCAAAAGTATATCATCTAATAAATCATTGGAAAGCCCTTGTTGAGCGCTTTCCAATGCACCAAACTCCACTAAATTTGGACTTACCACTAAAAAAATGTGGACTAAAAATTTACGTTACGTAGATTTCAAATTTGAGTGTTTTGATTGGTCCATGTGTAAGAAAAATTTAAGAAAAAATACAAAAAGAATCTTTACAAAGGGTCTTTTCTGGATTTAGAACTCCTCTAATATATATGTATCGTCATGATAATATATCATAAGTGAGTGTTATACTTGCCAACAATCAAACTCTAGATACGACTATTACATATTAGTAAACATGATGAATGTGGCTTGGATTTCAACCAATCCAATCCCACATCCAACAGAAATTGATCTTATAGCCATGCTCTATCTTACAATGAAAAAAAAGTTGAACTAACAAATGAGCAGATCTTGCGACATATGGATCCAACTAGATTTGGGATGCAACGAATTCTTGATCAACCTCCACTTAAACTTCTGAAAGCAATTATTCTGAAGGATGAAAGTCTTCTAGGGTGGTTTAGTATTCAAACTCTAATTTCTTATTATTATTATTGCATGCATAACATTATGAATCTAAGCTTCTAGGAAATTTTCAAATGTATCTCTTTTCTATTTTTCATATTGAACACGTCTATCTTCCTCCACCAACAGGTTCCATATCTCTAACTTTTGTTGTGTGTGTAAATCATTTTAATGCTTTTCAACGACTTCCTTATTAAAGAGTGATAATCAGCTATATTGATATTTAGCTCTAGACTAATAGACTGCTATTGCATCGTAAGTGCTTCATATATTAGAGAGAAATGTTCACAAAGACATGAGCCAATTGAGAACCTAGATATATAATTTTCAAGTATCTATGTTCTTATTGCATATTTTTCCAATTAAAATTTGTGTCACAATTTTATTTTGAATGTAGTTCAAGTCATTTAAATTCCAAAATGTCGTAAGAAAGACATATTTGATGTTTGTCAATTTTTTGTACAAGACATCTTATGTAATGAAGTCTCTTTTGTGTAAACTGCTTGTTGACTGTTAACTCATTAAATAGCTTTTCTAAAATTTTAGCTAAGTCTTGTTTAGAGTTTTTATTTTTATTTCGGCTATTTTTTTGTTTTGCTATATTTTGTATTTTTTGTATTTTTTTGATAGAAGGTAGCATTTGGTAGTCAGCATTTTAAAGTTTATTGGCCAACTTTAATATAAATATATTGAATTTCATAGTTATTCAGCTCATCAATGTATGTGGTTGTTGTTGGTATTTTTCCCTTTAGCTACACGAATCAAAGAATCAAATTCTCTATATTTGGTCGGCTGAATTTATTTTAACAAACATAAAATTTGATATTCCTTTATTTACTTTGACTCAAAGAATGTTTGAGCTCCAATGATAGTTACAACATTAATATTAAAATTTGAATCGCCTCAAAAGAAAACCTAAATATCAAAATGAAAGACATGTAAGATTTAAATAAACTCAAATTATATCTCTACAATGGGTCTCCAAATACTCATTATCTATTCATTAAAATTTAAAATTTATGATTGCACACTTCATTTGCACATTTTGAGCAAAGGTTTAACTGTGTAACTTAACTTGTAAGGCATGCTAATTTTGGCAGGTCATACATTGCAAAGGATCGCAGCTGCTGCTGACTTGCAGGAGCAGGGCAGATGATATCTTCATACAGCTCCAGGTTTCTGATCCATTCTAAGACTTTGAAGAATTGTATATTGTGATTTTGTCTTTCTACGTCTTCCAAGTTGATTGTGAGCTAAGTCTATCTTTCGGTTGTTTGTCAGCTCCGTTTGCACAATCTTGAATGGAGAGTAAGCTGTAGATTCAGCTCTCTCTAATATATATAGCACTTACGATGCAATAGCAGTATATCAGTATAGAGCTGAATATCAATATAGTTGGTTATCACTCTGGATAAGGAAGTTGTTGGAAAGCATAAAACGATTAATTAGAAAGAGAACAAAAGTCTGAGATACGGAACTTGAAGATACACGTGCTCAATATGAAAAACAGGAAAGAGCTTGAGTTCATCATATCAGCAGTGCTGATGATAAGGTTGATCATGGTACCCATTCTCTTCTTCTATGTAAATTTGGTATCAGCGTCGGATGATGGCATGCCTCTTCCCACGAATGATCCAGCGCCTAGAGAGTCTTCACAACCAAAGCTAGCTCCAACTCACCATGATCATGGGCATGGTGTACCATCTCCCAATCATGGCTCAGGTGGCAATTCAGCATGGAAAATAGCATGCATAAGTATCAGAGTGATCATCGGCGCATCCATTCTGATAGGCGTTGTTGTATTCATTTGCAAAAAGATGAGAAAACGCAGACATGGCTAGTATGGAGATGCTACCGACCAAGAAGCTACAACTGCTTAGTAAAACATCGTCGCTGCGTATCTGATTATATTATAATTACTATATGTTGATGAATGGCGTCAATGAGTCAACAGTTTTGATTCCTTAATGATAATTCCATTGGTGGTTCTTGGGCTCTAAGCTACAATTATACGTTGCTTGCCAGGAATGGCTTAATGATGAATATTGCACATGATTTTATTTACTATTTAACTCTTGAGCAGAAGATTCAGAGCTCAGATCATACAAAATCGACTAAATTAATGACTTAAATGGGTTGCAGAATAGATTCTCAACAATTTAGTCAGCTAATTTAAACGATCTTAGCATATGTACATTGTAGTGTTAGCATGTACTTCTGGCATATGAAGTGTTAGTATGTATTCTTATTATCTTTAATATCTCACCGATGTAACATCTTTAGCTAAAAGTTTTAAATTAAACGTTTGCTAAACGAATATATAATGCATCATAATCTACCATCTCTTGAGTAATGTGTTTGCAATGTGCTGAAAATATCAGTTCATAAAGATGTTGTAAACTTGGCCTAGTACTTCAAAGTAGAGATAAACAATTTGGAAATCGTTCCATCTCTAAGTGCTTATTTGACCTTTGAAGTCAGATTTAGGATAATGATTTTCTGGGTAAATGTGAAAGTTAAAGGATTCGCTTGTTAGCTTTTGAACTTGATCTTCACGATAAGTCAACTGCTCATCCTGTGTTTCATGTAAAATGGTTAAGACTTAGTTTATAAGATGATGGCAGTTGGATGTATTGAGGATTTTACCCATTTGGAGGACTTATCACTCAATGTACCTTTGGAACCTAAAAGAGTACTGAGAACCAAAGATAAATAATTGAGGAATCATTCTATCTTTGAGTGCTTGATTAGGTAGATGGGTTAGATTCAGGATGATGATTTATGGAAAAAAGTTAAAAGCATAATGAGGATCTTCCCTAGTTTTTTCGTTCTGAGGACAAAACTTGTTCAGTTACTCTAGTGTATAAGGTTACTGTTATGCCTCTTCATTCTGGACTTGGCCGATATTGTAATAAATGATCTTATGAGGGCCCATATCTGTAATTGGACTATGAGAACTTGCATGATGTTTGACTATTATAATGCAAGAATAGGAGGTCAATTGCTTATGTTTGGGCTGTATGGAATCCTAGAAGGAATATCTTCTCCCTAATGGAGATTATATATACTTGTGGAACTCGCCCATCTCCCTATTGGATTTTCTAATTCAAGAAGCCAGGATCCTCTCCTCTCTTGCATCCAATCACCATGGCTACTAAGAATAGCTCTTAATGAATGTTTACACGATCAAGAAGTACCATTCCAAATGGCAGAACCGGAGGTTTCTCAGACAAAAGTGCTTACAAGTCTTTTGACTAGAGGAGAGTGTGAAAAATACAGATCCTAAGTGGATCTAAACTCCAAGATCATTGGCTTGAATGCTTGCACTCCAAACTACATAAGCTAGGAATTGGCAACACATTCTATGCTACCTAGAATGCAAAGAACTTGATCAAAAAGCATTTATCACAAATGGAAACTTCCATAAACATCAAGTGCGGCCCAAAATAGCATTATACAGTCCATAATACATCAGCCTATCACTTTTGGAAAGCACCTAAGATCATACACAATAGCTTGAAGACAATACACACAACAATGCTCTCAATGGAGGAAGAAACAATGACAATGATCTATTGATCTCAATGAAGCATACAAAAGGTTTCTCCAACCTGTTCTCCACGACTTCCCTACTATTTATGGATGAGGAAGATGACTCTCTCTCCTCTCTCTAGAAGGTACTTGACCCTAGATATTCCCTATATAGGAAAAATAGCTAAAAATGGCTTATATGACCAAAATACATCAAAATGGTCTCATTTTGAAGGGTATGAAGTTTGACACTTCATCATACTGAAAAAATACAGTAAATAAAAACATTGTGGCCTGGTTCACACGTGTGAAACTCCAGAACCAAAACTATTTACAATTTTAGCCAATTTAGGCCTCAAACTAGCTAGGAAATGTTGACAATTTTCACACTCCCTCTTCAACATTGGATGCTAGTTTCAACATAGTCTTTGAGCACATTCCAAGATTAGATCTATGCATTAAATATAGGTCCTTTCCCAATGGTTTGGTGAAGATATCAGCCACACACTCCTTTGAAGAGACATGTTGAAGCTCCACCTCTTTGGCAATGACTTGATCTCTCACAAAATGGTGAGCAATCTCAATGTGCTTGCTCCTTGCATGAAAAACAGGATTGCTTGCCAAGCTTTGGGCTGAAAGGTTATCACAAAGTATGATTGGAGTCTTCTCTGGTTCCAGCAAGTGAAGATCCAATAACATCCTCTTGATCCAAAGAATCTCCTTGGTGCATGTTGTTAATGCCTTGTACTCGGCTTCGGTGGAAGATAGAGAGATAGTTGGTTGCTTCTTTGATAGCCATGAGACCACTCCATCTCCAAGATAGATTGCAAAGGCACTTGTTGACTTCCTATCCATTTGATCACCTGCAAAATCTGAATCTGAAAATCCACAAAGGTTAGGTGTAGTACCTCCATACAAGATGCCAAAATCTCTAGATCCCGAGATGTATCTAAGTACTCTCTTTCCTAGCTTCCAATGAGCCTCACTAGGATCTTGCATAAATTGACTTAGTTTACCAACCACAAAGCTTAGATCAGGTCTTGTGATGGTTAACCATATAAGAGATCCTATTAGCTTTCTATAGAGAGTAATGTCCTTGAAGGATCTTTCATTACTTCTTGTAGTTAGCTTTACATTTGATTCCATAGGAGTAGAAACAACTTTACAATCTTCCATATGAAACCTTTTTAGAATAGAGTTAACATACTTTTCTTGACATATGAATGTAGATTTAGAAGTTCTAATAATCTCTATTCCTAAGATATAATGAAGTTTACCAAGATCTTGAATTTCAAACTCTCTTTTGAGTGCCATCTTGATTTCATCTATATCTAGATTGTTACCACCACTTAAGATAATGTCATCAACATAGATCAAAAGTAAAGTGATATCATTTTCATTCAATCTAAAGTAGAGAGAATGATCATACTCACTCATAACAAAGTTTTGAGAAAGTAAGAAGGAATTGAGCTTAGCATACCAACTCCTTGGTGCTTGCTTTAGCCCATACAAACTCTTTTGGAGATAGCACACATGATTAGGCTCATCATGTGAAACATAGCCCTCGGGTTGCTCCATGTAAATATCTTCTTCAAGATCACCATTCAAGAAGGCATTAGTAACATCCATTTGCCACATATCCCAATCATAAAGAGTTGCAAGAGAGATTAGGATTCGAATAGTTACCATCTTTGCCACGGGTGCAAAGGTCTCATCATAGTCAATACCATATTCTTGAGCATACCCCTTTGCCACCAACCTTGCCTTGTACTTGTTGATTGATCCATCTTGATTTGTCTTGATCTTGAAGATCCACTTACAACCAATTGCCTTCTTGTCCTTTGGAAGCTTTACCAACCTCCATGTGTTGCTTTTGATGAGTGCTTGATGCTCATGATCCATGGCTTGGATCCATTCCTTCTTTTGAATTGCTTCACCTACACAAGTTGGTTCATCAAAAGAGGTAAGAAAAGCAAAGTTAGAGTTGTCCACCACTTGCTTTCCTTTTTCATCATAGGTTAGCCTTGATGGCTTAGCCCTTTGCCTTTGAGTCTTCCTTGAAGTTTGCTTTGGAGTGGCATCTCCATCTTCATCCAAGACATCTTGCACATCATGATGATTAGTAGGCACATCAACATCAACATCAACAACATTGGAAACATTCTCTTCATGAAAGATGACATCCCTACTTATGACAACTTTCTTTGTAGAAGGAATGTACACTTTGTAAGCCTTGCTTACTTCACTATAGCCAACAAACACACCCTTCTTTGATGAAGGATCTTCTTTAGTTCTATCATCAAGTGTGATATTGACAAAACATGTACATCCAAAGATCCTACAATGCTTGACACTCGGCCTTCTACCATAAAGAACCTCATGAGGAGTTTTACCATCCAAGGAAGCACTTGTCCATCTATTACATAGATAGTTAGCACATGCTAAAGCTTCCCCCCAAAAAGACTTAGCAAGATTAGCATGTAGTCTCATTGCCTTGGCACATTCACAAAGGGTTCTATTCTTCCTCTCGGCCACTCCATTCTGTTGTGGAGTCCTAGGACTAGACATCTCCCTCTTAATCCCATGTGCTATACAAAAGTCTTTGAACCTATTTGAGGTGTATTCCCCTCCATTATCAGATCTTAAGCATTTGATCTTTGTATTGAATTGGTTTTCCATTTCATTCTTGAACTTGACAAATGCAGCAAACACTTCATCCTTACTTTTAAGAAGATAGATCCAAGTATACCTACTAAAGTCATCAATGAAAGTTGCATACATCTTTGCCCCACCATTGCTAGTTGTACTAGAAGAATGAATATCAGAATGCACAAGTTGAAAAGCTTCTTTAGATCTAGAAGTAGATCTAGAATAAGCAAGTCTATGAGATTTGGACAAGGCACAATGTTCACAAACACTATTGTTTGCAACAAGACTTTTAGGGAGACCAAGAACAAGCTCTTTCTTTGCCATTACCTCCAAAGATTTGAAGTTGGGATGGCCCAACCTCTTGTGCCAAACTTCTTGGTTTGTCAATTGCTCCCTAGCCATACATCCTTCATGATTAGAGATCACACATGCATCAAGCTTGAAAAGTTTACCATGCCTCCTACCTTGAGCAATCAAGGATCCACATTTACTTATCAAACATGCATCTCCAATGAACTCCACATCAAGTCCTTTGTCAATCATTTGACTTACACTAAGCAAATTCTTAGTGATTGAAGGAATGTACAAAACATTTTCAAGATTTGCTTTCCTATTTGTTGAAAGGGAAATAGGAATAGTGCCTATGCCTTTGATGTCACATTGACCATCATTTGCAGTGTAGATGATGTTACCTTCTCCCTCATAAGACAATAAGGATGTAAAGTATTCCTTATGTCTTGTCATGTGAGATGAGGCTCCACTATCAATCCACCAAGGATCATTATCATCTATGTTGGCTAACAAACTTGAAGTCATAACAAGTGATTCACATGTGTTATGTTCTTCCTCATCTATTGTAAGATTTCCTTGCCTCTCTCCTTGCTCTCTTTTCTTCTTATAACATTCATTTGCAAAATGACCTTTTATCCCACAATAAAAGCACTTGAACTTTGACTTATTGTTCTTAGTAGAAGAGGAAGAGGAAGAGTGATCATCATGATCAAAGTTACCACCTTTGGACCATTTCCCTTTGCCTTTACCTTTGCCCTTGAATTTGCCTTTTGTGAAGAAAGCCTCTTCACCTCCACCTTGCAAGGATGCACCATCAAGCTTTGATTGCAACCTATGTTCTTCAGCCAATAAGATTTCTTGCAAGTCAACCACACTTGGCAAGACTCTTTGAATGGCAAAACTTTGCACAAGGTTAGCATGTTCATTTAGCAAACCATTCAACATAACTTGGACTATTTCACCATCTTTTATGTTCTCATCAATGCATGCTAAATCATCACTTAGGGACTTAACTCTCAAGATAAATGCATGAGCACTTTCACCCTCTCTTTGCCTACTAGAAAATATTTGTCTCCTTAGGGTCAATACCCTAGATGTGGACTTTGATTCAAAGAGCTTCTTTAAGGCATTCCATGCCTCACTTGCACTTTGACACTTTCCAACTTCCTTGAGAAGTTCATTTGTAACATTCATTTTAATGATATGAAGAGCCCTTTTGGCCTTCTTATCAAACCTTTGTTGCTCTTGAAGTGTGAGAGGTCTCTCTTCAATTTCTGCAACTATGTCCATGAGTTCATTCAACTCAAGTAAGGACTCCATCCTCACTTTCCAAGTAGAGTAGTTTGATGAACTCAACCTTTCACTAGACTCTAGCATGATCTCACCATTGGAAGCCATGATTCTAATGTTTCTTCAACTTTTAGGTTCTGTCCTAAAGCACTTAGCACTCACTTTTCTCTCAACAAATGATAGATAAAGAGATCTATGAAGATTTAGGACCCTAAAACACTTCTATCTTGAACCTAGATGGTTTCCAAGCATAGAAAGGAAGATTGAAACACATGCAACACTTTGCACACACTAAGAATGGATTACAAAATCAAACCAACCTGAACACACTCTTGCTTAAGCTCTCAAACTTTCCAGCAAGTGACCAAATCAAGTTATGGTGTGAAGAGTTACTTGAGAATGTCTATATGCCTGATGATTAATGGTTTCCTGTTTTTACTCAGATGGAGCTGAAGCTTCTATTTATCCTTTATTTACCACACAACAACGTTTCTATGAAAATAGAGCACCTATCCAATGTTATGGCTGTGGAGAGAACCACCGCATCGACGAGTGCCATATAAAGGCACCTACACACCTATCTATAGGGAATGTGGCCATGGACATTGCTATATAGATTGCCCATCCTGACTAGTAGAGCCACAAGTTAACGCACCTGTCAACCTTGCAACTATTGTACATAATAGGAGAGTGAAATCCACAAAACCGGAAGCCCATGTCTACGTTCAGACATGTGCCCAACACTTGAAATAGTCCCCAGTAGTAGAGAGAATTTTGAACGAGGAGCATAATCAACCCCATACTATAAGCCATTACACTAAATCCACTGGGCCAGGACAGTATCCCAACCCACAAAAAGAAAAAGATCGTTATATCAAAATAAAAAAGTGGATATAAGAGAAGCAAGCTAAGGCCCCTATTGGTGATCTCAATCAGCCAATAGAACTATGGATTCGTCTGTACACTCGGACCAAGCTGTGGATGCTCCTACCATGATCCTGGGCATGATGTACCGTCTTCTAATCATGGCTCAAGCGGCAATTCAGCGTGGAAAATAGCATGCATATCTATGGGAGTGATCATTGGCTCAACCAATCTGATAGGCATTGTTGTATTCATCTGCAAAAAGATGAGACAATGCAGACATGACCATTGTGGAGATGCTACCACTCAAGAATCTACAACTACTTAGTAAAAGATCGTCGCTACATCTCGGTCTATATTATAACTATATGCTGATGAATAGCGTCAATAAGCTAACGGTTCTGATTTCTCAATGATAATTTCACTGGTGGTTCTTGGACTATGAGATACAATTATACGCTGCTTGCCAGACATGGCTTAATGAGGAATATTGCACATGATTTTATTTACTATTTAATTTATGAGCAGAAGATTTAGAGCTTAGATCATACGAAAGCGAGTAGATTAAAGACTTAAATGGGTCAACAATTTACTCAGCTTCAAACTATCTTAGCATATGTGGTGTTAGTATGTATTTCTGGGTTATGAAGTATTCGTATGTATTCTTATTATCTTTATCTCACCAATATAACACCTTCAGCTGAAAGTTTAGAATTAAACATTTGCGTCTGCTAACTGATCTTTTGATGGATAAAATAACAAATTTATTTCTTTACTCGCTAATTTTTCTCTCACAACAGTGATGTTGCACACTATAATCTTAGTCTTGGCATGATGCACAGGGTTTCTGGTTAATGCATCACAAAATATGGTTCTTGATGCCTCTTGCTTGAATTTGAATTCTTCCGTAATGCTCAGTGCTCAGAGTTCCTGTGCATTCTGGAGGCAGCTCCTCCCACATAATTTTCAAGCACACAAGTTTCAAATGACACAATCTGCAGAATGTCTGCCGTGATAGCTGGATTACTAGGCTGTTCTGCCAGAATGCATCTAACAACTGGCTTAGCAGTGCATTCTACAGGAATGTCATCCTTCCCAAGCACCCTTTTGATTGAGCATTACGCAGGGGAAGGCCTGGGCCCTCAGGCCTTCCCTGCAGCTCGGGCCCTGCCCTCGGGCAAGGGCCCTCCCAACACGGAAGGTCCTCGGGCACGGCCTTTCGTACTGGATAATGCAGTTGAGCCTTGCTTTTTGCTGCTCCAACTAATACAACCATGATTAAGTATAAAAAATTCCCCTTGACTTTCGATCACTTTTGTCTCCTCCCAGTCAGAGTCTAAAAATCCGAGAAGACTGTTTCCTTATTCTGTCTGAATCTTGTGTGTGATTTTCCAGTCATTGGTTCCTTGAAGATATGTGAGTACCCTTTTTGCTGAAGTCCAGTGAACTTTATAAGGTTTTTACATATGTTGTGCCAAATATCTTGTTGTGCTGGCCAAGTCTGGGTGTGTGCCTGTGACAACATACATGAATTTTCCTATTATCCTTTGATAACCCATTATATCTTCATATGGACTATCTTCATTCTAGTACTCTTCTACAAATGGGGACTACATTGGTTTACAATTCCTCATACCAAATTCCTTGAGAATTTGCTGAATGTACTGGTGTTAGTCGATTGTCAGCATTTTGTTAGCTCGATCACGTTCTATATGAAGTCCAAGAAAAAAATTCACATCTCCTAAATTCTTCATTATAAATCTGTCTTTTAGTCTTTCTTCTACCTATGAGATAAGACATGTAGAATTTCCTGTAAGTAGTATGTCATCTACATACATAGCAATGATACAAATGTAGGATTTATTTTCCAGAATGTATTATATGCTATAATCAGATTCACATCGTTTGCAACCTGACCCCACAAGGTAGCTATCAAGTTTGAGGTACCAGGCTCTGGATTTGTGCAGTCTACAAACCATTTCTTTTTGTCGCTTTGCCTCATAACCATATGGTTGTTCCATGTAAATTTCTTCTTCTAGTCACCATTAAGAAAAGCAGTGGTCACGTTCATATGTTGCAATTCCCAATTCTCAGTTGTTGGTATGGAAAGGATCATTTGAATGGTTGTCAGTCTTGACACTGGTGAGAAAATAGCGTTGTAGTCTATCCCTACTTGCTGTGTGAATCCTTTTGTCACTAATCTCACTTTGAATCGAGCAATGGTTTTCCCATATGGCTTGTACTTTATTTTGAAAACAATTTACAATATTCTATATGGTTAGATTTGCCAACATTGGCAATTTTTCACATCGATTCCATAATGTTGTTGTCTTCTTGATTTGAATGTGGATATGGCTCTCATATTTTGCTCGAACACAATGCACTACTCTACGATCCAGGAGAGAGAGAGAGAGAGAGAGAGAGAGAGAGTGCGCAAGGGGGGAAAAGAAAAATTTAATCTGCGTGTGCATGTGTCAATAAAGGAAAAAAAATTGTATGCTTTGTTTTTTATCATTTTTTTAACACCTTTGTTAGCTTTTTTCTTTGCAATAACATGACATTTTTGGTGGGCAGAGCGTGACATTTTTGGCGACACATGGTTAATTTTTTGACGGCAACCCTTACACTCTCTCTCTTAAATATCTTTATATATATATATATATATATATATATATATATATAAAGAGAGAGAGAGAGAGAGAGAGAGACAGAGACAGAGACACACACACACACATACATATATATACGAATACAAAATAAGAGAGTTTATCATCTAATCAATTCTTGTAAATGATGTGTTTTAAGTGTTTACAATAAGAGACTAATCTGATCATTATTTTCTACATTTTAAATTATAGTCAATAAGTGGACAATGATAGGTGTCTACATACAATAGCATGATCGAACAGTGATGTAGTCTGCATTGGATTTGGTAGAGGAAATGCTCCATTTTGAGTGGTATCATGCTTATGGTTGATAGTCAACAGATAGTCGATAGTCAATCGTAGAGTCTATAGTTGATAGTCAAATTCTCGAAAGTCTTTTGATAGTCAATAATTCATGAGAGTCGTCTGACTCAAACTCAAATGGAGTGTCAAAGTCAAATTCTGTCGAGATTTTGCTCTATCTTGACTATCCATGTTTTTTCGCAGACTGTTTGAATATGCATGTAAAACTGTAAACTATCACAAATAACTATTCATTTCGCCAGGCTGTATAGAAGTTCTCAAAAGATAAAATCAGGTGAGTAGGAGCAAGATTAAACTCCAACAAGATAGCGGATTGGCATGCAAAAACTTGGATATCACATTGAAGATCAGTGGTCCATATTTTGTGATTAGCTTGAGAATTTGAGATTGGGATTGGCCATGGATGGTGAGAAGCCTCATGACACCAATTTGCAAGAAGGAAAGTATGGCATGTGGCAATCATAAATTACAACATACCCCCATGGAGGACCCTGAAAAAAGGCCATATACTACCTTTACTCATATTTTTAGGTTGTAATGAGATAAAATGGATCTATCTAGGACATGTTGTCAATTGGAATTTATTAGGAAAGTTGTTCATGCATATGATGTTTCACATCCAATTGGTTCTTGTGCAACTGAATTAAAAGGAACTTTGATGTGAGTAATGTACAATTATACAAGATTTGGAGAATGTAGTGGCTTCACCACTTCATAATATCTTTCGTGTAATATATGTGGAAATAAAGTCCTTGCATGTGATGCAAAAAAACACATGAAAATGGTATTTATTTTTATCATCTCAAGCATCTTTCTATTGGCCATAATGTTTGCAAAACACATTTTGTTGAATACCCACGCATTTCCTTGATTGTAATTTTGATGCCATCAAAATCCTAAGCTCTAGTGAAGAGAATATGAAAAAAATTGAGCCCTCTTTAGTGGAACCTCTTGTAGGTTGCTTGCTCAATCTCTTGAGCTCTAGATTAAAAAGGGGGCTACTAGCTTAAATATGTTGATAGCACAAATTAAGCTTCATAATTATCATGCCTTGACATATTATGCAAACTATCGATGATCCTCTCCTCTCGGCCCTATTGTGGCACAACTAGAGGATGCACCCATAATTTTCATAATATTCCTATGCATGGACAATATCTATTCTGAAAGTGTGCCACTATCATCTCATCATTCATGGATCCATCCAAACCTAATCAAAATCTACTTCTCCTATACTCACCATTTTGTTACTAACTTATAACAATTTAAATTCTAGATCATAAGACTTATGATATACAATTTTGCCTCTCCTTTTAGTGAAATCCTTGAAAAAAGCAAAGGGAATCTGACTCACCAACAAACCACTCATTAGAGAACAAGAAAAGTAACTAATAAATCATATTTCACACTATAAATTATCGATTGAGAAAATCAACATACTAGTGGTTGGGTTGACATTTTTTCTAACAATTGATTTTCTAATCTATTTGTAGGACATTGACTTCCAAAGATATGACAGGTTTATTCTCTTGCTACAGAAAAATATTTCATGGAATCTAAACCTATTAAATTTTATAGTGTATAGGATTCAATGAGCTTAGAACAATATTTACTAAACTAGAAAGTATCTATAGTGAGTGCCAAAATATCTTCTTATAACTTTATTTGATAGCATTAATTTCTATAATATATGATATGTAGTAGGTAATATGTAGTGGGTAACATGGGACTCATCACCCAACATTGAGTGGAGGCAAATATTTAACTGAAACAATAATTGATATTATCAACATAATTTCATTACCCACAATATCTAGGTGGAAATGGCCGCCTATTAATACATGTGAAATGTGATCCCATAGTGAGTGGTGGCAGGGATCGTAATACTTGCATTATGATCATTAGTTCATATAAAGTGGTTGCAAATTGGTCAAGAAAAGTGTGAATGCAAGCTAGTGCACAAAAGGTGGAGGGTGGGCTTGTTGCTTGTTTGTTTCATGCATTTGGTGCAAAAATATATTCTATGGGTAATCAGAGGAACCATATAATGTAAGTTAGGTGTCAAACTATGGGATATGATTTAAGCACCCGAGAAGGGTAAAAAAATCTAGCTAGAGCTAGTTGTCTATATAGTACATCCACCTATTAATCCTTTACCAAGTGGCTCTAGCTAGACAATAATCTCCTTGTCCCAACTTCACTACAATAACCCAAACTCCAAAGAATACTTACAAAGAAAATTTTTTATGAAGTGAAATTCCTAAAGAGAAACATACCAACATGAAGATAAATGATAACGTGAAACTGCATTTTAAGGATGAACATTAAATTTGAGTGGCTCAAAGATTCAACACTCTAAACGTTGCATGATCAAGAACTCAACTTGCTAACCAATATAAATCTAAACTCCAAAAGATGAACATGCTAATTTGATATAATTTAATAAGACTCCAAAAGAACAACATCAAAATTTGGGGGGCAGGGCCTCCCACACTAGGAGGCAGGGCCCATGGGTAGGTCCCTCAGAAGGCGGAAGGGCGTAAGAATTATGTGCAAAATAAGTGTTTGTTTCACTCACATGCGAATTTTGCCTCTCAAGGTACATTCACAATACAAAGAAAAAATGGCAACAAGTACTTGGAAAGTTTTTTACGTGGGTTGCATTATATAAGAAGTCGACATCAACTCCAAAATCCTAAATATATCAAATTTTGTATAGGGCCTTCGCCAACCTTCCCCGACATAATAACCGCCAAGGCTTATGTTTTAACTCTCTCTATATACAACGTATGGCTATGTCCGACTTTTGAAAACTAAAAAGTGATATCTTTTATATTTGTATAGTAATCATGGTTTTCTGCGTTTAAAGAAAAAAAATTACAAGTGAATGATTATGCCACATAAGGATGTCTAGTGTAGGAATGAAACTGGCAGATTTTCTCAAAAACTGACTTCAAAGATATAATGTAGGATGTAAACTTCTTAAAAACCGATAAAATTTTATGTTTAGGAAATATATGTGGGATTTGAGAATGTTATCTTTTGAATGTATAGGATGCAATTCCATGTAGATTATTATAATAATCAAGAAACCATGGAAAATTTTGAAATGGGGAAGTTCTACCCTTGACCTTATTTTTTATATAAGCTATGTTTGTATACCTATTGATACGTGGCTGATTTGTAACCCTATAACACATTATACCATGAAAATAATTGTTGTAGAGAGCCCAACATAAATAGTTGGATGCCAACGATCTTTGAAAATTATGAAAAATAATTATGATGATGAATAAAATTTATCAGATCAAAAATTATTTCAATTGATGCACTATTCTTTAACAAGACTAGCTACTACAATAAACGGCAATCTTTGATAGTTGAATGCAATATTTTTTAGTTGAAAGGTTTAAAACGCATTATTTTTTAAAAGCCGACATCCATTGACAGATGTTGGATATCAGAGGGAACCTTGGGGGAGGTTCCTCAAGCGGCAAGCACTCTGGGAGATTTTCCAAGGATCCCTTCCCCCAAGGTAGAATGGGGGACAAAAATGTGTAAAGCTAGACACCCAAGCTTTTGCTCGATGTAAAAATCAATCTCAAAAGTTTTGTCAACTCTTTTTCTAAGCACCTGTTATCTATGGATTGGTGTGCGTAATAAAGCCGAGATGGGAGGGCCCAAGACCGGGAGTAATGTCCTTCATGCTCCAAAGCACATAATTTTTAGCGGTCTTCAAACATGAGAACACTCTTATGTGTTATTCTATTTAGAATCATGAGAACAATCAAATTATTGTGGGCTCTCAATAATGAACTAGAAAATATGGGCAAAAGAAAAAGAATGGGCAAAGCTCTTATAGCTAACAAGGTGACATTTTAACAAAAGGTACACCCTTCTAAAGAGGGAAGATATATATGTATTATGGAAGGAGCACGGCATAGAGGCCATTATGCCCGATAAGGATTTTTAAAAAAAAATTAGCCGAGGCCCGGAGAGAGAAGATATATATGTATTATGGAAGGAGCCGGGCAGAGGCCATTCTGCCCGGTTCGGATTTCCAAAAAATTTTAGGCTCGCCTAAAAAAATTATGGAAATCCTTACCGAGCAGAATGGCCCCTGTCCGGCCCCTTCCATTGCGTAATGGATTTTTGGACCTTTTTTAAACCAATCCTTAGTTGCCATGTGGCAGGTGCAAGCAGAATCAACACTAAAAGAATTTGAGACCAATCCGATGCTGCCACGTGGCAGATGCAGGTTGCACTAAAGTTTTTTCACTTTTTAACCTTTGCAATTCACCAAAAATCCTTAAGTATATATATTGAGGTGATCCTTAAGTATATATATTGAGGTGATTGGATTATGAATACAGAAAGATCTCTATAGGCTTTTGCAGCACTCCCATGAACTGTCCTGGCGTCTCTTTTGTTTGTATCCCGTACATGTCATACAATAAACAGCTGTTCTTGTTTTTAGTATGTACAAAATCCTGTATGTACGGTACTATCCATCGTGACTCCTGTGATAAGTAATCACTATCTGACTTCTGCTTTCTGATAACGATCGCTTTTCCTTACGTTCTGAATCCTGATGTCAGATGCACCTACCTCGTATTTTCTACACAAGTGTAAAATCCCTGTCTTTCTAGCCTGTTGAGCTGTTTTAGCGACGTAACTGCAATTTGTATGTGGTTGCTGCTGCTGCCCAATTCACTGTGTCTGTCTCTTTTGTATGTGGTTGATGCTGCTGGCCAATTCACTGTGTTTGTCTCTGTTCGTAATTATTAAAGACTGAAGCATATTTTGTTGCTAGTTGCGAGCAATGGGATTGTTTCGGTTGCCTGATCTGTGCGGCTTGTTACCGCCATTCAGTACAGCATTTCATTCGGATGTTATGCCACAGGCAAGACGTAGCAGCACCAATAGCATCGAAAGCGCAGGGCAGGAATGGAAGGGCTCGCCGGAAGGCAGTGGAGCCTCAAGCAAGCGTGTGATCGTGGTTGTGGATGAATCTACAGAAGCAAGAATGGCATTACTGTGGGCGCTTTCTCATATAGTAGACAAGCTGGATCTGGTGATCCTTCTGCATGTCATGCAGCCTGCTAATCAGAAAGGTTGCAGTGACTCTGAAGGTGAGACATTATTTTTAACAGGCATAGATACGGTCTTGTATCAAAAACTCTTTGCAGCTTTAAATTATCTAAAACGTGCATCATTAAATTCCATCGCTTTTTGTGACACTGAACATCTAGGTTCGTAGCATGCCGTGAAAGCTTAACTTTCTAGAGACGATCTTTAGTAAGCATTATCTTGTATTTTTGTTACGTTTTAAGCTTCCGAATATGATATATTCAAGTATCGATGGATCGTGCTCAATTGATCAAGATATTCTTTCGCCTCACTCTAGGCCAAGTTGATAAAAGTTCGCAGGTAATGCTCTTGAGGTTGACTCTTACTGAAAAAAAGAACTAGGAACTAAATGCGCTGGAGCACTCCCTAGTTAAACATAATAGTGCTGGTCTTTTGGGTAATAAGGCTCTACGAACTTTAAGTTCTATCCCCTCCAACTCTGTGATTCTAGGGGAAGTACGCTTTCACTCTATTCACTCGTGATAGAGTAAAGTTTCCAGCTAAAAAGGCCAAAGTGGGAAAGAACATTGTTCAAAATTTTATGTTTGACTGAGACGTTCTGGACTGTTTATATGCTTCGTCTGATTTGACGCTGTTTACTGTTTCTGCACCAGTCAAAATATGGGACTGGAACATGCCTGAAGTGGCAAGCCAACGAGGTTTTTCGAAGAGGCGTCGGTGGATATCATCATTAGAAACTCTTTGTGCAGCGCGCCTTCCAGAGGTGCTAGTTCTATCCTTCCTGATGAATCCTTTTGCCTGAAATTTACTTTTGACAAAAAAGGAGAAGGTTTGTTTATCCCTTGTGATTCTCTTGGCATAAACTACCATGGTCATTTTTTATCTTCTCCGCGAGACAAAAACTTGTTTTGCAGGCTCAGTTGCAAGTGCTGTTGGTGGAAGGACAGAAAGGGTCAACTATCGTTGGACAAGCAAGAAGACTGAAAGCGTCTATTGTCGTCTTGGGCCAACGAAGGCCAAGCTTGATATGGAGGTAAAATTGCTTCCACACCTTGTCTTTTCAGAGCAGTTAGCTTATTGCACTTACGCCTCATCAAAATTTATTTCTTCTTAAAATTTCATTGACCACTAAAGCTCATTGCCCATCGTTATCCTTGTCTGATAAGCTGAAGAGTTTTGGATGGCAGATTGCTTGGGAGGAGCTATGACAAACTGGTGGAGTATTGTATACACAACTCAGAGTGCCTAACACTAGCTGTAAGAAAGAAGAGCAGAGGATTGGGTGGGTACCTCATCAACAGTAAATGGCAAAGAAACTTTTGGCTCCTCGCATGATTTGCTTGCAAGTTTGTCTGGATTGTAATTGCAAGCCGTGTATATAAAATAATTGTAACAATTTTCACTGGACAGTTGGAAATGTTCTAAGCAAAGCTTTTCATTGCCCTAGTGATTGAATCCATTTGCTCCTGGTCTCTGATGTACAATACTCGATGTGGTTGGCAAATATAAACAAGTGTAGGGTCCATGTTTGTGAATTTTCATGATTAGAACATTGCTTGGTTGTGGAGTTTCTATTCACCTCTTCTTTTAGCATGCTCTTCTTTACATCTCTATACTCTATAAAGTTGAGAGGTGCTTCATCTTGTCATAGAACATTGTAACGTGTTGTATTGTCCATTACTTTGGTCTTTTTTGGAGATAGGAGGTTGATTGTGTAAAATAAGTATACATGATATATTGCAAATAGAGTCCACTTTGAAGTCAATTTTTCTATTAAGAGGCTTCCAATTCAGTAGATTATACACAAATGGCATCATGTCCTGGTGTGCTAGATCTCAACTCCATTCATAAGCTTGCTAGAACTTATTTTCCACTTTGAAAATGGAAGATCCAAATAATCCTAGAGGAAAAGGGCCTATAGCTAGTTCTTGAATAAACCAAGGCTGGGCCACTTGGCATAGAAGACAAAAGAAAATGAATAAATTGCTTGGGAAGGATGAGCTTATGTTGCACTGTATCTTAAAATGTGTTTATTCACCAATAGCATCAATGATGATTGCAAGAATTGCAAAAGAGGTCATGGGAAAATTGGTAAGCCATTGATGGGATGTGGATTTAATTATATCTTATATGACAATCCCCCTACCTAAACATTTTTTACTTCATTGGTTGCCAAAACTAGAAATGTCAATCTAGTTTGTCTATTATTCCATAGATTTGTTGTCAGACCATATTTTCTCCATTATAGATTCTTTCATTTGATCAAGTATTTCTTGATGACTATTTGTTACTCAACACTTCAAGGGCATCAAAACAATTTTTCCTCATCATCCAAAAGTATTGGAACTAGTGTTGCAACAATTTGTCATTCTAAACATCTTTCAATAGGCTAACATTTGAAACTCAATGCATTTGAGTTGTTGGTGGTAGGTCATAGTTCCATTCATTGATATTCTTCACAATTTTAAATGGCCCATAGTATTGAGGAGCTATTTTTTCAACTTGGGTTTTCTTGTATACCTCAAAAGTTTTAGCGTCAAATACACAAAATTTCCTTGAGAAAATCTACATTCATGAGTTCGAATGGATCATAACCATGGAGTGCAAAAACTATTCTCGTCAAATACACAAAATTTCCTTGAGAAAATCTACATTCATGAGTTCGAATGGATCATAACCATGGAGTGCAAAAACTATTCTCGTCTGCATTAACACATGCCTTTATGTTGTAGCAATATGTAGCTAAATGTAACCAATCTATCCACTTTGTATGATGATTAAATACATAATGTTGCAAATTGCACTCCAATTATTTCTATGCTTACTTTGAAGTTTTACTTTCTAGAGACTTTGTTGGACACATGATGTAGAAAATTGTCACCCTTAAATTTACTTTCCGAGGTTGCTAGTTGATTACAAGAATGTTGATATTTTCATTGTAGTCCACTACTATTTCTCATCAATTCCATTTTGTTAAAGGGTTCAGGTGATTGTAATCTCCCTTCCAAATCCTTTTTTTTTCTGGCAAAAATTAAGTGAAAAGCTTTTGAGAAACATTCACCCTTCTTTTTTTTTGGCATTAATCTCTTGATTTTTGAACTCATTTGGATTTCTATCATGGCCTTAAATTGATTAAACATTTCAAATATTTTGACTTTTGTCTCACAAGATAAAATGGAATAATTTGTGAAAATTTTTTGGCACCTTCAAATGTTTATTTGGTTATGGATCTACATACATCAGTATGAATAAATTTAAGTGCTTGGCATGGTTGCTTTTTTTTTGTGCTTTTTGGAATGCTTATATGTTTATTTCCTCATCCTACAAACCTTGTCATTTGAGGTGATTGCTCTTGATCAAAATTTCAAGAGTAATGACCACGTTCAAATGACTCATGCCAATATGCCAAGAGTGTTGGTTAGATCCACTAGGATAGGTCTCTAAGACTACTTTAGTTGCTTTCTAACAAAACTAAACACTAACTCCCAATACTAACACCTAACCACACGTGCCATCAACAACGAATTGACAATGGATAGATGAATTGAATCATCTTTAGCCAATCATGAGATTTGAGACCTTGCAACTTTCCATCCACTGTGAATGATGACCGTAGAGAATGGGCAAAACCAGTTGGTGTTCTAATGTTATGAATAATGGAGCGCACATGGTTAAGCTCCTCCTTAGTGAATGTCCAAGGTACTTTTGGAGCATGATCTTCACCATCCTTTATCCAATATTCTTTTTTGGTGTCTGATTCTTTTAGATCGTGCCTTGCAAGAATGGTATCTTTTTCACCAATCAAGTGTTTCCAAATAGATTCACCCACATTTTTAAATATGTGCATGGGATCAAGTAGGTGATTAATCAAAGGGTTATTCCAATATTCCAAACGATGAAATATAGATAATCTTTTCATACCATCGATTGGCTTTGCTTGAGATTCCTCCCATAGTTTTCGCCAATCTTTCACGGACATCCTCTTGGAGGCATCTCTCTCTCAACTCTTCCTCCAAAACCTCTTCTATGAGTGTCTCTGAATGGATGGCCTTCATGCAAGTATTTACGATGATTTTCATAAACCACTTTTTTGAGACTATAAGAGTATCCCACAAGATTTGGTCCGCACAAAAAAAAAAGCATTTTTTCCAGCCGTTTGAAAGCCTGCCCAAAAAATGGATACTTTCAATCACTATTAAAAAAAGTATATGTCAAAGAATAATTATAGCCATTGTAGTATATCATGTAAATGTCAAGAATTACTAGTTGTATGTAACTGTAAACAAACTCCTATGTACACAAGATAGACATTGTTTGAATGATTACCTGAGCATTCACCTAATCGTGGATAGTCATGCATTGTCCACATTACAATGGCATGTAGTGTAAACTCCCTCTCATGTAAGGGGCACGAAATGTCATATGCTTTTATCCCCTTCCACAAATCTTCCAGCTCGTCAATAAGTGGCTCAAGATACACATCCATGTTCTTAACCTTGCGTTGGCCAGGAATTAAAAGTGCCAACATAATGTGTCTCTTTTTTGTACTCAACCCAGGAGGAATATTATAGTTTACCAAGCAAACAGGCCAAATGGACCACGTAGTTGCTTGTACACCAAAGGGGTTCACACCATCTGTTGCAAGACCAAATCTCACATTTCTTGACTCATTGGCAAAGCTTGGATACTCTTTGTTGATGTGTTTCCATGCAGGTGAATCTGAAGGTACCCTCATCATCCCATCCGTAGAGGTATGGTGTGCATGCCAGTCCATAAGTTGTGCAAGAGATTTACAATGAAATAAACGTTGCAATCGTGGAATTACTAAGAAAATGTCGTAAAACTTTGCACTGGATGGTTGCCCCTTGAAAATCATCTCTATATCGAGGAGTATCACAAATGGGACATTTCTTGAGTGATTCGTACCTTCCTTGATATAAAATACAATCTTTTGGACATGCATGATATTGCTTGTACTCCATCCCAATGTTAGACAACATCTTTCGTGCCTCATCTCTTGTCTCAGGCATGACATTCCCTTCTGGGAGAATTTTGTTTTTCAATAGTCTGTACATGACAAAAGAAGTCATTGTAAAAAAATTATCACTCGATGTCCAAATTGTAAATTTTGTTTCAAAGCAAAAATGACAAGTAAATGAAAAAAAAATTTACTCAAATAATGATGTGAGGCTTTGGTCACTCCATCTACATTTGGCTTGAAGATTTAATAGAAGTAGAGAAGTCGCCAAATGAGATGTCTTTGCTCCAAGATACAATGCGGTCTTTGATTCTTCTCGCAATTTCTTTTCTTCTTTAGACAAAAGTGCCTCTTCATCTTGTTCATTGTGTCTAGCTGCACTATTGTTCTCGTACATATCATCCAACATGTCTCCCATGACTTCAAATTCATCATTCATTGGAAGCTCATTTTCATCGTTGGAACTTGTTTGCGAAGAAGTAGATCTAGATGAGCTAGATTCAGATGCATTAGTCTTTTGATTAATGCGCTCATCAATTTCCATCATCTCTTTTAAGCCTTGACGTAGACGACGAGGTAATTGCTTTATATGAGGATCATTGAATTGCATTCGTCATCTACGTCGACCATTACGAGGATTATTGTCTCCAACACTAAATGAGAATGAAGAATCCTATATATCAAAATAACAAGAAGTAGGTTGAAACAATGCTTGATACACATTTCCTCCCAATACTTAATAGATCTAAATGTTGCATATGAATATAAATTACCTCTTAGTTTAAAAAGTATGAACATACCAATGTATCTAGATCTAAATGTTGCATATGAATATAAATTACCTCTTAGTTTAAAAAGTATGAACATACCAATGCATCTATTAGACAGATTTGTCTTTTCAACTTGTTAACATTCAATGAACTCAAAGAATTGCACGCTTCTACATATTTACATATTTATAAATTTCACATTCATTAGCTTTCACTTATTATCTTATGTAAACATCTAGGCAAATGACAAATAATGCTCCTAACATTTGACATATTTAATGAGACAAACCAAATACAATCAAGATGCATGGATTATACATCCCTACATATCAACAAAATTTAAATCTTCACATTTGACTTATTGTCTTTTGCAAACATTTGGGTAGAGGATGGTTGAAACTATACTTGATGAACAATTCCTCCCCAAACCTAATAGATCTAGTGGCACAGACCATTACATAAGTGCCCTTTACATTCCTAGTAAAATATTCTTCTTTTTCATTGGTGCATTCTTCAAAATCAGAATTCATCAATAGAGGGGTGGCCAATGGAGCTATTTATATATGCAAGAATGTTTCCATGCACATTTGGACGTCCATCAAAGTATGTACGATTTGCCCTTGAGATGTTGCCTCCTTGCATGCGTTGCTCCTCTAAAGAACAAGCATTTGAATTCAAGCCATATACTTGCATCCTCCATTGGTGACGACATCATATAAGGTTATATAGGTCACACACCAACAATTAAAAACATTTATCATATAGGTCACATATCACTAAGGTCCTCAATATACATAAATGCTTTTGATCATGAATCTAAATGACCCCATGCAACCATTTAAGAGGCCACATGACAAAAGACCATATAATTATGTCATCAAATTATATCAAATCTATGACACCTAGATTATTAATAAACAAAATGTTTTATGGCCACCGATTTGAATATTATTATGTCATAAAATCTTAAAAAACTTGTCAAATTACTTGTTTAATAATAATATGTACTATTTCTTATCTCATGATTTGTCTTGTATGTCAAATCTCAAGAAAAATAAAATTTATAACAATATAAAACTAGTTTTAACAATTAAATACCACCATAATGATCTTTGAATTGATTTTTTTATATTCCATCATATAAAAAAATATATTCTATGTAAAATCCTACAATAAAATATTCTCATAAAATCTAGAAAAGATTATGAGAATAATGACATTTGAAGCATGCAAGCCCATGTGGGGGACCCTCTCACGTGCCAAGAGAGGGAAAAAAAAACGCGTGGAACATTCACACGTGGATATCGCGTGGATTATCCACGCGTGGATAACTTCTGCATGGATTATCCACGCAAAACTTGAATGCCAATAAAATAGCATTTCCGCAAGAATTCTTGCTCCTCTTCTTTTGCTTTCAAGTTTTATAGGTCTTCTAATCTAGTGTTTAGTGCTTTTGCTTGGCATTGCTCTTCTAAGCTCTATAGATCTTGCTTGCTTGCTTTTGGTTGCTCTTCTTTGCTAGTGATCTTGCTCTTGCTATTGCTTGCTCTATTGATCTTATTTGTTCTTGCTTACTATTAATCTATTGCTTTCTTGTCATTGCTTACTCTTCTAATCTAAAAGTCTTCAGTACTCTTTCACTCTCATTCTCCACTACTTTCTAACTTCTAAAGTTTTTCTTTGATACAATGTCTTCCAGTGGTAGATCAAGTGGAAGGTCAAGTGGGAGACCATCTAGGAGAAGAGCTCGTGAGGAGCCCGAAGAATATAATCAAGAGTAATTTGAGAATCTATCTCCTCAACAAAGAGATAGAATCAAAAATCTTGTGTTATCTTCTTCGGGTGAATCATCCGAGAGAAGAGCTTTCTGAAGATGCCCCTTTCCATGAATCCTGTAGTGTGTATTATGATCTTAATCCACATGGTGGAGTTATAAAAAATACGCGTGGCAATGTAGTTCATGCCCATTTGCATGATTTAGTTGCTTTATATTTTGGTAAAGATTACATGATCGATTGGTCCTCCCAATCGCTTGAAGACAAAAATAAAATAATAGAGACTTTATATTCTGAATTCCCTCAATCCAATGCTTTTAGTAAATCTTGGGCCTTGAATACAATGTGCCTTTGAATTTGAAATAAAAGGCAATTGATGAGAAGAGCTATGAGGAATCCCAAGAATTCCACGAGGCCTGGATGGTACTCCAAAAGGGATTAGAGGAAGGTGAAAGGAGAATTGTTGCAAAACAATCCCCAAAAGTATGAACAACAACGTAGGGCCGCCGTTGAGAAGCTCTTAAAACATGGCCAAAGTCACTTGGGATCGGGAGGAAGGGGCAATCTAGAGGCCAAATTTGTAAGTGCAATATTTTTTAGTATGATTCTATTTTTGTAGTGAGATTGTTAATGTTTTTTATTGCTAAACTAGGTTTTTTTGTTGAATGTAGCTTAGTGATTTTGGAAGACACATGACCGCCGCGGAGTACAAGCAAGGTTACGATCATGGATATGTCGTCCTTAAGGCTTTTATGGAATCTCATGGATTGTTTTCAATCGTAAACTTTTAACCTTTATTGTTTTGTGGTTGTTTACTTTGTGGTTTACAAGTAAGTTTAATCTCAATTTAATTAAATCTTTGATTCTATTTTGTAGAGAGGCTCTACAGCTTCAAGTGTTCATAATGTGGAAGAAAATGTGGAAAATGTGGAAGAGAACATGGAAGAGTACGTGAATGAGAGCGAAGAGGAGTTTAGCGAGAAGATGAATTCAATGCAATGTATCTATTTTAGCACATGATTTGCATGCTAGAATGCACAATAAAAAGTAATGGAAAGCACAATGGAAAGTAATGGAAACCACAATATAATGCATCAATAGATAGCACATTAAGTTATCAGCTAAATATCAAATGAATCAAAATAAATGTGAATTTACCTTTACTATTGTATCTCCATTGTTTTGCAATCTTTGCTTTTCCTTTTGCATGCACTTGATCTTTGAATCATTTGCAATGAAAGCTCATTATTCATTTTTCATATCCAAACCTACATCACAAACAAAAAAGATCTTAAAGTTTATGATCACAAAACACATACTATTAACATCCAAAACACATACTATTAACATCCATCAATGAACTAAAAATCCTAAACACTATCAATCTTCTCACTCACATTCATCCTCGTGTCATTCTCACTCCCATCTATACACTCTTTTTCTCTCTCTCACACAACACAAAAAGAGAAAGTCACCTCTAGTTTAGGAGTGAACCACATTTTGGTTCACGCCAAATGCTTTTTTTTGGGTCAAAAAATTTTGCATGGTGGATAATCCATGCAAAATCTAGAAACCTATCCGCGTGGATACCGCATGGATATAAAAAAAAATTTATCCACGCGGTATCCACGGTCTCAACTCTCTGGATTTCGCGTGGATAATCCACGTGTGGATAATTATCCACACAGTATCCACGCAAAAGCCGAGCCTTTTTTATTTAAATTTTACTATGGCATGGATAATCCACGCGTGGATTATCCACGTGAAATTAGAATTCCTATTTTTGGCTCCGGGTGTCGGAGGTTTGCTTGGCTGCTGGTAGTCGGACTTGGCGTGGATAATCCACACTTTTTGAATTTCACGACATCCGGCCAATCTGCTGCCAAAAATGACATTTGCGTGGAACATCCACGCGTGGATTAACCACGCGCCTGTATCCACGTGTATATCCACGCCCATCCATGGCTATATCCACGCGAAAGTGTTTTTGCCCGCGCGTCCTCCTTTGTATTGTGCGTGGATATTTGCTACATGTGTTCTTGTGTGAGTAACTGATAACTCTATCTAATGCACTTCTACTGATAAGCAGTAAGCACTACTAGCAACATTTATGCTAACCAACTTGGGTAAGTCATTAGTTTCATAACTGCAGAATTGGATAAATGAATGGATGTAAAGTAACTATAGGATTATAGGAGAATAATCCAACAGGTGAATCAAATATGATATGCCTTTTACCATTCACACACTTTCACTTTCATGTTGGGTAAGTGAGCCCTCCATTAAGATCCAAGCCTCAAAAGTTGAGACCACCTTTACAATTTATCCTTTAGAGATGACTTTCTTCCAAACTCCATTGACCAACCTCAACACGTATTGGGAATGTTCGATGATGTAGCGGAATGTCAGCACAATTCTCCCAAGAAGAAAACAATACTTTTAAGAATTGATCTTTCAATATTCAAGGTTCGCAGTAGTTGTGCATTAAGCACTATGATCCTACTATGCTTCTTCAGTTGATCAAAAATAAAACGAATTGATAAATCAATCTCTCTATCATCTTAGATTTCTCTCACTCTCTCTTGATAGATGTTAAAAATTCACAATTCTAGCTTGACTAGTTTTGGTCATATGACTTGTAAATAGTTAGATGGTCATGATGTGGCTTGTCACACGTGCCAAATAGCATAGGATTCCATTCATAAGGATGTTCTCAAGTAGACCTAAGTGTTAGAACCTTTGGAATGAGTCCAAATTATGCTTAGATACAAGGGAGAAAAAATAGGAGCTATTTTTGGTAATTTTTGCATTGTTGAGGGATCTCCAAGATTCCAACCCTAACTTGGTAGGGATGAAAGATCCACCAAAATTAGCATTAGGGATAGGTTTAGGGCTACTCATACCTGCCCAAAACCGTGATGGATCATGTATATATAGGTGATGATATCTCACCAAAATTAATCAAGCAATTTCATGTTTTTTCTCTCATAATGGTGCAATTGCTCTCTATGTTCATAATTGTTTGAGCACTTGTGATTACTAATGATTATAGGATTGAATTTAGGTCTGGTGTACAGTACTCAGACTGTGGGAGGCCGTACTTTCACACGTGTGAAGCCTTCTTCAAGGATTTGGGCCATTTAGTGAGGTTCAAGCATAGATTTTTGATGGATTTTGATGGTTCGACTTGTGCTAATCTTATGAAATCATAATCTATTGTTTCCCTCATCATTTCAAGTGTTTTAGGATCCTTATTTGCTGTAATTTTTACATGGTATCAGAGCCTAAAGGCTGAAATGAGCTAAATCCTTGGTTTTCATTCAATTTGATCACAATTTTTGATCTAAATCTTGTGTAGATTGGATCTTAGCATCTAGTATTGATTCTAGAACTCAAAGTGAGTCAAATACATTGGAGATTGGTGTTGTGTGACTTCATTTGCAGGTGTTTAGGTGTCTAAAACCAGAGGCAAAGTTGAATTCAATTCACATTACCAAGATAGCAAGTTTTGCTTGCTCCAAGCATTGATTTCTAAGCGAGTTTTGGAGGTGATTTCATAGAGAAGGCTTTCTAGCATTCAAGGAGAGGGAAGATCAGAGTTTTGGGGACTCTTCAAGGCTGTTCTAAGGTGTAGTAGGCACCTCCTAAAGTGATTTAGGTTCAGTCCAACCATTGCTTGACTTATGCACCAAATTAGATCAATTTTTCATCAATTTTGATCATTTTTTGCTTGTGATTGGATAGTAGATTGTGTTGCATCCTCATTAAGTTTCATTTAGATCTTTTACAAGTGATTTTGGAAGTATATTAGGTTGCTGAAACTCACTCTTGATCAGATCATTTGGAAGCTCTAATGTTCTTTATAGAAAGAGGGGCAATTCTACTAGTATTGTCTACTTCAATCAAGCAAGTGCATTGTTTCTAGTATTCTATGATTTGATTTTGTTAGAGATCATTATTAGATCTTTATAGGAAGTCTATTACTGATCTTTTCAGGTCCCTAAGAAGTGGGATAAGGTAGACCTTCAATCAAATCAATAGAAGTAACCTTCATTTGTGTCAAGTCCTTGATTAGGAGACTAGATGGCATCTATAAATGCATATCTTTTGGATACTAATGAAAGGCTCAACAAAACTAACTATTCCATATGGAAAGTTAGAATGGAATCTATCATGATCATGCAAGATCTGATGGAAATTGTAAATGGTAAGGAGGGTGAACCTATTCATCCTCAAGAAAAAGCCAAATACATCAAGAGGTGCAATGTTGCACTACATTGCATAAAAATGAATGTTGCAAATGAACTCTTAAGAGAGGTAGGAGATTGCACTTCAGCTCAAGATGCTTGGGAGACTTTGCAAAAGGTCTATGAATCCAAGAACCAAACTAGAATGTTAGCTTTGAAGAATCAAATCTATAGAAGCTATCAAAAGAAAGGAGAGACTGCACATACTTTTGTCCTAAGAGTAAAGGAATTGAACAAAGAGCTAGCCTTTATAGGTGACCCTATCAAGGATGAAGAGCTTGTTCAACTCATATTGAATGGACTAAGCTTTGAATTTGACAATTTGGTTCAGGGATATGCAATTATGGGTAAGCTACCCATACTTGAAGAACTCCAAGGCACACTCATGGCCGAGGAATCAAGAAGGAGCCAAATGCAAGAGAGGATGGATAGGCTTTCCATCCAAGGTGAAGATGACCAAGCTCTCTTCACCAAAGGCAAAGGCAAGTCCAAAGGCAAAGGATCAACATTCAAGAAGTCTACAAAGCTTGAGGATCAAGAAGGACCCCCAAAGGCATCTCCGTCAACCACCAAAGTCAAGAAGGACAAATCAAAGGTGAAGTGCTACTATTGTAGCAAGATGGGGCATTATGCCTCGGAATGCTTCAAGAGGAAGCAAGATCAAAGCCAAGCCAACATGAGCAAAGAGGAGGAGGAGGAGAGTTCACATGAGGACTCTCTCATGATGTCCATATTTTGTTCAACAAGCTTCAAAGGAGAAGATCCTTGGTGGATTGACTCGGGTGCTAGTTCACACATGACTAGTAAAAGGGAGTTTTTCTCTTCTCTCTTATCTTATGATGGACCTATAAAGTCTATCTATACAGCAAATGATGAAGCTTGTAAGATTGAAGGAGTTGGTAGCATTCCCCTTTGCTTAGGATCTTCCAAAAAGATCAACATAGAAGGTGTTTTGTACATTCCTACAATAACAAAGAATCTAC
The DNA here is from genome assembly GCA_029204225.1 of Diphasiastrum complanatum. NCBI lineage: Eukaryota > Viridiplantae > Streptophyta > Lycopodiopsida > Lycopodiales > Lycopodiaceae > Diphasiastrum > Diphasiastrum complanatum. The sequence goes on from CM055101.1 coordinate 33,600,936, forward strand.
TAAGTGTTGGCCAAATGGTAGACAATGGTTTCAATGTTGACTTTGCTTCAAATGAATGTTTCATCAAGAAGAAGGGTAAGATAGTGGCTAAGGGCACTAGACTTGGCAAACTATATAAGCTGGATGCATTTGTGGATACTAATGTTGTCATGTTGGCCGAGAAGGGCAAGATATCTACCTTTACTTTATGGCACAAAAGACTTGGACATGTCAACTCGGGTTCCATGGAGGCTATGATCAAGGAGGAGTATGCTTTAGGCCTACCAAGGTCTATTGGGAAGGAAGACAAGGTTTGTGAAGCTTGTGCCTTATCCAAGGCACATAAGAAGGTGTTTCCTAGCTCCATCACAAAGTCATCTCATCCTCTTGAACTCATACACTCGGATGTGCACATTGCTAGCACCAAATCTAATGGAGGTTCATCCATGTTTTTAACCTTCATTGATGACTACTCAAGATATTGTTGGGTGTTCTTACTTTCCTTCAAGTCTCAAGTATTTGATACTTTTGTAAAGTTCAAGTTGTTTGTGGAAAAGCATCATAATCATAGCATCAAGATTCTTAGAAGTGACAATGGTGGAGAATTCATCTCCAATGAGTTCAAGGCCTTTTGTGAGGAGGAAGGGATCAAGAAAGAGACTTCTTGTCCTTACACTCCTCAACAAAATGGAGTTGCTGAAAGAAGGAATAGAACATTATGTGAATGTTCTAAGGCTTTAAGATTAGATGCTTGTTTGCCCAAATCCTTTTGGGGTGAGTCTCTTGTATGTGCAAACTACTTGATGAATAGGGTGTCTTGCAAAGCAATTGAAGGCAAAACTCCTTATGAGATGTTGTATGGAAAGAAACCCAATCTTAATCACTTGAAAGTTTTTGGGTGTATATGTTATGTGCATGTGCCATTGGAAACAAGAACCAAGGAGGATCCATCTTCCACAAGAGGGATCATGCTTGGATATGCAAGCTCAAGCAAGGGCTACAAAGTCTATCTCCCATCGTTGAACAAATTTGTTGTTTCAAGGGATGTCATCTTTAATGAACATCATATGCATATGCTTGAAGAAGGCTCAAGTGCTCCAACAATCAAGAAGAAGATGGCCGAGGAGCAAGATCTTGGTTTTGAGGAGGAGCTCATGGAGGAGCAAGCACCAAACCCACCTATCACACCAACGAGATCTTCAAGGGCAAAAGTGGAGCCATCAAGGCTCACATATCAAGGCAAAGGACAACAAGTTGAGGGTATCTCATCCACTTCTTATGCTTTATCTAGTTTTGAAGAACCGTCTAATGTTGAAGATGCATTGAACTCCAAAGAATGGTATAAAGCTATGTTGGATGAGTATGATGCCTTGATTGAGAATGAAACTTGGTTGCTTGTTGAGAGACCTCAAAGGAATGTAATAGGATGCAAGTGGGTCTTCAAGCTTAAGTTGAATGCAAATGGGAGTGTTAACAAACATAAAGCAAGATTAGTTGCAAAAGGTTATGCTCAAGAGAGAGGGATAGACTATGAGGAAACTTTTGCACCCGTGGCCAAGATGGTCACAATAAGACTAATCATTGCACTTGCATCACATTTTGGATGGATTCTATGTCAAATGGATGTCTCTAATGCTTTCTTGAATGGTTTTTTGGAAGAGGATATCTATATGGAGCAGCCACAAGGGTTCATCAAGCATGGAATGGAGAACAAAGTATGCCATCTCCAAAGAAGCATCTATGGCTTGAAGCAAGCCTCGAGATCTTGGAATTCAAGACTACATTGTTATCTTATTTCACTTTCTTTTGTTCAAAGTGAATATGATCCTACTCTTTACATTAAGTTTGATGATGTTGGTATTCTACTTTTACTCATTTATGTAGATGACATCATCATTAGTGGAAATAGTGTTGATGGTATTGAAAAAATCAAGATAGATCTATCCTTAGAGTTCAAGATGGTAGATCTAGGGTGTCTTCACTTCATCTTAGGCATAGAAGTACTTAGAGGGTCTGATTTTATCTTTATAAGTCAAGTAAACTATGCTCAAAGTCTTTTGAAGAAGTTTAAGATGGAAGTATGCAAAAGTGTTGACACACCAATGGAGCAAGATGTAAAAGTGCCAAATGAAGATGATGAAAGATCCTTCATGGACATCACTTTGTTTAGGCAACTTATAGGTTCCTTAATGTGGATCACTATAACTAGACCAGATCTTAGCTTTAGTGTATGTAGGTTGAGCCAATCCATGCAAAATCCATTGAATATCCATTGGAAAAAGGCTAAGAGGATTCTAAGATACATCTCGGGTACATTGGATTTTGGGATTCTATATAGAGGAGATGTGATTAACCTTCATGCATTTAGTGATTCAGATTTTGCAGGGGACAAGAGGGATAGGAAATCAACAAGTGCCTATTCAACTTTCATAGGAGAAGGTGTGGTTTCATGGCTTTCAAAAAAGCAAGAAACTATATCTCTATCTTCAACCGAGGCCGAGTACAAAGCTTTGACAACCACTACAAAGGAGGTACTTTAGATCAAGAGATTATTGGTGGAACTAAAGATCATGGATTCAGAGGAGGCACCAATCATCTACAATGACAATATATCAGCCCAACACCTTGCATCTAACCCAATCTTCCATGCAAGATCTAAGCACATTGAGATATGCCATCACTTTGTGAGAGAAATGGTGCAAGCCAAGGAGATTGCTTTGGAGCATGTTCCAAGCAATGAATGTGTAGCTGATCTACTTACTGAACCACTTCAAAAGACACCTTTTATGAAGTTCAGATCATCACTTGGAGTGATTAGTAAAGCAATGATTGAACCAAGCTAGATAGTGAGGAGGAGTGTTAAAAATTCACAATTCTAGCTTGACTAGTTTTGGTCATATGACTTGTAAATAGTTAGATGGTCATGATGTGGCTTGTCACACGTGCCAAATAGCATAGGATTCCATTCATAAGGATGTTCTCAAGTAGACCTAAGTGTTAGAACCTTTGGAATGAGTCCAAATTATGCTTAGATACAAGGGAGAAAAAATAGGAGCTATTTTTGGTAATTTTTGCATTGTTGAGGGATCTCCAAGATTCCAACCCTAACTTGGTAGGGATGAAAGATCCACCAAAATTAGCATTAGGGATAGGTTTAGGGCTACTCATACCTGCCCAAAACCGTGATGGATCATGTATATATAGGTGATGATATCTCACCAAAATTAATCAAGCAATTTCATGTTTTTTCTCTCATAATGGTGCAATTGCTCTCTATGTTCATAATTGTTTGAGTACTTGTGATTACTAATGATTATAGGATTGAATTTAGGTCTGGTGTACAGTACTCAGACTGTGGGAGGCCGTACTTTCACACGTGTGAAGCCTTCTTCAAGGATTTGGGCCATTTAGTGAGGTTCAAGCATAGATTTTTGATGGATTTTGATGGTTCAACTTGTGCTAATCTTATGAAATCATAATCTATTGTTTCCCTCATCATTTCAAGTGTTTTAGGATCCTTATTTGCTGTAATTTTTACAATAGATTCTGATTATTATAATTTAGGTAACTAATCACTTCTTGTAAACGATGTGTTTAACACTAAGTCAATGTTTACAATAAGAGACTAATCTGATCAGTACATTTTGCAATATCTATTGTAGTCAATAGACAGATAGTGATGAGTATCTGCATATAATAGCGTAATTGGATAGTGATGTAGTCTACATCAGGTTCGACAGAGGAAATACTCCATTCTGAGTGGTATCATGATTATGATCGATTCGATAGTTCAAGTCGAAGTCGAGTCTATGATCGATAGTCGATTCGATAAGAGTTGTCTGACTCGAACTTGAACATTGAGTATCAGGATCGAATCATGTTGACCTTGTAGCGGGTATATTTCCTAGCATATTCTCAACCCAAGATCCAAGCACTCAGGCATCAAGGATATGAAGTTAGTTGTCACGCGTAGGTTCGATCCCTGCATGGGAGCGATAGCATATCTCAGAATTCAGCATGTATGGAAGATCCACATCTAACTCTAACATCCATTAATCCTAAGCATTAACACTACACAATTAACACTACATCCATTAACCCTACGATCCACAATGAGATAGATGCTTGCTTTTCTCTCTCTCTCTCTCTCTCTCTCTCTCTCTCTCTCTCTCTCTCTCCTCTCAATAAATGTTTTCAAAAACTTTCAGCTAAAGATGCTATATCGATCAGATCAAGACAATAAGAGATATATACTAGTACTACTACACTTTGAAGCTAGATAACTTGTTGAAGATTTATTCTGTAGCACACTTTACATGTCATGTGGTTAATTTCGGAGAATATTTGAGCTCTGAATCTGCTGCTCAGGATTAGTCAATAAAATCATCTGCAATGTTCTCCATTTAGCCTTTAGCGAAGTGAAGTCTTAAGCTTAAGAGTCCAAGAACCATGAATGCTATTATGATTCACGAATCAGAACCTTTAACAGCTTATTGGCACTATTCATTATATTGCCGAGCCACAGCAACAATCTCGTACTAAGCTGTTGCAGCTTCTTGAACAGTAGCATCTCCGCAGTGGCTATGTCTGCGTTTTTTCATCTTTTTGCAAATGTATACAGTAGTGCATACGATAACGGCTGCGCCGATGATCGCTGCAATAGCTATACATGCTATTACCCACGCTGAAGTGCCGCCTGAGCCATGATTGGGAGACGGTGCCGGAGGAAAGGGCTGTGGATGAGGTGGTGGGCGTGCAGGTGATGGATGAGTTCCGGGTGGTGTAATTGGGTGGCCGGCAGGTGGCACAGTACCATGTCCTGTAGGAGGAGAAGGAGGCACAGCTGGGTGTCCAGGAGGCGGCACACCATGCCCAGGATCATGGTGGGTTGGAGCTGGCTTTGGTTGTGAAGGTGGCACAGGCTCTTCCGTGGCTGCTGCTGGAGGTGGTCCTGGAAAGTAGATTGGAACATTCGTGGGAAGAGGCATGCCATCATTCCAAGCTGATGCCAAATTTGCATAGAAGAAGAGAATGGGTATCGTCAGCAACCGTATCATCTCAAGCTCTTTTCCGTTTTTGATATTGAGCATGTCTATCTTGCTCCACCAGCTGCAGGTTCCGTATATCTAATTTTAGTTTCTGTCTCGATCCTCCTGATGCTATTCAACCACTTCCTTGTCAAGAGCGTAACAATCAGCTATGTTGACGTTAAGTTCTAGACTGATATTGCATCCCAATGCATCGTGATATAAGTGCTTTATATATTATGTGTACAAAAAGAGAGCTTAATTTAAAAGTTACTCTCCATTCAAGTCTGTGTGCAAACGGACCTTACAAACAACCCAAAGATAGACTTAGCCCACAATCAAGTTGGAAAACGTAGAAATGCAACATCTCATGTTATACAAGACTTCAAAGTCACCGCTTAGAATCGATGAGACCTGGAGTTATATGAAAAGATCATTTGCTGTGCTCCTGAAGTCAGTAGCATCTACGGTTGGCATTCGCAGTTGCAATAAACGACCTCTCAAAATTCGTATGCCTTACAAGGAACAATGTCATAAGATGATACATTTTTTAATCACATTGATGAATCCGACTACACTTATGGATCTGAATATCAGGTCTTTTTGGGGGGCGGGCAGGTCTTTTGTGGGGGGAGGGGTGCTTGTCACGCTCCGAGGCCATTCCGTCACCCTCCGCCTAAGGCTCTTCTCACGGCTGAATGGCCCACGAAGTGACTTTCTGCTACGTGAAAACTTTTTTTTCTTTCTTTTTTGGCGTAATTTTTTTACATGCACCTTTCGCATTCCAAAAAGTGCATGTAAAATTTTTTGAAAAAAGTAAAAAATTTTGAAAAAAGAAAAGGAGCCACAGAAATTTAATTCTATGAGGCACCTCATTTTTCTTCATGAAAAAGCAAAAAATGAAAGAATGCCCTTCCCGTTCCTCGGCGTGGGTAGCCTCCTTGGTTTTCATTCGTACACCTCACCCACTTCACACATTCAACACGAGGTATTCTTTTGAACATCATTCCATCCTTATTTGAATATCATTCCATCCATAGAACCCACTGTTCCTAGAACCGTGGGTCTTGGAAACTGTGGAAGGAACCGTACCATGGTTCCTTGAACCATAGTACGGTTCCTCTATTTAATTAAATAATTAGTAAATTAATTAATTGATTAATTAATTACCAAATTCACAAATTTCACAAACGATTTCATAGATTACAGATGATACAGATTTGACAGATTTCACATGATGTACAGATGATTTGACAGATGTGAAATCATCTGAAATCATCACTGATTTGACTGATTTCACAGATTTCACATGATGTACAGTAGTTGATACAAATGATTTGAGTCATTTGACAGATGATACAAATGATTTTACAGATGATTGATAGATTTCACAAATTTCACAAATTTTTTTGGCCCTTTTTTTGCATATTTTTGTTCTATTTTTGAGGGGAAACTAAAAATTAATTAATTAATTAATCAGCACGGTTCACCACGGTTTTGGGCAAAAAAATTTAAGAACCGTACGGTTCTCAAAACCGTGGTGAACTGATAACGGTTCATCTATGATTCCATCAAATGGTTCAATGAAAAAAAGAACACCAATTTAGTCTCCTAAAACAAAAATCATTAAAAGCAGCATGACATGAGTGATAATCTATTTCCTTCAATCTCTCTACCCTTGTGATGAACAACACTTTGGCCTATCACATTTGGTCCTGTGCAGCTCTCAACGGGGAGGGAGGAGCCATTAAATCCTAAAACCAAATTCAAGTACTTCGGATCTAGAAAGTAAAAATCATTCAACTTTGATTGAGGAAATGGATTTTCTAGTAAGCTTCAGTGGTGCTTTAGGTGGTTCTCAAAGTTAGAAGTTGGTAGTGTACCTAAGGCTCACTAACATCATTGACTTTGCTGGCCAAACTCTCCTTTAACTTTACAATTTATGTATCCTTGCTTGAGAGTAACTCGTAAAGTGGATGAATCTTATTTGTTTTAATACTCAGAGTAGTGATAGTCTTTTGGAATTTCGTCTCGTTCTGCAATTGTCAGAGTTCCTCTTCCACGCTCACTTGGCATCTTACATATTCTGTCACCTCCCTTGTTGACATAATCAAAGTTTTTCGGGCTGGAAACAAAGCATGGGAAGAAAGGTCATCAAAATTATCAACCCAAGAAGCTCGGATTTTCTCCTCAGCCTTAGTCTCCTTCAATTCATCCCTAGGGTTTGACTCCTTGGATCTAGTGGTCTCGTCTGCTGGTCTTTTTTCTTCAGCCTCTTTCTGGTCGATATACATGCCATCTTTCAAAATTTCCAATGAGGGATCCCATGCTAGTACTTGTGTATTCTCTGTAATCAATTCTTCAAGTTCAGCCTCTTGGTGTGGGTTATCCATCATCTGATTCAACAACGAACTGGTGTCATCCAACATATTAGGCACATTCATGTCCATCGTCCGAACATCTGATTCTGTCTTGGTGCGCTTAGTGTCTTCTTATATTCGTCTTGATTATCGCTCATGGCTATCTCTGTGTCATAGATATTGTCAATTGATTTGATATTGTGTCAATTGATTTGATATCGGTCTTCTCAATCTTTCTTGTTTTTTCTTCTGACAACAGTCCAACATAAAGGGCTAAATAGGACAAATGTACACCTCATACCTCATTAGTTGTGTCTTCTTCATGCACTCTAAAAATAATTCGTATGAGATCTCCGCAAGATCTATCTCCGTTCTCTTTGAAATCTGAATTAAATACTGGAAGTTTGAAGGAGAGATGGTGGCATTTTTATCCATTCCGAACATAATATCGCACACTTACTTTAGAAACGCTATACACCCCACATCTTTTAGATGAGATAATTTATATCCTTTGGTATCTCGACTGATAGCATCCTTCCCCTACGATAAATCAAACCGCTACTCCAGGTCGATTAAATCAAACCGCTACTCCAGGTCGATTTTACTTTTCATAATTGCCGTTCACCTGATTTTTGGGTCGTTTTGGGCCCTATATTATTATGTATAATATAGGGCCCGACAACGTTTTTTTTTCCAGGCGCGAGAGAGACTCGCAGAGAGAGCGAGGGACAGAGGAGAGAGAGCGGAGAGAGAGAGACTCGCAGAGAGAGCGAGGGACAGAGGAGAGAGCAGAGGGAGACAACGCGAGAACAAGAGGAGAGAGCGAAGGAGAGAGAAGAGAGCGGAGAGAGAGAGAGAGGAGGAGAGAGAGAGAGAGAGAGGAGAGCGGAGGGAGACGAGAGAGAGAGACAGACAGGAGCGGAGGGAGGGGAGAGGAGAGACAGCACAGGAAGGGAGAGAGAGGAGGGAGAGCAGGGAGGGAGAGAGAGGAGAGGGCTGAGGGAGAGAGTGCACACATTAGAGAGAGGGAGAGGGGGAGAGAGCGGAGAGCAGAGAGGGCAGACAGCAGAGAGGGAGAGAGTAGAGTACTACAGACAATAGAGAGAGGGAGAGAGCGGAGAGGAGAGAGAGCCAATAGGAAGAGAGCGGAGAGGAGAGAGAGCAAGCGCGAAAGAGGGAGAGAGAGCGAGAGAGGGAGAGAGCGGAGAGGAGAGAGAGCCAATAGGAAGAGAGCGGAGAGGAGAGAGAGCAAGCGCGAAAGAGGGAGAGAGCGAAAGAGGGAGAGAGAGCGCGAGAGCTCCGAGTGCAAAGACAGGAGAGCCAAGGAGAGATGACAAAAAAAAAATCAGGCGAACCGGCAATTACGTGCAAAGCCTTTAGCACATAATCTTGCCTTGTACTTGTTGATGGAGTCATCATGATTGTACTTGATCTTGAACATCATGTGGATTTTTTTGTTGAATCCTTTGATTGGAAATCAAAATTCCTTCTTTTTCCAATAAGTAATTATATCTATATCATATAACCAGGGTCTACCTAATAGCATAGGATATGAAGGCACTATCACAAGTTCAATAACCACAAAATTTAACAAAAATATTTTTCCTTCAATTTTCACCTTCACGTGACCCAATTGGTTTCCTTCTTGTCTGATTTGCTAATCTTAAGAACTTAGTTGTAGGAGTAATGTGTGTTAATCCCATATCAAGGACAGTTTCTTTTGTAATAATGTTTACTCTAGAGCCCAAATCGATTGGTACATTAGAACAAATGCATCCTTTAATTTGTACCTTGAGTTTTGGTGCTCCTTTTTCATCAATCTTGAGTCTGTTTATATTGAATGTTGGCAATCTCGATTTTCTACTTCTCTTTTTTACCAACAATTCCTTAAGTTGTTTTGCCTTCTTCTTGGACTTTGAAATAGGTGGAATTTGGCTTTGTTTATTTTTTTTTGTTTCACTTCTAGTAGATACCTACCTTGTTAACTTGAAGATCAAGGTCACTTGGCCAGGTAGAATCTTCTATGCATATTTTGATCCTCTGTACCACTTCATCTTTAATCTGATCTTCCTTGTTGGTATCACGTTTGACATACTTCATCAACATCTTTTTAATTGGTGGTTTAGGACATTGTGATGTGATATGTCCTTTTCCTTGGCAATTTCCACATAATGGTACATAACCAATTTGTCATTTTGGTTCGGGACATTCTATTAAATAATGCCCTGGTGCCTCACAATTATAGCAGCTAGTATTATTTCTACCCCTTAAACTGGCAGGCTTTTGTTCAGTCGGTAAATACTTCTATACTGGAACGAATTTTTTGGATTGAGCTTTAGAATTAAAATTCGATCATTGGTGATTATTGTTCTGAACATTCTGAACTTGGACTTTGTACACAAGTTCATATGTTTTGACCTCCATCAGATATACCAATTCATTGTCTGAAATTTCTTCTTCAGCTTCTTTCACAAAAGCAACCCATGATCTATTCTTACATTCGTTGTGATGATGGCCCTCTTGTTTACATTTTATAGTGGAATTCCCTATTATAGTAACAGCTCGTCTCTTATTCTTTGGTTTAAGAAGTTGAACCTTAAGTTCATCGAATTTTTTACTCAAGTCCAGAACTTCTCTCTTTCACATACTCTTTTGTTTATGTTCAGACTTCTTCATTTCTCCACTCTTTTTCTGATCCTTAGAATTTTTGACATGTCTTTTCAATCTCTCATATTCACTTGAACTTGAACTCGATTTTGAACTTAAATTGGATAAGAAACTCAAGTCCGAGTCAGAGCTGCTACTCGAGTCTTTGAAAGAAGAAGAAATATGTTTATTCTTTTTGGAAGATATATGTTTACTAGATCTTTAACTTCTAGATATTCTAGAACTTTCATAATTCTTAGTAGTCGAAATAACATGTTCCAATGTATCAGTTGGTCCTTGTCTACAATATCAATCTATTCTTTTGGGTAATCTTCCCAAAAATCATTCGATCTACATGGCGACATGATACTCTTCTGTTAATTGACCAATAAGTTTCTTGACTCTTTTGATATATTTCTTAAGGACTCTTTTTCAGTCTTTCTTATTGAATTTAAGGCGAAAGAATCCTTGTTGAATAACCAATTTGTCGGAATTGTTTTGAAAAACTAAATTTTCAAATCGGTCCAGGTGGAAACCAATGCGGATTCGATCTGACTAAATCATGGTCTGGCCTCCTTTCTAAGTAAACCAGGAAAAATTATTAACTTGTGTGCATCCAAACTTTCCTTGTTACTGACCACTATCAATTCAAACTGAGACACATAATTGTCAACATCCTCAGAGGCTTTACCTTTGAAATAATCATACCAAATCTTCAAAGAAGTAGATAATGGAGCCACCATATCGTACGGATCAATGTCACCTTCATTTCACTATTGTGGGCTTGACGATCTATCCTTCTCAGGCTCATTTTTTGGGGTTGGAGGTTCTTTTGGATTTCCTTCTCCAGTCAGGTCGAGTGTTTGAATTCCAATTTGATTTTCTTTCTTTTTCTCTACGTTTTTGTCTTTCTTGTTGCTCTTTCCTCTGCCTTTCTTTTCTATTTATTTGCTCTCAATTTTCGAACATGCACTTTCAATTTTGAACTGAAAGATACAAAAGAGTCAATATTAGATGTCACAACATAATATCGGAGTACGCAGGCTCAAAATTTATTTCGATCCAGGATCGAACTAACTCTAATACTCACTTCACACAAATACTTGTGTCGCTTGTTCTATATGATGATGTACATACAAGTGATACCTTTGTTTAATGATTACTAACATCTTTTAAGATATCACAAAGTTTTATCAAGAAAGATTGATCACATGCATTCGAATCTTCAAAGATTAATCTTCCAATAATGTCTCCTCTACTATAGCACCTTTGATTATTCTATGAATGTTTCACTTCTCATTTTTGTTTACTCAATATCGATCTAAAAAATTGGCTGAATGAGTTCTATGTAGAGGTGGCAAACTTATTCAAATGCAAGTGATTATGGTGTAGGACATTGATGAAGACTCATGCGTAGCTTCGAGGGACTCTCCAACCATGAATTTTTTTGCAAATTTGGATGAAGTTACCTCTTGACCTAAGCTAGAGCCTGAACTGCCTCTTCTGATAGAAATTTTAAATCCACCTCTTCAAGGATCTTCAACATTCAAAGTGTTAATAATTCAAAGTATTAACATTCAAAGTGTTAACAATTCTGTTGATCATCTGCATGGGCTTATACATGTACAGTTTAATAATACTACTATATTATAGAATCAAATTGTTGTAATAATTTGTGTACAAATATGTACAGAATAGTGTTGTTATCACTCCAACTTTTAATATCGATTGGAATATGTTTTTACTATGGCGCTATTCTTTTATTGTGATGTATAATTTGCAATCAGTATCACAAAAATTTAATAATAGTTTTCGTGTTGCGCAGTCCATTGGAATTCTCCTTCTGTCTTTAAAAGATCCACAAGTACTTTAATATGTTGTCCAACATAAGGAATGAATCTTCTAAAGTAGATGACTTTTTCAAGAAATAATCTAAGTGAATCTTTGCCTTGTATGATTCTAATAAAATGTCTTCGAGTCATCTTGGATTATGTTCCTTGAACCACTGCATATAAACATCACCAATAATAATACCACTTTCGATCCTTGTCATGGTGCCAAACATTCAGATCATGTCGTAGCTCACTAGACTATGTTTTACAATTTTATGTGTAATATAAAAAATATTGTTCCCAAAAGGATCGAAGGTCTTATATAGTGAAATGGATAATTAACTGGCCATTAATAGATGTTTAGGCCGGTAGCCAACACCACCTTATATTCAATTTTAAATGATCCATATCTAATAATGAACAACATGACAATTCCAATCCATCTACCTTTCTCATACAATCAACTTTGCATGAGAGAGAGAGAGAGAGAGAGAGAGAGAGAGAGAGAGAGAGAGAGAGAGAGAGAGAGAGAGAGAGAGCCATCCAAGAACAAGAATAGAACACTCAACTTCTCTCTCTTTCATTTCGAGTAGTAATGAGTATACAACGGCTCTTTATAGCCTCGCAGTTGTCCCTCCATAGAATAACCACTATAAGTACTAAGTGGGGTGGAATCAGAAAGTCGCCCCTGGATCGGTTTACAAGCCGATCTCGACTCGAAACATACTTAAAAAACTTTCAAAGCTTTACTTAACAACTTAGCTAGTTAATCAATCAACCCATCCTTTGCTTCCCAAGTGGTCAACAATTTAGGTCTGGTCGGTCTGGCTATCGAACTATTTATGTAATTCCATAGTTCTTTTTCAGTCAATATCATCCTCATCTTGAACTTCCACATGTGGAAGTCGTCACGATTTACTTTATTGATCAATCAGATATTAGTAAATGAGCCTTCCATGAATAAAGAATGATCTAGTAATAGTCCTAAATCCTATTGATAATTCAAACTTGCTATGATACCATTTTTGTTGGGTGAATGGTCGAGCTCAAACACCAAAATTTGTTGGCCTTGAGTCAATGCTCGACTCGAATTTGACAATTTGTGTAGGCTATAAGAGTTATTACCGAACAAAAGAAAACAATGAGATTATAAAAGGGTTGAATCTAATTATAGAATACAGATAATTACTTGGATCGATCCTTTGATTGATAGAATATCTATGTAGGTGTTTGAGACACCCATGAAGAGAGCAAAGATAGTTAGGCTTCTACTACAGCCATGCGCTCTTCGAATTAGTATTCTAATTGGGTCGACGAGTCGAGTATCAATAATAGAACTTTAGAGAGAATTTGACAATACCACTGCACGTAAGAAAGTAGAGAATATGTATAATAGCTATTGTGATAACAACAATTAGATCATAAATAATTGTGTGCCTGAAAATGGTTCACAGTACTGATGCGCTATGCGTTGTGCATTGATTACAAATTCAGAAAATATTTCTACTTCTTGAATTGCTCTCACCCTCTCTTGAGATCTTCTTATTTATTGTATACATTCAAGTTTACAGAGATCGTGGCTAACTAATGTGTTTAGGCATGATGTAATGTTTACAAGGTAAGGCTAAATAGTTTAGTGTAAGCCATACAGTATCCAAACATAAAACTGGGTAGGTATTGCATAATAACATGTTCGAGTGATGACGTAGTTTGAAATAGATTCAGCAGAGGAGGAGCTCCATTTTGAGTTGTACCATTTGACATTTGACAATTGTGTTGATATAATAGATAGTTCAATGTTGACGGTGGATACTTAAATTGGAATATTTGTTGTTGAGTTTTGCTCTGCTTCAAATCACATTGTCTTGATTGTGGGTCTAAAAATTGCAGACTGTCTCGAATACTAGTTCATTTATGCAAACTATTGTAGAAAGTGGATATTTACATTGTACAGGAGTACTCAGAAGATGAAGTCAGGTGAGTAGGAGTAAGATTAAACTCCAGCACTATCCATTGTACATACTCACTCCTTACAACCGCTTGTAGAAATGAACTGTTAATTGTGACTGTCTACAATTTTATATGCATATTTAAACAATTTGTAGATATACACATATATTTGAGACAGAGCAAAGGTCTGTTGGAGGGTTTGCGGATATCGAGACAACCCTAACCCTAGATGATAAGTGAGAGGGATTTGGCACCCTGCATGTGTAAGTCCAACCCGTTGATCACATAATTATTTGATAAGTAGAGAGTCAATAAAAGGGCTTTAGGCCTTTTTGCGGGACTTTTAATGTCGCAGGGCCTAAATGTCAAGTTAGTGAATAAAGTTGGGACTCTCATCGAAATGGGTTCAAATTCAAATTCAAATTGGTTCCCTCCAATTATTGAATGGGTTCCCACTCTTTTTTAAATATGAATAGTTAGGGAGGTAGAAATGGGCCAATAGGATTTTGAGGACAAGTCCCTCCTCTCCACTATAAATATGGGCAAATTCGAGTTGCTCCTCATGTTCAAATCTTCAAAAGCATATTGGCTCTCTTATGGAATGGACTTGTGAATGTCCTTGCTCTTTATCCTTTTTCCTCCATCTCTCATGCTTTTGTTGTATTTTGCTAATTGTTAGATCTGAATATTATTGGGATTGTATATTCTTATGCTTGTGTGTGTGTGTGTGTGTGTGTGTGTGAGAGAGAGAGAGAGAGAGAGAGAGTAACTAATGCATCATACACTACCATCTTTAAAATGCTAATTCGTATGCAATTTGTTAAAAATATCAAGTCATAAAATTAATACATTCAGGGAGGTAGAATAGCTCAGCAAATTAATACATTCGGGGAGGTAGAATGGCCCTTTCCTTCATATTAAGACAAATTTAGACTATAACTATATTGTATTATGGAATGGGCTGGGCACAGGCCATTAAATAAAAGCAATTGCCAGCCCAATATTAGCAAGAGCTTAAGGAATTAGAGAAGGAGCATTCAAAATAGAAGGACCTTGTTGTGAGCAGATAGAAAAAAATTCTAGAAGCAGAAGAGGAAATCACGCGTCTCAATAAGACTTTGGAAGATTTACTATCACGCATGGAAATAGCCAAAGGTTTTGAGGAGGAGCGCCTGAAAAATAAGGAAGAATTACTGTAGGTTCAATTGGAAAGTCAGAGCTTGTAGGCATTTATAGATACTATGTGCTCCAAAAAAGACAGTGTGTCGGTTAACAGGGCCAAGTTTGAAAAATATCGAGCCAACACAATCGAGATGTTTAAGGCAAAACACCTCAAGCCTTTGAGGAAGGAGAACGAATCCTTGTCTGCAGCTAAGAAGTCGAAGTGACTGACTCTGCTGACTCGAAGGATGAAGATGACGGTGTGCAAGCAGGTCATAAGGAAACCACATCTTCAACGCACTTTGTGATGTGTAATGTACAAGGCTATGTTGATGTATTTGCTCTACAAAGACAAATAGCATTATTGCAGGAGTAGCTTTCGATCCGACCTTAGACAAGAGAAGCGTAAACTCAAACTTTATATCTTTTGTCCAAAGCAAAGTTCCCCACGGCACAGGTGTCATGGGGCCTGGTTGTCGTACCACGTGCCGCGACCTATTTATTTGTTTTTTTGTTTTGGTTTTTCACTAAAAAATGACCAAAATTTCTTTTAAAAAAAAACACAAGTGATGTGGGTGTTGTGGAACTGAAGTTTTGAAGTTCCGGGGCACGTAATGCCTTATGCTCAGGTGTCCTTTGTATTTTGGGACCACCTCCAGGAGCATAATGTCCATCCAATTTTCTCTTTCCTAGGAATCTGAGATTCTCTCTCTGGAATGCACGTTTCTCTCTCCTCTCTCCGGTGGAATGCACGTTCTCTCTCCGATGGAATGCATGTTCTCTCTCTACGAAATGCACATTCTCTCTCCTCTCTCCGGTGAGATGTGCATGTGCTATGTGGCAGCCCGTCATTGGTTGTCCACATCACATTCCACCACAAATGTAAAAAAATTTGCCCCAAAAAAAAAAAAAAAAAAAAAAAACACAGCAGTTCGACGGCATGTACGGCACCCGTACCGCGGCACCTAGAACTTTGGTCCAAAGTCCCACAAGGAGAAGCATATCATATGGAAGTTGTCAATCGCTTTAATGAACTAGCATTAAATATTACACAATCTGATGGGGTCGTAGATACAGAACAAGCATCCGCAACTCACCAGCAAAGAGAAGGATAATTACTCTAAAGGATCCAATTGAACCTTATGTTACATTTAAGAAGGTATTCTGTACTGTGTCACAAATTTGAAATTTAGAATACAAAACATTCAAAATAAGCATTCATAACTCTCTCTTTTTTTTTTCACTCTCACTCATGCTCTCACACAATTAGGAGGAAACTCTCAAGTTGGAGGTCATACTTGTTGTTGAAGATGGAATGTGTTAAGAATCTCTTAGGATGCCTCCCACGCCGATTTGGTACCATTACCTTGAATGGTGTTGTTGTCATTGGTGTTAATGTTGTAGTGTCTTATTACCATTTTTGCCAATATATACACCTTGTAAAACTTCGGTGGTGAATTGTGAGTTTTTGTGGTAGTGACTTTGTCTTGGAGATCAATTGATAGACTTTGATGTGTGAGGGATCTTTGCCATTGTTCTTTCCCTAGGTTTAATGTTTTTCATTTTTGTTTTAAAAAGAGCGAATCCTACCTATCTTTTATTCCCTTAATACAACCTATTTTAATTTCTTTTGATCATCCTCTCTTTATTGCCTTATTATACTTAAAATGAGTTGGGCAAATTGCCTGTGAAATCACAAAATTTGTTTGTTTCTTTGATAGGAACAAAGGTCGCATGCTTTGTAACTAGTTGGTTTTGAACAAATTTTTCATTCGCACTATAAAGGTAGATGAGGCTAAGATTACTCTGTAATAAGGTTTGCATATAGGGAGGACAAATTGTTGGCATTTTTGGCACAATGACAAATTGGTGAATAATGGCATTTATTAAATTTTGACATTTATGAGAAGGGTCAACATCTGAATTGAGTGTCTAAATAGATGGTCACCTACAATTGATACTATTTAATTTTAGTGAGAAGCCCCTTGTCATATCGTTGTAGACTTGTCCATTGCAAAAAATCTTGATTGCCTTCGTTGTAGTCAAATAATATTCTCATTGGTTGTAAATTGCTTGTTATTTGGCACTCACCATATCACCCATAATATGAGTGTCACATTCAAGTAACTTATCACGAGTTTTGAATATGATGACAACCAAATTTTGGTGCATATGAATACAATTGGGCATCAAAGAATGAGTTCACAATTTGGATGTCATTGATTGATGTAGTGTTCTTTTGGCCTTTTTTTGATTTAGATAAAAGCTCAGTCAATTGCAAGAACGTTTGATTTGTAGTAGTTTTGATCTCCATCACTTGCAACAAAATCTTCTTCAATCTCTTTGGAGAGATTAGCTTGCAGCTGACTCAATAGATGAACAATGTCGAGGATCTAAATTCAAAATTCAGCAACAAAATGAATCTCATAAAAAAATGAATAAAGAGAAAGATGTTGAAATCAAGAGCCTACGCGCTCGGATCCAAAAGCTGGAACAACTCCCTAACTAATGAGTGCCAGCTCTCCATCACCTACTCCACCTTCGCACACACACTCCAAGGGTAGCTACTCATTTCACATTGAGACTGCTTGGCCCCTAAAACATGAATTGGAGGCACTCACACATAAACCAAAAGATCAAGCCATCCAATCTATTTTAGCCACTCAACTCGAAATGTATACCATTTATGGATTGAAGAGTAAGGTCGCATAATTGAATTCCCTTCTTCAATCGGCCGAAACTCTCAATGACGCACAAGATGCCTAGATGGACATCATATCGACCTCTAGCACTTCACATCAATTCAAGAGGGCAAAGCATTACAAGGCACAATACACCAAGTTAAAATCCAACATTGTGGCCTTGCGAGATAATTACGAGTCAACACTCCAGCAGAATGAGCTAGAAATCACTCTGGAATACCACTCTATGCTGATCTCACATAAGCTTGGCACTGCCATAACTAGCATTTCTGACTTGAGTGCTGCAATTTCCACTAATGAAGACATCGAGTGAGCCTACGAGCTCCTTAGTGAGCACTATAAAAATGTGTTCACCCTGGCTGTCATCTATAAAAAAATGTTCGGTTTTCAATTTTTCTTATTTTTTCTCTTTGGAAGAGCCATCATGCTTTTGGCACTCTCTATCAGTGTCCAATTCTTCCGTTCTGCTACTCCATTTGAATGAGGTGAGTAGCTCGTGGTGATTTGTTGGAGTATTCCACAGGCCTTGCAAAATTCCTTGAATTCAGTGGAGATGTATTCTCTCCCTCCATCATAACGTATAGATTTGATTGTTCTACGGGTCTGATTTTCTGCAGATGCCTTGAATTGCTTGAAGAAGCTGAAAGTATCAGATTTATTCTTCAAAAAGTAAGTAGCAGGTATCCTTGAAAAATCATCAATAAAAGTCAAAAAATAAAAAGCTCCCCCTGTGGAAGAAGTCTAAATTGGGCCACAAAGGTCATTGTGTACAAGATCTAGCAAATTGCTAGAAGTATGAACATAATTTGAAGTAAATGGACTTCTAGCATGCTTGCTGATAATGCATCTTTCATATGGAGAATCGAATTTGCTAATAGAAGGAAGATTTTGCATTCTGTTCTTGACTTGACATTTGCTGAATACTCTTAAAGTTTAAATGGCCTAGTCTAAAATGCCGCAAAAAATGATTTGATTCAGAAGTAGAAATAAGAGCTTGATTACTAGTAGAATAATAGTGACTTAATTTGTAAAGGTAGCCACATTTTCTACCATAAGCTAGGACTTTTCTAGTCTTGTCAAGAATGGTGCAGCCCTCTGTATTAAATTCGACCCTACAACCAGAATCAGTGATTCTGCTTATAGAAGGCAGATTTTTGGTAAGGTTTGGTATATATAAGACATTGGACAACAATTTAATAGCACCTCTATGAAATTCGACCCTGACTATTCCTGCACCTTCAATGGAATGAGTTGTGTTGTCACCAAGTTGTACAACTCTAGAATGGGTGAAAGGTTTCTAGCATTTCTTGCATATCGAGCAGGAAATCTGCTACTTTCTAAAAACTTGATAGGATCAAAATCGTACATAAGCATGAATGGACTATAACCAGTAGCTGAATGCTTACTACTATTATAATCAATCTCCATCAAGGATAGCTAGCATTCCAAGGAGATTATCATCAAAAGACATATGCACATAGCATCTGATCTTTTGATCACTCACGTTATCCTCTTATAAACGATCGAGTATGAACTAGAATCTAAACTACGATTTGTTAACCATAATTACTCGGATCCTTATCCAATACTTAATAATAAAAGAACGTGAATATTACTATTCTTAGAAGACACATGAGTTGCTCTAAAAAGTCCTTTCCAAAGAAAATTTTTGACTTACCCAACTCACATACAATGCCTTATTAGAATTGTAATCCTCAAAACTCCCTTACTCTAGACATGGCACAAAGTGTCATTCCAAAGTTAGGGTCCAATCTAGAATGCATCTAGATTATAATACCCTTAAGTCTTAATCTAGAATAATTTAAGATTCATCGGAACTTCATTACGTGAAGCTCTGACTTTTGGTTACCCTCAACTATCCAACTCCACCTAAGTTTTCAGGATAGCATTTCATCATTTTCCAATCGAGAAAAGATTAAGGCCAAAAGTCTCCATGTATTCTATGCACAAAAAACCATGTAACTGAATCTAAAATGACTCATAAAGGTTGCAACTTATAAGCAATACATTTCAACAACAATATCCATATGTAAGGTTATATTGTTTATTCAAACAACTAACTCAGAAGGAGCACTCCTTACTCGGTTAGCTATAATGGATTTAGAAAATATTTGAAGGATCCGAAACACCACATTCAATCTTATTCTAATCCCACCTAGGTCAATAAGCAATTCTCATCGAGATATCATCATTACCTAGCGAAAACTTGCCTAAGGAGAACTTATGTTTCATCTGTAAGAAGCTTGGACATATGATGAAATTTTGTCCAGAAAAGAAGAAAATATCTGCTCATATGATTGAGATTCCAAGAGGCAATGGTAAGACTTTGGAAGTTAACTTGACAAATTGTGAGTGTGAATGTTCTTTCAGTACTACTTCTTTCTTGCCTAATGTTTAACAGGCACAATTAAAGATCAAGAAGTGAGTATTCTATTGGACAATGGTTCAACTCATAATTTTATTAATTCTCGTCTTGTGCAGAAACTTAGCTTGGAAATTGAAGCTAACAATCATAGATATAAAGTTTATCTAGCTTCAGGAGCCCAGTTGGAGACTTGGAACGTAAAAGTCCCGAAGCTCCCAGTTTTGATGCAAGGATGCATAGAATTAGTTGATTTTCATGTCTTAGACCTAGCCTGTAATGATTTACTTTTAGGTTATGAGTGGTTATTTAGTAAACCGCCTTCTCTGATAATTGATTTTGAGAAACATGCTCTCACTTTCAAGGAGGGTGATAAGGTAGTTACATTATTTGGAAGTATTTCTGTAAGTCCGTTAAAAAAGATTTCTACAATTTATGAAATGGAAGCATTTGATTATTTAGAGTATAGAGTTTTTTCTATTTTTGCTATTCTAGTTGTGAAAGTTCTTGAAATGAATCTAAATGGTTGTGAATTCTCAACAAATTCTTAACTTAGTAAATTTAGATCATGAACAAGCAATGAAAGAACAGATCATAAATGAATTCAAAAATGTTTTTCCATTTGATTACCCTCATGGTTTGCCACCATCCAGGTCAGTAGACCACATGATTGAGTTAATTCTAGGAAGTCAACCTATCCCTAGACAACCTTATAGGTTTTCACGAAAAGAGGAGACAAAGATTTCAAATCAAATAGAAAACTATCTGAGGATGGGACATATACAACCTAGTAAATTACCATTGTTCTTCTTAAAGCGAAGAAAGATGGAGGTTTCTGGATGTGTGTTGATTATAAGGGGCCAAATAAGGTGATTGTCAAAAATAAATATCCATTACCCAGGATGGATGACCTTGTAGATTGCTTAGGTGGAGCTAAGTATTTCACCAAGATTGATCTCAAGACAAGGTACCATCAAATAAGAATCAAATCGGAAGATGTCCAAAAGACAAGATTTCGTTCTAGATTTGGTCATTATGAGTTCTTAGTGTTTCCATTTGGATTAACAAATGTTCCAGCAACATTCCAGCAAATGATGAACGATTTATTTCATCCATATTTGGGGAAGTCTATGGTGGTATTCCTAGATGATATTCTCGTCTACGTTTCCCAGATCAGCGCGTCGGCGCAAGAGAGGTATTCTCTCTTACGAGAAACTAGCTACTGCTAATTGTTTATCTGTTTGTGTGACAAAGTGTGTTTGCTACTGCATGACTAACACTAGCGTATCAAAACAACCAAATATCTCTCTCGTTCATTTTGTTTATATAGGAACAAAGAAAAGGAGATTTTGCTAATCATTTGATTACAAGAAACTGGTTAAACTCGTTCTAACGGCTTCCATTTGTGTGTCGTCATCGTCCGTGGAGTCCGTTCTCCATGCTGGTACTTTGTTGATCTTCCCTGGTACTTAGCTCGTGAAGATCCACTGTTTTGCAGCTGTGTGTGATAGTCGTCTATGATCGCAATCGTTGCTTTGTGGTCCTTCGCGGTCATGAGTGGTCGTGAGCCGTATCGCATATTGACTGCAATCATTCCCCTTGCGATGGGCTTCGGTTAGCTGCTTGGTGAACTGGTTCCCTTTGGTCTTCGCTAGTAGGCCGCAATCTTTGATGTTGCGGTGGCCTTCGGTTCCCAACGGTGCCTTGAGGTGCGGTTTGATTCCTTCAATTTGCTTCGACTTCGTAATGGACCGTATGTTGGTGCCTTGTAGTTTCCCTTGGCTCCGTTGGTCTTCGCTTGTAACAATAAGGTTGACCCTTACGGTGCGTTGCGGTTGCGTTCGGTGGAACCGTGGAAAAGACCTAGCGGTTGCCTGCGGTGGCTTTTATCAAAGTCATTTGCGTTGCGGTTGCGGTAGCTTACGGTTTTTGCCTGTGGGTAGTTCCCGTGTATTTTTGCAGGTAAGGCCTGTTGGCCCTTTACGTGTATTTCTACAAGTTTTGGTTCATAAGCTAGCAAAGATTTGTGGGTAGAAACTTCATGTTTTTTCAGACCCTGAATCGGTTTATAGGTCAATCCTGAAACATACTTAAATAGTCTTCAAAGCTTTACTCACAATTTAGCTAGTTCAAACAAGTAATAAACTTAAAATATAAGACAAAAATAGAGGAAATCGATTCCAGATTGATTCCACCATGCTCTCACATGTCCTCACCCTGAAATTCATAAGGGCCGTGTCACTGTGATGAGACTGTACAAGAAATTTTTTGAAATTTGCATCTGACTACTTTGAGTTTCTCTAGTATTTACAGGAGCACTTATACAACCTGTATAAAAACTCACATTCAATATTGCAAAACTTACTCCATATTATAAATAAACCATATCCGATGTGTAGGGTGATTCTCATCAACTCTATACATTCTTTTAGTTCCTCATAATATTCAGTATAATTATCCTCCCATTTATTGTAAATTGTCCAAAGTGACGGATAGTGGAAGTCAATTAGTTTGTCAATCCTTTTTTTATTCAAATATTTTTGAATATCAAGGTCTTTCTCATTTGTAGTAATGAGAAACCTCAAGTAATGATGCCTTTTAAATGTTAAATCAGATTCTTCAATAAAAAAAATTTCTTTCATTCGAAGATATTCAAGTGCATAGAGAGAAGAATTGCCAATTAATATTTTAGTTAGTCCAAGCTTTTTAACTGTGAATAATATTCTCAAGACAAGCAACCTTGTTCTTCAAGGGATAGCCCTATTCATAGATTCAAAATTCAGAAACTTCCAATACCCTATTCCACTCAGCATTTGTATACCCCTTAATTCCTAGAAGAAGGCAATACCTTACAATGCATTCTGGTTTCTATGAGGGGCTTGAACCTGGGCCAAGGAAACTTTGGATGCCAAGCTAATCACCAACTCATGCTTTTTGGTTTCCAATGGGAGACTCGAACTTAAGACCAAAGGAACTTTGGATGCCAAGCTAACCAATGGAGCCAACCTCGTTGGATAACTCACCTTATAATGCATCTTGGTTTCCGAGGGGGGCTTGAACCTGGGACCAAGAAACTTTGGACAAATCACCTTATCATAAGTTGATTAAATAATAATGCTTCCTAGGTATATTAACTCAACGGATCACACATAATCGAACCAAGGTGGACAAGCAAGCCCAACTCGAACACAAAACACCAACTAACTGCATGTAAAGATAAATAAATAAACAATAATGTTTTTTGGTTTCCAAGGAGAGGCTCAAACCTAGGACCAAAGAATTGATGTTAAGCTAACTAACTGAGCCAGCTCCATTGTGTAAATAAACAATAGTGCTTCTTGGTTTCCAAGGGGAGCCTCAAACTTGAGACCAAAGAAAGTTTGGATGTCAAGCTAACCAATTGAGCCAACCACCCCTTGGGTCAATAACAATGGTGACAAAAAAAATCCCTAAAGGTCCAAATAATTTATACAACACCCATGGAATTAGCTATAGAAATGCATTCTGATTATTAGTAACCTCTCAAGTGCATTTTTTGCCAAAAATCACTCTACTAAAGAGGTGTGATAAGTTGTCAAAAAAGTGATGCAATACTCTTTCAAACTTTCAGCATTGATGTTGGCCTAGCATTCAACATTTTTCATTGTCACGATCAACCCAATGGGATTGGCTTAGTTGCTTAACTTAATATCCAAAGCTTCTTTGGTCCCAAGTAGGAGCCTCTACTTTGAAACTAGGAAGCATTGTCTCGATACTTAGCCATGACGCCTTTCAAACCCTTCTTAGCACTAGAATTGTGCATTAAAAAATAGATCTTACGAACAAAGAAATGAGTAACACAAAAAATTAGTAATCAACTGATATCCCTTTTTTGCAAGGGATCTACAAATGAAGTTTGTTAAAAAAATATTCACTATATTAAACCTTGGAATTGAGCACATTAAAAAATACAAAAGCTAAGACTTTTCTAGAATAAGATAAAATAACATCTTTGCGAAGAAGGGGGAGGGGGGGGGGGGGGGGGTAGGGGGTTTACACCCAAGAAGGCCATCCTGCTGAGGGTGGGCAGAACCTTCCTCACCTTTGTTTCTTTTTTGTTTTTTTTCTTAGAGCATCTTCCAAGCGGAAGGTGCATGTAAACAAAGTTAAAAAAAAATTTATGTGCACCTTCCCGTTGCCGAAAGGTGCATGTATAAAAAATTGCCCTACATTTGTCTTGTCTCACAAATTCTGCTGTTGTAACCATCACCATTTTCTTTGTTAAAAAAATTTAAAATGATATTACAATATGCATGGCCACCTAACCGTCATTGTTTAAGGCAATTTTTTACCTTGAGTATACATGATTTTCTTAGATTCTTTATTGAAACAATATGACAAATGTAAGAGGTCCTTGAGTTCCACAAGTATGAAGGTCTATAATCATATTGTAGTGGTAGGATACCATTGGTTTCAGTGGAAAAATATTATTACCATGTCCCAACAAGCACTTCAATTTATCTAAAGGCATTGTACTAATTTGTTACATGTATAATGATATTAGTCTCTATGGTAATCCTCAGTGTCTGCAATTGAGGAGGTATAGCCCTCGAAAAAATCTTAATGGAGTTGTTCTCGTTAGCACTCTTGATTGGAAGCAAAAACAACCATAAATGTGATAATCTAGTGAAAATTGTGGACCTTGCAAATATTAGGGTCATAGCATGAGATGAAAGACACAAGTATGCGTGCACCAGAATCAATGAATTACATATCAGCATTGCATATCTTCATACTGCATACAACGAAAGTTAGAAGTCATATTTAACAGGTCCATGGAATCATTGACTCTATATCTGCAAAAATGACCACAAACTGCAATAGAAGTCTGTGCTATGACAAATCGGAGGAATACACAGTACAGTATTGACAGTGGAATAAATAAGAAAAATTGCTATACAGTAAACTATCAAAAGTAAATACATTATTGAGCTTCAGGAGTACTTAATAGGATACGTTTCTAAACAGGTCTCAAGTTCTCAACAGGTGTTTTAAAAAGTAAGACAAACCTCAGCCTTATAAACCCAAAACAGTAGCAACTAACTGAGGATAACATTTCCAGAAGATAAACTTCAGAGTAAAGGAAATATATGAGATGAATTAACATTACATTTTCATAGCGTCAGCTTACCAACTATTCATTATTCTGTGTGTGGCATCCATATACAATCACGCTGAACTTTGTACTTCCACATTCAGATGGACTATTACTAAATTGCTCAGTTGTCAGCAGTCCATCCTTTGTATACTCCAGGCAGTTGAAAAAAGCTTGGGTTGGCATGACCAAACCTCTTAAGACTTTGTTCTCAAATTCCTACCCAAGAGATGAAATACTTTAACAGAATAAGCTTCACTTCCAGATCCGCCATACTCCATAACTATAATCCAATAGGATGGCTGCCATGAAAACAACAAAACCTTCCAAACAAGGTTGTGGATGCAAGCTAACAAAAACATTGCTAATATCAGTCCTAAGTCAAGATCTTGTAGACTTCATGCTCTAAAATCTGATATCTCACTCTACTGTATAGCCTATTTACTGGCAATAGTTAAGATCAGATGCCAGTAAATGAGAGAGCAACCACATTGCTTTACTGGCGGAGCTCAGGCCTCACATAATCTGCATTTGCATTCACTGCAATATCCAAGGTAGGGCGTAGCTCGGCACACACTGCTATGGCCTGATGAACTGGATCTGTCAAAAACTTTTCTATCAAGTCATCTTTAATACGATCACCAACATCCACAGAAACAAATGCCTGCCATTGTATCAGCAACAATTCTATTAATAAGTTGGTAACAATTTTCGTACAAGCTCTACATGCATTTGATAAATCTCAAATCTCTAAAACAGAATCAGAAACCACTATATCAGCATAGAATTAGCACTGACTTCCAGCCAAAAGGAGATGAGCTAAAATAAAGTTCAAGGGTAGACCTGCTGAGTTAGTACGTAATCAAATCGAGGTGCCCATTTTCTGGAGCCCAACCTAGCGGTAGTGGAACAATTATCTACCATAAAAGCAACACCCCTTGCATGCATGAACGGATTCAGGGAATCCACTGCTTCTATAACACTCTCATTCACAATTTCGGAGTATGAATGTCCTTTTTGCCGAAGAATTTCAATCTGACGATATCAATAAACCAGTCATGATAGCAGCAACAAAAAAGGAACAATATTAACTGGACAATTTTTTCATACAACATAAGCAAAGAGATTCATCAGCATTTGATTACATGACAAGCGGTAGAGAAAAGACTGGCAGTTTGATAGAATGGAATTTTCAGTTAATTTGAAGTAATAGGGAGATCCAGATAGATATCCCATTAAAAATTTGCAGCAAAATTTTTAAGGAAGCAAACATTACATCAAACTCAATCACCACAAGATATTTCTACTGCAGATTCAACAAACAAACTAACAAAGTCTGCAACAGTAAAACTTTACGTTAGCATCCTCTGGCTTTGATACCGCTTAAAATATAAAATATACTAAAGTCCAGGGTATGGAGCTGATACAAGGGACTTGACCTTTCTGACAGACTGATTGTCCAACAAACGGATCAACTAAATTGCAAGTATGATTTGTGGACTATGCAACACAATAGCAATGGCCGGTCTTGATCGTCCTGGAGACCAGACTACTGAGTATAAACTAGATCAATAAATTGGAATGTCACATCACTTGACTTTTGAATAAAGTCATTAGCGGCCTTGTAAAGCACAAATCAAGTAGTTCAGGGAATCAAGTAGTTCAGGGTAGCTTCCATGCATTCTCAGGATTCAAAACATAAAATCAAACTCAAAACCAAACTTAGAACAGTGAACCAAAATGAGATTCGGCATGATTGCTCCTAGCAAGGCACAAACATGACAATTTCTACACGTCGATGTGAAGGACTGCGAGAAGTTCAATGCATAAAAGGATATGGAGAAACAGAAGCAACTGTAAAAATGATAAGCAGATAAAATAGAAACCAAGAGACTGCCTTGAAAGAGAGTGAGATTTGGATCAAAGATCCTTCGAAGTCTGCATATACATGTGATTGTATGCTCTTATTAGAAAGTTTCTGACCAAAGTTCCTTAAGCAAGTACTCGAGCAGCAGAAGTATTGAAAGATTAAGAAAACTCGATAGATTGCTAACCTGTGCCATCATCAACGATACATAGACTCCTGCAGTGAAAGGATGCAGGGGTCCCACATCACCTTCTGGTCTTACTGCACGTACTTTTTCACCCACCTTCCACATTCGGGTCTGATCAATCTTACCCAATGGAAATGATGGCAGGCCCTCCTTTGCCTGTATTACCCCACAGAGATCATTAACACTGCATTAGACATAAATTTGCAAGAAAATTTTTGGCTTATTCTACAGTATCGAAGCCAAAAGCCTTCTGCCAGATAAAACAAGTGGCTAAGAAACTTACAGAGAACCGACGGCCAGCCATAACAACACTCCTGATCTCATTACCAGATGCCACATCTTCATATATTTCATACAGAACATCCATGTTAGGATAGTAAGAGGCACTATATGCAGCTTCAAACTCCTTCTTGCCCTCATCACTTAGAGATTGATACACAGCCAGCATCCCCTGTAGGAATAAGCAAAGGCAAATATTTTATTCACATCCAGCATCTGACCCAACCAACAACCCAAATTTCAGATTTAAGCTAGGTTCAGACCAAGCTAAGATTACATGCACCATGAGTTAAGGGGTAATAAAAGCCCTATCAAATTAACCGATAATAAGACCTAATCCAACAAAGTAGCTGTTGAACAAAAACATAATTTCATCACTAAGATGTTTAAAAGCTCTAACTTTCCAGAATTTCCAGCTCATAACCTTTGTAGAGATAGTCTTTGATATAATTCCAGTAATACTCTCCACTGTATTCTTATATGCAGCATCTTCTGGCATTCCATATCCAGTGTACCTTCTGAACAAGGCTTCAACTACACCATGAACAGCTCCAAGCAAGATACCTGGATAGCAATCACAAACTCATGAACAAACTGCTGTTTGGAAACTTTAATAGCATCTTTCAACAACTATCATCAAAACCCTCCCTTCAAAGAGTAGTCAGTGGCAATTTAATATGAATAAATATAAACTTCAAAACACACGCTTTGACATCGATGATGATCATGATGATGCAAGTATACCTCGTTCACCGAATATATCACTCTTGTACTCATCTTCCAATGTCGTGGCAAAAGTGAAAGGTGAACCAAGACCAACTGACCATCCAAGAGCCACATCTGTGGCCCTCCCATCCACGTCCTGCAATCATTCCCAACACAGAAGCTTGGACATATTAAAAGAAAAGAGGTGGACTTCCATAATCTCATAACTTCAACTCTTAAAATCTCAAATTAGCTAGGTAGAATGCCAATGCACAAATCTCACTTGCATCAGTGCTGAATCTCATGCAGAACTGTGACTTTTAAGGGGGAAGCATGAACCTGATGAACTGCAAAGCTGGAATTAATACCAGCGCCATTCACTTCTTTTCCCTGAACGTACAGACGACGTACGGACGGGCCCATTCCTTTTGGACAGACAGCAATCACACTGATATCTTTCCGGAACTCTTCGTTGCCTGATTGCAAATGGCCCAGTAAAAATCCATGGGAAAGCCCTAAAATGGAGTTGGGCTTCATGGCTGTAAATATTTGCCTGTAGTTATCTGCCTGTACGATTGACAACATAAAACGAACCACAAGGTTACAAGACAGAATGCACCGGTGTCTGCAGCTTGTTTTGAATCCAAATCACAAGTACTATTTTGCCTTTAGAATTACCTGTAATACAAAGAAGGGTAATTGACGATCATATAAATATATATTCAATTCATAGAACCCACGGTTCCCAGAACCGTGGGTTCTGGGAACCATGGAAGGAACCGTACCACGGTTCCTTGAACCGTGGTACGGTTCATGTAAAAAAATAATTAATTGATTAATTAATTAATTTTCCTAAATTTCCCCCCAAAACCCCTCAAAGCTAGTTTTTGTCCCTCTCTCTCTCTGTCTCCCTCTCTCTTATCAATTTGGGAGATTAAATCATTTGAAGTAAATAATCTAAGTAGGGAGAATCTGCTTTTTCCGAAAAAAAATTGGCATTTTTTTAGCATTTTTTTGGGGGCTGGGACAAAAAACAAATTAATTAATTATTCAGTGCGGTTCACCACGGTTCTGGGCAAAATTTTTAAAGAACCGTACGGTTCACTGTACGGTTCTCAGAACCGTGGTGAACCGTTAACGGTTTATTGATTCTATGATTCAATTCCAAAAATAAATGGTTGCCATCTTCCAAGGGCAAGGTGTGTGACCAATAATCAACCTGATTCACTACCTGATGAACTGTCACTTCTTTATTTTTTAAATGTATGTTACATACTACATGGTTGAGATAATTTTTGTACAGGTGGTCAAACCCCTTCACACTGCAATCTTTCAACTGTAACTCGCACTACTTTGATAAGTGAACAGATAAATACAACAATTTTCATGTTTATAGGGGCAGTTCTAAATTGGAAAGTATATCTATTTGTGAGATTGGAATATATCCAAATTCACAAATTTAACTTGAGACGTCAGCGATGTCATAAGGCAAAGCTTAGAAAAAATATACATGCAACTAACAAAGTCAAAAGATCTTTATCAAAAATTGATAGAATTCAATAAACAAACAATCTTAGCCAACCAGCAGTACTAATGTCTCATCAGAACCCAAGCATAAGTTGCTATCTGGGTTTTGAAAGGATCCGGATTCTCTTGGGTGAGCAAATATATATCACTGTTTTGCTCAAATGCAGGAAAACATGCATGTTTAGATATTTAATCAGTTGCAAGAAGACTGACACATGTTCTTCACAATCTTAAAAAATCACCCTAGGAGACCACAATTCATTCATACACAATACATAATACATATGAAAATTAATCACATAGTAATATTACAATAATTTGAAAGTTAGCATCCAGAAAGAATTTCACAATTTACAACCTGTGCGGCATCTGATATTAGTAGCAGAACGAGGTCACTTTCAGCAACAGTCTCTAAGACGTCTCCCAGCGTATTAGTTGCCTCAGTAAAGCCAGCAGCTCTTGCATCATCACACGACTTTGACCCTTTTCTCAAACCTACCTGTTGGCCAGGACAACAAACCAAGGGGTGTTTTAGATTTCATGATCTATACAATGCATATGAATAATATGTACTTTGTTATGAGCATGATTTTAAAAACTGTTCTCAAGTTGTACACTTCTAAAATTTTCTCCTCACTTTGACAACAATGTCAGATTTTGCAACTGCCAAGGAATCCCGCAGATTTTGTGCCTGAGCTGGTCCCTGATAACAACATAAGATTCTGTCAACAAACATGCAGAGATACCTCATGTTTGATTTGGCTGACTGACTATCCTAGACTATGTTCATATTCATGTTCATCTTCCAACTGTGCTCAGCGAATGCAGAGCTTTACTATGCCCAAAAACTTCATGCGCTAAAAATCAGCAAGCTAAAAAGTTATAGTTCAACCCTTTAATGCAGGAAAATGTGAAAAGAGGCCACCACAGCTAACGATTCACAGTCTTCATCAATGCCTGGTGTTATCTGATTCTTACTATGCAGACATGATTCTAAGCAGAAAAGCTGGTCAACATGAGTATTGTATTCTATGCCTTACCTGAGAACCCCAGCCCAAAACTCCGATTTGCTTTATTCCTTGGAATGCCTTTGGAAGCAGCTCAAAGAGGTCCCTACCACCTCTCACAATGTACTGTCATGTAAATTCATCAAAATTAGTTGAAAGCAAAGCTTGAAACAACACGGAACACATCCAGATAAAATTTAAGGTATAGGGCCTGGATAAGCATTACTGTTGTAGGCCAAATCCATAAAGTATATGCACAAATCACGCAATAATGTTTTCATCCAAGATGATCACTAGTTAACACATACATTACGAGATTTAGGCAATGCCATTGTAGTGCATGGTATATATATCTACATCTATATCGTTAAACCTTCTGTTGGCCCAAAGACGTTCTAAAGTATTTCATTTCAAATGCAAATGCCACAAATCGCAAACATAGAACCTCAGCGCGTACCTGCACGTCTTTAACATGATTTAGTGAAGGGCCTAATTCAAAGTTCAGATCGCACATGAAAAAAAATCGAAACGATCTTGAAAAATAAAATGCTACAACTTCAAAAATTAGTCTCGATCTGCCAGATCTCAGGATTAACGTGGATAATCCAAAGGCTCAGACATCGAAACAAACTCCTTCCGGAAAACAAAAAACCGGCACACTCGCAACCCATCAAAGCCAAAATCTTACTACTTACCTCATCCTGACGATCGAGGGTGATCTTTTCCTTCTTGAAAACCTTGGTATCAAATTCCACATCCACGCCGCGTTTGACAGGTGCAGCTACCATCCGGACACACAACGGACCTCCATGCCGGCCACTGCTGGAGATCGGCACACCTGCCACATCCCTCACCACACTCCCACCCAAATCCCGACAAGCTGCTACTGCAGAATGCGCTCGCAAGCCTTCAAATCGGCACAAACCTTTGCTGCTGCTAGATCTTGCACAAGAGAACGGGGAGGTGGTGAGATCAGAAGTCACGCGTTGTGAGGTGATTTGAAAGGAGGGAGCTGCCGCTGCTGCATAGCTGAGGGTAAAGGCCGCCATCTCTTTTTTCCTCTCGTTCGATCTCTAACCTCTTCTGTTCTTGCTTGCTTGATCTGTTTTGCGCCGATGGCAAGATCTTAGGGCAACGAGGCCAGAAACCAGGTTTTCTTTTTAATTAGATCAAAGCATAGCAGAGTTTGGTGGATAAGACACGGTGACGCATGCATCCCAGAAGGTGCACTCTTAAGTTGGGTAAGTGCACATGGGTGTTTTTTAGCTTTGTGGTGCTAGTGGCTCACAGGGTAAGATGTGTGAGGATCGGCTAAAAGCTGAGGTGTCACTTTGAGGCAACTTTGAGCATTGAAATGAGCTTTCTTTTGTTTTTTGATTTTTCTGAGATGCAATCGTTGTTTTTTTTTTCAAGGATTTGAATGTCCTCTCAGCTACATAAGGCCAAGTTTTTCATGATCGCCTTGTTTCTTTTATGAAGTTCTGTGAGTGAATGCACTCAACTTATAAAATGTTGCGACCATTTGCTAGAAGTTGAGCTGTCACTCCTAGGCGATTTTGAGCATTGAAATGAGTTTACTTTATTGTTCTTATAAAATGCAATCGTTGCTTTTTTTTTCCCAATATTTGAATGCCATTTGCCTACCTAAGGCAAAGTTTCTCGTGATTTTTCAATTATTTTGTTTCTTTTGTGAAGTTTTGTGGAAGAATGCACTCAAGTTGATCAGGCAAGTAGGAAGGATATCACACCCATTGTTGCTTGGGCACTATGAGAAAACAAACGACAAGAAATGTGGCGTTTAGTATGAATCTCAATAGGAATACCAACTAGTTCACAATCTTGCATGCAAAACTTTTTCAACAACTCATTCACCTACTTAATTTAAAATTGTGATAAGTACAATGAAAAGTGGCTCAAGGATTAGAAGCTCTCAAGAAGCCCACACACATACAAACTCTAAATCAAATTTAATTTTAAAAGAAAATTATACAATTATGAACAAGAACATGATCTTATTATTATCTTGCTTCTTATACTCCCCCTCAATGATAAGCTTATGCATACAAACATTCATCAATAATCTGAAGTACTCAAACACTCACCTAAAAGCTTAGTCATAATATATGTGATTTGATCATTAGTAAAGCAAGACCTAACTATACTTCTATGGAATTAACCTAATGAAATGATATGAATCTCAATATGCTTCATGAGTGCGCGAAAACTAGGATTTTAGAATTTTAGATACAACTCTAGTTGTCACAATGAATAACAATAGTTGCATCCTGGAACAACATCAACTCAACAAGCAAACAAGATTATATGCTCTCACAAACTACAAACTTAGTAGAATTATTTCTTTTCAAAGCATTTGTTGTTGTTCAAAGGAGTGCTTTGTGCATTGAAACAGGTTGAAAGAGAAGATCAGGTCATTGCTACATGGCAACATCAAGTGGAGTTTTGAGCTATGAGATATTCATGAATATGGGAAGTAGTGGTAAAGATTAGATTAAGGTTCATTGAGTGGCTACCAAGTACCATTTAGTTATGGATTGGATCAGCAAGAGAAAGATTCTCAGTGAGTTATGTGAGTAACATATGCGGATATTGGAGGAATCTGCCAGATAATGACATATGTGTTTATGTGCTGGGTCATAGTGAGATTATTCTCATATGTGCACGATTAATCTTGTTTGGATCTGCTATGTATTCCTGGTTACAAAGATGAATGTTATAAAGGACTTTAATTTCCGGTTGATTGTAGAATTTGGAACCCCAGCAAACGTTTCTTCATAGTCACCTCCTCCTTGTTTGTGTTATATCCTTTTGAAACCAATGTCCTTGCATTGTTCATATCAATACAGCATCTGATTTGTACTTGGCTCTATATTATCCATTTACTATAAATAGTCTTTTTCTCTATTGGTAAATGTACAAGTCCCAAGTCTTGTTCTCCATAGAAGAATTGCACTCTTCATTTAGAGCTTTCCTCCAGATTTTCTCTTTTCCAAGTTCTCTAAAAGTAGATGGATCTTTCGTTTCTGATACCATTGCCATGAATGGAATATGTACATCCTCATCCTCATTCTGATCCTTGTGTTGATCGTCATGTCGATCTTGATATTGATTGTTGTAAAGCTACCTTTACAAGCTTTACTTCTGGCGCCACTGGCGCCAGCATTGTCCTCGGCGCCAGCAGCGCCCCTGCTGCTCTTGGCACCACCGGCGCCACTATGACCAGAATCCAGTCGGCGCCAAGTTTCTATGGCTGAAAATCTTTGATCGGTTCTAGCGAAGTCCAGAGAGCTCAGATCGATGTGCAATCACCTCACACGATCTAGGCATGATTAAAGGAAGCATGGGGATCAATAAAATCTAGAGAGAGAAAATGACTTTCTAGAGAGAGAAAACGTGCTTTACCAGTCTGGGTAGAGTACTTGGTATGAGGGGAGGTGGCGAATCCCACCAATACTATAGAGGAGTGCGGGTTGCGACTCAGGGCGAGCTCCAACCAAGTCTCAGCTTCCCTTGCTGGAATGTTGTCCTGGCACTCGCCTTGGCATGTCAGCACTCCGGAGACTAGGGCTGGTCACACATTTGAAATGTAACCTTCTCATATTTATCAATAAAGTGGGATTTTTCTCAAACTGACTCTGATTACCTTCTGGGTTTCAGTGTTCGGTAAAAGCGCCAGTTGTAAGGCCGCTTCAAACTTTTTGATTTGGCACATAGCTGAGGGTCGTATCCCGGGACACCAACGGTATGCCGTCGGGACCATTCGGTCCGTGGCACCAGCGGTATGTTGTCGGGACCATTTGGTCCAGGAATTGGTTGTCTCCATATCTGTCGCGGCTTGTGGTTCTGAGTGTTCCTTGCATGAACGTGAATGGGTTAAGCTCTTGGAGAACGGGCTCTAACCTGTCGGCTGAGTTGGATGGCTTGCTTGGATGGAAGTTACTTGTTTATGGTTGTCCAGTCTGGCGTGGCGCCAGGTTGGCTCCCAGCGCGTGACGAAGCTTTCAGTTGGTTAAGTCTGATGTAAGTCAGACTGCTTGCTTGGAATGGATGTTACTCGTTTATAACGAAGCTTCGAGTTGGTTAAGTTTGATGTATGTCGGGCGGCTGGCGTGGAGGGAAGTCACCCACATCGGGACCCCCGATCTGGCATGGCGCCAGGTTGGATCTCAATGTTGGTTTCGGAACTTCAAGCTGGTTAAGTTTGATCTTTGTTGGCGAGTTGGCTGCTTGTATGTCAAGTGGGTTTGGATGGCAAGAGTTGAAGGCTGAGAAGCTAAGTCGTGGTTCCCAGCTCCCTTTGGGATGCCTGCGCTACATGTGGTATCAGAACCGACTGGCCGGTCAGCTATGCGGATCTCACGGAAATGGCCATTGTTTGGGGTTCATCAAGACAACTGCTGTGCGAGGTGCTGCCCATAGTGTAAGCACGGGTGCGTCCACGGTCAGGGTGGTCAGCAGAACAAGGGACTTAATGAGTCAAGGTGTTGCCCTTGAGGTGTAAGCACGGTCAGTTCTCGCGGTTCGGGCCTGGCGCTGTCTGCACGTAGGACAGATGAGGCAGTGTGCTGCCATTAGGTTGGTGTAAGCATAGTCTGTGCCTTGTGGGGTGCAGGGCGACATATTCAATCTGCACGGGTCAACCATTGATACAGAGATGCTGCTCGAATTCGGGTGTAAAGCATGGGTGGTTAGCTGCCGGTGCGGGATAGCTGCCGATCGTTTAGCTATAAGGGCTATCGACCATAAAGTGGTGGGGCGTGACTGAGGCAATGTGCTGTTAATGGTGAAAGCACGGATAGTTGGAGGGGTGTCCTATGTGAGCTGATTCTGTGATCGATTTGTATGGGCGCGGCCAGGCAAAGGTCCGTTGGCAGGACCATCTCAAAGGGGGACCTTGTCTTTGTTACCTGTTAGTAAACCTGCCTGAGTGTCTTGCTTGCATGTATTCGTGGTGAGTCTTAGTACTCGTGCTTTGCCTGGTTTGCATGATTGCTTGTGATACAAGGAGCTGATGACTCGAGAAGGAACCTTTATTTTGAAGGCTGATACCATCAAACAAAGAGGACTATAGAATCTGTGGGACGGATTTGCAGTTCAAGTACTCGCACGTGAACGGCAACAAAACGACTCAATGTTTGCAAAGGATGGATGGCTAGCCTGTTTCTTGGGTTAGTTTCATTTGCGACAACGCCCACCAGACGCAAGCAGGAAGTCAAAAGTTGGAAAGGGCAATTTCAGGGGAGATCTTCTATGAAGCAGTTGGTCTTCATTTGGGACGGCCACCTTCGGAACTGAAACTCACTGAGCATAGGTGATATCCAGTATCAGTTGGGTTTTTCCTCAAAGGGGAAAGACTAGGATCCTCTTCAGAGATTGACAACAAGTTGGATCGAGCCATAATCCTAGCAGATGGGAAGCAAAGTGTTGGAAAGGCTTTTTGTCCGAAGAACTCTACTCTAGGTCCAATCAGCTGATTTTATAAGTGGAGAGGGAACTATCACACACACCTCTATCTTGGGGCAAATTCTGAATGAAAGTTGACCAAAACGGGGGCCAATTCAAGGTGACCTAGCCATACTCACATGAGGAGACTGGCGAACTTTTGGACCTAATAAGTTGACAAGTTTTTGTTGTGGAAAGGAAAGCTTGTTATAGGCTTTCTCTGGATCGGCAATGATGAGGAAACAAATGAGTACGCTAGCTTGTGTTACGTGTAAGGCAGCTGATCAATGAAGTAATTGTGAAAGTTGAGTCTTGCATGAGAGACCAAGCTCGATGTACACTTCTTGTTTTGACTGTGAGGCAACTGACCAGTGATGGAATTGTGAAAGTCAAGTTTTGCGCGACGAACATGGTGCTTCAAACAAACGCGAAGAGATAGTTCGTATGCGGATCAAACTGGTGCGACCCTTTGGCTCTCCACGAGGTCAATGGTTACATTTGGACTGATTCAAAGAGCTACTTCAAGCTAAGTGAGAGGTGCTTGTGGAGTACTCAATCTTTGCCTACCTTAAAGAGCCAAGAAGGAAAAGTATCAAGATCAGGCTGGGACAAGGAGAGAAATCAAGGTGCAGAAGCAACAAGGCACAGAGTGGACCATAAAGTGGGCAATCAAACGATAAATCCTTTGGCTCAGGGAGCCTTGATACCTGTGCGGAACTGATTAAATCTGGAGCTCAGGGATCTCAACACAAAGTGCATTAAGGACAAATTAGGAGCTCAAAGGAGTTCCAAAGTCAAAAAGTCAGAAGCGACAGGGGCGAAGATTTCACAGAAAGGCCTCTGTCACCAGTTAATAAGATTCTTGGGTTTTACGTAAGCGATATAAAATCTACGCTTTTTCCAGACAAAGAGATATTTTCAAGTTATGTAATTTTTCAGTACAAAGAGCTGAGCCTCCGAGAAAATGACTTTTGAGAGAGAAAAAATTCTAAAAAGAGAAAACGTGCTTTACCAGCCTGGGTAGAGTACTTGGTATGAGGGGAGGTGGCGAATCCCACCAATACTATAGGGGAGTGCGGGTTGCGACTCAGGGTGAGCTCCAACCAAGTCTCAGCCTCCCTTGCTGGAATGTTGTCTTGGCACTCGCCTTGGCATGTCAGCGCCCCGGAGACTAGGGTCGGTCACACACTTGAAATGTAACCTTCTCAGATTTATCAATAAAGTGAAATTTTTCTCAAACTGACTCTGATTACCTTCTAGGTTTCAGTGTTCGGTAAAAGCGCCAGTTGTAAGTCCGCTTCAAACTTTTTAATTTGGCACATAGTTGAGGGTTGTATCCCGGGACGCCAACGGTATGCCGTCGGGACCATTTGGTCCGTGGCGCCAGCGGTATGCTGTCGGGACCATTTGGTCCAGGAATTGGTTGTCTCCAGATCTGTCGCGGCTTGTGGTTCTGAGTGTTCCTTGCATGAATGTGAATGGGTTAAGCTCTTGGGGAACGAGATCTAACCTGTCGGCTGAGTTGGATGGCTTGCTTGGGTGGAAGTTACTTGTTTATGGCTGTCCAGTCTGGCGTGGTGCCAGGTTGGCTCCCAGCGCTTGTGACGAAGCTTTCAGTTGGTTAAGTCTGATGTAAGTCAAACCGCTTGCTTGGAATGGATGTTACTCGTTTGTAACGAAGCTTTGAGTTGGTTAAGTTTGATGTATGTCGGGCGGCTGGCGCGGAGGAAAGTCACCCACATCGGGACCCCCGATCTGGCATGGTGCCAGGTTGGATCTCAATGTTGGTTTCAGAACTTCAAGTTGGTTAAGTCTGATCTTTGTTGGCGAGTTGGCTGCTTGTATGTCAAGTGGGTTTGGATGGCAAGAGTTGAAGGCTGGGAAGCTAAGTTGTGGTTCCCGACTCCCTTTGGGATGCCTGCGCTACATTGATGCTCACGATGTTTCTCAAGCCTTGTCGATGTTTTGAATCCTTGTTTACTTGAATCTCCACGTTCAAAGATGACTCCATCTTTGATAGTCTCAT
This sequence comes from Diphasiastrum complanatum, assembly GCA_029204225.1. Taxonomy (NCBI): domain Eukaryota; kingdom Viridiplantae; phylum Streptophyta; class Lycopodiopsida; order Lycopodiales; family Lycopodiaceae; genus Diphasiastrum; species Diphasiastrum complanatum. Next base: position 33,639,168 of record CM055101.1, read on the forward strand.
AGTATCACCTAGGTAATTTTCTAGTAAACAGTGGAGGATGTTTCTTGGCTCATGGAGTTAGAGGTGAATAAGTATCCCAAGTACTTGAATTCTTTTTTTATCTCTCTACCCAAGGCTTCTTTAGGCAACTTAGTTGTGTGATCCAAATCATCTAAAGATCTTTTGTTACAAAAATAAGTAATTCACCAATCTTGCCAATGTAGAAAAATCAGCATCCACACACAAGATAGAATGCTAATTCTAATAGAACTTGATCAAACATGAATTAAAACATAAATAGAAGCTACTATCCATATAGCAATAGTACCCTACTTTATTTCACACGTGTGGATCCAAAAATAGCATTAACAAATCATTCTACACATAAAATTGCAAGATATCAAAAGTACAGTGCACCAATGGATAGTAAAACCCAAGAGAACCATGTATAAGCATGGATGAGGTAAGAGAGGTAGAAGATCAGCCTTATCTCATGTGTGTACAGCTATATATAACAGATCCATGAATATTCAAAAGTTTAGTTTCCCTCCAAAATGATAAAACCCTAACATAGAGTGACTAGGTTCCATGAACCTTATTCAAATTTGAATCTACTAGTAAATCGACTTTCTAGTTTTCCCTCCAACTCTAAAACGAGTAATTTTAAATGCATTTAGCTAATATGACTATAAAAAGTAAATGTCTAAGTCTAATATGAAATTGGCCTCAATTGCCAAATAAACAAATGTAGCATTTGACTCAATATTGATCAAACTGGTTGAAATCTCTCACACTCCATCTTCAACTAGTTTTAGCATAGACTTTGATAACACTCCAAGTGATGTCCTATGCTTCATAAACAGCTCATTTTCCAATGCTTTGGTGAAGATATCAGCAACACATTCTCTTGAAAAAAAATGTTAAAGCTCCACCTCCTTTAGCATGACTTGCTCCCTCACAAAGTGGTATGCCACCTCAATGTGCTTGCTCCTAGCATGAAAGATGGGATTGGTTGCCAACTTGTGGCCTGATAGGTTGTCACAAAAGATGATTGGGATCTCTGAAAAATATAGCAAGTAAAGATCCTTGATCCATACCATCTCCTTTGTGCAATGTGTAAGTGCTTTATACTCGGCCTCACTAGATGACAATGAGATAGTGGATTGTTTATTTGACATCCATGATATATTTCCATCTCTTATGAAAATACAATAAGCACTTATATATTTCCTATCCCCATTTTGTCTCCAACATAGTCCGAATCTGAAAATCCATAAAGATTAGATGAAGACCTCTCATACAATATGCCAAAATCTCGAGTTCCCATGATATACCTCAACACTCGTTTTCCTAGCTTCCAATGCTCTTCACTTGGATCTTGCATGAATTGACTCAATCTTCCAACACAATAGCGGTCTTGTAATGGTTAGATAGATGAGTGATCCAACTAGCTTCCTATAGAGAGTAATGTCCTCAAAGGATCTTTCATTACCTCTTATAGTTAGCTTTACATTGGACTCCATTGGTGTATTACAAGCTTTTGCATCTACCATATGAAATCTTTCTAGAATAGAATTAGCATACTTCTCTTGACAAATGAAAGTAGATTGAGAAGTCCTAATCACCTCTATTCTCAAAATGTAGTGTAAGTGACCAAGATCATGCACCTCAAATTCCTTCTTAAGAGCACTCTTGATATCCTCCACATCTTGATTGTCTCCACCACTCAAGATGATATCATCCACATAGATTAGCAAGATGGTAACAAAATTTCCAGCAAGCCTATAATAAAGTGAATGATCATACTCACACATAACAAACCCTTGAGAGAGTAAGAAAGTATTAAGCTTAGCATACCAACTCTTTGGTGCTTGCTTAAGACCATATAAGCTCTTTTGTAGAAGACACACATGATTTGGCTTTGAAGTAGAAATGTAGCTCTCGGGATATTCCATGTACACTTCCTCCTCAAGATCACCATTCAAGAATGCATTTGTAATGTCCAATTGCCATAGATCCCATCCATAAAGAGTAGCAAGTGAAATAATGACCCGAATGCTCACCATCTTTTCCACGGATGCAATGGTCTCATCATAGTCAATGCCATGCTCTTGAGCATATCCTTTTGCCACTAACCTTGCCTTGTACTTGTTGATAGATCCAACTTGGTTTGTCTTCACCTTGAAGATCCATTTGTATCCAAAAGCTTTCTTGTCCTTGGGTAACTTCACCAATCTCAGTGTTTCATTCTTCATGAGAGCTTGATACTCAAGATCTATTGCTTGGATCCACTCCTCTTTATTCCTTACTTCTAGAAAGTACTTGCTTACCCTTTTCATCATATGTGAGCCTTGAAGGTGTTTGCCTTTGCCTTGATGGTTTTCTTGGCTTTTGACTTGATGAAGGTCCTTCATCATCACTGTCCAAAGTAAGATCCATAACATCATCATCAAGATTGTTAGATCCATCCACATCATCAACATCAATAGTACTTGAAGTTACTTTTGGAATGTTCCCCTCATAAAAAATGGCATCTGTTACGGCCATATTCAACTAAGGACATGGAATAGTTCTAATATGGTAGACCGGCCCTCCAGTGTTTGAGATTATTGGTCACACCTAGATTTAATTCCACGTCGAGGCCTGTTGGTGACTAATGACCTTGAGAAGACCCAGACACTCTAAGTGAGACATATGGAGTAGTGCATGTACGTGTGATTGATATAGGCAGGAGGTATGCATGAAGAGCTGTGACCTATTTATAGTTGACCTGCATGGGGATTGCATGTGCTCATGCAATGGATCCTACTCTCTATATATTGAGGTAGTGATTATTCCGTCGACGACTTTGGTCTAGGTTACCTGTAGAGCTCTTTTCCTCTTGCTATCACATGGCGTGGCTTGGCACATGCTATGTCAACATTACTCTTGATGATAGGACCAAGGAGGATCCATCTTCAAGAAAAGGTATATTTGTTTGATATGGTGAGGTGAGTAAAGCCTACAAGGTTTACATTCCTTCTATTAACAAAATGATTGTTGGTAGAGATGTTGTAAAGACCACTAGCGAAAAAACCCCTAAGATGAGGATAGAAAAATACAAGAGAGAGTGTGGAGCAAAACCACCCAGCCAATCCTAGATCCCTCCTGAAGAAGGATCTAGCCCCCAAGCCATGCCATGTGATAGCAAGAGGATAAGAGCTCTACAGGTAACTTAGACCAAAGTCGTTGACGAAATAATCACTACCTCAATATATAGAGAGTAGGATCCAGTGCATGAGCACATGCAATTCCCATGCAGGTCAACTATAAATAGGTCATAGCTCTTCATGCAATCCCCATGCAGGTCAACTATAAATAGGTCACAGCTCTTCATGCATACCTCTTGCCTATATTAGTCACACGTACATGCACTACTCCATATGTCTCAATTAGAGTGTCTGGGTCCTCTCAAAGTCATTAGTCACCAATAGGCCTCGACGTGGAATTAAATCTAGGCGTGACCAATAATCTTGAACACTGGAGGGCCGGTCTACCATATTAGGAATATTCAGTGTCCTTAACTGAATATGGCCGTAACATTCTTCCTCCCTTAAACAGGTTTTGTCCTCAGAACGAGAGAAGGAAAACATGAAACTATTCCTTAAGCTTTAAGTTTTTTCCATGAATCATTATTTTTAGTTTGATCTTTCCATTCGAATAAGAACTTAGAGATGCAACAATTTTTATATTGCTTGTCTCTACTCATGAATACTAGCTCAAATCCCAAGGATACACTAAGCTATGAATCTTCCAAATGGGTTGATTTACTCCAAAACAAAAGTTTATCACCTTCATGTAATCCTAATTATATGAACCACTGGGTGATTTACCTTATTTTAGAAATCAAATCCAAAAGCTGAAGAAATTCCATTTTAGTTTCTTGCAGAAAATAAGGCTACTTGGTACAAAAATATTCTTAGAATATCCAACTATTTTAAAATACCATAATTCAGTCATCTAAAATCTCTAGGAGATCCATCAAGTCTCAGACAAATATAACTCAATCCAGAGTACTGCAGTTACTCTAACGAGCTAATAGCCCCATTTCTAGCATCATATGCAAGAAATCAGCAACTATCCGTATCTTAATATATTTATCCGTCTCCTATAAATCTAGAGATATAGACTGCACTTTGTACACAAGCACTTATAAACTACAATCTGTAAGATGAGCAAATTCCTCATAAGTAAGCAATTACTTAATGAAAATGCCCGTGAGATCCACATAATCTCAAGTATGTACTTGAGTAAAGAAATTTAGAGTTCAAATAACAGATCTAAATTCTTGACTCACCTAATTGATCAAGAATTACTCAATATCTTAAGAATCCTCACATTTCCTTGTAATCTTCAAATGACCTTTAAGTATCAATTTATGATCCATCAATCATAAACATTTAGAATCTTATGATTCATTAATCATAATTTACAAGATTCTAAAACCATACTTAATCATTGGAAGATACTGGAGTATAATCACAGCATACTACTCAAGAAATATAAGAATCATTCTGAAATCTTTTCCACAAGGAAAATCATTGGATTCCAAGAATATTCTTTCAAACTGATTCTTAATCAAATTATGAGTTCTACGAGTAAAATTTTTGCGAGTTTTGTGAGATTCTTCTACCCATGATCCAACAAAGTAGCACATGGTGCGCTACTCTTTTTATGCCACTACATGATTTTTTAAGAACAACAATTGTGGTTTGATGCATACTTAAAAATTTGACCATCCATTAAATTTTAAATAGGTCCATTGCAAAATACTTTGTGACTCTATAAATATAGGTTTATTAAAAAAAACTGTTCATGAAGTTGTAAAGGCTAGCATGCCAGAGTGATAGCTTTCAAATTTTTTTATTTAAAAAAAATGAAAGTTTTTAAAGAACTTTTTGAAAAAATAAATCTCTTTTTGGAGTTGATCCGGCTAGCATGCCACTGTGCTAGCTGAGTAAATTATAAAATAGAAAAGCTATTATAACACACTTGAGAACCAAATTTTGAGTGAAAACATTATTTTAAAATATTTCTTCAATTTCAAAACATAGTAAGTAGACGTGCTAAGTAAAATAGCTATAAATTGTTTTTTGCAACCTTTAAAGATAGCACGTCGTCGTGCTAGATAAAAGGAGAAATTTTTTTTTGCAATCTCCAAACTTTTTTTTTTTTTTCTGGGCAGTCTCGCTTGGGCGGTCTCGCCTGGGCACACCGACGTGCAATCTTTGGATGCTACAAAAAAACTTTAATTTGAAATTTTTTTAACTTTGTGAAATATTTAACTATGTACCAAACCACACTCTTAATAATAAACATTGAAGGAGTGACATAAAAAAGGTAGCACACCATGTGCTATCTTTTTGTTGAATCATGGCAAGAAAGAAACTCGCAAAAAATTTACTCTCAAAATGCCAAGGCCCTGTTTGGACTAGTTGCAAGGTTGACTACTACTAGGACGATTTTGTCATTGGTAGCTCAGCTGGGTTGGGATATCCAACAAGTGGATGTTAAGAGAGAATTCTTGAATGGATTTCTAGAGTAAGAACTCTATATGGATCAGCTAGAGGGTTACATAGTCAAAGGACAAGAAGAGATGGTTTGCAGATTGGACAAAGCCTTATACGGACTCAAACAAGCAACCAGAGCATTATACACAAGGATTGATCCGTACTTTGAAAAGCTTGGTTTTTAGAAGAGTAGTGCGTAGTCTACACTTTATGTTATGATAATCAATGATTAGATTGTTATTGTAGTGAGGTATATCTTATCATGTTTTGATTTAGAATATTAGAAAAGATCTCTCATCGAAGTTTGACATGAAAGATCTTGATTCACTACAATATTTTCTCAGGTTTTGTAAAAATTACAGCAAATAAGGATCCTAAAACACTTGAAATGATGAGGGAAACAATAGATTATGATTTCATAAGATTAGCACAAGTTGAACCATCAAAATCCATCAAAAATCTATGTTTGAACCTCACTAAATGGCCCAAATCCTTGAAGAAGGCTTCACACGTGTGAAAGTACGGCCTCCCACAGTCTGAGTACTGTACACCAGACCTACATTCAATCCTATAATCATTAGTAATCACAAGTACTCAAACAATTACGAACATAGAGAGCAATTGCACCATTATGAGAGAAAAAACATGAAATTGCTTGATTGATTTTGGTGAGATATCATCACCTATATATACATGATCCATTACGATTTTGGACAGGTATGAGTAGCCCTAAACCTATCCCTAATGCTAATTTTGGTGGATCTTTCATCCCTACCAAGTTAGGGTTGGAATCTTGGAGATCCCTCAACAATGCAAAAATTACCAAAAATAGCTCCTATTTTTTTTCCCTTATATCTAAGCATAATTTGGACTCATTCCAAAGGTTCTAACACTTAGGTCTACTTGAGAACATCCTTATGAATGGAATCCTATGCTATTTGGCACGTGTGACAACCCACATCATGACCATCTAACTATTTACAAGTCATATGACCAAAACTAGTCAAGCTAGAATTGTGAATTTCTAACAGGTTTGAGGTATGGAAAGTAGCATAATGTCTATTTATTTTTCAATCTAAGTATGTTCACGAATTTCATCAGAGTCATGAAGTTGAGCTTATCTATTGTCCTACAAAATAGCAAGTTGTAAATATTTTTACTAAGGGACTTGGTGAAAACAAATTTGTGACGTTTCAAGAATTTTTAGGAGTAATAGATAAAAAAATAAACATTAAGAGAGAGGGTTAGAAATTAATGTCTAATTTTAACTCTAATGTTTCTAGGCCATGCCTGTGTGTTATTTTAAGGGCCTATACTTAAATTTCTATGCATGTAGTAGGGCACTAGAGAGCTATAATAGGGATCAAAATTTAACTTAGTAAATAGCCTAGACTTTTACCTAATATAGGCACTAGATTTAGGCACGTGTTTTATGCTTTAGCATTATCTTTTACTTAAGATAAAACTAGGAGCTTGTTATATAAGGGGAACTAGCGACCACCTCCATATCCTTTGTAGTGAGCTTTAGCCTATTTGATATGAATATGAGTTATATTTTTTTGCTCAAATCAATTCATGGTTGTAAGTGTATGTGCTAATAACACTAAATTACTCTTATATTGAATTTCTAAAATTCTATTACCTACTCCTCACATCAAATCAATTGATGTTAGTGATTCAAGTGTATCAGTTCATAATGCAAAAACAGCCTAAATGATACATAAAATTTGTGGAAAATTATCAATGCGTTGACATACATGAGTCTAGTGAACAAGGTGCCAAGAGAATGCTTATTGTAAATTAAGCATTGATGACATCTACACCTAACACTAATAAGCCCAAATCTTATGAAGAGACATCCACTTATTCTTAAAGATAGGCCATGCCAAAAGAATATGATTCGATCACTAGAAATTGAGACACCTTCACTCCGGTAGTTAAAGTGGATGATATACGTTGTGTTTTGGTTATTGCATCTCACTTTGGTTGGCCAATCTACAAAATGGAAGTCAAAAGTGTGTTATTGACTAAATTTTTGGAGGAAGTGAAAACAAAAATCATGTGTGTATATTCGATAAAGCATTGTGATACGAATCTTTACTCTATGCACAAAGATGATCATGTCCTTTTACTTATGGTTTGTGGATGATCTCATATTTCTGGAATTTGTAGCAAGATGCTTGACAAGATTAAGTGTAGCCTATCCTAGGAATTTGAGAATATGAAAGACTTGAGGACGAGTTGTTTTTTACCCAAGCTAAGTATCTTGGAGAGCTACTAGAAAAGTTCAACATGATTGATTGTAAGCATTTGTTTATGCCTTTTTAACCAAATGTGAAGCTAACCAGTTGTGAAGACGAGGATGAAGTAAATGGAACATCATTCAGAAATTTGGTTGGATCACTTATTTACTTAACTGTCATGAGATATGACAATACATATGTTGGAAAGAGGTGTGTAAAAGATAGGTAAAAAAGAATTCGAACTACAAGAAAGATAACTTATCGTGCATAGCGAAATAAACTATCTTTCTCTTTCTTTATGCATGACTACGCCTATCAATTTCGAACAAAACAATAGTGATAGAAATCATGTTCGATCTTATAGTAACTAACTTTGAAATCATTAGTACTACGGTGATTACTGAAATGTTTTTTCACCTTCAAACCTAAGTTATGATAAAAATCTATGTGCCAATGTGGAGCAATTCCAAGATAAGCTAGAATTGTAATCTAGACTTGATTTCAAGTACTAGTATGCATTTGGTTTCATTGTTTGTGCAAACTCCATCACTTTATGATTGATTATGATCCTTTTGCACTCATTTTATCATATCAGAACTTCATTGACAAGGATATCATAGTAGTAGTTGTTGTTGTTGTTGCATCCATATCTAAGACAAACTATTTTTGGATTAACAATTTTATAAGTGAAAGTGAGCTACAACTTGTCTCAATGTATTGAAACTTTGTTGTTGAACTTCAATCCAACATTTGCATTTATACTTTTGTAGTAAATGCTTCTTGGTTTTCAAGGGGAGGCTCAAACAGGAGACCAAAGAAACTTTGGATGTCAAGCTAACCAACTCAACTAATCTCATTGAGTGTTTTTGTAGTAAATGGTGTAGCTATATGTGAAGAATTTTACTCACCTTTCCAATAAAACACATCCAATCCAAGAAAGTCTCTTAAATGTTGCAAGCAAGGAGAAGAATACATTTTTTATAATCTAGTTATGCCCATTTAACTGACACTCTAAAACTCAAATATGTTATTTCTTTTTTGAAAAATTCACTTTTTTTATATTAGAAAGTAAATTGTTATCTCTCAAAGTTGTCAAGATACTAGTCCTAAGGTGAGTTAGATGTGAAACGCCACCACAACTATAAACAAGAGACCTAAGGTGAATTACATGTGAAACCTCACGAAAACTATAAACAAGTATGTCATCAATAGAAATAAAAACAAATTTGCCCATAAAATGGTCTGAGCACATCGCTCACTAACATCCTGAATCATGTTGGGACATTATTCAATTCAAAGGGCATCACTAAAAGTTCATACTAACTAAAATGAGTTTTGAAGGCAATCTTAAGGCTCCTTGGCCTCCTTGCCACCTTCACAATCTATGTGAACCATAATTCTTGGGAGGCTCTGAGTTTTCTCAAGAATATTCTATACATTCTATACACAAGAATCCACTATATCATCACAAATATGCAAAAATGGATGTAGAACCCGAAAGAGATATCTTCCATAAGAATGAATGAGAGAAAAATGAGAGACCTGATTTGCTCCCATGTCAACACTTTTGCACTCATCCATGTGAAATCTTTGAGAATTGAGATAGCATACTTTGATTGACAAACAAAACTATACTCTTGAGTCCTAACTACCTCAAGTCCTAAGATGTAGTGCAAAGAACCATGATCTTGCATTTTGAGTTCTTTTTCTATTGCTAGTTTTGTCTCATCAATGAGCTTGACATTGTTTTCATAGAAACTAATATCATCTACATAAAGTATAAGGACGATCACATCACTATCAATAAACTTAAAATACAAAGATGGATCATACTCACTAAGACTAAAATCTAGTGAGAGAAAAAAGGAATTTAGTCAAGAGTACCCAAATCTTGGAGCCTGTCTGAGACCATAGAAGCTTTTGAAAAGTAGGCAAACCTTGTCTTCTTGGCCTTGCATGATGAATACTCTCGAGTTAGCACATGTCAATCTCCTCCTCAAGGTAGACATGGAGAAATGCATTAGTCACATCCATTTGATATATAAACCAATCGAAAGTGGATGCCAATGCAATCAAGATCCTGATGGTTGTCATTTTTGTCACAGGAGCAAATGTTTCTTCATAGTCTAGACATTTGACTTCAACCTAAGCTTTTGTACAAGCCTAGATTGAACCATCTTGATTATATTTGACTCTAAAAATTCACTTGCAACCATTTGCTTTCTTGTTAGTTGGGAGATCAACCGATTCCCATGTTTGATTTGAAATTAATGCATCATTCTCCAAAAACATTGCCTCCTGCCAAACTTTTGATTTCAAAGCATCTTGTACATTAGTTAGACTCATCAAAAGAAATAAAGAGAGCATGAGAAGAGTTACCCATCTCGGCTTGTTTCCCCTTGTCAACATATGTGAGGCTAGTAGGCTCAACTTTGTCCCTTGATGATCTTCTTGGAGTTTTGGATAAGGAAGACTCCCCAAGGCTTAGCTCCTCTCCATCATCATCTTGGATTGTTGGTAGATGTGAAGATCCTCCATCATGTTGAGTGCTCTTGGCCCCATCAAGATTGGAATTTTATCCTTCATGAAAAATCACATCTCTACTAACCACAATCTCGTTAGTAGATGGCACAAAAATTCTTCAAGCTTTTCTTAATGTGGAATATCCTACCATAATCTCCTTTATTGAGTTGGGATCCTCTTTATTCCTTACATCTAAAAGAACATGAACAAAAAATATGGATCTAAAAATTCTCAAATTTTCAACATTTGGCTTCTTATACAACAACTCAAATGGTGTTTTACCTCCAATAGCAAGATTATAATTAGGCAACATATTGCAAGAATAATTTGCACAAGTGAGAACCTCACCCCAAAAGAACTTTGGAAGAGATGCATCCAACCTCATGGTCTTTGCACACTCACATAAGGTACGCTTCTTCCACCCCAGTTTGTTGAGGTAAGGACAAGTGAGCTCTCTTTTTATGCCTTGGGAAATTAGACCTTGCCTAGGTCACCAAGATGAAGGCTCACTAAAATTGAATCAAAACATAAAAAATTCAAACACTCCTATTGGAATCTTTGGTGTCTAACTCTAAGAGTTTGATTGGATTTGAGTAGGTTTGATCTTAATCTATGTCCTAGTTTTTCATCAATTTTGACTACCTCTGAAAAAATCACTCATTTTTTGTCATAACTCTTGTAATAAAAATGAATGGATCCTGCTGATCTAAAACTATCAAGTAGCTTTCTAGCAAATAGGCATTTGGAGACAATGGATCAATAACAAGATTTGGAAACAATGGATCAATAACAAAAAATTTGCATGAATTCAAAGTAGATGGATGCTACATGGCCTCCGAGAATTCCATACAACAAATGGTACCTATTTGATCCAAAAATCACCCAAAGGTAGCTATTATGGAAGTCTTAGAGGCCGCAAACCAATCGAGATCCTAGAAGACCTCAAAATCTTGATTTTTTCACTTAAAGATCTACATGCATGTGAGATTGCACACTATCAAAGCCATGATGGGCAAATTGAGATTTTAGATGGCAATCTTACCAGCTTTGAATGTTGGCAAGAGCTAAAGTACACAAAGAGAGATCATTCGTCAAAATCAAGCACATATCAAGTACAAATGTGAAAAAACTAAGTGTTCCAAAATTGATATCACTCTTCACTTCACTTGTACAAAATTGATATGTACAAGTGAAGTGGAGATTGAGGTCCAACCTCATGATGACATCTACTATAAAAATAAGTAGTTAAAGTTTTATCAATTTTCACAATATATACATATGTGTGTGTGTGTGTGTGTGTGTGTGTGTGTGTAAAGATAGTTGTGTGTCACATTTGTGCCTATGCATGGGGTAGGAGGATGCACCCATGGTGGCATGGGCACATCATCCCACATGAATATCTTTTAGTTAAAAAATGTGAAATTTTGAATCTTTTATGCATGGAGTAGGATGCATGACATAGTATGCATCCATTTGGTAGGCCCCCCCAAAACTTTCATGGTGAAAGGTGTTAAACAAAAGAGCAAGTATATACTTTTGTGGTGAAAGGTGTTCAACAAAAGGGACTTTCATGATCAAAGATTTCACTAAATTTGAAGGGCACTCTAAGGATTTTTTAGATTAACAGACTTTCCACTGGAAGGTTAAAATAAAAATGCATTTCTATGAATGGAAAATCGGGTGTGAAGGGATGGGAAGGCTTCAAAATGCAGGCCTGCTCACCATTCTCCTCTCTTTCTTTTCTCATGTCACTCCTACTCCCCCCATATGGCACACCTCTCTCTCTCTCTCTCTCTCTCTCTCTCTCTCTCTCTCTCTCTCTCTCTCTCTCTCTCTCTCTAGGGAGGCCGTGCGGAGAGGCCGCGCCGAGAGGGCGAAGCAAGGGCGTAGGGAGGGCGCGTGGGGAGGGTGTAGGGCGGGCGTGGGGAGGGCAAAGGGAGCGCATGCGGGAGGATGCAAGGGCGGACGCGTGGGGAGGGCGCAGGGAGGCATGCAAGGGAGGGGACATCGGGAGCTCTCTCTCTCTCTCTCTCTCATGCCCCCCACACGTGTGTGTGTGTGTGTGTGTGTGTGTGTGTGTGTGTGTGCGCACACACACACACACACACACACACACACACACATGTTTGTACATATATGCGCGCGCACACACACAATAATATTAACCAATTTAATCTTTGATCTTTATGACTACCTTTTTTTGGGGTTTTTACTAAAAAGCGTGGGGTCTTAGCTCTAAAATAAATGCAGATCCTTTTTTAAACCCTTCAAAGTAAAAAAAAAAAAAAAATTAGCCAATTGTTGGTAAGTTGACAAATCCCACATTTAGTTATGAGCCTATCTATAAACATGGGATATTCGATATTTTGAGTTCATTCTCTTGTGTAGATGAGTCATAGGAATGATCAAAGCTAGGTCTCATGCACACAATCCAAATCCATTCACTATAGTGGCAATGCTTTCAATGCTATTATATATTTCTTGTTTGTTTGTAATGAGATTCAATAAAAATCGTGATGCCTTTTACTTTTTTTGTGTCATCAACTTATTGTGATATGATCACTTATTTACAAGCATCTGTTGACTTTTATTTTTATTCTCTCTCTGAATCATTTTATCATTTCATTGCGTTCATATTAGTGTCAGTATGCATGCAAAGCTTTCTTGATCATTCTATCTGATTTCCCTTACTGTTTTGTTTGAATTGTCTGCTTTATTTTCACACTATCAGTGTGTTTGCCTAGGTAATCGATTCTAATGACTTTGAAGCTAGGATCAGTAGAGTCTTTTGACTCACCACTCTGATCTGATTCGATACGTGTAGTGCATGCACCAAGGAATTGTCCACTCCATCATCTTGATTCTCAACATGGTATCAGAGCCTATCACAAGCTCACAAGCTTCTCACAAGACTTGATCATATCAGTCAATAGAATAATTGCTTTCTTGTTCAGTAAATAGTATTTGATTTTTTTTCTTAGTTTACTGATAGTCATCAGTATCACTTAGACTAACTTTCACATGGGTTCCCAAAGCAAGGCTGGTCTCATTGTGGCCAAGCTTGATGGATCCAATTATCACCTATGGAAATTTAAGATGATAATAGTGCTAATGGCTAAGAAATTGTACGATGTTGTCATTGGTACAAATATCATACTCGAAGCCAATGACGTTGCAATCTCTCAATGGAAGCTAAATGATGGCAAGGCCTTTGCGCTGATCATTCTCAACATATCAAACACAAATCGGCTATGTGCTTGAAGTTTAGACCTCGAAAGAAGTCTAAGATATCTTGAACACATTGTACGATGTGCAAGACTTAGCTTCTAAGCTACATCTCACAAGAAGATTCTTCTCTCTCAGGATGGTCAATGGTGATTCATTACAGAATCACATCAATCAGTTCAAGAGCCTCCTACAACAAATGGCCATTGTCGGGTTAGTCATCGATGATCAAGACGCAATAATGACATTGCTTTCAAACTTTCCAAGCACCTATGAAAGCTGGATGATGATCATCACGAGACACTCGGATCTGACTCTATCAAGAGTCACTGCAATGCTGCTGCAGGAGGAGAATCGAAAGAATGGATACTCTAGTTCCTCGAATGTTGACTCTCACACCCTCTACACAAATGAGAGCTTGAACAAGCAAAAGAAAAAAGACTCGAAACAACAGAAGTCAAATTAGAAGCCAACACAAAGTCAAGAGCAGTCGAATCTACCAACTAAGAAAAAGTTGTTCTGTAGATATTGCAAACGAAACAATCTAAAGGCCAAGAATAATAGCAAAGGGCAATCGAATAAACAGGCGAGTGCAATTGCAAAGGCATCTCACCCCAGTCAAGAAGAGGATTAAAGGTAAAGGCATTGTGAGGTTAAACTTTTCGAATGATCGATTCAAGCTACTAGTCGAATGTTTTTCATGTATCTAACTTATCTACAAATCTGCTCTCTGTTAGCAGAATTACAGATTTAGGACATAAAGTAGAATTTGAATCGAATCAATGTAAGGTTATTGAAAGGACAAACAAGATCTTAGCACTCAAAAAGAGGCATGGAAACTTGTATAAATAACATCATTGCTATTCTGCTACTAATCAAACTCTGGATATTATTTTTCATATCAATAGAAGTTTACTTTGGCATTATAGACTTGGTCATTTCAATTATACTTCTGTATCAGACATGTCTAAACAGTCTATCGTGCTTGATCTCGCATTAGAGAAAATTTGGCCTTGAAAAGGGCCCTATAAGGATTGCCACGTACAATGACAATTTTTTGGCAATGCAAAATACTAAAATAATTTTGTTTTTTGCCCGCAGTCTTGCCCACACAGTCTTCGATGGTTAGCTATTATGTGCACAATGTAGTCTGTGGCTGAAAAAAAAATCATAAGTTTTGAACGACAACTCGCATTGAGACGATTACGGCGCCATTTGAAAGCCCTCGACGAGAGCTTTTCAACGACACCCAACATGACTCAGTTCCGAACTACGGTGAAGAAGTTATGGCCGGTCAAAGTTTTGGTCGGTCAACACTTGGTCAACCCGATATCTATTTCGAGCGCAGTTGACCAGGGACCACCGTAGTTCGAAACTGGGTCATGTTAGGTGTCATTGAAAAGCTCTCGTCGAGGGCTTTCAAATGGCGCCATAATCGTCTCAATCCGAGCTGCCGTTCAAAAGTTACACTATTTTTTTGCTGAGTTGCATACTATACTACAAATAAAATGACTTATGTACGGGCTGCCTCCGACGCAAAATTACAGTTCTTTTAAAAGGAAAAAAAAATCAATTTGAAATAGCTACGTTACGTAAATTTCAAATTTGATTGTTTTGATTGGTCCATGTGAAAGGAACTTCTGAGAAAAAAAATAAAAAATATCTTTTTAAAAGGCCCCTTTTGTGCTTAAATTCTCTCTAATGACTATCTAGATAGGAAAGTCGAAATACATGTCAAGAAAACAGGCTAGGAATTCTTTTAGATCAAATCATCAAATCCACATCTGGATTTACATTCTTCTTCAACACCGCTCCTATCTCCTACAATAGCTATAAGCAAACCTCTATTGCTCTCTCTTTAATAGAAACAGAGTATACCACTGTTTCATAAGCTTTTAAAGAAGCAGTTTGATTGAGGAATTTAATGTCAGACATTAGTCTGAATTAGTACACTCCGACAAATATATTATGTGATAATCAAAGTGCCATTACCTTATCGGGTAGCCTTATCGGGTAACGTACTGTCGAACGCAAGACATGACAACAAATGTTTTTACAAAGACACTATGTATTGATGCACACAAGAAATTCTATGCATCGCTAAGTATGAGAATCAAGGCATTCATGGATCCAAATTAAAAAAAAGGGTATTGGATTTATTCATCTACTCTCCTAGATCCCATGTTAATCTCAATCCATTCGTGTTGTTGCATATTTATTCTCATTGTCGCACAATCTGTAGAAATACATGGGATTCAAATACAGGTATCTATGCGACAATCAAACTGTCAAGGGTGTCAGGTCAATTCGTCGGTACTCGAAAGAGTCCAACTCAAAAGAGTTGAACTCCTCGACTCCAAAAACATCGACTCAACTAATCGTTGAATTCGAGTGTTGACATGGCACCACTCAAAATGAAGCTAGTCACCTATACTAGACACTCCCACTACTGTGCAACTGCCTTGACAATGACTACAGCTACATCACCATTTGTCTAGATAGCGACAGCCATGATTGCCACCTACCAGGACAGTGACATCCACATCTGCTAAATACTTGGACGAAGACATCCACTAATTCAGCCAAGATCTACATCATCGGACAAATCAACGTCTCTATGTAATTTTGTATATATCTCTGCACAAATTTACACTACAGATGATGATGATGATAATGCTAATTGTATTATTCAATGATAGACAAATGCTATAAATGCTTTCACGTATCGATTCTTGTTTTTAGACTGAGAGTCAGAATAACCTCATAGCTATTATAGAACTAAGACAGTTTCGGGCACACGATTTTGTCCGTAATTGTTTTGTGCTCTAACATCTATTAACTTGTATTTTATACTCATTCTGAATCGAATTATCATCCCATTGCATTTATATTAGTGTCAATATGCATGCAATGCTTTCTTGATCATTCTGTCTATTTCCTTCGAAGTTAGGATCAAGTAAGATCAATCGAGTCTTTCGACTCACCACTCTGATTTGATTTGATATGCGTAGTGCATGCACCGAGAAATTGTCCACTCCATCCTGATTCCCAGCAAAAACTTCACACAGAGCAAAATCCGGACAACATGATTGCAAACAATTGATAAAGAATAGCAGCCTTTATAAGAATCATAATATGATAAGATGATCTACTGTAATGAAAGCTACAATGAGAAATACCTACCCAATGACGAGGCATGAGGCCTATTTATAGTTGGGTAGGAGGTCCAGCTAGTTAGGGCCACCTAATTCTACCAACGCCCCATATGCCTAATCACATGTTCTTCAGACACATAATAGTAAATGTACAAAAAGAAGACCTAGTGCTCGACTTAGGAGCCATAATTGGCCTACAATTTTGTGTATTCATTCGCATAGTTGCACAGAAAAACGTTTCTAGAAACGCGTTTCTCAAAAACTCATTAAAATCAAAATTCAAAAAAAAAAAAAAGTTTCTGAGAAATGCTACCCCAAACCAGTAACATGTTTCAGAAACTCGTTTATGAACGCGTTTCTAGAAACGTAGTGCGACTATGATTCATTGTAACATTTCATTTCAATTCACCAATTCTAGACAGAGATGCAAGTGTTTGAGGTTTGATTGATGCTAGCAAATTGCTAGTTTTGATTATCTATACACTCAAAAGGAAATCCTTTAAGGATCATTTCATGAATGATAAATGATAAATGTGATTGTTTGCTTCTAGGTGGTCAAAATCAGATAAACAACCTTTTCCATTGCCTTCACCTGTAACTCTTAAAACAATTAATCAGAAAGAAAGCTACGCAGTTATAGTATGCAAAAATCTGAAACCATGTGTTTTATGATATCACTCGACTTAGTAAAAAACCATGTGTGCATGCAGCAATGTGTGGCACACAAAGATGATGACATAATGTAGGCAGCACAGTCTCTTGATTTAAAGTTAGCTACTGAAGATGTGCATTTGAGATATCCCTTTTCATTCACAAAGATCAGAATTTCATCAAACATAAAGAGTATACTTAAAAGAACTTATTTTCCTACATATATTCTTTGCCTTTCAGAAACGTTCTTCCGGGTAAAAAATCACCATCCTGAAGAGAATTTATGTAACTCTTTGCAACATTAAATTTAGTGATAGATATGATGAAAACAATCGAAAACTCACAATTTCCTCTATTTTCACTGAAGATAGCTATAGCAGTTCGAAGTACTAGAAACTGGGGGTTGCCTCCTCGGTCACAACTATAATCGTAAATTGCTGATTATGAGCTCGCTTAACAACTACTTCAAAGCCAACTCCAGTTTTATCTCCAAGAGCTTCAACAATCTGCAAGTGATCATTTCCACACAATTCCTTTCGTATGTTCAAAATCAATGTATAAAGATGATAAGAGAAACATTTTACATCATCAACAGTGTGTAAGGTTCAAAGTTTTCCCTGCTTCAATGCACATTCAAAAGACTAGTATGGAACTATGGATTAGTGGAGTCAAACCACAGAAATATATGATGGATATGGTGTCTAACTTACTGATAGCAAGCTACACTCTTACTACAACAGAATCATAGGCTATAGTTGTTCACAATCTGGGTATCTCAAACTGTGACAGCAAAAAGGCGTGAAATTCATTCGGGAAACTGCATAACTCAAATGTTGTGTGAGTGACGAACTAAGAATTGAATATATCATACAAGACTGAATTTCCCTGAATCCAGCACATGCATCATGGTTTCAACTTTCAACCTTTTATTCCAGCCCTTCCAATGCAAGATTTTGTGCTATGTCTGCATAAGTTATAGACTCAGTTTATATATTCCCTTGAAAAACAGGTGGAATTATTTTTATTGTTTATGCTGTAACACTTCATTGCAGCAAGAGGACCATCCTAGCAATTATTTGTGGTAAAGTAAGTTGACAACTTTCTAATCACCATCTGCTTCACATACATGCAACTTCTGATGAAGATTGTATTACATCCAAACAAAGAAGAGATCCTGCTTGTGGTGAGTGAGCCCTTGGCCTTCTTGATTCATTGACTTTGATTGGAGAAAAATACCCCCAGCTCTATATGCAACCTCAGACAAATAGTGGTAGCCACTTGAAGAGAGAGCTACCTGTGTGGGGATAGTTTCATGTTGGGCTGCTGAAAACACAATTCTACAACCTCTCAATGTTGTGTGGACCAAAATGAACCTCAAGGCAGGTTAAAGTTCTCGAAACATCCGCTTAATTCAGCAAGTGCTAGTAGGCTTTAATGCTTTAAGGATTAGATGTGGAATTACAAATACTAAAGAACTAAAACATCCATCATCAATAGATCTGAATGATGAATGCTAAAAGAAATTACGAATGCAACTACAACAAGGACAACTTTTCAGTTGATTTTGAGGCATTCTTTGATCAAATTGCCATGATAATCATAGAAATTGTTATAAAAATTCAGAATGATCTGCCAGCTTTTCAAAAGCTCAAAATTTATTTGCACACAGGCACTACTCATCTGAGCAGGAAGAGCAAACAGAAATCGCAAACCTGGTTTACTGAACTGATAGGCTTTCCATCAAACTGCACAATGACATCCCCAGGACGAATGCCACCGCGTTCAGCTGGAGAACCTGGTATCACCTGCCAGTTTCCATATTGCAATAAGTAAACCGCCTAGGCAAAACTCCAGGAAATGATTTTGCCTTTTGAGAAAGAAAGCTTCTCGGAGAATTGTATAAAGTATCCTTATCATACACCTACAGGAATTTTACTGATGATGCACTTTTGAGAAAGATTTTGTGGCAAAAGGACCTGAGGTACAAGCACACCCTTGTTGATGTCTGGAAATGCTGGATCTCGTTCTTTTAGTTGTCCAATAATAGGCTCTGTTAGCTCAAGCATTTTCATACCAAGCCAAGGTCGGACAACACGCCTGCATGCAATTACAGAAATATAATATTCAATTGATCGTGTCAGTTAGTTTCCAAATTTCATCCTTGAAACATGCCGAGAACAAAAAGGTAAAGCTTAATTCAAGTTCAAATCATCAAGCTAATAAATGGACCTTCAGAATATGGGTGCTGCAGTAATAAAAAGTGTTGAGAGAGCATGACTAGCAGGTACACGTGTTATCACAGAAAGAGCATGACCAACGACTACTTTGTTATGGATCAGTAAATGATTTGGCAAGTTCCTGCGAATCTAAAATGGTCATTGACTGTTAGAAGGGTCCAGACTAGGATACTGCCATAGGAAATGATAGGCATTTCAGTATCAGATATCTTATATTTGAGCATTCCAAAGGGGGTCTTGAGTCCCTTCAGGACAACGGGACTCAGGACAACAAAATTAAGGGATGCACTAGAATACATTTCATGGGGCAAGCAGTAAGAGCAAGTATACACTCTGGATAGTGAACACCAACTGAGAGAGAGAGAGAGAGAGAGAGAGAGAGAGAGAGAGAGAGAGAGAGAGAGAGAGAGAGAGAATGGAAGTACATATCAAGTGTGTTACCTACCATGGAAGCATATACGTCTCCAATTCAAGGGCTAGGTAACAATTGATTAGGCTATGCCATCTGTAGCTTCA
This sequence comes from Diphasiastrum complanatum, assembly GCA_029204225.1. NCBI lineage: Eukaryota > Viridiplantae > Streptophyta > Lycopodiopsida > Lycopodiales > Lycopodiaceae > Diphasiastrum > Diphasiastrum complanatum. The sequence continues at coordinate 33,659,246 of CM055101.1, forward strand.
CAAATGTAACTCATCATAAATGAGAATATCAAGTGACTCCATGAGGTCTTGAAGAAGGACATGATAGTAGCCAAAGTAGATGAGGGTGCTGCTGATGTAGTATGTCGAGATGACCATCAATGGGCTCCTGGGCATGGTAGACATGTTGAGCGAGCTACCTAAGATAAAATATGTGCAGCACTTGCACTATCATTAAACTTGATGTCTAGTAGGGACATCATGAGCAACAACGAGAGAAATATGAGGCGATAGGTGGCTGCAACAGGTTTCTAGCATTGGCCAAGGTGATATGACATGCAATGTTTCACGTTTCGTAGGTCAGAACCTTGAACCGGGTCGAATCGATACTCTTTGAACCAGCCCAATCCAAACCAATGACAATAAATAAAGGCCTAAATATTTGTAGAATCCTCTTTTCGGTCTTTTTTTGTTACAATGTGGCATGTGGCATTGAGATAATGTGAGAGGGAGCTTTGTGTGTGTGTGTGTGTGTGAGAGAGAGAGAGAGGGGGGGGGGAACGGATAAACTAGGAGAGAGAAATAAGAGTGTGTAAAATCTAGATCAAGTATAACTAGTAGCTAGTTGATAACTGTAACTACCAAGGACTCGCTCCCTGAGAACTCCAGAGGTAGACTTGGGACTTAGGAATCAAGAGACGAGGATAGAGCAATAATCTAATATAGAAGCATGGGGGTTGATCTTAGATTAGGATACATTCAGCCTAGATGTTCACTCTTCGCTTCGCCAATTTTGCTAGTGAAGAAGAAAGATCGATCTTTCAAGAAGTGTGTAGATTATTGTGGCTTGAATAAGATGGCGATAAAGCAGGGGTATCCTATGTTGTGAATAGATGATTTCTTGGATGCATTGTGTGGCAAAAAGGTGTTCAACAGGATCGATCTTAAGAGAGGCTATCACCATATCCATATTAGGGAGCCTGATGTGTGGCATACAATGTTTCGCATGCCCTTTGGACTGACTAACGCTCCAGCAACGTTCATCATGCTAATGAACGATTCACTCAGGGACTATATGGATAGGTTTTGTCATTAATTTTACTGATGACATCCTAGTGTACAGTAAGTCGATTCATGATCACAAAGGGCATCTAGGACAGGTGGCTGTGATTTTGAGTTGATCTTGGCCGACTAATATTCGTTAGCTACGATCATTATTAAGTATCTACATTTTTTATGATAAATTTGTTGAGAACTAGCTAGGTAGCTACTCTCTGGACAAACCAGTTATGCAAAAACAATGTTCTCGTTATTAGGATGAAGGAAACTGAGGACAGTGTTGAAGCATTAAAGGAGGCAGCGGCCCTTGCACTTGTGCTCAAGATTGTTGATCTCTAAAAGCCATTTGGTTTAGAGACTAACGCTAGTGAAATCGTGATAGGGGCAGCCAGCAGGAGGGGAGCCCAATAGCTTTTGACAGTAAAAAGCTAACTCCTGCTCAATAGAGGTACCAGGCACATGAGGAGGAATTGTATGCAATCATACACACTCAAGGCGTGGCAACAATATTTATATGGTGCCAAATTTTATGTACATATTGAGCATCATACTCCCAAGTATTTCTATAGTCAGCTTGAATTGAGAGGTGTGGTGGGCCAAGCTCATGCAGGAGGAGTTTCATTTGGATATTTTGTATAGAAAAGGCAATGAGAATGTAATTCATCAATGAGATTAAACAGGCTCAACTTGAGAATACTACTATTCTGGAGGCTCTAATGGTGACTGGCTCTTCAAGGAAGGTGCCTTTGCATACACCATGGAAGCAGGTATGTTCAAATGAAATGGTAAGTACTACGTGCAAGACATGGATGGAATTCATGCTAAGATCCTACATGAGTGTCATGGTAGTCCTTGTGTAGGGCATCCCAAAGTGGATAAGATTATAGAGCTAGTGAGCAAACACCATTTTTGGCCGCATATGCAATGACACATGAGAGATGGTTTGGTAGTTTTCTGGCCTCATGGGATCATCACTCTATCGATGGAGTTCATGACATTAGCGCTCCAGGAAATAGTAGCTTAGCTTCAAGGTCCCGTACACCACACGCTAGCATCATGAACAGTTTGTGGTGTCAACAAAGAGAACTTTGAAAGTTAGGATGGTATGGTAGTATGGGTGGTAGGCATAGTGTAAATGTGGCGGCATATTGAGTCCAAGTATAGACAATTTTCAACATCCATAGAGGCTCTCTTCTTGCGGCAAAGTAGAGTGTAGAATGCTTCTTAACTATACCTGCGCATGACTTGGCTTCTTCCTAGTGTGTTTCCAATTTCCAAAGTCGCTAAGATAGGAGTCCCTTCAAAAAATTTCTTTGTTCACGCCGTAGTTGGCTACTTCTTCCTTGAGGAAGGCAATCTCACTTCTTCTCGATTTGTTATCAGCGGAGAGATCTTCCAGTTGTTTTTTTGCATGGTTCGAAGAACTTAGTGGTGTGGAAAAATGAAGGGCTGGTTGTTGGGGGATACGGTTCTCTAATTTCGTGGGCCATTTTTGCTTTAAAAAATGATAGCAAGAGGGCAAGGAATTGTTGGAAGAAGGAAAGAGGATACGATAGTAATGAAATTGAAGTATAACAATGAACTATCGGGCTCTGCGGAATAATCCTTCTTCTAATGTATGACTACGCCTATAAAAAAAAAACAAAGCTATCGCGACAACCGTCACGTTCATCCTTTTAGTAACTAATTTTGAAATCATTAGTACTAAAGTGATTTTGTAGACAAACAATTATAGAGTGCAATTGACAGATATAGAATATTGCAATATCGAATCATTCGACAATTCATACTAATCAACAAGGTTGCATCGAATCGCAGTTCAAACTGCCTTTTACGGTTCAAACCATCGAATCATTCGGACCCGGTTCGAACCGTTCGAATCGTTCGAACCGTCTGGCCCTAAAACAATTCTATCGGCCCTCGGGAGTCGGGATTTTGTTCGCGCCCGAGAGAGAGAGAGGGGGGGGGGGGGGGGGGGGGGCGGTGCACTCAGGAGTCAGCACTCTGTGTGCATTTGTCATTCAGATTGTGTGTGTGTTCGCTCAGTGCTGTGTGTGTGAGAGAGAGAGAAAATGGTGTGATTTTGTGTGTGTGAGTGATTGTGTGATATTGTGTGTGTGTGTGTCCACTGTCTTTTGATGTGTACAGTGTGTGTGAGTGAATCAGTGAGTGTGTGTGAGAGAGAGTGTGTGTGTGTGTGATATTATGATAGTGTGCATTGTGTGTGTGTGTGTGAGTTTTGAGATGTGTGCACACTGCACTGTGAGTTTGTGTGAGGCTTGAGCACTGAGATTGTATGTGTGTGCACTGTAGTCTGTGTATGCACTGTGTGTGTTTTTGTGTGTCAGTGTGTGTGCACTCAGCACTGTGTGTGATGTTTTGTGTGTGACACTGTGTGTGACATTGTGTGCACTGTGTGTTGAATCTTGATGGGGTTCAATGTGGGGCCTGGGCAGTGGGCATTGTGAGATGGGTGTGGGACTTGCGTAGCTACTTAGTTAGAACTTAGAAGTTAGGAGTTAGTGACTAGTTTGAGTTAGTAGTTACTAGTTAGTACTAAGTAGTTCCTAGAGTCTAGTTAGAACTTAGAACTTAGAGAGATTTGTAGACTGTCACCTGTGAGAGAGAGAGAGAGAGAGAGAGAGAGAGAGAGAGAGGGGGGGGGGGGGGGGCACCATGCTGAATGATAGGGATCCCTTGTGGGATCACGTCACCATCGCTGCTAATGGCACATCGGGCACGAAGAGATGGACTTGCAGATACTGTCACCAGTCTTCCACTGGAGGGCCCACACGCATCAGGGCACATTTGTTACGTTTGAGGGGATACGAGATTGCCGCTTGCATGCATGCTCCTGACACGCTACTCACTCCTGTCGCATCGGAGGAGGTTGGCCCTTCGAGGATGGGGCCCAGACCGAGAGGTAAACATTCAACTCTAAGACTCTTACACTTCAAAGTTCAAACATTGATCAAGTTTTAAGTTAGCTCACATGATACATCAAGTTTGAAGTTTCAATTTCATTGATCATCTAATTTCTAAATTGTATTGTAATTTCAAATTTGTCTTTTTTGGCAGATCGAGATGCAATCACGACGACACAGCCAGAGGCCACCACATCACGCCCCCTAGTTGCCATCCGCTCACCCCTCGCTTTCCATGGCCCAGAGGACAGAGCTGCACATGAGGCAGGGCCTGGTACCCGGCCTGACCCGCCTTCTGGTGCAGGATCTTCGACACCACCTCCAGCCATGACCATACCGGCACCACATCATCCACCTGAGAGAGGGAGAGGTAGACGGGGCTGCACTACACAGATGGGGGGTAGGGAGTACTATGTGTCCAGCTTCGCTCCCAGAGCCATGGCAGAGGCAGAGGTTGTCGTTTGACAGTTGTTCTACACCTGCGATCTGCCATTTCATTTGGCTAGGACCCCGGCATGGAGGAGGGCGATGAGTGCGATGAGTGCGATTGGGCAGGTGTGGCAGGGGCCATCTTGCGAGCACCTGAGGACGAAGGGGCTTCTTGATGAGCGGGCTTCTGTTGACCAGAAGCTAGAGCCTCTCAGAAAGGCATGGGCCCAGTACGTACTACTTGCTTTTAACTTTATCTACTCTAAACTTTAAAGACTTTATGATGATTGTTAAATTGCAGGCGTTAATTGTAAATTACTTGTTAGTTGCAATTTGCAAGCTGCAGCTAGCTATTTATGTTTAATCATGAATATTCAAATGATCATTTATCATTGGAATTTGCCATGAAATTTGAAGTACAATTTACAATTTAAGATCTATCCTGATTCCTCTCGAATCTATCGTGAATCATGATTCATCTTGTTTTGTCACCTGTAAGTGAGTCATGACCACAGTCCACTGACTTGTCACTTGTCACCTGTGAACTTTCAACTAGGTATGGTTGTACCGTCATATCTAATGGTTGGAGCGATACAAGGAGGCACCACATATTGAATATCCTGGTGTCTTCGTGCATGGGGACGATGTTTCTCAGATCCATCGACACCTCTGGGGAGGCAGTCACGGGCGAGTACATGTTCTCACATATTCGAGCTAACATTGAGGAGGTCGGACCACAGCACATTGTACAGGTATATATATTATACTTATTACAATTTACGGTTTACGGTTTACCTATAATGTTAAAACTTTATGGTTCACTAAAGTCTAAGCAATTGCCACTGAGCACTTGAGTCTTGAATTTGGAATTCCAAACTCATGCACATTGCACATTGCATTGTATGGTTGTGCAGGTGGTCACAGATAATGCGTCAAACTGCGTCTCCATGGGTAGGCTCGTTAATGAGACCTACCCCCACATCTTTTGGACACCTTGTGCTGCACACTACCTGGACTTGTTGGTCGAGGATGTGGCCAAGATTCCATGGATTGCAGAGGTGGTGCGTACTGCACGGTTCTTGGTGAGATTTGTCACCAAGAAGCCTAGGGTCCTAGCCATGTTCAGGAGACAGTCCACCTTGGATGTCTTGAGACCTGCCCCCACCAGGTATGCAAGTTGCAACTCAAATTTGAATCTTGAATGCGCTTTTGTAGACTGTTGGAACTTGGTAAGTATTTACTATTTACTGTTTAGTTAGTAGTGGTCATTGGGCCTCTTGTACGAGTTCATGGATAGGCTGGGCGAGCAGTTGAGGCTTTGCACGACCATTAGCCCAGAGAGGTATTATGTATATCAAGAATCAAGATTCAAATTTCAAATGTAGTATGTAGACAGTACTATGCAGTATGTACTATGATCTATCATGTACATTGTACTATATTGTATCATTATTATTGTATCTTGACTCTTGAATCTTAATTCTTGCAGGCTTACGGAGGTCCGACTCCTTTGGTTGAGCAGGTGGGAGTGGTTTCATAGGCCCCTGCATGCCATGGCCCACATACTCCATCCACTTTGGAGGAATGAGGAGCAGTTCACAGATAGGGAGCTCAGGGATGGCTGGAATGCCTATATCTCCCGAGTTTATCCTGATGTATGCGAGCAGGATAACCTGCTGGATGAGCTTCAGATTTTCAGGCAGGAGACCTTGGAGTTCGCCACTGGCCCGACGCTTTTGAGAGAGGGTGATAAACTGACCATGTGGCATGGTCCATTTAACATTACAGTTTAAACTTGTTACAACTTACTTCACATTTTACTGCACAGTTAGTCAATCATATTGTAACTTGTTGGAACTTGGAACTTGGTTGCAACTTGCTAGTAGTAAGTACTAATTGCCCCTTGAACTGTGATTCAGGCCAGCTACGTCCCGTGTCATGGTGGTCGAAGTTTGGGGTTGATGTCCCCAGATTGCGTCGCCTTGCCATCAGGATTCTCTCACAGGACTGCACTACAGTTGCTTGTGAGAGGAACTGGAGTGTCCATTCCATGATTCACACGAAGAAGAGGAATCGACTATCATCAGCGCAGTTGGAGAGGTTGGTGTACGTACATGCCAACCTGAGACTTTTGGGTAGACTCCAGACCACCGCAGAGCCTATCCAAGTAACTTGTACACCATAAATTATAATTTCTAAATTCTAACATGTGATCCATCATCCCAGGTGGCAGGACCCAGTTGGCAATTAGTAGATACTATTATACTAAATAGATCATATTACATACTACATACTACATACTACATAGTAGATACTAGACTGTACTATGTAGCTAAATTTTAACTTTTGTCGGGACTCGGCCCTCCAAATTTTGTCTTGAATTCAATGTGCATTGTGACATGTGCATAGGTTAATCCCGATCTGATCGATGTGGCAAAGGTTCCAGAGTTGCCACCAAGAGACCAGTCAGAGGAGGACGTGTACGCATTCCTCCATGAGGAGGCGTGCAGGTGAGAAATTAGAATTGTCTAAGATGACAAGTCTTGAATTAAATTTTTGAAGTTTGAAGTTACTAATTATCATAAATTGTAATTTACTAATTTGCAGGCAATAACACGTTTGTCCCTCTTTGTGTGCACGGTGCAGGGACTGTCACTCGAGCAGAGCGTAGGAGGAGGGCAGGAGAGGCTAGCAGCTCCCGTGCTCATAGCCCCGAGGACGAGTCTGAGTCTGAGGCATCGTCAGGGTCAGAGTCCTCAGAGGAGGAGTATGAGGATGAGGAGTCCGAGGAGGGCGGGGATGAGGATGAAGGGCATCATACCTCTGCCTCTGATGAGGATTTTGCAGCTGAGCCTACCACTCGAGAGGCCACAGCAGGCTCCACAACACCACCAGCGGCAGCGAGTGGGAGGAGACTCAGGCGTAGGAGAGCTTAGAGTGCTCACTGCAGCCTGGGCCCTGCTCAGTTCTCATTGATGTCAATCTTCAGATGATTGTATTATGTACATTAGATCATTGTAGTTACTAGTTACTAGTCTGTAGATGACACTACGATGTTCATGTCACGACTCACTAGATGAGCATTGACTCTTGAGCTGTTTAGTATTTACAGTGTAGTATGTACACATCATGATTGATCATCAGACACATCGCACATTACATTGGTGACCGGACTCATGAGGCACCTGGCATTTGTATTTACTATTTTGTTATGATTCATGAATCATGATATATTATGGATTCTAGATTCTAGTTTCAAGTTTCAAGTTTCTGATTCCTGAAGTTAAGTTTTAACTATAGTATGTTCTATGTAGTCTGTTTAAGTTTTAACTGTAGTATGTACTATGTAGTCTGTTTAAACTTGGGTCATGACTCATAATGTCATTCTAATTTCTGTAAATTCTGTTTTGAAAATTGAATCTTGATACGACAGGTCACACCGTCACAAGAGATCTGATTATCCTGAATTCTGATATCTGTAAATTTAGAGGAATATTGAAATTGTTTAGCTATTAAAATTTAAGTATCTGTACTATCAGTGAATGTTTGACTTTTTTTTTGAAGAATTGGAAAAAAAAAGGTTCGAACCGTTTTCCGATTTGAACCTGGCCTGGCGGTTCGAACCTCAAAGAATCGGTTCGAAGTGGCCAGTTCGAATCGACCTGTTCAAATCGGGATGCAACCTTGCTAATCAATAAGTGATTTAAAAGTTACAAATAACTTCAGAGAAGCTTGCATACATTCCGACAGGATACTGAACGGAATAAGAAAGTATGATTGATTCAGTAAGTAGCATGTACAAATCAAATGATGTGAGTACAAAACAATAGCGGATGAAGCCGCGTACTCTAAACTGTCTCCGAGTAACTGATAACTCTGTCTAATGCACTTCCATTGATCAGCACTGCTAGCAGTATTCAAAGTAGAAACTTTGTCATAAAAACTCTGTTATTCATCAATAGTCTCCTCTAATGATCAACTATTTATACTAATAATGAGGAATGCCGCTTAGGCTTATCCAATTAGGGCAACTGATTAGGTCGTAGGTCACAATTGGAGCTCAGCCAGAATGTGCTATTCCAGTGAGGACTACCTGGAAATTCACTTGCTAATCAACTTGGGTAAGTCGTCAACTTCATAACAGACGAAAATAGAAACTGTCAACCTTCGACGTCTTCGATAGTTCGTCGAAGCCACCTGTTAAGCGATTCCCATGTATTTCTATAGACTGTGAAACACAAATAAAACTGCAGAGCTGGATAAATGGATGGATGTAGATTAACTATAGGATTATGGGAGAATAATCCAACACTCCCCCTTGATTTGAATCCATGCATGCCTTGACCTTTTCACTTAGTTCTGCACAAAATTTCTTGTGTGCATCCAAGCTTAGTGCCTTAGTAAAAATATCAGCTGTCATGTCTTGCGTTCGACAATATTACAAGTTTACCTCTTTGTCGAGAACTTTGCTTCTGATATAGTGATAATTAAGTTCAATGTGCTTACTCCTGGAATGAAACTTGGGGTTGGTTGATAAAGCAATAGTACTTTGATTATCACAAAATAAAATTGTCAAGCATATTGTTTCAAACAAATGTCCAAAAGGAAATTTCTCAACCACGTTGCTTCCTTAGTAGCTTGAGAGGCTCCGATATACTCTGAATCGGTACATGATAGAGCTATCGAAGTTTTCTTGCGACTGTTCCATGAAATAGGACTCTTGTTGAGGAAGAATGTAAATCTAGATGTGGATTTACGAGTGTCTACATCTCCTGCCCAACTTGCATCTGAATAACCACTGAGAATATTGAGTTTGTCATTGTTGACTGCTCCATAACAAATGCATAGGTCCATAGTAGCTCAAATATAACTCATGACTCTGATGAGAGCCTTCCAATGTGTAATTCCAAGATTAGCCATAACCTGACTTAACAAAAGCTATGTCTAGTCTGGTACAGATCATTGCGTACATAAGAGAACCTACCATTGAATGATAAGGGTACTCACGCATATGCTCCTTCTCTTCTATCATCTGAGGACACGGGTCCTTTGACAATTTAAGTCCTAGCTCCATTGGTGAGTGAGCTAACTTGCAATTCATCAGATTATATCTGATCAACATGTTGTAAATGTATCTTTGCTGAGTAATATAGATCAACTTCTACTTCCTGTCTCTTTGGAGTTGAATACTGGGACAGTATTGAGCTTTGCCCAGATCTGTTATGTCGAATTTTGAAGACAACATTCATTTCTCATTTTATTAGTTTGACACTGTTATTGAAGAGAATTGCGTCGTCCACATACAAAGTGATAATAATAAAACACTGTTGCACTGACTTGAAGTAGACATTCGAATCTAAAGTGCTTGGTTCATAGTCGTGATCAATAAGAAAAGTGTTGATCCTCTGGAACCATGCTTGGCCATAAAGTGCTTTATGGAGTTTACATACATGATCATTGATTATTTTTACTTTTGATAATGTAATCTTCGGGCTGTATCATGTAGATATCTTCTTCGATAACTCCATTCCAATAGGTTAAATGTACATGCATCTGATGTATCTCTAGATTGGCTGCAACATATGGCAGTAGAAGTCTAATTGATGAATGCTTAACTACCGGACTGAAAGTCTCAATATAGTCGACATTATGTATCTGTGAAAATCCTCTCGCAACAAGTCGAGTTTTTCTTCGATCAATGCTTCCATCCGCCTTGTATTTGATTTTGAATATCCATTTACAATCAACTACATTTCTGTTGGTAGGCAATTTGATAATAGTCCAAGTTAGGTTCTTGATGAGAGATTTGATGAGAGATGAATACTTTCTATCCATGGCTTCCCTCCATAGATCGGAATCGGGCTGACTAAGTGCTTCTTCAACAGTAGTCGGCTCTCGAATAAGATAAGCAACAGATTCTTCTATATACCTTACACGTGGTCTGCACTCTCTTGTCGATCTTCTGGGAGATAAATGAGGTTGATCATTTTGTTGTTGCTGAGCCGCAACATCTTCTTTTGATTCGTCGTTAGTAAGTTGGTCGTCTAGTATAGACGAGCTTGGACCTTCGATAGGATTAGTCGAGTCGGAAACAAAAATGTTCGATACTCTGGGAGTGTCCGACAATTCGACTGTATGAGCTTTGACCTTGCCTTTGAGGTCGATAAACTGATCTTCGAATTCGACAGAATCATACAGCTTATAAGCTTTATCTGAAGTAGTATAACCAATGAAAATGGATTTGATATTGTGGAAGTCAAGCTTCTTCCTTTTATCCTGAGGTATCTATGCATTTGCGATACATCCAAACACGTGTAAATTCGATAGTGATGGTTTGGATCCAGTCCAAACTTCATAAGATGTTTTGTCTGAGAGACCTTTAGTCGAACATCTATTCTGGATATAAGCTGCAGTGGAAACAGCTTCAACCCAAAAGAATTCGAAGTGTCGCATGAGCAAGCATACACTTAGCCGCTTCGACTAAGGTTCGATTCTTTCTCTTAGCAAGTTCATTCAACTGAGGCAAATAGGAGGTAATAAACTGTTGATCAATGTCATTGTTAAGGCAATACTCCTTGGATTCGGTTGAGATACATTCTCCCCCGTTATCAGACCTCAGTGCTTTGTTCCTTTTGCCAATTTCCAATTTTGCACACTCCTTGAATTGTCAAAAGATTTTGAATGCCTTTGATTTCTGTTTAATGAAATAAACAGATGTTCTTCTCGAATATTCGTCAATGAAGGTAATGAACTACTTTGCATCAAGCAATGATGGAGTTTGCCTTGGACCACATATGTCTGAGTGAACAACATCTAGAACATCTTTTGTTGCATGCCTATGACTCGATCTACATGGAATCCTAGTCTACTTTCCAGCAATGCAGCTATGACAGACAGGGAGGTCGACTTTATTGATTGGATAGTTGAAATCAAGTGCTAAGGATTGTTTTGACATGTTCGACATAGATGTATGATTAGAATGTCCTGATCTATTATGCCAAAGTAATGCCTTATTGACTAGAACAGAGGTTTTCAAGGCTTGACTTGTGTCAGAATAACAATAATCAATCTATATAAGTATCCATGCCTCTTGCCGAGTACAAGGATCTTATTTGTCCTATCGATAATTTGAAATTGATCAGATTCAAACTCTACCCTATGACCTAAATCCGTGATTCTACGTACTGACAACAGATTTGTAGAGAGTTTACGTACATGTAAAACATTCAATAGTAGTTTGAATTGATCATGCTGGAACATCAATCTTACACGGCCTTCACCTTCGATACTATGAGTACTAACGTCGCCAAGATGAACAAAGTTTTTTGTATTGTAAGGTGTATAGGAGTGAAAATGCTCACGATGACTGGTCATAAGTTGAGTAGCTCCAGAATCCAAAAACCAAGAATTATTGACTTGCGCTTATTGGTCTCCAACCATAAACGCTCCTTCATCCATGTCAAATACGAGAGATTCAGATGATACTACGATTCTATTCGCCTGTTGATCTAGCTGCTTGTTGGAGTTCTTTGTGTCGGCTTCTGACTAGTTTTGAAATTATCAGTACTAAAGTGATTTCGTAGACAAACAATTATAGTGTAATTGACAGATAGAATATTTCAGTATCGAATCATTCGACAATTCGGACTAATCACTAAGTGATTTAACAGATACAAATAACTTCAGAGAAGCTTGCACACATTCCGACATAATACTGAACGCAATAAAAAACTATGATTGATTCCATAAGTAGCATGTACAAATCAGATGATGCAAGTAGAAAACAATAGCAGATGAAGCCGCGTACTCTAAACTGTCTCTGAGTAACTGATAACTCTATATGATGCACTTTCGCTGATAAGCAGTAAGCGCTGCTAGCAATATTCTAAGTAGAAACTGTCATAAAAACTCTGTTATTTAACATCAGTCTCCTCTAATGATCAGCTATTTATACTAATGAGGAATGTCGCTTCGGGTTATCCAATTAGGACCAAGCAACTGATTAGGTCATAGGTCACAATTGCAGCTTAGCCACAATGCGCTGTCATCCATCCAGCGAGGACTTCCTGGAAATTCACTTGCTAATCAACTTAAGTCGTTAACTTCATAACAGATGAAAAGAAAAACTGTCAACCTTCAACATCTTCGATAATTCGCCGTTGTCGAAGCCACCTGTTAAGCGATTCTCGTGTATTTCTGTAGACTATGTAAAAACACGAATAAAACTGCAGAGCTGGATAAATGAATGGATGTAGATTAAGTATAGGATTATGGGAGAATAACCCAACAGGAATTACTGCTCAGGTAGAGAAAAAATCATTCAGACCGAGATGAATAGACACTAAAAAAATAGACAGCACCCGCTTCTAGTTCAGCAACTGCAATCACTGTATAGTAGCAATGAATGTGCTAGAAAAAATGGCCGAGGACAATGAAAATAGATGCTGAAAAAATGAAGCGGCAATCACTTCTAATCAGCAAACAGAATCCTTGGCAAACTGAACCACTTGGAGCAACTCTTTAGTCCTCAGCTACTCCATTGTAGGTCCTCTTCACTCTGAACCAATTCGGAAAATAGCTAAGATCGCCTTCTCCCATTCAGGTGTCGCCGCTAAGTGGAAGGGGAGGTCACATACAAAGAAGAGCCTCCTAATAGCAAGGCGGGCAAGGTTTGTGTTCTCTTGCCTATACGATGACACATAAAAGAGCCTACCTCTGGGACGAATGCGTACCTTGGCCGTCGATCTACATGGTCCACCAACTGCACGGCCTGCAGTGCTTCACCTGCATCCATGGGTCCCTCGATCTCAACAGAGGGATCCAATGAATGGCGACCGCATTGAGCTGAGGAAGAGGGCATGTCATGTGAGATCTCCATACTCTCTGAAGCTGATGATGTGGGAGGATGTGGAGCCTTTGAACTTCCTGTTCAGGAATCGAAATGGACATTAGTCATGAATCATGATTCAGTGTTCATAAAATCACGAATCAGGAATCAAGATTCACATGACACAATGCAACACTCAATGTGCATAATTATTAATGACAATCATTGGCAAGAGCAATTTTCAAAGGCAAATGTTTAATGAGCAAATTGCAATTTGCAATCAATAATCGATTATAATTTATCATTAATATTTTAGACATATTACATAACTACTAAGTTCTAAGTTCTAACAACTTGAGATGAATTTTGAAAGATAAAGCAAAAAATAAAAATGACAACTTGACAAGCAAACATCACCTACTCCTGCATGAGTAGCACGGGGACAGGGTGCATCAGCATCCACTGCAGCGCTGCTAAGTCTCGCCAATCTGATGTCTTGTGGCACCTGTGTGCAAGCAGCTATGTTATAGCCACGAACTCGCAAGAGGTGTGCTCGGATCCGCAAAGGACCACCTGTGTAAGTGACATTGCAATATCTGCCTGAGCTGCCATATCCTACAGCAATCGTCACATGTTCCCATGCAGGATCTCTTGTCTTCACCATGATGATTGTTCCCAGTTCCAATTTCCAAATCTCTAATACTTATAGGCTATATCTATACCCTAAACCCTAACTTCTAATCAAATTTACAAAAAATCAAACTTAACTACTTCTAACTTTTAACTAATATCTAACTTAAAAGTTCAAAGTTCTAAAACTTCTAACACTACTAACCAACCTCTAAACTCTGACTATAAACTAACTTTTCAATCTCTCCATCTTTTTCAAGTATTCATTCTTTTGTCCACCTTTAAATTTTAAGATAATTTCGCCTATTTCAAAGTTTCAAAAGTTAAACTCACTTCCTATCACCTAAACTCTCTCTCATCATTCACAAACTCTCCGTTATCAATCATTATTATCTCTTCCAAGTCTAAACTTCCCTCCTCTCTCAACTTTCAAGCACTCTTCTCTCTCTCTCTCTCTCTCTCTCTCTCTCTCTCTCTCTCTCTGGAATGAGCACGAATCGGGCCCCCTGCTAGAAATCGGACTGGAACCGATTCGGGTCAGCCAATTTGAATCGGCCAGTTCCGATTCGTTTCGGAATTACCTATTCATTGCCCTCGAATCGGTGATTCGTGAAACTATAGTAGGTGATTGATAAATAGGGAAGAACAAGAGGCAGCAAAAGAAGAGGAAGAAGCAAATGAAGAAGAAGGGGAGGAGGTAGAGGAAGAAGTAGATGATGAAGAAGCAAAGGAGCAGGTAGGTGAAGGAAAGATGAGGAAGATGAGGAAGGGGCAGCAAAGGGGAGAGAGAGAGAGAGAGAGAGAGAGAGAGAGAGAGAGAGAGAGAGAATAGAATAGAATATAGTAATGTCTATCGGGTGCCCTTGGGCACATAAGACAAAGAAAAAGTACATTAGAAAGGAGCATTGGACTTATTTCTATCAACTAAAGCTAAAAAAACAGAAATAAACTTGAAATAAAACCAAAGCTTAACCTCCAGCTATGGTGAGGGTACAAAAGCAGTAGCTTAACCACCAGCTACGCGGAAAAAATAAAACTCACTAACTGAAAGAGAAAAACTGTGTGATCTGGTGTGAGGCACATGGTGGCCTCTGATGACGAACTCTGGATGGTCGAGGAAGACGCTGGAGCTTCTGTCGGCGAGCTGGAATGTCAATCTCACTATCAGAGAGAGAGAGAGAGAGAGAGAGAGAGAGGGAGAGTTGTAGGGGATATTTGGCAAAGACTTAAATGCAACTCAAGTTTAGAACTTTGAGAACAAATTTCATTCCTTTCAACTAACTAAAATGCTTTCAATCACAAAATCTATGAATCCTGAAACCTTCCATTCACTAGTAACTGCTGTCACGCTATGCTCATCCTGGTGCACACTTCACGTATTGTGATTTTACTACAACAATATATACAATCATGTATCAATAAATTGCTAGTTTTTCATCCAAATACTATAAATGCACATTGATGGTGTTCCATAGAGAAAAGCAAGTATCGCAATTTGAAAGAACCATCAGATTGGGATGGTTTCTTAAAGCATTTTGCCTCCCGATTATATCAATTAGAACAACATGCTCTTAAATCTTTTCTACTGTAGTAGAAAAGAACCTCTTTGGTCCACTTAACCAAATATTTAAAGAGATATACTTTTCTCCAAATTAAAGCCTTGTCACAAGAGTTACAATAATCCATATTTCTTAAGCTCATCAAATGATGAGAAATTTTTCTAGGCATTAGATTCACAAAACCTTATGCAAGCAAACAATCTTTAAGAATTATAACGCAATTGGAGAGTAGAAAATAAGCTTGGATTACCCGTGCTTCTTCAGTTGCTCCACAATCTTTATTGCAAGATCAATTGGGATGGCAAAGCTTACACCATCAGCTGTTATTGCTTTCATAGTGTTGATGCCAATAACTTCACCATCCAAATTAAGTAAAGGCCCACCGGAATTTCCCTAAGAGTACAAACATCAAACTTCCAAATTAATGGTAAAACAAGACATACTATAACATATGCAAGATTCGTATCAATAAGACCCAAATACATCTTTTCATTCTACAACATAGATTTTGATATCTAAGAATGAGATTCTATTTCAAATTTGACTTGATGTGTTTTGGGAAACTAATCTTTTCAACGATTTCACAACTCCTCTTTCAATTAAGCCCTTGTTCTACTAGCACATAGCATCCAAACGGCATATGAAGCATATTTTTCCATCTCAAATGGTAGATCTTATTCTTCCCAATTATCATAGTTTGAGATGATGCCTTCTTAGTGCCCACTAATATAGAAAGTGGCAAAGGACATTTTCGTTCTATCCATATGCAACACAACGGACCAGGTTTTCCATGGGATAAAGTAGTTGATTCAAGTGAAGTGGCAAAAGAGAAAGACATTGCACTTTGGCAGGTGAAACTCACAAATACTCCTATTAAAAAAAGATGCCATTATTGAAACATTTGGCTGAAAACCACAACAGTGGGAAGGTACTCTTCCTTTGTGTTTGCTACTTTGCACCTCAAGAATATGCTTTCTATTGAAGCATGCAGTTGGACAATGAAGATCCATTTGGTGAAATCAGCCTTGAAATAGTAAAGTTCAAAGGAAACAAAGATACTACATAGGGACTTTAAGGAAGGGACCAGATTTTTATAACAAGAAAGATGATTCTCTTCGGTTGGGTAACTTCAGAAGTTCACATCTATGATTATTTTGTAAAGACTCATACTCTTCATAACATCCTGCCAAATCTGACGATTCAACAACTAATTTGGTCTATTTTCTTAATCCTTAATTGACTCTTCTTTAACATCACCTTCACCGTCAATAGTGTCTATTGAGGTTTAATTCCACCAAGAGAATCTTCCTCATCAGAGGAAACATTCCTGCTACCACAAGCTTTTATTTTATGAGATCATTCAACTTGAATGTTTTAGGATCTGCACCATGACTAGGGAATATGCATTTGATTCTTTCAATATCCAACATTTTTTTCCTTTTCTCTTTTGGAATAGGTGCATAAACCATGGAGCCAAATATCCTTAAAATGTATGTGAGATTTCTAACCACTTCCACTTTTCTTTTTGTGTAATGCTCTTTTGTGCTTTTCTTAGAATCCTATTCAACAAGTAAGATGTTGTATGGACTGTTGTTGCCCAAAGACAGTTACAAATTCCTTTTCCTTTTAACTTATAACATGTTGATTCAACAAGAGTTGTATTTTTGTGTCCCACAATCCCATTTTGTTGTGGTGTATAAGGAGTGCAAATTTCTATCTTTGTTTCGTGAACTCTTCCATATTTCCACCTGTTACATACCCATAAGGGCACGCCCAAATCCTACAACAGTGTCATGACAACCCTTGTGCTGGTCACCCAGGCATATAGAGAGGACACTTGTCCTTGTCAGACAGAGTTTCTTCTGGCCTAAAATGAAAGGTCATGTCGAGGCATACGTTCAAAGTTGTGAACAATGCCAGCAAAATAAAGCAGAAAGACTCAAAGTTGCAGGTCTTCTACATCCCTTGGAAATGCCCAACAAGAAATGGGAAAGTATTTCAAAGGATTTTCTGATTGGACTCCCTGAAATCCGGAGTGATCACGATGCCATTTGGGTAGTGGTTGACAGGCTAACCAAGATGGCGCAATTTACACCAACTAAATTGATTGTCAAGGCATCTGAACTAGCCCAGCTTTTTGTTGAAAAGTTGTTCAGATTGTATGGTTTGCCGAATGATATTGTTAGTGATCGTGACTCCAAATTCACTAGCAAGTTCTGGCAATCAGTATTTGAAAAACTTGAAACAACCCTTAGTCTTAGTTCTTCGGATCACCCAGAATCTGATGGCCAGATAGAACGTGTTAATCAAACGTTGGAAGATATGCTTACAGCATATGTTTCTCATCGACAGTGTGATTGGGAAAAGTATCTCCCAATGGTTGAGTTCGCGCACAATAGTGCTAAGCATTCTGCCACCGGATTCGGTCCTTTTCTGCTGATGTATGGCTTTCAGCCGCGTTCTCCAATTTCGGTCGGACTCAAAGTCTCAAGGTGCAAGCTGCAGTAGATTGCCTGCAAGATATGCAAGAAATACTGCTAGTGGCCATGGAAAGCATGAAAACCGCTCAGGATAGAGCTCAGTTTTATGCTAACCTCGATCGCTCATCTCGGGAAATTGAGGTCGGAACCTGGGTGTATCTTAAAATCCCTAAGGATTGAAAGGTACTTCGGACGGGAAAATGCCATAAGCTATCTCCTCGTTACAGCGGACCTTATAAGGTTTTAAAGAAAATCAACCCGGTCGCTTATCAGCTAGATCTTCCAATTGGGGTTGGGTTCATCCTGTTTTCCATGTAAGTCGTTTAAAGGAACGACTTAGTCGGAAGGACTCCCTAATTCCGGAAGGTGAACTAGTTGAACTAGAGGATTTGTCTACCTTTGTTCCTAACGTGCCGGAAAAAGTCGTTGACGTTCGTCGTCACCAATTAAGAAACTGTTTGGTTTCTGAATTTCTTGTACGTTGGAAAGGTAAGTCGGATGATGAGGACACTTGGGAGAGAGAAGATTGTTTAAGACTGAACTTCCCTGGTTTGCTCCCATTAGGAGGAGACTCTTAAAGGGGGAGGGAATGTTAAGTACCCATAAGGGCACGCAACAGGTAACTTGTGGAATCTGAAGAGAAATGAATGAGGTTTCTAAGATGTCTTGTGCTCCTTGCCTCACTTGTTTGCTTTGCATCATATGAATTGTAGGTAGTTCTTTTAGTTGTATTTGCAAATCACATGGTTCGAAATGAGACGTCCTATCTCAAAGAGGCTAGTACCAAGTTGCAACAAGAAGTGGATACATTGAAACATGAATTCAAAATCCCAGCCACTCCTTGCTACACTGGAACCATCACACAAACTCAAAGATTTGGAAGACAAAATCGAGAAGCAACCAAACGAAGCTCTTTCTTGGGCAACAATTCTCAAAAAAGGTAGTAAACCAAGTGCCCATAATTCTTCGATTATTTCAGCTTCTCTTTTTGAAGAAAATCTAGGGATTAGAAAGCGCTCAACATTAGAGTAAGAGGCATTGCAAATACTCAAAATGCTCTTGAAGAAGCAAAAAATTTCCTTGGAATTACACTTGAACACCATACTAGATCTAGACTCAACTTGGAGAACAACATGGGATAATGCTACCCTACTCATTCATTTTGGATCTCTAGACAGCCATCGAGCTGCTTTATGTAGAGCCAAGTTATGAGGTTCTCAAATTTATACGGGTGATGATCTTACATACATATAGGTTGAGGAGAGGTGTAAAGCCTTCCAAGGAGCAAAGTGACAGGCAGACATGTTATAGACAAGTATGGTCGAATCCGATACATTGACAATATGTCTAAAGATTCCAACAGATAGGAACTTGGGGCACCTGGTATTAGGAGCATATAGGGGAGGGGCCCCATCACTTTTGTTTGCAAAAAGGGATTTTGGAACCGGAACGACATAAATTCATCGTCCAATACGAGTGATCTGATTCACTCTATTGGTGAGAAAGACCTATTACCTTTCATGACTTGCTTTTTTGGGTTACAAATGGGACTCAATCTATAAATGAAGTCCACTAGTGGTAGAGGCTCAGGAGGGGTTGCTTGTTTATACAAAGAGTCACTACATCCTGTCTTTGGTTCGTCAATCATGATGACCACTCACGCTACATTTGCTGCTGCATTAATGGACATGGCATCCGTTCAAACAAGGACATCTTTGTTGCAACCTATTACTTCCCTCTAATGTCCTCTTCCTTTGTGGGGGTTGGTTCACCATACAGTGATCTTTCCATAGATATTATTAGATATGCAGAGCAAGGTTATATCTTTCTCACTAGTGACTTCAATGCCAAGATAGCATCAATAATGTAGATAGCACGGTAGTCACGAACTTCCGTGACTTGGGCTCTCGTGATGGCCCCCAATCTTGCCAGTGGTTTGAAAACACCATCTGCCTTAGGCCACTATGCACCTTCAAAAGGCACTCCAAAATGAGGAACATGTTTGCAAACCTATACGGTTGGTAACCATTGACCAGTTAGAACTTAGAAGAGTAGCATGTACTATGTAGTATCATCATGTATGTACGATAGGTCAACAATCAAGACTCAACTTTCAACGTCATCGAGCACTCAAGCAATTTAAGAAATTACAATGCAATATACTATCTGTGCAAATGATTTGTGAAAGGAATTTGGAATTTGGAAACAACCTGGTGGGGGCAGGTTTTACAACATCCAAGGTCGAAAAGGATTTGAACATGGAAAGAACCTCGGGACGCTTCATGATAAACCTCACCAAGAATCGTGCCACTCCCACAATCTCCTTGAACCAAGGTGATTTAGCAATATCCTCAACAAAGAGGTATAGGCAATGGGCAGCACAGGGCGTCCAAAGGATATGGGGATAGGTCTCATTAACAAGCCTTCCATGGCCACACAATTTGAAGCATTGTCTGTAATGACCTGTATAATCAATGATCGATCGATGTTTAAATTTGAGTGACGAGTCTTGAATCAAATTTCAATAATAGCTCAAAATTCAAAGTTCAAACAACGACCATTGACGTCCAGCACCTTCAACAATACACATTGACATTTGACAAGCAATTTCAATTACCTGAACAACATTCGCTGGCCCCACTCCTTGATGGCCTCTCTGATATGACCAAACATATACTCGCCCGTAATCACCGTGCCTGAAAGGCACACATTTGCCACTTAATCCATATTCCAATAACCAGTGCTTGCTGCATATTGGAGATTTGGAACTTTGGAAACTTGAAAGGTATCTTACCTACCTCAGAAGTGTCGATGGTGCAAAGGAACATGTTGCCCATACAAGAAGAGACCATTATATTGATGACATGTCTCTTCCTTGCGTCACTCCATCTGTCAGAGATGATGGGGCACCCATACATAGCCCAAGACTTCCTATATTTTTAGTGTGGTTAAAGATTTTCAGAAGGTTCAAGGAATGGAAAAAAGACAACATTGAAACATTCATCCAAATTACAATACATAATAATTATTATATTATACGAGCCAAGTTGCAACTTGCAACAGTCACCAGTCACGACTCACCTGATGGGCTCTAGCTCTCTGCTCGCTTCATCTCTCTCCTAGAGCAACGCTCTAGTCCTCAACTGCTCCATGATAGGCCCTCTCCACTCTGAACCAATCTGGGAAACAGCTAACAAAGCCTTCTCCCATTCAGGTGTCGTTGCTAAGTGGAAGGGGAGGTCACATACAAAGAAGAGCCTCCTGATAGCAATACGGGCAAGGTCGGTGTTCTCTTGCCTGTACGATGACACATAAAAGTCCCTGCCTCTAATACGGACACGTAACCTAACCCTGGATGATGCACCTCCACTAGCTACAGTGCCTGCACCTGCATCCACTGGTCCCTTAGGTGAGAGCTCAACATCCAATGATGGGCGACTGTGATGAGCTAAGGAAGAGGACATGCCCATAGGCTATGAAGCCAGTGATGTGGAAGGAGTTCGATTCTGAGGCTCTGAAGGTCCTATTCACAATGGACATCATGTAACATGATTCTATGTTCACTGTTCAAACCTCACGAATCAAGAACCAGGAAATTGGAATTTGGAATGCTGAATCAGGAATCAAGATCCACAATGTAATGTTCATAATGGCAAAGAGCAATTTCCAAAGGTAATTGTTTAATGAATTATGAGGCTTGAGCAATCAATTATCATTTTTGCATACTACAATTAACATATTACATATCAAGTTAAAAGTTGAAAGCTAACAAGAACAGTCAAATTTCAGATTTCAGAGTTGAACTGCTCTTGCATGCGGGGTGCATCGGCATCCTCTGCAGCTGCAGCACTGCCAGGTCTCGCCACCCCAATGTCTCGTGACGCATGTGTGCCGTAGCCATGCACTACGAAGAGGTGTGCTCAAATCCGCAAAGGACCGCCTCTGTAGGTGACGTTGCAATACCTGCAAGTTCACCTCTTCGTACCCAAGCTGCCATATCTTCTTGCAACCATCGGGATCTCTTGCACTTCACCATGACCTCGAGACTCACAACTCTTTTAATGCCCCCTTAATTTGGATAAGACTACTTTGTGTAGATGACCCTAAATTGGGTGACCTACAAGAAGTTGCAATTGGAACTTTCCAGATTATTGCTATTTTAGTATAAATAAAAGCCAAGTTCCATTCCCCAAATTAGAAGTTTGTTGTCCTGAGCTTCTTGTAGGGGAGTTTTATATCTTCTAGAGATTTGAGTAGGAGATCTACATGAACTATCAGCAATCATTGATGTCCATCAAGTTTTCTTAATCAAAAGAAGCTTTATGGATGATGTTAGCTACATTAGATGCCAGTATCTGTGATTGAGTTCATAACAACATGCAACATTTATTGCAAAGCCATATGGCTAGAAAACTTGGTGGAAATCACACCAATAAGACTCGAATGCATTTCCTTAAAGCACGCAACATGGTAGAAGAAGTTCAAAAAGGAACCCCCACATGCTTTCATTGATTTTATAGAGTACAAATTCTATGAAACACAAAATTGACATAGTATCTTAAATTCAATCTATCTTCTCAATCTCCAAATTCTTACTCCATGCTCTCTGAGACAATGCACTTTTGCCCTTTTCCATTTGTGCTTATTATTAATATCATCCAAGCAAGGCCAAACTCCCAACTACTCTTTTTTGCTCGCTAAAAAGCAAGTTTATCTCCTCTTCAATTACCTTCTTGAAGGATAATAATTGAGAATTTAAACTGAATGCATTGACTTCTTAACTGACAAATAACCTCTACTCTATAGCTCAACCCCTGATTTAAACCACCTACACGCTATCCACCTAGATGACTTAGTGTTTCCTCGAGCTTTTTGTTCAGTTCCAAGCAATTCTCTCTAAAAATCAATTCTACACTAGCAATTCCTACTATGACATTATTAGTACTATGCCCAAGTTTTGCACACATATGAATATGACAAAAGAAATTGACATGAACAAAGTTTTATCTAGTACGGTACATGCTTTGGTAAGCACCAAATCTATCATAACCATAAAAGGGAAAAAGAAAAAACAATGCACAAATGTTATCTTTTGGCTAGCTGTCCCATACTGCAAGTAGTTTGATAAATTCCTTAGTCCAAACCTGATTGATTGCAGCATCTGTTTGAATGTACTCTGTATGAGCTCCATGCAAACCAATTTCACTACTCTTTCGATCCACACAGCTGAAGTGTGAATAATATGTTAGTTTCAATTTTTAAGAAAGACTAGTTGATGATAGAATAACCTTTTAGTTCATACCTTATTTGAATATCCTAAACAATCGACATCAATCTTTCAGAGTTGTGGTTTAGCACGATAAGACACATTCAACACAACAACACTATAGCAACTCTAGCAAGGATAATGGAGTGCTTCGAATACGGTGCAGGAATCTAACGAAAACGTTCCAGGTGTAGTGATGAACAAATATCAATATGCCTACCATTGCATGAAGCAAAGGCCAAATCGAAATTGAATGTTGACCTTAGGAATAAGAAATTGAATACCCTAGTTAGATTGTTACCCAACATTGTTATTTACATGTTTATGTTTGGACACAAGAACCTTGTCATGTTACAATGTTCACGGTGCATTGATATGAGAATTAGGACACAGTCTCTTGTTTTATGTACTTGAGCCTTACATAACCTTATTGAGAGAGAGCTTACATAGCTTATCTTGTACTACTAAGAAGATTACTAGATCAATGATCCAAGGTTTTTTTGCATGTTGATTGCAAGCCACTTGGTGCCTCTTAGCTTCTAAGGGACTAGCTGCGAATTGGCACCTCTCTTAGCTTGTTTTGTTCATTTTGGCCTTATCAAGTACATTTTAATCACGAAAACATTAGTTAAAATTTTTGGTTTCAACTAGATTGACTAGGTTAAATAATGGAGAGACCCAACTACATTTCAAGAATGTGGCCTTCGTTATGCAATCTAACTAACTAATGCATTTCAGAATTTTATTGATTTGGAGTTGTTAGTTATGATTTGTGGGACTTTTGAGTTCATTTGATATTACACCCAAAAAAGAAAGACATTTATGAACCTTGACTTGCCTATGAATCTCTATATAAGTGCACGATGAATGATAAAGCACTTACACTTTTGATTACACAAGTCTATGTGTCTTGTTCTCTTGCTTAGGTCTCTTGTTGCGCATTGCTGACGTTGAGGGTCATCATTGGCCACCTTCAATTAGCAAACATTTTGACTTTACAAGACTTCAAGAAGAGTTGACCAAGATAGGCAACGGTCCCTTGGGAATGATAGAGTCTAGGGCAATAGATAAAGGATGCGGATGGTTTGGGAAGAGAAGCTAATTTGGAAAGTGATTGACATGCATAGAAAGGCTCTCAAGGCACATAGTGAGGGAGTCATCAGAGGAATCAACACAATGCAAGCCTATCACGCCAAGGAGCCAAGGGCATATGTGGCAATGGGCCAAATGCTTGGAGAGACTCATGCAACGTAGGTGCAACCAACAACAAGGATGGCCAACGAGGTCTAGGAGACAATACAAGTGATCTAGAAGGGCAGGAGTGCCTCAAACATTTTGCATTTTATGAAAACAATCAAAGTAACATAAAACCGCGGTTCGAACCATCCAATCAAACCTGGCCGGTTCAAACCGGCCTCTGCTGAAAAAGTCCAGTGTCGTGGCCAAAATCGCGCGCACCCGGGGGGGAGAGAGAGAGAGAGAGAGAGAGAGAGAGAGAGAGAGAGAGAGAGAGATGTGCATTTGCCATTTGGAGGAGAGGATAAAAACAAATTGAGAGAGAGAGAGAGAGAGAGAGAGAGAGAGAGAGAGAGAGAGAGAGAGAGAGAGAGAGATGTGCATTTGCCATTTGGAGGAGAGGATAAAAACAAATTGCCATAGTATGATGGTTTCATTGAGGGTTTAGGGTGTTTTATCATTTGTGTTTTGTGCAATGTGCAAACATGATACATCAATGTGCATTCAAGATCAATGATTCTGCATTGAATCTTGATCATTGATCATTCAAGAATGATGAATCAACATTGATAGCTTGATTTTGAGATATGAGATCATAGATGGTAGATCTTGATTGATGGGGTTGAGTGTGGGCATTGTGAGAGGGGTGTGAGTACTTGGTGGTTGGATTTGAAAACTAGTTAGGAGTTAGAAGTTAGAAGTTAGTGGTAAGCATTGATCTTTTTTAGTGGTTAGTAGTTGCTAGTTAGTGGCTACCATAATCCATTTAGTTAATAGTTGGAAGTTGGTGCTTGGTGGTTTAGGGTTCGAACTTAGGGCTTTAAGTGTCGCAGAAGCTTTTTCTTTGTTTTGTGTTCGTCCTCTCTCTTCTGATTTGCGAACAATTTTCTGTCTTTGAATTTTCTTTTCATGCGGAAGCTCTTACGGGATCCCAGACACTCAACTACGCATCACAGAACATATTTTATTCGAGCAATCAAGAGACAGTACAAGGCCGAGAGATACACGAAATAGAGCGACTATAATGTCAGTTTGGTTTTAGAGCGAGATCGTCAGTGTCACGCTCATTGGCGGATTGACTCTCTGCTCTTTCGCTGTGTTCTGCTCGTTGGCAGATTTTCATGCACAGCTATGGTATTTTTGCTTTCTTACTCTATTCGCTACGTCTCTCTCTGTTTCTTACAGATCTCTGTTCTTTTTCTATCTCTCTACTTCAGTTATGATCTAGAGAGAACTGTTTATACCTCCACACTGTGGAGTTTACAAGATAGCTAAACGTAGAATCACAAGACTAGTTAACGCTAATCAACTAGTTAGTTAGTCTCCGTCGTTGCTATTCATTTCAGCTGGGCATGAAGCCCATTGAGCTGGCAGCTGGCAGCGCGAAGGATTTCTCTTCGTTTGTTTCGTTCTTTTCGTTTTGCGGTCCTGGAGGTGTGTTTACGATTCGCGAATCGTTCATGCTTCGAGTCAAAGACACGTTCACTGTCGCGAATTGTTCTCGTTCGACCTTCGTGTCTTGTTCGTGCTGCAACAAAGTTGCAGGAGTTCACCATTTCTGACACTCCCTCTTGAACCTTGCAGCTTTGTTCGTTTAATCCAATTGCCTCTCTTTGCTTGGTAAAGAGTGGCTTGTCGAGCGGTTTCGTGAAGAGATCTGCAATCATACTTTCTAATTTTATGAACTGGACCTGGAGCTCTCCTTTCGAGTCAAATCTCGAATGTAATGGTACTTCAGAGGAATGTGCTTTGTCTTTGAATGGAAGACAGGATCCTGGGACAGATAGATGGCACTCTGGGAGTCCATCATCATCGTGCTTGGCCCCTCTTGTGGTATCCCGATTGCCTCCAACATCATCCGCAGCCACATTACCTCATTCGCCACTTTCGAGGCTACGACATACTCAGCTTCGCAAAAGGCTTGAGCTACCAGGGTTTGCTTTTTGCATATCCAGCTGATTGCAGCTCCGCACGCTATTGTACATCCTCCAGTAATGGACTTGTTGTCATCCTTGCAGCTCGCCTAGCTCGCATCACTGTAGTGATGCAGCTCAAATCCTTTCTCCTCGTTTCTAGCTCTGTAGGTTAATCCAATATTATGGGTACCCTTCAGATACTGTAGGATTCGTTTGGCCATTTGCCAATGTGCTAGACCAGGATTGGAACAGAATTGGCTCAATGCGTAAACAGAGAAGGCGAGATCCGGTCTGGTACAAATTGTCAAGTACATCATACTCCCAATTAAGTTCTGGTAGGGTATACCTGCCATCTTCTATTCTTCCTCTTCTGTTTTTGGGCAATCCTGTTTCGTGAGCTTGGCTCCAGCTATCATTGGTGTGGCTTTTTCTTTGCAGTCCATCATGTGGTACTGCTTCAGCGCTTTTCTGGCGTATTCTGACTGACTCAAGTGCATTTCGCCACTTGTTCGATCTCTTCTGATCTCCAGCCCTAGGCATTTTGTTGCTTCTCCAAGATCTGTGATTTCGTAGCTTTCAGAAAGCTTTGATCAGCATCAAGGAATTTCCTATCATCAGCGAATCATCCACAAAAATAGTCAATATCACAAAATCCTTTCCTACTCTTTTGATGTAGACATTACAGTCTGATTGAGTAGGGTTGAAGTCTAGAGACTTCAGAAGACCATCAAACTTTTTGTACCAAGCCCGTGATGCCTGTTTTAGACCGTAGATGCATCTCTATAATCGACAGACATATTGTCTGTTGTCGGGGTCTTCATAGCCTTCAGGTTGCTTCATGAAGATTTCCTCCTCTAGATCTCCGTGGAGAAAGGCTGTTTTCACGTCAATCTGGTGCATTTCCAGATTGTACTGTGTGGCGTATGCAAGGAGTAGCCTTATGCTTGTCATCTTCACCATGGGCGAATATGTGTCGAAATAGTCGACACCATATCTCTGTGGGTAGCCCTTTGCGACAAGCCTTGCCTTGTAGCGGCCAATAGTGCCATCTGATTTTAGCTTTTTCTTGTACACCCACTTGCAGTCGACTATTTGCCTGTTTTCTGGCAGTGGCTCTAATGTCCATGCCTCGTTTTGTCTCATCGACTCGATCTCCTCTGACATTGCCTGCTTCCAGAATTCTCCCTCTGGACTCTGGATAGCTTCTTGGTATGTTGTTGGCTCTTCTGTGAAGCTGCAGTACTCGAACTGCATGTCTTCGCTCCATTGAAGATTGTCAAAATAGCGGTCTGAAGGTCTTCTTTGTCTTGTTGACCTTCGAGGTTCGTTTCGTCGCTGCTCGAACATTTCTTGTTCGTAGGGTCGATCCTCTGCTTCCTGCTACTCTGGAATCTGGGGCTCTGCATTATGATTTGATGTATGTCCTCAATCTCCCTCTTGAATAGGCAGCAGTGTGAAGATCTCATGGCCTCTTTCGTCTTTCAGTCCAGGGAATTTGGACTCATCGAACTTCACATCTCTGCTCGAAACAACCTTCTTCGTGGTTGGATCGTAGAGTCTGTACACATGTGTTCCGTTCGAGTAGCCGACCATGATTGTTTGCTCGGATTTGTCATCGAGCTTGCTTCTCTTTTCCTTTGAAATGTGCTTGTATGCTGCACATCCAAACACTCGTACGTATGACAGATCAGGCTTTCTGCCTGTCCACATTTTGTATGGTGTTTTGTTCTCCAGCGCTGTCGTTGCAGATCTGTTCTGCAGGTATACAGCCGCAGCTATTGCCTCGGCCCATAATTGACCTGGCAATTGAGCATGTGCCATCATGCATCTGGCTCCTTTGACTAGCGATATGTTTCTTCTTTCTGCCACACCGTTGTATTCTGGTGTGTACCCAGAAGTGAACTGGTGTTCGATACCCTGTTCTTCGCAGAATCTTGAGAATTCTGTGCTTTTTGTATTCACCTCCATTGTCAGATCTAAGGATCTGTATCTTTTTCGAGGTGTCTCGCTCTGCGAATGCCACGAACTTCTTGAAAGAATCAAATACTTCGGATTTCTTATTCAAGTAGTAGATCGTGGTCATTCGGCGGTAATCATCTATGAACGTTAGAAAATATCTCGAACCTGAGAGCGAATCTGTTTTCATCGGTCCACACACATCAGAGTGGACGAGCTCAAGAATTTGTTTGGCTCTTCTTCCCTCGTGTGTGAATGGATTCCGATGTTGCTTGCCTTTCTGACAAGCTTCGCAGAACTCAGCCTCTGACCTTGAAATCTTGAGACCTGTGACAATGTCCTTTCTGCTCATGTCATACAGGCTCCGCATGTCCAGATGATACATTCTTTTATGCCAGAGCTGATCTTCGTTTTCTGAAGCATTTAATATGCTTTTAGAGTTGCTGATTATTTTGGCCTGGTAGAGATTTCCTTCTCTGCATCCGACCGTCAGCAACTTGTTTGTCGTCTTCTCGATCATACGGCAAGTGTTGCCGTCGAACAAAACTCGAATGCCTAGATCTGCCATCTTGGAGACAAATAGCAGATCCTTTCTGAGTGAGGGCACATAGAGTGCTCTTGGCAACTCTGCTTGGCCTGACAGTGTTCGTAGCTGTAGAGAGCCAATGCCTTTGACATCGTGTCTGCTTCCATTGCCTAGAATCACTGCTCTGTCGTTTTCGAGTTCACGAAAGTTGATCAAGATCTTCTTGTTGCAGGTCATGTGAGATGTTGCTCCTGAATCGATGACTACATCGTAGCTTGTCGAAGCTTCGTCGAGTATCGTGAAAGCTTCGTCACCTCTTTCAGCATCCTTTGATGACTCTGCAACGTTTGATAGCCCCATTTCTAGCATCATATGCAAGAAATCAGCAACTATTCGTATCTTAATAGATTTATAAGTCCATCTCTTCATTGTCCATAGATTTGAAATGATTTGGATCACTAGAAGGTTATCCAACAGCCTTTTTGTAGATTCACTGCTTAATTTTTAGCGTACAAGCATTTGTTTGACTATATTACATCAGCTATGGGACAAATTTTGACAAGATTTCAGCCGTCATTGGATATTCATCTACGTGAGCATCTCCTTAATGTGTTGAAAATGGGACCTTGTTGTTCGTGAATTCAGTCTATTGGTCTCAATAAATTGAGTCGACTACAGCATTCTTCTTGCAACAGACAGGCTTGGTTCTTTTTGGCTCCTATTTTAATTCAGGTCATAACTCATCAAGTTGGATAGAACTTAGTCAGTGAAGAGGGATTCTTTGTAAAGTTTTCACTTGTTGGTTTTTACAGGACATTCTTTCATTATAGTCGAGGCAAAGGAGTAAGGAGATAATGATCTAGAAATCAAGAGTATTGTCAAACTTGCAAGAGTCAGTACCACGGCAAGCCAAGCAATTAGAGAGTGTTTTTTTGCCATGCATGTACTAGTACAAGAGATTATAGTCATGCATTGTGATGGTGCTCAGAGCATGTGGAGTTCTGCTTGAGCACATGTCACAAGTAGAAGCTAAGCAGCCCTCTGTATAGTGGCTTTAAAAAGCATTTTCCATAGTGTATGGGATGTGCACATGTAGAGGATGTTCGTTATTTTTAATTGTTTATACAAGTTTGGGGTTTAAAAAACCCAAAAAAACACTTGCAAAAGTACACATTTGTGACATGATTGACAGGGGCATCCCTGGTAAACCTGTGACCAAAAACTTTTGTCCCAGTTTTAAGTCTTGCACAGCCAGGGGTTAACACAGGCATGGTCGTAAGTTAGATCACAAGGTGTGGGCTCACTGGGCATTCACATCTCAATAGGTGCACGGTGCACCCACTGGTCCGACTTTCCTCTCGAAGTTTTCAATAGCTCCTACCCTTCAAGTTTATTTTTAAGATTTGGACCGTTATCTGTTTCTCCGGCAAAAGAATTTTTAACTCCGCCTATCAAATACTTTAAAAAAAAAATCTAGAAAGAAATGCTTCCAGCCAACATTCTAGAATGCAATGCTGAACATGCATTCTGTATGCATCCCAGAAATAGTGCGAAGGCATTTTGTGCCATCTTTCTATTGAGGAAAATATATGGGAAGCCAAATAAGCCATTGCTATGGACAACTAAGACCCGCTTATAGCATCTGTGTCTGATTGACTGAGTACATCCAAAAGAAGTCAACTTGATTGATTCCTTATGCCAGTGTGAACCCTGCTCAGTTGGAGCTCTATATATCCGAAGTTTGCATCAGTATTTAACCCTTACAATGCACTCTTAGATTCAAACACGTCCGGCGTGATTGAAATGTGATTAATAACTCTAAACAAGAAAACCATTTATACCTGATAATACCAACTGTCACTGAATTCTGGAGATGCAAGGGACTGCCCAATGCAACCACCCACTCTCCAGGCCTAAGCATCTGAGATGATCCAACTTTTACAGTTGGCAATGGTATTTTAGATCGTACTTTGACAACAGCTATATCAGTTAGGAGGTCATAGTTCACCACCTCTCCACTGAAAGTCCGACCATCTTGCATTGTGACAACTAGCTGCACCCAACATTCAATGTGCAAAACTCAATATGACTGAACTCTACTGTGCAACTGACATTTGAATTTTTTTTTCTTTTTGACATTTCCAATGAAAAATAATAATAAAACTAAGATTCCTAGAGCATGTGCCACATTCTGTACAGAACGACCTCATTCCATAACATATATAAGTAGGTAAATAATCATTCTTGGATAGTACCCAAATATAACCGAATCATAGATGCAGCAAAAACGTTCTGCTGCCTCTGCATTCTGGAACACATTTTTTATATTTTATTCTTTTTTAACCCTAGAACCATTAAAAATCATTCAAAAACCAAAAAATCAGCTAAAAAACCACTATAAACCAAATATTAAACCATCAAAAACAAGTTAAAAACCACAAAAACCAAAAAGTAAATAAGAATTCCAACAATCCGGGAAACCCTAATCAGTTTTCCCAGAACGTCCTATGCATCTATGAATTGAATATACTGTGATCTTTAACTTTAGGAGGTCCACTTACAAAAGTTCACACATTTGACTTTTATCATGTGCTGAGACTCATAATAAATCAATCCTTGCATTGTAAGTAAAATGTGGAAAGAACAAATCGTAAGCTTGGCCTTGCATACATCAATTCTCCGCTATCAGAACTAGATATGAACAAGCACAAAAAAATGAGAGATCAGCCTTCTAACATTCAGAATCCACAAGCAAACCTTTTTAACAAATTATATGTACCCCATATTTTTTTGGCTAGTATAAGCTCATAGCCTCTATTACTAGCCATCTTAGCTTTTATGGTCTCATCAATTCCCAAGCAGACATTATTTGACTTTCAAAAGGATCAAATAGGCAAAGTGCTGAGTAAGAACTGAATAAAGAATGACAAGAACAAATTTAGAACATGACATAGACCAACCCTTAAGTTCTACGAATTGAAAAAGAATAAACCATATAGAAAAAATTTCACAAGAAAATATTACAAATATTTTCAGAAAAGACGTTCTCGAAGTTTGATGTTGACAAAGTGCCCAGAGCAAAGGGAAGGACATTGATTGAGACTCAAGGCATGCATACAAGGGATGTCCCGCGTGATAAGCACGATGTACCCATGGGTATCAAAGTTTTTTCACGGGCAGAATGCCAGCAATTATGATCATTTAAGCAGCAGAAATGCTTCTCTGACAGAAAACTCGAGCTGCTCAATCTCTTGAATTTCAAAACAATAGTTTTTCCAGTACTATCTTTTGGAACGTCATAGTGTCAGGATGTAATTTGTGCTCTGAATATGCATTTGTACTCAATCAAACATAGTAGATTTCTAAACCCTACCTCAGAACCTATGTTTCTGAAGATGCTCGGATATGCTTGATTCAGTTTTGATTGGAATTTGATGCTCTTTACTACTTATAAAACATCAATTTGAATTTGATTGGAATAAGCCCTTCATTCTGAAAAATGTATTTTAACTGTCCAGAACTTGGAGGGATGGTCCAAATCACGAGGTTCAAGTATTCCACAACTAAAGTACACCAAAGGCACGACCAACATGAACACAATTGTGAAAATTGCTTACCAAGTCTACCATCCCACCTTGCCTGTATGAGGACCTTTACCCGCATCAGCTACAACATGAGCATTTGTTAAAATTGTGCCATCAGGATGAATAACAAAACCTGAACCTGAGGATTTCCCAAGAAGCATACTGTGGATACCTGCACAGAAGTGTGACAGTTAGCCTCCGAAAGTTGGAGTTAAAGACAAAAGAGCATTCCTTATGACAATACTCAAGGAATGCTAAAAACTTTCACCTTGAGAGCTAGTAAAGTGCACAGCACCTTGCAAATTATCCTTTAGAAGCATGTATACTTGTTTCATGGAAGATACTTGTTTCATGGAAGAAATGTCTATTTGACACTGTTAAAGCTGGTCCTAACTCTAGATTCATCCACCTAAAGAAAAACTGTGACAAACAATTGATAGCAAGAAAATATTCAAGCAGAATAGGTTCTTGTGAACATACCTATTGTGGCAGTAATATTCACAACAGCTGGGGCAGCTCTAGCAGCAGCATTGGCAATTGAGTATCGATTCAGGCACGGTCCTTCACTTTTTCCTTCCGAGGAACCATCATCAATCGAAACTGGATAACCAGTGATTGCCTTGGGTATTGAAAATGAATTAAAGCTATCCGAAGATGCTGCAAGAATTTTTTAACCATTAGTAAGTATATCTGCGACCCTGCACATGCTTCTCAATAGCAACAAGGTACATGCTACTTCAATACATCTATATCCTTTAGGGCCTGCGAGTGAATGAATGTGTTATTAGAATTTATGGGTGAATTGGCTTGTTAAGTTGTTTGCTACTTGAGGTGTTACATGCAGACCCCTGAATCAGATTAATTTATTTTAGGCCCAGCTTAGCCATGTAGGCATTAGCTCAAGGAACCGACTGAACTTCCTAGACAGAGAGCAATTGTTCAGTGCTCACCCTATTGGGGGAATGGGAACTCCAATTGTTACATCCCTAATTGATTGATTAACCTCTAACCTAAGAATAAGGGAGCCTAGATAAGGTTAGTAGACTACATGGTCCCACTAGAGGTAACTCTAGTGCATGCTTGACTAGAGTTGTAGTTGACCGGTAGTGCATAACTATTCCACAGCTGGTAGCGCTGCAGCTGCAGAGGATGCCGATGCACCCCGTCCCCATGTTGCACGCATTGTATGGGCACCATGTTTCTTCGCGCCATCGAACTTCTGAGGTAGGTAAGATACCTTTTAAGTTTTCCAAAGTTCCAAATCTCCAATATGCAACATGCAGTTATTGGAATATGGATTAAGTGGTCAAAAGTGTGCCTTTCAGGCACTATGATTACGGGCGAGTATATGTTTGGCCATATTAGAGAGGCCATCGAGGAGGTGGGGCAGCGAATGTTGTTCAGGTAATTTAAATTGCTTGTCAATTGTCAATGTTTATTGTTGAATGTGGTGGACGTGAATGGTCATTGTTTGAACTTTCAATTTTGAGCTATTATCAATCGATTATTGTAATTTGATTCAAGACCCTTCACTCAAGTTTAAACATTGATCGATCATTGATTATACAGGTCATTACAAACAATGCTTCAAATTGTGTGGTCATGGGAAGGCTCGTTAATGAGACCTATCCCCATATCTTTTGGACGCCCTGCGCTGCCCATCCAGACCTCCTTGTTGAGGATATTGCTAAATTACCTTGGGTCAAGGAGACTATGGGAGTGGCACGATTCTTGGTGAGTCAGAAGTCTTCAATCTTAAATGCTTACACAAATGTAAGTACAATACATTATGCTAAATTCTACAATGTACTGTATTCTAACGCAATATGTACTATGTAGTATGTACTATCATCTATGGAGTCTCAATTAGATCCACATCCACAGTCCACTACAGATCACAATCTGGACTCTACAGTGTGCACGTTGCATTGTGCATGAAACCTTAATTTGAGAATAAAAGCTTGAACATTGAGGCCTCAACACAAGTAATGAAAGCTGAAGCTGAAACAACAAATGAAGCAGCGATGTCTCTCGAGAGTCGAGACTCGAAGAAAGCAGAGAAAATTATCAAGTGTGGAAATCTTTAAAGTGGAGTCCACTGGTGCACTTGTCCAATGTCAAGATTGAAGACTTAACATCGACATTAATGAATCGTGATTTGTGATTAGCGTAAATCTCA
The DNA here is from genome assembly GCA_029204225.1 of Diphasiastrum complanatum. Taxonomy (NCBI): domain Eukaryota; kingdom Viridiplantae; phylum Streptophyta; class Lycopodiopsida; order Lycopodiales; family Lycopodiaceae; genus Diphasiastrum; species Diphasiastrum complanatum. The sequence continues at coordinate 33,693,775 of CM055101.1, forward strand.
TCTATGATTCTATCGAGTATCGATGTTGTTGAAAGTTCAAAGCTACCAAGAGGCAAGTACTTATCTAATATCAATGGCCAATTCTCTCTCTCTCTCTCTCTCTCTCTCTCTCTCTCTCTCTCTCTCTCTCTCTCGTGGACTTGCCAACTAAGCCTAGTTGCAGCGATATCAACTACAGGGATGGCTAGCCTATGAGCCTACCTCCAGCTGACCTCCAACGGACTTCCAAACAAATTGCAGAACCAGGACTGTTTGCTTGCAGAGGATTCGAATCATGGCCAAAAGTAAGAGGTGTGGTGCACCTGCCCTTCTTGCCAACACTGCTTCATCCTCTTCATCTGCCTCATCTTCTTCTTCCATTTCAGACCCGTACATCGCACCTACCTTCGATCCACCTTCACCTTCACCTTCTATTCCAGTTGCAATCCCTATATCTGACAATCCCCACTATATACAAAAAGAATGAAGCGCATCCAGATGCCGTTGCAGGCCTTCGCTTGTCCTCGAAAGTAGGACCACATCATCCGCATATAGCAGGATAGCAATAATGAGGTCATCCAATGTACATCCCTCCCCTCCAGCACTTTTCATAACCTGCTCAAGCTCATCTATGTATAAACCAAAGAGTGTAGGTGAAAGTGGACATCCCTGCTTAACCCCAATCGTACTATCTACCTATAGCGATACAACCCTTGATACTCGGATCCGGCCAATAACGAGAGAGAGAGAGAGAGAGAGAGAGAGAGAGAGAGAGAAAGAAAGAAAGCTTTATTAACGTCTTTTCCATGCCAAAAAGCGTATAAGACGAGCAAGTACATTAGATAAAGTGGAACCAAGACGGACCAATGCCGTCAAACAACATAACTGAACCAAAACTAACTAAGAAGAGGATAATGTCCAGGGTTATATGGTACGTAGACCATTTACAGATTCTACTGGCATCTCTTCAGTGCTCTAACTCTCTCACTAACTCTGAATAGTCTCAGATATCTCATTAATAGTAGCAGGTTTAATATCTACAAAACGGATGATACCATCCCTGTAGATCAACCGCTTTCCATTCGTTAGAACCTCCTGTTTTGCTTTTTTCCGTTCTTGAACCTGAATGAAAGTAAGGTCTTCATCCAGGTATATCGTGGTGCCCCGTAGTGTAGATCTCTTCCCTAGCGCTTCATGACGACCAGTGGCAGATGCAAAGCGTATAACAAGAGTACCTAGATCTTTCTTAGGTCACCATGCAATATCCATATCTTTGTGGTGGTGTTGAAGACACTCTTCAAGAAACTTTTTAGCTTCACCAACAGCATCATGGGAGTTCGTAATACCTCTGACTCGGACATTAAGAGCCTTTTGCTCTCGCAAACGGCTCTCGGTGAACATAGCTGAGATAAAAGAAGGTGGAGGTGGTAGAACAGCAGTATTAGGACCTTTAAGCACATTTGCCCAGGATCGGACAGTGGTATGATGCTGTTCCACTTGACTTTCAAGCTGTTGGATCTTAGCTGAAGTAGTCGAATGAGAGGAAGCTTCGATTTTGACAGCTGCAACTTCTTTCTTGAGATCATCAATAGACGAATCTAGTTTCTGAAGATGTGATTGAACAGCTTGGATCATAGCTTCAAGAGAAAGAAGTTTTTTCCGATGGTCGTTGAGATATTCATAGGAACGTAACTTATCTGCACGAATGACGGAGATCATAAATGCTGGAGGCAGAGGTAATTCCTCTTCTGGGGCATTCGGGGTCAAAGGATCGGCTATGATGGATTCACTATTATCAAGAATAGGATCTGACGGAGACCAAGGTTATGGTGTTTAACACCTCCAAATCCTTCATGATACGGCATGAGCTTCTATGGGATGGTCATCCACTTGAGGTGACTCCTACACATATCTGGGTGTTCTATGCTCTAGTCCCACTTTCAGTATAAGATAGACGGTGGTTTCCCGGTTACGAAAGCGCTATTCTTCATTTGTAGATCTAGAGAGCCTGTGTTTCAGCTCATACATTAGGGATGTGACTAGTAAGTGCCAACTCTTTGACACTATGGTAGTCCCCTCGGCCTCGTACGCAGCCGAGACATGGAGTACTAGCTTGACAACCACTAAGTGGGCACGCATCTCATAACTCCATATCCATATGCTATCTCGGATGATACGGGTTAAGCCCTCTATACCACATCAGATTATACTGACAGATTTTGTCGTCCCCCCCATTCAAATTGAGGCCATGTTTCATATTGTCACATTCATAGAGCGACTGGAGGTTCTCCGGGGTGGAGACACACACTATGTTGTAGCAGCTTTGTCATCATCCCGGCACTTACATTCTGAGGAACACTCCTTCTCATGGTATTCCTAGGCTCATCATTGTTGGAATGTAAAATGGAATTGCTTACGTTACCATAGGTTACTTTGACCCAAAAGGTCAAGAGTTGTGTAACCATGGTCATTTATTATATTAGGCCTACTAAACTTAGAGTTAGCTAAGTTAGTGTGAAATTAATTTTGTAGGGACTCATGGGTCCACTAGGCCTAATTGTGACATTAAGCACCCCAACTTGACATATTGGAGGTACCTTATTCTTTCTATGTAACTTATAGAAAGTTGGATAGTCAATAGTCAAGTAGTTGGATAGCCAATAGTCAAGTAGTTGGATAGCCATTAGGCATGAAGTTAGATAGTCATCTTGGACTATATATATGTGGGCATCCCATTTGTATGAGTTTCTCGTTGGCTGTCCACGAGTTGTATATATGTGGGCATCCCATTTGTATGAGTTTCTCGTTGGCTGTCCACGAGTTTCTACAAGAGGGTTTCTATCCATCTCCCTCTTTCTTTTGAGAATGCTTTGTGTGATTGAATAGTTAAGATCCTGGATCCTTTGGCTTCTATTTCCTACATGGTATCAGAGCCTTTAGGTGATCATATTGCTTGCAGGGAGGCGACCAATAGGAAGCTATCTTCTTCCCTTTTTGGTAGCAGAAAATCATCAAGCTGCTGATTTTTGCTGGAGAAAATTCTGTTCACCTTTATTTTCTGATTTTGCTCTTATTTCTATTGAGGATGGTGTAGTAGAACCTGTTTTTATGAGCAGGCCAAAGGAGTAAAATGTTGGGAGGATGCAATGCAAGAGGAGTATAACTCACTCATGAAGAATCACACTTGGGTTCTTGTTGATCTTCCACATGGGGCTAGACTCTTCATCTCTCAACAACGATACATTGAGCAGATGTTGAAGCAATCTTCTTTTTTCAAGTCGCCCCAAGTTGATGCATATGATGGATGCACTAGTGAAAAGTTTCATGCGAAACCATTTCAATTTGATGTTTTAGCAAAGGCGAAAAAATTCAAGCACTCTTTGGAACCGTATTGTACTAATCGAGGAGGGAGTCAACATGTGTCAATTAGTACTTTTGTTCAAAGTGTTAAGAGTGAGCATTTGTTTGGAGAGAATTTTTCGTTACTTGAAGAATCTTCTATGTCATCTCATACCTCTTCGAGAGAGCTTTGATGATGCCATCGTTGATGCATCTCTTGATAGTTTGCCAAATGTTTATGATGAAGACGTTGGACAGCAGGTTCAGTCATCTTCTTTTGGTCATTTACAACCCATTTTACATCATGAGCAGTCCATTATGCTTCAAAAACAGCCTACGGAAGATTATAGACAACATGGTCCATGTTGGGAACACTTTGGGCAGCAAAGTGTTTAACAGCCCATAACAGTTCCTTGTCAACTACTGGAGACTTTGCAGGACAACAAAGAAATGTCTTACTACAAAGGAAAGGCACATGCCTCTTTACAATCAGTACCTCTTGCTGATTTTTTTGGTTCTACACTTACTCTTCATCATGATGTTGGAACATTGCCTATTCTATGTGAGCAAGTCATTGATGGTAAGGTTTGGGAGGATGTGATGCCAAAAGAGGTTGGTACTCTTATTGTCCTTAAGGTAAGAAGTTTTTTCGAATGATGTGGGAGCCTATGATGGATTACAAGTCCATGTTTTGTCTTATTGCCGAGTTTATGTTGGTTCCCTACTTCGGATGGAGCATGCAAATCCTCACCCTTCGACTTGATGCTTCATTATTACGCATTCTTTTCCTTTTATATGTTGGACATGATTGGGGATGAGATTTCGACTACTTCGGTGCGAAGTTTATTTGGCGACATGAAGTTTGGACAGCAAGTTGCATTTTTCTTACTTCATGTTATGTTATGCATTTCCATTTAAGGAGGGTTTTGGAATGTAAATGGAATTGCTTACATTACCATAGGTTACTTTGACCCAAAAGGTCGAGAGTTGTGTAACCATGGTCATTTATTATATTAGGCCTGCTAAACTTAGATTTAGCTAAGTTAGTGTGAAATTAACTTTATAGGGACTCATGGGTCCACTAGGCCTAATTGTGACATTAAGTACCCCAACTTACATTAAGTACCCCAACTTGACATATTGGAGGTACCTTATTCTTTCTATGTAACTTGTAGAAAGTTGGATAGTCAATAGTCAAGTAGTTGGATAGCCAATAGTCAAGTAGTTGGATAGCCATTAGGCATGAGGTTAGATAGTCATCTTGGACTATATATATGTGTGCATCCCATTTGTATGAGTTTCTCGTTGGCTGTCCACGAGTTTCTACAAGAGGGTTTCTAGCCATCTCTCTCTTTCTTTTGAGAATGCTTTGTGTGATTGAATAGTTAAGATCCTGGATCCTTTGGCTTCTATTTCCTACAATCATCTCCTTTCCACATTGAGTATTCAGATTACTGACCCACCTGCTGGTACTCATCAATATAATTGAGGCCATTTATATAGGGCTTATCTGTAGAGCACTTGGCAGGGTTCATTAGTAGCGAAGATTGTCAACGCACAAGGCTTGTAGGAGGGCAAGTTCCTACATCCATCTGTGGTTTTGACACATTCCGGTGCTGATTTTTCAGATTTAATACTTGCTGGTTTCTATGTCTTTTAGAGGGTTTGAAAAAGTTTATCTTCTTGACTGGTTCTTATGGCAAGAGATTTGGGAGCAATTCGTACTTGTTCGGGCGAAGATATGTTGGATGGCACCAACTATTCTTCAAGGAGTTGCAAGCTGAGGTTTGGCATCGACGTAATGATCAAGATTTTATCGGTAACAAGATCTATCTTATATCATTTGAGATTTTGCAAGACCTCTAAAAGTGCTTGGGAAACACTTTTAAAGATATACCAAATAAAAGATTCATCATCATGCTTTCTCCTCTCTCTCTCTCTCTCTCTCTCTCTCTCTCTCTCCATCGCGGCTGGCGCCCTCTCCATCACGGCTGCTGGCGCAGCTCCATCGCGCTGCTGGCCGCCTAATCCATGTTGCTGCTGGCACCTGCTCCTTGCGCCCTCCATCGCGGCTGCTAGCGCCCTCCATCGCCCTTCCTCTTTGAGCCTGTTCATCGCTGATGGTGCCTAGCTAGCCATCCTTGCTTGCCTATCCTTCAGATCTGCAAAATGCCTCGTCGAAAAGGGGTTATTCCTGATCCATCTTCTGTTTCCATCATTGCCTCGGCCTTTCAAACAGATCCAACTTCCCCTTCTACGTCTATGCCCGTTGCAATTCCTATCTCTCCATCAAATCCTATTACCAACAATGAAACTACTGTAGCTATTCCCTTGACTCCAAACACTCCAGACACTCCAGAAGCACCTGCTTCTCTCCCCACATATACCTTAGTCCGTCTTCTTCGTGAAGATCAACTCCATCTATTTGAATACCTTAACAATCAAAGAGAGAAACTTGCTTCCCATGATTCTCTACTTCTCGCTGTGCAATCGCACCTTTAGAAGCTAGACACTTCCATTGAAGCACTCAAGAAGGAAGTTGCAGTTATCAAAAGTGAAAATTCTTCCCAAATCGCTACTTCAGAAAAGATTCAGCAGCTCAAAAATCAGGTGGAATAGCACCATACGGCTGTCCAATCATGGGCAGATGTACTTAAAGGTTCATCTACAGCTATCTCTCCACACCATCACCTTCGTTTATCTCAGCCACGTTCAACGACGGCCGTCTGCGAGAACACAAAGCTCTCAATGTCCGTGTTAGAGGTATCCCGAACTCCCAAAATGTTGTTGAAGAAGTTGAAAAGTTTTTGGAAGAAAATCTTCAGCACCATAGCAAAGGTATGGAAACTGCTTCGCGACCTAAGAAGGACCCAGACACTCTTGTCATCCGCTTCACATCAGTGTCTCACCGGCGCGAAGTTTTAGAAAACGATCTAAATTGCGTGATACCAAAATCTATTTGGACGAAGATCTTACTTTCATCCAAGTCCAAGAACGTAAGAAAGCAAGACAAGAAGCTCTATCAACTGGCAAATGGCTTATCTATCGTGACGGCATTATCAGATTTGTGGATCGTAAGCCTATAGTTAATGAGGGTCTTAATTTTGAGATAGAGTTTGAATTAGAGAAATGAAGAGATGTCCAGTTGAGCATGTAAATGGTACACGTACCATATGATCCTGGTTATATCACTCTCTTCTTAGTTAGTTTAATTTTAGTTAGTTTGTTTTTGACGGCACTGATCCGTCTTGTTTCCATCTTATCTGAAGTACTTGCTCGTCTTATACGCCTTTCGGCATGGAAAAGACGTTAATAAAGCTTTCTTTCTTTCTTCCTTCTACTTCATCCTCTTTGAAGGTAGAAGAGCAAAGGCATGCAAAGTTTGATCATTGTCTTTCTACAAGTACAAATTTGCATCGGAATGTTGGTATGGTAGAGCATTCTTCTTCTCTTGAGCCATTTGTTGCAAATGATGGATGCATTAGTGAAGAACTTTATGAGCAAGCTTCTCAAGTTAATGTTTTGGAAAAGGCTGAAATCAAGCATTCTTTGAAGCCATTTTGTACTTATGGAGGAGGGAAAAAAATCATGTCAATTAGTACATTGGTTCAAAGTGGCGTGTTGCTGGATTTTTTGGGTGTTCAAAGTGGCAAGCTGCTGGTTTTTTTCTTAAAGATGGTGGACAGCATATTCACCCATGGTTTATTAATCATTTTCAGCCTATGTTACATCGTGAGCATCCTATTATGCATCGGGCACGGCCCGTGAAAGGTTTTTGGACAGCAAGGTCCACATTTGGAACACTTTGGACAGCAAAGTGTTGGTGATTTTGTGGCTGTTGGACAGCTTGCTACAGCCTCTTGTTGGTTGTCCGAGTCTTTGCAGGATAACAAAGCATCCTTTTACCTTGGAGGAAACACACATGCCTCACCAAAATCAGTACCTTATGCTGATTTTCCTGTTTTGATGCTTACTTCTTATGATGACGGTGTTGTCTTACCTAGTGTTGGTGAGCAGATCATTGATAGTAAGATTCGGGAGGATGTGATGGTAAAAGAGTATCATACTCTTCTTTATGTTTCTTGTGGTAAGAAGACTTATGGAATCATGTGGGAACCATTGGTGGATTGCAAATCCATATTTCAGCTTGTGACTGGTTTTTTGGTTCCTTACTTTGGATGGAGCATGCTTGTCTTCACTCTTCGACTTGATGCTACCGCACTTCGTATTCTACATCTCTTCTACATCGGGCATGATTGGGGCTGAGATTTCGGCTACTTCGACTACTTCAAGCTGAAGTTTTTTTTTTTGGCGGCACTAAGCTTGTTGGACAGCAAGCTACATCTTTTCTTTTTCGGCTACATGGAGTTTTGGGCAGCATGCAACACTTTGCATTTTGTTGCAATTTTTCATACTTCATGTCATGTTATGTTTTTACATTATCATTTAAGGAGGGTGTTAGAAATAATAAATGATAATGTTAGTTTCCCATAGGTTACTTTGACCCAAAAGGTCGAGACTTGTGTAACCATGGGTTAGGTTTATTATTTAGACCATGTTAAGTCAGTTTTAGTTAAGTTGGACCCAATTTTGGTCTAGTAGTAACTCGTGGGTCCAAGTAAAGTCTAATTATGTTAAGGGCCCCTATCTTGACTTTTGGGGGTGCCCTATAATTAGTAGTGGGTTTGGAAGGTTCTAGAACTTAGGGTTTGGAAGAGTCTAGGCCCTTGAAAGGCCTATTCATATGTACTCATTATTCATTTGTAATTTATTCCCTTTCAAGCATTGCTACTACTTTCTCTCTCCTTGAGGGCGCCTAACCCTCTCCCTCCTCCTCTTCTTCTTCTTCCTCTTCTTCTTCTTGTATATGGAAATTGAATGTTAGAAGGAGCTTGGCACTTTGATTTCCTACAGATTACTCTTACTCAAACCAAAGACCAAAACTACCCCTAAATGGATCCTAATTTGATAGCTTTTCGGGATAGAGAGTGTACGAGGGAGAGGGTAAAGCTCCATGATAGGCAAGCTTGCAAAGGTAGTACATTGCCAATTGTGATTGCTATTCTAGTTGGAGTGCCTTAGGTACTAACAATTTGATGTTGGTAAATCTATTATAAATAATGTTGTGAATATAGTGTGCACTCGTAACTTGGTATCAAAGCATTTCACAGACAAAGAAAAAGGTTTTCTAATTCAGAAACTCATTCTATTAGACCTAAAAATCATTCAAATAGAGGGAACATGATAAATCATGATGTGCAAAATACCAAGCGTTAATGACTAACATCATTACTTTGCTTGTAATGATAAGAAAAATCAATATAGGGGCTACAGCAGGATAGTTTGATGTTCAATGAATTATTTCAAAGTTATCATTCATTCAGCCAAAAAGGATCGAAAGAACAAATCCATTGGCTAAAGATTACATCAGGAGGAACAAACATTGGCGGTACCGGTATGCTACTTTGCTAGCCAAAAATCCACAATATGTATATAAATGGGTTTAAATAGTGATAAAACGTTTGGTGATATTAGAGTGAAAATCTCAGAATAGATGGACACATCATCTTGATATAGAACTTCAATGTCAAACAAGAAAGGATAAAGTAGTGTTTTATAACTTGCAAAGTGACCCTCTTTGGCTACAAGACTTAGCATTCTGTTTTATAACTTGCGAAGTGACCCTCTTTGGCCAATATTGAAGAATTTTGTAAAGAAAGTGCTAACAAAAAGCATATATTGTTGCATTCCAAAAACTCACAATAGTTAAAATAATTATCTCTTGTACATGTAGAAAACAACAAATTCGAGACACTTAGCAAAAAAATGTCTTTCTTAGAGAGCACTATTTGACAAACCCAAGTCACATACCAACAATGTCAAGCCGGAAGTTTGGTTGGATTTCACAACAAGAATGAGATAATGGAATATCAAATAAAAAATTCGAAAGCCTACCATTATTTATAAGAAACAAAATTGATGAATTTATCACCCAAACACCTAATGGTAAATCTCCAGATATCTGTCATAATAAGGATTAAATTCTATTCGTTCTTGTATGGTAAACCTCTAGACATCTAGGACTTCCAAGTAAAAACATTCAAGTGGAGTAAGACCACGTTATCCCCATACATCATGTATTCATTCAATCATGCCATGCAAGAATACTTTCTCAAAGAATGGACACAAAGCATTAGAGTTGTCAAAAAATGGAAACAAGTAAGATTCCATCCACCAACTATTGCATTGTTATGGCAAAACATATCTTATCCAAATCATGGGGAGCCATAGGGAAAGTAGCTTATTGTTTGTTGAAACTAAACAGTTTATGGGCCATGGAAAAAGTACGATTTAGGCAAATTTTCCACACACCTTGGGAGATACTATCATGGAAGAAAGTTAACAGAATCTCTTGTGTTGTTTACGGGTCATGGAACAAGCAAGACTTAGGTGAATGGACCAATTGGCAACCTTGAGAGATACTATCATGGATGAGAGACACAAAAAAAAAAAAAATTATCTTAAGTTCTTTTGTCAACTTTTGATAGGCCAACATAGTACCAAGGGCTAGACTTTGAGAGCAAATGGAAGAGATACTAGTTCTAATCTATATTCAATATGCAATAATGACAAAGTGAGATCTACTCTCCAAAGAAAGCCTAAAAAGGCTGATCATATTTACAAGCAGATAATTCACACTTTGTGCAACTTCACTAAGTGAGAAGCATGAACTGTTTCATGATTCCTACAAAACCAAGACCTCTTGTCTCCTAAATTGAGATCTTCCATAAACATGCATAAAGGCATAATGCAAAAATCTGTGTTTGCCAATTTTAAGGTAAATATGCATGCATCCTTGGATGGTTATGCAAGGGCAAAGAGTAAGTCCACTTGTAAAGTTCATAAATGAGCCTGCTTGTATTAAGTTTCAAAATCATTAAGGCGTTACATATTTTCTATTCACGCAAAAGATGTGGCCTTTGAAAAGTTTACATCCTCTTTATTCTTCTTGCTGATTGACAATTTTATAGTAAAGATTTGATTGGGCATTGATCATGCAGCTTGAAAGTTTCCTTAATTGCCGACAATAAAAACTTTATCCCAATTGCAACTACAAAAACTGGAATAAACTCTATAGATCTTCAGTTGTCAATGCCGTTGAAAGAGATGTTATTTACCATGTGTGAGATTGTGAAGAAGACCATTAACATGCATGCTTTTCCGAATTTCCATTCCGATAGCTGTTAGATCATTCACTGCTCTCGAGTACCACGACATTTCATCTTTTGCCTTGCAATCTGAAGTAGAAAATACATAAGCTATTCCCATACTTTAAATTTGGAAAATGAGCCTGGAACTGTTGAATGTTAGAGCTAAAGCCACTTAAATCCAACTAGAATACTGTACTACAGATACGACCTTATTAAAGATGTAATGACATTAAATTTCATCTGTAAATCTGAGTTAAAAAATACATAAGCTAATCCCATACTTTGAATGTTCGTAGATAATGAGCCTAGAAGTATTGAATGCCAGAGCTAAAGCCACTTTGATCCAACCAGAATGCTGTACTACATATATGACCCTAATAAAATGTACATACATTGAATTCCATCTATTATACACAAAATAATTTATCTAAAGCATGGCAACACACCAGAAAAATCACATTAAATTGCAAGATCACCAGTCAGTTCTTGAAAAAGACTCACCACAAAGGTCTTCAAGATATATGCCTGCAGCTGCACCAGTAAACATCCCAAGAGCTACTCTCGTACAAAGCCCTCTATCTGCCTTCGAATTGGAACCCAAAAACGGCACTGGACGAATCTGAAATGTTAAGTTTGTCGTTAAGAGGATGAACTTCAAATGAAACTACAGAGAAGCAAAGCTAGGGCGCACCTGTGGAAATGTAAGTGGACAGTTCCAACAACAAAAAATGACATGTTACCAATAGTTATCTTTGAGAGCTAGCAGCCACCAAATCAATTAGGATGGCAACGTATAAGGGGTAGTTCTCTCTACGTAACAAGAACATCTCTCGTAACATCAGGGTGACACTGTTAGAAATTAATGTTTATTTGCACCCTAATGGTGGTTTGGCCATGCCAACGAGCTATTTTAGGGGCCATTTATATTTTTAGTATATCAAAGTCACAGTCCTAAAGTCCAGTTAATTAGTCTTGCATGTAGGAGGGCGCACTAGTTCTAGAATAGAACATGATTTTTCACTTGGAAATTTAATAAGGGTCTTTACCCAAAATCGAGAGCAACTATAGTAATCGGTTTGCTTTATGCTTTTAACTTTTGCTAAGGACTAGAAAAATTATATAAGGACGGCTGGCGCCCCACCTCCATTCATTACATTGTAGAGAGCTATGCTCGCTCTTCAATTAATCTGCAGAAATAGATCTTCTGCTAGATTTGGTTGAAAGATTTTAAGAGTCAGTAGTACTCTCAAATGTGCTAAATCTAACACCTGATGTGATAACATGAATTCCAACACCATAAAAAATGAACGCTGATTTGATTTCAGTTCAACAAACTAGTATGTATAAGAAACTGGATCCACAAGAAAAGATTGTATGACAAACAGGTGATAAAAACATTGCATCAAAATAACCTTTTGAGATCACAACTTAAACCCATAGCAATTTGATACCCACCGCAACTTAAACCCCAACGCACAACATAAGATTTTCAATCATAGACATTTTTGGGTAGATTGAGAGAAAACCCATCAACTACAATATTGCGAGTCAATTCAAGTGTCTCGATCAGGGTCCGAGTATACCCCCGTGACTTCCGAACGGACTGGTTTTGCATGTGAGAAATGCAAGAGGTGATAAAGCTCACTCACTCTGTATAGGTTAGAGGCTGCAGTAATGCGCCTGAAGATGATGGATGAGTATCTTTTGCCCGCCATAGCTGCGGCTGCTACGACGCCTCTCCAAGACTTTGTAAGTTCCTTCACAAAGGCAAGAGCCTTTGGAAATTAATAGTTTCACCAAAAACTAAAGGACCTTGTGGGTACTATGAAGAAAGACGGCCTTTGTCCTTTCCTCTCATGAAGTGAGACATCCAAAGTGCTTCTTGGTTTTCAAGGGAAGTCTGCAACTTGGGATCAGGAGACATCCAAAGTGATTGATGTATCACAGAGACTCTTTGCTTTGTGAGGAGTGCATTCAAATGGTTGAAAAATAGAAAAACAAAAGGTTGCATTTTTTAGAAATTAAATAATAAAAAAAACCTTTATTCTAGTGCTTAAACTCATCAAAAAGTGACACATCACCTTTAGCAAACAGTCACAATAGCTTATTGTTATCATGGCAAAGCTAAAAGATCTCCAACCTTAAACCCTAAACCTGCTCATTTTAGCTACCCACAAGCAGATTTCATAGCGAACCCTAATGTTATATTCAATGATCTATTGTGATGACACCATCGCTATTTAAAGCAAGTTTCGCTCGAAAATCTAGCTTCATTGGTTTAGTTTAGCTCACTAGCAATCCGGATGACGCCACAATGAACCTTAGTTTTACATCAATAACCTGTTGTGATGAGAGACTCACAATTTAGAACAAGTTCCGTGCAATAACCTAGCTCCATTTACAAGATAGAAATTTAAGTCCATAATATGTGTCAACTCAAATCTTACATAAAATGGATAGTTCAAATGAGCACATACAACAACAAAGGAAAACCTTAAAACCTAGATCCGCTTGTTTTAGCTCACCAGCAAGCCGATTCCGCAATGAGCTCTAAAAACCTACTAATTTTTTGGCATTATATTAGTTTGGATTTTTTGGCCTTGCCTTGCAAAGGCAATATAATATGTGTTGAGGTTGGTCAATGGAGTTTAGAAGAAAGTCAACATTCAAGGCTAATATGTGGTGGCAGCCTAAACTTTTAAGGCTTGGACTTTGGCCTAGGACTAAACTATCATGCATTTGTTACCATGTAAAATTCTACGAAGACATGCAAACAATGCATGATTGGACATTGTCAACCTATCAATGATGCATGTTTGGCCTTGTCGTGCAAAGGCAATATGTGTTGAAGTTGGTCCATGTAGTTTATACAAAAGTCAAACTTAAATGAATAGCTCACAATTTTTGTGACTCTAAACCAAGCTGAGGTGATGACTTGTGAGATGCCTTGTGCATGATGGATAGATATCCATTGCTATCAAGACATGCAAAGAATGCATGATTGAAGATTGTCACCCTATCATTAGAAAAGAACAAGTGTGCACTTAAATATTTTGGCATAGCATGTATGATGTGCGTTCATCATCCTCCTCAAACTAGCTGAAATAGATGCATGCACTTGGTGCTTTACTATTGGGCACTCCACAAATGTATGGAATTTTTAGTGTGCTTTGAAACCCGAAGAACCCTTTGAGCGCATCCGCTTTGAGCTGAACCTCATGTTGCAAGGCCTGAAATATGAGGCCTACGTACATAAATTGGATAATCTTAAGGTAGGAGATTGATTTTCATGAAAATTTGAGTGCTTATTAGTGAAAATTCATCATTGTTTATGCAAGGGGAGAGAGAGAAATGGAGGATTCAATGACTCAAAGAAAGATGCATGCACCATCAGAATTGAGTAAGGTGGCTCTTGCTCATTGCAAGATCTACATCTCCGATAGCGACAATTTTACAACTTTGCAAAACCATTCAAGCAGTTGTCAAGTCCATGAGTGGGATCCTTTGTTGCATGAGTTCAAGAATATAAAGTAGGGCACTGACACAATTGAAACAGCAATTGCAACATTTGAAAATATATGTTGATAAGTGGCGAAGCCATGTTACTTTTAGATTTAGAACAGGCCTCCTTTCTTTGAAACATGACAAAAATTATGCAGTTCCTTCATGGTCACAATTTGAAAGAAAACCAAAATACTAGTGGGCTTGTGCGCTATTTGATGATTCAATAGAAAGAGCTATTTTCTAGGTTATTCCTCTATCAAACAATCGTTAGAAATATTCGAAAGCTTAGCATTACAAGAGTTCGAAACTTGAAAAGGGCCTTCTCAAAAGATACTTTTATGTTTTTCTCTAATTTTTGCCTCTACATGGACCAATCAAAAGACCCAAAAATGAAATCTATGTAACGTAGCTCATCAGGACTAGCAAATCGGTTTATGATTTTTGAATTTGTTAAATTGTTGTCGGAAAATCTGAATTCCGAGACAGTAGTGTGCAGGACCCGTATCTGTTATCTTGTATTCTTGTGCTAACCTGCATTTGGTATCCTTCAACAAATTCAGATTATTACTAAACAGTAAAGTATCATCAACAAACAGAGTAATGATGATGAAGGAATCCAATACAGACTTGAAATAAATATTCGAGTCTGCCGAGTTTGGGATGAAACCATTCTCGATGTGTTTATTTTCTGAAACCAGGCTCTTGGAGACTGTTTGAGACCATACAGAGCTCTTTGAATTTTGCACACTAGGTGCTCCTTGCCTTTTAGCTCATATCCTTCTGGTTGGGACATGTAGATCTCCTCTTCAATGCTGCCATTGAGGAATGTAGTTTGGACGTCCATAAGTTGTAGGACTAAAATAACATGAATTAGCTTCTACATGTGCCTCATCTTTACATGCATGTGCCTCATCTTTACATGCATGTGCCTAATGACACTGACTGCATATACTTGTTAAGTTGTGTCTCATCAAAAGACGCATGTGACTCAGCTGCAAATACTTGTGCATTTGTCTCAATTAGAGGTCTATGCAATGCGGAAATGTAGGAATAGAATTTCAAGCAACAAGTTCAATTGATCTACCTTGAACCCAAGAAAGCAATTAATTTATATGTTATTGTCTTTTCTTTGGTCTGCAATTGGCTAAAATTTCATCTGAAATTCTTTGTTGCAAACTTCTATGTCTCAGCTACATGTCTTGGTGTCTGTGTGTTCATCTTTCATTTGCAAGTCTCATATGCTAGAATTATATTCTCATTACCTCTTAGCTCTGAGCAACATATTCTTCAAGTGTATAAGTTAGTTGCTAATGTACATCCCAACTCTCACCTGTGAAAATGTAGTTGATGTACATTAACCTCTTGTACAAAGACGAAAATGTACATTTAAGTGTTGTAGGAAGACCAAAATGTCAAAGGTCAAAGTAAAGATCCAAGATCTCATGAAATAAAAAATACAAAAAATGAAGTGTTGGTGGACATCTTTTTTCTCTCCTTGAGGTCTCTTTACTCCACTACGCCACATGGAAAGGACATACAAGCTCACAAGGGTACGAAGTATCTCCTCCTTCCTACAAACATGACACACAACCCAATTTAGTGCTCGATAAACAATGATCGGAAGTAAAATGCTAATTATGATAGTGGAAGAGTTTCAAGAGAAGCCAACTTGGCTGGCTCGACACTCGATGTTGCCAAACTTTGTAATTTGTCCTTTGTCATTACAAGTCCCTTTGTTTCCCAGGAATATTATTTGAAAAAAACCCTCTCCATTAGCTGGGTTTGCTATGGCTGCCAATCGCCTTCCTTTGTAGATGAAAGACATCTCAACAGCCTGAAAAGAAAGGACTTTAAAAAAAGTCATGTTGTCAACCTTACAAGCACCAATTGTGCATTCATAGTGGTATGATGCAACATACCTTGAATAGCCTGGTACTGCAATTCGTACTCATCGGAGGATTTATAAATCGTTGACACAGCCTAATGTAGTGCTTTAGTAAATTCATCATGTGACAACAACAACCATGCTTTCCCATGTGGCAAAACTATCAACATAAAAAAAACTAGCAACCTCAAAATTTGCATACCTTGAAAACTAGCTGGGACAAAGCTGCCATTGGTAAATTGAACCATGAATTGTGATGTGTCTTCATCTCAAGTATGAGTTCGGTCTCCACTCAGTTTTTATCTTCAAGAGCAATATTGGCCAAAAGAGTTGCCTTGTCCAACAGACCAAATTTTTGCATCATGAATATTTCATGTGAAAGAGTTGGTTCCACATGAACTCTTTTCAATCTACATCATATTCGAATGTCAAATATTTGGGTGTCAAAACAGCCTAAAAGACCTAAAAGATGACTATATTTTTCTCACATGTTGACTACATTCAATGCTAATAACAGTTCTCCCTCTTGAGATTGTGTGGCCTTCAAAAAAGTACATTCCACTTGAACATTCATCGAGCGTACACAAGAAAACTCTAGAACGGAAGCACGCAAAATTGTTATAGGACACGAATTTTTTGAAAATGTGATTGGATCCTATACACGTGCTTGACACCAATTTTTCATACCTTCTTTTATGCAAGCCACCCATGATTTGCAACGACAATTTCCATCCCAGACTATGAACTTCTTGTTGGAAAGATGTTTTCACTCAAGAAGATTAAAGATCTTCTTCGAACTCTTGATTCACTCTACACAAGACATGACCCCAAGTAGCCTCATCAAGTGGGTAACCTCATGCTCTGACTCCCAATCTCTGGGTACTGGGACCATGAACTTGCCTTGCTCATGCAAATATCCCAAGGTTCTAAACATGTAGCCCAGATCGGAAACATGTTTATCTACCGTGCGTATGGCCTCATTCACAACAAGGTGACACTTGGTCCTGAATGATTGGATTGTGTCCTGCAGCAGCTCAACGTGTATCAACTTACCCAGCACCCGAGGATGGTGGACCTTGTCACTAGAAATTTCCGAAGTCTCCTCCTGTGCGACTACTATCGAAGAAGACGATATTGCAATATCTTCCTGAATTGTCGCATGGATTTTAGCAGTAGCCCCATCTAGCACTTGGGAAGTGGCCACATCTGGTGTCGATGCGGTTGTTTTTGTCTTCACTGCCAAGTGATCTTCTACACACATTGCAACTATGCGATTGAAGTGAAACACGAAATCTTTTGATAGTCTAAATCGAATTTCATGAAAATAACTCGTAGAATACATTTGAAGCCAATTATAGTAAATCCACAAATTTTGGAAACACTGAAAATAAAATATATATAAATATTTTTTACAATTTCAATTCAAAAGAATTCTCA
This sequence comes from Diphasiastrum complanatum, assembly GCA_029204225.1. Classification (NCBI taxonomy): domain Eukaryota; kingdom Viridiplantae; phylum Streptophyta; class Lycopodiopsida; order Lycopodiales; family Lycopodiaceae; genus Diphasiastrum; species Diphasiastrum complanatum. Next base: position 33,711,130 of record CM055101.1, read on the forward strand.
CTAAGTCCTCTCAACTCAGGGCTTGAAATGTTATCAAGACTTTCTTTTTCAGCTAAAGAAGTTGACGATCCATCTTCCTCATTAGAGTCCACTGGCAAATTCTCATCTGAATCAGCCTCCAATGTTGAAAGGAAATCTTGTAATGTGGCTTTGCTATGTTGAAGCCGAGTAGAAGATGTTGGTTGTGTATTAATCCAAGACGTTCTTGCAAAATAGATATTGTTGACTTTCATAAATGATTCATCATTGTCAACTCAAAATTGAATGCAAGTACATCCACATCTTGGAGATTTACATTATCGACTCTTGGCTAATTCTTTGTTGAACACTTCCACTTGCCTTTGGATCTAGTTGCAACATTTCTAGCCCGTACATTCCCAGAAAAGTGTTTGTTGAAGTGGTATGCATCCAATGCATACGTATATCGTTGCTCTGAATGAAGTCAATTACTTTAGCAACCCAAAATAGATGATTTTCGCTATTTCCTGATGCTAGAAGTTAAATGAGACTATCGACCTTTATTTCATCAAGTTTACCAGACCATTTAACCTTTCCAGCATTTATAGTTTGTCGAATTTTTCTAGGACCCAAATAAATCTCACGTTCTTCGTTCTGTACAAGGGTCAAATACTCAATCTGTTGGGCAACAACAGAGGAATCAACTATCGTTGTTGAAGTTGAAAATCTAAATGGCCAGTGAAACTCTCAGACGAGTTTGCCGTAAACTACTCGCCACAACCTCCACAACCGTAACAACTCGAAACAGATTGCCACAACCGCATCTTATTTCAAGTTAAGCAAACTTAATTTTTTCTCTTCAAAAAAATCCACCCACCAATGTCGATCAAACTCATAAAAATATTGGTATTGTTATGTCCATGACTAGTACATAGGATTTAGTATACTCCTAGTCTTGGATACACAGTACTCCAGTGAAACAAGCTATTAGTTATGCCACGTCATATTGGACGTGACCCAAAAGTAACTAATATCCTTGTGAGGCCCATAACACACTAAATGTTGTTAGTACAAGGTTTGGGACCGGTGCATGTTGTAGAGTTATCAATAGCAATTCTATGAATAGAGCATCTAAGCATTGAGACTCTATTCTGGAGGAATCTAAGTATAGGAGAGTTGCTGGGATTCGACAGGTGTGATCAACCTTCAATTCCTCGGTGTATGAAACTAAGTCTATCGATTTAGTAATCAGACCGATTTCGAAGTCTTTGAAGTCTATCCTACTAATCACATCTTTGAAGTCACTGGATCGACTAAGTCGATTCCCTAGCCATGCATAAATTACCTTGATTAATATGTTTTGCTTTGCGGAAGCGTTGAACTAAATTCAGTGATTAGAGCAAGAAATCGAGCAGTGCTATCAAACATATAAAATGATAAAATCTATAGAACAGTGAATCTGCAAGTATGAATCAGTTTGAATCATGCAATCACCTTACACAAACTAAATTGCTGGAACAATGATGGATTAGTCATGTAGAGATACAATGTGATTGTAGAACAGATCAGGTGCGTTCTTCTTGATACAATACTCCATGAAGACGTCGAACATGTCAATGACTTTGAATAAGTTGATGGCTTCAAACATGTCGATGTAGAATGTCATCGACTTTGCTTGTATTTCTGCAGATGTCGCGACTGTGCCAATATTTACAACAGCTAATAAATGAATCTAGATTAGCATCAAATAAGTATGGAGAGGATAGAAATCCAATACCCCCACTTAATCTGGATTCTTAAATGCCTTGATTCTCAAATTCAAGGTAGCACAAAAATTGTTGTGTGTTTCCTGATTCAATCCCTTTGTAAATATGTCAGCTACCATGTACTATGTTCTGCAAAAGTTTAGGCTTACCTCCTTGCTGAGTATCATGCTCCTTGTATAGTGATGTCTGATCTCGATGTGCTTGCTCCTAGAATGAAATCTAGGATTAATTGACAATGCAATTGCACTCTGATTGTCGCACTAGATCATTGTTGGAGCAGGTTGTCTGAGACCAATATCAGACAATAAATTCTTCAACCAGATTGCCTCTTTGGTAGCTTGAGAGGCTGCAATGTACTCAGATTCTGTGAAAGACATTGCAATGGAGGTTTGCTTACGACTATTCCAAGATATTGAACCATTGTTGAGCATAAAAACGTATCCAAAAGTTGATTTTCTGGTGTCGATATCACCTGCCCAATTTGCATCTATATATCCATGATGAGTATGGATTTCCATGACCATAGCAAATGCAAAAGTCCATTGTGGCTCGTACATATCTCATTAGTCTGATGAGAGCTTTCCAATGGATCATGTCAGGGTTGGTCATGTATTGACTCAAGGAACTGATGGTGTATGCAAGATCTGGCCTGATCGAGATCATTGTATACATCAGGGATCCGATAATAGATTGGTATGGATTACCCTTCATTTCGGCCCTCTCCTCATTGGTCTAAGGGCACTATTCCTTGGATAATCTGAGACTTGGATCCATGGGACTATGTACAAGCTTGCAATTCATAAAATTGAACTTCATCAACAAGTTATAAAAGTACCTCTACTAGGTGATATAGAGAAGTCTTCGACTTCTATCTTGTGGATATGAATCCCGAGACAATAGTGAGCTTCTCCAAAATCTGTCATCTCAAATTATTGGGACAATCCTCTTTGTATCCTTTGTCAGAGCAATATTGTTGCCAAAACAACAACATATCATCCACATAAAGTGTGATGATGACAAAGAATTGATTAACAGCTTTGTAATACACATTATAGTCTATAGAGCTAGGTTGAAAACTATGATCGATTAAGAACATGTTGATTCGATGAAACCATGCTCTGGAAGATTCTTTCAGACCATACAAAGCTTTGTGGAGTTTTCATACCTGGTCTTCATGACTATTGAGGATGTAGCCTTCTGGTTGGATCATGTAGATGTCCTCCTTGATAACTCCATTGAGGAATGCAGTTTGTACATCCATCTGGTGTACCTCAAGATTTGTTGCAGCAGCATAAGAAAGCTTGACAATTGGGCTAAAGGTCTCGAATTAGTCGATGTTGGAAATTTGTGAAAATCCCCTCGCCACAACTCGAGCTTTCCTTCTATCGATGCTCCTGTCTGCTTTGTATTTGATCTTAAAGATCCATTTGCATTTGATAACCTTTCTGTTTGCTAGCAGGTCGGTGACAGTCCAAGTATTGTTTCTCAGCAGTGAATTGTACTCTTTGTCCATTGCTTCTTTCCAGAGAATTGAGTCGGCCTGTGACAATGCTTCCTCAACTGTGGTTGGCTCCTAAAAGAATAGTGAGCAAATTCATCAGTACAGGTTGAGAATTCTCGATGATCTCCAGGTTGAAGCTTGTGGTTGTCAAGTCCAACTTTCTGTTGGCTGTGTCGGTTGTGTCGGGCATGTCGGACAAATTGACTACTCCTGAGTTGCAGTCTCTTCATTTTCTTCTAGATCTGACTGTATAGGGTGACTATAGGAAGGAATGGAAATTGTCTTTTGAAAAGAGTCAGTTGTTGGAGCAGAAATTGTGGACTGCATTCGTCCCTTGCCCTTCAAATCAATAAACTGATCTTTGATAAAAAGTCACATCGCTGTTAGTGAAAACTTTATAGGTTTTTATATTACATAGTCTGTACATTCCATTAGAGTTGGAATAGCCAACAAAAATAGTTTTAAGAGAATGCTCATCAAGTTTCTTTCTGTTGTTTATTCTGAGACGAAGCTGAACGCAATAAAAGATAGTATTGATTCAGTATGAAACCGAAATAGAAGTAAATGAGTACAATAAGTTGCGGATCAAAGTCGCGTACTCTATGCTATCTCTGAGCAGTTAAAGTGAAAGTTTGAATTTAGTGCAATGCTGATAAGCAGTAGCGCAATATCAATCTCTAAAACAGCTAGAATGCTCAGGAGTGTTCAAGCTTGCAGGCTTGAGAGAGAGAGAGAGAGAGAGAGAGAGAGAGAGAGAGAGAGAGAGAGAGAGAGAGAGAGAGAGAGAGAGAGAGAGAGAGAGAGAGAGAGAGAGAGAGAGAGAGAGAGAGAGCTAACTATTCAAATGCTTCTTCTTAACTTGAAAACTATATGAATATGAACATTTATATATACTAAGCAATTAGGTCGTCAAATGTGATCGCCAGTTGGCTGGTGTCCACTGGCATCGATTCAGTTCCTTCTCAGTGATTGCTGACAAGCGGTGGAAATTGGTCGTAAACAGTTTGTCTGCATAAATGAACTGAAACTATCACTCTTCAGAAATGAACTAAAACTGCCACAGACGAAAAAGACGACAATGTTGGGATTCTGTGAAAAAGACGACAATGTCCTTAAATCCCATTTAGGGTAGCCCTACACTTTGCCAGAGTCATTTCCTTAACATTTGAGACACTTTGGAAAAACCAAAAAATACGACTCTGCATATTTACTCGTAATTCATGACAGGCGACATTGTCGCTAAAATGCAAAAAAACGACACTGCATTTTTACACGGGATTATTGACAAGCAAAAAAATACAAAATGAGAAAAAATGAAAATGGGACACTGTTGTCAAACTCCGTGTATTTCTGTAGACTGTGTAAAAACACATGTAATTATGCAGACTGTGAAAAGACAAGGAAAAATTTGCAAAACTGGATAAACAATGGATGAAGATTAAAACCGATTAGTCGATTTGTAAGAAGGAGAATAATCCAACACTCCCTCTTAATCTGAATCCTTGAATGCCTTACCTTCAAACTTAGTTCTACATAGAATCTTCTGTGTGCTTCCAAACTTAATGCTTTGGTAAAAATATATGTTGTCATATCTTGCGTTCTACAGTACTGCAATCTGACCTCTTCATTGAAAACTTTGCTTCTGACAAAATGATACTTTAGTTCAATGTGCTTACTCCTAGAATGAAATCTAGGGTTGGCTAATAAAGCAATGGCACTTTGATTATCACAAAATAATGTCGTCGGAGCATATTGATTCAGACCGATACCTGAAAGTAAGTTCCTCAACCAAATTGCTTCCTTTGTAGCTTGAGAGGCTATGACATACTCTGATTCAGTGGAAGATCGATGACTTCGGCCAAGTCGATGACGTGGACGTCCGGTAACTTGAAGACGTCAGACATGTCGATGTCTTCGGATAAGTCGATGGCTTCAGACATGTCGATGTAGACTATCATCAACTTTGCTTGTATTTCTGCAGATGTCATGACTGTGCCAATATTTACAACAGCTAATAAATGGATCTAGATTAGCATGAAATAAGGATGGAGATGATAGAAATCCAACAAGAGTTAGGACCTTGCATGTCTATGTGCACAGGTGGCTCATGGCTCTATAAGAAGAGACCAAACTCACCCTACTCATCACATTTGTGATTGATATTGGATGATTCTACTTGGTTGGGTGGTTTCTCCATAGTGTCTTATCCATTGTGTTTGTCTTGTAAGTAGGATCTTAAGGAGCTTCCCTTATAGTAGTATCAGAGCAAGGCTTACAAAGCTTGGGAGAACTTGGAGAGTTGGTGCTTAAAAGTATTGGAGCTTTGGTGGAGATCAACTAGTATTCTCATCCAAGAGTTGGAGCAACTTTGCAAGTTGATGGATCTTCCCAATTTCAATTTGCATGATCCATGTCTCTCTTAATTTCTTTGTGGTTTATGGAGAATTGTGTAGGAAACCAATTTGTATTGTTGTTTTGGAGCTTTAGCTTGTGTAACTCAAAACTAGTGTAGATATGAATTTTCCAGCAAGTGTACTTTCATTTAAGTGTTGAAATAAATGATGCATGTTGGATCTTCCCATGATTTAGGATTCTAGGCTATGTTTTGGTCACAATTGTTTGTTTTCCATGTTTTTTTGATACAAAATAGATAGTAAGAACCAAAATCCAGCAAGATCAGATCAATTAGATGATTATAATCCTGTAAATTGGTTTGCATGTATTGGAGAAAACGTTTCTAGCCATAAATTTCCAATTTATGATAGTGAAAAAATCGGAAAAAGACCAAAAATCATGTTTTTTGCTGGTTTTTTCATAAAATTGGATGGTAGTAGGCCGCAGAATATCAATTACAGCTTGTGAAGAGATGAATCATAGTATTTAGAAGCTTTCCTTTAAGTTAGAGCTAAGAATTCTAGCAATTGGGCTTGGAGGAAGTCAAAAAAGGACAAAAAATTGACCATTTTTGGTGAGTTTTGGGGGGTGGATTTCTCTAAATCCATAAGGGGATCATTCTGGATTATTTATAGCATGATTAGTATTCCTTTTACCTTCCCAAGCAAGCTATCAGACCTGTAAAGTGGTGGAGGGAGGCTTAAGTTTCAATTCCATCAAGTTTGAGGCTACTTGACTTCTATAATTCAAGAAATCATGGTTCTCAGTCCATACTATTTCATAGGACCTTAATGAGGCTTCATTGGACTGTAATTGACCATTTAAGACTGTTGTTAGCATCACTTTTAGGCTTGGTGTGGTGTTTGCACATTTTTTGATGGATTGACCTACAAAAAGTGCACCCTACTTTAGGTTTTTTGGTTGTTTTGAACTCGCACGTGTGAATCCTAGGTGGTAGGCTAATGTGGAAAGTGTCTTGTTCCCTAGATCTCCCTTTGTTTTAAACTTTACAGCACCTAGTTTGGCGTCTTATAGCCAAAGATACGATCATCTGAAGTTGTGCAATTTTGTGAGTAAAATTGACAAAATTTTGAATTGTTCTGATTGCATGCAAGTCAATTTCCTAATTTGTGGTACTGGGCTTGCATGGAATGTCTGCATGTTGATTCTTAGAGTGATTTTGACATGCATGAGTGGTTTAGATCTGTTTTGAGTGGTTATACGCATGTGCTCTGACTAATATGATACAAATCCGGGTTTATGGTAGACAATTTTCGTAGAACTTAAATTTACATAAAATTCCATAATTGTAAAAAATCAGTTTAATGTCGCATGTTGTGCATGCATGATAGACATTAATTTAGTATTATTGGGAATCTAATAGTGAATCGTTTTTTCGATTTTGATTGCCTAAAGAGCTGACAGTTTTTTATGAATTTTTAAACAACGTAAAATTTATTAAAAGCAATTAAAAAGTGCAAAAATCTATAATTTTTAGTTTTTTCCAGTTTCTTGAACTATCTATGAAATATACTAAAAATAGTGATTTGACCATGCTGGAGTCAATTTCAGTGAGAATTGGTCAACTGTACTTCACTATGAGTTAATCAGATATTAACTAATTTTAGTAATTTTCAGGAATAGATGATGGCCGAAGGAACTTCAAATCAAGCTGCAAATCCAGGTGCACCATCTTATATGGTGATTTGTCAACAGTTGAGTATGGCGCTCAATGATATGAATAATCGTAATTAGATGAGAGATCAGCAAATAGAGGTTCTGTTGAACCAAGTCAAATTGATGTCTTCACCCGATCTCAGTTTTCAACCGGAGATTTATTCGGGGGAGAAGAAGGAGAAGAAACTTGAAGTCATCGATTTTGATAGTCGGCTGACAAACCTAGGACAAACTACAAAAGTGCCAACTTTGCATCGAATGATGGAACCCTATTCCATAGGTCCATGAATTCTTGAATATAAGAGTCCAAGCTCTTTGTACTCATTTTGTAGTTCACAAACTTCAGTAGTCAACGTCCGCTATCACGAAAGCTTTCTTGAAACTTTCGCAAAAGCATCCCAAACAGTTGGCTTCACTGGTCAATCTCGCCACCACGAATGATGCTTTTTTGCATAAGAACAGCATGACACTTTCAATTTTTTTCTCATTTGGAACTCCATGTAGGTTGAAGTAACTGCTCCACTTAGTGAGCCAGTCTGAATGTAGACAAAATGTGCTTCAAAGCCTCGAGGATGCATTTCGGATTCCAAACGCATTTGATTCCACAGTGGTGGCATCCAAGAAGTAGTTTGCACAAATTCCAGCCACTTTGAAAACCAAGAAGGAAAAGAAGCGCGGTCCAGACCAAGCAAAGAATTTTGATGGATTAGATCAAGAAGCGTCGGAACCCAAGAAGCCGAAGAGAAGGAAATTTAAAAAATTTATGTCTTGGGAAAAAGCTAAAAAGGAGAACTTATGTTTTGTCTGTAAGAAGACTGGACATACGATGAAGTTTTGTCTAGAAAGGAAGCAAATGTCTGCTCATATAATTGAGATCCCAGGAGGCAATGGTAAGGCTTTGGAGATTAACTTGACAGATTGTGAGTGTGAATGTTCTTTTAGTACTACTTGTTTATTGCCTAATGAACTTTTCCGTTTAACTGGCACAATTAAAGATCAAGAAGTGAGTATTCTATTGGACAATGGTTCAGCTCATAATTTTATTAATTCTCGTCTTGTGCAGAAACTTAGCTTGGAAACTGAAGCCAACAATCATAGATATAAAGTTTATCTAGCTTCAGGAGCAAAATTGGAGACTTGGAACGTAAAAGTCCCAAAGCTCCTAGTTTTAATACAAGGACACATAGAAGTAGTTAATTTTCATGTTTTAGACCTAGCCCGTACTGATTTACTTTTAGGTTACAAGTGGTTATTTAGTAAATCGCCTTCTTTGATAATTAATTTTGAGAAACATGTTCTCACTTTCAAGGAGGGTGATAAGGTAGTTACATTATTTGGTAGTGCTTTTGTAAGTCCGTTAAAAAAAAATTCTATAGTTAATGACATGGAATCATTGGATTATTTTGAGCATAATTTTTTTTTTTTTTTTTGTTATTCCACTTGTGGAAGTTCTTGAAATGAATCTAAATGGTTGTGAATTCTCAACAATTCTTAACTCAGTAAATTTAGATCATGAACAAGAGATGAAAGAATAGATCATAAATGAATTTTAAAATGTTTTTCCATCTGATTTACCTCATGGTTTGCCATCGTCTAGGTCAGTAGATCACAAGATTGAGTTGATTCTAGGAAGTCAACCTGTCTCTAGACAGTCTTATAGGTTTTCTTAGAAAGAGGAAACAAAGATTTCAGATCAAATAGAAAAAGATGGGACATATACAACCTAGTAAATCACCATGGGGCACTCATGTTCTTCTTAAAGCGAAGAAAGATGGAAGTTTTCGGATGTGTGTTGATTATAAGGGGCTAAATAAGGTGACTGTCAAAAATAGATATTCATTACCCAAGATGGATGACCTTGTAGATCGCTTAGGTGGAGCTAAGTATTTCACCAAGATTGGTCTCAAGACATGGTACCATCAAATAAGAATTAAATCGGAAGATGTCCAAAAGATAGAATTTCGTTCTAGATTTGGTCATTATGAGCTCTCAGTGTTGCCATTTGGATCAACAAATGCTCCATCAATGTTCCAGCCAATGATGAACGATTTATTTTGTCCATATTTGGGAAATTTTGTGGTGATATTCCTAGATGATATTTTCGTCTACAGTAAAACCTTGATGGAACACATAGAGCCCTTAAGAATTGTCTTGATGAAACTCCGGCGGGAGTTACTCTACGCTAAAGAGTCCAAGTGTGAATTCTTTAAGCAAGAGTTGCTTGATCTCAGTCATAAGACTTAGAATTTACTTCGAACAGGAACACGGATCATGCTACATAGTAACACAGACAGAAAGCACTCTCCACACCAAGCTCACGTAGCAACTGCATTTCTCAAAACCAAAATACACTGTACATATAGTTCTTCACTATGGCAACCCGTGCATGGCGCAAGTTGCAGTTGAAGGGCGCGTGTCCCGTCGACTCACCTCGTGGAAAGGCCCACTAATCCTTATCCAATGATAGGACCCACAATACAATAACACAATAGTTCTACTTTAATTCTAACTCTCTATTTAAAGTAGAATCTACTTTCTATACAATCATATACATAGCATCAAAGTTAACAAACTTTACGTATAGAAAGCTTTGATCTAAACTTATCAAACTTTTCTCTAATGAGTGGCTTAGTGAAAATGTCAGCTAGTTGTTCGTCCGTACTACAATGAACAACATGAATTTCACGACTCAGTAGCCTCTCATGTATGAAGTGATATTGAATCTCAATGTGTTTGGTTCTCGCATGGAACACTGGTTTCTTTATTAGTTGAATGCCACTCTGATTGTCGTTATGTATAGTCATGGGATTTTCCTGTTTCGTGCCAACTTCATTCAAGATTTGCCTCAACCATATAGCTTCTTGTGCTGCACTCCACATTGTCTTATACTCTGCTTCTTACTAGACCAGAAAAAGCAACTGCCACAAAGCTGGAATACATACCCTGTGGTGGATCTATGATCATCATAGTCACCTCCCCAATCCACATCCACATAGCCACATAACTCAGGTAGACCCTCATGCTTCTTGTACATTAAGCCATGATCGGAAGAGCCTTTGACATATCGCAAAATACGTTTGGCTGCCTTCCAATGCATTTCTGTAGGTGCTGCCATAAACTGACTTACAATACATTTGATCACCAATCTTGCTTTGTGCTTTGCTATACTTCCATCTGCATGGTACTTAGTCTTGTATACCCATTTACAACCAATGGATTTCTTGCCAACTGGTGGTTCCACTAAGTCCCATGTGCTATACTTAGCAATTGACTCCATCTCCTCTTCCATGACCTTGACTTAAATGTCATCGTCCTTCGCTTCAACATAAGTCAAAGGTTCTTTGCTTTGAATAATGCTAGATAAGAGAGCATAATTTGTTTCATACCTTTCAAATTGTGTCTTCTCTCTTGTTGATCTTTGTAGCTCTCCCTGGCTAGATGATCTTGGAAAGTCAACCATGTCGCAGCTCTCCATCAATCTCTCAAACCACTTAGGGAGCTTCCTGTCAGGTGATCGGCTTCCTAGTGAAAATGTATTCCACGGTACATCTTTCTCCTTGCGTTTGTCACCTGCAACTTCAATCCTTCTTGCACCAAAAGGTTAGTCTCTACCTCTCCAACCTATCTCTTGAGGTTGAGTAGTAGTATCACGAGGTGTATCCTCATGTCCATCACTAGGAAGGTCAATAAATGGATCATCATCAGGAGGTATCTTCACTGTACCATCTTTCCCACTGGATGTGTCCATCTTCTCAGCATCCTCATCTTCATACGTCTTAGATTCATCAAAGATAACATCACGACTGACATGTATTTTGTTCTCCACTGGATCAAAACATCTATAGCCCTTTACACGATCATCATATCCTAGGAATATGCACTTTATAGCTTTCACATCAAGCTTACGTCTTTCTTTCTTAGGAATGTGTACAAAGGCCTTACATCCAAAGATTCGCAAGTGGTTCATCTTTGGCTTCTTCTTTGTGAATGCCTCCTCAAGTGTTATCTTTGGTATGGCAATGGTAGGACTTCTATTTTGAAGATAGACTATGGTACTGCACGCTTCTGACCAAAAATCTTTTGGTAGCTTCATCTCAACTAGCATAGATCTGGCACTTTCCACAATCGTACGATTCTTGCGCTTAGCTACACCATTGAGTTCAGGAGTATGAGCTTGCATAAATTGTCTTTTGATCTCACATTGATCACAAAGATCATTGAAGTCAATAGACTTGTACTCACCTCCACTATCAGATCTTAGAACTTTAATCTTCTTGCCTGTTTGATTTTCGACCAATGCTTTGAAGCTCTTAAAAGTGGCAAACACATCCAATTTCTTATTCAAGAAGTAAATCCACGTCTTGCATGACATATCATCAATGAAGGTCATGAAATAGAAGGCTTTACCTGAGGACATATTCCTCATAGACCCGCATAGATATGTGTGGATCAAATTCATGATGTTCTTTGCCCTTACAACACCACCTTTATTGAATCTCTCTCAATGCTGCTTCCCATACACACATGACTCGCACATCGTCTTCAAGTGGTCTTCCATCATAGGCAATTAATCATCTCACCATTTCCAATTTCCTCATCAAGCTAAGGCTTCCTAGGTTCAAATGATCAAGCCTTTTATGCCACAATTCAGTTTGCGATGGAATGGACGAGATAAGTCCATGTTGCCCCTTGATTGTATCATTCAACCTATACAATTACACCATGCAATGACTTTGAGCTTTTGGTTCACATCCTTCACAAAACAATGATCATGAGCAACTTCTACTTTCAACTTTTGATCAGCAATAGCACCAACGAAAAGTAGATTTGTCTTCAAACATGGTACATAAAGTACCTCCTTGATCGTCCTACTTTTGCCATCAGGTAGTTGGATTGAAACAGTGCCTATCCCCTTGATCTTGCACACATCACCATTTTCTTGTGAAACAAACGTTCCATTATCCAACTCTCTCAAGCTGCTGAACCAATCTTGGTTACCTGTCATGTGTCTTGTGGCTCCTGAGTCAATGTACCACGGTTCATCATCTTGATTGGATGACAATGCTGATATGAAGATGCCAGAGTCTTCAATTTCACTTTTGTCGACAAGGTTACATGCTTGCTTTGGTTTCCCCTTGTTTGATTCTGCCAAGAATTTCTGACATTCACTCTTCCAATGGCCCTTTTTGTCACGATGGAAGAATTTGCCCTTCTTCTTGGTCTTGTTGGATGATCCCTCATCCTCCTGAGTCTTGGCAAATTGCTGCTTAGACTTCTTTTTGCCCTTGCCTTTGCCTTGTTTTTGGCGTGTTGCAAGTGCTTGATCGTTAGTATTTTGACGTCTAGCTCTCACCATTTCTCGCCATTGCTCCTCATGCATCAAGATTCATGTGAGCTTGTCAAAGGTTGGCAATCTTTCTCTTGATGCTATCCCACTCACAAACATCGGATAAGATTCTGCAATGCCACATAATGCATTTTGCACCAGCTCAACATCACGTATGCGCTCACCAATAGAATGCAGTTCATCCCTCATTGTCTTGATTCTGGTCATGTAACTCTTGGGTCTTTCATGTTGTACATAAAAGGAGTGTGAATTGAGCACATATCCTTCCAGTGTAGCTCGGATTTGAGTTAGATAGGTTCAATTATGATGACATGCAGATCTTTGACGTCCCATCTTAAATAGGTAAGTTGATCTTCCAGATGCATAATCTGATTTCATGACTCATTTGTTGTGCTGATCCTGAAGTCAATAGCATCTACGGTTGGCATTTGCAGTTGCAATGCACGACCTCTCAAAATTCGTATGCATTACAAGTAAGGAACAATGTCATAAGATGAAAAATTCTCTCCTCAAAATTTTGTATGAAGTGTAAATTTAAGCAATTAACATTTTTTAATCACATTGATGAAGCCCACTACACTTATGGAGGTCTTTTTTTGGGGGTGGGCAGGTCCTTTTTTTTGGGGGGGAGGGGGTCACCATTCCGTCGCCCTCGGTCAAAGGCCCTTCTCACGGCTGAATGGTCGAGGAAGTGACTTTCCGCTACGTGAAAACTTTTTTTCTTCTTTTTTGTTGTAATTTTTTTTTACATGCACCTTTCGCAGCCCAAAAAGTGCATGTAAACAATTTTGAAAAAAGAAAAGGAGCCATAGAAATTTGATTCTTTGAGGCACCTCCTTTTTCTTCATGAAAAAGCAAAAAATGAAAGAATGCCCTTCCCGTTCCTCAACATGGGTAGCTTCCTGGGTTTTCGTTAGTACACCTCACCCACTCAACACAAGGTATTCCTTTGAACATCATTCCATCAAATGGTTCAATGAAAAAATTTAGTCTCCTAAAACAAAAATCATTAAAAGCAACATGACATGATTGATAATCTATTTTCTGTAATCTCTCTACCCTTGTGATGGAACAACACTTTGGCCTACCACATTTGGTCGTGTGCAGCTCTCAACGGGGAGGGAGGAGCCATTAAATCCTAAAACCAAATTCAAGTACTTCGGATCTAGAAAGTAAAAATCATTCAACTTTGATTGAAGGAAATGAATTTTCTAGTAAGCTTAAGTGGTGCTTTAGGTGGTTCTCAAAGGTACAAGTTGTTAGTGTACCTAAGACTCACGGACATCATTGACTTTGCTTGCCGAACTCTCCTTTAGCTTTACAATTTATGTATCCTTGCTTGAGAGTAGCTGTAAAGTGGATGAATCTTATTTGTTTTAATACTCAGAGTAGTGATAGTCTTTTGGAATTTCGTCTCCTTCTGCAATTGTTAGAGTTCCTCTTCCACACTCACTTGGCATCTTACATATTCTGCCACCTCCCTTGTTGACATAATCAAAGTTTTTCGGGCTGGAAACAAAGCATGGCTAGAAAGGTCATCAAAATTATCAACCCAATAAGCTTGGATTTTCTCCTCAGCCTTAGTCTCCTTCAATTCGTCCCTAGGGTTTGACTCCTTGGATTTGGTGGTCTCCTCTGCTGGTCTTTTTTCTTCAACCTCTTTCTAGTCGATATACATGCCATCTTTCAAAATTTCCAATGAGATATCCCATGCTATTACTTGTCTATTCCCTGTAATTAATTCTTCATGGTCAGGCTCTTGGTGTGGATTATCCATCATCTGATTTAACAACGAACTGGTGTCATCCAACATATTAGGCACATTCATGTCCATCATCTGAACGTCTGATTCTGTCTTGGTGTGCTTAGTGTCTTTTTATTTCCATCTTGATTATCGCTCATGGCTATCTCTGTGTCATAAATATTGTCAATTGATTTGATATCGGTTTTTTTTTTTTCGAAGGCTTAATTGCAATATCATATATTCACAAATATACAAGTACATAAAATGGCATCCATGGCCGAAAACTAACTGTGTCCAAAGCCCAAAGGGCAACCAAACTAGCATACCACGTAGGGTAGCAAATTGAAAACAGCCTTAGGTAGTATTTAAAAAGAACATAGCAAGCTGAATACAAGCCGTCGCAGACAAAGAGGGGGGGTCCCCTTCAAAAACCTGTTGATTCCTTGCCATCCAAATCTTCCACAAGGCCGCTAGCCTGCACACATGCCAGTAAAGGAAAGGAGAAAAGCATGCCAATATTGACAGGGGAGAGCGATGGACGAAAGACAACGGAGGACCAGAGAATGGTTTTTAACAGCAGGGTCAGGAATGCCAAGGCCTCCATCCTTGGTAAGTGTTGTACATACATAACAGGAAAAAAGAGGACACTTCCTAGCCCAGAGGAAGCGCCGAAGGGCCTTAGTAAGATAGTCATGCAAGGCTCGCGTGGAAGACCTTGGAAAATATAACAATCAGCTTCGATCAAGGACTGATGAGCTTCAGACAAGGAGAACGCCAATTAGCGTTCAATCTACTCAACCACGTTCAACTTTGCAGCTGATTTCTGTAGAGAAGGCTCAAAGGTTGTCTAGATCAAATGTGGAAATGTTTGTGCTCATGATTGAAGAAGTTGAAGGACAAGTCAAGGAAGTAAAAACAAAACCATTGGCCAAGGTAAAACAAAGTGTGAAAGATCCGAAAATTCGGAAGATCTTGGGTAAATTTTCTGATGTGTTTGCTGATCAGTTACCCAAAGGGGAACCTCCTACCAGATTTGTGGACCATCCCATTGAATTGGAATCGGGGACTAAACTGGTCAATTTACCACCTTACAGACTATGAAAGGCTGAAAAAGAAGAAGTCCATAAACAGGTTCAGGAGTTACTCTCACAAGAATTTATTGTTTGAAGTAAATCACCTTTTGCCTTTCCCGTGTTGCTAGTTAAGAAGAAGGATGGAACATTCAGGATGTGTATTGATTATCAAGCTCTTAACAAAGTGACCATCAAAAACAGATTTCCCATCCCTAGAGTGGATGACTAGTTGGATGCGTTAAAGGGAGCTAGCATTTTTTCAAAGATAGATTTACGTTCAGGATACCATCAAATTAAGGTCAAAGAAGAGGATTAGCATAAAACAGCTTTTCGAACTAACATGGGACGTTATGAATTCAAAGTTATGCTGTTCGGATTTACTAATGCTCCTGCCACTTTTCAAGCTCTTATGAATCAAATTTTTGAACCTTACCTTTATTTGTTTGTGTTGGTATTCTTTGACGAAATCCTGATATATAGCAGGAACATGGAAGAGCATGCGAAACATTTGGATACAGTTTTAAGTATTCTTTGAGAATACAAGCTGTTTGCAAAGATAACCAAATGTGAATTCGCTCGAGATGAGGTGGAATACTTGGGACATATTGTGTCCAAGGAGGGAATCAAGGTGGACCAAAAGAAGATTGAGGCAATCAAGAATTGGAATTCACCTAACAACATCAGAGAATTGAGAGGATTCCTGGGTTTAGCATCTTATCATAGAAGATTCATTCAGGATTTCTCAAAAGTGGCAGCACTGCTTACCCATCTTCTGAGAAAGGACAAGTTTGAATGGAATGAGAAAACTCAAATGGCTTCCGAAGCCCTTAAGGAATCGTTGGTAACAGCAATTTCAACTTACCTTTCATGGTTACAATGGACATCAGTGGCACATGATTGGGAGCTATTTTGAGCCAATCAGATGGAGTCATTGCTTATGAAAGTAGGAAACTCGCTGATAAGGAAGCATCATACCCTACTCATGATAAGGAAATGCTGGCAATTGTGCATGCTATTAAGAAATGGCGACACTATTTATATGGTTCTAAATTCTTGATTAAAAGTGACCATCATAGTCTGAAATATTTCTTGAGCCAAAAGCAATTAAATGACAAGCAGAAGAGATGGTTATCACATGTTCAATCTTATGATTTTAATATTGAATATCTAAAAGGAAAGGACAATGTGGTTGCAGATGCATTATCGAGAATATGGTCTTTGCAGATGAATGCATCTTCGGAATCTATAGAGGAATATGTGGCATACTTGGCGGAACATCAAAATAAAATTTTGGATCATCCTCTAACAAAAGAGCACAGAATGTTGTGGTCAAATTTGAGATTCGGCACAATCTCCGCAATAACTGCATTGAGTGCAGATTGGATAAAAGACATTCAAGCGGAATATATGGAGGATCCAGACTTAAAAGAGATTTGGGAGGAAACTCAAGTTTCCAACTCAGATGTTCATCCCCGTTATAGGAAACAAGGACAAATATTGTTGTATGACGATTCTAGAGTTGTGCTTGCTCCTAAATCTAAGTTCATTCCGCAAGTGTTATATGAACTACACTCATCTCCAAGTGCTGGGCATAGTGGAATTTTGAAGACATATCAAACCATCCGCAAGCTATTCAAATGGGCTGGTATGAAGAAAGCTATATACACGTACGTGCGAGAAAGTATTCCTTGTCAAGTGAATAAGGTGGAACATGTTAAGCAACCGGGCTTATTGCATCCACTGTCCATTCCCACACAGCGTTGGATGAGTATTAGCATGGATTTTATACCTTCCTTGCCAACAACAACTGGGGGATATGATGGAATCTATGTGGTAGTGGATCGGCTTACAAAATATGCACATTTCCTACCTTATAAAACTACTGATAGTGCAGCCCAAGTAGCGCAAATATTCTTGAAGAATGTCTTTAAGTGTAAAGCACATATCCTTCTAGTGTAGCTCGGATTTGAGTTAGATAGGTTCAATTATGATGACATGCAGATGTTTAGATAGCATGCAAAGTTTACTGTATGCATGCAAGCCACATGCAATCAGTGCATGCAACATGCAAAGTAGTTTCAGTAATCTACACATGTCTAAGCAGTTTTATGAGTTGACATGCAGTACATGCAACATACATGCATGCAGTTACACATGTGGATCTAAGGTAGGTGAATTAGTTCAGTTAAGTAGACTTTCCATGCAACTCCACTGTAGGAGTTCGAGTCTCTCTCATGTAGGAAAAGCTGGGCATGTTTTGCCACATTGTGAATATTGAGATTTTGGTGTTTTGGACTCATTCTCTCTCTACCCGAGTTTTCTATGCTTGATTTTCTCTCTCTACTCGAGAGCAGCCTCTTTTTCCCATACTAAACACTTAGAGTTTTTTCTGACATTCATTTCTCATAGTGAAGAGTTAGATTTTTTCATCAGATGTATGCCATTGTGCTCTTGCCTTAGATTTTTCAAGCATACTGTTCTTTGATCAATCTTGTGCAATCACAACACCTCAGTAAGATCTTGTAGGGTGTGTGGTGAATTTCACACGTGCTAAAAACTTCACAATACTCCCTTTCAACACACTTCGGGTCCTTCAACACAATCCTAGCTGTTCACATAAAAGCCCTTTATTGTGGCCACCCGATCCTCATAGTATCTTCATCGTTAATTGATTTGAATTTTTAGACCTGTTATGTGATTAATTTGACCTATCAAATCATGCCCAATAATTGATCTGATACTATATCCTGATAGAGCTTGTTGTTAGCTTTTCAGAGGTACTGAGTTTGTGTGATTTGGATAAACATTGAGGAAGTTATGATCAAATTAGTGGAGATGGGTCAGAATTGCCAAAATTTTGGAAATTTTTTTTACAAGTGAGAGAGAATCACTTCAAGTTTTCAAATCTGAAGTT
Source organism: Diphasiastrum complanatum (assembly GCA_029204225.1). NCBI lineage: Eukaryota > Viridiplantae > Streptophyta > Lycopodiopsida > Lycopodiales > Lycopodiaceae > Diphasiastrum > Diphasiastrum complanatum. The sequence continues at coordinate 33,729,504 of CM055101.1, forward strand.
TCATGTCCTTTGTAGATTTTTTTCGATTTCTTCAATTTGAAGTTTGATTTAAAAAAAAATAACCCTACCTACCATTCCAACCGTAACATACTACGTGACCTAACCTAGCCTTACCCTAATTATGTCTGTCTGTCTGTCTGTCTGTGTCTCTCTCTCTCTCTCTCTCTCTCGCAGGCAGAGATCGCGATCCAGTTATCTGTTATTGTAGGTCACCAAAACCCGGGGCACACAGTTATCTGTTCGTCTCTTGACAGTGACATCACAATCGGGATTGGCATCCAATGCATCTGCAAATGCTCTCACAGCATACTGTTCTACACCAGGAATCTTGTCGGCAGCAGCTTCAACTGCTATAGAGCAAGCAATTTCAGCTGACCACCACCATAAACAATGGAATTGTCACGGATAAGATCCCTAGCAATCATGAAGGCTTCGCTTTGCTTCGTCTACCATCATCTTGGTTCCACCACGTATAAATATAGTCACTGCTCTTGAAATAGCACACTGCTCAATATATAACATTCGATCCTTTGTAGTCCCAAATGCTTTCTCTCGCACCAAACCAGCCTTTCCAAGTTTTTTGAATGTGAGCTCCTGAAATCTCTGAACAATGCGACCCCCTGTAGCAATGGCAATGAGTTCAAGCTCAACACCACCAACCCAACGCACAACAAGATATGTTTTTCCCAGTTCACGTTAAATAATCTGCAAAGATTAGTACTGAGGTGCAACGATCCTCTGATAATTGTTTGAACGAGCGCCCTTGGCCTCACAAAAGCTCTGAAAATATCTGAGATTGCAACTGACGCCTCCTCCTTCGGTTGAGTTTTTCTCTCTCTACCTCGCTTTCCTCCGGTTACATCCTCTCTCTCTACTCGCTTCGGTCACCTCTTCTCTCTCTCTACTTGCGACGTCGGTTACCTCTCTCTCCACTGGCTTCGGTTACGTTCTCTCTCTCTACTTGCTACGTCGGTTACCTCCTCTCTCTCTACTCGCGACGTCGGTTACATCCTCTCTCTCTCTCTACTCGCTTCGGTTACCTTCTCTCTCTCTACTTGCGACGTCGGTTACCTCCTCTCTCTACTTGATTAGGTTACCTCCTCTCTCTCTACGCCTCTCTCTTCGGTTGAATGCTTTCTCTCTCTACTTATTCCCTGCCTGACAAAAATTTCGGTTTTCTGAGAAAAATTTAGGTTTTCTCAAAAAAAAAAAAATTACGGTTGCCCACAATCCTTCAAAGCACCCAAATGCACCATATAGACAGCCGTTAAAATAAAATTTATTGTAAAACTTCTTAATTTCATTCGGTTCCTGCAATTTCTCCCGAGCACCAAAACATTTCATGGATTTCAAACTTTATAGAATCTAGTTTATAAATTTTTTTTTAAGAACCCCTTTTTTGTAAGTTGTCTAAATTCAACTTTACTTTCATTCTTTAACTCTACATAACTTTTTTATTTGAGCTTGGAACTCAGTGAAGTAAAAACAAAAAGTGTTCAGAACGATAAGACAAATTCAGCGAGACTATCCAAATTACTGCTGTAACACTTCAGAATGGGTGGTAAAGGAAAACAGATAGTGGATAAAAATAACCCACCTCAAGACAACTTGCCTACTGATGAAACGATGGAAGAACTGCAGGTTTCAAACTAGCAAGAAAACATACTAAATAAAATGCAGGTTACACAAGATCTGATAGTTACAATGCTGCAAGCAATGGAAATAAATCAGCTTGCTGATGAGGTGAAATGGGACAAATTGTTTGATAGCCTAGCTGGTAGGCAAGACAAACTAGCAGGAGCTGATCAAAGATCTAATGAGCCATCTACATCGTTCCGACTACCATCTCCGTCGCAAAATGTAACATCTTCTCAGGATGTACAAAAAATTGACATGGACAAGGGAAAACATGTACTACAGACTAATATTGAATACCCAGTCAGACTTGGAACTGATAGGGGCATGTCCGAACAACGAGTGCAACAGTCCACGAGACTTCATGAACAATGGAACCACTTTGATACTCGAGAGTACAAGGATAAGATAACCATTCCAAAATTCAACGGTGACTTTAAGACCCTTGACATTGAGGAGTGGGTGGAAAAAAATTAGATCGTTACTTTACTCGAAAAGAGAAGAGAAAAAGACTAGTAGAGCGGAGAGGATATGGCGAACATCTAAAACCCATGAGGGAAATGACGTAAAACGAGGGTCCCAAGTTACGAGTTTGTTAGAAAAAGAGTGAAGGGAACACTGAGTACGTTGGGCCGAAGATAGATGGATACCGAAAGGAATTCCCAAAAGCCAGGTGATTGTGCCATGGGGGACAATGCAAAGACCTAGAGAAGAGACCCATGTGGGCATGGTAGCGTAGATAACATGGAGTTCAGATTTCCAAGTGTTGAGAAGGGAGGAGGAGCAATAACAAAATTTATTAAAGAGAGATAGCAACCAGAGGACATGGGGTTCAGAGAGGAGGGAGAAGAGGGTAACATCATCAACAAAGAGTTGATGCGAGAGCGGCCCCAGAGGACACAAGACTGGGAAGATAGGGGAGAGCGAGGCTGCTTCATGGCAAGCACAAAAAAGGGATTCAATGGCTATAGCAAACAACATAGGTGACAAAGGGCAACCTTGGTGAATGCCACAAGTAAGGGCAAACTTAGTTGATAGAACCATTAAAAAGGATCTTAGTCAAGGAGGATTGATAAAGAGCCCACACAAAATTCAAAAAGGACAAAGAAAAGCCAAAAGTCTAGCAAGAAGCCCAAATATAGTCCCAACTAATCCGATCAAAGGCTTTATCTAGGTCCAAGTGGAGGATAAGAGAGGGGACGACCTGTTGGGGGCTGATGCCTCCTTGTGGGATGTGATGGACTGTAAATTATCAGTTTTGATACCACATCGGTTGATGTTTAGATTGATGTCAACTGATGAAACACAAATTCTTAAAATTACTTAGAAAATGGAGTTTATGAGCCGTTCTTTTGTCATGAATCAGATTATCAGTGTAGGAGTCTTAGACTACCCTGAAAGAGAGATTGCAGAACAACGATTAGGCATCTGCGACAACCATGCAATCCTCTAATACTGATAACCTGGTGTGAAGAAAATGTAGAATCAATTTAGGCATCAGAGACAACCATACAATTATCTAATAACAACAATCAGATCACAATACAATTGCACTGACAAGCGCGTGATCCTACCTACAGAACAATTGCTAGTGTTATGAATCTCTCTCTCTCTCTCTCTCTATGATCACTAACTCTAAGGAGTCAGCTACCATAAGACCCATTCTGGTCATTTGATCTCTGACAGATAACTTATGATGACACTTACAATGACTTCTCTACACACATGACATCTTCAATCGCTCATTTACAATTATAGCAACTAGAAGATCTTGCATTATTCTAGCTTTACATTTACAAGATTGCTTAACAGCTGACTAACTACCTAATTTGACAGTTGTTATTGGAGCGTGAAGACCTACAGTCTGTACATGGAATATTGTGTATTTCTGCAGACTGTCGCTTGTGTAGTATCTCATGTAAAACTGCAGTGTCGCTTTTTGCCCTAATTGTCGCTTGTCAGAAACTAGGAGAAAAAATGCAGTGTCGCATTTTTCACCTTTTTTGCCTATCAAAAACTACATGTGAAAATGTAGAATCGCATTTTGCCTTAATTGTCGCCTGTCAAAAACGGCATGTAAAAATGCAGTGTCGCATTTTTTGCAAAAAGTGTCGCTTTTCTGGAAGTGCCTAAATGGCCCAAAAAACAACTTGAATAAATGTCGCTAAATGCTTAGTTGTAAATTAAGGTAAAAAGAAGCCTCAATGTCGGGTGTCGGGTTTTTTGCCTGTAGAAAAACCTGAGTAAAAATGCAGACTGTGGCGACAATTAGTTCAAATATGCAGAATGTTGAAAAACAGTTCATTATACATTCATCAACTAAGTTCTTTCACACGTGTGAAAAGTACATATGAAAAAAACTAAATACAAAAGGTTTTTGCTCTCGGCTAGAGAGAGAAAGCAACTACAAGGCCTCATGTAGAGAGAGAAAGTAAAAGTCACAGATTGTCAAATCTCCATTAACTCTCAAAAACTCAATACAAAAGTGAAGTGAATCAATGTACATGTAGTATCTCGAGGTAGTCCATGCTCAATTCCTATTGACCCCATTTATAGCACCTCTTACATCCTATTGGATGAGTGATTTTGTAGGAAAAATAGTAATTATTCTTCCACAGAGAACACGATGCAAGTTTGAATAAATCAAACTAATATCAGTGTCTTCAATCGCGATTTTATCTGATCTATGTACTAATAGAACAATATTTGTTCTGATTGAATATGCATGCATAAATTATATGCGGAAGTAGGAGACAACTTTGACTACTGGTGAGAAAGTATCAGTGTAGTCGATTCCATACTTCTGTGAAAATCCTTTAGCAACTAATCTTGTCTTGTATTTGATGTTTTCTCCATCAGAACCCATTTTAATATTGTAGATCCACTTACACTGGACTGGTTTTCTACCATCAGATATAGGTGCAAGTGCCCATACATTTTTCTTATACATGGATGACATTTCGTCCTCCATTGTCTGAATCCAGCGATCTTTATTTGGTCCATCTACAGCTTCCTCGAATGTTTGAGGTTCATCAGAGAATCCACAAAATTCGATGGCTGTATTAAAAACATCCTGACCATATCTTTCTGGTGGTTTTCGTTGTCTGTCTGATCTTCTCACATGTGACTTCGAGTTCAACTATCCAGGTTTCGAGTTCGATTCTGATTCGATCTTTTCTACTGGAATTCAAGCTAGCGATTCGAGTCTGTCAGGCACTCGATCTTGACCTCCCTCTGGATCTGGTAACTCTCTTTCATCTTTTGCTTGTTTTTTTCTATTATTGTTGGTAGCTCATAATAATTTTTGAGAATTTCATAGCTGACTAGATCACTGTCTGCTATGTATTTTGTCTCATCAAATTTAACATCTCGAACAACTTTTATCTTGCCAGTTTCGAGTACATAAACACGATAATATGACGAATGTAACTCGAATCCTACCAGAAAACCTTGTTCTGTCTTTTCATCGAGTTTCTTTTTCACCTTATCTGGTATGTGCATATACATTGCGCATCCAAATGTTCAAACATGTGCAAGATTTGGCTTCGACTTCCACCATATCTCATGAGGAGTTTTATTGGTATTCGAGATTTTAGAATACGATTCTGAAGATAATTTGATGTAGCCAATGCTTCTGCCCACAACTGTTTTGGTGCTTTTGCATGAGCCATCATACACCTTGCAGCTTCCATCAACGTATGATTCCTTCGTTCAGCTATTCCATTGTGCTGAGGTGTGTAAGATGCAGTCTTTGTGTGCATAATACCTCGATCGGTACAGTAAGCTTTGAATTTGTTGAAAATGTACTCACCTCCATGATCCATGCAAATTTGCTTCAGCTTATTGCCTGTCTGCTTCTCAGCCCAATTCATATACTCAACGAATTTCAACAAGCATGAGCTACATCATAGTTGACTTTTGGCCTAATGATTGAAAAACATGTGTACTTGACAATTTACCCTCTAAAGCCAAAAATGGCCCTATCATCAACTTACACCAAGATGCTTAACTCAAAAACTTTATCACACCCCTAAAGTCAACAGAGATAACTTTTATATTTTTCATAGGAACAAGCATAGCATAAAGGCACCTTGACAAACTGTTGCTTTTCACCGGTCATAGTGACTTAGTTTACCTTTAGATCACACCGTCCTAGTAGGATCGATTCCCGATCTCTCCATACGACAATGAAGTAAATTCTTCCTTTTTACTTTCCCATAGCACTCTAGCAAAGATGAATTTGAAGGACAAGTGGCAAAAATAAGGGTAACATTGGTAGCTCCATCACCTATGAAAATATCATGTTCACTTATGAATTTCCTATCCATTTGATCTCTAGCAAAGTCCAAATCTAGAAATCCATACAAGTTAGGTGATGATCCTCCATAAACAATGCCAAAATCTCTAGTTCCTCCACTCAAAATGATATCATCCACATAGAATAGATGAATGGTAACATCATTTCCAACAAATCTATAGTAAAGTGAATGATCATGCTCACTCATCTTGAAATTTTGAGAAAGAAGAAAAGTGTTAAGCCTAGCATACCAATCCCTTGGTGCTTGCTTAAGATCATACAAACTCTTTTGTAGAAAAAAAACATGATTTGGCTTACCATGTGAAATATAGCCCTCAGGTTGCTCCATAAACACCTCCTCCTCAAGATCACCATTCAAGAATGGATTTGTGATATCCAATTGCCATAGATCCCATCCAAAAAGTGCAACAAGTGAAATAATGACTCAAATGCTCATCATCAATGCAAAGGTCTCATCATAGTCAATTCCATACTCTTGTGCATATCCTTTTGCCAATAACCTTGCCTTGTACTTGTTGATTGATCCATCTTGGTTTGTCTTCACTTTGAAGATCCACTTGCATCCAATATCTTTCTTGTCCTTTGAAAGTTTCGCCAATCTCCATGTGTCATTTTTCATCAGCGCTTGATACTCAAGGTCCATTGCTTGGATCCACTCCTATTTTTGTCTTGCTTCATCTACACATGTAGTTCATTAAAAGAGGTTAGGAAAGTATACTTTGTACCACCAACAACCTGATTACCTTTTTCATCATAAGTGAGTCTCAAAGGTTATTGTGTTTGCCTTGATGGCCTCCTTGGCTTTTGATTTGAAGTAGGCTCTTCAACATCAACATCCAATGTATCATCAACAATGTCATCATCAAGAATGTTAGATTCCACATCCACACCACCACTTGAAGACACTTTTGAAAAGTTTCCCTCATAAAAAATGGCATCTCTTCCAATGACCACTTTCTTAGTTGGAGGAATAAAAACTTTGTAAGCCTCTCAACTCACTATAACCAACAAAAATACCTTTTGTTGAAGATGGATCCTCCTTTGTCCTATCATCACTGATGTTGGTATAGTAGATGAAGAAGTAGATCCACCTCTTGATAGAAGTCTAAACTCCTCATTCACCAAGATCTCTTGCAAATCTTCCATACTTGGCAATGTCTTTTGAATAGAAAAGCTTTGCACCAAATTAGCGCCCACAATCAACTATTTACAACACGAAAAAAGATGGAATATTCAAAAAAATATCATTCTCCTGTAAAACCCTAGCTCTAGGATTGCACATCATTTCCAACTTTCTACACCCTTCTAACATGGCTCTTTCTTGTAGATTGACTTTTGACAGAGGTCGCCCTATAGCTTAATGCCCATTGAGTCTATCAAAGTGATAATTAGTCTTTTATTAATGACAAAATGTCTGTTTTTCTATAAAAAAACTCATGTTTTACTTTGGAAAGGACCGAAGAACAAGCAACTTCCTCGACTTTTTGATATGAGCTGAAGTAAAGCTCTATGCCTTACTATTCTTCTAAATTTTTTGCTTAACCAACTGTACATGGTTCATCGAATTCTCCTAGAACTTGGCTCCCAACTAACTTGAAGCTGGATCTTACTGGCAATATGGTTTGTTTTCTAATAAGCAATTCATCAGACCCACAAATCAACTAAAAGAGAGATCACTACTAACCCAAGATAATATTGTATGAATTGTATTCACAAAACAAATGAATGAAAAGTACATATATACAATCTTATTTTTGGGAGGCACCGCTGAATGGCGATATGGTCCCTGTTATAGATTGCATGTCTTGACTCTACTCTATATCTGCCGTTAGCACTTGCACTCATGCAAACTGTAACGTAAACAAAAAAAACCTCAAATCAGAAATAGTCATGGAACTGTAATTAAAACTCGGGCTTACTTAATCTGACATGGACATGGGTTTACGCATGTCACATCTCCTAGGTCACAATGAGTCACATAACACTTGTAAGGCTAAAGATCTTAAAATACATTAAACTAGGCTTTTATATCTAATAATGAGGAGGTACAATATTAAAGGTCATTTACAGCACACTAAGTACATGTAATCCTACTTTTCAATTCTTGAATCATATAAGAAAATATTTCCATCCAAAAGATTGCAATCCAAGATGATAAAATTTATCTTATATTATAGATTGGCCAAGTCTAGGCTAGTTGTAGTCTTGTTCTTGAAAAAATATCATAATGTTTATCTTATGATATTGTAACCCAGTCAAAAGCACTGGCTAAGCAATTCATAATTTGAAAGGACAATCAAATTGATTTTAAAAGCTATGTTTTATTCACAATCATAATATATAAACGATTTTAGAAAATGTAATGTGATTGAAATAGTTAAAGTGGATGCAAACTATGCTTACTTACAAATTATATGGCCACATCATAACTCTTTTTTGTGCACTATCATTTAGATTTAATGACTCACTTGCTACTTGCAATCCTTGAGAAACTCTATTTCAGAAGAGAACCATAAGTAATCAATAAAGTGAAAAAGCATACATATTAGATCATTACAAGATAACATATATGATAACATGCAAATAAGTTAACAAACAAACAACCAAAATTAGTATACTAATATATGTTTGGACATCATGTAATGATTCTTGATTTTTTTACCAAGAAAACAAAAAGATTTGTTGAAGGTAGTGATTCATTGAGATAATAATATCATTTACTAGCATTATTATTTCTAGATGTGCATAGTCATTTGATTCAAAGACTTGGTTTGTTGCTTGCAATCTTCAACATAATGCAAGAGTCAAGATTATAAATCATAAAATAATTGGTCAAAAGCAGACCTACCAAATCATTACAAAATAACATAGATGAGCACATGCAAATACATATATAAATAAGCACACAACCAAACACCCAAAGAATTCAAACTATCAACACACGCACGCACGCATAGACGCACGCACGCGCGTGCACACACACACACACACACACACACACACACACACACACACAACCATGCGATGATTCTTGATTTGTTGAGATGGGAAACCAAAATTGTATGGCTTTTAATTATTTTGATCTTAAAACATGGTGCATTAAAACATTGATAAAGAGTGGCATGCCAAAACGACTCTGTTTATCATTACAAAAACACAAGAGAAAGATATGTTTGCAACAAAAACTAACTCTAGCATATTAGAAGCTTACTTGAAGTGATATATTTCTAAATAACAACTAAGTTGCATACTCAAGTGAGGTATCTTATCTACACAGTGAATGATATAAATAGTTGAATTTGGTCATTTTGATTAACTTTTTGAGAGTTGGTACTACTTTGATTGACATATGCATCCAAAAAACTAGAAACATTAATGTTATTTATTTTGGGATTAATTTAAAATTAAGTTTGCCATATCCATTTATATTGACCATTTAGAAACACTTGTATATTGAGATGATATGGCATGGTTAGAATAAAGGCTAGTGGAAAGATTGATGGCGATGTCGGCATTTCATTGATGTGATAGAAGGAGATGAAAATCTTAGAAAACATATAAACTCTATTGAGAGGTACAAGGATCTTTATCGCTTCATATAGAAGTTTTAGAGCCTTTTGATACATTTTAAAATCTCTAAAAAGCACTTTATCATCATTCTACAAGAAATTTCATAGCTTGATGACATCTTTTGATAAATTTCAATCCAAAGATTATAAACCGTATCAACAAATGGAAAGAATGTTAATAGTCAACATCTTGTGCTTGACGTATAAAATTTATGGGACCTCACATGATAGGAGTGAAGATGTCTATACGCATGTATTTAGCAATAAGCATTATGTGAAAGTTTTTACTAGCTCTTCTCACAATATGATAAGTGAATTTTTCTAATGAAACATAGTTTAGCCCATTAATTTTTGGTCTGAATTTTTGTTTTCTATTAAATACACACACACACACACACACACGCACACACGCACACACGCACACACACGCACACACGCACACACGCACACACGCACACACACGCACACACACGCACACACGCAGACACGCGCACACACACACACACACACACACACACACACACACACACACACACACACACACACACACACACACACACACACACACACACACACACACACACACACACATTAGAAATATGTCACAATCAAGAGATCAAAATGCATTTCAGACCATCGTACCTTGCAGTACGACATAAGTTTTAGAATCTAGAATTCTTCAACTTCATCCATTTTCAAGCTTATTAATTCAAGACACAAAATAAGAATTCAAAAAAGGTGACATACTTTACCAAATAGTTGGTCTACATATGTGTAGGTAACATTTACAAACATTTACATTGAAAATAAAACAAAAGCTCAATGTTTTGCATATATAATCTAGCATGGTAAATATTTTAGGCATGAGAATTCGAGCAGCATCAATGAGGGGTCCGCAACAACTCAATACAATGATACATAGATGCAATGTGATCTTCCATGGAAACACATAACATGGAAGGTTTGGTGATTGGAAACAACAATTTCCAATGTAAATGTTAAGGGTGATAAAATTTAGACATTTTTCAAAAAATCATGATAATTTGAGAATGGTTCAAGATTCTTTACTTTCTTTTAGCTCTACTTGCTCTAAAAACATCAAGAACTTTGTTACTTTCTTTGTTCTACTATGTATTTCTTGCAAACTCCTAGAAATTAAAAAAAAAAAAGAACCATCTTCATTGAAAATGATCATATTTCATATCACTTTTCTTTCCATCTTGTAGTAGTAATAGTGGTTTCTTATTCTATGTGCAGGTTGTGGAGCTCTAATGTTGTCCATAGACTCTTTAAAACCTAGTGGCAAAAACTAGATGTGGATGTTATATATTTGAATCACTTGGCAATGCATTTTACTTAATACTCATTTCATATTTTTGTTTGTAAAATTTATCTTGTCCAATGGGATTATTGGCTTTTCTTTACTAAAATTTTACATAAGACTATAATGACTCACAAGTTTTGCACCATTTAAGCTTCAAGAACTCCTGCCTCACCTTGGTAGAGCCAAATAACAACTTATGACACATCACACATGTCATATATTGGCATTTTTTATCTTTCAATGTTGGTCCAAATTGGTCCAAATTGCTTGTTTTGTGAAAGCTTGTGTCAATTCTCTAGTATTTTATATCCTTTCTAGATAATAAGAAATACGTGGATTGCACAAAAGGCCTCCTTTTATGGCCAAGTTAGATGCACGCTCTATCTTGGTTCCAATGTATTTTGTTAATTATAATCACATGTAGAGGGCTCTTACCACATACAATGGACTAGGCAACTATCTTGGATGCTTTGCATTATCCATCATTGCTTAGAGGGTAGGAAAGACATTCATTTTATGCTTTGTGACCATAGTTGAGCTAATTATCTATCAAGGACATGATGTCTTATGTGCACGAGAAACATCATTGATTCTTTTGAGGTTGGACTCAACTAGAATTTTTAACTTAGAAAACACACCTAGTAAAATCTTTAAGGAAAATCTCAATCTTATTTACCCAAATAAAGATGGAACACTTGTATCACTCCATATATTTTTCTTGGAGGTTCAATATCAGTAAAGAAGCGACCAAACGAGACGTCTTGCTCGAGGAGATGATGGTGTGTTCGATTCTTCTCTCATTTTTTTCTTCCTTAGCACTCACAAATGATTCAGTACCATGTTCAATGCATTCTTCCACATCATAATGCCCATGTATATTATTTATCAAGTTATTCATAATTTTAACTTCATCTTGATTGCAATTATATATGAAAATGTATGTGGCTAATTAGATTTTTCCATATGGAAATTTGACCTTGTTTGCATGTGTGAAAAAAAGCTTCACATTTGTGGATTCAAGTACAACAAGAAAACTAGCATTCTTCACATTAGAACTCAAGATATCAAGAGAAATATAAAAGAGAGGAACATAGAATCAAAAGAGAAAAGCTCTCCATATGGTAACTTCCAGGTACTTCACCAAAAATCTAGTTTTAAGTGACTAAATGCAATGTTATAGTATCTATACCAACCAATTGGAATAGGTTCAAATCCGACTTATCCAGTTCATTACTTGTTAAAAATAGTAAGGACACTATTTAACGCCTTACTGACATAAAAAAATTATCTCTAAGTTGAAATTTCACTTTGGCCTCAAAATTGCCATTTTAGATCAACTTAACTAGTTGAATTTTCCACACTCCCTCTTCAACTAGTTTTACTGAGGCTACTTTGATCCATCTTAAGAATGATATCCATTCTAAGAATAGATCTCCTCTCTATGGTTTTATAATGCTCAAAATAAAAACATTCATAATTGATATGTATATGTAAAATTTATGTACGAAGTTTGAAGCATCCAACATGGACTCTATGTTCGGCTAACGGTTGTATTTTTCAATTGTACCCATTTAATCGAGTGACTAATTGGGAGTTTTTGTAGTGAATCATTTTTATCACAAACTAGAGTTCAGTTTGGAATTACAATAATGAATAACAAATGTAGTGTGGATAATTAAGGGAATACATGGTTTTCTATTACTAACCAAAATCAAGAAAGATTGTAGCCAAGATTTATTGGCATTGTATTGAGTGGATGCACTCTACAGAAGAGTAAGGAAATGACTTTCATGCTAAGCTTTAAGTTTTATTAGGATAGACTTGTTAGTTGAACGACAATTAAGCATCAAGTTCAAAAATGTTTTGTTTGTCATTTATGGAGAGCATATTAACTGACCCGACCTCTATGAAACACCAGAGCGGGAAGTCCACCAGAAAAAGCTGAAACACGTTTACCTGGCTAAGTCTCACCATAGGCACACCATTTTCGATATTGTCTAGCATAATATCTAGACCCAAAATTTGAGAAGTGTTGTCGCTCGGAAAAACAAGGCGATGAGCACAATTTATCACTATGTTGACATTCTCTCTCGTCACGCTAAAAATCTAATAAAACAGGTTTATGAAATTTTATTGATCCTTCTTGAGGAACCTGTATCAAGTTGAGTGGACGTTGAGAGAGCATGCTAATCACTCAGTGGTATATTCACATAATATGCGGCAATGAATTAAGACCAAACTCTGAGCTCCATTGAATTTGAATTGCCTAGACTTATCCTGAATGCATGTGTGCTTGAACTTGGAAACAATTGTATCTCGGTACCTCAATACCAGTGTAGCTCCTAGACACCAAAATTGTAGCGATGTTTCATCCTAATCTCCCATTAGGACCCGATATACCATATATCACCACCCCCTATCTTATCATAACCGTATTGTTGCGATTAAAAGTGCATCATAGACAGAGAATACTATCCATGCTTGGAGTGGCCCATTTAGAGGATATTCTTAGAGCTCCAGAGCCTTGCATCCTACGTAATGTGGACCTTGGAAGAATGCGTGATGTCATAGTTCTAATATTGTTCTAGAAGAGAAGGTGGAGTACCGATATCACTCCTATAAAGGCATAGACTTCAACACTGTAGTGCTCATCCTCAAAAAGTAATATCTCAAAAATCTTGTTCAAAGTTTTGCTATTCAAGAGATATTGTCAAGGATGGAGGACTTGCAAGAAATCTTGGTGAATGATGAGTTTAGGCTTCTATCAAGAGGAGAATATACTTCCATATCTCAAGTTGGAGAAGAGGAGGCTATGTTCTCAAAGGGCAAGAGCAAAGGCAACTGGTCGAAAGGACAAGATCAAGGCGAGCCTTCTCTTTTTGTTGGAAAGAGGAAAGATAGATTTAAGCTAAAATGTTTCTATTGTGCAGTCAAAGGACATTTTGCTAGTGAGTGTGTCAAGAAGAAGAGAGATCAAGGTGATAAGCAAGGAAATCTAACTCTTGATGAAGATGGTGTTGGTGATTAAAACTCAAATGATGATGCTTTTGTGATGTCTTCATGTTTGATTTCTAATTATGGAGATATTGATCCTTGGTGGATTGATAGTGGAGCAACTTCACACGTGACTTTTCACAAAGAGTATCTTTTACCTTTCTCTCTCTACAAATAGGAATGTTCATTTGAAGGATGTTTTGTTCATTTCATCTATTACTAAGAATCTTCTAAGTGTGAGTCAAATGCTTAATAAGGGTCTTAAGGTGAAGTTGAAGAAACATTTTGTTTCTAATACCAAAGCTTTGCCTGCTTTCGATTCTGAACCTTTGACAAAAGGCGACACGACACAACACGACACGACACGACACGACACGACATGACACGACACAACACGAAATCAGTCATGCTCCACAAACAGCCAAAAAGATCAGCCAGGTACCAAGGGGTACAAATATTTGATCTAATATCATGACATCATCAAAAGTATTCTAGATCATGGCTAAACTGCCACTCTTGTAATTCGTTATTAGTTGTAGATGTTTGATCTTTCTAATCTGTAAGTTACAAGACGCGACACGAAATTGTTCGTGAACTATATACTTTCTGTTTTGATGCATAATGTATGTCTAATGCTAGTAAGCAAGACAAGAAGTTAGAAGACGAAAAATACAGAATACGAGTCCGCCTGCATGCGAGACAATTCTGCATAGGATCTATAGATCCACAAGTCCGCTAGTAAGCGAGACACAAATTCGTGAGAGAACTGTATTTCTCTCACGCCAACGCACTGCGTGGATCTGTCATGCAGTGCTTGAAGAATAAAAAAAATCAATAGATGATAAAGTAGCTGTTGTGCACATAATTAATCTGTATGATTGTATGATTTTGAATGTAAATTCATCTGCTACTATTCGTGTGTCTGAATCACTTGCTCATTTTAATTCTGCACTTTGGTTTGACCTTGTTGAATGTTGTATTAATTTGTTAATGTAGATCAAGAGTGTCTAACTACTCTCTGAAGGATTGTAGGAGTGATACAGCCGATAGTGACCAGCGATCATATCCATTGGAGGAGTTTTGAGTTCCAAAAAGACTTTAAGAATTCGTGCAATATGTCTTTTTTATTATTAAAATATTATAACACTAATACTTTTGACTTGCCATAACTTCCAAGAGGAAGAATCAGGTATGGATGTTGCAGCCATTACCAGATAAGCGAAAGGTTGTGAAATGCCAATGGGTTTACAAGCTCAAGTATGGACCAGATGGAGATGTCTCGAAATATAAGGCAAGACTGGTAGCGAAGTAATTTTCTCAGAGATATGGTATTGACTACTCTGAAACCTTCTATCCTGTCATGAAACATTTGTCTCTACGTTTGTTATTTGCATATGTAGCCGCTTATGACCTCAGGATCCACATTGTGGACGAGAAGACAACCTTCTTGAAGTTAGCGTTTTCAACTTGTGCATTCGGATATTCATGGAGTTACTACAGCTAGCAATGGTGGTGCTCACCACCTTTGAACAAGGTACTTGGCCCATGTGGGATATTGCCCTTTCCATTTGGCACCCTCCATGTGGCAATTTAAGCCAATGGTCTACTTCTAGCTTTTGCACATAGCTTCCTCACTTGGGCTCGGTAACACCTCGATTTGGCAGCCTTCACTTAATCTTTGACAGTTCAGGCATATTTGGTTTTTCATGTTGACTGGTCCATGGGGTGGTACTTACAACTTGAGAATTTTCTTTTATTTTAAAGGTACTGCTCGACTTGGCTTTCTGGATTACTACCCACAAATTAATGCCCAAGAATTTTCAATACTATGTCACTCAAATTTTCATGGTTGTTCCTTATGACATGGCCCTTTGACTGTATATTATGATCAATATTGGTTGGAAACAACTATGCCCTTTGATGAAGAACCATCGAAAATTCCTTTTTCTTTCCAAGAACCAACCGGTCTCTAATTTCCACATAGGGTTAGATGAAGGAAAACCCTGAAAGGAATATCAAGAATCATGCTATATTCATAATACAGAAACCTTGGTTACATCGACGATTTATTGAAACTCGGCAATCCAAAAAGTGTAATATAACACAACCACTTCTAAGGCCGATTTACCTATCAAATATCTCAGTAGTCCATTCAGACAGATTGGGAACCTCCTCAAAAAATGGCTATAGAGGCCAAAATTTTTGATGGTTACATAAGATACGCGAATCCAATTTTTGCTAGCTTAGTGGCATTTAGCCTATTACTACTAGTAGCAGAATGAAATTGGATATTACTTGTCCAACACTCTCTCTTAATGACAACTGTATTGAAGAATTGTTATCACACCTCTAAAGAAAAACTATTACAGCACATTTGTTGTACATACTTTCATTGCATGATTTATCTTCTCAACTTGTGAGTATCAAGATCATTGCAATTACATGCTTACATCCATTGAATATAGTTGTCCTACCATGTAAATCTATCTTGCATATGACTCATCCAAGATACTATACAATGTACATTAAGGAAAGTTCTATAGGAATCACTTAGAAAGGAATTTCTTTATCTACTTGAGCACTTGAGTTCACCTCCTTAGTAGATGAAGTTCATCCTTTCACACTTTCATCATAAGCCTTTTTCCAACACTTGTTAGGAGTGTGGCCAAGCTTGAGACAATATGTTCACTTGGCCTTCTTGTCTTTGAACTTTCCTTAGTCACGTTCAGTTTTTGAATTTCCTCTATACTTGTGTTACCTTTATCGTTGACAAATATAAACCAAAATAAATATAAAGCTTTTTTAGGAATAGATTTACCTCTTCTTAACTCCTCTTGTATTAGGAATTATGAAATGCCTATTACACTTAATCCTAAAAGGACTTGAAACAATGGAAGTATAATAGTCACATGCAAGATGTAGACTTCCAAAATTTTTAACTACGACTTCTTCATTATCAATTGACTCCAATTGGAGCTAACAAATCACAAAGAAATTGAATTGATGCAAGGGGAGCCATCATAGAATCACATTCCTTCTTTTTTTACTTGCATCAATTTCTTCTTCAAATAAAGTTTGTTAGCCATATTCAGCTTGCTTTCAAACAATTCAATCAAAGCATTCCACATTGCATCAAAATTAGTAAATTTACTCATTTGGAGAAGTTGAGCTCAATTGAATTAATGCTCTTGATTAATTGTCCTACTTTATCCATAGCCGCAGTAGCTTCACTTGTTTAGGTTCAACTTTGCCAATTAATATTGGCCAATAATCTCTCTCCTCAAGGTTAGCCTGTATTCTTAATATCCAAATTTGTGAATTTCTAGATGGACATCGAGTCCTCATTTATTGCACTTTTAGTCAATTTACTTAACTAAATAGTGGTATAAGTAGATAACATAGGGGGAGGGCATAAGATGTCATCTTAGATAGGCTTACCACTTGTTTAGATAATAACATAAACTACTAAAAGATTACAAATGAAGAATTGAAACTCAGTTGCCAGGAGTTCACTAGTCAGAATGAAATGTCAAATTTCAAAAGAGTTGTCTCTTTTACCAATTTGGTATTCCTTCAAAAAAACTTCATACTTATATAGCAAAAAAAAAACTTCACCTTTGAGGTTTTGCATTGCCTTTTGCATTGATTGTTCTTTTCACAAGACATCAAACTGATAGTTTCCACTTGATGACATAATGCATTACAAGATTTCAATTTCATTAATTATTTCAATGAGCACTTTTGTAGTTTTACATAATGTCCTCAAAGTACAAACCTTCAACTGCAGTAGTACTTTTCAAGGAACGCTTAAAATTTGCAAGGAACTTCAGTGAACTAAAATACCCCCAAAGAATTCAAGGATTCTTCATTGATAATGTTCAAGGCTTTCAAAACAACGTCCATGACTTTCAAGAATAGCGTAAAGCAAGTAAACTATTGAAAAGCTCTTTTGTAAAGATGACATTTCTTTTTGTGAATAATCTATTTTCATATAAACATTTTTTTTTAAAATGTCACTAACTAGATAGGTTGGATTCAAATTTAGACAACAATAGTATAATCTCAATAAAGAAGCAAATTGAGATGGAAAGATCTATGATGAATCTACACACAATGGACTTTGAAACATAGAAAGAATAATATACAAAAATGCTTATTTGATCTTTTATCTCTTTTATTATACTAAATAACTCTAGCATACAAACTTAAAGATTGTAGAAAACCAATGAGTTGTAAAGAAGAAAAGCACCAACACAATAATTATTACATACTTTGTGATTATGTGAGAGGAAGAACTACTTAATTACTTAAGTTGACTTTACCAAATCTTTGAGAATCGTTGAAATTACTCCTGCTCTTTGCTACTGTCATCTAAAGGGCTTCCATTACTTGAGAGGTGTGAACCAAAAGATGGAGACAAGGAGCATGGCATGCAACAATATATCTAGAGTTATTTGTTGGGCCATGGAATGTTTGACCTCTAAGACATTCAACCTCCACATCTCATTATTTGTAAAAGGGTACTTAGACCAAAGAATGTGCAAGTTTTGCATTCCATGCTCATGTTGTCATGCAATATAGTGTGGTAGAGTCTAAAGTTGAGATACATGTATAATTGTGATTGTATACTTAGCCTTTAAAGTAAAACACACATCATTCAATTAAAGAAACTCCCAAACACGTGGACACTTCATTTAAAATTAGCTTATAGTAATGCCTTTGCAAGACAAGGGTAACAATTGTAAAAAGAATCTCTTATAGCATGGAAAGGTCTTTTTGGTGACCTTTCCATGTGGTTCTACGACAAGGGAAAGGTCTTTTCAGCGATTGTTACATATGGTTTTATGGGATGTTCAATTGTGGCTTGTGGACGTAATGGTTCACTTAATGCATCTTGGTTTTCAAGGACTTTAACTTGGGACACAAGAACTTTGGATGACAAGATAACAACATGAACCAGCCCACTAAATAATCCATTTCAAGATATTGCCATAAACCTAAAGAGATGGCTCTACCCATTGAAAAAAGTCCACTAAAAATTACCATTGTGAATACACTTGAAGGTGTACGTTTTATTTTATTTTATATCAGCTTGGCTTGAAAGCATTGCTAGCGTGGCATCCCACTTAAGAGTTCGAATACACGAGCTTTGATTTTTCTCGCCATCTGCCCAGCCTCCAGCCTCCAGCCTCCAGCCTCATTCTTCTGATAAGCAGCTTGCATCAGCTCGCCTATCTTGAGTACTGCAATTTCTATGACAGACAATCAGTACTGCACAATACATAAAAAAATTCATCAGTGGGTCTCTCTATCTCTCTCTCGTCCCGTTTAGAGTGTTAATTGATCTACTTTAAATTCTTTGCAGTGATGCTGGAGGCTTTCACACAGTTTTCTTGCCAGATCCACACTTGTAATTTCAATTTCAAGCCTGAATGATACTTTCTACCACTCTAGTAAGTACACATTGTGCTGGCTTTGATTTCTGGATGATTTGTATTTGAAATTGCATTTGATCTAGTGGCTGATCCCAGCTACTATACACAGTGCTGAAGATCTTCTGAGTTTGGGTATGATAGACAGGGTGTTCCATGCAGAAATTACATTCATTCTTTACTATTCATGTGATTGATTGAGAAAGATCCCAATTGTTCCCTGCTGGAGTCTGCTTGAACGCGTTTGAGTTATAATTTGAAGATTCCGAAGAGAAATATGCTTTGGGTACGTCCTATAGTCAGACTGCACATGATCTCGAATTTATACTTTTTCTCAACTTTATTCAGCTCTGCGACAGCAGCAGATCCTGACAGGCATTCCCACTCTCGAGGCGATTACTTTGAAAGTTTCACAGCGTTTTTTCTGAATTCATTTTAGCTTTGGAAACAAGCTCAGCTAGCTAAATTTGCTTCGGCGAAAGCTGATTAGTACACTATCAGATTATTTCAAGCTAGTGTTGCTATAAGCCTAAAGGTTTTTAGGTACCAGTGGTAAATCGTAATTAGTTAAGACTGGGCACAATGTAATGGAGAACCTCTAGATGGTATTGAAGAAGAATTTCGAAGATCTCAAAACAAAAGTACATCTGATTATATTTTTCAGGTGAGCACAGCTTTAGTAGAACGACTGAATGATTAGTTTATCGCTGGATTTACTTTCACCGTGTTATTTTTCCTTCCAACAGAAACTTCAACTACCTCACACATCAACTCTTGAGCCTTAACGATAGATTTGCACTCCTTTAGGTTGGGTCTTTCCATATCTAACAAATCTTCCCATGTTTACATCACTTATCGTACTAATCGTCTGAAAACGAAGAACTTAACTAGCGTGCATAGTTGTTTCGAATAGAAACGGGAATGACCTTCCTGAAGAACGGCCTGACCTTGAAGATACAGACCTGGTACTTCTATTAGTCGTGTAATTATTCCATTGTTTACTCATGTTTTGAATAGAAACGCGAGTGGCCTTCCACAGGAAAACTTGGTACTTCTACTAGCCCTGCAGTGATTCAATCATTTACTCCTGTTTAGAATGCCAGCAGGCTTTGCAGCATGTTATCACATGGGCTGGCTCAGAGAGAGCGTTTGGCTGTGATCTGATAGAGCCAGGAGTGAAACCCGGAACACGTACAACCATATTTTCCTGATGTATTTCTCGTTCGGCATACTTAGCAGGCGCTAGCGCATTTCTCTATTCACTTTGTCCATGCTCATCCTCCCCTAGTTTTGCTACCAGAAGCAGGCTGAATTATCGACCTTTGACAGCAATCTTCTTAAATTGTTCCTAACCGTGTCGAACGCGATGGAGGATGCAGGGTGGGATACATCAAACTTGAAAGGCAAGATTTGAACTGTGAATCTTTTAGATTGCTATGAAAGCTAATTAATGAAGTCAGGTGTATGTCCTAATCTCTGCTTTTTTCATGAATGTGGCCAAGTCTTTCCTACGCCGGCACTTGTTGATGTCTACGCAATAATAAAAGTTTTATAAACGTGATTTGTGAGAAAGCTGCAGGTTGAATGTTTGTGTTCTTGTAAGAGAACTCGATGCTGATTTAGGTCGATGAAAAGCGTTCTAAATAACATCATTTTAGATATCTATGTGTGTTTACATTTTGAAATCTTTTACGCAGGATCTTATCGGAGGCATCTTCAGGATCGACCGAATGGCAACTCATGCTCAAGGTCTACACTGAATGACGGTATCGCCTGCCCTGACATGCAATCACCACTGCCATACATGTTGGCTGGTCTGGCTGCCATGATCTTGCTCGTTATCATTTCTCTTATGATTTTGGCTTGTTCGTATCTCAAGACTCGCTATAATCTAAGACAGGCAGTGACAACCCCGGACAACAGCACACAATCTGATCAACAGGCCGGAGATGTGACCACGAAACCACTGGACATCATGCACCCAACCAAGGGATCTGATAAAATGTCCACGGATGTTATGGTGATAATGGCAGGTGAGGAAAAACCCACACACTTAGCACAACCTGCAAGCTTAGTCGAAGGGCTTGACATTTCCATTTGTATTGCTACAGAAAATGTAGCACAGGCAGAAAACTGCCCTCAAGAAAGTGAGAGAAAGTATTCTGCTGTTCAGATGCAAACTTTCAATTGATCCTCAAAATACCTGCAATGAACAATATAAAGACTGTGTCCTCGAGATAATGAGCTTTTTAGTCTCTGAAACGTAGAAGCGCTTGTTTTAGGTTGTATATACTCACAGAAATATTACTCCTGGAATTGGTTTCTTTGAATTTCAGCCTATTTGGAATTGGATAAACTACTCATACAGTGGGAGCGTCATACGGAATTGATTGGTTCTTTAAAACTGAAAACAATGATGGGGAGACTCTTTATTAAGTAGGACTGCTTTTGTAAGATATTCCAGCTTTCAGATAGTGTTGCTTTCTGAGTTTGTATATTACTTGTGATTATGGCACACCTCACTGGATAGTTGCCTCCAGCTCTGTTTGGTGTCTAAATAGGAATATTGCTAGTGGTGGGGAACAGAATTTGAATGAAATTCAACAACGGATGGTGAGTTGATCTTATTCGACTTCTATATTATATCAATCAGCTTTGTCAGCATTTGCAGAATAAAAATCCGCTTTTTCCAATTTATAAGATTGTCTTTAAAAGCAGATCTCTTTGTGTTCAAAGCTGTCTTCACACACTGCATTCTATTTAAGAATACCCAAATGCAGATCATAGTTTCTCCATCCTACCGCTAATTTTTTTGTGTATCTGTCATGGAGACATGCAGTCTTATCAACAAGCTGATGTATCATCCTAGCCGTCCATATATCTCACGCAGATGATGGACATCATCAACCAGCAAGTGTTTTAAATATCTATTTTGCTCAACTCAGAGAAAAAAACATTTATTTTGCAGCTTAGTATCTGAAGGCTTCTCAGATAGCTTGGAAGTCCTCTGATCTTAAGGAGGCATTTAGTCCCGGTGTGGGGTGTCCAACTAGTGGGTAAGCGCGCCATTACACAAGCACGGCACAGCATAGCACACCACACCACACCACAGTGCCACACCACACATGTTGAAATTTAAGCATAGCACAACACACGTGTTGAAATCAGAGCACTGAAATAGCTTGAGACAAGGCTCAAGAGAGAGAAGAAAAACCGAGAAGATCAAGCAACTAGAATCTTATCAAGGAAAAAGTAATACAAAGAGTGAAAAAGAGAAACTACTAGTCACAAAGAAAGTATTATAGTGAGAGGAAGAGATGGAGCAAGCATGAAGCATTTTCACTGCATTCTATGCCAAGGAAATTATACAATGGATTGATTGAATTTTGTATCCATTGATGTATAAATGATCCAAAGCTCGTATAGTTATAAATTTGGCACATCAATTACTTATCTTGGCATCCAAAATTAGAGAAAAAAATTGAAACAAAGTGATGCCTTTATTAGTAGAAAAATGTGAGAACACTAATGACCAAGAAATATAAGTCCCCAACTTGGGAAAGCTTTAAGATTGCAAGAT
The DNA here is from genome assembly GCA_029204225.1 of Diphasiastrum complanatum. Taxonomy (NCBI): domain Eukaryota; kingdom Viridiplantae; phylum Streptophyta; class Lycopodiopsida; order Lycopodiales; family Lycopodiaceae; genus Diphasiastrum; species Diphasiastrum complanatum. The sequence goes on from CM055101.1 coordinate 33,752,356, forward strand.
TGACAAGGCTTAAGCTCATAGCAAGGCGATGAACATTCATTGTCTAAAGAAAGCCATGAGCGCTGAAGCAAAAATACCCTTACTGTAACACTTGGTCCCAGATTCAAGTTCCCTTTGGTAATCAAAGTGCATTGATGCATAAATGGTGTGGTGTGGTGTGGGGACACCATTGATGTAATTTGCTTAGCATTTAAAACAACGGGAAGAAAATTTAGTAATTTTTCTATTTTGAGAAGAAAGTTGAGAGAGGATTTTATTATGCATAAACATAGACATAGGCATGTGTATGGGGCCAAAACCCAAATAAGCAACATTAATACAAATATGTGGAAAAAAAAAACACCTTCAAGTAATTTGAAAGTTTTAACCATTCAAAGACCTATGCTTCTTTGTGGTTGTAACTGCGCACTTTGCCTTTTAGTCAAGCTATTTGAAAGGCCTCCAAGTTGGCCTCTAAATTGGTATTTGCATATTTTCACAGTAAGGGCTTTCTAACATGAGATTTTCACAAATTTATTAGAAAGCTTATAATCATGCCATCCCTATGTTTATTGACTGAAACTTTTGTTTATGTCGAAACACATGGATGCTCTACTCCCAATCATTGTCTTGGTGTAAAGCATTGGTGCTTGAGTGGATAAGGGGAATGTTATATTTTCATTTCCAACAAACTCAAGCCCCCTATGTTCAATGTTGAAGGTGTTGACGCTTACTACTTAGGTCAAGGCAATTTATTATTATTATATTTAATTTACAACCAAATTCGATGCTTTATCTTTTGATGATTTCAATGGTTCTACAGGAGAGTTCAAATCCGACAAATAACCCAGTCTTCAAACTAAAACAAGTTTGGAAAAGGATACAAGTTCATACAACAAGAGAGAAGCTAGATGGAGAAGCTCAACATTTGCATTCGTGGCCAAGATGGTCACCATAAGGTTACTTCTAGCACTTGCTTCACATTTTGGTTGGATGCTCTTTCAAATGGATGTTTCTAATGCATTGCTCAATGGTTATTTGGAGGAAGATATCTTCATGGAGCAGCCCCAAGGCTTCATCAAGCTCAGGATGGAAGGTAAAGTATGTCATCTTCAAAGAAGCTTGTATGGCTTGAAGCAAGCATTGACAAGGTCTTGGAACTCAAGACTCAATGATTTCCTAGTTTTTGACTTGATTCACTCAAAGTGAGTATGATCCAAGCCTGTACATCATTTTTGATGTAAATGGCATTGTACTATTATTGATTTATGTAGATGACATCATACTTAGTAGTGATAACATTGATGGCATTGAGACAACCAAGAAAAATCTATCTCTTGAATTTAAGATGGTAGATCTTGGTCAACTTCACTTTATTTTGGGCATAGAAGTACTTACAGGTTCAGATTTCATCTTAATTAGTCGATCTAAGTATGCTCAAAGTTTTCTCAATAGATTTAAGATGCAAGATTGCAAACATGTAGAAACACCAATGGAGCAAGATGTAAAAGTGCTCAATAAAAGTGATGAGGCATCCTTTATGGATGTCACTCTTTATAGGCAACTTATAGGCTCCTTAATGTGGATCACCATAACAAGGCCTGATCTATGCTTTAGTGTGGGTAGGCTGAGTCAATATATGCAAGATCTATTGATCATACATTGGAAAAGTGCAAAAACAATCTTGAGATACCTCTCGGGCACTCTAGATCATGGAATTATCTATAGAGGGGATATTATTGATTTGCATGCCTTGAGTGACTCAAATTTTGCAGGTGATAAAAGGGATAGAAAGTCCACAAGTGCCTATGCAGCATTCATTGGTGGAGGAGTTGTTTTTTGGTTGTCAAAGAAACAAGAAACCTCTCACTATCTTCTATCGAGGCCACGAAAAGCTCTCACTACCACTACAAAGGAGCTTCTTTGGATAAAAAGGCTATTTATGGAGCTAAGGTCATAATTTTAGATGTTATAACTCTTTATAATGAAAACATTTCATCCAACACCTTGCAAACAATCCAATCTTCCATGCAAGGTCAAAGCATATTCAGATCTCTCATCATTTTGTGAGAGAAAAGGTGCAATCTAAGGAGATATCTTTGGAGCATGTGGCAAGTAGTGAATGTGTTGCTGATATCCTCACTAAACCACTTTAGAGAGCTGCATTTGTGAAGTTAAGATCAGCCCTAGGGTTGATAAGAAAGTCTATGTTATCTTCAAACTAGATGTGAGGAGGAGTGTTAAATTTACACAAGCTAGTTTGTAAATTCCACTTGTAAATTATTTTGAGGCCATGTTATAGAATGTCACACATGCCAAAATCATAGGATACCTTCTTCTAAGTCAAATCCATAAACTAGCTTTGGAATGGTACCTTTGGAATAAGGCCAAAATGTGCATGGATAGGCTAGAGAGATTCTAGGAGCTAAAAATTGCATGTTTTACATTGTTTTTGGATCTTGAGATCTTGACCCCAAATTAGGGTGGATTAAATGGCCTATTAGGTTAGATGTTAGAGTTAGAGTATGATAAGTTCAGAGAAGCCCCAAAATGCTTAGATCCGAGCTTGAAATGTATAAATATGTGATGGGATCTCCATCAAATTATGAGTAAAATCGAGATCTTCCTTCATGACTAGTTTGTGTCTATCTTTTGAATGATGATTTCTATTGCCATATGTTTTTTTTTATTAGTAGATGTGATTGAAGGTGTAGGTACAGTACATAGGTAGCAGCAGGCCGTACACTCACACGTGTGAAGAGTTTGGCATGTTTTGGAGCCAATTTGTAGAGTTCAAGCCAAGATAAGCTAGAAATCAATATATTGATTAGTAATCTAGCTTATAGATCTTGATTGGGTCTTTTTTAGGTGCTTTCTCCATCATTTCTAGGATCAATTGGATTTATTTTGCTGCCTTTTTGACAACCCACACCTATAACAGGTATGGATTCATTACCACCACCTTTAGGTGCCAATGTCACAATTTCCTCATACAAAGCAGAATCCAAAGGGAAGGAAATTCGGAGAGATTTACAAGCAAGTCGAGAAATGACGGGATGTCAAAAACAATTGTTGGAACCTCGTGAAATTCGTAGAGTCAAAAACTTAGTTTGTTGTACTTTCTCCTATTTGCAAAAATTAACCTCTATCGAAATTAAGCAAATTCGCTCTATGGTGGCCTAGTCGTTACAGATTTTCACAAAATCAATGAATTAAGTAGTATAAAGGGTTTGATCATTCTCCAAGAGAGAGAATAATCTCTTCTTTTGTATGATAAGTGTATGTAAGAAGGTGAATGGAATGTGATGTGTAATATTCACAATGAATACTACAGTGACATATCTGGTTATCCAAAGATATTTGGGTAAATTGGCATCTAGAAACACCAATGGTGAAACGATTTGGTCAAGGTCTGTGATTATAAAAATTACTTTATCTTTCAAGCTCTTCGAAAAATAGTAAGCAATTAGATCAGTCAACAACTAGCAAATAGATTCATCAAACAGAATCGTATTGGCTAATGATTCCTCTTAATTGAATACAGAGAATTTGTTCTTATCACAGGAAGCACACAGAACAGATCATCAAACAAGTTCATTATCTGAACACATAGCTCATTCAGAATTGAAAGAAGTTCTGCTTATGGTTATGCTTAACAACTTTGGCTAATTCCCTGCACACATTAGTTAGAATTGTCGCTCTCTGGTGACGCCTGAAAATCCACGTTAGAGTAACTGAAATTCAGTAAGAAATGAGAAATATGTGTGACGCAGACAGAGAAGTATCACAAACAGTTACAGATCATATAGAGTGTATTCGCTCATTTGATAAGAAGTAATGCTGTAAGAGATGGCAGAGAGAAAGAACGCTCAAGCTTATAGAAACTGGCTCTCTTCTCTCTCATTTGATACTCAAATCTGTGCATATGCGTATGTACAATGGCATGAAGTGTCGACCTTATAGGAACGATCACCGGCCTCAATGTCATTTACCAACCGTAAAGATGTCGGTTGAGATCCGCTAATGCGTCTCTATAGAACGTTGCACAAAATGTTGTGAGTTCTAACCTAAATATGAATTTACAAGGTGCGAATAGGCGTTTACATGAATTTAGGCACTATAGCACATTTACATGTATAGGAATTGAAATTTTTTGCAATATAAACAATAACTTTGGATAATGTGGGATCATGAGGCTCCACATATCCTTTTCCTCAGTTGTGTAGTGGCTCGCAAACAAATTTCTTACATTCTCCTTTGTCGCTTCCTGCTGGTTGGCTTTCTATGGAATATGGCTTTTGCTCGAGCTTCAGTTTCTTCATTAACTTGTTCTAGGGTCATCTCTTTTGTAGCAAGGAAGTTGTTGTTCTTCTGATTGTAATCTTCCTGAAAAGATAAATTTGGATAACCTCCCATTCTGCGATTGCCCAATGGTGCAAAGGGGTTGTCAATCAATGTGTTATTTACAAGATGAGTGTACCAACTATCCTCAGACAAGATTTCAGACATCTCAGCAAAAGGGACAATTAGTGAGAGAGCTGCATATGTATATTCTAGGAATTTCTCTTTAATGTACAATTGTTGGATGGATAGAAGTGCATAGGAAATGAGAGAACCAATATTTACATAATTGTAAGTATGGTATGGTCTGGTTATTGGATTAGTGGAGCAAAGTATATTTTTTGTTTTAACTTCCTCCAAATAATGAGAATAGTTAGCTTCCCAATCTGTGTAGATTTCCCACAGATCAGAGAATAAGATTTGACTAGAGAATCTGGAAGGAATTGGATTAGGGCTAGGGACAACTTCTTTAACATCAAAAATGTTAATTGAGTCTAGCTTATTATGATACTCATCCAAAGCAGGAAAAATATTCTTTTCAAATGTTTTCAGATACTCTAGGATATATATATACAAAGATCCTGTAACAACATGGATATAGCTAGTTTGCACATTGAATTTATTTTAAACAATGGCAAGAGCAAGGTTGCCTTTTTGGTGCACTGTTAGTTTGGCCTCAAAAGTGTTTAGATTAGAGAAAGTCCAAGGGCTTTCCCATTGTTCTTTAGTATAACCAAAAAGTTTTGGTAAAAGAAGGTAATCCATTCTCCATTGGAGTTCTGGACTATAAAAAGGTGGAAGAAAAAAGTTTAGTTCTTGCTGGAATATCTGAAATTCTATCCTTAGTAGTGAATACACTACCTTGTTCTTTCGCTTCTCAGTCCCCTCGGGTGTAATATCGCTTTGTGGTGGCCTGACTGCAAGTGGTAGTACTGCAGGTTGTGGCACAGTTGGTACAGCTTCGACAACTGCTAACTTTGTCTCCTCGGCTTCAGTCTGAACAAATTGATCTCTCAGCAGCTGCATAAAGACTTGATCTATTTGGATGACTTTTTCTGCTGTGGATGCAACTTGTACATCAGTCTGAATTGCTTGATCTTGCTGCTGAACCGGGTCTTTGTTAGAAAACCTGGATTTGGCTTGAATTGAGTTTTACTTCTTCCAGTTCTTCCTTCAGTTTTTCGTAAGCAGCCATTTGTGGTTAGGGCAATGGGTTCTCCGTTCAAGGCTCTCAACAGGTATCCCATATTCGTATTGAAAATGATATAATCTTGCTCCGGTAAAAATATGGAAGCAAGAGCGAATCACACGAAGCTCTTGAGATTGGGGTCTCTGATATAAGAAAGCTTATATCCCCTTTTCTTGAGATAAGCTTCATCCTGAAAAACTCCCCGTCCATAGGCAAACCTAAGGCACGACAATAAATCGTTCTATAATAATAATCTCTTGATTTCGGACAATGGTGGAAATATGTCCCTCCTCTGTCTCGTTCAGATTTCGGATCAGCTCATGGCACACATCTGTAAGAATTCTTGATGGATCGAATTGAAGGAGTCCTTCAATCTGTGCTCGTATGGCTAATGGTTGTAAAACCGATAAGACTGGTTTTGGGTGTGTTTTGAATACAATCGCCATCATGATAGTAGTGGTAAACCAGTGATGGTGGAAGAGAGCTTGATCGTCAAAATTCACGAAATTAGCAAGCAAGAGTGATGGAAAAGAGGTGGCAGAAAAACAGAAGTGTTTGAGGTTTTTGGTATGTTGATGATATATCGGCGGATTAGACAAATATTTAATGAAAGCGTGTCCTTCATTTTGAAGGTACAGACTCAACAATAAGCTATCTAATCCTAAAAAAACAAAAATAAATAAATAAATAAAAAATAAACAAAATACACAAATGCTTCACTCAGTTCGCAAAAGTTTAGCTAGGTATTTGTGAGTATTGAACTGCGAAAATAAATAATATACACAATCTACGAAACAATGTATACAATATTGGTATTGAAGATTGTTGCTTTTTTTGTTAAAATGTATGGGCGAAAAAATGTATTGGTGAAAAATGCGAAGATGTCGGGTTTTTTGCATATTTCCAATATGCTGTTAACACAAAAACATGATGAAAACAAAGGCACATAACAAAATGATATGCAACATGCTAGCGAAATATTATATTTTTTTCGCAAATGTCCCGAAGGTCCAAGATGGAACGAAGATAAATCCCAAAAAAATGCGAAGGTGTCGGCATTTTTGCAAAAAATGCAGCAAAAAATACAAATGTAGCAACAGTGTTGCCTTTTTCACACATTTTGCAAAGGTGAAAGATTGACAAAAAAGTGTCGGTTGCATGAAATGTGAACAATGTCGCAAACATATGGTCATAAAATGCGAAGGTGCAAGTGTCGCAAATTTTGCAAACTTAGTGAAAATTTTTGGACCAAAGGTGACAATTTTTTCAACTGGATAAAATGTGACTAGCATCAAAAATTTTGCAAATTTCTGAACTTGCCATATTCATCGAAAATTAGTCATAGTAGCGCTTCACCCTTGAGCCATTTGCTTGAATATCAAGTAAATGTCCTTCAAGATCGACTAACTGAAGTGATCCATTGTTAAAAACTTCTATGACTTTGTAAGGTCTCATCCATCCGGTATGTAATTTTCCAAGAAACAGCATGTGTCTGTTATCATACAGAAGCACATAGTCCCCTTGTTCAATTTTTATTTCTTTAATAGATTGATCGAGAATTTCTTTTCTTTTATTCTGAACTCGTTCAGTCTCGAATAATGAAAGACGACGATCCTCCTCCAGTTGCGTCAAAGCTATCATCCACTCTTGGAGACTATCATGTTCATCCATTCGCTCTTTATTACTAATGCGAAATGTCAGAACTTCGAATCCTATTGGTAATATGAGATGTATTCCATACACAAGATAGTATGGAGTCTGCCTAGTTGTGATCTTTTCGGCAGTTCTTTATGCCCATAAGACAGATGGTAACTTCTGATCCAAATCAAAAGAATGCGTTTCCGTTACTTTATTCAAAATTTCGTTTGCCCGTTCTGTAAGCCCATTTGCTTTTGGATTATATGGAGTGGTTTGGTGATGCGTAATGGAGAAGTATGACAACATAGCCTCAATGGTCTGATTAAGAAAATGGGTTTCCCTATCGCTAACGAGTTCTAAGGGACATCCATAACGTGTGATAATGCTTTGGAATAAAAACTTTGCTACAGTCTTAGCATCATTTTTAACTGTGGCTTTGGCCTCTACCATCTTGGTAGCATAGTCCGTAGCAACAAGAATGTAACGTCGACGAGTTTTACGCATGATCGGTTTGATAGGCCCTACAAAATCTATCCCCCATTTCTCAAAATGTGCTAAGGGAATAGTTGGAGTAAGCAGCCAATGTGTCGCGAAGCTAGGTTTCCCCACCCTCTAACATGCATCACATTTTTGAATGATAAGTTAACATCTCTATAGACGGTAGGCCACCAATATTTAGCATTAAGGATCTTTCTTGCAGTATTCTTAAGGGCATAGTGACCCCCCTGAATCTTCCTCATGTAATGCACTTATTATAGTGGTCATCTCGGTTGGTTCTAAACATCGGCGAAGGCTATCGTCGGCTCCTAATTTATACAATATTTTATTTATAATCGTATAAGGTCCTACTTTTGAAAGGAAAACAGTTTTTTGCTGTTTATTAAAATGTTCAGGATAAATCTGGTCCTGTAAAAAGTTAATAATGTCCATATAAGTTGATGTTTCCGATTGAATCCGCATTATATGTTCATCCAAAAATTCATCAAAAATGGGATCAAATTGATTTTTCGTTTGGAGGCACGATATATAATCAGCATTTTGATGATCCTTGCCTCTTGTTAATTCTAGTTCATAATTAAACTCATGTAATAACAATACCCATCTGGCTACCCTACTCGAAAGACCAGGTTTATTCACTAAATGTTTCAATGCATAGTGATCTACATAAAAAACAAAAGGGTATCCTAAAAGATAATGTCTAAATTTCTTTACTGAATAAATCATTCCTAGTGCTTCACGCTCTGTAGCAGAATAGTTCTTTTCTGACACTGCGAGTTGTCTACCTGCATAATAAATTGGGTAATCTATATTTTGGTCATCTTTTAGATTAAGCACTGCACCTATTGCAAATGATGATGTATCTACATATACATGGAACTTTTTAGTCCAATTTGGAGGTCTAACTCTAGTTGCTTCTGCTAATGACTGTTTTAACTTATCAAAAGCTTGCTGATGGTTTAGTGACCAATGATACTCAACAAACTTTTTTAATAAACTTGTTAAAGGAGTTACTACTATGGCATAATCCTTAATTATTCTACGATAATATCCTACGTGTCCTAGAAATCCTCTAAGCTCTCGTAGATTAGTTGGTTCTAATAACTCTAAAATCATTTTTACTTTTTCAATGTTGGCTTGAATACCGTCCATTGAAATTTTATGTCCTAACAAGATGCCTTCCCTCATCCCAAAATAACACTTGGCCGGATGCAATTTAAGAGATTGACATCTTCTCAATGTCTTCTCTAATGCGTCTAAGTGGTCTTTAGTTGATGAATAGACACAGAACTCATCCATGAAAATTTCTAAAAACTTCCATAAATTTTTTTGAAAAATGTTCGTCATCATATGTTGGAATGTGGCAGGTGCATTACAAAGACCAAAGGGCATTCGTGTATACGCGTACGTCCCCCAATCAGTGGTAAAAGTGGTCTTGGATCTATCTTCCTCTATGATAAAAACTTGATTATAACCTGAGAATCCATCTAAAAGGCTATGACGTTCATACCAACGACCTGGTCAAGAATAGTATCCGTATAAGACAGATGATGGTAATCCTTTGCTATAGCAGCATTTAGTTTCCTAAAATCTTGGCAAGCTCTAATCTTGTCCGTCTTCTTCTTAGGTACTATAACTATTGGTGACACCCACTGCTTAGAACATGATATATAATATCCGCTCTAAGACATCTATCTAATTCATCTTTAACTAACAAGGAATACTTTGTATTCAATCTATATTGTCTCTGTCTAACATGTATTGTTCCCTGAATAAGATCTATTCTATGTTCTTCCCATTTAACTGGTATTCCTATTAAATCGACCAAGCAAATACGTTTTGGTATTTCTAAAGAAGTGATATATACTCTTCACGTTCCTAGTCCGATTGGTGTTTATATAGATTCAAAAATTTACCTTTATTAATTTTTATTTCTACATAATCTGTTTTATCTACCATCCCTTCTGTCAAGCTTGCTCTGGTTCCACCCAGAACTTCCCTCGACTCGGATGTTATTGGAATTTCTTCATCCTCGTCAATCTCATAACATTCTATGAAATTGATCCAAGATTCAGTAGTTCTAGCTAACTCCTCACCCCAACTCAAAAGGTGATTCCCTATTGGACTGGCTGTGAGAATGCCTGGAAAAAATATTTGTTTGGTAGACCAGTTTATAATAGGATCTGCTTGATATAACCACAATTTTAGAAATAATATTGAATATGGTGGTGTATCTACTAGGTTTATGACAAAGAAATTCATAACGAACGTCTCCGTCTCTATAACTACACTAATACCCTTTAGCTCACCTACTGGTATGCATTTGGATGCGTCTGCTAAATGGATTTCATGGTAAGTAATAGGTTGTATATGTTTTTCTAGTCCTAATTCCTTAACCATTGACTCAGTTATTAAGTTGATACTAGATCTTGAGTCTATTAGTATTCTATGTATAGTATGATCTCCTATAATAGCACTAATATCTGGAACTCCACAATCTCCTCTATCTACATATTCTACTTTATTGTTGTATGCAAGTATACTTAATGTAACAAATCTCTCCCCTTCCTCAGTCCTTACGGACGGAAGCCCTTCATCCTCCGAAGTATAGCTCGAGGATGATTTAGGTGTCTCACCTTCATACTTATCATTTTTTCAGGATACCGTAATTCTTTTATGACTTTTCCCCGTTGGTGTCTCCATCTGATCTTTGATGGTAATCTCCTTCTTCTTCTAGTGGGTTATGACATCGACCTGCTAGTGCCATTGTCATCCTAATAATACTTTTTAGGACGATTCTCTTGTAGTCCTTAATATAATAAAATCCATTAGGAACTTATGGTCTCCAATATAGACTGTAACTTGAGACAATTCTCCTATCGGCGATCTTCTAGTTGCATCAGTTAACCTTAAATGTCTTAATGTGGGTGCTATTCTATGATGAATGCCTAACTCGTATGTTGTTTCTTTAGTCATTATGTTTACGCTAGATCCAGAATCTATGGGCACACTATCTAAAATGCAGCCATTGATTACTACCTGAATCCCAGGTTGACCTTCATCACCGCAGTTAACTAATCCTACATTGACTAATGGTAACTTCGCTTATTTTTTTTCCTTTGCAAAAATTGCTTAATATCTTTCTTATAATATTGATTATCCTCTAATAACTGTTTATAAGTTATATTGGGCATTCTGGAGACAAGATCTTCTACTATATCATATGAACGGGTTCTAAGTGGCGATAGATCTCTAGGTATCTCGCTACTTATAATTGGATCTAAAAATGTTACTTTCTTACCTTTTCTGGTTTCTTCATCTAAAAGCGTTTTAGCTTATGAAAATATCAACATCATAATATTTTTCAGTAGGCCTATCAAAGTCTAATTCTTTACTATTAGAAATTTCTACTGGCTGATCTACGACTTTTGCTTTTTCTGTCACGTTTTTTGCAGATTTCGTCTTCTTAGTTTTCTTCTTATCTTTAAGAGTTGAGGAATCTTTACTACTTCTAGTAGTTACTTTATTTATCTCTACATCTAAATCAGGCCATTGATGGTCTTGATCTTGTGATTTGGACTCTACTTCTATCCTTTGAACTATCATGTCAATGTTAGTTTTAGATGGCCAAAGGTCATCTTCTCTAGGCGAGTTTACAAACCTCGGTTTAGACCGTGGGTGTTGTGGATAAGGACATTCAACAGTGACATGCCCTTCGCCTTTACAGTTAGCACAGAGCGGCACATATCCTACCGACCTCTTGGGTTCAGGACAATCAAGGGAATAGTGACCCAGGGCTCCGCAATTATAGCACGAACATCTTACTCTGGGTGGAGGAGTGGAATCTCTTGCCCCCCCTCTACGCAAAATAGTGTATTGTTGACCAGTATGCAGTTTTGGTATAATGTTCTTTTGGTTAGTAGCAGTATAAACTACCTCCTCATGATTATTAATCGGACAAAGAAATAATTTCTCTTCTAAATAGTTAGTCTATAAACTGGGACAATTAGTCTTACAATGACCATCCTTCCCACAAGTAGTACACCAAACATTGGCATTAAGCTTCGCTTTCTTCTGTTTGGCTTTAACGTCAGACATTTATGATCAACATAAGTTCTCATTAGACTTTTGATCAGCATAGGTTTGCTCTTCACCCATATTCAACATAAGTCTAATGAGAACTTATGGTGAGCATGTGTTGAGAGAAAATCTATGCTCAACATAGGTCGAGAGAAGACAAATGTCCAACATTGGTCGAGAGAGAACCTATGCTCAGCATGGATTGAGATAGACCTATGCTTAGCATGGGTTGAGACAGGACCTACGCCCAACATGGGTCGTGCAGAGAGGACTTCTACTATGGATGGGTCGATTTTCAACATTCAAAATAGAAGAATATGTTTTTACAGACTCTGAATGTAATGATTTTGAAGCTACTTTTTATAAAACAAATCAAGCACTTCATATTGGATTCAATTTCCTACACAGCATGACAAGACAATTACTTTTGTCTTGTTACTATCTATAATCATGTCATCCAATCTATATTTCCATCTCTAGAATAATCAATATCAAACTCAAATTCACCATACATGTTAAAGTATAGCATTTACTTGCTCCGATAGCTGCCAACCAACTTGTGCTATTCTAACTTGGAAAAGTGCTTATGTGACAACTTTTTGTAAAATTGAATACTACTTTTTGGGTCATAAATCTTATCTTGAATGTCAAGCTAATACTAGAGGTTAAGCTATTTGTCTGCATAAAGTTGCTTTGAATTTTCTATTGTCTACACTTGCCTTAACAAAATGTTATAACAATTTTTGTTCTTTTCTCAAAATTGTTTCTTAATATAAAGAATGCATGTACAACAAACTATCTGCGGAAAGCAACATAAAAAAAATTACTATCCTTTTCTTAAAAAAATAATTCCTTGAAACCATTTCCACATTTTTCTGGTCTTTCCATATGGTAGAGACATCTATTGTACTCATAGCATTATGTGGGTTCCATAAGTTCAATCCACATACTTTGCACCATATTACGCAATCATATATTAAAGCTCCCAGCACCAAGGTATTCTACACACAAAGTGGGACATAGATGTCTATACATCCACTAGCATGTACAAATAAGCTTTTATAAAGGCATGTCAACTCATAGTATGCTATTGGTGCGGTCTATTATCAAAAGAAAGCACTAGGTTTGAATAGAATCTAGTTCATAAAAAGAAAAGTATTATGAACAACACCCTCTTTAGATTATAATCAATTTATGTTAGGTAGAATATGATCTAAATGCTAAAATTTACACAAACATTGTAGACTATAACTTACACTTAAACTTAAGCAACAAATGAAGTATTTCTAAAGTACACATATATCTCTCTTTGATTTTCTTTTCTATTTGAATACATATATAGAGGACACTCACACCAAGAAAATCTTTTGAAAGTGTGGCAAAATTTGCATCCATGTAATCCTACGTTTTGAAATAGGTAGGTGCATTTAGAAGTCTATTGTTGTGTCATGGCTACAAAATGGTACAGGAAAGATATTTTATTGTTCAATCTAGACAAGCTTCCTTTTTAAAAAAAGAAAAGGGTTGCACACATCTAAGGTCTAAATGGCCATTTTGAAAACTTTGGATTTTGTTGAAAAATCCTTTAAAGGATATCTCACCAAAGGAATTTGATGCAAGGTACATAGATATGTACTTTATAGTTTGTAATTTGTAAAAAAATAGTTATATTAAAACAATTTGTAACTATAAAGATGACTTTGAGATCAAAGTATGGAGGCTGCAACAATCACATTCATGTTTATGGTATTGTGACTTGATGAAGGAATGAATTTCCACTTTAGATTGTTTACAAATTTATCCATTGTAAGGCTACATGGATCCTCTTTTGACATTCAATCTTCATGAGTTCTTAAAAAGTTCATAGCTCATTCCTTGGTTGCTTACTATTACAAAGATAATTTGCACATGCAACTACTTCTCCCCAAAATTCTTTAGGTAGAGATGCTTCTAGCCTAATGGCTTTTGCACATTCACACAAAGTTCTATTTTTTCTCTCAGCAACTCCATTTTGCTAAGGAGTATAATAACAATAAATTCTCTTTGTATTTCTCTTTCTCACAAAACTCTTTAAACTTATTAGAGGTATATTCATCTCCACTGTCATTTCTCAAAGCTTTCAACTTGAAAGTAAACTGCTTTTCTACATAAGCTTTGAAAGTAAAAAAAACATCATAAACCATGGCTTTAGAAGATAGCATATAGATCCAAGAATATCTTGTATAATCATCTACAAAAGAAACAAAGCAATTTGCTCCTCCTTTGCTTTTGGTTGAAGAGAAATGAACATCAGAGTGCACGAGTTCCATTGGATGCTGTGTTTTGATACTTGACCTTGGAAAAGGTCTTTTGTGTGATTTTGCCAAAACACAAGCTTCACAAGGTTGAAGCTCCTTTAATAGTGTCTTTGGTAGTCCAACAACTTTTCCTTCCTTGACCATAGATTGTATCGATGATGCTAAGATGTGGTAATGCCAACAATAAGAAATCATTTCTCTGATACTGAAAGGTTGAAAAAAAATTGAAGAGTATGATATCAATTTGATATCGCGAAAGATATGAAGTATTAGAGCTTTCACTCTGATATCATATTGGAATCAGATAAAAAAGTAGTGAAACAACTCTGATACCATGTCGAAAAGTGGTATGCAGAAGATAGGTCTAGCTCAAAAAGAAAACCTTTCGTGCATGGCGGAATAAACTATTTTCATCTTTCCAATGCATGACTACGGCTATCAATTTCAAACAAGACAATACTGATAGAAATCATGTTTGAACTTATAGTAGCTAACTTTGAAATCGTTAGTACTATAGTGATTACGTAGCCAAACAATTAAGCATTGAAGATTATCAAACAAATAATTAGTCGCGAAGAAATACATAAACACTTACAGTCTGAGACGAAACTGAACGCAATAAAGAATAGTATTGATTCAAAAATGAAACAGAAGTAAATGAGTACAATAAGTTGCAGATTGAAGCCATGTACTCTATGCTATCTCTGAGCGGCTAAAAATGAAAGTCTGAATTAATGCGCAATGCTGATGAGCAGTAGCGCAATAACAATCCCTAAAACAACTCTAAAAAGTGAGCTAGAATGCTCAGGAGTGTTCAAGCTCTTAGGTCCGAGAGAGAAAGCTAACTATTCAAACGCTTTCGATAATTCTGATTTTCAATGAGCTAATCTGTATGAATATGAACAACTATTTATACTAAAAAATTAGGTCATCAATTGCGATCGCCAGTTGGCTGGTGATCCGTTGGCATCCATCCGGTCCTTGTCATTGATTGCTCATAAGCGGTGAAATTGGCCGTAAACGTTCTGTTTGCATAAATGAACCAAAATTGTAGCTCTGCAGAAATGAACTAAAACAGCTACAGGTGACACTCTCGGGTTTTTCGCAAAATGGCGAAAAAGCGAAGGTGTCCTTAGAATCTCATTTAGGGTTGCCCCACACTTTGCCAGAGTCATTTCCTTAACATTTGAGGCTCTTTGGAAAAAGCGAAAAATGTGACTCTGCATATTTGCACGAGATTCCTGACAGGCAAAAAATGCGAAAAAGGTGACACTGCATTTTTACACGAGATTTCTGTCAGGCAAAAAATGCGACACTGTCATAAACTCCGTGTAATACTATAGACTGTGTAAAAATACTTGTAATTCTGCAGATTGTGTAAACACACGAGAAAATTCGCAGAACTAGATAAACAATGGATGAAGATTAGAATCGATTAGACGATTGGTAAGAAGGAGAATAATCCAACATTGACTTCTAGAAGATTTCTTAGTAGTTCTCCATATAGTAGGAAAATGGACCAAAAGTGCTCAAAATAGAAAGTTTGATCCAAGTGTCAATTTTGCATGATGGTTCATCATATGACAAAGCATCCTCACACGTGTGAGATTTGATGCATGATCAGTACCACGAGCTCCAAGAAATGTATAATAGAGGCATATTTGGCCATAATCAACATGTAACACCAATCTTGGTTTTGGAGGCAATTTCTTGTCAATCTCTCTATTTGTCTTCATTTGTTTTGGATGTTTTGAGTTTCTATCATATTGTACTTGTGAAAAATGCAAAAATTATGCTTGGTCAAGGCCAAATCTATGTATATGGGATGATTACACATGTGTGGAGCCTATTCTTACGTGTGAAATTAGTGTGCTTGTCATGTACCATAATCATATAGGTTGTACATACGATTTAATTCAAGTTCTAGTGGCTAAAAAGGCCAAAATCTAGTTTTCTAGTCATATGACACATGGCATCAATCTATTGATTGCATGAGCCACATCATTAGATTAGGTGTCACATCCCATGTGAAGGAGAGTCGCTCACACGTGTGGAATAAGCTGAAGTAGTGGAAGCAATTTTGTGTCAATCTCTCCATTTGTCTTCATTTGTTTTGAATGATTTGAGGTTCTATCATAGTGTAACTTGTTTTCAAGTTGGAGTCCGTACTTTGACAAGTTTTCACACGTGTGAAACCAGCAAGTATATTTACCTTCATATATGATTGTTCTTGTTAGATTTTCATGCCTAGAATTGATCTAGATCTTGTGTAGATTGATAGATCAATTGTATCTAACATCCAATACGTCTTGTGGATCATTTTAGGATCCATTCTTGGTCCTATTTTGCAGATTTCCACATGGTATCAGAGCCAAGTACAAGAGGATTTAGTGATATTGATGGGGTTGATCCAAAACTAAGCCCAAATTAGCAAGTTTTTGGAAACTAGCTAATTTTTTGTGTGGCGAGTTGGATTTGATAGGTATACTCAATATTTTTTGACCAGAACATGTTGTGGGCTGTAGGAGTACTTTTCACACGTGTGAGGCCATACAGGTCCGGTTTTGGTTGAGAAAATTCAAAATTTTGTATATTTGACTAACACACCCAAATTGAGAGATTTTTAGTGCAAATTCAAGCTTTTTCTATAGAGATTCTATTCCTATGATTTGTTCTTGGACTAGATCAACCAAAAGATTAAAATTGAAGTTTGATTCTGGTGCATTAAATGAGTTTCTCTGATTTTTTGAGTGCATGTTGAAGTTGAGGGAGACTTTGCCAAAAATCATAGATTAAGGAGTGATTTTGCAAGATTGAGACTAGAATCTAAATTTCCGTCATTCTAGATTGGTTCATGAGTGATAGGATTGTGTCTATAAGCTTTCAAATTGCTAGAAGACTTTAGGTTCAGATCTCTTAGAGAAACCATAAGAGTTTCTAGTGCTTTTTTACATTAAAAAATGGCATCTATGGGTGGTTTTTTGCTTGAAGCTAGTGAAAGGCTCACATCCTCTAATTATGCTAATTGGATAGTTCAAATGGAGTCTTTGCTTGTACTCCATGATCGTTATGACATAGTACTTGAGGTAGAAGTAGAACCTCAAGGAGATGTTGAATTGGTAAAGTACAAAAAGAGATGTAGAGTTGCATTACATTGCATAAAAATGAATGTAAGTAATGAACTTTTGAAGGAAATCTCATCTTGTACTACATCCAAAGAGGCATGGGATTCATTAAAAGCAATTTATGGATCCAAAAATACTTCAAGGATACTCATGCTTAGGAATCAAATTCTTCAAAGCATGAAAGGAAGTAGTGAAAGTGCCCAAAATTATGTCTTGAGGATCAAATCTTTGAATAAGGAGTTGTCTGTCTATAGATGATAAGATCAAAGATGATGAGTTAGTTCAAATCATTTTGAATGGATTAGGAGATGATTATTCTAATCTTGTTCAAACCTTTGCTATTCAAGATTCACTTCTTAGTATTGAAAAACTTCAAAGTGTGCTTGTAAGTGAGGAGAGTAGAACGCTTCATATCAAAAGTAGGATGAGTTCCTTATCTGTGAATGATGGTGATGAAAAAGCTAACTTTTTCTTGAAAGGCAAGAAGAAAAAGTTTCCATCCAAGAAGACTCAAGACATGGAGATGGAGAGCAAGGATGGAGCATCTGATTGCTCAAGGTAGAACGAAAGGAAACCTATATCATCTGAAGGTACGCCTACCTGAAGATCAGGTGCATCAGACTCATGATGACCAGCCAGACACTCTGTGGCACAAAAGACTCTGCCACATGAACTCAATGGCACTTTATCAAGCAAGCCATCATGGAGTGATAACAGGGGTCAGCTGTGAAAATTGTCAACATTTCCTTGTCTAGTTTTAGGCCAAAATTGCTAAAAATGGCACATAGTTTAGGATCTGACTTTTCACACGTGTGAAACAGGTCTAGATATTTTTAGTAAGTGTATTTTTTCAGTATGAAGAAGTGTCAAACTTCAAGACCTTCGAAATGAGTCCATTTTCATGTATTTTGGACATATATGCCAATTTTACCTATATAGGGCATATTTTAGGTAAGGAGGGTCTAGAGAGAG
Organism: Diphasiastrum complanatum; assembly: GCA_029204225.1. Classification (NCBI taxonomy): domain Eukaryota; kingdom Viridiplantae; phylum Streptophyta; class Lycopodiopsida; order Lycopodiales; family Lycopodiaceae; genus Diphasiastrum; species Diphasiastrum complanatum. The sequence goes on from CM055101.1 coordinate 33,770,475, forward strand.
GAGAGAGAGTCATCTCTCTCAGCTATATATAGCAGGTAGGCCGTGGAGAAACAGGTTGGAGCAGATCCATTGTATTCATTTGCTTAATGAGAGATTTTTCTATTGGGTTCTCCTTCCATTGTTGGCATTGTGTAGTGATTGAGTTCAAGCTTTGTGTGTATGATCTTAGGTGCTTTCCAAAAGTGGTAGGCTGATGTATTATGGACTGTATAATGCTATTTTGGGCCGCACTTGATGTTTATGGAAGTTTCCATTTGTGATAAATGCTTTTTGATCAAGTTCTTTGCATTCTAGGTAGCATAGAATGTGTTGCCAATTCCTAGCTTATGTAGTTTGGAGTGCAAGCATTCAAGCCAATGATCTTGGAGTTTAGATTCACTTAGGATCTGTATTTTTCACATGGTATCAGAGCTGGTTGGCTTCTATTTACAGTAAGTATTCCATTTTTGGTGATATTTGGATGTTTGATCAAGTTCTAGCATGATTTTGCATTGCTTTGTTGATCAAATCTTACTAACCTTTGTTTTGTGAGTTGAACTTGTGGATCAAAAGCATATTTCAGGTCTATTGAAGATCAGAGGCTGAAAAGAAACTATTTTGGATCAGATCATAACACCTAATCATTTGTGATTGTGAGGCTTGTGCATATTCAATACTAACAATGTTCTTTTCAATCCTATTGTTGACAATCTCCATTCTTGGATGAACACTCTCCTTAAGTGGATGAAACTTCTCCTTAAGTGGATGACAAATGCTCTTTTGAGTGAGTTGTAATTCTCCTAAAGGCTGAGCAAAGCTCCCATTTGGATGAAAGATCCCCTTTTTTGGGTGAACATATTGTAAGCTCCATTGTGAAGAGCATATTGTAAAGATTGTCATCAATTTTGGCATAAATTTTGGTGTACTTTGTTGAGCATGTAAGTAACTCTCCTTATGTAATTTGATTGGAGCATTTGCTGGAAGGTGTTAACCATTATGCAAGTGTGTTTTCAGGTTCTTAACAGGTTGAGGAACATTCTCATGTGAAGTGATCTTAGATCTACATCTAAACACCAAGATTTGACAAGATAGTGAAGCTAGTCTTGTGATTCACTAAGTGTGCTCATTCATTCACCTCTAAATCTTGTATTTATCACTTGCTGGAGTTTATAAACTTTTAGAAGTGTGGTTTACATGTGGTTTTACAGGTTGAATCAATATCTTAGTGTGTTGATCATATGTTGATCAAGTTTGTTCATTACTAGGTAATCTTGGCATCCTAGTTTTGGGTATTTTCTAAGAATGCAAGTAACTCTTCACACCATAACTTGATTTGGTCACTTGCTGGAAAGTTTGAGAGCTTAAGCAAGAGTGTGTTCAGGTTGGTTTGATTTTGTAATCCATTCTTAGTGTGTGCAAAGTGTTGCATGTGTTTCAATCTTCCTTTCTATGCTTGGAAACCATCTAGGTTCAAGATAGAAGTGTTTTAGGGTCCTAAATCTTCATAGATCTCTTTATCTATCATTTGTTGAGAGAAAAGTGAGTGCTAAGTGCTTTAGGACAAAACCTAAAAGTTGAAGAAACATTAGAATCATGGCTTCCAATGGTGGGATCATGCTAGAGTCTAGTGAAAGGTTGAGTTCATCAAACTACTCTACTTGGAAAGTGAGGATGGAGTCCTTACTTGAGTTGAATGAACTCATGGACATAGTTGCAGAAATTGAAGAGAGACCTCTCACACTTCAAGAGCAACAAAGGTTTGATAAGAAGGCCAAAAGGGCTCTTCATATCATTAAAATGAATGTTACAAATGAACTTCTCAAGGAAGTTGGAAAGTGTCAAAGTGCAAGTGAGGCATGGAATGCCTTAAAGAAGCTCTTTGAATCAAAGTCCACATCTAGGGTATTGACCCTAAGGAGACAAATATTTTCTAGTAGGCAAAGAGAGGGTGAAAGTGCTCATGCATTTATCTTGAGAGTTAAGTCCCTAAGTGATGATTTAGCATGCATTGATGAGAACATAAAAGATGGTGAAATAGTCCAAGTTATGTTGAATGGTTTGCTAAATGAACATGCTAACCTTGTGCAAAGTTTTGCCATTCAAATAGTCTTGCCAAGTGTGGTTGACTTGCAAGAAATCTTATTGGCTGAAGAACATAGGTTGCAATCAAAGCTTGATGGTGCATCCTTGCAAGGTGGAGGTGAAGAGGCTTTCTTCACAAAAGGCAAATTCAAGGGCAAAGGTAAAGGCAAAGGGAAATGGTCCAAAGGTGGTAACTTTGATCATGATGATCACTCTTCCTCTTCCTCTTCTACTAAGAACAATAAGTCAAAGTTCAAGTGCTTTTATTGTGGGATAAAAGGACATTTTGCAAATGAATGCCATAAGAAACAAAATGCTAGATCTAGGTTGAGATCTAATGTACTTCTTGGAGATGATAATTGTTGTGCTAACTTGGCAAGCTTTGGTGAATCTATGGTCAATTTTTTGGATCCATTGGATCTTGAAGATGCACTAGTGTTACCTACTAGTCATATGGAGTCATGTGGAGCTAAATTAGCATCATGTTTGTACTCTTCTACTCATGGACTTCCAAGGCTTGGTGGTTCTTCAATGGTGCTAGATGGCAAGTGCAAAAATGGAAAAGGTAAGGAAGGAGCTAACTTCATCAATGGAGTTGATGAAGATTCTTCTTTGGAAGTGATTGTTGCTAATGACTTGTTTGTTCATATGGAAAAAGATGGAGATGCTAAGTGTCATTCTTTGCAAGAAGATGGTTGTTCTTCTAATTCTTTTCATATTGATGTATGTAATCATGTGGGAAAAGATGATGGTGCTTTGAGCATGCTTGAAGGAAATGGTTCTTTTACATCTTTTTGTGATAAAGTCATTTGTGCAACAAGTGGTGTCACATTTCTTCATAAAAAGAGTAGATCAAAGGTTTCTATCATGAGACTTGGTGAGGGAGATCACAAGTCAAAAGGAAGAGAAGTATGTGAAGTGTTCAAAGTAGGATGTACTTTGAATGATGTTTTTAAGAACGATAGTGAGGAAGAATCATTATCATATGACTCATTACCTAAATCATTGAGTAGAAGTTCATGTTTGAAAAGAGAGAGTACTTCAATCACTCTTATGTTGAAGGTACTAAGGATTCTTTTCTTGGCTTCTAATATTCAAGAGTCTTCTACTTCTTATGGTGCAACTATCAAGAGGGAGGTTTCTAACTTTTGTGGTGCTAGCATTAAGAGGGAGTCTTGTGAAGGAAAGGGCAATGGAAGAGTGGTTCTTGGGAAGATCCAAAGCATGGATCTAACATCTCTTCATCAACTCAAAGCATTCTATGATTGTGGTGGATTGTTCATTCATGGTCAAGATGGCAAAAGGTTGGTTGAAGAAGACTACATGGAGCAACTCAAGTGGCAACTTCTTCAAGGCAAGGGAGATATCATTGGTGAGCTTATTGAGGTTTGTTATGAACTCAAGAGGGCTGTTTTGATTAGGTTTGATACTCATCTTCACCTACTCTACTTCATGTTAAATGGAAATGTTGGAATCTATCTTTTGGTTTATGATGGTGGCATTGTTTTCACTAACTATAGTGAAGGGTCAAATTTGAGCATTGATGAGATCTTGTGGGATCTTAACCATGTGTTTGAGAGGGAGTATCTTCAGAGTTTCAGATCTGAAGATGTTCACATATGCAAGATCTTTGATGTCTTATTGGAAGATCAAGAGGTTGATCTTGGATTGCTTCATCAACACCAAGAGACAAGTGGCAATTCGAAGCTAGTGAAAAGCATCAAAGAAGAGACAAATGGTCAAGGCATTTTGGATCTGTTTTTACAGGTTCTTGAAGGTTCAAGTAAGGTCTTTGGAGCTGCAAGGAAGTGTCTTCTTACTCTACCTCACTTGCCTAATCTCATGTATGAACATTGTTATGTCAATGTGTTGAAATTGTCAAATTTCAATAAAACTAGTTCCATAGTTTTGCATCCTTTGGATCTTGGAGATGGAATAGTTATCATTGCTGGTTTGTATGATCAAGTACATGAATTCATTCAGATCTTGAAAGGTATTGAAGTGGTCAATATGTTTTCTTTTGAACAAAGTTCAAGATCTAGTATTCTAGTGTTGGCAAATTGGCAACTTGTTGACATTGTAGGATCAAGCGTTGTGTGCAAATCTTGTGGAGGTACTTCAAGTATTTCAAGTTCAGGTTTTGGTCATTCAAATGGAGTAGGGAACACATCTTTTTGGCATTCATTCACTCAAAGGCTTTCATGGATTGAAGATCTACAAAGGCAAGGTGGTGATGGAAGTTCATTCATGGAGATACATGTTGCATTCACTATATGTATAGTGAAATGTGGAGGAGGCATGCAAACACTTGTTGATCACTTTCATTTACAACTTGTTTGCTGCTATTTTACAGAGAAACCAGAGATGGATACATGGAGGAATTCATTAATTGAGATTCTATGTTCTTTTACATGTACCATTTTTATGATTCTATGTAAAATTGATGTAAGAAATAGTGAAGCATCCTATATGGACACTATTATCTATATCAATTATGTTGTGTCCTATTTTGTACATATTAGGATCCTTGAGAAGAGATCTATTCTGATGATGGAGATCATTCTTAAGTTGGAACAAAGTAGTGTTGTAAAACTAGCAAGTTAAGTTGAAGAGGGAGTGTGAAAATTGTCAACATTTCCTTGTCTAGTTTTAGGCCAAAATTGCTAAAAATGGCACATAGTTTAGGATCTGACTTTTCACACGTGTGAAACAGGTCTAGATATTTTTAGTAAGTGTATTTTTTCAGTATGAAGAAGTGTCAAACTTCAAGACCTTCGAAATGAGTCCATTTTCATGTATTTTGGACATATATGCCAATTTTACCTATATAGGGCATATTTTAGGTAAGGAGGGTCTAGAGAGAGGAGAGAGAGTCATCTCTCTCAGCTATATATAGCAGGTAGGCCGTGGAGAAACAGGTTGGAGCAGATCCATTGTATTCATTTGCTTAATGAGAGATTTTTCTATTGGGTTCTCCTTCCATTGTTGGCATTGTGTAGTGATTGAGTTCAAGCTTTGTGTGTATGATCTTAGGTGCTTTCCAAAAGTGGTAGGCTGATGTATTATGGACTGTATAATGCTATTTTGGGCCGCACTTGATGTTTATGGAAGTTTCCATTTGTGATAAATGCTTTTTGATCAAGTTCTTTGCATTCTAGGTAGCATAGAATGTGTTGCCAATTCCTAGCTTATGTAGTTTGGAGTGCAAGCATTCAAGCCAATGATCTTGGAGTTTAGATCCACTTAGGATCTGTATTTTTCACATCAGCATCTAGAATGCAACCAGTTCGACCACCTGTGATGCATGTTTAAAGGGCAAGATGTCGCGCACTCCATTCATCAAAGACTCCTACAGAACGACCAAGATTCTGGAGATAGTGCATTCTGACATCTACGGACCATTCAAAGTGACCTCAGTAGGAGGTTCAAAGTATTATATAACCTTCATTGATGACTATAGCAAATTTGCTTGAGTGTATTTTATTCAGAATAAATCTGAAGCACTTGATAAATTCACAGAACATGTGAATTGGGCTGAGAGATGTACATGCAGCAGAGTGAAGCAGATCAGAACAGATCAAGGTGGCGAATACATCTCGAATCGCTTCACTGACTTCTGCAATGATCGTGGTATCATTCACAGAAGGACTGCAGCCTACACACCGCAACACAATGGTGTTGCTGAATGAAAGAACAGGACCCTGATGGAAGTAGCCAGATGCATGATGACCTACTCGAAGGCTCCAAGGGTACTATGGGCTGAAGTAGTAGCTACAACCGCATACATCCAAAATAATACAGGCAAGTCTGGTGTTTCTCACACGACACCACACGAGCTATGGTGGGGTAGAAAAACCAACCTGTTTCACATCAGAATCTTTGGCTGTCCAGATTATGCACACATTCTTGATAATCTTTGAAAGAAGCTTGATGCGAGCAGAGATTTTTGGTAGGTTATGACAACAATTCGTCATACTACAGAATCTACATGCTAGACACAAACACTATGAAAATAGTGAGAGATGTCAGATTCGATGAGAGCAGGACAATGGCCAATGACGATCATGTCAGCTACGAAGTTCTGGAGAGATAGTACTATGACCTGCCGCCAATGACAAAGGGAGCAGAGGACGAACACGAAAACGAAAATTTTCGAGTCGTCTCCCATTCGAGCGACGAATCAAAAGAAAAAAGATTCGAGAGGCAGCCTGTTGCCACAGTTCCTGTGAACCAAGATGGTTCCGGACCGAGCAGAGTAGACAAAGACAAAGACATAGCTGTTCCAGGAGGATCTCCTAGAAGGTTGACAAGACCATGAAGAGCGCCAGCAAGATATGTGTCAGGCAGCTCAGCTTCCATATCAGAAGACTTCTACGGATTCAGTAGGAAACCACAGACTTTTGAGGAAGCGACTGAATGTACATAAAAGGACAGATGGATCCAAGCCATGAACGAAGAGATGGAGTCCATGAGGAAGAACCAGGTATGGACATTGGAGCCATTACCACATAAGCACAAGACTGTCAAATGCAAATGGGTTTTCAAGCTCAAATATAGACCAGATGAGAATGTGATGAAATACAAGGCAAGATTGGTAGCGAAGGGTTTCTCTCAGAGATATGGTATTGACTACTCTGAAACCTTCTTTCCTTATATCAAACATTCGTCCCTACGTCTGTTATTTGCATATGCAACAGCTTATGACCTCAAGATCCACATTGTGGACGAGAAGACAACTTTCTTGCATGGCGAACTAGACGAAGAGGTCTGTATGGATCAACCCCCAGGATATGTCTCAAATTTCTAACTACAAGGCCTTGCTAGCTTTCAGCCCTCCGTCTGACACGAAACACGAAGACGAACGATTCACAAACACGAAAGTCAAAGGAAACGAAGACGAACGGCTTGCAAACACGAAAGTCAAAAGAGACGAACATGAATGGTTCGCGAATACGAACGGTTTGCGAACACGAAAGATTTACAAATGAGAATCTTTTGTGGACTGACACGAGAACCTTTTGCGGTCTAGTACAAGAAAAAGGGCAAACGATGGAAACGGAACCAACGTCGTGAAACTTCTCCTACCTCTAAGTCTATCCAATGCAGTATGCCTCGTCAACCACACACTACCTATGTACCTAATAGACAAAAACTCATCTGGTGTCCACACTATTGGGCTACGTATCCTGCTGATGCTTGCTCTTCATATCAACATATTCAAGCACATGCCATCCAATGATATGAAAGAACAACCATCGCAATCTAGACATTCCTCGCATCATAACGAATACACCCCAGAAAATCCAAAACCACTAGCCATACAAGATGATTATGCGATTCAACAAGGGTAAAAAAATCCAGATAGGATCCCAACGACAACACACCACGAGCACCATAGCACTAAACAACTACACCTACTGCTCAATCAAAAAGTTTATTGCAAACTTCTGCATAATCCCTTGATTACCTAGATCACTCATGGCACAGAGACGTCCTTACAAGACATGAATTGAGTTATTGTAGAAGGAAGAAGAACACCGATTTTCCGTTATCTGCTAAACTTTCCAACCAAGAGCAACCTCCCCAAGGAATCAAAATTATCTTCTATTTTTTTGTAACTTCAAATCAATATGTCTGAGATGACTCCCAGGGCCTTACAATGGATATACTCACCAGCTATGGGAATAGAAAATCTATATAGAACTTCATTTTAATGAATCTTCTGAACTGAGGAGTACTACGGAAATGTTATTTTCTCCTTCCATGACAAGTGGGTTCGAGTGTTATTCTAATTGTCGACAGACATTAAAAAATAACCAGTATTACTTATATTTGGGTGTGTTATGTTGATAATTTTCAGAACAACAATCTGGCCTCTATCAAATCGAATGAAACACGTTCTACAAATGAGATGTTATCAGAGTAGTACAACAGTACTACACTATGGCTGATTAAGGTGTCAATAGAGAGTCGAGAAATGTTCGATGTATTCGCAATTGTACAGACAATCAATTAATTGCGTTCGCGAACTGTTAGTTTCTAGACAGAAGTCCTCAACAACTCAAGTCCAAATTAATGGTTAAAGAATACGAATGGTTTCAGAGCACATTAGAAACTTATGTCAGTGACAATAAGGAAAACAGATCAAAGACTCAATTCTTCAAACAGGGACTGTCATCTCATATGTATACATACAGCTTTATTCAATGATCGTGCTAGACTGAACCAAAGATAGTCGTTATTCGAGTGCCGAAAAGAAAGTATTCGCGACAGACGAATAAGATGATTTTAAGATAGTTCTTTCAAAGCATGCTTTACGGATACACAACAAACGACTGTAATGCACTAGAGTCTCTGTCTGATCAGAGAGTAATTCATGTTTTTTTTTTTTTAGAGATTGTTAGTAGACTCAAAATCACTCACACTCAGCAGTGCGGAGAACAGAGATAAGAGAGAATAACTCACAGAACTCTATTCACTTCTTCAATCTCTTACATATGCATAAACTCTTCTCTCTCGATGCTCGAGACTGAAGTGTGAGATCTATATATGTTTTACGGGGTGAACAAACACATCTCTTAAACAACAGGTGCGTCGCACCCGCTAGAGGGTCTAGTTAACAATTAGACTATGTATACATTCAATTATACCATGAAAGGTATATTTAACTAGGAGTTAAAGTTACTCTAGTTTAACATGTCTTTTCGTATCTAGTCATTTTGCGTGGACGACCTAGTAAAGGTTATCCAAGGCAATGTCTTTCTCCATCTCTAATGTATGTCAGATAGAGAATCCAGATTAGAACGATACCGTAAGCTTAGAGAGGAATTTTTACGAAGACAAAGTGAGAGTACTAGTCGAAGAAATCTAGACGAAATGACTGCTCAGTTACTTGAACTCCTAATTAGCTTCGGTATGGAGGGTCCTGCTGCACGTTTCACTTCTATATCAAAAATTAAATACGATTATTTTAAAGGGACTTCTTCCGATGATGCAAATAGCTATGTCTCACAATTTGGGTCAATAGCTAATGCAAATAACGAAGGTACCGACGTAGACAAACTACGAATCTTCCCTGGTCTGCTAAGAAAGCAGGCGCGAATCTAGTACAGTCAAGTTGAACCAGGCCATGTAGGAACCTGATACCTGCTGAAAGATGTGTTTCTGAACCAGTTCAGAGAAATCGGTTACAAATCGAGAATTCTCGGACGTCTAGACAATGTTCAAAAAAAGGGTAAAGAATCCCTTCACAAATATACACGAAAGGTTGAAAATCTCATAGGAAAACTAACCGGTGTATATCCCGTTGATATGCAGATCGAATGGTTTTTGGCTGGTTTACCACCAAAGATTGATCGGTATTGCAGACAAGGGGACATGACCTCCTTAGCAGCAGTAATAGCTAGTGCCGAAAATTTCAAGACCTCAAAACTAGCACGAAAGCGACGATCAACTAAGAAATCTTGAAAGTCGAAGACTGATTCTAGTGACAACGATGATGATTTAGATTCTGATTCAAGTACCAGTTCTTCAAGCTCGGAATATGAAAGCAGCGATTCATCAAAATCAGAAACTGATAAAGGAGAGAGAAAGAATAAACGACAAACTAAAAACAAAAGGATGACACAAAAATTGTCGAGAATATCCCAGGCAAAAGCAAACAGAGAAAGGCGAAAATTAAAAAAATTCTTATGAAAACTTTTTCTTTCCCAGCTCGCCTGAGGATGAAAAACGCATAGTTCTTGATTCCTGACTCTTGAGTCTTCAGTATCCGCACACCCACGCGGAGGCTGCCCACAAAAGAAAGAAAGGTGAAAGGACAAAAGCAAAAAATATTTTTGTGAAAACTTTTTCTTTTGCATAGCTTTTCAGAATCAAATGCCCAACACGGAAACAAATGAATACAGGATTACAGCCAAAGACTGAAAGAGGGGGCGAAAATAAATTAAATAAGATCCGTCATTTCCACAGCTGTTGTATATCTCAAGCAAAATCAAACAGAGAAAATTCTTATGAAAACTTTTTCAGAGTTTTTCTTTCCCAGCTCAGTTCGCCTGAGGATGAAAACATACAACTCTTGATTCCTGACTCTCGAGTCTTTACTATCCGCCCACCCACGCAGACGCCGCCCACAAAAAGAAAAAAGAAAGGCAGGCGAAAGGACAAAAGCTAAAATTATTTTTATGAAAACTCTTTCTTTTGCACAGCTTTTGAGACACCGAAACACCCGAAGACACTGAAACACCTGAAGGGTGCGCCCTACCCTGTTCTTCCCCATGCTACCTCGAATCACCCTATGCCCCGCCCTGTGCCCTCACGCTACCTCTCTCCCTGTCACGCTACCTCGAATCACCCTATCGTTTCCAAGGAGATCACAGAGGTAAGTGCTTATGCTACCTCGAATCACCCTATCGTTTCCAAGGAGATCACAGAGGTAAGTGCTTATGGGCAGCCTGTGGAAGGGGTGATCATCGTGCATGCATTACATAGTCTGTTGGGAGGTGTAGCAAAGCATAAGAGCTTACAGATCTGAGTTTAGCGAAAGGTCACAGTCGGTTTCGACTGTCTTAGCTACGATAGCTGCTCTTGCCGGGTATTCAGCCTTCGTCATAATCATTCAGGCAGCTCAAAGCATTTGTGAGGCAATCTGCCATATGTCATCATTTTATGCTAGATGCCAGCAAGCTCCTCAATAAAGCATTCGTGTGTACAAAAGGCTAAGTCCAGAGCTCTTGCATTTGCCATGGAGAAAACAATAGATTCATATTCCCCAAAGAATGGCATAATGAAGAACCTTCAAATGCTGTTGAGAGCCGAGTTTTGACCATTTACGTCACTGGATCGTGGCTGAAAAGAGAGTTTGTGTGGTTGTTGCACCTTCAAACGCTCTTGAGAGCTGAGTTTTGACCATTTACGTCACTGGATCGTGGCTGAAAAAGAGAGTTTGTGTGATTGTTGCAGAGAACGTGTTTGTGAATCATCGTTGTTGAAAGAACAGGCATTGTTGTAGGGATAATCTCTACATGATCGAAAGAATGAGAGAATGGAGCGCTGAGAAGATTTGTTGCTAATGTAGACTAAGAGAGCCATATTCAGAGTCAAAGAGCATTTGGGGTTGTTCCTATATCCCCAAACCCTAAACCAAAATGAAAAAGTAAACAAAATTTGCAAGAGGTGGAAACACGGATGCAACATTATCGCTCTGGAATCAGAAGCAAACGCAAGAATACACCGAAAGGCAAGCAATCCCAGATGCGTTGCCGAGCAAAAGGCAGTAGCACCTATAAGAAATCTTTTTTTATTAGTCTCACCTCCCCAAATTCAAATCTGATATTTTCCTCCCTCAATTTCTTTATTTGTCTCTCTCTCCTCTCTCTCCCTCACGATCGAACTCTCTAGCTCTCCCTCCATCGGGCCAGTGGGCCTCTGGTGTAGCCATTGACAATCTAGCCCTTCTTGAATGTTGTAGCACGTTTTTCTGCCTAGAGTTTGGAGATGTCGAAGCACCGGTTTTACTTGGGAAATTGTTTTCTTTTTACTTGGAAAATTGTTCTAATGCTTTTCTCTTTTGATTGCAAATCACATTTCAGTATGGATTTTGTACTTTAAATTGAGAACAAGTACTAACAGTACACTTAGTCCTTTATGTCAGGAGATTCAATGGCAACTTTTTGTGGCAAATATCTTTTGCTCCTATAGATGAAATGCCAACTTTGGAACCACCTGGCCCTTGCTCACGATCAATATACCTCCTGGTTATCTATTCCAGGGACCTTTGTCCGGAATAAATTCACAAGGCTTAGCTGAGTGGATATGTTAATGACTCGAGCTGCCATGTTCTTAACGATAATTCCCATCTTATTGAGATAGGTGCTTATGTGGAGAAGATCTTTCCAGAAACTTCTACAAACAAACCACCCAAAACAACAATGCTATGTAATGGCCCGAACTATTTGTAACTATGGCTTGGTGTAGCAAAATACAAGAAAGATTTTTTTTATTCTGACAGAAATATGATCATACTAAAATCAGTCACAGTCTTTAATTAGTGTATATCTACAAGAATTTATCCTATGTACTGAAGTTATGCATCTTCCTAATTGCCCAAAAATCCAAAAGAGAGAGAGAGAGAGAGAGAGAGAGAGAGAGAGAGAGAGAGAGAGAGAGAGAGAGAGAACTGAATAAATGAAAGATATGATCTAATAATAATGAAGTTTAGGGGATATGATAAGCTGTCTGCTGATGACACAAGTGGCCCTCAGACTCATTTCCGCACAACAGGTAGATGTAGAAGGAGTTGAGGAGAAATTTCATGATAAGAAGGCTGAATGTCAAAAGTTGTAGAGAAAGATAGAGTTTTTGAAGGAAGACAAGAATCGAATCAGCTCCTAAAATCGATCTTTCATGAAATCGATCCTAGATGCAGCTTAGCTATATACTTTGATCAATAGTAGTTGTTTCGAGCCTGAGCAGCCGTCGACCCACAAAAAATTTTGCTCTACATCGAACTTGCTATATTCGAATCCTTGAGCGCACAACAATGTGACCCTAATTAGCTATCAATTGAGCTACGTTTATTTCGGGCCTACTCCAGCTTAGATGTAGACTTCAATCCATGGTAGTTGTTTCGAACCTGAGCGGTCATTGATCCACAAACAAATTGGTCAACGAGAAACAATCAGAACCTCAAACGGGAGGTGTCCATAGGTTCGTGGGCTCGACACAAATCCACAGGAGCATTTGTAGCCCAATTTCGATGTCATTTGTCCGAAAACGACCTTTTTGCCAGGGGGAATGCCACTAAATGGACTACTTTTTAGCATAGTCGAGAACAAGTCCAGTGTCTCTAAACGAAGTCCGTTTTTCAGACCGTCTGTTTCGTCCTATGCTGCATGCCGATACAAACTTACAGCACAAAATTGGGCTCCAAATGGTTCAATACTCATAGCAAAATGTGCATCCGAACCAGAAACCCTAAACGTAGTGCTGCGATTCTAGGCCCGTCGAGCCAGGAATTCAGTAAAAAATGGTCAGAACTTCAAACGAGAGGTGTCCATAGATTCGTGGGCTTGACACGAACCCACAGGACCATTTTCATCTCAATTTTGACGTCATTTGTCAAGAAACGCCTTTTTTGTCGGGGGGATTGCCACTAAATGGACTACTTTCCAACGTTCCCAAAACTATATCATCCTATGTTGCATGCCAATACAAACCTACAATACTAAATTGGGCTCCAAATGGTTCAATACTCTAGCGAAACGTGTGTCTGAACCAGAAATCCTAAACATAATGTTGAGATTTTAGGTCCATCAAGCCAAGAATTGGTCGGATTTTTATGGTTAGAACTTTGGACAGGAGGTGTCCACAGTTTCTAGACTCGACACAAACCCATTGGACCATTTGCAGCTCAATTTTGATGTCGGTTCTCCAAAAATGCCCTTTTTGTCGGGGGGATTGACACTAAATGGACTACTTTCCAACATTCTCGAGAATTGGTCCAATGTCGCCGAACAGAGTCTATTTTACAAACCCTCTGTTCTGTCCTATGCTACAGCCGAGACGAATCCACATGACTAGACCGGGCTCCAAACGTGTACTACTCACAGCAAAACGTGTATCCGAACCAAAAATCCTAAACGTAGTCTTGAGATTCTAGGCCCGTCGAGCCAAGAATTGGTCAAATTCAGTAAAAAACCATCAGAACCTCAGACGGTAGGTGTCTAGAAATTCGTGGGCTCAACATGAACCCACTGGACCAGTTGTTGCTCAATTCCGACATTGTATGCTTGAAAACACCCTTCGTGCTGGGAGGAACGCCACTAGGGCACTATAAATGGACTACTTTTGGCATTTTCGAGAAGTGATCCAATATCGCCGAATGGGCTATGTCTTGCATGCCGTCTGTTCCATCCAGTGTTGCACGTCGAGGCGAACCCGCATCAACAAACCGGGCTCCAAGCGGTTCAGTATGTACAAAGAAACGTGCGTTTAGGCCAGGAACCCTAAAAGCAGTCTAGGGAATTAGTTTTTGAGAAATCAATGCATGCATATGCACACTCATACACACACGTATCGTACACACAAATCCATACACTGACACACAGACACACACACACACACACACACACACACACACACACCATCGGACACATCATACACACAAATCCACACACAGATACACGCACACTCATACACAGAAATCCATACACACACACGACCGCCCCCGCCATCGGCAGACACGCTATGCTATACTACCCACACGCATGCACAGATATACGCACTCTCACGAATACACACAAATATATAAACACATGCACTCACGTACATACACACACATACATAGGCCACCCGACATCGACCATCGGCCACCCGACATCGACCATCGGCCACTTGTCAACGACCATCGGCCATTTGTCAACGACCATCAGCTTTCCTCCTAAACCATCGGGCGCCATCCAAATCATCGGTCGTCACCTAGATCGGCCGTCATTGCCCGTCATCAACGAGCACTCTATACTAGTATATATATATATATATATATATATATATATATACCTACATATCTCTGATAAAGGATAAAGGGTAGCTTCAAATGATTAGCTCCATGTGGCATAAGACAAGCATCTAAGTTCTAGAATTCCCAAGCATACACAAATGGTGGAGGCAACTTGGGTGATAGATACAAGTAGTAATTGTACGGATGGCGAGTTGTGAGAGTGAGTAGGCATGCAATATGTAATTGATCGTGTTCATCACGTAGGTTTCATGTTGCCAAATGTAGCTATGGATCTATGAGTGAATTTTGGCTTGGTATGGCTTTTTGCATACAAAATCCATTCGTCAAACATAATCCTAAAGTTTGTGAACGCTTGTACACTTGTCTCATAAGCAACCATGCAAACAAAACTTGAAGCCAATATATGTGTGAGAATAATTTTCACTTTCCCATGCACAAAACTGTGATATCAAGCTCAATTCTAGGTGTTCACCATATCAACCACATGCCAACGATCCTTATGTGACATGTGCTTCATTCACAGATAAAATTTGTGCCACACATCTAAACTTTATTTTCACATTGCCATTTGTTTGGGCATTACATCTTCACACACACACACACACAAACACACACACACACACACACACACACACACACACACACACACACACACACACACATGGGAGGAGAGAGAGATAATGTAGGCTATTGTGGAGAAAACACATTTTGGAGCTTTTCATTGGTCCATGTTTGTCCTAAAACGTCTTTCATGGGTAGTTGAAAGGCAATTAAAGTGGGGTTGAAGGCCAAACACGTTGATTTTAGAAAGAGAACATGTGCTTTTAGAAACTCTGTGAGAGAGAGAGAGAGAGAGAGAGAGAGAGAGAGAGAGAGAGAGAGAGAGAGAGAGAGAGAGAGAGAGAGAGAGAGAGAGAGAGAGCGAGAGCTTTTATATCTATGTATGTTTTTTTTGGACCTTTTATGATTTGCACCTAGATTAAATGATTACATCCTTATGTATGTAGCAAGTATTTCATAGGGAATATTTTCTAGTAATTTCATATGGCATAAGGCAAGGGACTTATAGTTGCAATATGAAAGCACATTGTAGGGGTGCGGGGCAATTTATACTAGGTATGAGCCTTAATGGTCCAAGCGCAGTTGTGAAGAACCACATGCATTACATTGATGGGATGCCTTCAATGCTCATGAAGAAATGGCAAAGTTCATAAAACAATAGATTAGTTTTAAAATTAAGCGGCCAATCTTGTAAGAGATAGGTAGAAAGTTGTACATTGCAAAATGAAAAAAGATTTATGAATTATTGGCAAATTTTGAAATTAAATTGTAGTAAACAAAGACGAAGGTTGGAACATGAAAACAGTCTAAGGAGAAAAACAAGCGAGATCTAGAAAAAAGAGCTAGAGCACTCATCGCTCATCACTCAATAAGCACTTCTAGCAAAAGTTTAATAAAGTCTTGCAAGCAGATTGTCTAGATTGGCATTTTACGATAATTCCAAAATGTGTAGCTGTATAGCTATGAATTCCAAATTTATAGTCTTTTTGTACATTGATGGGTTTTCCATGATTTACTAATAAAAGCAGGAATTCCAGATTTAGAGGTTTTATTCTAGCATTTCACTCTACCAACTTTAGCTATAAATACCAAATTTAGAAGTTCTATTCACGCGTAGTGCCTTGTAGAATTTAGATATCCTTTTTAAAGGTTGGCTTGGGCCCTGCCCTTATTCTTCTTGCTGCCTCCATTGTGGCCTGCCTCTCTTGCACGTATAACATGGGCCTATTTTTGTCCGATTTTTCAGATTCTAGGTTTTGCAGCTTTCTCGCTTTTCTTGGCTAGCGAGATAGAGCGAGAATCCCAGATTGAATTCGCACCCACTTTTCCTGATTGATCTGCATCAGATCAGATTTTATTGTCGACATGTCCGATTTGGTAGGGTGTTGAGGAGGAGCTTTCATTGCTGCACCTCCTTGGTGCATTTTCGAGTCTCTGCTGGCAAAAACAGCTTGAGATTGACCGTTTTTGGGAGCTGATCAAACCCTAGCTGCAGAGGTGATTGAATTAGTGCTTTGCTTGACCATGCGCGTGATCTTGAGCCAAAGGAAGCTTTGAAATGTGCAAAAGAAATATTCGGAGCTATCGATTGGTATGCGTCACTAGCGGATTTCATTAGTCACATTTTTGTTTCTCAAACATTAATCTTAGCGAACAATAATCGGTATCTTAGGAAGACAATCTTTTCGTTCTGGATATAATGCTTCATATGTATCCAACTGTCTTCCTACTTTATATCATGTTGTGTTTATCTTTTGCTTCTTCAACATTTAGTTTTTGTAATTGGATTCCTTCGACGTTTCTGTTCCATGCGTACTTGTTATCTGGAAGAATAACTTGGATTGATATATTCTGTTCTAGCAATGGTTTGATCTTTTATCATATGTTGCTTTATGGTTCGTTGTCTCGACTTGGAGTGCTGCAGGGTCTAGGTGTTTGTAGTTGAAGCTGACTTATTCTCTTAAGGAAGGATGGGATCCACACCAGATCATTCAAGGGAGCCATGTCCAGACAGAATTCTGGACGACATTGGTGGAGCTTTCAGCATGGGTGCTGTAGGTGGATCCGCCTTACATTTTATCAAGGGTTTAAAGAACTCTCCCCGTGGGGAGCGTTTGATTGGAGGGAGTCAAGCTGTGAGAATCAATGCACCTCGGATTGGAGGAAGTTTTGCTGTTTGGGGAGGTTTATTTTCCACGTTTGATTGTTCCATGGTTTATTTAAGGCAGAAAGAAGATCCGTGGAACTCAATCATTGCAGGAGCAGCCACTGGCGGTTTTTTGCAGATGAGAGGTGGCCTTAAAACTGCCACGAGATCAGCTATATTTGGAGGTGTTCTGCTTGCCCTGATCGAGGGGGCTGGCATCATGCTAAACAGAATGTTGAGTCCTCCAATTCAGCCACCGATGGAGGAGCCTTTTCCTCACATGGGCGGAATTCCTGGGCAACCCTATATTGGGGCTGGAGCTGGAGGAAAAGGGGCAATACCCTCCAATATGCCAGTCCCTGAAACAGATGGAGAGAAAAGCAGTTCTTGGTGGGGGGGCTTGTTTGGAGCGAAGAAGGAAAGTTCCGATTCTTCACCTGCAATTGTGAATCCAATTCCGACTATGAATGACAGTGAGATCGGGATAAAGGAGGCGAGTGGGAGTTCCTGGCTTGATGGATTCTTTGGAGGGAGGAAGCAAGAATCAGGAGGAATGGGAAGTGAGAAATTGGAGAGCTTTGATGCACCACCTGCTCCTGATTTCAGTATGAAGTGATTGGCTGGATGTGATTTATAAGTGAGTACCATGATTCTTTTTTTGGGCAAGTGTTGCTAAGAAGTAATAGATATCTTGTGCTGTATTTACAATCATGACCTGCATGTACCTTGGGACTTGTCATAATTTGATTATCTTGATGAAATAGCGTAATTTACGATTGCTTAATGGGATGGGGGACCCTTTGCTTTAAGGTCTACTCTATCAATTAAAGTTTTTGGGATCTTGAGCTAGTATACCAACCCTTTATTTTTTCCTTGACTCAATTATAGAGTGGATCTTGTGCAAGGACTAGTTGTGGCAAGATGAAAATAGAAGCTCTTGGGTATTCATCAAGTGGCATAATACCCTAGTTGGGAATTATAGGTAAAAGACATAGAGCATAATCATAGATTGGTGGCCAAGAGATTGTAGGAAGATGGCTTATACAATTTGTATAGAACGATTTTAGGCAGCAAAGGATTCAAATATGAACAAGTTGTGGCATGAATGGTATGTTCATTTGAGCTACTATTGCCTAAAGAGCACATGGTAGTTTACTTTCTATAAACATAAAACAGTGAATAACAAGAGGACAGACATCTCCTTTAAGGAAGGGGATTGGGTCTTGCTAAAGTCTGACAAAAGATATCAAGGATGAAAGAAGAAATTTGTTGCAATATTTGAACTTGCCTTTTAGATATTTCGGACCTTTCATGTGATCTAATTATGTTATGGAAAAATATTTCATTTAAAGTTCTTGTGAAAATGGTTTATTTGATTATTTGCTTGCAACGCCAGTATTGTATTCGTAGGACATATCATTTCTACTCCTATAGAATTTAGGGGGTGCACTACTTTTGGAGGGAGTGGTTGCCCTCCTTTTCAAATTAGGGACAAAACCTTAATTTCAGTAGCGTATAAATTGGAAGCAGAGACATTCATTTGGTAGCTTATGTTATTGTCCTTTGTAGAAAGCTCATGGTTCTTCCTTGTAGAGGATAAGCTATGTAGTTGATGCTGTTTGGTATTTGTATTTGATGTTGTTTGGTATCTGTAGTAAGATGAAGCTATTTGCTTCATCTTTTATGGCCTGTTTGTGGTTAATGTAATGCTAAATTTCTGATTTGAGGTCATAATATGGTTTTCGATCACTTTCCAATAAACGTGGAGGTTGAATTTTCTTGAAGCAAATGAACTACTCTTCGTTGGACTTTCCAATGCCTAGTTTTGGCATTGCCTTGCAAAAGGCAATACTATGTGTTCAAGTTGGTCAATGGAGTTTATGCAAAAGTTAACGTCTTAATGATAAGATATGTGTGCACAAAAAAATTCGCCACATTGCTAAGGATTTTATTGTAAGAGCTTAGTCCTTCAGATGCACCTCTATATGCGATTCGTAAATAGCAAAAATTTCATGCCCCTTGTACCTGGTATTTGCAAGCTTCTTGTATTTCAAAGAAAGAATCAGCAGGGATCTCCCTGTCAATAATGTGTCTATTCAATTACCACGTGCCTTTCAACCCGGTGATACTGTTTGTGGCCTGTGCTTTTATTTCGGTGAATACCAATCACTTTGATACCTCTTACTCTGAGATTCATTGTAATCATATTATTTCTGTAATATGAGAATTTTCAAGCAATGTTAAGCCAACTTACAAATGCGAATTAAGTCTACTTATGCTGCTGCTGTTGTTTCGGCACAACTAGTCTAGTTCAGCCAGGGTGCTGTGAATGACCAAACCCAGTCCAAGCAGAGGCTCTGCAACTATGTTTTTTTTTAATAGAAGCCAGGTGTTTTATGTTTGTATATGCATGCTGGTTTTTACCAGTTGCTATTGTTAATATGTAAGTGAATAAATGGATTTACACTAGAGGAAGTCTTAAAAGAATTTTTTTCTGTTTTTGGCAGGTGCTACAGGCAGTATGAAGAACTTTCATGAACTTATGCTGAAACATAAAGCCATTGAGAACCCTGTGTCCCTAGGTCTATCCACATTTGATCTAAGACTATCGTTTGAAGGCAATACTTGTAGTCATACTCTAAGAAACCAGCGTTATATCTTAGTAGTGTATTTTCATCCCAGGCTTTAATCATGGAAAGTTTTGGATTTGATATTTTTGGAACATCATGCCTCTTTTCTTTGCAAGTGTCCATGCTATATTTCTCATAAGAAACCTACAGAAGCTGTGCAATATGGAAGAGCGTTCCTGTATCATCAACAAGATGGTACTGAAAGTTGATTTTGCATAAACAATCCTGAGTAATTTTCAAGCACATGGAATTGGCAACCAGACTTGCTTCAATTTTCTTGTTTATAAGCTTTGGGACTAAAAACATAAAATTATTGTGCTTGGTAACTCGTGATTGTCTTTGCCAAGCCATTGTGGTAGCCGGATTATGAAAATTGCTCTCTTCCTGTAACCTTGTTATTTTGTACAAAGTTCTACCATTGACAAGTATTTTGATTTAACGACTGCCGAGTCAGTTTACATACTTCAGTGCAGTAAGAGTATGTAATGTGTACCACTTAAAGCATATTGAACACAAAGCATCTCACATAAAGTATTCATGGCTCACACTCTCTCTTTACTTGCTCTTATTTTCATACACATTGGAGAAATCTATCGAGCTTGCATTATGAAAATGAGTACAAATGTTCTTTTTGAAATTTAGTATTGTTAGGACAGGTTCGCCCGTTGGTACTCCATCCATGCATGCTTGCATGAATAGTATGGAGAAGACCATGGCAAAGATGCGAATGATGCTTGCGGATATGTGATGGGTAATTAGACATCATCATCTCAGTATCCTCCACCATACCCTTCATTGTTTCTATCTTCCTCTATATAGCCTATCTATCCAACACCTTATCATGAAGATCAAGATATTAACCCTACTTGTTCTTTTGGAAATCCTCCCCAAAAATAAGGCCTAGCAGCTTCCTGATCCCGTACATAGGCAAGGGATTTGACCTAGCAAGTACCTAGGAAGACCATGCAAAATCTCAAGTAAATAAATGATTCCTTCACAAGATTTGAGTCCGTACTAGTTTTGACTACAATAGTTGGCCCTTTCCAAAAAGATTTGGATGATGCTAAGCTAGCAATAGACATAATGAAACCAACTATATGTGAAAAATACAAAAGATTAGCTTTTTTAAACCTTGTAAATATGTACATAGGTGGATCCCACAAGAAATCCCTCATTTGTTTGTTTGGGGAACTGAAAATCACACTAGACTGTGTCTAGTACTGCCATTCACAGTTATGAGGCATTTAGAAATTGAAAAACTGTGATTTCATTGAGTAAAGTCTACTTTGTGATATTACATAAAAAATCGTTGATTTTTGTGAAGATTTGAGTGAGAAACAAAATTTTTTGACAAGAAAATAGGTTTTGCAGGTCTGTTGGCTGTAAACTGTTGTAGAGAAGCTTTTGGTATGGTCCAAAACACGGGGAAAGGGTCCAAAACGCCTGTTTCTGGGTTCGAAACGCCATTTCATGTCCCCAAAACAAAAAGGCCCAAAACGTCTGCAGACTGCTTCGAAACGCCCAAAAAGTGTCCAAAACTTTGAAGTGCAAACCCGAAACGCCAAGGGACGTGTCTGAAGCGCGGGCCTACCTCGCGAAACGCCTCTCTCGCGCGTCCAGTTCGTTTAAAAATCTTAGTGTATTAAGTGCCTTCGAACAGCTGAGCAGTGAAAGCGCACCAGTCTAAATCAACCGTGTCAGTAAGGAAAAGTCAGATCAATCTGGACCGTCCATGAGTCCCAGATCAACGGCTCAGATAAACTGAAGAATCTTCTCTCAAATTTCATTTAGATTCAAGGGTCCCACAGGTGTCCCTAATCTTTGGGACTGGCCCATTCTTTCTACGGGCTCCGTCCACTGTGTGTTTTTGTAGGTAAGCAGAAAACAGAGTGATAATTTGACCTAGTTGGAGAGACTATTTTTTGGATCTGATTACAGGAGCTATGCTGGTACAAAGGGCTACATGCTGATATAAAAATTTCTGAAATCGGAGATCTGTGAGCGACTGAGAAAATTTTCAAAAATGACAATTTGGTAATAATTGCCATTTTTCAGGCTTAAGGGTAGTTGTGAGCCATTTTAAGACCAAAATCTTCAATTTGGCATAACTTTCAATCCATAGCTCAAATTGGAAAGTGGTTAGAGACATTAATTGTCAATTTTGCAATGAATTTTTCATTTTTGCAGTCATTTTTGCTGTCCAGACTCATCTAAGTGTAGCTATGGCAACTCTAAGCGAGAGCATCCTCAATGAGTCAAGCAAATTGGAAGGAGCCGACAAATATGCAGTTTGGAAATTCAAACTGAAAAATATTTTTATGGAAAATGAGCTATGGGAAATCGTGACAGGTGAAGAGACAAGGCCAATGATTGAAGAAGATCAGCGGGCATTTGACAGGAGAAAACAGAAAGCATAGAATGTCGTCAACTTGTCAGTCAGAGATATTTCGAATTCGGAAGGACTGAAAGAAGTGTGGGATACGTTGAAGGCATTTTTTGAGACCACAAACACATCTCGAGTGCTATTTCTGAAGATGAAGCTACACAAATTACAAATGGATAATGGTGTAACCATTGCCGATCACCTATTGAAGGTAAAGGAGATCCATGATCAATTAGTTGCTGTTTGAGAACGAGTTCAGGATCGTGAGATCATGCAATTGACATTGAACAGTTTGAGTGAGTCACATCAGATGGGTGTGACAAGTATAGCCACATGGGAGAAAATACAAAAGGATGAAAAGATTTCAAGAAAGATAGAAAATTTACCATCTAAGCGAAGCATAGGAGGAGCAAAAGCACATAGATTTTGTCAAATCATACAGGTAAGGCATCAAGTATTGAACACTCAGTTTGAAAAGATATCATTGCTACAACTCAAGATTTTGAGGTGAGAGGTACAACTAGACTACAAAAGGTTGATGTGTGGAAAAAACTGGACAATATGATTAAAATCTTGAGAAAAATTATATTTAGAAATGTAGATAAGCTTGTCTTCCAATAGACTTGCATGGAGTTTGTCGATGTCGTTTCAAAAGCATAGGGCCTAGATTAAATCACACATTACATGGTCAGCTGCTTTAATAACCTTTATGTTTCTATTGCTACTTATTGCAAATTTTCTTTTCTAATGCTATCTCTCTCTATTCTGCAACACATACTCAAAAATCACACAACATTCTTTGCGAATACATACTTGAGCATGAGTATCTGGTCATCACAAGGAATGGAGACATATACATTGGCAAGCGTGAACAACATTCCATCGAAACGCTTAGCATGGAGGAACCCATGAATAGGAAAGCTACATTATTCAACTCTTTCAATGGTTCTATAGAAGAGTTCAAATTAGACAGATCATCAAATCTTCAGATTACGACAAGTTCATAAAAGCTTGCAAATTCATAGAGCAACAGATAATGTGCCATAGGGCTGACGAGAAAACAAATCTGGACCCTCTGGGTAGACGGGACATTATATTCTAAAGATCCATATTCTTCAGATTGTGCTCAAAAAGACTATTTTGTGAATAAAATTGCTAGAGAATGAGGTTCTCCAAAAAGAAATGAAAATCTACAAAATAATACTGAATTATTACAAAAAATTATAGTGAGTACAAGAAAGGACATTGATCAATGGAAAATTAAATTGAATAATGGTCGTTGTGCATACTCACAACTATTGAAAGATGTTGACTTCATAGGTTTGGGTAAAAGGTAAAAACAAAAAAACGAAAGCGTGTGATCAACACAAAGATTCATAATTTGTCATCAACAAGAGACTATCGGATAAGGAGAATTTATGCATTCAAGTCATGGGTGTTAGTCCCACGCTCTCAAAAAGTGTTTATTCAAATGAAATTTAGACTAATTAACTTTGAAAAGTCAAACTCTAAGTCTAATATGAAAACTGGCCTCAATTGTCAAATATACAAAAATAACATTTTTGACTAAACTAGTTGAAATCTTTCACACACCCTCTTCAGCTAGTTTTAACATAGGCTTCAATAATACTCCAAGTGAAGTTCTATGCTTCATGAACAAGTCCTTTCCCAATGCTTTGGTGAAGATATCAGCTACACATTCCTTTGAAGACACATGTTGAAGCTCCACCTCCTTTGCAATGACTTGCTCCCTCACAAAATGTTGACATATCACTTCAATGTGCCATGAAGAATCACATAAAATATAAATGAGATGATTCCTCCATGCTATTTTGAACTCTTTGGAAAAATACAACAAACAAACAATAAATGTGAGTGATCAATATTTGCTTGCATGTCTCCTCCCTCTTTGTCCTTTGTTGCCATGTATCCACCATGACACTCCATGAATGAGCCTCCATCTTCATCTTGCAATAAGATGTCATCATCACTTGATGACTTTATCATGAATGAGTGACATATTGAACCTCCAATAGATTCATTTCCATCAACAAAACCAGCCAAGAATGCTAGTATAGTTTTCCAAATTCATTACTTGATTTTACAACATGATAACATCCATCCACTTGCATAGCATCATCTACACAAGAAGGTCCTCCAAAAGATGTTTCATTCTTCATAAGAGCTTGATACTCAAGATGCATTTTCCTTGCTTCATGTACACTTGTAGGTTCATCAAAAGAGGTTACGAAAGCAACATAATTTCCAAAAACTACGTGCTTACCCTTTTCATCATATGTGAGCCTTGAAGGTACTTGTCTTTCCCTTGATGTTCTCCTTGGCTTTTGACTTGATGAAGGTCCATCATCATCACCATCTAAAGTAGGATCCTTTACATCAACATCAAGAATGTTAGATCCATCCACACCACCATCAATAATGTTTGAAGACACTTTTGGAATGTTCCCCTCATAAAAAATGACATCTCTACCAACAATCACTTTGTTAGTAGAAGGAATGTAAACCTTGTAGGCTTTACTCACCTCACTATATCCAAGAAAACTGTGAAAAATTGGCAAAAATCTAGTTTGGTATTCTTATGTTAGAAGTTTGTGAGTTTCCACGTGTGGAGAATTGTAAAATAAATAAAAAATGTTTGTTATAAGGGTCAAACTTCTAGGTGCCACTAGTGTTAAAAATTCACAATTCTAGCTTGACTAGTTTTGGTCATATGACTTGTAAATAGTTAGATGGTCATGATGTGGGTTGTCACACGTGCCAAATAGCGTAGGATTCCATTCATAAGGATGTTCTCAAGTAGACCTAAGTGTTAGAACCTTTGGAATGAGTCCAAATTATGCTTAGATACAAGAGAGAAAAAATAGGAGCTATTTTTGATAATTTTTGACTTGTTGAGGGATCTCCAAGATTCCAACCCTAACTTGGTAGGGATGAAAGATCCACCAAAATTAGCATTAGGGATAGGTTTAGGGCTACTCATACCTGCCCAAAACCGTGATGGATCATGTATATATAGGTGATGATATCTCACCAAAATCAATCAAGCAATTTCATGATTTTTCTCTCATAATGGTGCAATTGCTCTCTATGTTCATAATTGTTTGAGTACTTGTGATTACTAATGATTATAGGATTGAATGTAGTTCTGGTGTACAGTACTCAGGCTGTGGGAGGCCGTACTTTCACACGTGTGAAGCCTTCTTTAAGGATTTAGACCATTTAGTGAGGTTCAAGCATAGATTTTTGATGGATTTTGCTGGTTCAACTTGTGCTAATTTTATGAAATCATAATCTATTGTTTCCCTCATCATTTCAAGTGTTTTAGGATCCTTATTTGCTGTAATTTTTACATGGTATCAGAGCCTAAAGACTGAAATGAGCTAAATCCTTGGTTTTCATTCAATTTGATCACAATTTTTGATCTAAATCTTGTGTAGATTGGATCTTAGCATCTAGTATTGATTCTAGAACTCAAAGTGAGTCAAATACATTGGGGATTGGTGTTGTGTGACTTAATTTGCAGGTGTTTAGGTGTCTAAAACCAAAGGAAAAGTTGAATTCAATTCACATTACCAAGATAGCAAGTTTTGCTTGCTCCAAGCATTGATTTCTAAGCGAGTTTTGGAGGTGATATCATAGAGGAGGCTTTCTAGCATTCAAGGAGAGAAAAGATCAGAGTTTTGGGGACTCTTCAAGGCTGTTCTAAGGTGTAGTGGACACCTCCTAAATTGATTTAGGTTAAGTCCAACCATTGCTTGACTTATGCACCAAATTAGATCAATTTTTCATCAATTTTGATTCATTTTTGCTTGTGATTGGATGGTAGATTGTGTTGCATCCTCATTAAGTTCCATTTAGATCTTTTACAAGTGATTTTGGAAGTATATTAGGTTGCTGAAATTTACTCTTGATCAGATCATTTGGAAGCTTTGATGTTCTTTACAGAAAGAGGGGCAATTCTACTAGTATTGTCTACTTCAATCAAGCAAGTGCATTGTTTCTAGTATTCTATGATTTGATTTTGTTTCAGATCATTCTTAAATCTTTATAGGAAGTCTATTACTGATCTTTTCAGGTCCCTAAGAAGTGGGATAAGGTAGATCTTCAATCAAATCAATAGAAGT
Source organism: Diphasiastrum complanatum (assembly GCA_029204225.1). NCBI lineage: Eukaryota > Viridiplantae > Streptophyta > Lycopodiopsida > Lycopodiales > Lycopodiaceae > Diphasiastrum > Diphasiastrum complanatum. Next base: position 33,796,921 of record CM055101.1, read on the forward strand.
AACCTTCATTTGTGTCAAGTCCTTGATTAGGAGACTAGATGGCATCTATAAATGCATATCTTTTGGATACTAATGAAAGGCTCAACAAAACTAACTATTCCATATGGAAAGTTAGAATGGAATCCATCATGATCATGCAAGATCTGATGGAAATTGTAAATGGTAAGGAGGGTAAACCTATTCATCCTCAAGAAAAAGCCAAATACATCAAGAGGTGCAATGTTGCACTACATTTGCATAAAAATGAATGTTGCAAATGAACTCTTAAGAGAGGTAGGAGATTGCACTTCGGCTCAAGATGCTTGGGAGACTTTGCAAAAGGTCTATGAATCCAATAACCAAACTATAATGCTAGCTTTGAAGAATTAAATCTATAGAAGCTATCAAAAGAAAGGAGAGAGTGCACATACTTTTGTCCTAAGAGTAAAGGAATTGAACAAAGAGATAGCCTTCATAGGTGATCCTATCAAGGATGAAGAGCTTGTTCAACTCATATTGAATGGACTAAGCTTTGAATTTGACAATTTGGTTCAGGGATATGCAATTATGGATAAGCTACCCATACTTGAAGAACTCCAAGGCACACTCATGGCTGAGGAATCAAGAAGGAGCCAAATGCAAGAGTGGATGGATAGGCTTTCCATCCAAGGTGGAGAAGACCAAGCTCTCTTCACCAAAGGCAAAGTCAAGTCCAAAGGCAAAGGATCAACATTAAAGAAGTCTACAAATCTTGAGGATCAAGAAGGACCCTCAAAGGCATCTCCATCAACCACCAAAGTCAAGAAGGACAAATCAAAGTTGAAGTGCTACTATTGTAGCAAGATGGGGCATTATGCCTCGGAATGCTTCAAGAGGAAGCAAGATCAAAGCCAAGCCAACATGAGCAAAGAGGAGGAGGAGAGTTCACATGAGGACTCTCTCATGATGTCCATATTTTCTTCAACAAGCTTCAAAGGAGAAAATCCTTGGTGGATTGACTCGGGTGCTAGTTCACACATGACTAGTAAAAGGGAGTTTTTCTCTTCTCTCTTATCTTATGATGGACCTATAAAGTCTATCTATACAGCAAATGATGAAGCTTGTAAGATTGAAGGAGTTGGTAGCATTCCCCTTTGCTTAGGATCTTCCAAAAAGATCAACATAGAAGGTGTTTTGTACATTCCTACAATAACAAATAATCTATTAAGTGTTGGCCAAATGGTAGACAATGGTTTCAATGTTGACTTTGCTTCAAATGAATGTTTCATCAAGAAGAAGGGTAAGATAGTGGCTAAGGGCACTAGACTTGGCAAACTTTATAAGTTGGATGCATTTGTGGATACTAATGTTGTCATGTTGGCCGAGAAGAGCAAGATATCTAACTTTACTTTATGGCACAAAAGACTTGGACATGTCAACTCGGGTTCCATGGAGGTTATGATCAAGGAGGAGTATGCTTTAGGCCTACCAAGGTCTATTGGGAAGGAAGACAAGGTTTGTGAAGCTTGTGCCTTATCCAAGACACATAAGAAGGTGTTTCCTAACTCCATCACAAAGTCATCTCATCCTCTTGAACTCATACACTCGGATGTGCACATTGCTAGCACCAAATCTAATGGAGGTTCATCCATGTTTTTAACCTTCATTGATGACTACTCAAGATATTGTTGGGTGTTCTTACTTTCCTTCAAGTCTTAAGTATTTGATACTTTTGTAAAGTTCAAGTTGTTTGTGGAAAAGCATCATAATCATAGCATCAAGATTCTTAGAAGTGACAATGGTGGAGAATTCATCTCCAATGAGTTCAAGGCCTTTTGTGAGGAGGAAGGGATCAAGAAAGAGACTTCTTGTCCTTACACTCCTCAACAAAATGGAGTTGCTGAAAGAAGGAATAGAACATTATGTGAATGTTCTAAGGCTTTAAGATTAGATGCTTGTTTGCCCAAATCCTTTTGGGGTGAGTCTCTTGTATGTGCAAACTACTTGATGAATAGGGTGTCTTGCAAAGCAATTGAAAACAAAACTCCTTGTGAGATGTTGTATGGAAAGAAACCCAATCTTAATCACTTGAAAGTTTTTGGGTGTATATGTTATGTGCATGTGCCATTGGAAACAAGAATCAAGGAAGATCCATCTTCCACAAGAGGGATCATGCTTGGATATGCAAGCTCAAGCAAGGGCTACAAAGTCTATCTCCCATCCTTGAACAAATTTGTTGTTTCAAGGGATGTCATCTTTGATGAACATCATATGCATATGCTTGAAGAAGGCTCAAGTGCTCCAACAATCGAGAAGAAGATGGCCGAGGAGCAAGATCTTGGTTTTGAGGAGGAGCTCATGGAGGAGCAAGCACCAAACCCACCTATCACACCAAGGAGATCTTCAAGGGCAAAAGTAGAGCCATCAAGGCTCACATATCAAGGCAAAGGACAGCAAGTTGAGGGTATCTCATCCACTTCTGATGCTTTATCAAGTAATGAAGAACCATCTAATGTTGAAGATGCATTGAACTCCAAAGAATGGTATAAAGCTATGTTGGATGAGTATGATGCCTTGATTGAGAATGAAATGGTTGCTTGTTGAGAGACCTCAAAGGAATGTAATAGGATGAAAGTGGGTCTTCAAGCTTAAGTTGAATGCAAATGGGAGTGTTAACAAACATAAAGCAAGATTAGTTGCAAAAGGTTATGCTCAAGAGAGAGGGATAGACTATGAGGAAACTTTTGCACCCGTGCATCAAGATAGATCTATCCTTAGAGTTCAAGATGGTAGATCTAGGGTGTCTTCACTTCATCTTAGGCATAGAAGTACTTAGAGGGTCTGATTTTATCTTTATAAGTCAAGTAAACTATGCTCAAAGTATTTTGAAGAAGTTTAAGATGGAAGTATGCAAAAGTGTTGACACACCAATGGAGCAAGATGTAAAAGTGCCAAATGAAGATGATGAAAGATCCTTCATGGACATCACTTTGTTTAGGCAACTTATAGGTTCCTTAATGTGGATCACTATAACTAGACCAGATCTTAGCTTTAGTGTATGTACGTTGAGCCAATCCATGCAAAAGCCATTGAATATCCATTGGAAAAAGGCTAAGAGGATTCTAAGATACATCTCGGGTACATTGGATTTTGGAATTCTATATAGAGGAGATGTGATTAACCTTCATGCATTTAGTGATTCAGATTTTGCAGGGGACAAGAGGGATAGGAAATCAACAAGTGTCTATTCAACTTTCATAGGAGAAGGTGTGGTTTCATGTCTTTCAAAAAAGCAAGAAACTATATCTGTATCTTCAACCGAGGCCGAGTACAAAGCTTTGACAACCAGCTGTAATTTTTACAATTAGTAGATTGAGCCATTTTTGGCCTTAGAGGTCACTTAGTGAAGTACACTTGTTTTGACATTATTAGGCCAAAAGCACAAGTAGAAAACTCAAGCTAAATAGGTTCTTGACAAGTGTCTTTAGTTAGTTTGATGTGTGACAAGTCAAAGTTCAAGAGGTCCAATAGAATTAAGAGGTGGAAGTACCATTGGTCCAATAGGATTTGAGATAGGCTTAAGAATGGTCCATTAGAATGGAGACATGGATGCATCAATGGTCCAATAGGATTAAGAGGTGACAAAAGTGTGGTCCAATCAGGCTTGAGCATTGTGTTAGCTCGTGGATCTATAGTCTCATTGTACTCCTCACTTTGATCTATTTTTGATTTGGAGATTGAGTGAATTTTGAGTGTAAGTGATTTTCTAGCTTTCTCTCTCTACCCGAGAGCTCATGATGATTTTCTCTCTCTACCCGAGGAGAGCAGCTTGTTTTTACTTAGAATAATTTTTGAACACTTTCCACACATGTGAGTGAGAGTTGGAAGTGAGTGAATGCATGTAGTAGTGTGTTTTTGCCATAGAATCAAAGATAGATCTTGAATTTCAATCTAGTCTTGATCTTAGTGCATCCACACACCTTAGGAGATCACAAGCACATGTAGTGGACTCTCCACACGTGTGAAATCATCATGGTATCAGAGCCTACCTAAGGTTACCATGCATTTCCATCCATTTGAGTGAAAACTTTTCATCAATCTTGAGCTAAAAATTGTCAAGATCCATTTTCCTAGCTATCTTGTTCAATTTTGGATCAAAAGAGATCAATAAGGCATTGATTGGGTCTGACCTAGTACTGTAGAACAACTGATCAGACAGATCTTGATTCTACCAAGAAAGCACGCAATTTACTTGACAAAGGATGAGAAAGAAACAAACGCGAACTCAAAACATTTCTATTTGTGACCAACTCAAAAAGATTCGCGAAGGATTCACGAAATTTGTCTTGCAGTCAACTCGAAAGATTCGCGAAAGATTCATGAATAGTTTCTTGTGGAAGCTCGTGGCTTTCTTGTTGAAGCTTGAAAGATTCGCAAACAGAATCTTGTTGCGAAATTTCTCTATTTCTTGTTCAAGCCTCAGATGTCACAAAATTGTCGCAAACAATTCGCAAAATCTTCTGGACTGTGCTTCAAGCTCACCTATCGTATCTCGAACAGTTCGCAAAATATTCTGGCTTCCTTCTTCAAGCTCAAGAATTGTCATCTGGCGAGAACAATTCGCGAATGACAAAAATGTTGCGAAGAGACAAGTGTCGCGAACAATTCGCGAAACACGAAGTTGAAACAAAGAGACAGATTGTTGCAAAATATTCGCAAATAGAATTTATTCAAGCTTGGAAACAGAGCGTCTATTTGAATATCAACTGTCGTAAACAGTTAGATTTCTACTATTATAGTATTAAAAGGCCAAAAAACCTGTCCTGTAAGAATATAAATACATATGCACTACTTGTTGAAACTCACTCAATCAGAGACACAACAGTGAGATAAGACAACAAGAGATGTATATTGATGCATCAAATTCAGAGTTATAAAAATTCGTTTTTGATCAATAGTTTCTTATTGTCTAAATGGTTTTGAGTTGTCTCATAGTTCCCCATATAGTATCTTACTTCCGCATATAATTTTCGCATGCATATTCAGTCAAAATAAATACTGTTCTATTAGTACATAGATCAGATAAAATCACAATTGAAGACATTGATATTAGTTTGATTTATTCGAACTTGCATCGTGTTCTCTGTGGAAGAATAATTGCTATTTTTCCTATGGTGCTATCAGAGCATACAGAATCAAAGTTGATACAGTGGTATCTTCGTATCCCTCTTAGCATTCTTCATACATCCATCAGTAAGCCGCAATTTGGAGCTTATTCAGAATTAAAGGATGTTGTCGATCACCAATATTCAAGCTAAGATCACTACAATCTTGGACCCAGAAGGTTCTACTTGATTTGAAAATTAAAGACTTCACTCTTGTTGAAGGGCAAAGGTCTATGGCAATGGGTAGAACCAATTGAGGAGAAGCCAGAAGCTACTCCTGGCAAAGAACTTCGAGAATGAAGTTTAAAAAATGACAAAGCTATAACAATTATTGCATCTTCAGTGCATGACAATATAATGCTAGATCTTACATTAATTTCAAACGCAAAGGATTTATGGGAAGAATTGCAAACCAAGAATGAGACTCGATCTCGTACTCAGATCATGTTCTCAAAACATAATTAGATGCACTCTCATCACTCTTTTGACTACTTTGGAAGATTTGATTTCTAAGAGTGAGGAGCCTAGAGGTGTTCTTAGTCTCATAGATAGACTTGAGACAATCCCAAGCTTCCTTGGATGTAGTACAATCACCAATCTCTCTGTTACAGATCTTCTTATCACCAGAATTCTTCTGTTGTTTTTCGGATTGTTGTTCATTAGTCTTAGACTCATTCTTCTTAGATGACTCCCTCTTAAACTTAGACTTCTTAGAAGATTTATTTTTCTGAGTAAATAGAGCATTTTCTGAATCACCATTGTCGTCATAGCGTTCATGAGCTTCTACTTCTTCCTTCACTCCATCTATTGCCTTTTGCAGTGTCATTGTCACATCTTTCGCCAATAAGATTCGAGTTGTGTGGAATGACCTGGGTAGGGATCGAAGAAAATAACTAAGTTATTTTTTTCTTAGAAATTGTATTTTCTGCACTAGGATTCTGCAAGGAAATAAATAGATCTTTAATCTTTCGCATGAATGTGTTCAGGTCTTTGTCATCCCACTGTAGATGCTACCATTAAGGATGTCTTGAAGCCGTCCTCTTCCTCCTCTTGTGCAAGATTGCCTTGATCTTCAATCCCTTGTGCAGTCTTCTTCTTATAGCATTCAGAAGCAAAGTGTCCTTTCTTTCCACAAAATAAACACTTTATCTTGGCTTTGTTCGTTTGCTTCCCTATGGAGGTAGATCCTCCATCCTTGACCTTGGCCCTCTTGCCTTGGTACTTCTTAAATGGATGAGTCTTCTTCTTGCCCTTTGATGTGAAGTTTGTTTTCTCACCACCACCATGTAGTGACATAGACCCCATTCTTGTCTTCCTACTCTCCTCGGCCACAAGAATATTATGCAACTTATCTATTGATGGAAGTTGGTCTTGAATAGCAAAAGATTGAACTAGATTAGCGAACTCATCACCTAATCCATTTGATATCACTTGTACTAGTTCATTATCTTGGATCTTTTCTCCTATAGATCCCAATTCTTTGTTTAAAGACTTTATCCTTAGGACATATTCTTGTCCATTTTCTCCACTTCTCCTCATGCTTTTCAAGATCAAGTTTCTTAGCATAAGCACTCTTGAAGTGTTGTTGGATTCATAAATGTTCTTTAGTGAATCCCAAGCCTCTTATGATGAGGCACAAGAAGCTACCTCCTTCAAGAGGTCATTGCTTACATTCAACTTTAAGCAATGTAAGGCTAATCTAGCCCTCTTCTTGTATTTCAATTGTTCTTGGGTAGCTTGAGGCTCTTCCTCAACTCCTAGAACAATATCAAAGAGGTCATGGATCACAAGTAGTAATTCCATCCTCACTTTCCAAATGGAATAGTTTGTGGAAGTTAGTTTCTCACTAGATTCTAACAAATATCCACCCATGGATGACATTTTGAATGAATGCCTATGAGATGCACAAAGATCTCTTGATAATGAATGATCTAAGATAGATTTCAAGATTTTATAATAAGATTCTAATCTTGCCCAATCAACCTTCTATTCGATCATTAGCATTCAATGGATTGGACCTAGATCTAGACAATGCACCAAAAATCATGAATTTTGGACTCGTATGCACATTTTTGGGCCAAAAACACTTAAGGAAGTTGATTTGAAGGTTGATGTCTGGTTTCACATGTGTGGACAATACATCAGCAGCCCACAAATTGATCTTGACCAAAAATTTTGAAGGTACCACTCTCTTTGAACTCGCCCACTCAAGTAAAGTTTAAAAACAACACATTGTCAATGATTTTCACAAGATTTGTTAATCATAATATCACTCTTGTACTTGGCTCTGATACCATGTCAATTTTTAGATAAAAAGGACAATTATGATTGTACAAAACAATCATTAGGAGTTATTGATTTCTTAATACAATGATCTATCAAGTTCTTTGTATTAGATCTTGATCTAGATGCATTACACTATGATTTTAGCAAGAGCAATGGATCAAATGATTAAAAATTATGAAGAGTGGCCTCACACGTGTGGAGGACAGTACCAGTATGGACTGTAAATAGAGAGTGAAGTACATTAGCATACAAAAGCATTCCAATCAGAAAAATCCAATTTCTTGTTTCATTAGCTAATGTTTTTCCATTAGCATGCACAATGAGCAAATGAGCTAACCTCCCCTCTCACTCTCTTTCTCTCCCTCTTGCTCTACCTCTTCTATCTATCAATCTCCTTCTTCTCTCTTCTCCTCTCCCTCCTCCACTTTAAAATCATGATGTGTGTGTGGTTAGTGTAGGGAAGACTAGTGTTAAAGAGTGGTAGTGTGAGGAAAAAGAGTAGGAAGCATCTAAAACTAGCATCTTGACATAGTTAGGTACCTATCCAGTGAACTAACCCTTATTGATAGGCAGAGGGCTGTTCATTGACTATATCTACACACCCTACAGTGGTGCCATTGCCAGGGATACGTTTCACTAACTAGTTTAGTTGCATTTTTAGTTGTTTATGCTTTTTAAGAGTGTTTTAAGGTAGATTTTGGGTAGAGTTAGCTTGTTTTGTGTGATTTCTTGTGCTTGGACGGTTCTCAGCTAGTGGAGGAGGTGTGAGAGGGTAGTGGAGACCCAAAACATCCTCTAAGGGCTTGGCATCCATTCACAAAACCAAAAAAACTCAAATTTGTTCTTTGAGGAAAAATAGGCAAAAATCCCATTAGATTTCATTTATTCAAAATCCTGTGTGAACCAATCTTTGTACGACTAGTGGCAGCAGCTCCAGGGTACTTTCCTAGACCTACATAGAAGCCTGCGGAGGTTCCCACCAATCAGATCTTGAAAAATCTAAAAAAAAACCATAAAAATTTCAAAGAATCCCTTGAAAACAAAAATTAGATCTTCATAAGAACCTTCACAGAGCTCTCTGAAGTTCCATCTCAATGAGACCAGGACACACAAGAGTCTGTGAAGGTTAGTTTGATTCCAGTGAGTAGAAAACTAGACTTGAGTGTCTAAAAATCACTAAAATAAAAGGGTTTATCAAATCATCGCACAAGTAACCTTCGTAGACCATACCATTAACTTCAGAATGTCATTTTACATAAGTGATGAAGTCTGCGAGAGTTACTAGAAATTATTGGTGAAGATCAAAGCAAAAAGATGTTTTTGGACCCTCGCAAACATTTAAATTTTTATTTTATGCAAGAGTTAACCTTCACAGAATTTTCCAGAGTTAGATCCACACCTGATACAGCTCCTGTAAACCCTACAAGAGTTATTTCCCAGTAGTTTCTGAAAAATCAAGGGTTTTCTACTGCAAAACAGTGAAAGAACCTTTGCACAGCCAACCCTCACATGATTAACCTTTGTAGACTAGATCAATAGTTAGATATGCCCTAGATCCAGCTACTGTGAATATCTCAAGCCAATCGGAATAAGGATTAAAAAGTTATCAAGGAAAAACCACCGTAAGAGGCCTAAAATCACACTATTGGCCAATCATATTGATCTGGTCTCTTGAGATCCAGATTGAATTCCATTGTACTAGCAAGATCCAACATCCTTGGACTGTACCACCGAATGAATCTGAGATCCGGACAATCAATCACGAGAAGAACAATGAATCAAACACCAAATCTTCCCAGAGTTGCAGTTGCGCAAATCGAGGCAGAACCAGAACCAGTACCAAAGGATCCTATGGGTCAACCTGTACCTATTGCACCATTGCAAGCAGTCTGGAGGACACCACATATGGATATACCTAAATATGACGAGTCATCGGATCCTATCAGATTCCTCCAGATCTACGAGCAAGCATGCAAAATTTACGGCGAACGGACATCGGCAGAGAAATTGATGTTGTTTCTGATGTCTCTGGTAGCAATAGTGCAAGATTGGTTCTTCAACCTACCGAAAGAAAAAAAAACCACTTGGAAAGCGGTTAAAATGGCTCTCATCACGTGCTTTAAACCAAGAAAGTTCCTGGAAGATCTGTTTCTCCTGCTGAGCAAAGTAAAGATGGAAAAAAGAGAAAGGGTTAGGGACTGTATAGAACATTCAAACATTTAAGATCCGAGTGCAACGCAGTCCTAACTTTCGATCATATAGTTATTATGTGATTCCTCATAGGGTTACCACGTAATATCAGAAGATAACTTAAAAGACGAGAGCAGTACGCTACGTTGCAAGAAGCAATGGAAGATACCATCAGGGAAGAAGATGAGAGTTCAGACGATGAATCATATCTGACCATCCATAATCGAACTCCGTCGGTAGCATCATCATCCAATGCATCCAGTATATCAAGAGATCTACTGATGGAACAAATGACAAAGTTACACAAGCAGTAGATGGAACAACTGACGGCGTAGTTTGATTAGAAACTGAAGGTCTTATAGGGAGTTGTAGCACCAATTTCAAATCCACCGGAACTAAAACCAGCTGCAGTACCCTCGTTGAGAAAATGTATGTTGCTTAGTATGCATTCAAAACCATACAACCAATGAGTGTCCGATATTAAAACAAAACCTCAGATTGCCACAGAGATTTTGCCATCTGTGCAACACATCATCGCACGAGAAAACATTTTGCCCATTTAACCCCCAGATCATACAACAAAACAGGAATTTCTATCAAACCTCTTATCCTTAACATCAAGGGGCACCCAATGTGGCATCGAGGTATGGCATTCTGAACAATCAGCAGTGCATGGCCTTACCTACACCACCATACTTTCCTATTGATCCTATCTGGATCTGGATCACTCTTGGATCTTGATGGATTTTTCCTGATCTAGCCAGATCTGGCTGAATCGTAATGGATCTAGCTGGATTTGGCTTGATCTTCCTAGATCTAGTTGTGACGGCTGAACATATAAATGTTTCATAACATGCCACCACCAACCTAGATCTGTCTCACTGCTGTGGCCCAGTACTTGTGCAACCGGCTACCGTTGATGGGTGTGTCGTACGGTGTCCCATCTAGCTTCTCCAGATTCACGGCTCCATAATTAAGAATTTCTTTGATCCGATAAGGACCTTCGCCTGTGAATTTTAATTTTCCCTTGATCGCCTTGGTTTTATACATCAGCACTAGATCTCCGGAATGAAAATCCTTCTTTTGTAACCTGCGATCCTGCTATGCTTTGCGTCTTTCCTTTTCAGCTTCCAGTGCATGCACAGCTAGAAAGCGTGTTTCACAGAGCTTATGCAGAGCTTCATGGTGTAATTGTAGAGATCTAGATTCATCAAGGCATTGCATTGTGGAAATCCTTAATGAAGGGACTAAAAAATCTGCTGGCATTATGACATCCTGACCATATACTAGTTGGAATGGCGTTTGATCAATGCTTCCCTTGTATGTTATCCTGAATGCCCACAGAGCAACATGCAACTTGTGTTCCCAATCCGATCTGCTAGCTTCGACTATTTTCGTGAGCACGCTACACAGGATCTTATTGGATGATTCTGCTTGCCTATTACCACGAGGATAATAAGGCGTACTGGTTCTATGGATCACGAAGAATTCCTCCAACAGGATCTTGATGGTCTCATTGATGAAATGACTTCTGCGATCGCTGACTATCTCCACCAGGCATCCAAAGTGCACAATGATATTTTCATAGAGAAACTTGGCAATGGTCCTAGCATCAACGACTCTTACTACCTTGGCTTCGACCCACTTGGTAAGATAGTCGGTGGCCACGATTATGTATCGAGCCTGGGTACTTCTTGCTGCAGGGTGAATCGGACCAATATAGTCCAATCCCCACTTTTTGAATGGTGCTTGGGCTAAGACCGGGTGCAGTAGGTCATAATTAAATTTTTTGGTCTCCTTGCCCTTTGGCACACATTACACTTCCTCAAGTATTCCTCCGTATCCTTATGAATCATTGGCCACCAACATCCTGATTGCAGGATCTTGCGAATTGTAATGTCAGATGCAAAATGGCCTCCACCCGTGCCTTCATGTGAAAGCGAAATGATTTGGGTGGCCTCATGAGGAAGAATACACCGCCTAAGAATCCCATCTAGTCCTCTTCGGTACAATTGGCCGGCAATCAGCTGATAAGGTCTAGCTTTCAAGATCAATTTCCGCTGATCTGTCTTTGGTAGTGATCTATCTGGTTGGCCCCGCATTAGATATTCAACTATGTCGGTAGCCCACTTCGGTACTGTGTCTACATAAAATAAGGCAACATCGATCAGGTCATCATCAGGTTGGAGTGCAACCTCCTTCCCTTTGATACGCGACACATGATCTGCCATGTAGTGTTGTTTTCCCTTGCGAACTACTATCTGAAAATCAAACTCTAACAACAGAAGTAGCCATCGAGTAATTCTCCAAGTGTTGCAGGTTTTGGTAAACAGATAGAGCAAGATGGTCCTTATAAAAAACAAAGTGTGTGGCCATCAGGTAGTGCCGACACTTCTTAACCGCATATATCATTGCCAGTGCTTCTCTCTTTGTGGTTGAATAATTCATTTCTGTATCACTGAGTTGTCAGCTTGCAAATCAGATCGGAAAATCTTTTTTGTGCTCCAACTGCGTACTTCGATGTGTCCATATGCACATGAAACTCAATGGACCAATTAAGTGGACGTAGGATTGGTGCTGAAACCAATGCATCTTTAAGTTTTTGGAAAGCCTTTAGGGCTTCCTTGTTCCAATGTGGATCCATTATGAGTTTGTAAATTGGTCGTGCTAACTCCGCAAAATCTAAAATGAAAATCCTGTAATACTTAGCATTGCGAAAAATGCAAAAATAAGCTTGGTAGAGGCCAAAAATCTTGTATATAGATAAAAAACACGTGTGAAGCCTGTTTCCATGTGTGAAAATAGTGTACTTGTCATGTACCATAATCATATAGTTTGTACATATGATTTAATTCAAGTTCTAGTGGCTAAAAAGGCCAAAAACTAACTTTCTAGACATATGACACATGGCATCAATCTATTGATTGCATGAGCCACATCCTTTGGTTAGGTGTCATATCACATGTGTAGAGGACAGCTCACATGTGTGGAATAAGCTGAAGTAGGCAAATTTTGACTTCTAGAAGATTTCCAAGTAGATCTCCATATAGAAGAAAAATGGACCAAAAGTGCTCAAAATAGAAGGTTTTGTCCAAGTGTCAATTTTGCATGATGAATCATCATATGACAAAGCACCTTCACACATGTGGAATCAGAGGGATGATCAGTACCACGAGCTCCCACTTATTGTATATATAGAGCCACATTTGGCCATAATCAATTTGAGACACCAATCTTGGTTTTGGAAGCAATTTTGAGTGATTCTCTCCATTTGTCTACATTTGTTTCGATTGTTTTGAGGTACTATCAATGTGTACTTTATTTTCAGGTTGGAGTCCGTACTCAGACATTGTTTCACACGTGTGAAACCAAAAATTATACCTACCTTCAATTAATGATTGTTCTTGTTAGGATTTTGTGTCTAGAATGATCTAGATTGATCTTAATCTCAAGTAGATTGATAGATCAAGTAATCTGACAACCAATCCCTCTTGAGGATCAGATTAGGATCCACTCTTGGTCCTTTTTGTACTTTTTGCACATGGTATCAGAGCCTAGTACAAGAGGTTTTGTTGAAATTGATAGGGTTAATCCAAATCAAAGCCAAAATTAGCAGTTTTTTGGAAACTAGTCAAATTTTGTGTAGCGAGTTGGATTTGATAGCTATCCTCAAAATTTTTGGTCCAGATCTTGTTGTGGGCTGTAGGACCTCTTTTCACACGTGTGAGGCCGTACAGCTCCAATTTTGATTGAGAAATTTTAAAAATTTATAGAATTTGACTCACATACCCAATTGGAGTGATTTTTGGTGCAAAATCAAGCATTTTGTATAGAGAATTTAATCTTTGGATTAGTTCTTGGATTAGATCAGCCAAGAATTTAAATTTGAAGCTGGAATTAGGTGCATTAATTGATTATCTCTGATTTTTTGAGTGCATGTTGAAGTTGAGAAAGATTTTGCTAAAAATCATAGATTAAGGAGTGATATGCAAGGTGAGAGGTTGAAATCCATTGTACCATCACTCTAGATTTGTTCAAGAGTGATAGGGTCAAGTTTCGAAGCATCAATTTGCTAGAAAACATCCTAGTGCATATAGAGCGTCTATGCAAATCTTTTGTAGAATTTGACATACATTGGCTTCAATTGAAAGTTCTAGAAAAGAGATTGAGATCCAAGTCACATTATTCAATCCTACTCAATTTGTTTGAGTGTTTGTGAGGTTTGAAAAGACTCATTAAGGTGTCTATGGCAAATGTGTAGAGAGAGATTCAATTTTTTAAGAGTTCCTTCCTTTGTAGAGGGCAAGATCTAGAAGCTCATTTTGTGTTGTTATTGGTGGAGAGTTTGTCTCTTCCTAAGTGATCAAATATTTCTAAGTGGCATTAGCTCTTTGAAGCACAATATCTTAGTGTGAAAAATCACAATTTTTGATTTTGAATTTCATTCCAAGTCTTAAAAAGTAGAGTAATTGGTGGAATCCAATAGGAGTGATTGAATTCAATTTGTTGAGCAAAAATTGACATAGTATGTATGAAACTCAAATTAGTTCTATTCAACTTTTTTTGTGAGAGTGTGAGGGTCAATTTGTGATCCCATTTGATGTCTAGAATGAGGAGGAGTCCCTATTTGAGTATTGATGCATGGTTGAGATCTTTGTGAATCTGTAGTTGTCTAATTTTTAAGCTTTGTGAAAAATTGGTGGTATAGTTTGTTTTCAAATCAAATCAAGAAAGCATAAACTTAAAAGCAAATAGAAAGCAGCAATAGCAATAGCAAGCATTGAATAGCAAATGAGGATGCTTCTCTTTTAAAAATGGTAGAGTTTTCTCCTTCTCATTAAGCATGCAAAATAGAGTACATGAGGTGCCTTTTTATAAATGGGGAAGGCCCTTGCCCCAAAATACTATTGGTTAATATGTACACTAATCTTATCCATTCATCTTGGACCCAACTTGACTGATTAGATCCGACAACATCCGACAAGATTCAAGTGGGATCTAGATCCAAATAGGATCAAATGGGCAGCAGATCATCAATTTACAACAATCAGCCTCCATTCTTATAAATCCGAGATGACGATCTCGAGAAAAAAAAGTAAAATCGAAGTAAAAGTCACTTAAACTGATAGATTAGCTACCAAATGTTCATCAAAATTTCTAGAGAACTCTCCGTAGTCAGATATGACCCAATGTCATACTTGTCTGCAAGAGTTAGGGATCAGAGAATCTCAAGATCTCACCAAAAAACACTAAAAAATAGCACTTTTTCCATGAATTTTTGAGATCCCTTGGGAGCTAACTCTTGAAACTTTGTCAGTCACTAAATCTGACTCAGATGCATCTATAAAAATCTCTACAAGAGTAACTGATGAAAAAATCATCAAAATTGAGTGTATGCGAGGGTTCTGGAAGGCAGAACCTAAGGAACCTTCGTAGAGTATCAAGATATGCAAACCAACCTTCGTAGAGGCCATAAGAATTAGAGCAGTGAAATTAGCCTACCTATAGGGTCTGATCTTGAAAATCCAATATCAAGAGCAAGTTGTGTGAGAGTTCACCTCCTGCAAGGGTTGAACCTTTGAGGAACCTTCATAGGGCAATCAAATCACCTTCTAAACCTTCTCAGACTTCCCTGAGGTCTTAGAATATTGTAATAAAGGTCTCTGTAAAATTTTGGTTGGAATTGAGCTAGGGAAAGTGCACTTCTCCTAATACGCACTCTAATTTTCGCTATATAAGGGCAAAATTCGAGCCATTTGGCACTTCATTCAGTGAAGCTCTGCCGAAAATCCACTGAAATGTCCAAGTTCTCCATTCAAGACGACAAATTTCACACACCTCCATCTGCTATCATAGTCACCATCTACACACTCAGTTCTACCATGACCACTTTTATTCTTCAGATTTTCACACTTCCATAGTTTTTTAAGTCTTTTACTTGTTCTTGATGTCTTTTTCTCCCTTTTTGAGCATCTTTCCTCTTTTTTCCCATCTCCATCACTAACGCACTTTTTTGATCATCTAACATCATGACTTCTTCCTCCTGACAATACTGACATGAAGAAGGTCATCCAACGCGAGATACCTACCGCCACCCAGATTTGGGCCTTGCCATCTGACTCCTTGATCAACCCTTGGCTTCAGGCTGCTAGCCCCCTTCTTAAAGCAATGGGCTTTTTCTCAGCGCTCTTCTCTTCTAACATTAACATGGATCTAGCTCTCCATGCTTATGCCATGTGGGATGCACAGAAGTCGCATTTTCATATCCTGTACCAAGGTACTACGCACAAGGTACAAATTAACACTAATTCCATGGTCACTGTCAGCATAGTGTTTGGTGATCGCCAACCCTTCTCCCATCGCCAGCTCCATTCCATGGTCACCGTTGGCATAGTGTCCGGTGATCGCCAACCCATCGCCAAGCCAAAAACCTCATTAAACCATACGTAACGGCAACCACCCATGAGCTCCCAGTCAAAACTAACAATGGGTATTTGACCCCATAATCCAAGCTGCCTACTTAATGAACAACTTCTTAGTTGTTTCGACTTTTTGCAAGTCCATGTTGCTAAGCCAAATCGTGGAATCCTTCATAAAATTTCTGAGCCCCTCGGTGGTGCCATATGACTGGCATACCTTCCTAATCCATGAGCTCTCCATTGCCATCAAGTCTAACATGTGCGACCGCATCGCCGCAGGACCATTGCTATGTAACTTTGTCTGTACGCTTCTCAAAGAGAAGGTACGCGGGTTTAACTGCTCCACTGTTCTTTCTGCCACCATTCCACACACTAGCTTGTACCCTCCTTCTGTCTCATCCACCTCCACCCAACCAATAGTCACTAACACAACGACCAACAAACGCATGCGTGGCGCAACCCCCTTTTCATCTATCTCTCTTGCCACCAAACAACGCACCGCATCGTCGCAACCCACTTTTGCTGCTTCCACAGACATAGCTTTCGCTTCCGCTCAACCCTCTAATACCACCACCATGTCTCTTGCTCCCATTCCGACATCTTCCACGAACCTTTCAATGGCCTACCAAATCCTGGGCACATTTGTCCAAGAGGCGGTAGCCACAAGAGCAAATCTGGACGGCTGAGTATTGGAGTTGGCCATGAGCAACACCCAGCTGTGGGCAGAAATTGGCCAGATCTAGCAAGATCTGCTGATTTTCCAACAACACGAACAAGCAAAGAAATCAGAAATGCTGAAACTCAAGCAGCACAAAGCCGATCTCCAGGGTACATCGTGGCCCTCTCAAAGTCTATCACAGATGCTCAACTAAAGGTCTAGGAGTTCCATCACCCAACATCTCGCTTCGCTCCAAGCACACCTCTCAATGGTGGAAACAAAAAATCTACGCCTGGGAGCTAAGTGGCGACACTGCAAACTGAAAAGATGGCTTGGCTAGTGCAACCGACACCTATCAACAGACCACTCAGCCAAGCCGAGGTGGATCCCCTCACGAAGTAGGTGCAAGTGTGTAGCGACACATTCACCAAGTACTAGACCAAGTTTGACAATTACCGACACGGGGCAATGTAGGAGTTAGCATAGACAAAGAATGCCTTGAACGCATGCCAAAGGCACATGGTGCAACAGCCTCAACCAGCCCCTGTGGTGATTCCACCGCCACCAACAAAAGACACTACCACACCAAGCTCCAGTCAGGACAAGGGAAAACAGGCAGAGGGACTGAATGCTCAAGACTAGGGCTCAGATTTGGCTAATGTCAATGTCCAAGACCGGAGCCAAGAAATAGATCTGAGCCAAACCCAAGGGGAGCGCCAAGCCTCCACATCTCAAGGCTTGATATCCATATTTGCTAGCCGAGCTTTTCGTTGACAAAAGTTCTTGGAGGAGAAAATAAATGAATTCTTAGCCAAACATCCCCATGAGTCCTCACGAGACGACTGTCATATATTTTTCTCCGCCCAAATAATCAAAGGGCAACGAGCTGAAAGCTCTTACAGCGCTCCAACCACAACCAGAGTGGCACCAACAACTCTTCGAGAGAGACCATGTGGCCATCAAGGCCTATGTGACAAGTCAATGCGCATTTCCTCCCTTGCACGAGACGATCCTTCAGAGCACGGTTGAAACACGAATGTAAATAATCCAGTTTTCCAAAAATTATATCAATTGTCTTGATCCAATAGTTCGCACGACTGTCACTTATGCCCGGGACTTAGAATATTTGATGGGCATTGAGACTAAATGAGACAATTTTTTTCCTCCAATATTTTTTGATCCGAATGAAGCGTTGGCCTCCAAAAATATTGAAGATCAATTACCTGTGGTGCGCATATATTATCGAGCGACACTCCTTGGCGATCCATGGATGCAGAGATTCCAAGCCTAGGTCGACCAATATTGGTTAACAGGAGTCCACAAGTCCCTTTAGGACTTGAAAAATACCAACAGAATAACCTTCGTCGAAGATGTCACCAACTATCTCATCCACCAAAGGCACACAAAGAAGAGCCTATACTAAACCGACAAAGTGTTGAGGGACCGACACTACTTCAGATCGTGGGTCCTGTTGGGGGTATTTCCAACATGATGTAAATAAATAAAGTCGTGTATAAGCCCATGGCCCAATGAGTACTTGTAAAAAAATAATTTGGCATAAACTTGACTTTGGGCCATGTAATTAGAAATAATAGTGGAAGGCCAAAGTTAAGCTTAAACTTAAGTTCCTAAGTTTGATTAATTAGTCAAAGTCAATTGGTGGTAGGTGAAGTGTGTTTCTCTCTCCACCATTGATTAGTTGTGTTTTTTATGAAGGGTGTGGATTTCAATCCCACTTTTCTTAGAATAGCCAATAGGAGAAAGGGGCAATGGCCTTCCCCATCCATAAAAAGACACCATTTGTATCATATTTTTATGCTTAATGAGAAGGAAAAAACTCTACCATTTTGAAGAAAAGCATCTTGATTTGCAATTCAATACTTGCTAATGCTCTTGTGTGTCTTGCTTTTGCTCTCTAGTTTCCATGTTTCTTGTTTCATTACTTAATGTTTTTCCATTAGCAGCACAATGAGCAAATGAGCTAACCTCCTCTCTCACTCTCTTTCTCTCCCTCTTGCTCTACTTCTTCTATCTATCAATCTCTCTCTTCTCTCTTCTTCTCTCCTTCCTTCACTCTAAAATCATGATGTATGTGTGGTTAGTGTAGGGAAGAGTAGTGTTAAAGAGTGGTAGTGTTAGGAAAAAGAGTAAGGAGCATCTAAAACCAACATCTTGACATAGTTAGATACCTATCCAGTGAACTAACCCTTATTGACAGACGGATGGCTGCTCACTAACTATATCTACACACCCTACAGTTGCGTTAAAACAGCACCAATAGCATACTTACTAGCGTCCGTATGCACATGGAACTCCTTATTATAATCGGGCACGCGAAGAATGGATGTGGTGACTAAACCTTGTTTGAGGTCTTCGAAGGCTTTAATCCTATCTTCTGTCCACCTTGGATCAGTAACAATTTGATATACTAATCGTGCTTTATCAGCGTAGTGTATTATAAAAATTCGATAATAACTTGTGTGGTTGAGAAAGACGCAAATTTCTTTCACTGTTCATGGTAGGGGCATTTCTAGAATCACTTTGATCTTTTCGGGATCAGTGGCTATACCATTTCGAGATATGATATGGCCCAGCACCACACCATGGGTAATCCAGATTTGGCACTTTTTGGGATTTAATGAAATTCTGAACCGTCGACAACGTATGAAGACTTGTTCAAGGGCATCAAGATGCTTATCTTGAGAGGAATGCACACCAAGATCATCGAGATAAATCTCTAGATTTTTGTGTAACAGATACTTGAAAGCTCGTTGCATCACCCTTTGAAAAGTGGAGGGGGCATTGCACAGACCGAATGGCATAATATACACAAAGGTGCCAAATTTTGTAACAAGCATCATTTTATATTGATCTTCAAGAGCAATTTGGACTAAGAAATAGCCACTAAAACCATCTATGAAGCTAAAAGCTTCTGCTCCTGCCATATCTTTGAGGATTTGCGTTGTCAGAGGTAAGGGAAAATGATCTTTCTCTGTTTGATTATTAAGTTTCTTCAAATCCATGCAAATACGAAGTTTACCATTTTTCTTTGGTACCACCATAATTGGCGATGCTCGATTTCATAAATGAAACCAACATCGAGAAGCTTCTGAATATCTTATCGTATCTTCTCGTGATAGGTAGGATTGGTACAATAAGATTTTTGTTCTGACTGGTATGGCACCATCTTGCAATGGGATTGTATGGACAACAATGTCAAGAGGAGCCCCCTTCATTTCTTTATAACTCCACGCAAACACATCTCTATATTTGCGTAAGAATTGTTCCAAATCTTGTAATGGGTTGGATTCAGGTGGGCTCCTACATGCACGATACAGTCTATATCTTCATTATCATCCTTCAAATTGAGAGGTATAGTCTTGGTAGGTCCCTCAAAAGGAGTTGGTGGGGCTTGAGGCTTCCGTTTTGGCCTTACCATACCGATTATGACATCATCAGTCGTGGAATCCTTAAAGTGCTAGGGAACATCATAAAGTGAATCATCAACTACCTCACGTGGGATCTTAGAAATGTCCTCTACAAGTGGGCTTGTAGATGATGAAGTATGACTAGAACATTTTTGGTTTTGTATCAAAGGTTTAATTGGCTGTTTTAGCTTTTCACGCATTTGGCATTGCTTATCAATCAATTGTACATCAACCCTTTATTTGTTTTTTAGCATGCGAGATATTTGTGGATTTGTAGTGGTAGGCATGCCTGGATTTTTTTGTGGTTTTTCTCGGACTAAGTCTTCGTCAATGGTGTTCAAGATTTCATCATTGTGTATGTCCCATTGATAGACTTTTAATTTTGGTCAGTATACACGGGTGTTCATTGGTTGTGGATGTTGCACACAAGACAATGGTGATGGGAGTTTAATCTCCTTCGGTATACGACGCTTTCCTAAATGCTTGGGATCCAGCAAATGAATAAGCTGACCGTCAGATCACTCATGTTCTCCCATAGTAAGAATGCCATCCTCATTGGTGGATATTCAGTAAGAAAACATCCCGAGGTATCCACTCAGTGCATCTATCATGTACAAAGGCAAGCTGGGAGTGTTAATATCCGTGGAGTGTATAGTGATTTCGATTGGTGCCTCTTTTTGAAACTCACATTCACAAAGAGTGGCATTGACACAATCGATAGTTGCTAAAGCATGACCCTAGTTAATGATATCAGTACTATGACCTTTTATGGTTGAATCGATACTATCCGGGTCATCATATGTAGTGAAAGACCAATCGTCTTCAATTTGTGTAGGTTTTATCTTTCCTAAGGCATCGATAGAGGTTCTCCTGTCTCTATTGCCAAAAACAATTTTGTTTCTAATCTTGAATCACTTCGGCCATTTCTAACCAAGGTGTCCTAAGAAGGAATTGATAAGTGTGCAGTTCATCAGGAAAAGCCATACGTAACTTGCACTTAGGCTTTTCCAATGTGGATATTCCCATGCCTTAGCTAAGGATAGAGTGATAATTTTCACGCTAGACCCACTATGGAGAATGGCTTGTACAGATGGGTAAGCTTCATAATGCACGGGCAAAGTGATGCTATTACCTTTAGCAACACCTATATGATGTAAGCTCATGTCAACATTATGAACTACTTTAGCTTTTTTCGGGCGTCTCATCTCATCGGGTACATCAGGTTGCTGGGAGCTTTGTAGTATGACATCCCGTGGAGGTTTGGAAAACTTGACAGTTGTGTAGAAAGGCATGCTGATTTGGGCTTGTAAGAGATCGGAAAGAACCTATATTCCTCGTGGCGGTTGTCCCTACATAGGTGGGCGGATGATGAAGTAGAAATGCTATCTTCAGCTCCATCAAACTCATCTCGAAAGGTCAGAGTACGATTGTGGTATGATGGAAGTATTAGCAGGAGGGTGAGGTTGTGCGAGGTCCTTACATTGATCTAAGGCCTTATGTTGCACGCGTGTGACTGCATGCAAGGGCTCTTCAGATACCCTACGTGCTAGAACTATCTTCTTGGTTTGGTTAGCACAATCTTTATAGCAATGCCATCTGCTATAATCAGCACATTCAGCTACAAAGTCATAACGAAGTCTTCATTCACTTTGAAAGTGAGTGGTTTCGCCGAATACAAAACATTGCTTCTAAAGTGCAAAAAGGAAAATGGCATAACCATTTTGGTGAACTTGAGTAGATTGTTCCTCCGGATAATATTGATCATTGGAATAGGAGGCAGAGGCCTCATCTACGTATGAGTTAGGATTACAGTCATCATAAGTAGACTCATAAGTTGGGGTGTGATAGGTGGTATTTTGCACTACATTGGCATGTACATGAGGTCGGTTCTTTTGATTAGGCTTGTTTGGCTGGTAGTGCCAATATTTTGTTGTTGTGCATGTTGTTGTTGTCTTGGCAACTCTTGAGCTTCTACGAGACTCATATAACGTTGTTGTGGTTGTCCTCGTGGCGGATACTGTTGTGACCTAGAATATTGCATATTGCATGAGTTGTACCTACAGCTAGATGTATTATGAGTAGTTTGTCACAAATGATAGAGTGTTGTGTCTGGTAAGGACGGTGTGATGGACACTCATTACCTGTATGTGGTCCATGACATTGTGGGCACCAGGTGTCTTCTTGCCTATGGATAACATTACCAGAGGGCAATTGCCCAGACAACTAACTCTGAATAGATTTTAAGGCTTGTTGAAACTCTTTGTTGAGTTTCTCCATCTCTTGTTGATGTTGTTGATTCACCAAACTTGGTCGGAATCTCAGGGCTCACTTGGATGATTATCAGGGTAAACACGGTGAGATCTTTTCTGTTTCTGGTCCTCCTTCATCTTCTTCACGAATGGCATCGGACATAGCAAACTTAAGAGTAAAATACTCTTCGCTAGGTTTAAGCTCTTTCCGGATGCATCTTGGAAGGCCAACTATAAACCATATGATCAACATTTTATCAGTTGGCTGTTCTTGGACTTGACTTTTGAGATGCTTAAGTTGCTCAATGTATTCACGTACATGCTCATCTTTTGTGATTTTTATGTTACTAAGGTGCACAAATGGACTTTTTGTGAGTCTAAAAGGTTGAAAGCGTTTAATGAAAGACTCTTTAAGCTATGACCAATCTTGTCTATCATCACGATTGAGGTTAAAAAACCACTCTCGTGCTTTATCTACCATGGTCATTGAAAAAAGTTGGACTTTTGCATTGTCAGTATATTCTCCATACACTTCGCATGCATTCTCAAAGACTTGTAAAAATCGATGAGGGCCCACATTACCATCGAACTTTGGTAATTCCAGTCAGGGTGTTCATTTGTCAAATCTTGCGGCATGGTGAGCATGGTGAACAGTGTGATCGTCAAGATTAGGTGTCCATTTGGTTGGTCCAGGATCTTGGTTTACCTAATATCTAAGATGATAGGGCTTGTTCTCATCATTTGGATGATTAGTCGATGTGAACTCATCCATAACTCCTTCTGGTAAATTGGTCATGAGAACGAATTCGACTCTCTTTTTGTTGTTTTATTTGTTTGATTATTTTTTGAAAGATGTGAAGGACAATACCTTAAAATTTTTGATAGGAATTCTACGAAAAAGGTCTATTGGATCGAAGCAGAGCTCATCGGATGCAAAACTAGTGACAGCGTTGGCAGATGAAAAAGTGTAAGGACAGTGTCAGATGGAATTTGTATGAAATGGTCTTCGGGGATGACCGAATGTCGTCGAATGCAATCATTGGACAAAATATGTTAGATGGGAATTAGTGCAAAAGCACTATCAGATGCAACAATATCGGCTGCAATCTTCAGATATAATAGGAGTGAATGGAAATTGTGAAATGCAGCTTTGGGGGATGCAACATCGGACACAACTCTGGCATATACAACGTTGGATGCAACACTGGCGGATGCAACGTCGGACGTAACAGGATAGGCTGGTCGTCGGATGCAATCGTTGTACGCAAGGTCGTCGGATAGAAATATTTTTAAGTTGTCGGATGCACATCGGACGAAAATTTTTAAAAAAATTTAAGCGATGGTGTAGATAAGCTTTGATCCGCTTTGTCTTCTTTCCTTTCTTGGCATTTCTTTGCTGTAAATAGCTCTTTAGTTCTTGATTTCTTGCATGTTTTGGGGTTTTGTTTGGTTGGTTTCATGCTAGTTTCTTGGTTTCTTGATTGGTCTCTGGGTTGACTATCTTTATTGCAAGCTTTAGGTTCGAGCTCGGTGGGAAGGGTGAACGTGAAATAGAACTATACTACAACATGATGAGGTGAGTGGTTGAGAGAAATAGATTCTAATATGTGCTAGAATTGGCAAACATTGGCACTATTGTCCGGCTTGCAAACATAACTCACAGACTTGTCATGAATCTGTTACTTTGAAAATGTTTCACTCACCATTTAGCCAACACAAACACTGTATGTTTTAACAAAACCCTTGCAAGAAACATATTAATGCAGACAATTCAGATCTACTAATATATTTGCAAACTTGGATACGACATTCCACCTTCCAGTGCTTAGCTTCTCTGGTAGGACTACGCTGTATCCTTTCTCTGTTATATACTCTCCAAGGGTAAGAGCGAAGGAGAAAGTACAACAATCTGGAAGTAATGATCGAGATGATTCTGACTGAAGTTTCATGTCCGAGCATAACAACAAGAACATACCAGTAAATGCGCAGTGTACCGCAAGAATGCGTGACTGAAACTTCATCTCAAGATCTAATCACACGAGCTTCTCACGAAGTTCTAGATTGTTGGCCACTAGATCAATTCAGGGATTCCTACTTTAATTGGTTAAAGCTAACAAAACACGAGGATTCAAAAGAAGCTTTCAACCATTGGTGGAGAACAAGAAGGAAAGTCAACGAAAAAAATGACAATGTGATCAATAGATTGGCAAGACATCAAGAATTTCCACCAAGTCGAGAACTCTTCATGCCTCCAAAGGAACATCTAAAAGAGTTTTTTGATTTCATGTCTATCAACAACCACATTGAGCTATCAAAGCAAAATGTTCTCCACTGGATATTGCAGAAGGGTTACACATGGAAGGATGAGCAATCAACAGCTAAGGAGAATGGAGCCAACACATCTATATCTCCCAATAAACAAACTGTAGAAGAACAAGTGCTTTCAAAGAAAATGAGCTTCAACTACGAAATCAACCAAGCAGTGTAGATCTAAACCAAACTGCTCCTGCTATTCAAAGTCGAACTACAATATCCAATGGAGCAGTTGCTACTCAAGCACACCAACCTATGCATCAACATCCAGAGGCACATGCACCTACAACACGAGAAGTGTACTTGAACGCTGCTTCTCAAACAACAAGACCTCAACCAATGGATTCATGTGAAGTTGTTCATGTGCCATGCAGTCAAAGGGTCTATTCAAATGGAAATGTTTATCAATCTTTATATTATCTTGCAAAAACAGATGAATATTTCTCTCATTCGACACTTCATGATGAATATCAATACCAAGATCACAATGACTACATCAATCTCTCCAATCTATCCCGACTACATTTATCCATACAACCCTCACGATGGATATGCAGAGAGTAACCATTCTATACCAAGGAGTCAAGCGCCACCTACATATTTCATGTGGTTGTCTCGAACGCACAGTCAAGACACACTATACAATTATGATTGGTGGTATACAAGATGGCTTCAACCGAACTGCCACTCTCAAGGACTATTCATATGAAACACCCTCTTACAGACTTGCAATACTTCCAATCAGAAGTAGACTACAATTCCAACAAGGATTTTTTTCTCTTTTTATATCTTTTTTCAGAAAAAAAAAAATTTGTAAATTCTTATCTTGCGCAGTTTACCTATTCTTTAAACTATTCTTTTCATGGGCCTCACCACTACGTTATTTATTTCAAAGTTATTCTACTTTACATTTCTCATTGAAGTTTGCTAGAATTAGCAAACAAATGACGAGAAGAAAAAAAAAGTTTAAAGTGTTTTCACGTTGGAGAAAGTCCGCCTCCTTGGTCCTTCTGCTGTCAAAAGGGCCTTCCGACTCGGGCTACATTGAGGTCCTCAAAGTCTGACCTTTCCCCTTGCTCGAGCTTTGCTTATGGGATAATAACCCAAGCCGCCTCGTACCTCATGGTTGCCTCGGCACTTTCACTTTTGTTTTTTTTAATGAACCTGTGACGTCGGCAAGCTTGGACACCCAACGTGCCTCCAAGATGCGTTGAGACCAAAGCCCCCTCCCCCACTATCCCAAGATAAAGGACAGTTATGAAGTATAGTAATCTCAAGAATTCAAGAAGAAAAAGCCTACTCATATTAAAAAATCATGAGAAAACCCGAGTCAATAATCTATTAAAACATCTCAATATATAACTTCCACCAGATTGCAGAAGTTTCAGAGGCTTTTGAGCGTTGAGGTGGACAAAGGATTGTCGCAGTTATGTAAGAAGCTTTTCAAGTTAGAGCCGTTTGAGTTCCCTGGCAGAAACAGAGCAGATCAGAACAACCTCCAGTTTGAATTTCATCACAAACTACAAATCAATCCGATGCAAGTCGAAGTTCTCTAGGAATTTCTGCCACTCTAATCATAACAAATCAGTGATACGGTCAAGCGCGCATTGATGATTCAGCCTCAATCAACGTGCTCAGATATCATGGAAAATTGTGAGGAGCTCTTAGCAGCCCAGAGAAGGCAAGGAGAGAACGCAGACCAGAAGCACTGCTGCACGAAGAATGCTCGGACACGTGAGGATGGTCCTTGTATATCCCATAGGCAATTGGTCGTTTGATAGTTCAGAAGGAGTAATAAAAAGCAACCGCATTTGAGTGGAAATTTATCTTTGCGCTTGGGGCAATGTCGCAGTTAGTGAGGTTGTACCGAGACGCGACAATTGCTGGTTGAAAACTATTTCCAAACCCCCTCGTTGGGCCCTCACCGGCCCTCGAGAATTTCTGGAAGGCTCGCCATTGGCTCGAGCCTCACCCCCTTCCAAACCAAAAAAGCATAGTAGAACCTCTCACCCCCTTCCAAATCTAAAAAGCATAGTAGACGCCCTTTCCCTACATCAAACTTGCCAAGAGTAAACCTGTTTGCTACCCATGCCATCTGTCCCTAGCCCACCTCACAATTGAACAATATTTTAGCCAATGACACTCGCCATGTGGCAAGCATTAATTGGCCTGGTCCAAATCCACAATGGTTCCAAATAAGCAAAGAGGGATGCCCCAGCCTCACCCCCTACATTCAAACCTAAGAAACATAATCCAAATCTCATCTTGGTGGCCCCATGGTCTTTGCCCCAATGACAATGGAATACAAAGGGGCCTAGGGCCTTTTTGTTTGCAATGCTTTGGCGTGAGTTTTTAGCTTTGTCACTTATCGTGACAATTTGCAATGTTGTACAATGAGTGTTTAGCTTTGTTGCCTATCGTGAGAATTTGCCCAAAGCTAATGTGTGCCTCTTCATGAGTTGAGCAAGAAAATGATTTTTTTCTTCCTTTGTTGGCTATGCAATAATTCTTTCAACTACAAGCATACATATGTACAACAAAGCTTGTCTTGATCTTTCACATTAATCTTTAAAAGTTAAAAAAAAACTAGTTCTTGCTACAAAGAGTTTTCATGTGGACAACCAATGGCCGATTATCACATAGGGCATGGGCCTCCAACACTAGATGTCAACCTCCACGTGAGACTTTTGGTGTAGATTCTATGATCTAATATCTTTTCAAAATACAAAGAAAAAATGAGTACTTGGCAATAAGGGGGGGGGGGGGGGGGGTGTCCTAGCCCAATGGCCTTCCACCTTGGGAAGGCAACTGCCTAAGGCTGACGCATAGATTGGGATAGAATGCCTAAGTGTGGTATGGTTGTCTCATACGTAATGCCCAGTGTGAGAGTCGTTCTTTTTGTAGTTACTCTGTTCTTAAATAAGCAAAGTGTTGATCCGGACAACCAATAACTAGCTACTACATAACAATTGCGCATTCACTAGAATGCGCATGTGCTATGGGTGCTTCACCCAAGGGCACAACTCCTCATGCAAAGCCTTAACCATGTGCCTTCCCACACATGCATGATGTCAAGTGTGAGATGTTTGTTTTTTCTCTGTGTTCAAAATTGGAAGTTTGTGACAAATTCCATATTACAAGGCATGCTAAACCCTTTGGATTTATACTTTTATTAATTGTCGGTGTTTTCAAATTGAAATCCTTACCGATGCACCATTTTTAGAGCTTCATTTTTGCATTTAGAATTGTGAGTGAGGTTGAGTAGGGGAAATACTAGGCTTGACCTAATGCATGCACTCATGATAATAAATACCATTTTACTTTTTGACCTTTAGAAGTGCATGGCATGTGACCAGGGCGTATTGTGTGTGTTGTTTTTAAAGACTTTGTTGGGAACTTGGGGGACCTTGGATTGACATAGGAGAGATTTGTGTACAAAATTTGATGAAAGTCAGTTGTCCACTGAAGTTTAAGTTGGACTTGCCATGGGAGCAATTTGAGAGCTTTTCTTCGAAATATTTCTCATATTATATGAGGATACAACAATTTTATGCTTTTCAATTTTTGTAACATGATACCATGGAAGTTTTACAAAGTTTGAGGTGCGTGGAACAATTAATTTTTTTTGTGGCTTTTGTTCATTTTGACTATAGTTTTTATATTTTTATTCATCTCCATTTTGTAATCTTAGTGGGTTGTACATGTAATTCTACTTTGTCTGTGTCTTGTGCATATGGACTAATGGTTTATAAAGTTCATTCCTTGGATTATCTTATAATATGTTGTTGTATTTGCAATCTATAGTCGCATTGCTAGCAAGGTTGGAACCCAAAAGTGATTTTCTTATTTTGTTAGGTGATATGTCTTTTAAGTTGAACATCATAATAAGCACTACAAACTAGACAACCTGAGCTCTTAATGACAACAAACACTTTTGATTGACATGTGTAGACCCCCTCTCAAGGAAGGGGGGGGAGGCGAGAGAGAGAGAGAGAGAGAGAGAGAGAGAGAGAGAGAGAGAGAGAGAGAGAGAGAGAGAGAGAGAGAGAGAGAGAGAGAGAGAGAGAGAGAGAGAGAGAGAGAGAGAGAGAGAGAGAGAGAGAGAGAGAGAGAGAGAGAGAGTACCATGGTCGAGTTAGCCAAATGCATGCTGGCTCATCTTTACCAAACATGATGTTTGGACATGATCTAAGCCTATATTAAAGAGCCTACGACTATTCGGATGCATCACCTACGCGCAGATCTCGAAGGAGACAAGGAAGAAATTTGACTTCCAAGGTCTCAAGGCCATCTTGATCGGATATACTTCCTCTAAAAATACTTACAAGTTGTATGACCTCTATATCTAGAAGATTTTATTTAGCAGGGATCCAATCTTTATTCAGAATTAGTTCATTGACTTCAAAGGCAAGGGTAAAGTTCCATGTGAACCTTCGACATCTGCCTCTGACACGACAATTCGATCCTCTGGCTCAAGCATGCCAATAGTCGATCAGCTATTCAACAACGAGTAAGAAGAAGATGTTGCTGATACTCAACAACAACAAGTCCAAGGATTGGATCATCAGTCGATGCTACCTCCAAGAAGGTCGAACCGAGTGCGCTCACAACCCACAAAGTATATTAATGAGTCTACTTGTCTTTTAATTCAGGAACTAACCACTGTAGAAGAGTCACTTAGCCAACTAGACTCCAATCTCTGGAGAGAAGTGATGGACAAAGAGTATTTCTCTCTGATCAAGAACCAGACATGGTCATTGGTCAAACCACTTGTTGGCAGCAATCTTATCGATTGCAAATGGAGATATTGACCGAAGGAAGGCCCAACTAGTAGCACGAGGATTTGCTCAAATCTCCAACATCAACTACAATAAGACTTCTAGTCTAGTAGTCAAGCATTCATTGATTCGAGTTCTCCTATCGTATGTTGCTGCAGCCGACCTTGAAGTACATCAACTGGATGTACATACAACTTATCTCAACGGAGTCATCGAAGAAGACATCTATATGCTACAACCTAAAGGATACATTCTGGAAGGTATGAAGCATCATGTCTATAAACTCCATGGCTTGAAACAATCAACAAGAGCTTGGTTTCAGAGGATCAACACATTCCTCATACAATATGGTTTCCCACCAAGCACTGTCGATTCTAATGTTTATGTCAAGTTAGTGCAATATTCCTTCATTATCATCACCTTGTGTGTTGACAATACATTTTTTTTCAACAACAATACCAATCAGGTGAAGGATACTAAAAATAACAAATGTTGTCTTCCGAATTCAACATGATCGATTTGGGCGAAGCTCACTACTATCTAGGTATCCAGATCCACACATGCAATGTTGACAAGCTTGTTGTCACTTTGGTTTATAGTAAACACACGGTCACCATAAAATGATAAAATTTGCTCTAATAAACTTTACACAAAATATAAAGAAAAAACATAAAACATATTTTTTGAAATGATTGGACATATAGGATATGGTGAAATTGAGAGGCTTAATTAAAAGTTTGATACAATGTTTATCCTTTATTGTTATACATCAAGCTCTCTAATCCAATCTTCTCAATCACATAAAAGAAATAGGCTTTGCAGCTATCTTGGTTTATGTATAGCTAATTGGAAACATAATAGAGGCTTATGTTTGCTTGTGACAAAAATGGTGTCTATAGACCACGAGATTGATAAAGAAGAAGAAAAAAAAAAGTCTTCTAGGCTATAGTGTTTGCTTCTTTGATAACTTTTTTTTTCAAATGAAATGGTGTCTATAGACCACGAGATTGCTACTATAAAGAAGAAGCAAAAAAAAGTTGTTCTAGGCTACAGTGTTTGCTTCTTTGATAATTTTTCATTTCAAATGAAATTTGTGTATGTAGTATCTACACAAACTAATATTTAAGGGCATTTTCTATGGGGTTTCAATTTCTGACTAAGAACTTTTTGGCAAGGTCAAAATTTGTCCTTGTCTATATTGCATAATTGTTAGTTGTGGTCGTTTGAAGCAAGCAATGCCAAAGAAGATAGAGCATAAGGGAGTTGGAATAAAAAGAGAAGGGAAGGTGTGACAACGTTGTTGCCTTGAAAGGTGCCCTGTGCTTGTCAAAAAATTTACATTTACTGAAGTCATCTAGATTGCGTAGTTTTGCAACAATTAGATGAAACGTGGGAATTCCGCACTATGTTTCAAGCTTGAGAGAATTGGTAGTAGAATAGTGATGGTTGATGTTATGTCCTTAAGCATTTATAGTTGGCGATCAGGGCTACCCTATACCGTAAGGTAGCTCATAACCCATAGTAAGTTTCATGTCCCTATTTGGTTAAGGCACTAAATCATGCAAGAGTGGTTGTAGAGGATGCCTATATTGGCTATGCATGGACATGGATTATCCTTTAAGGGAGGCTCCATGTCTTATGGAAGCTAGGGTTTGGAGGAGCACATGTACACCCTCTCCTCTCATGTGTCTATATTATTCTAGGTATTGAAAATTGATCAATCTCTCTATGCTCGTGGTACCTTAGGATCTTCCATAGGGACCAACTTGGGAGCATAAAACTATTTGCTAGACTATTGGTTAAGTGTTTCTTTTCACACTGCTGATTTTGTGTACTCTTTTCCTATCTAGGTGATCGAAGGGGATTCTACATGCTATCAGAGCCAGTCTTTGTTTGTGCTATGGGGGTGCTGTGAGACTATTCATTAGCAAGCAATGCATAAAGGTTGTGTGTGCTTGAGGCACCAAGGAAGGCATAGAGGTATGCAATTATCCCATAAGCAGTGGTGGCTGCACAGTATCTCATATCTCATGGTACTAGCCCTTTTGGAGTAAGGCAAATAAGTGGGTGGCTAGGTGATTGGGATTGGAATCACAATGCGCAATCCAGATGCCCACACATGGTCAATGGGCGAAATTTTTTACATGCTATTAAAGCCATGTAGATATGATTGTAAAGCCTCTCTCTTGGATAGAAAACAAGCACACAAGAGATCAAATTGTGGCAAGAACCACCCAACCAACAATCTAATGAATGGTTACGAGTCCCAAGATAATACCTATAGAAAACACTATAGTACCAACAACATAAAGGGTGTGATCGATTGTCGATACTCAAAAATATGTTGACACGAGAGGGGTGAGGGTATAGATATAGTTTTCCAAATTTTTCTATAGTTGTGTGATTCTTTGGATGAGGAAGAAACCTAAGTTTTGCTCTTGTTGTGGGGTTCTTTTAGACCTATAGGAGCAAGACACTGATTTGTTTTTTTGCTAAGCTCTCATACCACATGATCTTGAGAACCTTCCTATTGAGATTTCTACTTGATCATCTATTGTGGTTTGAAATTGAAAGTATTGGAAACCCATGGACTAAGGGTGCATCTGCCTAAGGAGCTCTTTTGTAGATAACTAGGGTTAGATTTGTGGATTTGAAACATGTGCTAGTTGGAGTGCGAGAACGTACTGTCTGAGGGAGTGGGTAGTGCCTGGGCATCGAGGCACAAGTAAAAAGTAGTAGCTCGATGGGTGTGGTTATTTTTTTAGGTGAAGAGGAAGGGGGTGGGTGTGCGTGGGAGTTGAGCATGTTTTTTCTTTTGTTTTATTTCATTTTTACTTTGAAACTGAAGTTATGTGCGAGGCACATTCAAAGAGTATGAAATGTCAAGTGGGGACTATAGGTATAACGATCGCCAAGTGAAGATCTTCAATAATCCTGTCACATGCAAACCAATAGGACACCTGTGGAGCAAAACCACCCAACCAATAGGAAATGGCCAGTCAATACCCTAATCACTTCACCTCCAAGACAAGGTGAATGAAAACAAGAGAGGAGGGGATCATGGCTCATAGAATCAGAAATTCCAATAAGGAGATGGGCGAGTTTCCATAATATATATTCTCTCCCATGAGAAGAGAATATTTCTCTTAGGATCCCCATGCAACCTGAATAAGCAATTGACCTCCTATTCTTGCATTATAGTAGTCAAACACCATGCAAGTGCTCCTATGTCCAATCATAGGTTTGGGCCCTCATATGAATATTTAAACTACTTTACCAGCCAAGTCCAGAATGACAAGGCATAACTAATAACCATATACACTAGAGAAACTAGCTATCCATGTCGAAAATTATTCCGAATCCCTCATACTGGACGTGGACATAGCATTCTTCCTCCCTTGAACCACTTCTGTCTTCAGACTCGAACACTAGGGAAGTTCTTCTTTATGCTTTCAACTTGTCTGACCCCTCCACCTAATCAAGCACTCAGAGATGGAACAATTTCTCAATTGTTTATTGTGAAAATTGTCAACATTTCCTTGTCTAGTTTTAGGCCAAAATTGCTAAACATGGCACATAGTTTAGGATCTGACTTTTCACACGTGTGAAACAGGTCTAGATATTTTTAGTAAGTGTATTTTTTCAGTATGAAGAAGTGTCAAACTTCAAGACCTTCGAAATGAGTCCATTTTCATGTATTTTGGACATATATGCCAATTTTACCTATATAGGGCATATTTTAGGTAAGGAGGGTCTAGAGAGAGGAGAGAGAGTCATCTCTCTCAGCTATATATAGCAGGTAGGCCGTGGAGAAACAGGTTGGAGCAGATCCATTGTATTCATTTGCTTAATGAGAGATTTTTCTATTGGGTTCTCCTTCCATTGTTGGCATTGTGTAGTGATTGAGTTCAAGCTTTGTGTGTATGATCTTAGGTGCTTTCCAAAAGTGGTAGGCTGATGTATTATGGACTGTATAATGCTATTTTGGGCCGCACTTGATGTTTATGGAAGTTTCCATTTGTGATAAATGCTTTTTGATCAAGTTCTTTGCATTCTAGGTAGCATAGAATGTGTTGCCAATTCCTAGCTTATGTAGTTTGGAGTGCAAGCATTCAAGCCAATGATCTTGGAGTTTAGATCCACTTAGGATCTGTATTTTTCACATGGTATCAGAGCTGGTTGGCTTCTATTCATAGTAAGTATTCCATTTTTGGTGATATTTGGATGTTTGATCAAGTTCTAGCATGATTTTGCATTGCTTTGTTGATCAAATCTTACTAACCTTTGTTTTGTGAGTTGAACTTGTGGATCAAAAGCATATTTCAGGTCTATTGAAGATCAGAGGCTGAAAAGAAACTATTTTGGATCAGATCATAACACCTAATCATTTGTGATTGTGAGGCTTGTGCATATTCAATACTAACAATGTTCTTTTCAATCCTATTGTTGACAATCTCCATTCTTGGATGAACACTCTCCTTAAGTGGATGAAACTTCTCCTTAAGTGGATGACAAATGCTCTTTTGAGTGAGTTGTAATTCTCCTAAAGGCTGAGCAAAGCTCCCATTTGGATGAAAGATCCCCTTTTTTGGGTGAACATATTGTAAGCTCCATTGTGAAGAGCATATTGTAAAGATTGTCATCAATTTTGGCATAAATTTTGGTGTACTTTGTTGAGCATGTAAGTAACTCTCCTTATGTAATTTGATTGGAGCATTTGCTGGAAGGTGTTAACCATTATGCAAGTGTGTTTTCAGGTTCTTAACAGGTTGAGGAACATTCTCATGTGAAGTGATCTTAGATCTACATCTAAACACCAAGATTTGACAAGATAGTGAAGCTAGTCTTGTGATTCACTAAGTGTGCTCATTCATTCACCTCTAAATCTTGTATTTATCACTTGCTGGAGTTTATAAACTTTTAGAAGTGTGGTTTACATGTGGTTTTACAGGTTGAATCAATATCTTAGTGTGGTGATCATATGTTGATCAAGTTTGTTCATTACTAGGTAATTTTGGCATCCTAGTTTTGGGTATTTTCTAAGAATGCAAGTAACTCTTCACACCATAACTTGATTTGGTCACTTGCTGGAAAGTTTGAGAGCTTAAGCAAGAGTGTGTTCAGGTTGGTTTGAGTTTGTAATCCATTCTTAGTGTGTGCAAAGTGTTGCATGTGTTTCAATCTTCCTTTCTATGCTTGAAAGCCAAATAGTTTCAAGATAGAGGTCATTTAGGGTTCTAAATCTTTTAAGATCTTCTCCTTCTTCATTTATTGAGAGAAAGGAGAGTGCTAGGTGCATTAGAACAGAGCCTAAGGACACAAGAAGATTTTAGCATCATGACATCCAATGGTGGAATCATGTTGGAAGCTAAAGAGAGGTTAAACTCTACAAACTATTCAACTTGGAAAGTGAGGATGGAGTCTTTACTAGAGTTGAATGAGCTAATGGATATAGTTGTGGGAATTGAAGAAAGACCTCTAATTCTTCAAGAGCAACTAAATTTTGATAGAAGGGCTAAAAGAGCCTTACATATCATAAAGATGAATGTTACCAATGAACTTCTTAAAGAAGTTGGTAAATGTACTTCTTCAAGTGAAGCATGGAATGCTTTGAAGAAGATCTATGAGTCCAAATCCACATCTAGGGTTCTCACCCTAAGAAGGCAAATCTTCCAAATTTGTCAAAGAGAGGGAGAGAGTGCACATTCATTTGTCTTGAAGGTTAAATCCTTGAATGATGATCTAGCATGCATAGATGAAAGCATAAAGGATGGGGAACTAGTTCAAGTCATGTTGAATGGTTTGCTTGATGAACATTCTAACCTTGTACAATGCTTTGCTATACAAAAGTCCTTGCCAAGTGTCAATGACTTGCAAGAGATCTTGGTGGCTGAAGAGCATAGGTTGCAAGCCAAAGGTGGTGGTGCATCAACACAAGGTGGAGATGAAGAAGCTCTTTTCACAAAGGGCAAGTTCAAAGGCAAGTGGTCCAAGCAAGGTAGTTTGGAGCATGGAAAGCATTCTTCTTCTTTGCAAAGTAGGAAGCAAGATAAGTCCAAGTTCAAATGTTTTTATTGTGGAGTGAAAGGACATTTTGCAAATGAATGCCATAAGAAACAAAATGCTAGATCTAGGTTGAGATCTAATGTACTTCTTGGAGATGATAATTGTTGTGCTAACTTGGCAAGCTTTGGTGAATCTATGGTCAATTTTTTGGATCCATTGGATCTTGAAGATGCACTAGTGTTACCTACTAGTCATATGGAGTCATGTGGAGCTAAATTAGCATCATGTTTGTACTCTTCTACTCATGGACTTCCAAGGCTTGGTGGTTCTTCAATGGTGCTAGATGGCAAGTGCAAAAATGGAAAAGGTAAGGAAGGAGCTAACTTCATCAATGGAGTTGATGAAGATTCTTCTTTGGAAGTGATTGTTGCTAATGACTTGTTTGTTCATATGGAAAAAGATGGAGATGCTAAGTGTCATTCTTTGCAAGAAGATGGTTGTTCTTCTAATTCTTTTCATATTGATGTATGTAATCATGTGGGAAAAGATGATGGTGCTTTGAGCATGCTTGAAGGAAATGGTTCTTTTACATCTTTTTGTGATAAAGTCATTTGTGCAACAAGTGGTGTCACATTTCTTCATAAAAAGAGTAGATCAAAGGTTTCTATCATGAGACTTGGTGAGGGAGATCACAAGTCAAAAGGAAGAGAAGTATGTGAAGTGTTCAAAGTAGGATGTACTTTGAATGATGTTTTTATGAACGATAGTGAGGAAGAATCATTATCATATGACTCATTACCTAAATCATTGAGTAGAAGTTCATGTTTGAAAAGAGAGAGTACTTCAATCACTCTTATGTTGAAGGTACTAAGGATTCTTTTCTTGGCTTCTAATATTCAAGAGTCTTCTACTTCTTATGGTGCAACTATCAAGAGGGAGGTTTCTAACTTTTGTGGTGCTAGCATTAAGAGGGAGTCTTGTGAAGGAAAGGGCAATGGAAGAGTGGTTCTTGGGAAGATCCAAAGCATGGATCTAACATCTCTTCATCAACTCAAAGCATTCTATGATTGTGGTGGATTGTTCATTCATGGTCAAGATGGCAAAAGGTTGGTTGAA
Source organism: Diphasiastrum complanatum (assembly GCA_029204225.1). NCBI lineage: Eukaryota > Viridiplantae > Streptophyta > Lycopodiopsida > Lycopodiales > Lycopodiaceae > Diphasiastrum > Diphasiastrum complanatum. The sequence goes on from CM055101.1 coordinate 33,833,487, forward strand.
GAAGACTACATGGAGCAACTCAAGTGGCAACTTCTTCAAGGCAAGGGAGATATCATTGGTGAGCTTATTGAGGTTTGTTATGAACTCAAGAGGGCTGTTTTGATTAGGTTTGATACTCATCTTCACCTACTCTACTTCATGTTAAGTGGAAATGTTGGAATCTATCTTTTGGTTTATGATGGTGGCATTGTTTTCACTAACTATAGTGAAGGGTCAAATTTGAGCATTGATGAGATCTTGTGGGATCTTAATCATGTGTTTGAGAGGGAGTATCTTCAGAGTTTCAGATCTGAAGATGTTCACATATGCAAGATCTTTGATGTCTTATTGGAAGATCAAGAGGTTGATCTTGGATTGCTTCATCAACACCAAGAGACAAGTGGCAATTCGAAGCTAGTGAAAAGCATCAAAGAAGAGACAAATGGTCAAGGCATTTTGGATCTGTTTTTACAGGTTCTTGAAGGTTCAAGTAAGGTCTTTGGAGCTGCAAGGAAGTGTCTTCTTACTCTACCTCACTTGCCTAATCTCATGTATGAACATTGTTATGTCAATGTGTTGAAATTGTCAAATTTCAATAAAACTAGTTCCATAGTTTTGCATCCTTTGGATCTTGGAGATGGAATAGTTATCATTGCTGGTTTGTATGATCAAGTACATGAATTCATTCAGATCTTGAAAGGTATTGAAGTGGTCAATATGTTTTCTTTTGAACAAAGTTCAAGATCTAGTATTCTAGTGTTGGCAAATTGGCAACTTGTTGACATTGTAGGATCAAGCGTTGTGTGCAAATCTTGTGGAGGTACTTCAAGTATTTCAAGTTCAGGTTTTGGTCATTCAAATGGAGTAGGGAACACATCTTTTTGGCATTCATTCACTCAAAGGCTTTCATGGATTGAAGATCTACAAAGGCAAGGTGGTGATGGAAGTTCATTCATGGAGATACATGTTGCATTCACTATATGTATAGTGAAATGTGGAGGAGGCATGCAAACACTTGTTGATCACTTTCATTTACAACTTGTTTGCTGCTATTTTACAGAGAAACCAGAGATGGATACATGGAGGAATTCATTAATTGAGATTCTATGTTCTTTTACATGTACCATTTTTATGATTCTATGTAAAATTGATGTAAGAAATAGTGAAGCATCCTATATGGACACTATTATCTATATCAATTATGTTGTGTCCTATTTTGTACATATTAGGATCCTTGAGAAGAGATCTATTCTGATGATGGAGATCATTCTTAAGTTGGAACAAAGTAGTGTTGTAAAACTAGCAAGTTAAGTTGAAGAGGGAGTGTGAAAATTGTCAACATTTCCTTGTCTAGTTTTAGGCCAAAATTGCTAAAAATGGCACATAGTTTAGGATCTGACTTTTCACACGTGTGAAACAGGTCTAGATATTTTTAGTAAGTGTATTTTTTCAGTATGAAGAAGTGTCAAACTTCAAGACCTTCGAAATGAGTCCATTTTCATGTATTTTGGACATATATGCCAATTTTACCTATATAGGGCATATTTTAGGTAAGGAGGGTCTAGAGAGAGGAGAGAGAGTCATCTCTCTCAGCTATATATAGCAGGTAGGCCGTGGAGAAACAGGTTGGAGCAGATCCATTGTATTCATTTGCTTAATGAGAGATTTTTCTATTGGGTTCTCCTTCCATTGTTGGCATTGTGTAGTGATTGAGTTCAAGCTTTGTGTGTATGATCTTAGGTGCTTTCCAAAAGTGGTAGGCTGATGTATTATGGACTGTATAATGCTATTTTGGGCCGCACTTGATGTTTATGGAAGTTTCCATTTGTGATAAATGCTTTTTGATCAAGTTCTTTGCATTCTAGGTAGCATAGAATGTGTTGCCAATTCCTAGCTTATGTAGTTTGGAGTGCAAGCATTCAAGCCAATGATCTTGGAGTTTAGATCCACTTAGGATCTGTATTTTTCACATTTATCTCTAGTTTTGAGTACTCTTTTGGGTTCCAAAGGTAGACTAGGTGATAATCCTCCAAATGGGTAAGATCCTTCTATGAACCAACTACGTCACCTTCATGTAAACATAATTTCAACCGGCTTACATGAAACACTAGGTGAGCAGTAGTCTTGTCTTGACGATAAAGTTCGTAAGCTAAAGAACCAATATTTCTTATAATCCGAAATGGTCCACAATATCTAGTAGACAATTTATAAAGCTTCCCCATACACATAGTCTTAGAATCTTTTGGTATTCTAAGATATACCCAATCATCAACTTTATAATCTCTAGGAGACCTCTTAAGATCCGCATAGTGCTTAGATCTATCATGAGCACTCCCAATACAATCACGGGACACTTGCAACATTTCATGCATATCATGCAAGAAATCCGCAATTTTTTGGATCTTAACAGACTTCGTCTCCACATTTACCGAAGATCTACATTAGCATAAACAAACTATAACATGTAGCAGAATGTTTTCTACTATTGTAAGCAAACTCAATCAAAGGAACGTAATCTTCCCACTGAGACTGCCTATGAGACACATATGTTCTCAACATATCCTCCATAGTATGATTACTTCTCTCAGTCTAGCCATAAGATTCAGGATGGTCAGTAGAACTAAAACTAAGCGAGGTTTCTAGGTTATGGAATATGGCTAACCAAAAGTGCCCTGTAAATTTAGGATCTCTATCACTAACTATATAAATTGGCAGTCCATAAAGCTTGAATAACCTTTTCACAAATATATGGGCTAAATCTGAAGCCATAGCAATTGACTTAACTAGTATGAACATAGCTAACTTAGTTAACCTGTCCACTACAGCCCAAATAGAATCATTCTGACGTTGGGTCCTTGGAAGTCCAACTACAAAATCCATAGGTATACTTTCCCATTGTTTCTGAAGGATATCTAGGGGATGTAACAATCCTCCAGTCTTTAAGCGTTCAGCTTTGGCTAACTGGCAAGGTTTACACTTAACCACATAAGACTCGACAAATGGCTTGAGTTTTGGCCAATAAAACTCTCTTCTGACCAAGTCCAGAGTCATGTGTATATCTGGATGACCTGCATAGGGAACGTCATGACACTCATAAAGAATCATCTTCTTTATCTCATCATCCTCTGGTACACAAACTTTCTCATTCCAAAATAGTAAACCACCTCGGATAGAGAACTATTCTACTATCTTCTTATCTTTCCTAGAAACTTGAGACCCATGTGAGTTGATCTCCATTCCATTCTCATTTTTTCTAGCTCAACCATTTTCTAGATGTATAATTTTCAATTTAATTAGTAATATCTATCTCTTCTTTATGAGAAAACCGGTATGGTTGTATAGAGATAGGGTGACTACCTGGAATTAACTCAATCTTGTGGTCTACTGACCTAGACGGTGGTATTCCATGAGGTGATTCAACTAGAAACACATCTCTAAATTCAAACAATATTTTATTCTTCTCTTTTTGCTCCTGATCTAAGTCTACCGAGTTAAGAATTTTTGACAATTCACAACTATTCCTACTCAATTAAGTATGCTAGTTCTCTCCAAAACTTAAGTAGCCAAAAATACCACCTCAAGTGTATCCTTTGGCATGGATTTGGTGAGAAAACCAGCCAATAAACCTGAAATTGAAGCAAGATCACCATAGCCATGACAAGGCTTGATTGAAAACCATTTCCAAGCACCATAAAGAGCTTTCCATCATTTGAGCACTTTTGCCATTGATTTCTTCCATCCTTGAAGAACATGACTGATCCCAAAGCTCCTCCTCCATGAAAATAGGTACAACTCCATGAGGAAATCAAGAGTACTTCTTGACTCATAAGGATCACAAAGATCCATCATCATGTTACAAAGACCTTGAGAACTAGACATATCAAGATTGGCAAGCCTATACATGCTAAAATAAATAAAAAGTCTGTATCTGTCATAAAATCGCGTGTGGGTGTGAACGTAGCGGAAGCTCGATGATTTAGGAGCGTGGCGTGTAGGAACAGAAACGCAACAGTTAGCAGCATAATTATTCAAGTATAAGAATACTGAATGCATGAATGAACGACGCAGTAGTGAGAGAAAAATTGCACTCTGATTAATATCAAAAGTGAGTACAATAGCTGAGATGTTGCTCCTTTGATAGAGCCTTTGTGTAGTAATCTGCTACCAAGTAATATGTTCTGTATAAGATCAATTCTCCTTCCTTACTATGCACTTTCTCTCTAAGGTAATGATACCTGATTTTTATATGTTTGCTTCGAGAGTGAAATCTTGCATTGAGAGAAAGCGCTATTGTGCTTTGATTGTCACAATAGATTGTTGTAGAAAGTGTTTGTGTAAGATTGAGGTCTGCAAGCAGTTGTCTGAGCCAGATCACCTCTTTGGTTGCATTTGTGGCAGCTATGTATTCGAATTCCTTTGATGATAATGCAACTGAGGTCTGCTTCCGACTGTTCCATGAGATTGGGCCTTGGTTGTATAAAAATACAAATCCAAAAGTTGATTTTCTGGTGTCAACATCTCATGCCCAAGTTGGTACACTAAATCAAAGTGGACGCTTCTCACACATGAACTTCACACATTAGGGGATATTAGAACTCAGAATGGGCCCGTTGTCAAGATGTTGTTTTTGACTTTGCACGCTTATGTGTCCCAATGAATGGTGTCCATCTGTGATGACCTGTAACAATGGTTGACAGACGAAAGTTGTATTTAACTCTCCCGGCCAAATTTTCGTGATTTTCAAATATCCCGCTGAACAAATGAAAATGAAAACTTATAATTTGACTTTCGATAACTTTTGATAAGCTCGTAACCTTTAAGAGACTGAAATATGTAGGTTGTAAAAACACATGATTATTATTATTATTAGGTGATATCAAAATTTTAGAGTCTTTTTCAAATGGATGATAGGTTTGACAAGTTCTGGATGAGAGTGAGACACCAATTTCAATCTTAGTGCAAAATATGTTATCTATCATCATCATTCCGAGTTTTAACTTTCAGATGTGAAACTTAGAACCATTAACTTGTCTCCCTTTTCACTTACTGGCTTAAGAAATTACTTCATTAAAGTTATCTAGAATTAATGGGAAATAACATTTGCATGTACTGACCAATTCTCTATTTGGCAAAAATCGAATTCTTTGTAGGATTGTCAACCTATGAATCTTTTGTTAGGAGAATCTATAATCATCTTCATTTACTCAATGATTGTTCATACAATAGAATATCATGTACAAATAGCTTATGTTGTTTAATTTCATAGAGTAGTATAAGATATTTGTTTCTATAGATAGATATAAAACATACAGTCAAATGTTATGTGACACAAGTTCTCATTCATAATCGAACTCTTTATGCTATATTCATAATCAAGTACGAAAAATAATATTGTAAAAACATGATTACTATTATCATGAACTGATATCAAAATTTTACGGTCTTTTTCTGATGGATGATAGATTTGGCAATCTTTGGATGAGAGTGAAACATTATTGTCAATCTTAGTACAGAATATGTTTGTTTAGATCATTGTATGTGACTCTAATCAGCGGACTAGGGCCAACTGTATGTATGACGATACAATCAAGAAACACACATCTTGTAAATGACAAGCTTCACATACGTGAAGATATTTACTATAGGAAAAGAAATTTATTTTCAATTATCGATTTACTAGCTGTGATAATAGAAGCAACATTCTATTGTATCAAACTCGGAATTATAAATTGTTGCAAAACTTCAATAACTATTGTTGAGATAATCTGTATGAATGTAACGAAAGGAAACAACTTATTACAATAACAAAACGAATTGAATAATCAACAAAAGTAAGTCATTTTCAAATATGAATCAATTTCAGAAATATAGAATACAGAATATCATTTGAAAAAACAATGTGCGAGCTTTGCAGACTATTTGATATATGTTATGGCAATTTGCAATTGGCAATTTTGAATTTCATTTTTCATATGGCATTGGCGTTTGGGAGAAAGACGAATCTCCTAGTTTATAAATTTGAGAGGAAAATCGCCACCTCTCTTTTTGCCATCTTACACTTGATGAAATAGATGGCTTTCTAACAACTGACTTTTTCTAACAAATACTAACATTGTGAACATATTTGAAATATTCTACAAAGCTCTCTCAATGTTTTTCCAAATAAAAAATTAAATGATATGTCTTTCAAAGTCTAATAAAGCAAATAGAAAATAAAATCAATAACAATAATTACTAAAAATCAAATCACAAACTACAATAATGATGTTTTGTAGCAGAGTTCATTCACACAATAATAGAATCCAAATCCTCTTATAGCTCATGACATTAGTGATTCATTTTCGAATTCATTTCTCCTAAATTGAAAGAACTTCTTGTTTGTTTAACAAAGAAAAAATAAGAAACAATAATTCAGCCTAACTATGCCTGCTTGAAAAACACCTATAATTTATTTTACAACTATAATTTCATTGGTAAATATTTGTTAGAGAATATAATATTCAACCCCTTTCAGAAAACTATATAATATTCAGTCTCTTTCGCATAGGTTTTTTTTATTACTGTTCCTAAATTCGACTAATGAATCATTTTGTATTATGCAATAAGTAAAATTACATTGATAAAAATATATATCGAAAATTCAGAATTAGACTTATCAAATCTGAACTGAAAATTGAATTATGACCAACTGCTACAACTCGAAATCCAATTACTGTTGGAGATAGAGATACAGATAGAGTTCATGTTAGGTCTCGCGATGAAATTTGTGTGCTTACAGTTAGAGTTAGAGCTAGAGAAAATTTGATTTTGGTTTTTTCTTATATATGTTTTTGTTCAGAGCGCACATGAAGCAGTCTTTCACTCTCATATGTTTACAACATGAAAAAAACCATAGACATGTGTGTGCAACGGTTTCTTTTGTATACAAATTTGTAAATAATGTTACGTATTATTTCTTGAATTTCGATAATTTTTCTGTTCTATACAACTATTATGAGAATTATGTGTATTGCATTTAGAACTATCATCTATTACAAAATATTGGAAATTATCTTTTGTTTTTTATTCAGATATTGTTTTTCTGAAAAAATTGAATAAATGATACATTTCCGATGTTATGAATTTTAATTTGTTATTTTAGTACTAGTCGATTGTTTTTTTATAACACATAAAATTTCCATCCAAAAAAAATGCCGCACAAAAGTCTTTTTATTTGTAAATGTTTTCTAGTTTATTTATTTTTGACAATGACTAACATCGTTGATGATTATTTCATCTCTCGTTATTTATTTCGATAGTCGAAATCATATCAAGAAATTTTATGCTTTGGCATAAGGCGAATAATATCAATCCCTAGTCAATATCCAATAGAACTAACTAAAAAAAAAAAAAAAAAAAACCTTATTTGCTTAGAATTGAAAATATACGACTAATTGTTTCATAAAAAATGGAATTACGAACGAAACAAACGTTAACTGAAAGACGTAGAGTCGTGAAAGAAAACGTTTTTGAAAAAAAAAAAAATCAATTTATGCCATATGTCGACGGATGGTTTAAAACAAAAGAATATCAAGATTTGTGGAAAATCATTTGTACGGAATTTATCGGACAAATGAAATGTTGTTCTACATGTGGAAGTATGAATTTCTTCAAGAAAGAACATAATAAGAAGTCTCGAAATTCGAATGAAAACGTCCCACCTTATGCAATAGCTAATACATATACAAATGACGAACAAAAACAGTGGTATATATGCGATTTATGTAAAACTTATCTAGATCGAATAAAATACATAGTATTTTCTTCGCCTACGTATCTGCGTTCTTTTTTTTAAGATTGTCGTGTCACATTTACAATTGTTATCCATAATAGATATTTTAGTAGATGTGACAAACGACTATATATATTACTGCAAGACGTAACGCACTGCAGCAGAAGACAAAATATCCAAAAAGATGACATATATACATATTCAAATTTACGAATTAGAACAAGAACGCGTGAACAAAAAGAAACATCGATGTTTAGAACAAAAGTTTCTGGATTGCCGTTAATGACTGAACAAAAACAATTCATCACATTAGAAAATGCAATTTTTCCATTTCTGTTTCCATTTGGTCACCATTATTACGATGGGAAAATACGTTATATCGATTACATAAAAATGAGAGTTTCTTCACTGTTTTCGCCATTTACACTATATCCACCATATTTACTTATAATGTATCAAATACGACAAGCAATCTTGATAACAACAAAGGTGTCGTTTGTTGTCTTGCAAAAGGACATTATCGAATTCGTTAATAAACATCCAAATGCAAACAAAGAACAGATTTTTAGAAACGTTTTGAAATTCACTTTGCCACGCGAAATGCCAGGCACTCTATCATGGCATAGACGGAATTTTAAAGATCTATTAACGATGGTGACATATTGGGGATTACCAGATTTTTTTTTGACATTGACAAGCGATGAAACAATTGAATTACGATGGTCAGAAATCCAACAAATAGAAGAAATAGTGAAAAATTATAATAGGAATTTCGATTGGAGAAATTGTTCGATTTAATGTTCATTGCTATTTGTCAAGAAGTTGGAATTATTCATGAAAGAATTCATTCTTTCAAAAAGAGCAATTTTAGGACGAATTAAGCACTACATGTTACAATACGAATTTCAAAATCGAGGTTCTGTACATGCCCATATCATGCTATGGGTTAAAAGAAAAGATGTGAAAAAAATTGGAAATGAAATCGTTGCATGCATTCCTACGAAACTCAATCTACAACAAAAAAATTCGAAATTCCATTAGATTCAGTCAGAAAACAAATATATGAATTAGTCGTACGAAAACAAATCCATTATTGTCGACCAGCTTGTGCCATCAAAGCTGATAAAAAAAGAACAAAGATATGTAAATATGGATTTCCATTTGAAAAATATTCGACATCGACTAAATTAGACATAGGAACTAAACGATGGCTACATTTCCGACCTAGATATGAAGATCGTAACATAGTACCTTATCATCCGACAGTGCTATTGTTATGGCAAGCACACATGAATTTACAACGGATTACAAACACTGGCTGGTCATATTACCTATTGAAATATGCAATGAAATCAGAGCCAACAGGGCCATTGAATCTGAATATAGATGATGCCAAAAAGATTGGATTATCCCATGCTGATGAAAACGTGTTAAAATTAATATCTAGCTACATCTTGACAAAACCGATATCATTGCCAAAAATTAGTTTCACATGTTTACAAATTCCGATTATCAAAAGAAGCGAAGTTGTTCAATACGCAGATAGCTCCTCTCCATATTTGCGACAAAAAATTAAAAATTATAACAATACAATACTATTGCATCCAATTGATATCTACACATATAGACCTAAAGTACTTGAAAACATGACCTTTTTTGAATATTGGCGCCGATTTATTGTAATTGTGAAAAAAAAAACAATTTCCAAAAAGAAATATATATGGATCAATTAGGACATTATTTGTATAAAAATACTAAAATAATCAGATTCACAACATATCACCCTGCATATCAAACAGAAGGTTTCGAGCGACCAAAATGATTCAAGACTATGCGCATTTGAACCAAACGAATGAAATCGATTCTATCACGATAACAATCGAGGGATCTGACAAAAAAATGAAAATTACGCCATCAACTATTAGGAAATTCAGATACGATTCTAAAATATATTACAAATGCACCTTCCCTTTAACATTAGCATACGCTATTACAGCCCATAAATCGCAAGGCATAACAATCAACAACACTGCAATAATTGATATTCAAAACAGTTTCTGTCCAGGATTAACTTATGTTATGTTATCTCGAGTGACAAGACGAGAACACATATTTCTGACTCGCAAACTAACACCTGCAGATTTTGATCCAACACCAACCATTATAAATCAAACAAGTAATTAACATTGACAATATGATCCGATTCTATGACATCTGAATCTTTGCGACACATTACTTGATTATTTATTGTTCCAGAAATATCATATCGAAAATATTTCATTTCTAATTTTCCAATTGTACTTGAAAACAGAGATCCGATATGGCATTACAAGAACTTACAAATGCTCAAAAGGTATATTGTTATGAATATCGTGAATCATTTTTTAAACTCGAATAAAATACCTAATCAAAAGAACGCTTTTAACTATTTGGAATTCGTAATTTAATACTAATAACGACTTTTATGATGAAAACTTCCAGAAGCTTTTTTGAAAACTAAAAGAAGAAACTCAACAACCACAAGCTTCGACGTTTGAGGATCTTGAAGAATTGCGAATTTATCCTACGACACGACAAATGTTCCTATTGAATGCTTGCGGAATCGATCCGGAACAATACAAAGACGGGTTTCAAAATAGTTACACTATGAGCACATATATCACAACACATAAACGTGCGAGAGAAACCTATGTGCATGAACATCACAGAGATCCTATTTATTTATTTTCCATTCTGTTCTTCTACTTTATTACATTAAACATATAGAAATCATATTATTTTTATAACACATTTCAAATTTGCAGGATTTTTGAAACACTTTTATAAACTATTTTCTATTCCGATCCCGGATTCGATCAAGACGAACAAGACGACGATACAACATTTCGAAGCACATTCTGATAAAAGTTATTATGCAATTCGTAACCTATATTTCAGTTACAACATTGCTTTTTAAGATTGGAAAAGCATGTCTCGAACAGAATTAAATGCTATCAACATAGATTTAGGGAGACAACTTGGCCATCTCTCTGACATCGGAGTTCGATTGACAAATGGTCCTATCACGATTGAAAACGTTTTGAAAATCTTAGAACAAGAAACTACCAACATGTCGATTACGACGACAACTGACACGCATCAGGTTCATGTCTTTTACTGATTTTACTATTCAATTTGTTTACAATGCATTTTATACACAAATGTAAATACAACCTTGCAACTAACAAATAACAAGTGATAACTCTCGAATCTCCACAACCGATATCGCAAAGATCTTCTTCTAACAAAGAGGTATGGCAAATTAATGCTATTTTTCTGCTATAAATAGATCTTCTTGTATCATTTTAAAAAACCCTATTAATTCTCACTATTCTTCGCAGGATCTGACACCGCCACCGCCACCGAAACGCCTACGAGGCAATTCTTCACAATCTACAAAATAGTTTCGTGAATAGGCAAATCAATTTATGTCGGTCAAACAACAGAGTTTGATAGACGCATGCGACAACATGCTCGTAGACCACCGAAAGTAATGACCTACGACAAAGCTCGCGGCGAATTTTTCAATCATTATGAAGCTCAGATATTAGAAATTGTTGCTGACTCTTCAATTGCAAATAGATTAGAAAAAGTCTATATCAAACTATTTAGATCTCAGAAAATGCGAGTTTGTAATAACTTAAGCAGTCGTCCATCGTTCTCGCGTAAATATTGGTATTTGAAACGTCGATCTTATATTTTTGGCACATTTTGTTAATTTCCAATTTTAATATAAATTCATATCTTTAGTTCAGCTACATATGCATTGTTCTGCGATATTTTGAATAACTTTCTATTTTTCCTTTCAAACACAATTGAACAACATTGCCATTCCCACTGTAAATCATTTACAAAATATAATCAGCTACTAACTGTTTCAATTCCAACATTGTTTTTCATCAGCTTCCATTTGAAATGTTTCCATTTTCTTAAAAAAATGCAAAACACAATTTTCTAATTACTAACTATGCAATCATAGATACATTCTTGAAAATCACATTCCTGTGTTTACTAAACACATAAATAATGCTGTTCTGATTCGTTATTTCATGTCCCTTCTCAAAATGCAAGTTTTTTTAGCTTACAAAATAACGATATGAAACATCCATAGATTGAATATGAAAACCAGATAAATCGAATTCAAAATTCAATCATAATTATGACATGCCCTTCGCTTTTTACAATCATTGTTTGACTCGAATGGGGACAAAATTGCGTACCTAGTTGGGGGCACTATATTATGCAATAGGATATATAGGCTCAAAAAGGGCAAATAAATCGGCTGATTATTCACGATTCCCAGAAGTGCGAGGGAGAATGTACGTGAAGTCGCTCGAGAGAAGAGGAACTTTTTAGGGTTCTTCATTAATCTTGTTATAGAGATTGTAAGAGCACTAGAATTATATGCGTGTTAAAAGTCTTGATTGGGCCACGTATGCCCTAACTTTTTTCTTCTCAAACATTCTCGAACACTCTCGCCCTACAACCTTTGGAATTTTCTGGAGGCATCGCCGGTTTCAAAATTCGAGGGAAAAACTGTAAATAAATAAATAAAGAGATTACGGGGAGAGAGCTCGCGCGAGATCGAGAGACAGAACATGGGAGTAGTTGATTGAGAGCGAGAGAGAGAGAGAGAGAGCAGTCATCGTATGCAAATGAAGTGGGAGCTCGATCTAAGCTGATGAAGCTGTTGCTGCAGATGAAGCTACTAGAGCTGATGAAGCTGTTGCTGCAGATGAAGCGACTAGACCCGATGAAGCTGCTGACATGCGGCAGCACCTTGACAGGGTCTCTTTTTTTGGAAAGAAGGTTGCTGCTGTTTCGTTTTTCCAAGAACAGATTCATGCGTGGGATTTGGTACGGAACGTTCGATCTGCGTGGGAGTACTTCACATGTCTCTCTTTCTTTCTTTCCTGGACGGGTACAATGTTCTCTGATTTGCATGTTGTCTGATCCGTAGCATTTGCTTCAAGCTGATTGAACATAGAGATAAATATTTCTTCTAAGGATGAGAGAGCTGGTGAGAGAGAAAATCTGAAATGCTTCAATTTTGTAGAACCCCAAATGCTTCTTTTTTGTGCAATTCGTGGTGTAAAATTTTGCGCTGTGGAATTCCAAGTTAGAGCTGTTTTTCTGTTTGAATATTGCCAATAGGTTAAATTTAGAACTAGGAATACAAAATTATACTTTCTGGTGGTTAATTTATTTTGTAGATTGCTAGTGAGTAGACAGAGAGAACAAGAAAATTATAGTTTCTGGTTGTTAATTTATTTTGCAGATTGCTACTGTGCTCCTCATGTTCTCTGATCCACATCGATAGAGGCGCTGTCACCCTATTCAAGGCATTTGGAGACAAAATTCGAGGGACCTATTGATCTCTGACGTTATTTGTGGCCGTTAAGCGGATAATTCCATCAGTTTTAAAAAAAAAAATTCTGTACGTCAATCTAAATCAATGAGAAGTGTGGTTTTGTAAAAAACACTCTGATTATCAGCCTAAATTAATGAAAAACGTGGTCGGGAAAAGATGCGGCTGGACTGGTGATATCCATAAGTTTGCTGACAACAATCGCGACCTAAAAAATGCAGTCGGTTTATGGAAGATGAGCTTAGTTGATTCAAAGCTGAATATATATATTTTTTGATATATTTGGCAGGGTTTTCCGTTGTTCTGCTTGTCCGCTCCTCAGTAGTTGCTTATAAGTCCGTTTCATACAATATTGGGTGTGCCTTTAATGAAAGCTTAGTGGTTTACGGCAGACCATGGTTTCAAACACTTTTTAGATCTGAGACGCACTAGCTAGTGTGCCATCCTCATATTCAACTCCCCCTTCAGTGAGCATTCGGTAAGAGGAACTTTGAAAACGATCATCTGTACTTACTAAACACAAGCTATTTTTCGTCCTTGAGCATCTTAGAAGTTACATCAGAAACTTACCAAGCCGTTCATGAGGTGGTTGAAAACCTATGCAACGTAGTCTGCTCGCCTTTGTTATAAACTCAAATCAGGAGGTTATGCACCTTTATGAGTGCTTGAGCACCTTAAAAGCTACAACAGACACGTACCTAGCCGTTCATGAAATGGTAGGAAAAACTATGCAATGAAGTCTGCTCGCCTTTGTTATAGGCTAAATCATGAGGTTATGCACCTCCATTAGCAAACCGAGCAGCTCCCTCATTGGCATAAGGTTAAGGAAATGGTCACTTGGCTTTCTTCGGTTTCTACTTCTGCTTAAACACTTTCTGTACTCAGTGAGATCCCTATATTCAACCATGGAAATACTATGGCATGCGGAACATACTTGCTGGTAGATCTGGATTCTGATGACGTCGTCGAATTCTGCAATGATGAAATCATTTACACACAAAGTACGTCCAGCAATCTCCAGCTTCTGTGATGCACAGGACCAAGGCAGACTGAATCCAATAATCATAAATCGAGTGAGCGTGATTAAAAAAGTAAGAGACCTGTCAGAGACCAAAAATTAATGTTCACTGAGCTAAAAAAGGCAACAAGGCAAAACATCTGTAAACGTAATGATCACGAAAAAGCACCTACGATGAATGATTGTATAAGCACAAAATTCCAATATTAGGCCGTGGACAACCTGGAGCCGGCAAACCATGCTCAGCTTAATCAGCATACGCGCGCCATGCTAGAAAAACGTAGAAGCTCTGATGTAACTTCCTGCAACCTAAAACTCGATAATGTGGATCGAAATACATTGGATTTAAAACCTAACTGCTCACTGTTGACTGTGGATTGGTTGTCATGCAAACATTAGTAATTGAATGCTAGACTTGTAGATTGGTTAGGTGAATGATAATACTAAGGTTGCTTCTGTAAAACATTGCGTTTTTAGTCTAGTGGAATGTTTGAAACAAGTTAAATCTTTCTGGGAACGTTATTAGGACTAACATGTTGGCAGATACTGTTTATGTGCAAATATGTGCCGGATGATGATGTGTATTGCCAAATATTGTTGAGTGAAGGTTGAATGTGGCGAATGAGGGATGTATATATAGCAAGGGGAATGATGAGATAGCATGTGAATCATGAAATGATACAAGTACAAATTTTGTGAACAATCAGCATGTGTGAAGTTAGTGAATATTGTGATTACGCTTTCATTTTCATTTTGCGGCCATGATTCCCTGTATTCTCTGTTAGAGATGTCATATCAGGTCTGTTATTCGCTATCGAAGTTCTGTGGCTTTTCTACTGAGGATCTTGCTAAAAAGTTAGAAACTCAGCAGCTCCAAAGATGTGTTTGAATATGGTGGTTCTAGATGACTGATATACGCTAAAACGGTTGGGTCCACCGTCCGCTATATTATTTCTATTCCCAAATGGTTTGTAATTTGGTGATGCATGTCCTCTAGAACCTGCTTATATAAATCTGGTTTGTAATTTGGTGATGCATGTCCTCTAGAACCTGCTTATATAAATCTTAGACTAGAGTCAAGGCCGAATCTAGTTTCATTTTGCACTAATTAGAATAGGGATTTGATTATGACAAATTTTTCATTGTCAGATTTGGGATTCTTGGGAATACTAAATTCGAATGTGAAACACGTGAATGACTTGGGTTGGTAGGGCTACAGCCTACTATCATGTTTAAGTTATAGCTTCTCACCCATTTCAATGGTCAGCAGAAAGATGTCAGGTCTGACTAATTTGTAATACACACACACAAATGTTTGCGTCATGCAAATGGATAGTGAAGTTGTACATGTTGATTGCATGTGTCAAGAACGCGCAAACTCGTCTACCTAGAAGAAACATAGTTCACATCAAGAAGAAAATCTACTCGGGGTTTATCCATACATGAAACTAGTCGTGGGTAAAGTTCATGACCAAAAAGTCACTTGAACTTTCCAACCAAAATAACTACCGCTCTACATTCACGCTATAATCCAGGGTTTGAATTGACAACCTAGCAATCCCTCTCTCAATTTAAGCTCTCTCCCTTTAAAATCAAACCTTACACTCCCATGCTTCCCCTTAGCATATTGTATCTCTCCCTGCTAAGGCCTTTTAAGTATGCTATCATCTCCTTGGTAGAACAGTACTGAAATGACTTATCTCTTGATTGCACTAAGGCTTTGATGTATTGAGATTTACATGTTTGCTTCTTTTATTAAAACCTCCATTTTTTCATAAGAATATCCAAACTTGATGTTCACCATGTAGCTTGATATTTCTTGGTTCTATATTAACTTCCTTACCAAAGTTCTTGATTCAGAGGCGCTCCTTGATGCATGGCACAATGCAATTTTTGTGGTAGACAAGGCAATCACCTTTTATTTTGTTATATGGTCTAGTTGATTGTGCCTCTTGCCATCATGAACAAATGACCTGACGTCAACTTTCTTTCATGCCCATGCCCACCCCCTGTTCAGGCCTCTCTCTCTCCCCCCCTTGAGTCACAGTCGACACAATATGCAAGAAATGTTGCAATTGGCATATAATAGTATCTATAGTGCTCATGATAGAGGTAAGCACTATGCTAATATTAAGAGATCTCCTGGAAATTTTAAAGTTGATAATTGGGTATATCTTAGAATTCAAAATGATTCTAGGACTATGCATACAGAGAAGCATTATAGCGTGTAAATCTCCATCAATAGTGTATGCATATAGAGAAGCATTATAGCGTGTAAATTTTCATCAATAGTGTTTCACATAATTTATGTAAAGCTTCATGATACGATTGTAATGAATATGCCTCGTCCATATGTTATGTTGCTACAATTTGTAAAACGGGTTGCTCTTGGGCTTTTTCCTCTAGATGTGGACCCTTGTCATAGATGTCTGGGGTTGAAAATAACTACAAGGAAATGCTAATGGTGCCACTATTGAGGTATTAACCTTGGGTTCGCATGTCACGCTTGTTGGTATCGTGCCCAAGGGAATAGTGCTTCCCTCACGGAATCAGTTTGCTACACACGCAATCGACCTATCTAACCACTCCTAGATCAACCACATCTAATTAACCACCCTACTTTAACCACAAGCAAGAAGAAGCCTAGGGAGGCCTCTTACACCTTCCCCTCTCTCACCTTACCAAAAACACAAGTAGCAAAACTAAGTAACTAGAAAGCATTTGTTAAATAGACAAATCCAACAAAAGAGAGATATGGGAGAGTGAGGTACAAGAATGTTCAGGTTATCAACCAGGCATAGTCTCCTCCTCTTGTATGAACTTAGAGATTGGGTACAAGGAGTGTTTTTTTATTCTTGGAAAAGGCCTTGCCCCTGATCTCTGGTTGGCTAATTACAATGGCAAGGATTCTAATCCAAGTCGAGAAATCTAATGGTACTAAGAAAGCACAAGGGGAACTCACATGTTTCATATGAGTTCTAATTTGGGCCCTTTTAGCTTTTTTTATTAACAACTTTACTTAGGGACTCTAATGTAATTTCTAAGTTTTATGTCCCAAGTCTTTTATTCCTAGGGATTACAACTTGCTACTTGTGCTCATTGGGTTGGGCTTATACGCATAAGATGTCAGTGCCCTCGCACTTATTACTCTACATGTACAATAGTGTACTGTGTTGGGGCCCACTTGGTAAGCTTAGCTAACAGTACTTTAGTGGCGGGACCCACTAAGTGCCCAACAACAAACAATGACTCAATCTTCCTCTTCTTGATGATTCTACAAGTCTACCTATAAATTAACTTTCAAGGGCTTGTTCTCAGTCTCAATTAATTTGATTTCATGACACGAAGTCAAATCTCATTAGTGGCAGATAAACTTTGATGCTTCTTCTTGGATTTGTACCAAAAAACTCATCAAGATGATGTCAAATAAAATTGTTTGGATCTTATGTACAGTACGGCTGCTAACCTTCACCCAGTTTGGATCACAAATCTTCAAGCAATCACTTGATTTGGACTCGCCCTCATAAGACTAGTTTTCTAGCAACTTAACTTGCTAAACATGGATTTGTTTTTTATCAGTAAATATCCTCTTGTACTTGGCAGGAAAGCAACGTAATTTCTAGAAACTACTTGCTTACCCTTTTCATCATATGTGAGTCTTGAAGGTACTTGTCTTTCCCTTGATGTTCTCCTTGCAATTGGCTTTTGACTTGATGAAGGTCCTGTTAAAAATGGAAAAGTTTTTTCTACATGTATGTAATGTTCCATATTGAAAATGCCAAATTTGGCCTAGAGGAAACTCGAGCTACATGGTTATATGAAGTTTGGTATAGAAATGTCACATATAGGCTTATAGAAATGTAGTTGGTCAAGTACAACATGCATATAGAAGTTTGGCATAGAAATGTCAAATATAGGCTTATAGAAACACGAGTCATATCACATGCAAAGATTGTAAGTGTTCCAAAGTGACATGCTGTGACAAATTATAATGGACACATGCATAGTGATTTGGACAATTTTAGCTTAGAAATTGCCACATGGTAAAAGTAGGTAGATAGATATGCATGTAAAGTGACATATGTCACTAGTTTGTTAGTTTGCACTTTTAGATGTGGAACAAAGTAGATGAATGCTAGCTCTACCTTGAGCTATTCCATCCACCATAAATGTATGAGAGTTCTCTCACAATTTTTGATAATGAACCAAGCATTGAAGCTACTTCTTGTCAATTTGGATCTTTAACCTTGTATGCTTGAATTTTGCACACTCTCTCTAATGCATTAATTTCTTTGTACTTTCATCATTCTTTATGAATGTACCTATTCTTTGATTACTAGCATGCTAGATTGTGGTTTAGTCATAAATTCTTAAACTAGATCTTGATACTCAATCTAGAATCAGGTTATGTGCTAAACACAAAGCTTAATAAAGATCATTCACAATTAGAATTGGCATTCCACATGTGTGAAACTCCTAGATTTTCATCATGGTATCAGAGCCAAATTAAACTTTGCGTGCTATTATCATTGTCTGTGTGAGAATTTTTGAGTGCTATTCAAACAAGGAAGTTGTTTTTCACTTTTCTGTACCTTTTCTAGAAAAGAGATTATTACATTTTAGGCTTAGAAATTGACAGCATAATGATAAAGCTTTTATTTGTCAATCCAAGTATGCTCGTTAAATGTTAAAACTTGCTCCACTAAGGATCTAGATCTCCATCATTAGCAAGCATACATGAAGACATCACAAAAGCATCATCATATGCATTTTGAACATCCAAACCATCCTCATCAAGAGTAAGATTACATTTCTTGTCTCCTTGATCTCTCTTCTTCTTGTAGCACTCACTTGCAAAGTGTCCTTTGATGTCACAATAGAAGCACTTGAGCTTTGATCTATCTTTCTTTTTGCCATTTGAAGAAGCCTCCCTTGATCTTGCCCTTTAGATCGCTTACTTTTGGTTTTGCCCTTGAATTTGCCCTTTGTGAACATAGCATCCTCTTGAAGTGTCGATGTAGATCCACCTCTTGCTTGAAGCTTATACTCTTCATTGATCAAGATCTCTTGAAGATCCATCAAACTTGGCAAAGTCTTTTGAATAGCAATACTTTGAACAATGTTAGCATGAGCATCCAACAACCTATTAAGAATCACTTGAACAAGCTCTCCTTCCTTAATGCTTTCATCAATGCAAGACAACTCATCATCCAATGCTTTCATCCTCAAAACAAAAGTACTTGGACTTTCATTCTCTTGCAAACAAGAAAATATTTGCCTTCTTAGAGTCAACACTCTAGAAGTACAAATTCTCTTCTAGCACTTATACCAAGCAAATCAACACATAGAATCATAAAATCTTGATCAACCTATGATCCATCCTCAATCTAATGACTTTTGCCACTTCCTAAGATTGAAAAACACTCAAATGAAGTCCAAAAACCTCACTATCTAGAGATCCAATCAAAATTAGGGTTTTGACAAAATCACAAAAAATTGATTATTCCAAATCTACATGCGAATGCTAAAAATTTGATATGCAATGTATTAGCCACCACTTAGGCTGATCCAATGATCCAAAAATCGGCCAAATCCAGTATGTGAAATCAAAAATCAGAATTGATCAAGTTTGTAAACCTATATAGGATTTTGATCTACAGAAGATCCAATCTACAAAAGCAAAAAAACTCGATTTTGTTGTAGAATCCCCTCTTGCAAGCTCTAGCCTTGATATCTTCACCAAATCATTGATAGATATGTTTTCCTCCTTCATAACCTAAAACACAAGCTCTGATACCATGTGAAGGATTTCAGATCATTAATGATCCAATCCACAAAAAGATCTTGGGTTACAAAAGAAGATACTCTACCAATCTCACCAATGTAGAAAAATCGGCATCTACACACAAAATGAGATGCAAACTTTAATAGAACTTGATCAAACATGAATCAAATGATAAAGTATTGTTGTTGTCCGTACAAAATCAACAAGCCACTGTATTTCACACGTGTGGATTCAAAATAACAAATATAGATAATTCTACACATAAAATTGCATGCAATCACAAGTATAGTGCACCAATGGATAGTAGAACCCATGATAACCATGTATAAGCATGAAATGAGATAGAGAAGAGAGAAAGTATGTCTCTCCACGAGTTACATACTTTTATAGCAGGTCCAAAGCCACTTGGCTTTTCCTCCAAAATGCTAACCTTACTATTTTTGGGTCTAGATTCAAAGTACCCAACATTCAAATTTGAATCTACTCAAACTCGACTTCTAACTTTCCCACACTTTCAAAAAGGGTCTATTCAGATGAAATTTAGACTAATGAGCTTTGAAAAGTCAAACTCTAAGTCTAAAACAAAGTTGGCCTCAATTTGCCAAATATGGAAATATAGCAAATATGATTTAACTAGTTGAATCTTTCACAGTCCGCGCAAGTTCTAGAGCATCTTGTCTCCTAGGCTGAAATCAATTACCTATTTAGGAAGGTCGAGACATATCGCCAATCCTTGTCCGACTTTCAAAACAAATTTGGTATATTTAAAGATAGAGCATCCTCAGGGTTGGCGAAGGCTAAAGCAATCATCAAGGATTATGAAAAAACCGTCGCTCAAGTTTTGTAGACTACTCCACAAATAATAGTGTCGATCATGCCAGCCTTTTTGCCAGGACCACAGGATCAGGGCCAAGATGATTTAGGGCATGGGTCAGCTTCCAGAAGAAGAGACCTCCGCACAACGAAAAACCGAAATAGGGCCATCCATTTTAACGGCCATACCACTGTTTCGAAGACCAACCACCATCGACGAGGAAATCTAGAGTTTTTTGAAGAAACATCCATATGAGTCATCGAGGGGCGAAAGTTTAAAACTTTAAAGATAAAAGTGGGAAAGGAACTATGAACTATGATATCACTCTCATGGGAATGAATCTCCACATGACAACATGTTAATCCTCTTCATCCTCCTTTAATGCTTGAGTACTTGGATCTAGGGTTGAAGGTGGATAGGAAATACCCGCTACAATACTGGTGTCGTTGATGGGGAGCTATGACAATTTTTCATTTTTCAGCATCTTTCTTATCCATGCTTGGATGTTAGCATGCATTTAGGCATCTTGTCTTGGCCTATGGGCCATCTTAGTATCTAGATGTTAGGTTCAAGTTTGAAGTGGTTGGGTACAAACCCCGAACTCAGAATCCAAGGTGGTATTGTACATATATATCTATGAGCTTTTGAGAAACTATATCAAGAAATCAAGAATGTGAGCTTTTTTACACATTTAGGTGTTGACACATGTCCTAGATTGTAGGAGATCAAAATTAAAAGTGGTGCATCATTAGTCAAAATCCTCATCACATTGGCTATTGAAGTCCAATCATTTCAGAGGTCACCACATGCTTAATTGAGTAGGAACTTGAGCTATCACCATGTGGATGTACTTTTTGGGAGCTTTTGAGAGATAATTGTTTTGAGTCAAATTCTCTTGTTACATTTTTCTCTCTACCCAAGGGCTCTTGGTTTTTCTCTCTCTACCCAAGTGTAGGATGTTTGTATGTCTCTAAAATCTTGAGTAACACTTAGTTTTTTCACAAATGTGCATCAAAATGGCTTGTTTTTTTATGGATGATTACTTTTTGTGTACAAGAGCCCTTTCTTAGATCCAAACATTGTTTGAAAGCTCACTAAAATCCGTGTTGATCAAGATAGATTTGGTAGTGTGAAAACTCTCATGCATGTAGGTCATGGTAGTGAAAAAATTAAGATTTGTGAGTGCTTTTGTGTCTCAAATTGGTTCATAGCTTCATATTGGTTGATGAAAGCTATTTTTGGGTGATTATTTGGATCAATAAGTACTTTTTGTTGCATTAGGGTAAATATGGGCTCAAGATGGACCCTTTAAGGAATTTCACTTTAGAGAGAGGTTATGTAGAGAGAGAATGCAAACCGGTAACTTTTGGTCGTCGTTTTTTGAGTTTCCGGCCTTGCCCGATGTTTAACTAGTATGGTTAACTTCAGACAATAGTTAGTTTAGCATGAGATGTAATAACTTCTCTTCATGCTCGTTCCAAAATTCGGGACTAGAGCTTTAAGACTGAAAATCTTGGTGTGCTCAATGCAAAAATTGAAGCGGGAGAGGCAAAACTTTTGAAATCATTGTATGCTTATAGTGAAATATGAGACCGGACGATTTTTTCAGTATGACATAAATATTACAAAAGTAAGGAATGCTAGATCTATTCATATTGATTTACTGTAGGTAGATTCATTTACATGATTGTAGATTTAACAATGGCAATGTTCCATTTGCATGTTGCTCTTCCGATGGAATGCACTCCAATTATTAAGAAAAATGCGAAAGTTGTAGAGAATGCTGCAGCAATAGTTAGAGAATTGAGAATGAATAATCATATGAATATAGATTTGTGGGTGGATGGATCAATTTATCCTAATGATCTAGCTACCAATTTGTGTCTGTCCGCAACTCATCTTCTCAGATATGTATGTGAAGGAAATAGTGAATTACTTGGATATTGTCAAAGGTTGCGTGATATTGGAATGCATAGCATATCTTGTCTTAATCAACAATTATAGTTTGCTAATCAACAATTGCAATGTGCAAATAAACAATTGCTTCATTATGTGCAACACACTAGTGTTGAAAACAATGCACTTAAGAATGCTCTATCAGAGTTAAATGCTACTGTCACTACTCTTTGGGGATCAAACCAAAAAATGTTAGAATCCATGGAAAAGTTGCGATCCGAGAGTTTAAAATCTGTTGTTGATCTAAAAATTATCAATAATTCAATGATGAAGAGAAAAAGAAAGAGAGTACCGATGAAGAATATTGATGACTTATCTACACATAGCGGCAATTAGAAAAAAAGAATTCGAATGTTCAAGCATATATATATATATAGATCTAGACTATTTATTTGATTTGTATATGTCATTTAAGTTTGATTTGCACTTGATAACATGGATTATTTATTTATTAAACATAATTTTAGTTTCATATGTTTGTTGCAGATCATGTTTGGTGGCAAAGAACTATTTAACGAATCGTTCATGAATTGGATCATCTTAAAGTCATGTTTTACCAAGAAAGTCAGCAAAGGAAATGATAAAAAATGCTCGGTTTGAAAAAATGAAAAATGAAATTGTAGAGACTGTTTTGATTAAGGTTCAATCATACTTGGATGTGAATGTAATACAAGGTGCATGTGATGTATTTGGAATTAGCAGAAATGCTTATTCTACTTTTTTTAGAATAGTTAAAGAAGCTTTTTCCCAAGTGATGGTGAAGAAAATTAATCTTCCGCGTCTATATCGAGTAAGATTAGCTAGAAATTTTTATAATGACGGAATGTTCAAAGTAGTTGGCCAACCACTTCATATAACTGAATTATACAAATTAGAATATGGTGAGCTCAATTACAACGATTGCAATAATATTTTCCTTGATATTGAAAATGTTCTAAAATACATTATTCGATTCTATAAACTAGACTTTGATTTTCAGATTTAACATGTCGTTTAATCTGAGATGGTGCTCTTTTGATAGAGCCTTTGTGAATCTGCTACCATTAATTCTGTTCTCTAGTAGACTAATGATACCTCTTTGCTTTGCACTTTTTCTCTTAAATAATGATACCTGATTTCGATATGCTTTCTATGTGAATGAAATCTTGGATTGAGAGAGAGAGAGAGAGAGAGAGAGAGAGAGAGAGAGAGAGAGAGAGAGAGAGAGAGAGAGAGAGAGAGAGAGAGAGAGAGAGAGAGAGAGAGAGAGAGAGAGAGAGAGAGAGAGAGAGAGAGAGAGAGAGAGAGCAATGCTTTGATTGTCACAGAAAATGGTTGTTGGATGTGACTGTGCAAGGTCAATTTCTGCTAGCCAAACTGTCTCCTTAGTATATTCGTGACGACAATGTATGCAGATTCGGTTGATGATAATGCTACTGAGGTATGCTTTCAGCTGTTCCAAGAGATTGGGTCTTGTTTGTATAAAAGTACAAATTTAGAAGTCGATCTTCTAGTATTAATGTCCCTTGCCCAATCTGCATTTGTGTATCCTTCTAGAATATTGGCAGATTGGTTTCCTCCATAGCATAAGCTAAGATGTTTAGTTACTTGGATGTACTTCGTGACCTTTGTAAGTGATTTCCAATGGGCTAGGCCTGGATTTGATAGGAACTGGCTGAGTGAACTAATTGAATATGAAATGTCGGGTCAAGTGCAAATCATTGCATACATTAGTGAGTTGATGATGGAGTGAAACGAATATTTCTTTATTTCTTCTTTCTCTTCCTCGGTTTGAGGAGATTGTTCCTTGAAAACTTTAGTCCAGGGTCTAGTGGAAAGTAACTTGGATTGCAATGGCCATTCCATACTTTTCCAGCACGTTTGTGTGATATCTTTGCTGACTGATAAATATCAGTCTGTTGGGTCGGAATCGAAAATTTTTGATTCCGAGACAATAGTGAGCTAGACCCATATCAGTCATTTTGTACTTTTTGGCTAGCATGCATTTGATGTCCTTCCTCAGATTCAGATCATTACTGAATAATAGAGTATCATCAACATAGAGAGTGATGATGATGAAGAAATCTGATACATTTGAAGTAGACATTTGAATCTGCTGAGTTTGGAATAAAACCATTCTCAATAAGAAATACATTTATTTTCTGGAACTAGGCTCTAGGTGACTGTTTCAGCCCATAAAGTGCCTTGTGAATTTTGCATACAAGGTGTTGCTTACCCCCTTATCGACCGTGTCTTGTTGAAAAAATCTTTGCATTATAGAGCATAAACCACCCACAACTAAATGCATCTTGTTGTTGGGGAGTTTGTAGATCAAAAACAAATATAAGATCTATCCAGATAAAATTTTAAATACATTTTCATATAAGGTCTATCTAAATAAAATTCTGAATACATTCATCACTAATGCTGATACCTTGATTGATATTATTCTTGGTTTAGCCATAGATGTGGCTGAAGTTGGCAATACTTCAAGATTCGTAAGAAGTTGTTTATCAAAACTTCTGTGGCTATTTTCACAAGAATTCATTTTAATGCATACCTGTTTCACCACCCCATCCAAAATAGTGGCCATGGAAATTATATTTAAACTCCAATGTAGCCTGCTTTGGGCATAATATCTTTGGGCATAATGGTGAATGCTTTGCATGGATGGCAAGCAGGAAGGAATCCTCAAAAAATTGAGCTTGAAAATCTTCATAGGCTTCTTGAAGGAACATAACAACTGAAACTTTAAAACGATTGTACCTACCTAGATTCTCTCTGGTGATTTCACATACCAAACGATAGAATGGAGCCTTTGGAATCATAAGCTCCATTGACCTTTGACACTTTTTTATCTCTCTCATCCAATGGCTTCTTCTCATCGATGTTCTCCTACCAGTATCGTGCAGCCTGATGCTCGAAACTTCACCTTGAACTGGTTTGGGATGATGATCAGTTCTGGATGTTTGCTTCACTCTAGCCATAAACAGGATCTAACAAAGGCTCAAAAAGATGTTGATTAAGCTAAAAAAATTAAAGTGTATGAAATGGATATTGGACTTATGCGCAAATAAGAAATAGGTACCTTATGGGCGTCTACAGGTGCGCACTAATCAGATATGTGAAAACTAAAAAAAGAAAGTGTCACGATTGGGTTCAATGAAATTTATATACATAACATGTTATCCCACATGTGTGGAGTCAAACTTGAAATCCACGTATTGAATTTTCATTTGGTAAATGCATGGACAAGTGGCATCATATTATTCCTTGACCTCTAACACGTTAGTGACCATCATCATTAGGATTTTAACACGTGTCAGGAACTGAGTGAACTGTCAACTAATAGGCACATGCCACGTGTTCAGATATTGAATATGTGTATACGCTTTTATTTCATGCCTC
Source organism: Diphasiastrum complanatum (assembly GCA_029204225.1). Lineage (NCBI taxonomy): Eukaryota > Viridiplantae > Streptophyta > Lycopodiopsida > Lycopodiales > Lycopodiaceae > Diphasiastrum > Diphasiastrum complanatum. The sequence goes on from CM055101.1 coordinate 33,859,604, forward strand.
TCATTGTGCCAAAATGTGCACTCAACCGATATGAGTATGTATTTATGTAAACCATTGTTCAAAAATATAGTTCAATAAAATCATTGTTAAAAAAGAAACTATAAATATGAGACACCTTTCTCATTTTCACAACTCTAGTTTTGCTTTATGTGAATTAGTTGTTTTTCTTACCAATTCTAGACCACCGTTTTACTAGGTTTACTATTCCACATCATCACGGAGAATGCTAGGACTGAGGTTTCAAGACTTTTATGTGGTACAGAGTTTGAACATTAGAGGTTTCAAGACTTCTATGTGGTACATAGTTTGAACATCAGATAGATAGGATCTTTCCCATCTTCTGTGCCACAATAGATACACTAGCTACGGCTAGAGCTAACGCAGAAAGTGTGTCATTTGCCATGGATTATATGAGTACAACACTTTTTCCGTATAGTATAAGAGCTTATGATTCAGATATTGCATGGATTCCATACAACTTACTAACGTACATATGGAAGGGTGATAGACCATTTGTAGCTAGACTCAATAGATTTTTGAATAATTTGTCTAGAAATCACTATAGAATTTTAACTGTTGAGGAGCAGCGTAGGGACAATTTGTTGAACATAGGTTCAAAGATCATTTCATGTGAGATGGTCTTTGTATTCTTGCTTTCTGAACATACAACTGTTCCAATGCCCGTTGACTCACAGGAGGCCATTCTATGTTATGAAATGAACGAGGTTGAGGAGGAGCAACCAATAAATGAAGAAGAATAAAGAGCACTCTCCTTGCAGCAATTCTTTGAGTTATCTCCATAAACCAGTGAGGCAAATGAGATAGTGTTGCAAATTAGGAGCCTCTCTCCAATTATCATCAATGGTAGAGAGTACATGTTTTTTTTTTTCATTATCTACAATATATTCTCCATCTGCTAGAGGAAGAACTCCAAAGTGCTCTAATGAAATTGCAGAATTACCTACAATCACACAAGGATTGATGATACATTCCAAAAGTTGTGTCCAAAAAATGAGGATGCCACATGAGAAATGGCATTGGCAAGAATCTTGACAGAGCTCCGAAACGTCGACTCCTCTCCTGAGGTGACTCGCCATGAGGCACGAGAGTACAATTTCACTCAACTAGAGGGGAAATAAGGAAGCATTAACCTGAGTGACACTACAGAAGCTGATGAGGGGACACATGACGCCATTGAAATCAATGCTTATGCATCTAGAGCAAAGGGAGTGAGAAAAGCCAGAGAGAGTGACTCCAAGGATGCTTCTTGGCGCACTACATTGGACACTTTCCGGAGCAGTACATCTATTGCACTAGCAAAAAGTATAGTCCTAATGGAGATGAAGAGCTGCTAAAGTGCAAATCATTGTCCAAACATATTGCACAAGTGGAACTAGCAAAAGGTTATAATAACGCAGTTGTTAATGATCTAAGCTCTGTTGGAGGGTTTGCAGGCCCCAAGGCAACCCTAACCCTATTTAATAAGTGAGAGGGATTTGGCACCCTGCGTGTGTAAGTCGTAATCATATCGTTTCTTGTATAGCATTACTGAGTGTTCGATATTTAGCTTCCGTCGATGATAAGGCTATTGTAGGTTGCTTTCTGCTATTCTATGAAATTGCAGCTGTACCATAACTGAATGTATGACCACTGGTAGATCTTCTGTCATCAATATTACCTGCCCAATCGGCATCTGTATAATTTACCAACATTGGCGCTTCAGGCTGATCATACTTCAAACCAAAATTCAATGTTCCTCGAATGTATTTGAGAATACGTTTAGCAGACGTCCAATGTGCTTGACATTATAGAAAAAGTGGCAAAAATTGTAGAAATTTTTGCAATTTTTGTTATTTTTTGCCAAAAAAATTGTGGGAACGGATTCTGTAATTTTTTTGACAAATCCGCAATTTCGGTCCCGCAAATTTTTTGGCTAACTTTCTGCAATTTTCACGGCTAAATTAATAATAAAAAAAAATTGCGAAAACCCACCCGTAATTTTTTGGCATAATAATTGCGGAATCCGTTTTCACAATTTGTTTGGTTGATATTTTTTGCCAGATTTTTTGGGCAAAAATTGTCAAAATATTGCAAAAATTCATTTCCACAATTGTTGTGGCAAAAATTGCGGATATTTTTTCGCAATTTTTTTTGCAAAAATTGCAAAAAAATTGCGAAAATTCATTTTCATAATTTTTTTTCAAAATAGTGTCAAAAATTTGTGGAAAATAAATTCACTATGGAATATAAATTGCAAATTTATTTTCCGCAATTTTTATACACTATTTTAAAAATATTGTGAAAATGAATTTCTACAATTGTTTTGGCAATTTTTACCAAAAAAATTACGAATAAATACCTACAATTTGTTGGCTAAAATTGCAAAAAATTTCACCAACCCTAAACCCTAAACCTCGATAGCAAGTTCTTTACCTCAGATAACGGTTGAGCTAAACATGATTGTTGTGGCATCGGATCCTTCTCTATAGTTGCACGCTACATGACATACGAAAAAAATTATGAAATTGTTAGAAAACTTATCTCTATCTCTCTAATGAGGTCCAGACTTTTTATAAGGCTTTCACAATTTAGAGTATGACATCCCATGTAGATAAAGGCTGAGTTGAACCCAACTGTTGTAGCATTGGATCCTCCTCTACAACAACATGATGCATGATCAAAACTGAAATAAGGAATATATCTCATTCTCTCTCTCTTTCTCATTTTCTCTTTCTCTCTCTTTGTCTCTCTCCCTCTCCCTCTCTTTATGTAGATAGCTAGGACCGTACCAAGTTTCAAAAACAAGAGATGGAGAGAGAGAAAGAAGAAATGAGAAAGCGAACTAACCTGGGATGAACTTTTTATCATCTTCATCTACATTTGTATAGTGTTTCAGAGTTCCATTTCTTCACTTTGTCTCTCTATCTCCTTTCTCATTTCATCTACTTGGGAAGAATACTGCATCTCTTTTCTATAGACACTTAGGTCTCTTACTCTCTTTCGTCCCCAACTATTTTCTTCTAAAATCTTCATTACTTTGTCATCGGGGTTTGTTCATGACATATAATTAATTAAAATTTTCGTTCTACACAAAAAAAAAACATAGCTAATCAAATTTACATGCAAAATCATATACATATTCATCATTACATTTTATAAAATTAAATGTATTTAAACCATAATTTCAAAAAATATATGTTATTATATCTCATGTTGGGTGTTACCTTCAAAGTCTCAGCCACAGGTCAAGATCCAACTCGCATGTTTTTAGTTTGCCAAAACCTTTACTAGTATGAACATCCACATAGATCTCGGCAATAGTTGGAGCCCTATTCTTTTCTTGTGTCTGTTTTGATTTGTTGATTTTGTTTTGTTGACTCAATTTCTAAGTAAATTATTGTACACACATCAAGCAAATGAATAATAAGTCAGTAGTAAGATAAATAAATCATGCACTAACTAGAGATGACCAACCATTCAAGTCAAATTTTGGTTTCAAAATACATAGATAAAACAAAAAAGTGGAATACAACTTGGAAAGTTTTGCTTTTTAAATATTGACGTAGAAGTTGGCATCTCTCCTTTTCCATCCACTCAAGACATTTTCACATTAAATTTTTTGCCTCTACTTTATCAATGTCGTCTGTCTCAATGAACAAAAACTGGACGACAATTTGTCCTTGAAGTACTGTGATGAAAGCTGGCAATCATATTTTGCTTGTGATATGAAATAAAACTCATCAAACTCTCTCTCTCTCTCTCTCTCTCTCTCTATCTCTCTCTCTCTCTCTCTCTCTCTCTCTCTCTCTCTCTCTCTCTCTCTCTCTCTCTCACACACACACACACACACACACACACACACACACACACACACACACACACAGTGAGAAAAAAGAGTGTCAATGAGAGAGAGACAGACAGAGACAAAGAGGGAGAGGGAGAACAAGCTTTAATCCAAGCTTTACTCAAACTACTTTAACTCTAATGAAAGGGAAACAAAAGAGTGTCGATGAGAGAGATAAAAGAATAAAGAGTCATCAAGGTTTTCAGAAAACTTACTTTACCCCAAGCCCTACTCCAAGCTTTACACCCTTTTAAATAGCTTTACTCCTTTTGAGAAGCTTTCTTATGCTCTTTTTGAAAAGGTTTACAAGATTTTAAATAGCTTTACCTCAAGCTTTTGAAAGCTTTAATTCTAATGAAAAAAAAAAAAAAGTGTCAATGAGAGAGAGAAAAGAACATAAACAACAATAAACACAAATGTTACAAAGCAAAACAAATAAACTTTTGAATGTTGGCTATGGTGCTTACCTTTGTGTCCAATGTTTAACTTTTTGCTCAAGCCTTGGCTATGGTAAGAAGGTAAAGAGCTTTGGCTGTGATAAAAGAACATAAACAACAATAAACACAAATGTATCAAAGAAAAATAAGTAAACTTTTGAATGTTGGCTATGGTGCTCACCTTTTTGTCCAATGCTCCACTTTTTCTCCAAGCCCTGGCTATGGTGAAAAGGTAGAGAGCTTGGTTGTGACAAAAAAACATAAAAAAGATCAAGCATCATTAGAAGAGCCATAGCTCTAAAGCAGCACCATCGCTAGGCGCAAAAATATCTTCCTCTTTGCGCTCAAAAATCGAAAATCGAAATGAAAAGAAACCGCGACGTGCCAAGTAATTTGGCTTCCGGTAATCGACGCTATGGTCGACGCTAGCCAAAAAATTGCAGAAATTTTTTTCTGCAATTCTTGCCGTGATGGCAAAAATTGCGAAAGTCTTTCGCAATTTTGTCTGCAATTTTTCACAATTTTCTCCGCAATTTGCCATAATTTTTGCAATTTATGCCATGTCTAAAAATTGCGAAAAAAAATTTAGCAGTTTTGTCTACGATTCCTACCACGACGGGAGAAATTGCAAAAAACTTTTTGCAATTTTTTCTGCAATTTCAGCCGCGAAATTTTTTTCGCAATTTCTGCCATGGCCTAAAAATTGCAAAAAAAAAATCCGCAATTTTGTCTGCAATTTCTACCACGATGAGAAAAATTGCGAAAAACTTTCTATAGTTTTTTTTTGATATTTCTGCCACTGAAACATTTTTCGCAATTTCTACCATGGCCTAAAAATTGCAAAAATTTGTTTCCACAATTTTGTCTTCAATTTTTACCACGACGGGAGAAATTGCGAAAAATTTTATGCAATGTTTTCTACAAATTCTTCCACAAAAACATTTTTTGCAATTTTGGCCACGACCAAAAAATTGCGAAAAATCTTTTCCACACTTTTTTTTCGCAAATTCTATGATGACGACAAAAATTGCAGAAGTTTTTTGCAATTTTTTCCGTAATTTCTACAATGATGGTACAAATTGCGGACGATTTTTTACAATTTCTACCATAACGGTATAAATTGCGGAATTTTTTCTGCAATTTTTTGGCTTTCCGCAATTTCGACCAAAAAAAACTGCAAAAAAAATTTATTCGTAATTTTTGTCACATTTTCTTATAGTGTGACTAGGATCTTGCATAAATTGACTAACAACACTTACAACATAAGATATGTCAGGTCTTGTGTGTGCCAAATAAATCAAACTACCCACCAACTGTCTATACAAATAAACATCCACTTTCTCAGATTCATCATATGCAGTAAGCTTTATGTTGACATCCATAGGTGTATTCAAAGGCTTACAATCCTGCATATTGAACTTATAAAATAAATCTCGTGCATATTTGCTTTGTGTAAGAAAGACCATGTCTTTCTTTTGCCATACTTCAATGCCAAGACAATAGTGCATCAATCCTAGATCACTCATGTCAAAAGCATTGGAAAGATCTGATTTTATTTCATCAATTAAGCTCTCATTACTTCTTGTAATAATCAAATCATCCATGTACAACACAATTAACACTATATCTGAGGTCTTGTCTTAGAATGTAAAGATTAGGATCAGCATCACTCTTTATCATTCCCCTTCGCTTGAAGTATTCATCAATGCAAGAGTACCACGCCCGTGGTGCTTGTTTCAATCCATAAATGGCTTTGTTGAGCTTACAAACGAGTTGCTCTCTCCTTGGCTCAACAAATCCTTGAGGTTGTACTAAGTACATCTCTTCATCCAGCACTCCATTAAGAAAAGCAAATTTAACGTCCATTTGCTAGATCTTCCAACCATAGAAAATAGAAATAGCAATGATAGAACGTATAGTTACCATCTTAGCTACGGGTGCGAAGGTTTTCTCAAAATCAATACATTTTTGCTGCTCAAATCCTCTCGCAACCAACCATGATTTGTACTTGTCGAGTTGCCCATCAGCTCCACATTTAATCTTGTATATCCATTTGCAAGTGATAGGCATCTTACCATCAGGTAGCTCAACCAAATTCCACGTCCTACTTATGGTTATAGCTTCCATTTATGTTTCCATAGCTTCACGCCACTCCTTGTGCTCCTTTGCTTTATCAAAAGTTTTTGGTTCTTGAGCCTTGAGTACAGAACCCATTAGGGCTAGATTCATCTCTAATCTTGCAGGAGGTTTGCGATTTCTACTTGATCTTTTAGGCTCTCCCTGCTCACTTGATTCGGAGTATATCCCTTATTAGCATCACTTGTTACTGACAAGTACCACTTAGGCACTCTCCTAGGAAACTCATTATTGACCCTGTCTTTTTCCATTGGCTCTTCCATATCGACACCAACTTCTTCCATTACTTGCACTTTAGCTTTATCATCAAAAAGATCGTTTGTCAATTTTATCTCTGGAAATCACGATCTTTTGTGCATCTGTGTCATACATCATGTATGCCTTGGCTCTTTCATCATATCCAAGAAAAATACACATAACAGCTTTTGCATTCAGCTTCTTTCGTTTTTCATCAGGTACATGAGCGTAAGCATCACAACCAAATACTCGTAAATGAGAAACAGTAGGTTTCTTTCCAGTAAAAACTTTGTAAGGTGTCTTACCCTCCATGGACTCTGTAGGACACCGATTCAAGATATGAGTAGTTGTGTTGCATGCTTCTGTCCAAAAAGTATTTGGCATACCCTTGCTCTTAAGCACTGCCCTAGCCATCTGTTTTTTCGTTCTACAACTCGGTTGTGTTGTGGTGAATAGGGTGTAGTAGTTTGTCTCTTGATCCCATGATCCTTGCAAAGGTTTATAAACTCTATTGAGAAATATTCACCGCCACCATCTGATCTGAGGGTCTTAATATAACAACTTGTTTGTTTTTCAACTAGAGCCTTGAACTCTCTAAACTTGGCAAAAGCATCAGATTTCTTGCTTATGAAATAAATCCAGATATGTCTAGTATAGTCATCAATGAATATGATGAAATAGTAACAACCAATAATGGACCTAGTTTGTATTGGTCCACACAGATCACTATGAACAAGATCAAGAATGCCATTGGCTCTTCTTGCTCCATCTTTGGGAAATCTCCCTCTATGTTGTTTTCCCAAAATGCAACCCTCACAAATTTTTCTTTCAAAAGAGATATCAGACAATCCAACAACTAGATTACCTCTTTTAAGAATTTGCAAGCTTTGAGCACTAATATGACCAAACCTTTGATGCCAAAGATCACTTCGACTATCGACAATGCTTACCATAGCTTGAGTAAAAGATCTCACATTCAATTTGTAGAGTCGATTCTCGTTGACTCTAGCTCCTGTAGCAATCACTTTGTAGTGATTCTTGATGTATTTGACAAGACATTTTTCATTGTCAAACTCAACCTTGAGTTGTTGATCAGCCATCGTCCCAACATATAGTAGATTGTTAGCTAAGCCATGTACATATTGCACATTGCTTATCTGCTTTATCTTCCCGCTAGCTAACTTCACTGGTACCATTCCAACTCCTTTAACAGATAGCAATTTGCCATCAGCTTGTCCAACTTCATCACCATTGTCAGTTTCCTTGAGTTCTGAAGGCCACTCTTTCCTTGAAGTCATGTGCTTGGATGCACCACTATCAATGTACCATGTATCCTTGGCTTCATCACTTGTCATTAATGCTGTAATGAGCAATTTTGAACTCTCACCAGTATCATCTTCATATTGATCATCATCGTATTGATGTTGATCATTATAATTGTCTTCATAATAATAGTCATCAAATTGATGTTGATCAGCATAATTTCTCGCTTGCCATTTGTCTTTTCTTTGTTCCATCTCCTTTTGTTTCTTGAAGCATTCACGCTCCCAGTGGCCAGGTTTGTTGCCTTTTGTCTTGAATAGCCGCGTCCTTGACCTCGACCTTGATTCCAACTTGCTCATGAAATTGTTGAAATGATCCCTGACTTGAGTTTCCTCCTCTCGATTGATACCTTCCATGGCCAAATCTTCCACCTCATCCTCTAACTTCAAGAGCTTGATCATAGCTCATGTTACAATGATTTAAGTTCTCTTGGCGTTGCTCTTCTTGCAAAAGCAATCCACCTAGTTCTTCATGAGTTGGAAGATTTTCTCTTGTGGCTATACTCGTCACAAACATCTGATGTGACTCACTCAGACTATTCAATGTCAATTGCACGATCTCACGATCTTGTACTCGCTCTCCAATTGCTGCTAACTGGTCACAAATCTCTTTGATCTTCAGTATGTGATCGGCAATAGTTGCACCATCATCCATCCGCAATGTATGCAACTTCGTCTTTAGAAATAGTATTCAAGATGTGTTTTTCGTTTCGAACAATGCCTTCAATGTATCCCACATTTCTTTTGGTCCTTCTGAATCTGAAATATAGGGCATAATTGCATCTGTAACTGATAAGTTGATGACATTCTGGGCTTTCTGTTTTCTCCTATCAAATGCCCGCTGATCTTCTTCAATCAATGACCTTGTCTCTTCACCTGTCACGATCTTAGAAGCTCCTTTTCCATCAAAATGTTCTTCAGTTTGAATTTACAAATTACATAGTTGTCGGCACCTTCCAATTTGCTTGACTCATTAAGGACACTCTCGCTTAGAGTTGCCATTACTGGATAGATGAGTCTGGTTCACAAAATTTATCACACCACAGAACTGTAAATTTTTGGTTGGACACCTGATATCGGTACGACGCGCGGGTGCATGACTACTCGGGATTCTCTTTAGCTCGCACGTGTGGATCCGATATTGGTACAAATATGCGATATCGGTATGATGCACGGATGGACAACTGCTTTGGATTTTCTTTACCTTTGGGGCATCGCTCTAGTATTGGTACTTATATGTGATATCGGTATGACGCGCGGATGTACGACTGCTCTTGGTTTTCTTTACCTCTGGTGCGTCGATCCGATATTGGTATAGACAAGATGAAAAGTAGAGAGAATATCAAAACTTTCAGAGAGAATATTCTAGATTCCCCACTTCGGAACGCGGCTACGTTGTCTCGTCTTTGCAAAGATTTTGAAATGTGTGATCGTTCAAAAGACAGAGATCAGTCTCCAAGCTTTCACCTCTCTTGAAGGACTTTCTAACTTTGTTGCGAAGCCTATGACAAGCTGTATCCACTGATCAGGCACGTAGGACTATTGCTGCTCTGATACCATGTCAGGAATAGATATGCAACATCAAGCATTCACCATAAGCAATCACCACAAGAAGGCGGAAGAAGAACACGCACTGTCACTCTATCACACTAACTCATACAGAATGTAAAATGTACAAATAAACCCTAAACCCCTGATGGAGAGAGAAAACAAATGATAGACTAATAGACTAGCCTACGACTAATGATAGCTGGTCACAGCTTTCAACATTAATGTATCTCATAAACAGTAACAATGAAGTTTATCATTGATTTCTAACAAGCTGAAACGCCATAATGAGTACGCAATCTTGCAAAATACTATGGATGACGCAATTCGGGAGGAGGATGAAGATTCAGACGATGAGCCGAATATCAGTATGTTGTCTTATACAACAGGGCAGACCACTACGACATCCACCACTATTGCATCAACGAATGTCAACGCTACTACAGAAATGATGCTCAATGAGTTCGAGAAACTCAAGAAGAGCCAACAGAAACAAATGAAAAAGTTGTAGTCACAATTTGATGAGAAAATCAAAGCATTGGAAGCTTTCCATGGACAAGCGAACAAGGAACCTGAGAACTTTGCAAAGAATTTTCCTACCAGGGAAAATGTCTAGTATTCTATTTGTACAGAAAATCACATAGTGAATAAGTGTCCTCAATTGAAAAAACGAGTGGAAATCAGTATATGCCATTTGTGTAATTCACCTGATCATGAGACTGCTTTTTGCAACTTCAATCCTTGGATAATTCAACAACGATATGCCCAGATGGGATATCAAGAACCACATTATGGAGGAAATCTGGAAGCTAGACCTCAACAATCTGCTTTTCGATACCCGGAACGGTTAGCCTTATGTGCCCCACCAAAGCACCCCGCTCCTCTTGCCAATTTGATGGAACCATAACCTTATAGAAGTGCCAAAAAATGGAACTATGGTAATGATCAAGAAGGTGGATCTTTAAAACAATATGCTATTTATGCTGCCACACAACAACAAGCATCTAGAAACTAGACCAGAGCACCACTTGGATGCTTTGCATGTGGAGAAAATTACAGAGTTGCAGAATGTCCAAATAGAAAAAAAATTGTACCATTTTGTCGTGACTGTGGTTATGGGCATTTCTATAAGGAATGTCCAGCAAGACTGAAGTCACCACCGGCTATAGCTCTTGTAAATTTGATAACAATCAAGCAAAGACCAATAGCTCAGAATAAACCAAGTGTACCCTTGATGGTGGTCACCAAAGCACAGAAGCATAAAGAACTGTTAGCAGATCCAGTACCTGGTGATTCTATACCATTAACTGATATACCAACAACGTCTGGAGTCTATCCAAATCTTCATGCAAAAAAAAGAAGATATCAAGATATGAGACAGTGGATTAAACATCTGCAAGAAGAAGAGAAGTGAAGCTGCTAGAGCAACAACCAAAGTTTGTTCTTCACCATTGCAGCCACCAAAAAATTCACATACAAATATGAATGCTCAGTTGCATCATCATGAAGAACCCTTCACGATGACTGAACCGAAAGCATCGCAAGCAGAACTGCTCATAAATATTTTGTCTAGTAAGATCAATAGTTCGTTGGGAGAGTATTAGCGTAAAAGAACTCAAGCTGAACCAAAAGTCCATCAGGAGCCACTTTTTTTGTGTTGGATTTGAAGAATCTAATGAAGTACTCCATGTTGGAGCAGCTTGGAAAAGTGAACAAAAAAATATCACCCTGACGATACATCATAGACAATTTCCTAATGAAGCAGCTGTGAAAGATGGCGGTTTGGGAGTTAACCTGATTTCTACAAAGCTATGTGCAAAATGGGACATACAAAGATAAAACCTGTGACTTTTGCCATTAAGCTGGCTGATCAAACGACAATTTGTCCACAAGGAATGGTTGAACAGATACCTGTCAGAATTGTCGGAGTACAGTTCGTCATTACTTTCATAGTAATGGACTTACCAGAAGCAACAAATGTCTACCGAGTCCTATTGGGACGCCCATGGTTACGAGTTGCGCAAGTAATTCATAACTAGGGTACCGAAAAAATCACTTTTGAAAATCATGAACGTGCAGTCAAGGTTGATCATGTAACTTGGACTATCAAACTAGTGGTTCAAAAAGAGGATGATGATTCATCAACAACGGATCATACTTGTGACCGACCAATAAAAAATTTGAGAGTTCATTATGATTCTCAAACCGATATTGTCAACTGGAATGAAGCTCTTGCAACAATTGATTATATAGCAGGATATATGTGTCAACAAGATAATCAGTCAGATTTGAGCGAGATTTCATTATTGGATCGAACCTTGGATACACCGATTACTTTTCCATTGAATGTGTTGAATGTAGCTTGGATATCAATGGAGCCTATACCAGATCCGATGAACTCATTCCTGTGAGTCATGCCTTGACTTATGATGACAATGCAGAACTTACTGATGAGCATATTCTAAATCATATGGATCCGACCAGATTTAGAGTGCATAATATTCCTGATGAACCAACAATAAAACCGCCAAAAGTAGTTATATTGAAGGAAGACATGATCACAGGGTCAATGACGATGAAACAAGCCAAGCAACATTATAATACGGTCCTGAAATGGGAAAATCCTTCTCAAAAGATTGATTCAAAGAATGTGCCACCCTTACTGGATAAAGGCAAAGGAAAAGTAAAGGATGATTCTACAAGTCAGAGTTCTAGCAAGACATCATTGTCTAGGAAGTCTTCACCTTTGAAGAAGAGTTTATCTTCTTAGAAGTCATCACCTCCATGATCAATTCTTGCTAAGAAGACTAAGCGAAGATCCAAGACAAGTCCTTTTGACAAAGAACAAGCAGATGTAGTCCAGCATGATATGCTTGAACATTTTAAACGCTATACACTGGATGATGTGGGTATCATGTTACCCATAGCACATCGTGAACCCGAAGAATAGGTGCAGTATCATTTAATAAAGATTTGACGTGAAGCAAATAAAAGCCCATGGTAACTGCATCTCGCAGGTGTTGTGGGACCGCCACCAGTTTTGATGGGGGATACTGTTGGAGGGTTTGCAGATCCCAAGGCAACCCTAACCCTAGTTAATAAGTGAGAGAGATTTGGCACCCTACGTGTATAAGTCCAACCCGATGATCACATAGAGATTTGATTAATTAGAAAGTTAATAAAAAAGACTTTAGGCCTTTTTATAAAAGATGTTTGCAATTGTGTGTTTCAAAATTGGTGTTTTTTTCTTTTTGCTCATTATGTTTGAAAATTATAAATGCTAATTTAAATCTAAACTTCTTGGATAATCACAAAAAGGGTATCACGGAGGAGTGCAAAAATGTGCTTTTGACCAAGTCAAATGGTCAATTTTTGCGCTCCTTTGTGATCAAATTATAAAATTTAACTTTATTTTGCATCACACAATTATAAAAATCTGCAATATGAATGAAATATGCATCAAATGAATATTGAAAATTGGCCCTTAGGGCTTCTATTATGTATGAACACTGTACATTTTGGCTCAGGGCTTTTTCCAATCTACTTTTTTCTAGTTCTCATAGCCAACATTAAATCACGTGGCATGAGTGTCACTTGCTTGGCATGTTGGGCACACAGGTAAGCATCTTTGAAGATTGTCGTGAGGTGATTCTCAGTAGCCTCGCCAGTGATCCTGTTAGATTGTCCATCAGTTTTTTGATTATATTCAGAAAAGGAGTCCGATGTAGCAACAGTCTGGTGCTCTTTTGGTAGTTTTTAATCTCCTCCATAGATTTGGACTGGCTTTTTTCGCGTTGTCGTCTTGGTGGAGACTGCATCCTATCCATCCTCTTTCCAGTCTAGGGTGGCTGTGAATGAGGAGGAGATCCAGCAACAGCCGCAGGAGGAGATCCAACAGTAGATCTAGCAGCAGCAGTAGCTGGATAAGATCCATCAATAGTGGCAGCTGGAGGAGATCCACCACCACTAGATCTAGTAGAAGTGGAACCGTCGAAATCAAATAGTTCTTTGACATTCGGGGAAAATGTTCTCACAGCCTGCACCTCGGATTCGATGAAATTACGGAGTTCTTTGTGTTGGATTAGTCTCCTTCTTACTAATCGACTAATCGGTTTTAAATTCATCCATTGTTTATCCAGTTTTGCAGATTTTATCGTGTCTTTTCATAGTCTATAGTTTTACAAGTGTTTTTAACAGTCTGCAGAAATACACGGAGTTTGACAACAGTGTTGCATTTTTCGCCTGTCAGGAATCTTGTTGAAAAATGCAGTGTCGCCTTTTTCGCATTTTTCGCCTATCTGAATTTGGGAGCAAATATGCACTCGCATTTTTTGCTTTTTCAAAAGTGCCTCAAATGTTAAGGAAATGACTCTGGCAAAGTGTGGGGTTGACATTAAATGAGATTTAGGGATACTGTTGGGTTTTTCGCAAAAAGCTGACACTGTCGCATTTTTGCGACAATGTCGCCTGTGGCTGTTTTGGTTCATTTATGTAGAAGTGACAGTCTAGTTCATTTATGCAGACAGACTATTTACAACCAATTTTCACCGCTTATCAACAATCAATGACAAGGAAATGCCAGTAGATCAGCCAACTGACAATCACATTTTATGACCTAATTGCTTAGTATATATAGCTGTTCATATTCATACATCTTACGATCATCGAAGAGATCAAGTTCTCAAGTTCCAAAAGTATTGTAGTTAGCTCTCTATCAAGCTTTCAAGCTTGAACTCTCATGAGCATTCTAGCTCAGTCTTTTAGAGATTTATTTTAGAGTTGTTATTTTGCTATTGCTTATCAACATAGCTGCTTATTATCAGACTTATTCTCAGTTACTCAGAGACAGCTTAGAGTGCACAGTTTCTATCCGCTATTGTCTTGCGCTCATTAGCATCTAATTTTTTTTTCTGAATCGATACTATCTCCTTATTGTGTTCAGTATATGTCAGAATGCATGCATCTTCGTATTGCTTTTGTAACTGATAGAAATTGTCTGAGAATTCAATACTTCATGTTTGGCTATGTAATCACTTAGTACTTAGCGATTTCAAAGGTAGTTGCTAAAGATTGAATGTGATTTCCATCAATACTACTTTGTTCAATTTTTGATAGGCATAATCATGCACTTGAAATATGAAATTTTCGTTGATATTATCTATCCTATTTTCGACATGGTATCAGAGCATTATATCATGGTATCAGTGTATACCTACATGGATTGGTCTTCTTTTTGTAACATCTTGAGGAAAAATATCCTTCCTTGCCACAAAGGTTGCACTTAGGATCATTTCTTTTCTTCAATAGGATGTCACCTATTGACCATGTGAATAAAAACCTGTGATATGATTCTACAAATGTAATTTGTGACTTTAAAGAGACTAGATTTGAACATCTTCAATAATCTAGAATATTCTACAAAAGATCTAGCTCACAAACCTTAGAATCAATTTTCACACTAATGACTAGTCACTTCTTTGCTTTGATCACTAAGACAAAAGCACACAATCTTTGAATCAAATCACAAAAGAAATCAGATCCAATCTCCTATTGGACTCATCAAATACCAATGACTCTTTCTTTTGAAAGTTGAAATGGATATGAAAAGATTTGACACCTAGATTTTCCTTTTCACTTGACTAGTTCTCTCAACACTTGAGATTCTTGAACAAAAGATGGGTTTTGTTTCAAACACATGAAAATCAAACTCAATCACTTCTTTTGGACTCACTTTTGACCCAAATAATCTCACTCTTGAGATTCAGAATGAATTTGATTTGATTTGAAAACAAACTATACCACCAATTTTTCACAAAGCTTAAAAATTAGACAACTAGAGATTCACAAAGATCTCAACCATGCATGAATACTCAAATATGGACTCCTCCTAATTCCAGACATCCAATGGGATCACAAATTGACCCTCACACTCTCACAAAAAAATTTGTTTAGAGCTAATTTGAATTTCATACATACTATGTCAATTTTTGCTCAATAAATTGAATTCAATCACTTCTATTGGATTCCACCAATTAGTCTACCTCTTAAGAATTGGAATGAAATTCAAAATCAAAAGTTGTGATTCTTCTCACTAAGATATTGTGCTTCAAAAAGCTAATGCCACTTAGAAATATTTGATCACTTAGGAGAAGACAAACTCTCCACCAATAACAACACAAAATGAGCTTCTAGATCTTGCCCTCTACAAAGGAAGGAACACTTAGAAAATTGGATCTCTCTCTACACATTTGCCATAGACACCTTAATGACTCTTTTCAGACCTTACAATCACTCAAACAAATTGAGTAGGGTTGAACTATGTGACTTGGATCTCAATCTCTTTTCTAGAACTCTCAATTGAAGCCAATCTATGTCAAATTCTACAAAAGATTTGCATAGATGCTCTATATGCACTAGAAACTCTCAAAGGTTTCACTTGGAGGACATATCCAAAGATGATTTCTAGCAAATTGATGCTTCTAAACTTGACCCTATCACTCTTGAACAAATCTAGAGTGATGGTACAATGAATTTCAACCTCTCACCTTGCATATCACTCCTTAATCTATGATTTTTGGCAAAATCTCCCTCAACTTCAACATGCACTCAATAAATCAGAGAAAATCATTTAATGCTCCTAATTCAAGCTTTGATTTTAATTTTTTTGGCTGATCTAATCCAAGAACTAATCAAGGGATTAGATTCTCTATAAAAAATGCTTGATTTTGCACTAAAAATATCTCAAATTGGGTGTGTGAGTCAAATTGTACAAATCATTGAATTTTCTCAGCCAAAACCGGAGCTGTATGGCCTCACACGTGTAAAAAGGGTTCCTACAACCCACAACAAGTTCTGGTCCAAAATTTTTGAGAATATCTATCAAATCCAACTCGCTACCCAAAATTTGACTAGTTTCTTAAAACTTGCTAATTTTGGCTTTGATTTGGATCAACCCTATCAATTTCAATAAAACCTCTTGTACTTGGATCTGATACCATGTGGAGAAAGTACAATATGGACCAAGAGTGGATCCTAATCTGATCCTCAAGAGGGATTGGATGTTAGATTTACTTGTCAATCTACTTGAGATTAAGATCAATCTAGATCAATTCTAGACATAAAATCCTAACAAGAACAATCATTAATGAATGTAGGTGTACTTTTTGGTTTCACACGTGTGAAACTCTGTCTGAGTACGGACTCCAACCTGAAAATCAAGTACACTATGATAGAACCTCAAAACAATCAAAACAAATGTAGACAAATGGAGAGAATCACACAAAATTGCTTCCAAAATCAAGGTTGATGTCTCACGTTGATTATGGCCAAATGTGGCTCTATATATACAATAAGTAGGAGCTCATGGTACTGATCGTCCCTCTTATCCCACATCTGTGATGGTGCATTGTCATATGATGATTCATCATGCAAAACTGACACTTCGACAAACCCTTCTATTTCGAGCACTTTTGGTCCAATTACCTACTATATGGAGATCAACTTGGAAATCTTCTAGAAGTCAAAACTCGCCTACTTCAGCTTATTCCACACGTGTGAGTTGTCCTCTACACATGGGATGTGACACCTAACCAAAGTATTGTGCAAAAAGTACAAAAAGGACCAAGAGTGGATCCTAATCTGATCCTCAAGAGGGATTGGTTGTCAGATTACTTGATCCATCAATCTACTTGAGATTAAGGTCAATCTAGATCAATTCTAGACACAAAATCCTAACAAAAATAATCATTAATTGAAGGTAGGTGTACTTTCTGGTTTCACACGTGTGAAACACTGTCTGAGTATGGACTCCAACCTGAAAATCAATTACACATTGATAGAACCTCAAAACAATCAAAACAAATGTAGACAAATGGAGAGAATCACTCAAAATTGCTTCCAAAACCAAGATTGGTGTCTCACCTTGATTATGGCCAAATGTGGCTCTCTATATACAATAAGTGAGATCTCGTGGTACTGATCATCCCTATGATCCCACATGTGTGAAGGTGCTTTGTCATATGATGATTCATCATGCAAAATTGACACTTGGACAAAACTTTCTATTTTGAGCACTTTTGGTCCATTTTTCTTCTATATGGAGATCTACTTGGAAATCTTCTAGAAGTCAAAATTTGCCTACTTCAGCTTATTCCACACATGTGAGCTGTCCTCTACACATGGGATATGACACCTAACCAAAGGATGTGGCTCATGCAATCAATAGATTGTTGCCATGTGTCATATGTCTAGAAATTTAGTTTTTGGCCTTTTTAGCCACTAGAACTTGAATGAAATCATATGTACAACCTATATGATTATGGTACATGACAAGTACACTATTTTCACATGTGGAAATAGGCTCCACACATGTGTAATCATCCTATATACATGATTTTTGGCCTCTACCAAGCTTATTTTTGCATTTTTCACACTCCTCAAAAATCTAGCTTGATGGAAAACATGATGATCTTGAACTTGAATCCATGGGCTGAATTGGTCTTTGCTGGTTCAAAAGGTGTGAAGATCAGCCAATGATCTTGATGTTGATCTAAAATCACCATATCCATGATAGTGCTTCTTTGATGTTGACATCTTTGATGAGCTTGAGAGCTTTGCACCATCCTAGCACCTCCAAAATTGATCCCTTCCAAATTTCATGTAGATGATTGACCTTGAGGCTTGCTCCTTCATGTGCATGCTCCTCCATGAAAAAATAAAGATTTCTTTTTGACTTATTAGGATCACAAAGATCTAACATCATGTTACCATGATCTAGAGAATTAGACTCATCCAAATTGGCAAGACTATGCATGCTATAATAACAAAGTGTTTGCATCATATCTTCATACTTGTTTACCATGCTAATCTCAGATCCAATGAGGCTAAATACTTCATTATGGAGATAAGTGTCTTTAGAAAATGATTCACTTACTCTCATAAAGAGTTTACAATTTGCCTAAATACAAGTTTTCAAACTATGAGTGAACAAATCAATTTTGCTCTTACATGACTCAAGAGCATACATTTGATGAAATAACCATTTGCTTTCTAGTTAATTTAAAATCAATTTCAACCTTTTTAAGAACATCATCTATGTTCTCAAGAGAGACTTCATACTCAACTAGTATGGCTTTACTCCAATTTTGAGATGCAATGATCTCACTAAAGCAAATTGATTTATCAAATGACATAAGAGAAGTAAGTATGAGATGTATACCACATGAGATATGCTCCTCTTTCCCTTGAAATGTGAGCCACATGGAATCAACCATATTTCTTGAGTTTCTTTTTGGAATCACAACTTGAGAAGGTCTCTCCTCCTCAATCCTTGGCACACTTGAACCTTGAGATGATTCTTTAAGATCCTCTTCATGGTGCTCCTTCTTGATGGAAATCCGAGACCTCCATGTCTCATAATGATCACAATATGCACTTCCTATGATTATCAAAATTACTTATGCTAGAAACATAAGTCCAAAAATCACCACAACTTGGCATGATTTTTCTAATATTGAAATCAAAAGGCATTTCCATCTCAATAAGGCTAACTACTTGCTTATGGATATAAGTGTCCACTTTGGATGCTTCACTTATTCTCATAAGAAGTTTACAACTTGCCTTTAAGATTGAAAACTTACAATTTTCATCTTTATGAATGAACACATCATTCATGATCTTATTGAAACCAAAAGATCCTACATTATGAAGATATTTCCAATTCCTTGACTTCATAACTAATGTAAGCTTACAAGGAAAACATATTTTGCTATCTTTTAAGGCATCACACTCAACTAGTATTGCCTTAATCCACCTTTGAGATACAAAAATCTCTTCAAAGCAAAATGGTTCTTCATCAGTTGACATGAGAGCATAAATGAAACTATTTCCATTTTGTGATTGCTCCTTATTCTTGATTGATTTCTCTTGATAATAACAATAAGTTTGAACTTGTCCAAAGTTCCAAGAAAACTACTCTCCAAGGACATGAAATAAATCCAAGTTACTTTCATGAAAGTGACATCTATCTTTGCATCTTGAACCAAACAATGCACTTCCAAATGAAAAATTTCAAAAGATTTGACATGTGTTGTGATGGACTCTTGAAGACAAATCTTGCAAGTCCTTGTGAGACTCCAAGCCTCATTCACCTTTCCACAAAGGAAACACCTTCCCTTGGACTTGTCCTTCTTGTATTTGCATTTCAAACTTGAAGCTGCATCCTTCACCTCGGCCCCCTTGCTTTGGTTTTCCTTGGCTGAATTGGTCTTCTTTTTGTAGCATCTTGGGAAAATATATCCTCCCTTGCCACAAAGGTTGTACTTAGGATCCTTTCTTTCCTTCAATAGGATGCCACCTATTGATGCCATGTGAATAAAAACCTGTGATATGACTCTACAAATGTAATTTGTGACTTTCAAGAGACTAGATTTGAACATCTTCAATAATCTAGAATGATCTACAAAAGATCTAGCTCACAAACCTAAGAATCAATCTTCACAGTAATGACTAGTCACTTGGAAACTTTGCTTTGATCGTTAAGACAAAAGCACACAATCTTTGAATCAAATCACTAAAGAAATCAGATCCAATCTCCTATTGGACTCATCAAATACCAATGACTCTTTCTTTTTAAAGTTGAAATGGATATGAAAAATATTTGATGCCTAGATTTTCCTTTTCACTTGACTAGTTCTCTCAACACTTGAGATTCTTGAACAAAAGATGGATTTTGTTTCAAATACATGAAAATCAAACTTACTCACTTCTTTTGGACTCACTCTTGACCCAAATAATCTCACACTTGAGATTTATAATGAATTTGATTTGATTTGACAGCAAACTATACCACCAATTTTTCACAAAGCTTAAAAAATTAGACAACTAAAGATTCACAAAGATCTCAACCATGCGTGAATACTCAAATATGGACTCCATCTCATTCTAGACATCCCATGGGATCTCAATTGACCCTCACACTCTCACAAAGAAAGTTGAATAGAACTAATTTAAGTTTCATACATACTATGTCAATTTTTGCTCAATAAATTGAATTCAATCACTCCTATTGGATTCCACCAATTACTCTACTTTTTAAGACTTGGAATGACATTCAAAATCAAAAGTTGTGATTTTTCTCACTAAGATATTGTGCTTCAAATAGCTGATGCCACTTAAAGAGATTTGATCACCTAGGAGAATACAAATTCTCCACCAATAACAACACAAAATGAGCTTCTAGATCTGGCCTTCTACAAAGGAAGGAACTCTTAGAAAATTGGATCTCTCTCTCTACACATTTGTCATAGACACCTTAATGACTCCTTTCAAACCTTACAATCACTCAAACAAATTGAGTAGGGTTGAACAATGTGACTTGGATCTCTTTTCTAGAACTCTCAATTGAAGCCAATTTATGTCAAATTCTACAAAAGATTTGCATAGATGCTCTATATGCACTAGAAACTCTCAAAGGTTGCACTTGGAGGACAGATCCAAGGATTTTTTCTAGCAAATTGATGCTTCTAAACTTGACCCTATCACTCTTGAACAAATCTAGAGTGATGGTACAATGGATTTCAACCTCTCACATTGCATGTCACTCCTTAATCTATGATTTTTAGCAAAATCTCTCTCGACTTCAACATGCACTATAATCAATTAATGCACCTAATTCAAGCTTCAAATTTAATTTCTTGGCTGATCTAATCCAAGAACTAATCAAGGGATTAGATTCCCTATAGAAAATGCTTGATTTTGCACCAAAAATCACTCATAATTGGGTATGTGAGTCAAATTCTACAAATTTTTGAAATTTCTTAGTCAAAATCGGAGCTGTACGGCCTCACACTTGTGAAAAGAGTTCCTACAGCCCACAACAAGATCTGGACCAAAATTTTTGAGGATAGCTATCAAATCCAACTCACCACACAAAATCTGACTAGTTTCCAAAAAACTGCTAATTTTGGCTTTGATTTGGATGAAACCTATCAATTTCAAAAAAAACCTCTTGTACTAGGCTCTGATACCATGTGCAAAAAGTACAAAAAGGACCAAGAGTGGATCCTAATCTAATTCTCAAGAGGGATTGGTTGTCAGATTACTTGATCTATCAATCTACTTGAGATTAAGATCAATCTAGATCAATTCTAGACGCATCCTAACAAGAACAATCATTAATTGAAGGTTGGTGTACTTTCTAGTTTCACACATGTGAAACATTGTCTGAGTACGGAATCCAACCTAAAAATCAAGTACACATTGATAGAACCTCAAAACAATCAAAACAAATGTAGACAAATGGAGAGAATCACTCAAAATTGCTTCCAAAACCAAGATTGGTGTCTCACCTTGATTATGGCCAAATGTGTTGAAAATTGTCACTTCTCACTTGACATTGGTTCATGTAAATATTGATCAAACATTAGAATATATTGATGATTTGATTTCACACGTGTGGAGCCTGTTCCCACATGTGAAAGGATGTATTTTTCATGTTTGTATATATCCAAATTGATTTTGTATCATTCTAGTTAGTGTGAACATGAAATGACTAGTTTTTAGTCAAGTTGACTAGTCACCTACAAATTAGCTTTTCCTTGAATGTGCATGAGTAAATGCTCCCACATGGCAAGTGGATGTTCACACGTGTGTATAGAGTACTAGGAGATAAGAGTTGACCATTTTCCTTAGATCCTATTTTGTAGGGAATATTCCTATATTCGAGGAGACTAGCTTTTTGGATTTTAGTCATATTCTAGAAGGTCAACTATTGGATAAGGATCAAGGATTGATCAAATGGATAGATCTGAGTGATGTGGCACTCTTCACACGTGTGAAGGCCTGCTGGACTGTACCAGACTCATGGATGTACTTGATCCATAAAAGGATCATCATTTTGCTAAGAAGATTGATGAGACTTTTGTACTCTACACTTTTGTGAGATTTCTAGTCATTTGTCTTGTGATTTTTATGTATGATTGCTATCTAGTATCATTGTACTTGTTGTTTCAGGTGCAGGCCGTACAGTGGACAGTACTCCACACGTGTGAGGCCACTCTCACTAAAAAATGATGTGTTGATCCATTGCTCTTGCTTAAATCCAAGTGTAGTGAATCTAGATCAAGATGTAATGTGTAGAACTTGATAGATTCATTGATTAAGCAACCAATAACTCTCTATGATTGTAAAGCACAATCATTATTGTCCTAAAAACTATAAAATTTATCATGGTATCAGAGCTAAGTTAGAGAGTGATCATTGAATCATAAATCTTGTAAAAGATCATTGGCAAAATCTGTTTTTGGCCAATACTAGTGAGGGCGAGTTTTTCTAGAGTGATAGCTTGTAATCATTTGGATCAAAACGACTTGGAGGCTGTGTATGTACTTTTCACACGTGTGAAACCGTACAACTTCTTTCAATTCAAGTTACTTTGTGTTTGTTGGTCTCAAAATCACAATACTAGTTTATTTTTGGTGCTTTTTGAAGCATAGTATTGATCTAGATTCATTCTAACTAATGCCTATGACGAAATAGTGTTTTGGATCATTGAAGCATTTCTTTTTAGAGTCTAAGGTCAGGTCTTAGAAGCTGATTTGTTCAGATCCTTAGTTGAAGTGAAATCTCTAAGAAAAGTGTAAAGCAATTTTTTTTTGTGAGAATGAAAGCTAGGAATTTTTGGTAAGATCTTTGAGTATCATTCAAGCTTGTGTGCTAGTTTGATAGAGACAAGCCTATAGGCATTCTAGTAAGCTTTAGGCCTTTTCATAGATCTTTTAAAATTCAAAAATCTTTTTGATTTTTTAAAAAGAGCATTCATTCTAAAATGTCATCCATGGGTGGATATTTGATGGAATCAAGTGAGAGACTCACTTCCACAAATTATTCCATTTGGAAAGTGAGAATGGAATCACTCCTAGTGATCCATGATCTATATGACATAGTTCAAGGAGTAGGGGAAGAGCCTCAAACTCCCCAAGAACAAGCCAAATACAAGAAGAGAGCAAGATTAGCTCTACATTGCATAAAGTTAAATGTATGCAATGACCTCTTGAAAGAGGTGTCTTCTTGTACCTCATCCAAAGAGGCTTGGGATTCATAAAGAGCATTTATGAATCCAACAATACTTCAAGAATCCTCATGCTAAGAAATCAAATTTTCCAAAGCATGAAAGGAGGTGGAGAGAGTGGACAAGAGTATGTCCTTAGGATCAAATCTCTTAACGAGGAGTTAAGTGCAATAGGAGAGAAGATCCAAGATCAAGAACTGGTACAAATCATCTTGAATGGTCTAGGTGATGAGTTTACAAACTTAGTCCAATCATTTGTCATTCAAGACTCTCTTCCATCCATTGAAAAGTTGCACAATGTTCTTGTGGCCGAGGAGAGTAGGCTTCTACACCTCAAGACAAGAATGGATAGCATGTCACTTAATGGAGGAGAGGAGAAAGCTAACTTTACATCTAAAGGCAAGAAGAAGCAAAATCCATTCAAGAAAAATCAAGGCAAGGAGGCCGAGATGAAGAATGGAGGATCTACCTCCAAAGGCAAAGTGAAGAACAAGGCAAAACTAAAGTGTTTCTTTTGTGGAAAGAAAGGACACTTTGCCTTAGAATGCTACTTGAAGAAGAATCAACAAGCCAAAGGAGATCAAGGGAACATTGCTCAAGAGGAAGAAGATGAGGATGGATTCAACACATCCTTAATGGTTGCATCTACACCAACTTCAAGTCAAGACACATGGTGGATAGATAGTGGGGCTAGTTCCCACATGTCCTTTAACAAGCATTATTTTTCTACTCTTCTATATTGTAATGACTCTAAGAAGTCAATATACACTGCTAGTGATCAAGCATGCAAGATAGATGGCATAGGATCTATACCTCTTTGCTTAGGCACATCTAAAAGGGTAGATCTAGATAATGTTTTGTATGTTCCTACCATTCCAAGAAACTTGCTTAGTGTAGGACAATTAATGGACAATGGACTAGATGTACATTTCAAGAATGGAGTTTGTTCCATCTTGAAAAATGATAAGTGCATAGCTAGTGGCATTAAGCAAGGTAGACTTTTCAAGTTGGATGCTAATGTTGCAAGTGAAAGTGTGAACTTGGCTAGGGAGGAGCTAACTCAAGTGGAGATTTGGCATAAGAGATTAGGCCATCCTAATCTTCAATCTATGGAGTCAATGGCAAGCAAGGAACTAGCTCTCGGCCTACCAAGAGCTTTCAAGAAGTGTGGAAAAATGTGTGAGGCATGTGGCCTTGCAAAGTCACACAAGTCTTCTTACAAGAGATCTTCATCAAGATCTCTCTCTCGCTTGGATCTCATACATTCTAATGTACGTAGTTTTTCACATGCAAGTAATGGAGGTGCCTTGATGTATGTAACTTTTATAGATGATGTACTAGATTCACATGGATTGAATTACTATCAAAGAAAAGTCTTGTTTATGAAGCTTTCATTAAGTTCAAGTCTCTAGTAGAGAAACAACTCAGTACTTCTATCAAAGCACTAAGATGTGATAATGGAGGAGAGTACACCTCCAATAAAATGAAAGACTTTTGTGAGATCAATGGTATTAAGTTACAATACACTTGTTCCTACACCCCTCAACAAAATGGGATGGCCGAGAGGAAAAATAGGAGTATATGTGAGTGTGCAAAGTCCTTGAGGCTTGATGCATCACTTCCCATCTCATTTTGGGGAGAAGCCATAACATGTGCTAATTATTTGTGTAATAGACTTCCTAGTAGTGCTATAGATGGGATCTCACCTTATCAAGCCTTGTTTGATAATAAACCCAATGTAAAAGATTTTAAGATCTTTGGATGTACTTGTTATGTACACATTCCTTTGAAAACTAGAAGGAAAGAAGATGCTACCTCCTTCAAAGGAATCTTTGTTGGCTATGGAGAAAATAGCAAGGGATATAGGATATATGACCCTACATCCAAGAAAGTAAAGGTAAGCAAGGATGTACTTTTTGATGTGTCACAATTTGCTAAGAGCTTGTCAAATGGATCTAACCCATTGTGCATTGAAGATCTTGACAAATCCGAGGAGGATCTTGAGAAATCCGAGGAGGATCTTGAGAAATCCGAGGAGGATCTTGAGAAACCCGAGGAGGATCATGACAAACCCGAGGATGGAGATTTGGATCCGAGTCAAAAGAGGCCGAGAAGATCATCAAGGGGCAAGGTCGAGCCCTCAAGTCTTACCTATGTGGACAAGGGAAAGCAAAAGGAAGGCTCTACATCTTCTACCTCTTACTCTTTTTTAGCTACATTGCTTGAAGAACCATTATCTTTTGAAGAAGCATGTAAATCTAAAGTTTGGAGAGATGCAATGCAAGTAGAGTATGATGCATTAGAAGAGAATCATACTTGGACTCTTGTAAATCTTCCAAGAGGAAAGAAACCACTTGCATGTAAGTGGATTTATAGAATTAAGTCCAATCAAGATGGATCTATTAGTAAGTACAAAGCTAGGCTTGTTGCTAAGGGATTTCTTCAAATAAAAGGATTGGATTATGAAGAAACATTTGCACCTGTAGCTAAGCTTGTAACTATTAGATTAATCATTTGCATTGCTACTTTGTTCAAATGGGATCTCTACCAAATGGATGTGACAAATGCCTTCTTGAATGGCTTCTTAGAAGAGGAAATCTACATGATGCAACCCGAGGGCTTCATCAAGGTTGGTGAGGAGCAAAAGGTGTGCTACTTAAGGAAGAGCCTATATGGCTTGAAACAAGCACCTAGAGCTTGGTACTCTAGGTTGCATGATTTTCTCTATTCCCTTGGTTTTGTACTAAGTGCTTATGAACCTTCTTTATATTTTAAATGTAATGAAGGAAAGATCATCATTTTGGTTCTTTATGTTGATGACATCATTATGACAGGAAATGATGATGATGGCATAGGCAAAGTAAAAGTTGACTTATCTAGTGAGTTCAAGATGGTAGATCTAGGCTTCCTAAAGTTTATACTTGGGGTAGAAGTGTCTAGAAGTAGCAATTGTACTTTCATAAGTCAATCTAAGTATGCTACTTCCATTCTTGAAAGATTTGGTATGAAAGATTGTAAGGGGATTGACACCCCTATGGAGCATGTTGTGAAAGCAACTAATGAAGGTGATGAAGCATCCTTTGAGGACATCACTCTCTTTAGGAAGCTTATAGGCTCTCTAATCTATTTAACCATCACTAGACCTGACTTAAGTTTTTGTGTAAGAAAGTTGAGTCAAAGTATGCAAGCTCCTTTAGTTCGTCATTGGAAAAGTGCCAAGAGAGTACTTAGATATGTTTCTAGTACTAGATTTTTTGGCATACTTTATGAAGGATCTAACTTGCACTTGAGAGCCTACTCGGATTCAGATTTTGCAGGTGACAAGATGGATAGGAAGTCCATTAGTGCATTTGCAACATTTCTTTGTGGAGGAGTGATATCTTGGCTTTCCAAAAAGCAAGATACAATCTCACTGTCTTCTTGTGAAGCCGAGTACAAGGCATTGACTTCAACAACCAAAGAGCTCCTATGGCTAAGAAGACTCTTGATGGAACTACATGTGCTAGAGGCCGAGGAGATCCCTTACATATTTTGTGACAATCAAGCTTCTCAACAAATAGCTTCAAATCCTATCTTCCATGCTAGAACAAAGCATATTGAGCTAGCTCACCACTTTGTGAGGGAGAAGGTACAATCCAAGGAAGTGCAACTACATCATGTACCATCATCCGAATGCATAGCTGATATCTTAACCAAACCATTGTCCAAAGATCCATTTTTTAAGTTAAGATATGCTCTTGGAATTGTAGATAGATGTACACTAGATTTGCCAAGTTAGAAGTGAGGAGGAGTGTTGAAAATTGTCACTTCTCACTTGACATTGGTTCATGTAAATATTGATCAAACATTAGAATATATTGATGATCTGATTTCACATGTGTGGAGCCTGTTCCCACGTGTGAAAGGATGTATTTTTCATATTTGTATATATCCAAATTGAATTTGTATCATTCTAGTTAGTGTGAACATGAAATGACTAGTTTTTAGTCAAGTTGACTAGTCACCTACAAATTAGCTTTTCCTTGCATGTGCATGAGTAAATGCTCCCACATGGCAAGTGGATGTTCACACGTGTGTATAGAGTACTAGAAGATAAGAGTTGACCATTTTCCTTAGATCCTATTTTGTAGAAAATATTCCTATATTCTAGGAGACTAGCTTTTTGGATTTTAGTCATATTCTAGAAGGTCAACTATTGGATAAGGATCAAGGATGGATCAAATGGATAGATCTGAGTGATGTGGCACTCTTCATACGTGTGAAGGCCTGCTGGACTGTACCAGACTCATGGATGTACTTGATCCATAAAAGGATCATCATTTTGCTAAAAATATTGATGAGACTTTTGTACTCTACACTTTTGTGAGATTTCTAGTCATTTGTCTTGTGATTATTATGTATGATTGCTATCTAGTATCATTGTACTTGTTGTTTCAGGTGCAGGCCGTACAGTGGACAGTACTCCACACGTGTGAGGCCGCTCTCACTAAAAAATGATGTGTTGATCCATTGCTCTTGCAATCCAAGTGTAGTGAATCTAGATCAAGATCTAATGTGTAGAACTTGATAGATTCATTGATTAAGAAACCAATAACTCTCTATGATTGTAAAGTACAATCATTATTGTCCTAAAAACTGTAAAATTTATCAAAATGTGGCTCTATATATACAATAAGTGGGAGCTCATGGTACTGATCATCCCTATGATCCCACATGTGTGAAGGTTCTTTGTCATATGATGATTCATCATGCAAAATTGACACTTGGACAAAACCTTCTATTTTGAGCACTTTTGGTCCATTTTTCTTCTATATGGAGATCTACTTGGAAATCTTCTAGAAGTCAAAATTCGCCTACTTCAGCTTATTCCACACATGTGAGTTGTCCTCTACACATGGGATATGACACCTAATCAAAGGATGTGGCTCATGCAATCAATAGATTGTTGCCATGTGTCATATGTCTAGAAAACTAGTTTTTGGCCTTTTTAGCCACTAGAACTTGAATTAAATCATATGTACAACCTATATGATTATGGTTCATGACAAGTACACTATTTTCACACGTGGGAATAGGCTCCACACATGTGTAATCATCCTATATACATGATTTTTGACCTCTACCAAGCTTATTTTTGCATTTTTCACAAGTATTTGGCTCATGCAATCAATAGATTAATGCCATGTGTCATATATCTAGAAAACTAGTTTTTGGCCATTTTAGCCACTAGAACTTGAATTAAATCATATGTACAACATATATGATTATGGTACATGACAAGTACACTAGTTTCACATGTGGAAACAGGCTCCACACATGTGTATTTATCTATATACAAGATTTTTGGCCTCTACCAAGCTTATTTTTGCATTTTTCACACAAAGTTCTCAACGAAGAGGTCAACTTGTAGTAATGTAGAACGCAAGACATGACAGCAGATTTTTTTACCGAAGCATTAAGTTTGGATATACACCGAAGATTTTGTGTAGAACTAAGTTTGAAGGTCAAGGCATTCAAGAATTCAGATTAAAGGAGAGTGTTGGATTAGTCTCCTTTTTACTAATCGACTAATCGGTTTTAATCTTCATCCATTGTTTATCCAGTTCTGCGGATTTTCCCGTGTCTTTTCACAGTTTATAGTTTTCCAAATGTTTTTACACAGTCTGCAAAAATACACGGAGTTTGACAATAGTGTCGCAGTTTTTGCCTGCCAGAAATTTCATTGAAAAATACAGTGTCGTCTTTTTTGCTGTTTTTGCCTGTCAGGATTTGCGAGCAAATATGAAGAGTCATATTTTTTGCTTTTTCAAAAGTGCCTCAAATGTTAAGGAAATGACTCTAGAAAAGTGTGGGATTACCCTAAATAAGATTTAAGGACAATGTCGGGTTTTCTGCAAAAAGCCAACACTGTCGCATTTTTACGACAGTGTCGTCTGTGACTGTTTTGGTTCATTTCTGCAGAAGTGACAATCTAGTTCATTTATGCAGACAGACTGTTTACGACCAATTTTCATCGCTTATCAACAATCAATGACAAGGAAATGCCAGTAGATCAGCCAACTGGCAATCACATTTTACGACCTAATTGCTTAGTATATATAGCTGTTCATATTCATACATCTTATGATCATCGAAGAGATCAAGTTCTCAAGCTCAGTAAGTATTGTAGTTAGCTCTCTATCAAGCTTTCAAACTTGAACTCTCTTGAGCATTCTAGCTCAGTCTTTTAGAGATTTATTTTAGAGTTGCTATTGTGCTATTGCTTATCAGCATAACTTCTTATTATCAGACTTATTCTCAGTTACTCAGAGACAGCTTAGAGTGTGCGGTTTCTATCCGCTATTGTCTTGCGCTCATTAGTATCTGATTTGTTTTTCTGAATCAATACTATCACCTTATTGTGTTCAATATATGTCAAAATGCATGCATCTCTGTATTGCTTTTGTAACTGATAGAAATTCTTTGAGAATTCAATAGTTCATGTTTGGCTATGTAATCACTTAGTATCTAGCGATTTCAAAGTTAGTTACTAAAAATTGAACGTGATTTCCATCACTACTACTTTGTTCAATTTTTTATAGGCGTAGTCATGCACTTGAAATAGGAAGTTTCCGTTGATATCATCTATCCTATTTTTGACACTTCGTCTGTTGGCGTGGGGATCCGAGATGTAGTCGGAGGGCTCAGCTTAACACGAGCTGCCATGTGGAGATTTCTCAAAATTTCATTTTGCCTATAAGTCTGAAGCTGCTGCGTAGAAACCCTAATTCTCTGAGGCTCTCTTGCAGTTTGTTTTTTCCTTGCCATATGCTTACTTCTAGCCATAAACAACTCAAAAATATGCTAAATAGATTTAACGGGTGTCAGAAATTCAATCCACAACAGAAATAAAATCTACAAAATTATTGTATCCTCCATTGATAAAAGTGAAAAATATTTTTTTGCCATGCATACCAAAGTTCAACTAGAATTTTTGGCCCTGTATAGCTCATTGCAAGGTATTTGGGCAGTATCGCATATGTGCGTATAGTGACGTAGATAGATTACCAACTGCAAGTTCTGCGCACAAGTTCAATATTGGGCTTTTGGAATATTCTAAAGAATTTTTTTCATGGAATATTTGTTTCAAATGAATATTCTTTTTTGCATAGTTGTAAAGTGGATCAAATATTCTAATATTCGACAACACAATTATTTCTGGTGACACGTGTTCAATTTCAAAACTGTATAAATACCATTTCAACGGCAACATAACATTTTTAGTAATTTTTTTCCCTTCTACCGTTGTTTAGGTCGTACATATCGTTCTTTTGCGTAGTTCCTTATAACCTTAATATTGCTATTGAAGACTGCGCACATATTCGATACATATAGTTAATTTGTTGTTTTTTTTTTGTTAATATTACTTTAACACAATGTCTTTAGGTTCATGTAGATCTGATCCGAAGATCGTGCTCTCTTCATTTCTCGACGATTTTGGTATTATCGAAGCTAGGGAATACTTTATATCGTTGTTTCATCCTTTTCTTCATGTTTTTGCTACAACTCATCATAATAGACACATGTTCTTTGAGCCTTACAAGATATTCAAAAGTTTTGTTACATTGCCTTTGCAAACGTTTGAGAATATGGCTTTTTTGCATTACACTAATATTGTCAAGCATGTTGATATTCATCTGAAAATTAGATTGGATCGATGATATACAAAACTTTATGAGAAATTTCAGTTTTCTGGTCACTACCAAATTTGCCGCAAGAAGTTTACATTAGTTGAGTATCAATCTGCATTTATATCATATTTGATTATTTTGATCCCAGATGAAGTGGATTCCTCAAGTTCCATGCAAACTTCACCTCCCTTCTTTTCACAAGATCAGAAGATCAAGGATATATTCAAGTTTCTTGAAGAAACTGACATAAAATATGACAATATTAAAGAATTTGACCCAACTGATAATCGATCTGCATTTGTAAGAGAGACCGAATGTGCTATGTATGAATCAAATGAAATTCCTTCTCGGTCCTTTTTTTATTTACCTAAATATTACATAGATAATGATAGTTATCTCACTGTACCTTACTTGTGCGATTTTTTTGATTATCGTGAAGATAAAATGTTATGTATTTTAGCCAAAACATTAGGTGAGTTTTCTAACATTCTTGATTTTGAGTATGATGACATTGTTCCTAGAGTAGATGATGAGATCGATGATAATACACTTTGTCCCTAAGAGTGTTTGCAATAGTCTTTGTCGAAGACCCGTGAGCATCAAAAAGAATTCTCTCAGAGGATGAGTTCATTGCTTTCCAAACCCAATTTGGTTTAGGGCCTCGAAAAATATGCCAACCAAATGAGTTAAGCTCACAAAAGGGTCACAGAATAGACCACCCCGAATTGATTGAAGCAGATACCGTTGAATGTGTGAGTTCTTTTATTTTTTGTGCATGCAAGTTCATTTTACATACTGTTTATATTCATTATAAGAACTAACATTTTAATTTTTCATATTTTCAGGAGGTCGTTCTTATTGACAAATTTGTCATTCGACGAGGCCGCTTTTGAACCTACTCAGGCAAATTTAACAAGGACAGCGGCCTTGGAAATTATCTCAAATTTTTCAAAAAACATGAGATTTGTGTTGCCCATTTGAAGTTCATTGCTCAAGGTGAAACAATTTTTATGGCAGTAAAGGCATTGTCTCATTACTTAGGTGGTCATAAGTTCATTAAACACTCAATTGTACTCAAGATTTTAGATTATGGACCCGAGAATACTATTCTCCAATTTGCTCATTTTGCTTTGTATGCAACTTAATAGAATTATGTCAAGAAAAGAAAAATGCATATCTTTTGGATCCATTTGAAAGAAGAGAATTTTTCCACGACAACAAAATGCAACTGGTACTAGAAAAAGAAAAAGAAGATGGCAAGAAAATATAGATATATTCAATCAGGTGGAAATGTATTATTTTTTCAAAAAAAAATTACAAATATATAGTACAATGTTGTGTCTGTCAATCTACCTCCCTTGATGTATAAATTTACATGTCTTTCTAAACTTGATGTACTTTGTAAATTTTGTTTGATGTCGTATTTGTGCTCGTCAATAGAACCATTGAAATAGCTGAAGAACACATCCATGTCTACCATTGAGGCCACCATGCTGTGTGGTTTTATGAAATGCTGCTCTTGCTTGCCAATGAGATTTTTCCATCCCTTGTGAAGACCATATACTCAAACTTCCATGATTTTTAGCTAAGGATTTGAAAAGGTGTTGTAATATGTGCTGCAAAATATCAACAATATCTATCAATAAGTATATTTTAAAAAATAAAATAAAATGGAAACTTAATATCTGTTTTTAAATGCTCACCATGTAATGTGTGATATGATCCTCTCCCCAAGCCACTTCAACTGCATCTACAAACTCAACACAACGTTTCTGGAGCAGTCACAAGTCATTGTTTGAAAATATTTCCTTTCGTAATATTTTAACCATATCATCTATTTTTTTTTCCATACTTCAACTTTCATTAACCGTGTTACTCAATCCTGTACAAAATCTTGAGTAGCAACTACGATGTCTCTCCAAACTAAGTAACGAGTCTTAGATGGCTTTCCTGAATGGTTAGATAAAAATCTTCGTGTCTTTACACCGCCAATGCTTGGCTTGCAAGGTACATTTCCTTTTTTTCTCGAAAGCTTAAAGTCCTTTTGTATTTTAACATGTCCTTTATGGAGACCTGCTTTAGACAGAACATCTTCTAATATAGAAATAGCCTCCTTGGAAGATGATTCTGGCTTTGTGTTCCAATATGTGACAATACACAAGCTTTTCGATTATTCTAACCTCAGCATGGAGGGTGCAAATATGTACGTTTCAGTTTTCAATTTGGATCCTCTTTGTCTTTTGTTATTCTTGTATTCTTGGTCATGTCATTTGATGATTTTATACAATATAAACATGGATTTTTAGAGGTTGGTCCATGGGAAACGTTGAGCATACATTTTAAAAATTCCAAATCACCAGCCAAATGCCACTCTATCTTGAAGTCTCCTATTCCAGGTACATTGAAAAGTTCCCCATCCATATGCTCTTTGATGATTCTGGGATATGTTGTTTGTTAAACACCCATGACAGAATGTCATGATCAATGGATAGACAAAAAACTAGTCAATTGATAACAATATCAAAACCCAAGTAATATACAATATCAAAACTCATTAGATATTAAAATATCATACCTCAAAGGCTACCGACCACCAGATTTTGTTCTCGGACTGAACACTGAAGTTAAAATCTCCTTGATCGTTAGTCTTTTGAAGTGCTCCATTCATGAGTGTTATACTCACTCTCTCCATTTTTTGTTCTTTAATAAGTTCTGATTTATCCAGCTTCAGTACCAAGACTATCTTATTGTCTACCTTTTTCGTGGAAATATTATAGAAATGTATAATAAATCTTATTAACGTATTCATATCGACAAACGAGCTAATTGATTGATTGTAAGACATGGATTTTTTGTCCTTTGATTGATATACTTCCTCGATATGAAATGGAACACCTATAATCTTTTGAATTCCTCTGTTCATTGAATCACGCTCCGATTTTATTTGAAATGGTCATGGAATAGGAAATTTCTTAATGCTAACCAGTGTCAAAGCTTGTTTGATGATCTTAAATATGGTGCCATAAGCATCTCTGCTTATTCCAGTAAAATTACATGCTCCTAGAATTATAGTATTGTCAAGTATTTTTACTTCAATCGTTAATGCATCAACAATTTTTATCTTAATATGATTGTTTCGATTATTGGTCATCAATGACTCAGTTGATTTTGTTGTCAACACAGAGCCCAAAGACTTGCCTATAGTAGCATTGTCTTTGACATTTTGATTCCCAACCAATGCAATCTGTAAAAAAAGAAAATAATAATAATAGATGATTAATGTTACAATTTACAGTCATGCTAAAACATTATAAGATCAAAACTCTTGAAGTATAAAAAAGATTGCAAAGGCCAAAAGTCAAAAACTTACTTGAATGCATAAATTCTTCTTTTTGATAGCCTCCTATTGATGACAAATTATGAATATTTGTGTTGATCACTCGCTTTCGTTTTTTTGTTTTTACATCTTTCAATAGTTGTGAGTATGCAGAACGGCCATTATTTAATTTGATTTTCATTTGATCAATCTCTTTTCTTGTACTCACTATGATTTTTTGCAATAATTCACTATTATTTCATAGATTCCAGCAACTTCACAACTTGTATGCTCGAGTGCTTTCCTCATGTCTCCTTTTTTCATTGCATCGGCCATGGATGGTTTCACTTTTAATTTCTAGACAGATTCTAACTTCTTGGGAGGCCTATATCCTCCATTTGCTTTTGGGTGTTTCCGTGGTTCTTCTCCTTCAACAATAAGAACATCATGCAGAGTCTACAAAGATGGTAGCTCCTCCATGATAGCATAAGTTTGCACAAAATCTGAATACTCTTTTCTAAATCCAGTTCAAGTTCCAGTCTCAAGGAAAACCTTCGTTCTGCATGTTGCACAAACTTCAATTATCAGTCTCAAGGGGATGGACTTATCATCAAAAAGTTGTTGGTAGGAATAGATTTGGATGGATGGTTTGGTAATGGTAAGAAAACATGATGAAGACTTGGTGGGTGGGTGAAGGAACTGACAGTTCTATAGTTGCAGCCTTGGACCCTTGAAATGTCAAGCTTTGACCACCACTTGCTAGGTGAGGAGCTCATTTTATTTTGCAGGTTCACGGTTGTCTTCATCTTTCTTTTTCTGCAACTCTTTCTTTTGATCCATTACTTTTGGATCTCTTTGGGCTTCATAAGAGGGGATTCAACTTTCATTGCTCTAGAGAGTTTCTTTTGATCAAGATCGATCTGACTCATCTGTTGCTTAAGTTTTGTTCTTTCCTCCTCAACTTCTTGGATCTTTCTGTTTATTTCTTCTAGCTGCTTTGCTTGCCTCTTAGATCTTCTTTTGGCTGATTAACCATTGTAGGTGGTAGTTAGTCTCCGCAAGACACTTGCAATGATCTTTTAGCTGCTTTGGTAAGACTATAAAAAACTGGAAAATTCTCAGAAGAATGGTGAACTGATGATAAACAAACAAATGGAAGGTAGGGTGGAGGTGGTGACATCGGTAGATGGTGTGGACGATAGGCATGAGAATGGACGTAGAAGTATGGCAAGAGGCCGGTTGAAGAAGGAGACTGATTTTCCAATGCTTGTGTTTCTCTTTTCTGAAGGATCTTCGTCGTGACTGGGGTACTTCTTCTGATTGAGTCGCTTTAGATTGCCCATCTGTCTTATTAGCCTTGTCGTTTTCATATTTGACTTGTGACCTTGACTGTTGATCTTGTTGATGTTGTTGCTGGCAGTGTGACTGCTTCAGTGGATCAAGCAGATCCACTCTCCCTCCAAAAAAAAAAAAAAAATTGTTGATGGGGATGTTGTTGCTGATAATTGTCCATGCTCAAGATTGGATCGGCCTGTGGAACACGTAGTTGAAAACACGTTGAACATGTGACTGGACTAAAGATTGAACAAATTTTAACTACATTTGTTTCGATCTTGTTGTAATTGATTCAAAGATTAATATGGCAATGAGATGCAGGAATCAACTATGACGTGATATGTACTTCGCAGATTTGGAATATGCTCAAAAATTTGAAATTCTGTATAAGGTGATTTGAAGATTGATAGAGGAATGACAAGTTATTCTTGAGATACGCTACATGATGTCTCCAGTTCAATGGCTATCCTTGATGAACTAAAAACCCCAAGAATCCATTCAAGAAAGCATTTGTCACATCAAGTTGGAAGAGCTCCCATTTGAAAGAAGTTGCAAGACATATGATTAATCTAATGGTCACAAGCTTTGCAACAGGTGCAAAGGTTTCATCATAATCTATGCCTTTGACTTGCAAAAAACCTTTTGCTACAAGTCTAGCTTTGTACTTATGAATGGAACCATCATATATCCATTTACAAGTAAGAGGCTTCTTTCCATAAGGTAAATCAACAAGTTTCCAAGTTTGATTTTCCACTAATGCATCAAACTCTACTTGCATAGCTTTCCTCCAATATTGAGACTTATTTTCTTCCTCAAAACTAGTTGGTCCTTCAAGCATAGTAGTCAACAAAGTATAAGAGTTGAGTAGTTGAGAATCTTCCCTTTGCTCCCCTTTGTCACTATAAGTGAGCCTTGATGGCTCAATCCTTGTCCTTGTTGATCTTCTTGGCACCCTTGGACTTGGAGTAGGTTCCACTTGGTCTTCATCTTCATGAAGCTCCTCCTCGGCCATAGCATGATCTTCGACAAGTTGAGTGTTGCTAGAAGTCACCTTTCCTTTGGCTTGGAGAGATTCATCAAAAAGTACATCTCTACTAGCAACCATTTTTTTTGTAATAGGATCATATATCCTATAAGCTTTCTTACTTTCACTATAACCAACAAAGATGCCTTTGAAAGAAGTGGCATCTTCCTTTTTCCTTGTTTTTAAAGGAATATGTACATAACAAGTACATCCAAAAACTTTCAAATCACTAAAATTTGGCTTTTTGCCAAACAATACTTCATAAGGTGTAAGTCCTTCAATGGCACTATTAGTCATTCTATTACAAAGAAAGTTTGCACATAAAATAGCTTCTCCCCAAAATGAAATAGAAAGAGCTGCATCTAATCTCATAGCTTTAGCACACTCACATAGTGTCCTATTCTTTCTCTCAGCTACTCCATTTTGTTGTGGAGTATATGTACAAGTAAACTCTCTCTTTATGCCATTAGTTTCACAAAACTCTTTCATCCTATTGGAGATGTACTCCCCTCCATTATCACTTCTTAATACTTTCAAGCTAGTATTAATTTGCTTTTCCACAAGAGTTTTGAACTTTACAAAGGACTCAAAAACTTCACTTTTCTTAGACAAGAGATAAACCCAAGAGTATCTTGATTTATCATCAATAAAAGTGACATACATTAGAGCTCCACCATTTGATTCATGTGAAAATGAATGAACATCTGAGTGTATAAGGTCAAGAGGAGAGTTAGATCTTATCAAAGATCTCTTGAAAGGAAGCTTATGAGATTTGGAGAGTCCACAAGCTTCACAAAGCTTGCCACACTAGGATATGGTTTTGGGAAGTCCTCTTGCTAGCTCCTTTGTCACCATGGTCTCCATAGCTTTGTCGTTAGGATGGCCTAACCTTTTTTGCCATAATCTCACTTGAGTGAGCTCCTCCCTTGCCATGTTCACACTTCCAACCATCACATTAGCATCCAATTTGAATAACCTCCCTTGCTTGAAACCACTAGTAATACATCTTTCATCTTTCAAGATAGAACATGCTCCATGCTTGAAATGTACATCTAATCCACTATCCATAAGTTGTCCTACACTCAACAAGTTCTTTGTAATTAAAGGTACATAAAGAGCATTGTCTAGATCTACTTTTTTAGATGATCCTAGACATAAAAGAATGGATCCAGCACCTACAATCTCACATTCTTGATCACTTGCAGTGAAGATAAATCTCTTAGAACTATTGTAAGAAAGTAGATTAGAAAAGTAGTCTTTTTGGTGAGTCATGTGAGAGCTTGTCCCACTATCAATCCACCAAGTGTCTTGATTAGATGTTTGTGGTGAGGATATCATCAAAGATAGATTTCCTTCTTCCTCCTCCTCAAGCACAAGATTTCCTTGATTGTCCTTCTCTTGGGCATTCTTCTTCTTGTAGCACTCGGATGCAAAATGTCCCTTTTTTCCACAAAAGAAACACTTTAGCTTCTTCTTGTCCTTCTTGCTCTTGCCTTTGGAACTTGATGCTCCATCTTTGTTCTCCATCTCCATGTCTTGAGTCTTCTTGGATGGAAAATTTTTCTCCTTGCCTTTCAAAGAAAAGTTAGCTTTTTCATCACCATCATTCAAAGATAAGAAACTCATCCTACTTTTGATATGAAGCATTCTACTCTCCTCACTAACTAGCACACTTTGAAGTTTTTCAATACTAGGAAGTGAATCTTGAATAGCAAAGGTTTTAACAAGATTGGAATAATCATCTCCTAATCCATTCAAAATGATTTGAACTAATTCATCATCTTTGATTTTATCATCTATAGAAGACAACTCCTTATCAAAAGATTGGATCCTAAAGACATAATTTTGGGCACTTTCACTACTTCCTTTCATGCTTTGAAGGATTTGATTCCTAAGCATGAGTATCCTTGAAGTGTTCTTGGATCCATAAATGGCTTTTAATGAATCTCATGCCTCTTTGGATGTGGTACAAGATGAGATTTCTTTCAAAAGTTCATTACTTACATTCATTTTTACGCAGTGTAATGCAACTCTACATCTCTTTTTGTACTTAGCCAGTTCAACTCCTCCTTGAGGTTCTACTTCCACCTCAAGTACTATGTCATAAAGATCATGAAGTACAAGCGAAGACTCCATTCGAACTATCCAAGTAGCATAATTAGTGGATGTAAGTCTTTCACTAGCTTCAAGCAAAAAACCACCCATTGATGCCATTTTTGAATGTGAAAAAGCACTAGAAACTCTTATGGTTTCTCTAAGAGATCTGAACCTAAAGTCTTTTAGCAATTTAGAAAGCTTATAGACTTAATCCTATCACTCATGAACCAATCTAGAATGATGGAAATTTAGATTCTAGTCTCAAACTTGCAAAATCACTCCTTAATCTATGATTTTTAGCAATTTCTCTCTTCAACCTCAACATACACTCAAAAAATCAGAGAAGATCAATTAGTGCACCTAATTCAAGCTTCAATTTTCATTTTTTGGCTGATCTAATCCAAGAACTAATCAAGGGATGAGATTCACTATAGAAAATGCTTGATTTTGCACCAAAAATCACGCAAATTGGGTATGTGAGTCGAATTTTATAAATTTTTGAAATTTCTCAGTCAAAACCAGAGTTGTAGGGCCTCACACATGTGAAAAGAGTTCCTACAGCCCACAACAAGATCTGGACCAAAAATTTTGAGGATAGCTATCAAATCCAACTCGCTATAGAAAATTTGACTAGTTTCCAAAAAACTGCTAATTTTGGCTTTGATTTGGATTAACCCTATCAATTTCAACAAAACCTCTTGTACTAGGCTCTGATACCATGTACAAAAAGTACAAAAAGGACCAAAAGTGGATCCTAATCTGATCCTCAAGAGGGATTGGTTGTCAGATTACTTGATCTATCAATCTACTTGAGATTAAGATCAATCTAGATCAATTCTAGACACAAAATCCTAACAAGAACAATCATTTATTGAAGGTAGGTGTACTTTCTGGTTTCACACGTGTGAAACATTGTCTGAGTACAGACTCCAACCTGAAAATCAAGTACACATTGATAGAACCTCAAAACAATCAAAACAAATGTAAACAAATGGAGAGAATCACTCAAAATCGTTTCCACAACCAAGATTGGTGTCTCACAATGATTATGGCCAAATGTGACTCAATATATACAATAAGTGAGAGCTCATGGTACTGATCATCCCTTTGATCCCACATGTGTGAAGGTGCTTTGTCATATGATGATTCATCATGCAAAATTGACACTTGGACAAAACTTTCTATTTTGAGCACTTTTGGTCCATTTTCCTTCTATATGGAGATCTACATGAAAATCTTCTAGAAGTCAAAATTTGTCTACTTCAGCTTATTCCACACATGTGAGCTGTCCTCTACACATGGGATGTGACACCTAACCAAAGGATGTGGCTCATGCAATCAATAGATTGATGCCATGTGTCATATGTCTAGAAAACTAGTTTTTGGCCTTTTTAGCCACTAGAACTTGAATTAAATCATATGTACAACATATATGATTATGGTACATGACAAGTACACTATTTTCACACGTGGGAACAGGCTCCACACATGTGTAATCATCCTATATACAAGATTTTTGGCCACTACCAAGCTTATTTTTGCATTTTTCACATTAACGTGCTAACAGTGTATGCTAAATATGGTCTAGTACACAACATTGCATACATCAAAGATCCTATTAGTGAATGATAAAGGTACTCCGCTATGTTGAGTACTTCACTATCAGAATCAGCACCAGTAGGTTTAGTCAATACTATATTTGGATCCATTGGAGTATCAATTGGTATGCAATTTGACATATGAAATTTTTCTAAAATGCCTTTTAGATATGCCTGTTGGCTAAGATAGATCTTCTTTTGAGGCCTATTTCTAGTAATGTGAATTCCTAGCAAAGAATGGACAGCTCCTAAATCAATCATGTCAAATTCCTTTGACATATCACTCTTAGTAGTGTGCAAAAGAGAAGTGTCGTTAGACAAAATAAATGCATCATCTACGTAAAGAGCTATATGAACTGAATTGGTGCCTATATGCTTCGAATAAACATTATAATTTGTTTGCAAATCCCAATTGAATGAGATAAGAGTTGATTCTATCGAATCATGCTCTTGCGGCCTATTTTAGATCGTAGATTGCTTTGTGCAGCTTGCACACTTTGTGCTCTTGGCCTTTGACTTCAAATCCTTCCGGTTGGAAGATATATAGCTCCTCTTTGACGTTGTCATTGAGAAATGTTGTCTTCACATCCATTTGGTGCATTTCGAGGTCTTCTACGACTGCTAACGCAATTAAATTCCCGATTGACTGTATCTTGATGACAGGACTAAAAATTTCTTGATAATTCACTCCTTGGACTTGAGTGAATCCTTTAGCCACCAGTTCTACTTTCCATTTAGCAATGGAACCATCAGAGTTAATCTCACACTTGTTGTCTACAACTCTCTTGTGAGTGAGGAAGTCGACCAGTGTCTAGGTCTGGTTCGTCAAAAGTGAGTTGTACTCGTTTTCCATAGCTTTTTGCCACTTCACAGCATCCTTGGAGTTAATTACTTCGGCTAGCCTCTCTGGTTCTTCTGATGAAGTCCAGAATGATTGAGGTATACCTCTCAAGAACTGTCCGAGTCCATGAGGATCTGCGGACGTTTGGTTGACCAGGATGCGATGATGCTTCTTCTTGAATTACTCCAGATCTGCTAGAGCTGGCTTGGTCTGGTCTGATGATAGGTATTGTCAGCTGCTCGGCTTCTATAGCTGTAGCTACAAGTCCTGTAGAAGGAGCATCAATGTTGGAAGAATCCATGCTATGTAAAATAGGATGAAATGACATAGCATCGTTTATCGATGGTTGTTTGAAATCATAGTATGTATGTTCTTGAAATATTACATCCCTAGAGACAAATACTACATTGGTGGATGGATTATAAACTTTATAAGCTTTATGTTCATCAGGATAGCCAATGAAAATACATTTATTTGTCCTATGATCAAGCTTTTTTCTAATCTATTTAGGAATGTGAAGAAAACATATACAACCAAAGATTTTTAAATGGCTGACACTAGGCTTGTGCCCATGCCAAACTTCATGAGGAGTTTTGTTGTTGATGCTGGATCTGTTCTACACGTAACAAGCTGTGGCAGTAGCTTTTGCCCAGAACTTTGTAGGTAGGTGTGCTTGATGTAGCATGGATCTGGCTAAGTTGAGAAGAGTTCGATTCTTCCTTTCTACAATCTCGTTTTGTTGAGGTGAATAGGAAGTGGTGAAGTGTCTTCTAATGCCATGTTCAGCCATGTAGTCGGACATCTCATTAGAGAGGTATTCGCCACCACCATCAGTTCGGAGTGCCTTCACTTTTGTGGATGTTTGTGTCTCAACCATGGCCTTGAATCTCTTGAAGCATTCAAAGGCTTCAAATTTGTGCTTAATGAACATGACTGTAGACCTTCTAAAATAATCATCTATGAAAGTGACAAAATAGATTGCATCTCCAATGGACAGAGTTGGCATTGGACCACAAAGACCACTACGTACAAGATCCAATACATGCTTTGTTTTACAATGCATATAGGAAAGTGAGCTTGTATTCACGTGTCCAAATCAACTATGCCACAGAATAGCATTATTGTTTACATTTTCATTAGAGATACTAGCTAATGCAACTGAATTAGAGAGTATATAAAAGATTTTCGACTCTAGTGCATGTAGTTAGAGTAGTATCTTTCTCAAATATTGTACACTGCTCAGATGAGAAAGTAATAGTGTAGCCCTCATTAGTTATCTTAGAGACTGATAACAGGTTCTTTTATAGTTGAGAAGGACGTTGGAAGTACAATAGAAAGATCTTTTTATAAAATGATCTCACTGTTCCTTTTCCTTCCATGTGTATGGTGCTTGAATCTCCGAGGTAGATGAATTGATCTCTGTTGTAAGCTGCATACTCGGTAAACCATTCCT
The DNA here is from genome assembly GCA_029204225.1 of Diphasiastrum complanatum. NCBI lineage: Eukaryota > Viridiplantae > Streptophyta > Lycopodiopsida > Lycopodiales > Lycopodiaceae > Diphasiastrum > Diphasiastrum complanatum. Next base: position 33,902,530 of record CM055101.1, read on the forward strand.
TGCAAGAGGTCATGTGTTGGATAGCGCCATTGTCCAGGTACCAACTATCACAGTCTTCATTGTTGTTGCTATAAGCCATTAACAAATGTGTATCTTGCTCCTTGAATTCCGACGTGTTGGAGGAGTTTGGTTGCTACTGTTGTTGCTTCTTCTCCTCGTTGTAGATCCGGATACGACACTCCTTGATGTTGTGATTGGCTCTCTTGCAATATCTACAAAAAAGTTTCTTTCGTGATCCACTATTCTCACCTTGAGTATGAGGCTTCTGTTGTTACTGCTTCACTTGATTCTTACGCTTGGAGTAGTCTTTCTTCTTGGTGTATAGAGCCATGGATTTGTCTTTGATAGACAGGCTGCTAGTCTTTCCCTACATTTTTTCTTGAAGTAGGTGACCAATCACCTTTTGAAGAGTGAGATTGGGTTGTGTGGAGATCATCACCACAAAGTGCTCATATGACTTTGGAAGAGAAGAAAGCAAGGTCATGACAGCATCATCATCTTGAATAGAACATCCTACAGCTGATAACTAATCCAATAAAGACTTGAAGATGTGGATGTGAGAAGTGATGGCAGTAGAATCAGAAATGCTAAGAGTAAAGAACTTTCTTCTAAGATGTAATCTAGTGGTTACATCATGAGTCTCATAGAGATTTGATAACAAATCTAATGCATCCTTGGAGGTTTTGCATGTGGTAAGATGGGATATTTGGGAGTCAGCTAGATTGAGTGTGATGCATGCTAAGGCTTTTTGATCTTTGATTTTTCATGCCTTCACTTGATCACCATCTTCAGGTTTCAGATCAGCACCTTCAACATCCCAAAGATCTCTATCTATCAACATCATCCGGAGTTTTAACTTCCAGATGTAGAAGTCAGAACCATTGAACCTGTCAATGATTCTAGCTTCGCTGGATGATGAAGACGAAGAGCTACCTATATGAGACATACTAACAATAATACAAATAGAACACACTTAATCTCTTGGTTTATATGAGCTACGCTCTGATACCAATCTAATGGGGCAAGGGAGTGCGAAGAACGTGAACGGAGAAGAGAGCAGGAATCTTGCGGAACAGCTCTCCCATTACAATCAGCTGCTAGATGCAAAAACATTCTAATAGAAAGCTTATGCTAAGTATAATCATAGCTTTAAGTGTTCTAGTTGCCCAACAAGATCTTAAAAATTAGTTCATACTCAAAAAAAACGAGAGTACAGTCCACCGAAGAGATTACAAATGGTTTGTGTGTATGTGATATTACTGGAAATCAGATTCAATGTGAAGTTTAGTTCTAAGATAGATTGAAATAGCAGTGTGATAGTGCAAGGTCCTCAAGCGTCAAAGACAACCATCGTCTGATCAAAAACTGAGTCGTAGATGTCCGTGTTCTGATCAGAGTGAGTGAACAAATGTTATCAAACAACAATAAAATGCATTCAATCACAACAAGCATTCATCTATATTATACATAGATAGAAAAGCATGTTGCTGCAATATTACACTGAAGCACAATAAAATAGCAATTACAATAAAATGGTAGCATAACTGGGAGGCTCAAATAATACGTCTCATGGACGGAGCTTATCAAGTAATCTGTGCTGAGATGATCTAGTTATAGATTGCATCCATTATTAACTACATTAAATGTTTGTCACCTAATTAAATAAGCCCTTGTACTTAAAAGTATATGGCTTTTGTGACAATTGTACATAGTGTATACTATCAACGAGGAATGTTGAGGCAGACGAGGACGTCGCAAATTCTTTCACTTTACATTCTACGTGAAGTGGTTTTCTCTCACTTCGCGAATTTCGGGAAGTGGCTGGGAATGTTTCTCGTTCAAAATAGACGACCTTGGCTTTTTCTGTCTTTGGATTTTTCGCGAAAAAGTTGAAGGTGCCCTAAATAGTTCAAGTCTTGAAGTAGATGACCTTCAAAAATTTTCTCTCTCTTTGCATTTCATGAAAAAGCCGAAGGTGCCCTAAAATGGTTGAACTTTGAATTGTGCCTAAGTGTCGCATTTCGGAAAAATGTGAAAAAAGATGAAGCTATTGTAAAATAGTTTAAACTGTTGAACTATGCTAGTTTCGCATTTCAGGAAAATGCGCAAAAGCCGACATTGTGGAAAACATAGTTCATTTTTATAGACTATCGTGACACTTAGAGTATTTTTGCAGACTGTCGCGACACTTAGAGTATTTCTACAGACTGTTGTGAAAGTAATGTATTTCTACAAACTTGTTCTAAATGTCAATCTCTTGGAAGTCCTTGAAGATGGCCAAGTCTTCAATGACTTCAAATTGTTGAACTTAACATCTGAACTTGAAATTATGATAGGATTGGATACCCTTTGCTGGAGATCAGCCGAAATCTCGTTGTAGACGTTCTTCAAATAGATTGGTTGTCTAAGTTGTAATTCCAAGGAGACAACTGTGGGCTTAATTTCCAACAAAAATAGCATTCTACACACAAGAACTCAAGATATCAACAAGACAATGCAAAAATAGATATAGAAACCCAAAGAGATCACTCCCATAAGCATGAATGAGAGAGAGAGAGAGAGAGAGAGAGAGAGAGAGAGAGAGAGAGAGAGAGAGAGAGAGAGAGAGAGAGAGAGAGAGAGAGAGAGAGAGAGAGAGAGAGAGAGAGAGAGAGAGAGAGAGAGATACCCTCTTCCTTGTTGGATTTCAATGCTTAGTCTCAAATCCATTTTTTAATGAGCATCCTAAAAAGTCATTCAAAACAGAGATTTTTTTTATCTTGGTCTAATTTTTTTGACCCCCAAACATTCGACCCTCAGCATATTTTTTGACCCGGTGTAAATTTTTCGATCCTTTGTATAAAATCCGACCCATTGTAAATTTTGATTGTCGGTCGAAAATCCGACCCAATGACTTCACATTGGGAGTCTGCCTACTTTTTACATGTATTTACAGTTACAAGGTGTTTGGAAATTAATATAGAAGATAGCATTCAATGCAAGTTAGTTGCAGATCTTTTCAGTATATCTAATCTTAAAATCTTCTTCAAAAAACTCTAGCATAAGAATACGTCTATTGATTTCTGAACTATACTTATGTCCCAACAAGTGGGATTACAAGACATCTTAACTCATAATTACAAGAGAGATTTAACCTAAACTCCTACTAAAATGTCTCTTTGGTAACGTTACTTTATGGCTGAGCATGACAACTTGTAAGCTTCACGCCTGATTAGCTAGAGCCTGATAATTTGACTCGCTCAAAAATTCGTTTAGCTCGATGTCATACCCATGACTGGTCTCGGAAAGCATGTCCATGCTAGGGATGTCACAATGCACTATTAGTGGTGCATGTTGGATTATTCTCCGTCTCAACAATCGTCTAATCGGTTTTAATCTTCATCCACTATTTATCCAGTTCTATAGATTTCCCTGTGTGTTTACACAGTCTGCAGAATTACACAGAGTTTAACGACAGTGTCACATTTTTCGCCTGACAGACATCTCATGTAAAAATGCAGTGTCACCTTTCTCGCATTTTTTGCTTGTCAAGAATCTCGTGTAAAAATGCAGTGTCGTCTTTTTCGCATTTTTCGCCTGTCAAGAATCTCGTGTAAAAATGCAGTGTCGCCTTTTTCGAAGGGCCTCAAATATTGAAAAAATGACTATGGCAAAGTGAGGGGCAACCCTAAATGAGATTTAAGGGCACCTTCTGCTTTTTCGCCATTTTGCAAAAAAATTGACAGTGTCGCTTGTGGTTGTTTTAGTTTATTTATGCAGAGCTATAGTTTTGGTTCATTTATGCAGACAAAACGTTTATGACCAATTTCATCGCTTATCAGCAATCAATGCCGTGGACCAAATGGATGCCAGCGGATCACCAACAACTAGCAATCGCAATTGACGACCTAATTTCTTAGTATAAATAGCTGTTCATTTTCATACAGATTAATTGATTGAAAATCAGAATTATCAGAAGCGTTTGAATAGTTAGCTCTCTCTCTCAAGCCTGCAAGCTTGAACACTCCTGAGCATTCTAGCTCACTTCTTAGAGTTGTTTTAGAGATTGCTATTGCATTATTGCTCATCAGCATTGCGCATTAATTCATACTTTTATTTTAGCCGCTCGGAGATAGCATAGAGTACACGGCTTTGATTAGTACCCTATTGTACTCATTTACTTTTGTTTCGTTTTTGAATCAATACTATTCCTTATTGCGTTCAGTTTTGTCTCAGACTATATGCGTTTTTGTATTTCTTCGCGACTAATTATTTGTCGGATAATCTTCAATGCTTAATTGTTTGGCTATGCAATCACTATAGTATTGATGATTTCAAAGTTAGTTACTATAAGTTCAAACGTGATATCTATCACTATTGTCTTATTTGAAATTGATAGGCATAGTCATGCATTGGAAAGATGAAGATAGTTTATTCTGCCATGCACGAAAGGTTTTCTTCTAGACACACAAATTATTTTCATTTGTTTCTTTTCGAGCTAGACCTATCTTCTGCCCATACCACTTCCGACATGGTATCAGAACGAAATCATTATTCTTTATCTGATTCCAATATGATATTAGAGCAAAAGCTCTAATACTTCATATCTTTTGCAATATCAAGTTGATATCATACTCTTCAGTTCTTTTCAACCCTTCAGTATCAGAGAATTGATTTTCTTATTGTTGGCATTACCACATCTTAGCATCATTGATACAATCGACAGACTAAGTTCCAGATGGATTCTCAAAGTAAAGCCGGTCTTATCGCAGACAAGCTGAATGGATCCAATTATCATTTGTGGAAATTTAAGATGAAGACCTTGTTAATCACCAGCGAATTATGGGATGCTGTCACAGGCACAAAGGTAAAACTTGAAGACGACGACTCAAAGTAGAAATCGAAGGATGGTAAAGCTTTTGCGCTTATTCTCCTCAATATATCAAATACACAGACTGGACACATAGTTGAAGCTAAAACATTTAGAGACGTTTGAGACATTTTGAACTCACTATATGACGTGAGGGATGTAACTACTAAGTTACATCTACAAAGGAAATTCTTCACATTCAAAATGTCTACTGGTGATTTTCTTCAGAGTCACATTAACCAGTTTAAGAATCTTTTGCAACAGATGACCGATGTCGGATCAGTCATAGACGATCAAGACGCAATTATGGCATTGCTTTCAAGCTTGCCCTCTACATATGAGAACTGGGTGATGATCATATCGACACACTCAGATTTAACTCTTACCAGAGTTATCACTATGTTGCTACAAGAAGACAATCGAAGAAGTCAAGACACTTTGTCTACTTCTTCCTCTTAGGCTCTATTTGTAACAAAGGCTCGAAGCGACAGAAGCAAAAAAGCTCCAAGAAGGCTGCAACGAATTAGAAACACACTCAAGGTCAAGAACAATCATCGAATCCACAATCGAAGAAGAAGGTGTTTTGTAGGTATTGCAAGTGCAATAACCATGAGATCAAGGATTGCCGAATTCTCCAAGCAAAGAACGCAGCCAAGCAACCTGATCAACAAGCAAACACAGTCTCATCATCTACCTAGGTCGAAGTGGATGAAGGTGCATTCATTGTCAAAGATCAGGGTGCATTTCTGGATGATTCATGGTTTTTGGATTCTGGAGCAACTCAACAATCAACGTGTGATCTTCAACTCCTACACTCCTTACAGCACGAAAAAATTTGTTCATCTTGGTGACAATAGTACTCACACTATTGAAGGTGAAAATACTATAAGATTGTGATTCCAACATGATCAATTTAATTTATTATCAAAGGTTTTATATGTTTTTAAACTCTCTACAAATATGTTATCAGTGAGTAGAATTACAGATTTAGGTCATAAGGTAGAATTTGAATCTCAATGTAGAGTTATTGATAGGAGTAATAAGATCCTTGTACTCGGCAAGAGGCAGAGTTACTTATATAGATTGGCACACTGTTATTCTGAGTCTAGTCAAATCTTGAAAACCTCTGTTCTAGTCAATAAAGCATTACTATGACATCATCACTTAGGACACGTGAACTATGCATCTACTTTGAACATGACCAAACAATCCATGGTTCTTGATCTCGACTATCCTTCTGGTAAGGTCGATCTCCCTGTCTATCATAGCTGCATCTTTGGAAAGCAGACTGAGATTCCTTTTAGATAAACCATATGCATGCAGCATAAGATCTGTTAGATGTTGTTCATACAGATATATGTGGACCTATGCAAACTCCTTCATTGCTAAATACAAAGTACTTCATTACCTTTATTGACGAATTCTCCAGAAGAACAGTTGTTTATTTCACTAAACAGAAATTAGAGGCTTTCATCAAATTCAGACAATTCAAAGAGCATGTTGAGAATCAAACTGGCAAATGAATCAAAGCACTGAGGTTAGATAACGGGGGAGAATACATCTCCAACGAATTCAAGAACTACTGCCTTAACAACGGCATTGAGCAACAATACATCACTTCCTATTCACCTTAGTCAAATGGTCTTGCTGAGAGAAAGAACAGAACCTTAGTTGAATCGGCAAAGTGCATGTTATGACACGCGACACTTCCGAAATCCTTCTGGGCTGAAGCTGTTTCAACATCAACCTATATTCAAAACAGATGTCCTACTAAAGGCCTCTTAGACAAAACACCATTCGAAGTTTGGACAGGTACCAGACCTTCTTTATCAAACTTACGAGTTTTTGGATGTACTGCTTTTGCGTAGGTACCTCGTGATCTCAGGAAGAAGCTCAACTTCTATAGTATCAAGTGTGTTTTCATCAGCTACACTACTTCAGATCAAGCCTACAAGTTGTTCGATCCCATCGAGTCGAAGATATTCACTAGCCGGGATTTTATCTTCATCGAAGAGGCAGGCGACTATTCCCATTGAAGGTCCAAGCTCTTCTACTTCCGACGAACAATGAATGAACGGTGGATCAGAAGATGATGATGTTGCAGTTCAGCAACTACAGTATGACAGAAACGATCAACTTCTTGAATTACCCAAAAGATCTTCAAGGACTAGCAGACCACCTAATCTGTATATTGATGAGTCTGCAGCATATCTAGTTTAGAAACCGACGTCTGTCCAAGAGGCACTCAGTCAGCCTGACTTAGATCTCTGGAAAGAAGCTATAGACAAAGAGTATTCATCTCTTATCAAGAACCAGACGTGGACAATTGTCGAATTACTTGCTAGCAAAAACGTAGTTGATTGCAAAAATTTTCAACGTCAAGTACAACGTAGATGGAAGCCTCAACAGAAGAAAGACACGACTAGTAGCTAGAGGTTTTTCTCAGGTATACAACGTCGATTACACTGAGACCTTTAGTCCAGTAGTCAAGCATTCTTCTATTCGACATTTTGCTATCATTTGTCGCTGCAGCAGATTTGGAAATACATCAAATGGATGTACAGATAGCAAATCTCAATGGAGTTATCGAAGAAGACATTTACATGCTGCAACCCAAAGGTTATATTATCGAGGGTAAGCACAATCATGTTTGTAAACTCCATAAGGCACTTTATGGCTTGAAGCAATCTGCTCGAGCTTGGTTTCAAGGGATCAATACTTTCCTCATTGAACATGGCTTTACACCTAGATCTTCAGATTCAAACATTTACTTCAAAGCAGTGCAATAGTCTTTTATCATTATCACATTATACGTGGATGATACATTGCTTTTCAGCAACAGTATTGATCTGATAAAAGAGGAGAAGACAATGCTATCTTCTGAATTCGACATGACCGATCTAGACGAAGCTCATTTCTACCTTGGTATACAAATCCACAGAGACAAAAAACAAAAGTTGATCTACATTACACAACAGAGGTACATCTACAACATTTCAGTCATATATAATCTGATCAATTGCAAGATAGCTCCCTCACCAATGGAACCAGGACTCAAATGTCAAAGGACCAGTGTCTCCAAACAATTCATGAGAAGCAACACATTAGAGGAGTTCTAAATCCAAAAAAGACCCTTTGTAAAGATTCTTTTTATATTTTTCTTAAATTTTTCTTACACATGGACCAATCAAAACACTCAAATTTGAAATCTACGTAACGTAACTTTTTGAGTCCACACTAAAAATGGCATAACTTTTTAGTGGTAAGTCCAAATTTAGCAAAGTTTGGTGCATTGGAGAACGCTTAACAAGGGCTTTCCAATGATATGTTAGATGACATACTTCTAAGATATGATTTAAAAGTTATGGCAAGTCAAAAATATTAGTGTTATAATATTTTAATAATATAAAAGACATCTTGATCGAATTTTTAAAGGGTCTTTTTGGAGCTCAAAACTCCCCTAATGGATGCATGAGTATCCTTACCATTCTATTATAGGATCTCTTATGTACGCCATGATCTGTACTAGGCCAGACATAGCTTTTGCAGTCAGCTCTCTCAGTCAGTTTATGACTAATCCTGGTATAACACATTGAAAGGCTCTTATCAGAGTCATGCTTCTTGGTTTCCAAGGGGAGGCTCGAACCTGGGACCAAAGAAACTTTGGATGCCAAGCTAACCAGTTGAGCCAACCCCGTTGGGTTCTTATCAGAGTCATGAGATATCTTCGCTACTATGGACTTTTGCATTTGTTATGGAGCAATTGGCAATGACAAACTCAATTTCCTTAGTGGTTACACAAATGTGAGTTGGGCAGGAGATGTAGACACTCGTAAATCTACTTTCGGATTTACATTCTTCCTCAACAATGGTCCAATTTCCTAGAACAGTCGCAAGCAATCTTTGATAGCTCTATCTTCGACTGAATCAGAGTATATCGCAGTCTCTCAAGCTACAAAGGAAGCAATTTGGTTGAGGAACTTACTCTTAAGTATCGGTATGAATCAATATGCTCCGACGACATTATTTTGTGATAATCAAAGTGCCATCGCTTTATCAGCCAACCCTAGATTTCATTCTAGGAGTAAGCACATTGAATTGAAGTATCATTTCGTCAATGAAGAGGTCAGATTGCAGTACTGTAGAATGCAAGATATGACAATAGATGTTTTTACTAAAGCATTAAGTTTGGAGTCACACAGAAGATTCTATGTAGAACTAAGTTTGAAGTTCAAGTCATTCAAGGATTCAGATTAAGGGAGAGTGTTGGATTATTCTCCTTCTCACCAATCGTCTGATCGGTTTTAATATTCATCCATTATTTATCCAATTCTGTGAATTTTCCCATGTGTTTACACAATCTACAAAATTACAAGTGTTTTTCACAGTCTGCAGAATTACACGAAGTTTAACGACAGTGTCGCATTTTTTGCCTGACAGAAATCTCGTGTAAAAATGCAATGTCGTCTTTTTGGCATTTTTCGCATGTTAGAAATCTTGTGTAAAAATGCAGTGTCGTCTTTTTTGCATTTTTTGCCTGTTAGGAATCTCGTGTAAAAATGCAGTGTCGCCTTTTTCGCATTTTTCAAAGGGCCTCAAATGTTAAGCAAATGACTCTGGCAAAGTGAGGGGCAATCTTAAATGAGATTTAAGAGCACCTTCTGGTTTTTCGCCATTTTGCGAAAGACCTGACAGTGTCGCCTATGCCTATTTTAGTTCATTTCTGTAGAGCTACAGTTTTGGTTCATTTATGCAGACAGAACATTTACGACCAATTTCACCGCTTATCAGCAATCAATGATAAGGACCGGATGGATGTCAGCGGATCACCAGCCAACTGGCGATCACAATTGACGACCTAATTTCTTAGTATAAATAGTTGTTCATTTTCATATAGATTAATCAATTGAAAATCAGAATTATCAAAAGCGTTTGAATAGTTAGCTCTCTCTCTCAAGCCTGCAAGCTTGAACACTCCTGAGTATTCTAGCTCACTTCCTCGAGTTGTTTTAGAGATTGCTATTGCACTACTGCTCATCAACATTGTGCATTAATTTAGACTTTCATTTTAGCCGCTCAAAGATAGCATAGAGTACACGGTTTCAATCCGTATCCTATTGTACTCATTTACTTCTGTTTCGTTTTTGAATCAATACTATTCCTTATTGCGTTCAGTTTCGTCTCAGGCTATATGTGTTTCTGTATTTCTTTGCGACTAATTATTTGTCTGATAATCTTCAATGCTTAATTGTTTGGCTACGCAATCACTGTAGTAAAAAAAATGTTTATTTGTCATTAATGAGACCTGACTTAGTGTCATGAAATCAAATTAATTGAGAGTGAGAACAAGCCCTTTAAAGTTAATTTATAGGTCTTGTAGAACCATCAAGAAGAGGGAGATTGAGTCATTGTTCATTGTTGGGCACTTAGTGGGTCCCGCCACTAAAGTACTATTGGCTGAGCTTACCAAGTGGGCCCAACACAATACATTGTACATGTAGAGTAATAAGTGTGAGGGCACTGACATCTTACGTGTATAAGCCCATCTCAATGATTTTCACAAGTAGCAAGTTGTAATTTCTAGGAATAAAAAGACTTGGGGTAGAAAACTTAGAAATTACATTAGAGTCCCTAAGTAAAGTTGTTAATAAAAAAATCCAAAAACTCACATGAAACATGTGAGTTCTCCTTGTGCATTCTTAATATCATTAAATTTCTTTTGTGTTAACTTAAACGACTTGGATTAGAATCCTTGCCATTGTAATTAGCCAACTAGAGATCGGGGGCAAGGCCTTTTCCAAGAATTAAAAGGCACTCCTTGTACCCAATCTCTATGTTCATACAAGAGGAGGAGACTATGCCCGTTTGATAACCTGAACATCCTTGTACCTCTCTCTCTCTCTCTCTCTCTCTCTCTCTCTCTCTCTCTCTCTCTCTCTCTCTCTCTCTCTCTCTCTCTCTCTCTCTCTCTCTCTCTCTCTCTCTCTCTCTCTCTCTCTCTCTCTCTTTTGTCGGATTTGTCTATTTTACAAATGCTTTCTAGCTAATTGGTTTTGCTACTTGTGTTTTTGGTGAGGTGAGAGAGGGGAAGGTGTAAGAGGCCTCCCTTGTTTCTTCTTGCTCAATGTGGTTAAAGTAGGGTGTTTAATTAGATGCAGTTATCTAGGAGTGGTTAGCACTATTCCCTTGGGAACGATACCAACAAGCGTGACATGCGAACCCAAGGTTAATACCTCAACAGTGGTGTCGTTACTAGGGAATAGTTTAGCATTTCCTTGTAGTTATTTTCAGTACCCCAGACAACAATGACAAGGGTTCATATCCAGAGGAAAAAGCCCAAGGCAACCCGTTTTACAAATTGCAGCAACATAACATATGGACGAGGCATGGCCATTACAATCGTATATTGACGGAAATTTACACTATTGATGGAAATTTACACGATATAATGCTTCTCTATATGCATACACTATTGATGGAAATTTACATGCTATAATGCTTCTCTATATGCATAGTCCTAGAATCATTTGGAATTCTAAGATATACCCAATTATCAACACAAAAATTCATGGAAGATCTCTAGCATAGTGCTTAGCTCTATCATGAGCACTATAGATACTATTATATGCCAATTGCAACATTTCTTGCATATTGTAAAGGAAAATATTGTATTTATTATTCTTATGAAATGTATATTTTAAAATGTATGCGTACAATAAAATATGGCATGCTTCGAATACATGAACGGGCATATATGGGAGTACATTGGCAATGTTGACTCTTATATATCAAATCTTGAAGTGTTTGCACTTCTTGCTAATTTATGAGTATCTATGGATCTTAACTTGTCAAAGTTGTTTGGGGTTACATAACTTAGTTTGTCTATTGAGTAATAGTAGACACATTTGATTTGTAGAAACATTCAATACCATGTTATGTTTTTACGAATGTAACATTTTTCTTCATATGGTACAACACAAGTTCATTAAGCTTTTGCTCTAAGAAAGACTTTTTAGATCTACAATTAAGATGGGCCTCAACTAGAGAAAAATCCCAATATGAGAAAGATCCCCAAGGTTAGGTAGTTTGAGCAAATACTTACAATAACATGCAAACAATATTTACAATTTTGTCCTATATCCAGTTTTCAATTCTTTGCTCAGGCAGATAGCCATGTGGCATGCTCTGGAGTGTAGGATTACGTGATAATTGAAGGCTATGATTTCATAGCTTCTAATTCGTAAATAGCAACTTCTGCATGTGCAACAGAGGAAGAGCACACGAGCTTTTTGAAGTCTACATGCGAATTTTTGATCGTTGCTCTATTTTTTTCTTGCTTTTTCTTCCGTTGTTGCTATATAGCATATAAAGGCTTACAACAGGAGAGTATCAATCAGTTTTCAGAGTCAGATTTGTAGGCAAGCAACTAAGATTGAGCGATGTGACCTGTTCAAACACGTGCCTGAAGGTGTTTCTCATCATCTTTTCAATTGCATCTGGTCAGCGATCAACAACTTGCACATACGTTCTGTATTCCAATCAGTTTTTTGGTTGGAGCTGTTCAAGCACATGCCATCTAATTAGCGATCAACAACTCAATGATTAACAACCTGCACATACATTGTAGATTTCAACCACTTTACTGATCAGAGCTGTTCAAACACGCGCCATCTAGTTAGACAGGCTGTTAGAGAACGATTCAATTTATTTTGCAGGCACGTTTTCTCTACTAACAGATTTGTTGGCATATCTTATGTCTTTGTGTGTTGTGAAAACGGAAATAGTATTTTCTGTTGTGTTTCTTGTTTTCTATTTCTTGTGAAAATTGCAATCTGTCAGAGGTTGCACGCGACTTTCTAAATCATAAATCTGAATTGAATGTTGTCTTTCTGTTTGTTTAGTACCAATTGAAATCTGGCTTTCTGAAACGTGCATTGATTTGCATGCAATCTTAGTGTGGAAATTGAAAATCAGAGCTCTGAAATAGAGTCACTTTTTGCATGCACTATCAATTTGCGGCATGAAAGTTGTTTCAAATTTCATGGTTTGCATACACTATCAGTTTGCATGCACTGTCAGAATTGAAATTTATTTGTTGAAAATCTTTTTGGTTTGTGATCAGTTTAGAGTTATGTTGTAATCAGACGAACAATTTCTTGTGAAACTATTATGCTAGTTTCTGAATTTCTAAAACGCATGTGTTTTTCTACTCAGACGTACAATTTCTTGCAAAACTCATCTTTATGTTATCAAGAATTAATTCCAAGCTCTGTTGTTTCGAAGTTTTCGTGCTACAATAGCGTTGCAACTCAAAAAGTCAAAACTTGTCAAATTCTTCAAGTATTTTCCAGTCATGTTTTTCAAAACAATACGAAATTACAATTGTTCTGAAGTTTTTATATGCATGCGAGAGAGGAAAAATTATGATATTCGATGCAAAGATTAAGAGAGTATTTCAGTAGAATTTGTTTGAAGAGATTAATACATGTTTTCGAAATCGTTTCTTTTCCAGTATTACGATTCATTTCCAGAATAACAGATTTGAAGTCGTTCTATACATCATAACAATAATAATTTATATTTGAAATGATTTTCTATTAAATGTAAACACGATTTGTAGCTTCAATTAACAAAGATCAAGAATCAACGATTCGAACTAGGAACTAAATGATAACTTGTATGGCTCCATGTGTCCCCTCCTTGAATTCTTTGTAAGACTCTCAAATTGTGGATCTTTTATTAATAGAATCTACAACCATCTTCATCTACTCAATGATTGTTCATATAATAGACTACGATGTCCCTCTGCAAAAGGCTCATTCCAAAAAATAAAAAGATCGGATAACATATATAGAAGCTCTTGGAAAGGCAGGGTAATGGATTTTAAAGTATCACCTGCCAGTCAATCTATCAAGGAAGTTTTAGTTCAGCATGCTTATCTTCACAATGAGCTCAACATTCATGATCTGAATCCAAATGATAGAAGGAAATGCAATTGTAAGTTTTCAAATTTAATTTCTTTAGAGTTAAGCATTTTCTTTAACTTAAATTTTTCTTGTGATATTTTTGTTGGTTTTGCAGATTTGTATCCATCAAATTTTGTTGAATGGCAATCAATTCAATCGATTGCAGGAATAATCAATGTCATACATTCGGTGTAGCCCAGGCACCCCAAAGGGAGCCGGGAACCACGACTTAGCTTCCTAGCCTTCAACTCTTGCCATCCAAACCGACTTGACATACAAGTAGCCAACTCGCCAACAACGAGCAGACTTATTCAACTTGAAGTTTCGAAACCAACATTGAGGTCCAACCTGGCGCCATGCAAGATCGGGAGTCTCAATGTGGGTGACTTCCCTCCAAGCAAGTCATCCGACATACATCAAACTTAACTAACTCAAAGTTTCGTTACAAACGAGTAACATCCATTCCAAGCAAGTCGTCTGACTTACATCAAACTTAACCAACTGAAAGCTTCGTCACGAGCGCTGGGAGCCAACCTGGCGTCACGCCAGACTGGACAGCCATAAACAGGTAACTTCCACCCAAGCAAGCCATCCAACTCAAGCGACAAGTTAGAGCCTGTTCCCCAAGAGCTTAACCCATTCACATTCATGCAAGAAACACTCAGAACCACAAGCCGTGACAGATATGGAAACAACCAGTTCTTGGACCAAATGGTCCCGACAGCATACCGTTGGTACCACGGACCGAATGGTCCCGACAGCATACCGTCGGCGTCCCAGGAAACAACCCTCGGCTATGTGCCAGATTAAAAAGTTTGAAGCGGCCTTACAACTGGCGCTTTTACCGAACACTGAAACCCAAAAGGTAATCATAGTCAGTTTGATGAAAATCCCACTTTATTGATAAATCTGAGAAGGTTACATCTCAAGTGTGTGACCGACCCTGGTCTCCGGGGCGCTGGCATGCCAAGGCAGGCGCCAGGACAACATTCCAACAAGGGAGGCTGAGACTTGGTTGGAGCTCGCCCTGAGTCGCAACCCGCACTCCCCTATAGTATTGGTGGGATTCGCCACCTCCCCTCATACCAAGTGCTCTGCCCAGGCTGGTAAAGCACGTTTTCTCTCTCTAGGATTTCTCTCTCTAGAAAGTCATTTTCTCTCTCTAGAATTTACTGATTCCCAGGCTTCCTTTAATCATGCCTAAATAGTCTGAGGTGATTGCACATCAATTTGAGCTATCTGGACTTTGCTAGAACCGATCAAAGATTTTCAGCCATAAGAACTTGGCGCCGGCTGGATTCTGGTCACAGTGGCACCGGGAGCGGCGCCGATGCCGGTGGCGTCGGGAGTAGCAGGGGGGCTGCTGGCGCCGGAGACAATATTGGCATCGGTGGCACCGGAAGTAAGGCTTGTAAAGGTAACTTTAAAACATTCGGATATCAGTATTTTATAATATAAAGGTCGTTCTCCAAAATCACTTTTAGAGTCGAGTTTTTTTTTATGATCACACCTATTTTTCTGATAAAAATGGTTTAGTTGGTAGATTAGAGCCATATCCTCTACCAGATTTTTTGAGTGAGGAATGGATTTCTCCTGTTGCGGCAATTTCAGAAAGTTTTCGATCTAGGCTATATATTGATATTCAGAGTATATTAAAATGTAGCACTGGATCAAAGAATAATAGATTAAGTTGGTATCTACCTTTTACTATTTTTGTTGATTTTTTTTTCAAATGCAATGTTCGGAGAACGAAAACAATATTTATTTGTAAGGACTTGAGTGCTGATATAATCGCCGAGTTGTTGGATGATGGTTGGGATACAAAATAAAATCAGCAAGTTGAGTGCAGAGTATGTTACTCATCCATGACATTTAGATATCACATCGAAAAACAAATGCTCACTTTGCTGCTGTATTATAGAAGATGGATTAAATGCAAAAATGTTTGGAAGCCACTTGATCAAGATTTTGGTATAAACCCTCAAGAGCAACTTCAGATAACAGTGAAAAGAAATAACAACATTCTTGCAATGGTTGAGGTCGAGGAAGATTGGTGTCTCAATCACATTCGATCAGAACTATACATGTTGCAATTCGATCTACCTCAATACTATCAATTTCGATTGAATGGTGTAAAGGTACATTATGCCGTATAAAAATATTTTTTTTTTTCTATTTCTAAGTGAATCAGTTTCATGAAATATATTAGCTAAAACAATTTCTCTTGTGCAGGTAAGAGTAAGGCAGGAAGAGCATATAAAATACAAACACATTGGAACATCCATCGAAATGAAAGATCCATAGATTATGAACTATGAAATTTTGTATTATGTAATACAATTTTTTGTATACATCATTTTTGAAAATATATGAACCACTTTTTCTATGAGGCTCTCTCATTTCTATGATCTCCATTTCCATGGTGCAAAACACAATGTAATTGCAACTGGATAATATGAGTTTTTGATAACAAGAGTACTTTTGGTCTTCATTGCCTTGGTCTATATCCTTGTCTTGGCATATTTGGATATGTTCAAAAAATGAACTAATGAAAGCTTTGCTGCAACAAATCTAAGTTTGTCGCATGTTTGGATTGGTTGTGGCAAAGGTTCCATCAGATCATCTTTCTGAACTTATCCAAAAAAAAAAATCATGGTAAAGGCAAGGCAGACTTAGGCTATGAAAAACAAAATTGTCAAAAAACTATAGAAATTGAGATGAATGAATCATAAGCTAAATTAATAACAGGAAAAAAAACAAGTAAGAACAACCATAGAAAACTGTAAATATATTTCTATTAAAATTTTCTGTACATTTGTCTCATCCACATCAAGTGAGACGAATATTTAATCAGTACCAACTATCTATGATCTCTAAATCCATTTCTCCAGTTGAAGTAGCTTGGGTGGAGAACACTCGGCCACTACAACTGGATATGAATTTTCAATCACAAGCTTTATGGTCTCCTGCCTGAAGTGCATTATCTTCATTGGGGAGACCTTCAGACATTTAAACTGAAAAAAAACATAAACACAGTTAAATGTAATTAATCAAAGATCGGATAATAGGAATTTTTATATGAAAAAAAAACACAATTAAAAGTAATTAATCGAAGATTACCTCTTCCAGAATTGGAAGTCCATCTTGTAATGCAAGCCAACTAAAAAAGTGTTTGGCATTGCATACGGTATACCAACCACAACTGACAGAATCAACCTGTTGGGAGGACTGCAGAATCCAAATTTTAACAATATGAGATATCGGATCAACGCGCAGGATGTTAGAATAAAATCTACAACAGAAACAAGCGCGCGTCGAATTGATATCAAAAAAATATTGATTGAATATTGGATCAGCGCACACGTTGTGAAAATAAACCAATCAATAACTGCAAGGGCGCGTCGAGCCGATATTGCAAAATTTATACCTCTGCATCAACCATTTTCAGTTTTGAATATGCTTTTGCATTTGGTATTGGAAAGAATTTCAGTATTTTCTGGATATGGAACCTGGCAATTTTGTGTGTGTGTGTGTGTGTGTGTGTGTGTGTGTGTGTAATAGAGTTCATCTTTAAACAAACTGGATTACACACACCCTCATCATTGATGTACAAGGACAATACATATAAGCTCCAATGATCACTGCAATCAGAAAACAATAAATTTATGAGAATCAATGTGAAATCAAAATTCATATGAAAAATTCAATATAATAAAGTCTGCATATGTGTCCCAAAGCCTGAAAACAATGTAAAAATCCTTGGGCATGATGGTCACCCTCTTGGCATGGACAGCTACAACAACAGTATCTGAAAAAAATTTCATCTGGAAATCCTCATATGCTGTGTGTAGCGCCTCAATTGCCGTTACAGTCCATCTCACATCTGCAGATAGACTTCTTGTAACGTCTCTGCACTGTATGTGAGATTTCAAAATCAGAAGATTATTTGTCTTCTGAAGCTTCCGAATATCCTTGAGCCAGGGTGGGTCTCTTCTTCTGCCCCTTGGCCTAGGAGGTGGTGGTTGTGGATTTCCCTGACCCGCACCTGAAATTGGTATTTCACCTTAATGACCTTGTGTTGTCTGCTGGTCCATGCCATTAATGTGTAGTATCGGATCAACGCACGATAATGTTGATTTCTGGATCAGACCTCAGGTCGGACACATCGAAGAGATACCTGAGCTCAACAAATCTGTTAGTTGGTAGCGGATGGGCATGCACGAGTAGTAACGGATTGAAGAAAGTTGGTTTCGAATGCATTGAATCGCGTATCGCATGTATGCAAATAACTATAAGCAAAAAAATTTCAGCGCCGTCGATCAGTATATATAGAGAGAATAAAAAAATGATTGCAAATGTGGTGGTTTGGATTTCCGAGGCTCGGATTACAATGATGATTACTCCAAGGCTTGTCAATCGAATCAAACTAAATCTCCATCAGTCATCAAAATGATTAGTCCATATCGAATAAACCAGAATTAATTTCAAATAAAGTATGGTCACATCTACAATTAATGCTACAAAAGTATGCTATCACACTTCTACCATTTAATGCTGAAATTGACAACGTTAAGCTTTAAATATCAGACCTTTTTTATATCCAATAATTATAATTTTGGAAAATTCCAAAGGCCAGATTTTTACCCGATAGCTAATCGACGCACATATAAAGCATTTGAAAACTAGAGTTTGTATTCTCGCGTGCTCATCCGATATTGGACAGAATATGAATGATCAAAGCTTGATTCGATAGATTCTACATAACTTTGGCTAGTACGAAGAGTCTTCCAAATCAAGATTTGATCATGTAAATAGGGTGGGTCCAATAGTTTCAAAAATTTCGATAATATTTTTGTTTCTGGAATAGCGATTCGACGTGCGCAACCCAAATGCAACATAACCATCGTCTGTCAGGCGCGTGATCCGATATCTCATACGTAGAAAAATCATACTGGAACGCATAATGAAAGACTTATGAAAATAGTCTGAATGAACATTATCTCAAATGAAAAAAATTTGTCTTTATGGTGCTTAAATAGGACGAGAGATTGTAATAATTCTCCTCGTACATGTTTTTCAATGATATCCATTAATCATTTGTTTATAATTGGCTTAATTATTATTCTAGGAGGCTAGTGATTGTCTATTTAATGTATTCCGACGCAGGTACATATTCTAGGGTCAGGGCTAATGATGATTCGTTGAATCTAGTAATAGACTAGTTAATGTATTCCGACGTAGGTATAAATTGTCTCACTCTGATTGGTTAATAGATATAGGCTGTATTTCTCAATTCGTTATTTGACAAATGTATGGCTGTAATCAATAGGAATTGGCTATAAATATGGGCACCACTTTCCATATTTCGATTCCGTGATCTTTTATTCTGAACTCTCTAGTCTTCTTGTTTTTTTTCCTTCTCGCGGTATCGAATCGATGCGCGCCATCCCTTACTGTGCATGCTCGTATTCATTCAGGCACGTTGAATCGATATCAGCCACTTCCGACGAGTGTTTTTCGGAAAATTTCATTCTCGGCCTTACCATATCAGATCAGCGTGCGCACTTTGCTTTATTCCTCTACCAATATCTATCTGTCGCGTTGACCCGATATCGGGTTCAATATGGCTAGTTCCTCCATGGCCTTAGATGACAAACTTATGGATTTTTTTAATGCCAGTGACATTCCATCTGAAAAAATAGAGTATTTTGCTAGTATTTTATTTGCTCCCTTCGATATCGATAAGCTTGTTTATGAGAATCGTTATAATTTAATTTGTTATCTTGATAATTTTTCTCAAATTATTAGTACTCCTGTTTTGGATATAGATAATTTTTGTTTCGTTCATTTTCAGGACCTTGTACATTTCCAACCATCCTCTAAGCATAAACACAATAGAAAGTACTCTAACATGCATGACCATTTCAAAAGAAATATATACTGTGATATCCACAAAAGAATCTGTCACCTTCTAATCAAAGGAATGGCTTTTGTCTTCTACATATCTACTGAAATTCCAGATGATACTGATATAAGGGTTGAAGCTGAAGCATCCATGGCTTCAGATTATCAAAAAACTCTCCCTCGTTCTATAATCCTCTCTAATTCTCTTTCATCTGCATCTCTTGTTAATCAATTAACTCTACTCCAGGATCCACATTAAGGGAGAGTGTTGGATTTCAATGCTCAGCCTCAAATCCATTTATTAATAAGCATCTTGAAAAGTTGTTCAAAACAAAGATTTTTTCGACCTTGGATCGGGTCGGATCGATTCGGATTTTTTTGACCCCTATAGTGCAAGAATAGAAGGGCAATTGCTTATTCAGATTGCATGGGGATCCTAAGAAAAATATTCTCTTCTCATGGGAGAGAATATATACTATGGAAACCTGCCCATCTCCCTATTGGAATTTTTATTCTATGAGACAAGATCTCCTCCTCTCTTGTATTCATTCACCTTGGCTTGGTAATCCACAGACGACTGTTCATTGTCAAGAGACAACATAATAGCGATAGAGATGATAATCATACCTGTAGAATGGTTCAAGGCTGCAGCACCCACTTGTAGAATCTTCCAATGTACTTTTGGAAGCACAAATACTATATTAATGAATGATAATCATATCTTATGTAAGTTTGCTTCCATCCAAGATATCAAAAAATGAAACTTATTATATGTAAGCGATCATTAAGCCAAACAATAGATGATGAACTTACCTACGCTTTGTAGTATCTCCCACACAATTACTCTTCCAATAGTATTCGCAGGTCTCCTCTCCTCCATGCAAAAACAATCGTAGTAGAGAAGCGAAACGAGAGAGAGAAAGAGAGGGAGAGTAGGAAGAATGCACCTTAGGGTTTTGTCACCTTCTCTTATATAGAGATTATAGTACATCTTGGTGCATTGGCTGCTCAATAATGCTCACCGTTAGATCATATCCTTATAATGTGCACTGATCATAGTCGTTCAAGAAAATCAAGTTTGCCACCAAAAGACTATAATTTAAAAAAAAACTTCTTAGGAGGGTTTAGAGTTCTAAGTTTATCATGGTAAGGCATTTATGTAGGTTTAGTACCATAAGGAAAAAATCATTTCATGATGTTTTGAGGAGCAAATAAAACGTAATAACCATATGGTAGAGTCCATGAGAGAGAGAGAGAGAGAGAGAGAGAGAGAGAGAGAGAGAGAGAGAGAGAGAGAGAGAGAGAGAGAGAGAGAGAGAGAGAGAGAGAGAGAGAGAGAGAATCGAAGTAAAGCTGAAGGCCGGCGATCGAAAGAAACAAAGTTGTGAAGTGGAAGATCAGATCGAAGGAAGAGGAGCAATGCCAGTAATGTAACTCCATTTGTGTCTTTGGCAATTTGTAGTGGTTTTGTGGAGATTTTAAAGTATGTGGTATTTTTGCCATGCCATGGAAGATGGCTATCAATTGGCACATTGGAAAAAAAAAATTTGCCCTACCAACGATCTGGCAAGGCAAATTTTTTTTGCCAATGTGCCAAATGACAGCCATCTGCCATGGCAAAAAAACTTTGTAGGCAGGAGAAAAAATGACACAAAAATTTTGCCCTGCCAATGCTCTGGCAAGACAAATTTTTTTTGCTAATGTGTCAAATAACAGCCATCTGCCATGGCAAAATTATTCTACCCTGTCAGACCACATGCAAGGGAAAAAATGACAAAAAAAATTTGCCCTGTCAACAATCTGGCAAGGCAAATGTTTTTTTTGCCAATGTACCTACTAATAGCTATTTGGACCAAAACAATAGGCCTTGTTAGAAAATTATATTGTCCAACAGAGACTTAAAATAATATAAAGACAACAAATTTTACACCAACACCTTCAACCCAGTCTACAATGAAAGAAGATTGGGAAAACAAAACTTCTAGAAAAAAATCATTAGAAAAATGGCTCTCATCTTTATGCTCAACTTTCTAAACTGAATGATGGCGCAAATTAGATAAGCCATATTTTGTTTCAAATGAAAACTATATTGCATCAGAAATGTATGGCACTTACTATCTGCAATCTTCTAAATATACGCCACCTCATTGCAAGAAATAAAAATGTCGAAGACTACATGACATTGTCATTGAGATGATAAGGCATGCTTAAAGAAGGTGCAAGTTGAGGACATTTTTAGATGCACAAAAGATGGATGCACTTCGCGCATTCAGTGCCATTGTTGACCAAGTCTTGCTAACAAATCAGTCTTTTATTTTGAGCTTTTGAAACTAGAATAAAACATTATCTCCTTAATAAATGTATGGGAATGTCTCCACTTGCCTCATTTTAGATAGCCAATATAAGATTCCATAAACCAAATATGCTAGCTTCCTTAGATCAGTATTGCTTGTGTTTCATCCTCCTCTGCATTGGGATGAACTTTTGCATTTGTTCTACTCTGTAAGAGACCGCAGGCATGGAAAAAATGGCAAAATGTTCTTACCCTACCAGTGAACAAAAAATGCGCTCCAGCTCTACTCGCCGGGGAGTAGAGTTGGAGGGAATTTTTTTTGTCCAGTAAGATCGTTGGCAGGGCAAAAAAAATTATGCCAATGTGCGAATTGACAGCCATCGTCCATGGCAAACTTTTTTGTGCTTTGTCAGACTGCAAATAGGAAAAAAAAAATGACAATTTTTTTGCCCTGCCAAATCACTGGCAAGGCAAAAAAAAATTGCCATTTTTTCTCGTGCCTCTCCAGATCGGTTTGGAAATGAAGTGGAAATGACATTAACCAATATTTAGCCTAATGAAGTAGAAATGACATTAACCAGCATGATAGCTGACGCTTGAGTATAGAACTTTAATTAACAAAAGATGAAACGAAATGAGATTTGCAAATTGTTCAGCAAATTACATCTCCCATCAAGTTGGAATAGATTTTTTTGCCCTACCAGATCATTGGTAGGGCCAAAAAATTTGCCCACCAGTTCTACTCACCGGCGAGTAGAGTTGACATGCATTTATTTTAGTCTGTGGTTCCATAAACATCTGTAATATTGCAAATTAGCGTTACGATTTCAATGAATGTACAATGACTTGCTTATTGGAGAGACTGGAGAAATCAAAATCAAAATCTCATTGGTAGATTTTTTCTGATTCCTAACATAGTTTTCAGGGCTTGAAAAGGAATATTTGATCTTTGTTAGATGGATAAGAGTTTAATGAAGTGGACACTTTTAGCCTGTGGTTACAAATATCTTCCAAGTATCGAAATTTATAGTGTGAATACTAGTTTTTTTAGAAAGACATCAACTGTTGAGGATTGTTTGAAAAACCTAAATGGTCAAGGATTATCATGAAAAGAACAAGCCTTGAGTTGATGCATTGTTATTGAAATCCATCATCAATTCAACATGCTATTTTGTGCACTTCACAAAAACTTAGGCAGATTGACCTGGCTTGATGAAGAAAATGTGTGGTTGGCAACATACAATGACAATGTAAACTAAACATTTTGTGCTATAATTGAATATTCAGCTCTTAACTGTGCAAAAAGTACAAAAAGGACCAAGAGTGGATCCTAATCTGATCCTCAAGAGGGATTGGTTTTCAGATTACTTGATCTATCAATCTACTTCAGATTAAGATCAATCTAGATCAATTCTAGACACAAAATCCTAACAAGAACAATCATTAATTGAAGGTAAGTGTACTTTATGGTTTCACACGTGTGAAACACTATCTGAGTACGGAATCCAACCTGAAAATCAAGTACACATTGATAGAACCTCAAAACAATCAAAACAAATGTAGACAAATGGAGAGAATCACTCAAAATTGCTTCCCAAACCAAGATTGGTGTCTCACAATGATTATGGCCAAATGTGGCTCTATATATACAATAAGTGGGAGCTCGTGGTATTGATCATCCCTCTGATCCCACATGTGTGAAGGTGCTTTGTCATATGATGATTCATCATGCAAAACTGACACTTGGACAAAACCTTCTATTTTGAGCACTTTTGGTCCATTTTCCTTCTATATGGAGATCTACTTGGAAATCTTCTAGAATTCAAAATTTGCCTACTTCAGCTTATTCCACACATGTGAACTGTCCTCTACACATGGGATATGACACCTAGCCATAATATTTGGCTCATGCAATCAATAGATTGATGCCATATGTCATATATCTAGAAAATTAGTTTTTGGCCTTTTTAGCCACTAGAACTTGAATTAAATCATATGTACAACCTATATGATTATGGTACATGACAAGTACACTATTTTCACACGTGGTAACAGTCTCCACACATGTGTGTTTATGTATATACAAGATTTTTGGCCTCTACAAAGCTTATTTTTGCATTTTTCACACTCCTCAAAAATCTAGCTTGGTAAATCTAGCTTGATGGAAAACATGACGATCTTGAACTTGACTCCATGGGCTGAATTGGTCTTTGCTGGTTCAAAAGGTGTGAAGATCAGCCAATGAGCTTGATGTTGATCTGAAATCACCATATCCATGATAGTGCTTCTTTGATGTTGACATCTTTGATGAGCTTGAGAGCTTTGCACCATCCTAGCACCTCCAAAATTGATTCCTTCCAATTTTCATGTAGATGCTTGACCTTGAGGCTTGCTCCTTCACATGAGATATGCTCCTCTTTCCCTTGAAATGTGAGCCACATGGGTTCAACCATGTTTCTTGAGTTTCTTTTTGGAATCACAACTTGAGAAGGTCTCTCCTCCTCAATCCTTGGCACACTTGAACCTTGAGAAGGATTCTCCTCCTCAATCCTTGGCACATTTGAACCTTGAGATGACTCCTTAAGATCCTCTTCATGGTGCTCCTTTTTGATGGAAATCCGAGACTTCCATGTCTCATAATGATCACAACAAGTATGATCATTCAATATGCACTTCCTATGATTATCAAGATTACTTATGCTAGAACCATAAGTCCAAAAATCACCACAACTTGGCATGATTTTTCTAATATTGAAATCAAAAGGCATTTCCATCTCAATAAGGCTAACTACTTGCTTATGGATATAAGTGTCCACTTTGGATGCTTCACTTATTCTCATAAGAAGTTTACAACTTGCCTTTAAGATTGAAAACTTACAATTTTCATCCTTATGAATGAACATATCATTCATGATCTTATTGAAACTAAAAGAATTTACATTATGAAGACATTTCCATTTTCTTGACTTCATAACTAGTTTAAGCTTACAAGGAAAACATGCTTTGCTATTTTTAAAGGCATCACACTCAACTAGTATTGCCTTAAGCCACCTTTGAGATACAAAAATCCCTTCAAAGCAAAATAGATCTTCATAAGTTGACATGAGAGCATAAATGAAACTATTTTCATTTTGTGACTAATGCTCCTTATTCTTGATTGATTTCTCTTGGATCATAACAATAAGTTTGAACTTATCTAAAGTTCCAAGCAAAATACTTCCCAAGGACATAAGATAAATCCAAGTTACTTTCATGAAAGTGACATCTATCTTTGCATCTTGAACCAAACAATGCACTTCTAAATGAAAAATTTCAAAAGATTTGACATGTGTTGTGATGGACTCTTGAAGACAAATCTTGCAAGTCCTTATGAGACTCCAAGCATCATTCACCTTTCCACAAAGGAAACACATTTCCTTGGACTTGTCCTTCTTGTATTTGCATTTCGAACTTGAAGCTCCATCCTTCACCTCGGCCCCCTTGACTTGGTTCTCCTTGGATGGATTGGTCTTCTTTTTGTAGCATCTTGAGAAAATATATCCTCCCTTGCCACAAAGGTTGCACTTAGGATCCTTTCTTTCCTTCAATAGGATGCCACCTATTGATGCCATGTGAATAAAAACCTGTGATATGATTCTACAAATGTAATTTGTGACTTTCAAGAGACTAGATTTGAACATCTTCAATAATCTAGAATGATCTACAAAAGATCTAGCTCACAAATCTAAGAATCAATCTTCACACTAATGACTAGTCACTTGGAAACTTTGCTTTGATCACTAAGACAAAAGCACACAATCTTTGAATCAAATCACAAAAGAAATCAGATCCAATCTCCTATTGGACTCATCAAATACCAATGACTCTTTTTTTTAAAAGTTAAAATGGATATGAAAAGATTTGGCACCTAGATTTTCCTTTTCACTTGACTAGTTCTCTCAACACTTGAGATTCTTGAACAAAAGATGGGTTTTGTTTCAAACACATAAAAATCAAAGTTAATCACTTCTTTTGGACTCACTCTTGACCCAAATAATCTCACTCTTGAGATTTAGAATGACTTTGATTTGATTTGAAAACAAACTATACCACCAATTTTTCACAAAGCTTAAAAATTTAGACAACTAGAGATTCACAAATATCTCAACCATGCATGAATACTCAAATATGGACTCCTCCTCATTCTAGTTATCCAATGGGATCACAAATTGACCCTCACACTCTCACAAAGAAAGTTGAATATAACTAATTTGAGTTTCATACATACTATGTCAATTTTTGCTCAACAAATTGAATTCAATCACTCCTATTGGATTCCACCAATTACTCTACCTTTTAAGACTTGGAATGAAATTCAAAATCAAAAGTTGTAATTTTTCTCACTAAGATATTGTGCTTTAAAGAGCTAATGCCACTTAGAAAGATTTGATCACATAGGAGAAGACAGAATCTTCACCAATAACAACACATAATGAGCTTCTAGATCTTGCCCTCTCCAGGAACTCTTAGAAAATTGGATCTCTCTCTACACATTTGTCATAGACACCTTAATGACTCTTTTAAAACCTTACAATCACTCAAACAAATTGAGTAGGGTTGAACAATGTGACCTGGTTCTCAATCTCTTTTCTAGAACTCTCAATTTAAGCCAATCTATGTCAAATTCTACAAACGATTTGCATAGATGCTCTATATGCACTAGAAACTCTCAAAGGTTTCACTTGGAAGACAGATCCAAAGATGTTTTCTAGCAAATTGATGCTTCTAAACATGACCCTATCACTCTTGAAAAAATCTAGAGTGATGGTACAATGGATTTCAACCTCTCACCTTGCATATCACTCCTTAATCTATGATTTTTAGCAAAATCTCTCTTAACTTCAACATACACTCAAAAAATCAGAGAAGATCAATTAATGCACCTTTTTCAAGCTTTAATTTTAATTTTTGGCTGATCTAATCCAAGAACTAATCAAGGGATTAGATTCACTATAGAAAATGCTTGATTTTGCAACAAAAATCACTCAAATTGGGTATGTGAGTCAAATTCTACAAATTTTTGAAATTTCTCAGTCAAAACCGGAGCTGTATGGCCTCACACGTGTGAAAAGGGTTCCTACAGCCCACAACAAGATCTGGACCAAAAATTTTGAGGATAGCTATCAAATCCAACTCGCTACACAAAATTTGACTAGTTTCCAAAAAACTGCTAATTTTGGCTTTGATTTGGATTAACCCTATCAATTTCAACAAAACCTCTTGTACCAGGATCTGATACCATGTGAAAAAAGTACAAAGAGGACCAAGAGTGGATCCTAATCTAATCCTCAAGAGGGATTGGTTGTCAGATTACTTGATCTATCAATCTACTTCAGATTAAGATCAATCTAGATCAATTCTAGACACAAAATCCTAACAAGAACAATCATTAATTGAAGGTAAGTGTACTTTATGGTTTCACACGTGTGAAACACTGTCTGAGTACGGACTCCAACCTGAAAATCAAGTACAGATTGATAGAACCTCAAAACAATCAAAACAAATGTAGACAAATGGAGATAATCACTCAAAATTGCTTCCAAAACCAAGATTGGTGTCTCACAATGATTATGGCCAAATGTGGCTCTATATATACAATAAGTGGGAGCTCGTGGTACTGATCATCCCTCTAATCCCACATGTGTGAAGGTGCTTTGTCATATGATGATTCATCATGCAAAACTGACACTTGGACAAAATCTTCTATTTTGAGCACTTTTGGTCCATTTTCCGCTATATGGAGATATACTTGGAATTCTTCTAGAATTCAAAATTTGCCTACTTCAGCTTATTCCACACGTGTGATCTGTCCTCTACACATGGGATATGACACCTAACGATAATATTTGGCTCATGCAATCAATAGATTGATGCCATGTGTCATATATCTAGAAAACTAGTTTTTGGCCTTTTTAGCCACTAGAACTTGCATTAAATCATATGTACAACTTATATGATTATGGTACATGACAAGTACACTATTTTCACAAGTGGGAACAGGATCCACACATGTGTGTTTATCTATATACAAGATTTTTGGCCTCTACCAAGCTTATTTTTGCATTTTTCACATTAACTATGTCCTAACAAAAGGTCAAGTCCATCCATCAATGGAATCCAAAGTAAAATGACCAACCAAAATTGATCATTTCTTTAATAGAGTTCATACAATGTTAATACTAGTTAATCATTGAAAGTTCAGACCAAAGTGTGAGGGTTGTCAAAACAATGGCATGTAGTTCACGAGGCATGCATTCCAAGGTTCATTGACATCCATATAATTTGAGTAGTCATTTTAGAAATTGGTATGTATTTTGTGATTAGGTCATAAATTCCTTTATCCACCTAAGTTTGTGAAGAGGCCTTTTTGGTCTTTCAACAAGAAGATCTTAAAGCTTTTCATAAGGGAGTTGAAAAGGGATTTATTCCATATTGTTATGGATAGAAAGAAGACCATATAAGTGGTGAGAATTTGCTTAATGTTTATGCTTCTAGCTGTAATAGAGAGGAGTATGGGATTTCATTATGATAGATCCTAGTTTGTAATTGCTCATTTTTGTGAAATTCTCCATCATAGTCTCATAGTTATAAGAAATGTATATTTGAAAGCCATTATGAAGATGTACCATTTGTTGGAGTGTTCAAACACAGATTCGAATGTACACCTTCAATTACATGGGAAAGTCTATGCTGACAAACTTGCAAGAGCCTTCTATCATATGAATGTTGTATGTAAATTGTTTTGTCTCACTATTGTTTTGAATGTGACAAGAAGTTTTTGATCTTTTCTGACACATCATGGTTTTTACAAGATCATGAGCCAAAGTTTTGCTTCTAGCGACAACTATGGACACAATAGAAGAACAAATAGCGAGGCAGTATTGACCGTTGACCGATGAGGTAATATTGCCATTCTACCAGCAATTGAATACGTACTCAATATTTTATTTTGAGTTCATCACTTGCTCCATTGTTGTTCATGTGTAGATGGTTGATCAATTAGGACCAGAAATCATGGATGGCTAGTTGAATATGGAGGCAATAGTTGAAGTTGAAGAGACACGGAATTCCATCTACACTATGGAAATAACAGAACCAGATGTTGCTAATGATGTTGAGGGTGGCAAAAAATCACGCAAGAAATTAGCTGCAGTGGATGAAATTGGAAATGTGTCCATCTCGTTTCATTTGGAAATGTTTTTTGTTACAATGGCTCGTTTGAGGGTGCAGTGGAGGGAGAGGTTGCGCATGAAGTGGATGTACAGAGAGGACGGTAAAGGGTGACTTCATACTGTCCATGTCCACTTTTGGGGCACATCATTTTTGTGAAGGATCATGTGAAGGTGCTATAAGATCCAATATGGGAGCATTTGAGTGTAGAGTTTGATGAGACGGTTTCCCATGATCCACCTTGGAGTGACATGCATGGATGCATGTTTATCTGCTGGGATGGTACCCACCATGTTGTTGTATGGATGGAGGCCATCAATGAAGACTTAACTTGTGATCAAAGCAAACATGTGCTTGTGCAAGCAAGCTTTATCCAGCCTAATGTTGAAAGTGGCATGGAATTACTTGCATCCGCCAATTTGGGATTCCGAGAAGTGACAAAGATTTTAGAGTGTGGGTGGCAAAGGAAACATGGCTTGAGTATTTGCTGGAAACAACAAACAAAGTTTTAGAGGAATGCACTGCTTTGCATAAGTGTGGATGTGCATGTTTTCCATATCTAGGGCCGATGCAATCTAGAGTCATTGTTGATGATTTTTTCACGGATTGTAAGTTGGGATACAGAAAGAAAATGTTTGCGGCTATTGAGTCAGATATGGAGCTTGCAAAAACGACAAAAGAGCAATCGGATATTAAAGAAAGTGCCAAGCGTGTGGTGTGGAGGTAAAAGCTTTTTGATAATTGCACTGGTTTTTTAAAGTTGGTGTCTAAGCATGTTTGCTAACATGTTGTCTTTTTTGTCTGTTGAGTATAGATATATTTCTAGCTTGGTGAAGGCCAAAAAAATGGATAAATTGCCTTCCTATTTTAAACTGTGGAATCAAAGATCCAATACGGAGAGTTGCATGTACAGTGACAAGTATCATTCTAGCTTGAGTGATTGGGAGCTAGCTAATAATCCATGGTGGATAGACTTTCCTGCTGGTACATGCACCGATGACGAGAAAGAAAGCTTCGACTTGCATGTTACTAGATTGAGAGAAACTGACACGCAAATTGCAGAGTAAGTACCCAGGCAATGTCTCTTGAAGGTGGGTTGCAAGGGCAAAGAGGCAGCAAAATCACCATTACCTGTTGTAGTGACATCGAATATGACATCTTCCAAGTGAGTGTGAGACTCAGTGGAGTACATTTGTCCATTGCTTGTATTGTCGAAGTCTAGAAGCAAGGTCAAATAGCTTTGTTAAGTGGTTCTTTTAGTTACTTATACTGGACATGTACTAATATTGAATTGCTGATTAGTTTTGCATTATGTATGTTGACACTAATTTTCTGCATATTGTGCCAGAAATTCACCGTTTGCAGGGACATTATGAATGTTTCCAGATGTGCATCCAAAAAGACTATTGCTACTGAGATGTAGAGCTTGCTGACGCATCTACAAGAAGTTTGCAAAGGGACACATACCAAACAAGGTAAGAGTGTTGGTGCTACTGCAAACATGGTTTTGCTGGATTTTCCCACGAATATAGTGCCATCAGGATTTTCAGGCGGTGTTCCATTATGGAATACTGTTGAGGATGCACTATTCGAGGCATCTCTCCAGTTCACATCTGCTATTCTGGACGATACAAGAGTGGTCTGTTGTATTGTTGGTGTAGACCACATTCCACTGCTGCTGAGATTTGCTAGGTAATGCGGACTGAGATTGCTAAGACACGCTATCCTTTGCGGAGTTGATAAATCTGGCATCACAGATACAAAAGTCCACATCTCATTCATTTTTTCGTGGAGCTATGTTGTAGGGCTTCTAGAGTGTTTCTAGATCCTTTTCTTGGATGAGGTGGGAATTTGTATGCATGCACCAGCGCCGATAGAGACTGTATTGAAATGGACTATGATGAAACTATTCTGGCTCATGCGACAAAGAGATACAATGAATATATTTCACACAAGCGTTTATTTTTGCCATGCTTCAAATACTCAATACATTGTTCCATTGTTTGACAACTTGTTAACATGTGTAGTGTCATCCACCTCCACTACCCAAACTGTTGAAGTCGACTCTGAACACGATGCCGAGGAGACAGAGCAATGGGATTTTGATGACTTCCAGAGATGATTAGTATAATTATTGACAATGTTCATTTACATAAGCTTTTCCGCACTTTGTGTCATTTTGCTTCCTTAACCTTAGCCATTTTCCATCTTATGCAAAGGGAATGGCAGCCACATTGGAGAGGCAGCATGACTCAGAGATGCATTCACATAGACACACTCTTCATTCTTGTGTTTTCGTGGATGATAAAAGTTAGGAAGATACATCATAGATAAACAGTGGTTGAATTCTTATCTTTTGACTCTAGTGATTTGCTTATTCGAAAGCTATTATGACTTCCATTGTTTCAACTTGAACTCCAATATGTCAGTTGTTTGGACTAGTTATTGAATAAAACTTATTTATTTGAACTTGTTTCCCACATTGAACAGGGTTGCAAATTCTAAATTAATCGTCTTTGGTTGCTTGGAGCATCTATCTCTCCCTTCATCCATTATGTCTTGTTCCTCCCCAAACTTTTTCCAGTGCAGGCACTTCCCCGTTCCACCCAGTAACGACAAACTAGTCGGTAATGTTTATGTTGCAAAAGCCAAAAAAAAAAAAAACCATAACAAGGTCAATTATGGGGAGTAAACCAAAGGGAATATGAAATAGAAAAACTTAACCATGTTCTAACAAAAGTGATTATCTCTTAATTTAGATTAAATAAATTATTGTCCCTCAAAGTGGCATAAAACTAGTCATGAGGATGATAATAAAAAGTTATTTTTTTTTTGGCCTTGCCTTGCAAAGTCAATAATACTATCTATGTGTTCAAGTTGGTCAATGTACTTAGTGCACAATTCAACAATAAAAAGGAGGTGCTAAAATTTTGAAGGCTGGTCCCTAGCCATGGTAGATGATAGGGTCTATAAGTCTTGGTTGTCAGTGCAAATAATAATCCATGCAAAGCACGGCATGAGGCCGAATGACTAAATACGAGTATTCATGAATGAACATAAACACCATCGATATTGGCATACATGTTATACCATTGTTACTACAAAGCGATCATTACACTACTTTTGTAGTGCTAGCTTTCACAATTGTTCAACACCAACTCATTTATAACTGGACCGTTTTTATGTGGTGAAAGATGGCTACAAGATCCATTCCCAAATTAGACAAACCAAAAATTCTGCTTACGATCATCAGAGTGAGCCAAAAATTGTGTTTACTGTCATCTGAATTTTGCTCCATTTGAGCAAGGTTAAAACAGTACGGGTGGCGGTGGTGGAGCTTCAGTTGATGTAATCCTTATTGGGGTGGAGCTGATTGAGTGGTCAAAAACGTTACGCAAACAAATAAACTGATGAGATGGCACATAAGTAACTGATCAAGAATAAGAATCTATATATGATCATAGCAAGCAATATTTTATCACGACGTCTGGCCGCATGTCTCGCAACATATTTTTAACAACCACGCCCTTTTACAAATTTAAATGGCATGCTCTGTGTGCCGTATGATGGTTTGTACGAAGCGTAACAAACATTGCACACAACTTAATGGTGACTTTCTGCTTTAGTAAGGCAACTGAACGGCAGTAGATTCAAAGTTCTAGAATCTCGTCCAGGGCATAACCGTTCGTTGAGACGCCGGCATAGTTTACCTTCTCAAATCGAACCACCACAGGATATCTTACTCCTGGAGCCTGTTCAAATGCACCACATCAATTTAAACCTACTACATCTAAGATATAACTTTAGGTCCTTTGAGAGTGACACGTTCAGCATCAGCATTCGAATGAATAGATCAAATGAAGTTTCGTACCTGGTCTACTGCAACCACTGTCCCCGAGTCATTGAACCAATATGATTCCGGACGCAGAATTTTTACCTGATCGCATGGTGCGAAGTTCAAACCCACAAACCAAAGTCAGTGGAGATGGATAAAAGATCAAAGTATGAAAACAAATGAAATGATTATTGATTTACATCAAACAACTAAACAACGATGAAGCTAGACGGATCAAAGCACACACGCCCCTAAGGCACTAACACGGGAGCCTCTCTTAGGGCCGATGGGTGGAGGTGGGGCAGACTTCTCGACTGGAGTCGCAACATAAGTACCCTCCTCTGCGGCTTTCACCACAGTCAGAGGCCGAGGCTGCGAAGCGCACCGGCCAACGCCCGATCGTCTCAACTGGAGTCTGGCCGCATGAGCCAGGCGAGCATCGCTATTGCAGTCGCTGGCAGCACCAAATGGTCTCACAGAAGCACCGCCCACGAGAGAAAACACTGCCGAAGCCGCCATGAACTCAACCTGGCTGCTTTCTCCCTTCCTCTTTCGATCCTCCCGTTCTCTGAGCAGCGACGATAGAGCGCAGGAGAAGAAAGAAAGACAAGAGACGATAATGAAGGGAGAAAGGAAGGGTATGGTTGGATAAGCCTTCTTCTCCTATGATTGGCTGGAACTTGGATATAAGAGGAGGACTTCTTCACTCTTTTTTATCTTTTTGAGTTTAGGCTGCTTCCCAACAATTTTGGGTGGCTTATTGGATCTCCACACAAATAACCTCACATTATCAATTCTATATTAATATTATATATACTTAATGGATACTTTGTGACTATTTGAACATATTAAAAAACAAAATATGCATTTGTTTTTTTCATAGATTTTGTGGCGTGCGTTTCAACCTGCATGTTAGGCGTCAGGCTGCCACGTGGCAGTTTTTGACTGGTCGAAAAAAAGTCAAAATATCCATTATGGTTCATAACACGTACATGTAAAAAAAAGTTAAAGTATCCATTATGCAATGGAAGGCGTGGGCACATGCCATTGACCGATTCGACTTTCCAAAATCTTTTCATAATTGGGCCTCGCCTAAAAAATTCTGAAAATTTTTACCGGGCAGAATGGCTATGCCTGGCCCCTTCCATAGTACATTAAATTGTCGAAGGTAAAATTGGAACAGTCAAAGGTCAAAAGAATAAAAAATCGAAGTCTTTTGAAACCGTTAGAGCGGCATGAACTCAAATAGCTGGTGAGTACCTGAAAATAAAAATTTTTCCTTCACAAATATTGGTCCAATCTTGCTGAACGGATTGGGTTTTTTCAGCCTTTTGTTTTGGCCAGTGGGCAATGTCGAAGTGAACCTGCATAAGCGACCCAGGACTTGAATGGTTATGCACAAACTAAAAGTGGCTATGCAAAGTCTAGACTCGAGAAGGGCTTTTGAAAAACTAGTCGGACCAAGAATTGGCTGGAATCAATTGATACATGTCAGAACGTTGAACAGAAGGTGGCCACAAGTTCGTGTGTCTGATGCGAACCCAAGGGACCCTCTGCTGCTCAATTCGGCTTCATTTGTCTAGAAACACCCTAAAAAAAATATTCTATTATAGCATATGAAATGGACTACTTTTCCACCTTCCTAAGCCTAATAGAGATGGTTGTCCTAGCCGTTTGCTTCGTCTAGCGGGCAACGGTGAGGCCAACTCGTAGAAACTATTTAGACCTTGAACGGTTATGTATGGACAGAGGAACGTCTATGCAAATTCTAGACCCAATAAGGATTTTTGGAAAACTAGGCGTGTCGAACCAAGAATTGGTCGGATTCAGTTGATACATGCCGAAACGTTGGACGGAAAGTGGCCACAAGTTCGTGTGTCAGATACAAATCCAAGGGACCCTCTATTGCTCAAATCCGGCTTTTTGCTTCAACAAACAGTTATCATGCAAGTATAAAATGCGCACTATAGCCAGGTAGGTAATAGAGTCCATGAGAGAGAGAGAGAGAGAGAGAGAGAGAGAGAGAGAGAGAGAGAGAGAGAGAGAGAGAGAGAGAGAGAGAGAGAGAGAGAGAGTCATGTTTAAGTCTCAAAAAAGAACTATAGCTTAAAAGTCTGTTAATGATGACATGTAGTCTATTTCTCATAAATCCATTACTTTGAAAAGTATTGACAAGAGTATGTATTTCAGTAATGAGTGTATCTTTATTTGTGCAACAATACATGGCTACATTGACTTGTGAAATGACAACCTTGTATGAGTTATAGATAGGTCAATTGGATGCTAAATGAAGATACTATAGGAAAGAAAATGGTAACTCCCTTCTCTTATCATGTTTGGTCATACAAAACAACCCATTATTAGGGCAAAATTTAGTAGTATTTTTTAGGAAGTTTACAATATTGTCTCTAGTATTTTCGTTTTTAATTTCTTGATACTCCAGAGAATAAAGAAGTTGAAAACTCAATAAGGACTTGTCATAAACACTTAAATATGATAATTTACTATTCTTTTCCGTAAAACAACAATACAACAACGATACTCACACATGTGGATCCATACACATAAGAAAAATAGCATTCTACGCACAAAATTTCACTATGATCACCAAAAAAATGGATGTAGAAACCCAAAGAGATATCTTCCATATGAAGAGAATAATGAGAGAGATGGGTTCCTCCCATGCTTGTAGACTATTTATAACAGCCTCTTGTCCTATTTGGATATTCTTGCACAAGCTTATCAACTTATGCAAGTTTCTAGATCTTTACCAAAACCTAGATCTAACATGACTAGATTCAATGCATGTATTTGAACCAATATCAAAAGGTATATAGGAGACCTTATCAACTCCCTTTTCAACTAGTTTTAGCATAGATTTAGATAGTACTCGAAGTTGAGTTCTATGCTTCATAAAAAAGTCCTTTCCTAATGCTTTGGTGGAGATATCAACCGCACACTCCCTTGATGAGATATGTTGAAGCTCCACCTCCTTTGCCATGACTTGTTCTCTCACAAAATGATAACTTCCTTCGATATGTTGCTCTTTGCATGAAAAACAAGATTGTGTGCCAAACTTTGGGCTGAAAGGTTATCACAAAAGATGATTGGACACTTTTGAAAATCCAGCAAGTCAAGATCCAATATCATTCTTTTGATCCATAGCATCTCCTTGGTGCATGAAGTCAAGACTTTGTACTCGACTTCGGTTGATGATAGAGAGATTGTTGCTTGTTTCTTTGACATCTATGAGATAGCTCCATCACCTATAAAAATGGCATGTGCACTTATGGATTTTCTATCCATTAGATCTCCTACAAAGTTCAAATCTGAAAATCCAAACAAGTTAGGAGAGGATCCCCTATAAACAATGTCAAATCTCTAGAACCCAAGATGTACCTCAATACTCTCTTGCCTAGCTTCCAATGTTCCACACTAGGATCATGCATGAATTGACTTAATCTACCAACAGAATAGCTTAGATCAGGTCTTGTGATGGTTAGATATATGATCGACCAACTAGCTTCCTATAGAGAGTAATGTCCTCGAAGGATCTTTCATTACCTCTCATAGTGAGCTTTACATTTGATTCCATAGGGGTATCAATAGATTTTGTATTTTCCATATGAAATCTACTAAGAATAGAATTACCATACTTCTCTTGACAAATAAAAGTAGTTTGACAATAGAATTACCATCTTCTCTTGAAAAATAAAGGTAGTTTGAGAAGTCCTAATTACCTCTATTCCTAAAATGTAACGCAAATTACCAAGATCATGTACATGAAATTCCTTCTTGAGTGCTATCTTGATGTCATGTACATCTTGCTTGTTGCCTCCACTCAAAATGATATTATCCACATAGATAAGAATGATAGTACCATAATTCTAGCAAATTTATAATAAAGTGAATGATCATGTTCACTCATAATAAAATTCTGGAAAAGTAGAAAAGTGTTAAGCTTAGCATACCAACTCCTTGGTGCTTGTTTAACCTCATACAAACATATTTCTTAGAAATTTGTCTTGGAATTTTTAAGATTAATTGAATATTTTTAGCTTTATTTGTAATAAAAATATTTTCTGAATAGTCCTTTGCAATCTTATTTTTTTGATGGTTAATAATGTAAAAATAAATTGGTGTTTTTATTTTTATGAATGTATTAAATCATTTATTTCATATTATTAAGATAAAAATCAATGTTATTGGAATTATTTAGTATTACATTTTTTTTAAGCATCTTAAATATTGGCATTTTTTTTTTCAAAAAATGGGTCTGCATT
Source organism: Diphasiastrum complanatum (assembly GCA_029204225.1). Taxonomy (NCBI): domain Eukaryota; kingdom Viridiplantae; phylum Streptophyta; class Lycopodiopsida; order Lycopodiales; family Lycopodiaceae; genus Diphasiastrum; species Diphasiastrum complanatum. The sequence continues at coordinate 33,939,869 of CM055101.1, forward strand.
TTTTTTTTTGGTCATCATGGCAAGGCATTAGTTCTCAAAATTTCAACTAGATGAGCATGTATACAAATTTTTAGTAAACCCATAATGTGCACGTAGGTGTTGGCATATGAGGCTCTCTTGAGGTCGTTTTTATTGTTGTCTCAATACATACATATGAATGAGTAACACGTGTGTATTGATGATTTGTATGATAAAACCATTGTAAGGTTAACACTTGTGTTATTTTACATTTCATGTGCACTAGATTTCTATTGTAAGATTAACAAGTGTTATTTTACATTTCATGTGCGCTAGATCTCTTTGAAATCCCAAGATTGCACAACGCCTTCTTTACAGCCTACAAGATAGAAAACAAAAAAGTAAAAAAGAAAGTTGTTTAGGAGCATACAAATTTGGGTGATATATGTCATTTAAGCTAATCAATATTCACCACTTGGTTATCATGTGATTTGAGCCAGTCAATATTCATAATGTGGTTACTCTTTAAATTTTTTGGATACTCGTATAAGCATGTTTACAAAATGTTGCCTAGTATCAACCGGCTTGGGTATTGCAAGAGTGATACCGGATATAAGTATATATATATATTTCCTCCTAAAATTAGACTTTTTATCAAGGGTAGTATGCATTTAATGAAAAGCATGAACTTATTAAATGCAGTATGCATATGATTTGAAAGGCCAATACTTTGTTGGTGACCACCAATGTCTTTGGAGCACCATGATTAATATTTCTCACATATGTAAATTTTCAAAACCAACTAAAAATGGATACATTGATATCATGTTGAAATCAAATTTTTTGCTCTTAATCCGGGTATCTATATGGGCTAAAACCAACTCGAGTTGGGTATCCAGCCTAGTATTACAAAATCATATGCCAATTGGGTATGTTCTATGATACCATTGATAATATCATTGTTGATACCACTCAAGCACTTATATACCTGCATATAGCATAGGTAGAAACGAGTCCTCAAGGGCTTGGGGGGCAAGAGAAAGGGTCTTCTCTTGATTTTTTCTAGAAGGGTCTGCCACAATGCTCTTTTTGTTTTGTATTACACACACAAAATAACAACCCACACATAATAACAACCCACGTCACACACACAAAATAACAACCTTATTTTGTGCCTTTCCGCTGCTGGATCGATCAATCTGTTTGTCGATCGATCCATCGGTCGATCAGCCATGTTGAGATGCCAACGCGCTGCTCTGCTCCGCAAGCTTGTTTATGATGTTCAGGGATGGAGGTCGCCCGCGTTCATTCAATCTCGCATCTCACAAACCTTTCTGGCTTCAACCGATTACGTTCCCGTAAGAGCTTTCACCTCTTGGCATTTTCAGACGCACTGGAAAGAGTCCAAGAAAGCCGATACCGCCTCCTATAGTGGCCGCACGCTTGTGCCTCTTATGGCGGTCGGAGCAGCTTCAATCTCCTTTGCAACGTCGGTTGTTAGTATAGTCTCTGCTAAAGAGAGGCCGCCGATCGAGCGCATTCCAAAGGAGGTGGTTCTGTACCAGTATGAATCGTGTCCCTTTTGTAACAAAGTTAAAGGTATTCTTCTTGAGCCTCATTCTCCTTTGGATCCTAGGTTCTTTTTCGTGATGGAAAAAGAGAAGAAAGATTTCGAGTTCATGTGGTCGATCCTGCACTAAAGTTAAAATAAATAAATGGTCAACGTTATTGCACAAAAAACGTTATTGCACAAACTTTCCAAGATTTTAAGAGACTTTTATGTATAAATTTTGGTAGTTTCTTAAAATGCTTGTCCTGATGACTGGATTCCTATTGCTTGTAAGAGCAAAGTTTGAGGCAATTTGTTTATGGACGTCCTGTTATCTTAAAGGTAGGCTGCACTAGTTGCAGATCGTTTGACATTTAACACATAAAAGGGCAAGCATTGATCATCAAAAGCAAAACACAATTGCATCACTTTAGAATTCACCTAACATGTATTTACAAGGTGCCATAATGGTGGCAAATTTTCAGAAGATACTGCAGCAAGAAACCTCCATAGAATTAATGAACCGTGGGTGGTTCACCACGGTTCTCAGAACCGTACAGTGAACCGTACGGTTCTCAATTTGTTTTGGCCAGAACCGTGTAGTTATCAATTAATTTATTAATTTTTTTTATTTTTTTTAGTTCATTTTTTATTAAACATTAATCAGTTGATTAATTAATTATGATGAACCCGTACCACGGTTCATGAACTGTGGTACGGTTCACCCCACGGTTCTCAGACCCCACGGTTCTAAGAATTGTGGGTACTTTGGAAACCTCCAAAAAAAACCGTTGATCACTTTTGGGCATCCACCCATCCTCACTATGCTAACCACCACATTGTCAGCTGAATTGTGATTTGCTCATTTTTACTTGCTCTACAATTCCTTTCTCAGTTCATATTGCTACCCTTTTTCTATTGTGATTACATCAATACACTTCTGAAAAAAACCATTATTCCCATTAGTCAATATGTCCACCAACATCCTACTAGTGTAGCAATTTGCAATACTTCAAGTGCAATTTTTGTTCTTGGACCATATGTCGGATAAAGTGATAATGCTATGCAATGGGCTTGCTTTGTTTGTGGAAGCCTCCACTCTTGCTAATAAAGATGTGGATCTGATTATCATTGTAAAGAATCACTTCGCCTTGATTCATTCACGGTTTACACACTGGGGGCCCTACATGTACTATTTTGCGGCATGATGGATGCCCACTTGTCAGCTTATATTGATGACACAACAATCGCATGCTACTTGTTGTAGCCGCCCTGTGGGGTGGGTTATGGTGGTTGCGAGACACCATAAATATTTTTTGATGCGAGTCCTGTCTCATGGGCTTAGAGGTGATTAGGAGTTCGTGGTTAATGGTTGGGTGGTTAGTTGTATGCTTAGTGCTCTGTAGGTTATAGTTTACGACAATACAAGCTTTACATTGGCGTTAGAAGAGTGCATATGCCATATGCTTTTTAGGTATTTGCTGAGCAGCGCTAAAGACTTCATGGTTGACCTAGTCATGTGGTGAGTAGCAGTGATGGTCGACTGATTGGATATTTCTGCAGGATGTGCAGTAGATGTTACAGCTCGTGAGGAAAATGCCTAGAGTGCTCAAGACCAAGCCAAACATTATTTGTGAATTCCAAAGGGCTTCAAAGCGACGAATTCACAACAATGGGTATGTGAATTTGATTGTCTATTTCTCAAGGGTTCGATAGTTGATATACTATTGCAAGCTCCCATCATTCTTTTGATGGTGTGGGAAAACACTAGGTTAGATAAACCCTTTCTGAAGAGACCCCTTAACATGTTTCTCGTTTTATTTCAGTTTTATTCAATGCTAGACAATATACCTTGCAGGGTGTTGAAGACCATGGTAAAAATATTATGACTGTCGTGCTCGTGCTAGATGGAACTACTAGACTCGTTCATAAAATAGCTCACCTGGGTTCTGCTCCTAAATGGCATTTACAAGGAAATCTTGGACTTAAATTAGTCAAATATGATGGTAGATTGGGAATGTCATGTGTGAAGACTTATAGCCCTAAGATTGATTGGCACCCAAATGTAGTTAGGGCTCCTAAATGGTAGATTCAAGGTTGGCGAAACAATTATACTCAATTTGTGAGCTTGAAGTTTCTTGGCCTTGATACTGGTCAACAACATGATGAGTTCTTATTGGTGATTTGCGTTTCTCTCCTTGCAATCACCAAAAGATCCAAATCGATTCAATCAAAATAAAAATTTGGATTGGAGTGTGCTTGAAGCTTACTTTAGGGTTGCAAAAGAGATTGCTTTCAACAAAGAAGAGCAGTATTGGGAAGCATAAGTCTAGTGGTCCCCAAAGAGCTTGTGGTAGTCAAGAGCCTCTTGCATAAGGAGCAATGTGTCAAATCCTTAAAGAGGAGTGGCCTGAAGAGCTAGGAGAAGAGGGTGAGTTTACGGTTGCTCAACCCTAACAATTGTTTAGCTCTCTACTTAGAGAGATTGATCCAAAAAGTCCAAAAAGCCAAGTTGTCAAAGGTTGAGGGGACCTTGAAGGGCTGTTTGGAAAATTTTCATTAAAACATCTTGAGTTTGAAATTATTGGAGGGACTTGTAGAGTGAATGTTGTTTCTAATAAAAGTTCTCTTCACTTGGAAAAATAGTTCACTCTAATAGATTGGTTGAGCTAATGGAGACAAAAACAAGGGGATGGGTTTGGTGCCAATCAAATCACTAGTGGTAATTGGAAGAACCTTCAAAATGTTTTGTATGTGCCATGTACTGTTAGTAGGTGTGAGTGCAGATCAACGACTAAAAGTACAAAAATTGATAAGGAAAAATATCATATTGAAGATGTGGACCAAAGTTATAAGGTGATTGTAGAAGGATATGAAGAGCCTAGTGGTGGGCTTTATAAATAAAGTCAATGCCTCTGTTCTTGGACAATGTGGTCTTGCATCATCAAGGTTGTCTCAAAGTGATCTATGGCATAAGAGACTTGGTCATTTGAACCTTGGAATTTTGTGGTTATTAAGAAAACCAACATGGTTACATGTCTATCAGAAGGGTGTATTCATGGCAAACGACATAAAGAGAAGTTTAAGAAAGGTGGATCTACCTGTGCAAAGAAGCGCTGGAACTTATCCATACTATTGGGCCAATGAGAACCATGTCTATTGGGGGATTATATACTATGTCATGACGTTCATCCATGATAAGTCAAGGAAGTCATGGATCTATATCTTAGAACTGAAATCAGAGATCTTTAGGTCCAAACATTTTAGAGCGATGGTGGAAATCAATGTGGAATGAAGATCAAGATTATGCAATCAAATAGTGGTGTTGAGTATAAATCAATTGAATTTGATGACTTTTGTAATGAGCATGGGACTAGGAGTGTTAGAGCCTTTACTCCTTGTCCCGGTTATTTACAGTTTTCAGAGACACATGTTCGTTTTGTAATTATTGTAATTACTGAAATGGCTAAGTCACTGGCCTGTGGTGACCTTTGTAAGTAAATTGTAAATAAACTGTAATTAGTTAGCATTGGACCTCAAAAAGTCGTGCTTGGCTTTGGCATGGGGTAATGCGTCATTTATTAGGAGTGGCTGGACTGGCCTCCTAAAAAGTTGTTGACTAGTCAATGGGACACGTGTCATATGCTCAGAGCACTAGGACACTTGGTCCAGTGAATGAGTGACACATGTTAGGGTTGACCGGTCAAACATGACACGTGTCACATGCTCATTGGGATACTTGGTTCAGTGTATGAGTGACACATGTCAGCCTACTCACTTGCCTATGTGTCAGAGTACTGCCAAGTGGCAAGTGTCGACTGTGCATGGAATTGGCCATGTGTCGACCTTAGGAAGGGTCAGGGTTAAGGTGTGCTTGAGGATTGTGCATAAGTGAGCATAGAGCTCTAGAGGCATTCCTCATCATAATTTTTGCAGCAAAGGTTGGGAGGAGACAAGGCAGCCAGCTCCACCATGTTTCGTGTGCTCTGATCTTTGTACATGCAGGGAAATCGACAAGGATCGACATTGCTAATTGTTGTGCACGGGACAAGCTAGGATTTAAGTGAAGTTTCAGATGTGGAGTTTGACATTTGATGGATTTGCAAGGAAAATAAGGGCTATTGAAGGCTGTTCCTGTCAGAAAATGGTAGGATAGCAGCGGAAGTCTGATAGCGGATGGATTGTGGATCGGTAGTGCAGCAATTACCAGCAAACGATAGTCAAGATGAAAAACTGAGTAATAATGCAAAAGAACGTGTAGCAGAAGTGAGACAACTTGCACTCTGATTGAATGGGAAAAATGAGTACAAGAGCGTGGAGCAGCGCAAGACAATAGGCGCATAAAAAATTCTCCAACTGATCTGAATAAAATCATATATTCTAACTACAGAATCGTTGATGGAGATGAGCTCGGTTGATGGGTATATACATGAGAAGTCAAAGTTGATGGAATGAAGTAAGTCGAGTATATACATTGGGAAGTCGATGACTTCGATGTCGGACACTTCGGAGGTTAACTTTATGGAGAAGTCAAAGTTGATGAAGTCAGACTTAGGACACTTCGATGACTTCAAAGTCGATGGAGTTGACTTTGGTTGATTTTTCAGGATGCTCATTATTCATTGGATTTGGTCATGAGCATTGAAATCCAACACTCCCCCTTAATGTGGAACCTTAAAAACTTGGATCTTCAGATTTAACATGTCGTTAAATCTGAGATGGTGCTCCTTTGATAGAGCTTTTGTGAAGTAATCTGCTGCCATTAACTTTGTCCTGCAATGACACTTTCTTGCTTTGCACTTTTTCTCTAAAGTAGTGATACATGATTTCAATTTGTTTGCTCCGAGAGTGAAATCTTGGATTTAGAGAGAGTGCTATTGTGCTTTGATTATCACAAGAAATTGTCGTTGGATGTTCTTGAGCAAGGCCGATATGTGCAAGCAGGTTCCTTAGCCAAATTGCCTCCTTGGTAGCATTTGTGGCAGCTATGTATTCTGGTTCGGTTGAAGATAATTCTACTGAGGTCTGCTTTCGGCTGTTCCATGAGATTGGGCCTTGATTCAATATGAATACAAATCCAGAAGTTGATCTTCTGGTGTCGATATCTCCTGCCCAATCTGCATCTATATATCCTTCAAGAATATTGGCAGATTGGCTGCCTCCATAACAGATGCTGAGATGTTTTGTAGCTTGGACATACTTCATGACCTTCATGAGAGCTTTCCAATGAGTTGGCCCTGGATTCGATGGGAATTGGCTGAGAGAACTGATGGAGTATGCCAAGTCGGGTTGAGTGCAGAGCATAACATACATGAGTGACCCGATAATGGAGTGAAATGGATATGGCTTCATTTCCTCCTCTGCCTCCAATCGTGGACATTGCTCCTTCGACAGCTTCAGACCAGGGTCGAGTGGGAAGTAGCTCAATTTGCAATTGGTCATTCCGTATTTTTCCAGCACGTTGATGAGATATCGTTGTTGACTGATGAAGATCTGTCTGCTGGGTCGATCTCGATAGATCTGGATTCCGAGACAATATTGGGCTGGACCCATATCAGTCATTTTGTACTCCTGGGCTAGCATGCCTTTCTTATCCTTCATCAAATTCAAGTTGTTACTAAAAAGTAACGTATCATCGACATAAAGAGTGATGATAATGAAGGAATTGGAAACAGACTTGAAGTAAACATTCGAGTCTGCCGAGTTTGGAATAAAACCATTCTCGATTAGAAATGCATTGATCTTTTGAAACCAGGCTCTTGGTGATTGCTTCAAACCATAGAGAGCCTTGTGAATTCTGCACACTAGGTGCTTCTTACTCTTGAGCTTGTTTGTATCCCTCTGGCTGTGACATGTAGATCTCCTCACCGATAGTTCCATTGAGGAAGGCAGTATGGACATCCATTTGGTGGACTTTGAGATCGGCTGCAGCTGCTAAGGAGAGTAGTAGGCGAATCGAAGCATGCTTAATGACAGGGCTGAAGGTCTCCGAATAATCCAGATCTGGGATCTGGGAGAAGCCTTTGGCGACAAGCCGGGCCTTGTATCGATTGAGTCTTCCTTCAGCATCATACTTTGCCCTGAAAATCCATGGAATCGGGTTTCGATCCTTTGGCAGCTTTGTAACAGTCCTGTTTGATTCTTCATAAGAGAATCGAATTCGGTGTCCATTGCAGCTTTCCAGTGATCAGCATCAGGTGTCGACATTGCCTCTGAAACTGTGGTTGGTTCCTGTACAAAGTAGCAAGCCATATCATCCATAAATTGGGATGGAGGCTGTCTGGACCGGTTCGATCTTCTGGGTTGAACTTCGGTCCTCTGATGTGATTCGACTTGTCGAGGGTCTGACTCATTGTCGGAGGAGTCGGTGTCGAGCTTGTGATCAGTCCTGAGTTCGAAGTTGTCGACTTTTGGACTGGAAGTCGATGGAGCTTTCCCCTTGTGGTCGATAAATTTGTCTTCCACAAAAACGACATCTCTACTGGTGAACGATTTTTGAGTGTCCACATTGTAGGGTTTGTATGCCTTGTGATCTGGGGAATAGCCGATGAAGATCGATTTCCTGCTGGTGTTGTCCAGCTTCTTTCTTAGATCTTCAGGAACCGAAGCGTAGGCAATGCATGCAAACACTTTGATATGCTTGAGTGATGGCTTCGATCTTGTCCACACCTCATAGGGTGTTTTGCCATTCAGAGCCTTGGTGATGGATCGGTTTTGTAGATAGGCTGCTGTAGTAACAGGTTTTGCCCAAAATTTTTTTGGAAGAGAGGCATGGGCTGTCATGCTCTTGGCACTTTCGATGAGTGTCCGATTCTTCCTTTCAGCCACACCATTGGACAGAGGTGAGTAACTGGTTGTGTATTGTTGATGTATTCCATTTGCCTTGCAGAAGTCCTTGAAATCGGTGGAGATGAATTCTCCCCCTTCGTCAGTACGTAGAGCCTTGATCTTTCTCTAAGTCTGATTTTCAGTAGACGCCTTGAATGGTTTGAAGTACTTGAAAGCTTCAGATTTGTTCTTCAAGAAATAGGTGACAGTTCGTCGAGAGAAATCATCAATGAAAGTTAGAAAATAAATGGCTCCCCCTGTCGAAGCAGTCTACATTGGGCCACAAATGTCGCTATGTACAAGATCAAGCAAACCTTTGGAAGTATGAACTGAATAAAAAATAAACGGACTTTTGGCATGCTTGCTGATAATACAACTTTTACATGGAGAAGTTGGTTTGCTAACAGAAGGAAGATCTTGCACTAGATTCTGAGTAGACATTTGCTGAATACTATTGAAGTTTAGATGGCCTAATCTGAAATGCCAAAGCATATCAGTCGATTCAGAAGTCGATGTATGAAGAGCTTGGCTGTTTGTCGAATAGCAGTGACTAAGCTTGTAGAGGTAGCCCACATCGTCTACCAAAGGCTAAAACCTTCCTAGACTTGTCGAGTATGGTGCAGCCCTTTGTATTGAATTCGACCCTTCGACCAGAATCAGTGATTCTACTTATCGAAAGTAGATTCTTTGTAAGGTTAGGAACATGAAGAACATTGGACAGCAACTTTACATCACCTTTCTTGAATTCGACTTTGATTGTTCCTTCACCTTTGATAGAATGAGATGAGTTGTCTCCAAGCTGCACAACTCTTGAGTGGGTGAATGCTTTGTAGTCCTGGAAACAGTCTTGATGGTGAGTCATGTGTTGAGTTGCTCCGGAGTCCAGATACCAGGAGTCGATATCCTGTTGCTCTCCAACCTTGGCCATGAAGGCTGCTTCATCTTCCTCTTGTTCCTGGATCAAGTGACTGGTTGTAGTAGCATTGGCTTGCTGCTGGAACGAGAATTTCTTCTCGTTGTTGTACTTCAAAGTTCGACAGTCCTTGATGAGATGACCAGTCCTCTTTGAGATGACCAGTCCTCTTACAGTATTTGCAGCATAGCTTCTGCATTGGCTGGAATAATGAAGATCCTGATGTTGTTGGTGTGTTTGATACAGGCTGCTGCATGTTGCTCCTCTTGTTAGTGTAATCTGACTTTGTAGATCTCTTGGATCTAAACTTCGGATTTTTCTTTGTGTATAGAGCTTGTGGATCTGATCCTGAGCCGGAGGAGGAAGCAGTGCTTATGATCTCCTCTTGTAGTAGCATCGAGATTACTCTTGATAGAGTGAGATGCTGCTGGGTTGAAATAGCCATAACCCAAGTTTCATAGGCATCAGGAAGACTCGATAATAGAGTCATTACTGCATCTGAATCTTCAATGACTGATCCTGTTGCAGTCATATGCTCCATAAGGTTCTTGAAAGTGTTGAGATGGCTTGAAACACTATCTGCATTAGACATTCTGAGAGTGCAGAATTTCTTCCTCAGATGAAGCTTGGAGGTGACGTCTCTGATGTCATAGAGAGTTGCTAGGATGTCCCATGCATCCTTAGCGGTCTGAGCAGCACGTATGTGGCTGATCTGAGAGTGATCAAGGCAAATGCCTTGCCATCTCTCTGTCTCCATTTGGTGATGCTGGCTGCATCAGCCTCTGGTTTGACATCAGTGCCATCGACGATGTCCCACAGTTCTTTTGCAAATAGAACTACTCTCATCTTGAACTTCTAGAGATAGTAGTTCTCTCCATCGAGCTTGTCAATCAGAGATGAACTGGAAGATGAATCCATTCTGGTGTAGAGATCGTTGGTAGAAACAACGATATCTGAATACTGCTAGCTGTGCACTTGCTGAAATGATGTCTTGATAGAAACAAGACTGATAACCTGCAATAGAAATGCAGATTACTGAGCCACCCGCTCTGATACCATGTCGGAAAATGGCAGGATAGTAGCGGAAGTCTGATAGTGGATGGATTGTGGATCGGTAGTGCAGCAGTTACCAGCAAACGATAGTAGTCAAGATGAAAAATTGAGTAGCAATGCAAAAGAACAAAGCAAAAGTGAGACAAAATTTGCACTCTGATTGAATGGGAAAAATGAGTACAAGAGCGTGGGCACAAGACAGTAGGCGCATAAAAAATTCTCCAGCTGATCTGAATAAAATCATATATTCTAACTACAAAATTGTTACTTAACTAGAATACATTCTCACCAATTTGGCTAGAGTGTTGACGCTATACATTGATGATTGAATGTCAGTGCTCAGTACATTGGGAGCATAAAGTCTTAACTACTTAATGTACTGTGGCCGTTATGCATTAGATGGCCATCTTCTCTAACTGTAAATGTATGTACTAATTAGGTTGACTGTCAGGGATGTACTTGAAGTCGTTTGACAGTTCATGGATCGACTTTTCCCTGATGACGAAGTCAGATAGTTCGGCCTGGTCAAATAGTTTGGCCTGGTCCGATTTGTCGTCTGAGTTAGATTTGTCGGTTGATGACGAATTCGGTTAAGTCGACGAAGTCGGACATGTCGACTGATTCGGTTGATGGAGATGAGTTTGGTTGATGGGTATACAGTGCTACTGTTTTAGCAAAATTGTTTGAGGAATGGAAATCATTAATCTGAGTTCGTGAAGTGCATGTGCATAAGATTGCCTTCAGAACTTGTTTCAGTCACTGTAACTTTTTGGTTATGCCTTTGATTGACTAATGCCCTAACAACATGTATGATGTTGATGAACGATGTACTCTGACTGTTTATGGATGTCGTTTTGGTTTACAGTTTTGGTGACGTGTTGCACATAACTCACCTTAGAATTGTTTTGTCAACTCTGAGGGATAACATCTTGTTTGCTAACGATAATAAGAGATAGCGTATTTGAGTCTTATCGTGTTAGCCATGAAACTGAGACCAAGGAGAGTTGTTATTCTCCTTTTGTGGCCTGTACCTATAGACTTGACGATATTGAGAGGCTCTCTTGGATTGTTTGGGTTTTATTGCAAGGTGTGAAGGGTTGTTTACACATGGCTGCACCTTTGATCGATATGCTATAGAATAATAAGTGGATTGAAGTTCAGCATTGAAGTTTCGATGCTTTGAAACAGGCTGTGGCTGACTTTGTCAAAGATGGTAGACCCTTAGTGTCATGCCCACGACTGGTCTCGGGTAGCGTGTCCACGCTAGGGATCAGTAGACCAACAACCCGTAAGCTAGTTATGACTATAAAGGACTTGGGCCCTTGGGTTGGTTTGTCCCCCATCCGTTCCTTTTGTGATTGCTTGTTATGGCATGCTTAGAATAGGATCCTTGGTTTAGGACTTTATATTGGTATCAGAGCTAGTTCTAAGCAAGTTTTGCCATCGAAAGTGCTTGAGAAGGAATCTCGACGTTTTTCGAGAATTCGGTGTGTAAGCAACAAAGAGAGGATATTTCGGAGTGCTCTTCCCGTTGATTTTCTTTTTCGAAGTGTAATCAGTTGCATGGTAGGTGCGCTACCAGGTTCACAGTCGGTTCGATTTTTAGGCACTTCAAATTGGTTTTTTGGAAGTAATTCTGGTTTTCAATTCCTTTATGTTGCCGATTACTTTGCTCTGAGCACTTTTGTGAAAGCAACGGTTTCAATTTGAGACTATGCTGGTTGTTTTCTTATGGCTTCTTGTTCTTGCAACAGTGGTTTATGAGATTTTGGTTGCTGTCTATTGCTTTTTGTGGAACCGGTTTTGCTTTAAAATCGGTGAGAAAGGCAAGAATAGATGCAAAAATGGACTAACCACTTGTTGTAAGTGTTGGTGGATTATTTACAGGTTTTGCATGGCAATTTTTTTATGGAGTTACAAGTTTTTGTTGCGTTTTCCAGCAAACTAACGGTGGTTTGCAGGTCAATGAGCCAGTAAGGCCATTATTGTGATGGTTTGGGTCATTTTTTTGTAAATTTGAGATATCCATAAGGGGTCATGACCAATATCTCAAATTTTCGACAAAACACCCGTTTTATGACCCATAGTATTTGGCATCAATTAGATTTTCGGCCTTACTACGGTCAAACTGATCTAGTTAGTTTTAGATCTTCGGTTTGGAATTGCCTGCATCCCATACCACAGGTTCTTCCTCCATGAAGGCCCTCCACTTCCTGATCAAAGCGTCCCAAAAATCCGATTGATATGAATGATTCATAAATCCTTTTTCTGATTTACAGGTCAAATCTCTGTATTGGTAACGAAGAAGATCCTTTTTGATAAGTCATTCACGAAAATGTGTTGGGACATTATCAGTATTTGGTTATGATGATGCAACATGTTTCTTGACTTTCAAGTTTTTCTTGGATCTCTTCTTTGAAATTTCTCCTAGGGCAAATCTAGATTGATATGCACCCCTTGGAAACTCGTGTCGTTTCCTGTTAAAAGGGGGAGAAGTAAGAAGAAAAGAGAGTTATCAAGGGGAAACATCTATCGTAGATTCCAAGAGGAATCTGTTATATGAATAGATGACGGACCTGTTTCTAGAATCAGAAACGATAGAATAATTCGATATTACAGAAATCCTTTAGGGATTATAGTAGATATCTGGTTTGAAGATGTAAGAGAAGGAAATTAGGAAACACTCTTGTAGTAGAAGAGTGGCTGATTACAAGTCTGGTTGATTTGTGTCAGAACTAGGGAATTCTATTGCAAGATGGTGGTTTGTTTGGTGGTAATCAACTTGATCTTAGTGAGGACTGAGATCTATGGGTTGATGCAAGGAAGGAAATTCACGCTAACAATATATTCTTTTGAGGTAATCTCCGGTTGAGATTTTGGTTGTGGGATAGCACTCTTTGAGAAATATTCTCTTTTAGAGGATAATTTAGTTACAGGATTCTTGGTTAAGAAAGTATTGATACAGATCAAGTGATATCTGTAGAGATATGCTATGTAGTGAATCTTTGTGTGATCATAAACCTTTTGTACAAACTTTTAATCTTGTGGATCTACAAAGGATTCCGTGGACTAAGTTTATTTGCATGCACAAACTAGTCGTTAAAACATAGGCATATTGATGAGAATTGCAATAGAGACAATTTCTCGCTAGGTTATAGTAATTTCTCATTGAGAATTGCTTATTGACCTAGAATTGATTTAGAATCAAATTAAATATGGTGTTTTGGTACCACACCTACACATTTACGGATTACCAAGTGACAATATGAACAATCACGATCCAAGGTTTACTGGTCGGCCGTATTTGCTAAACAAGAGACGACTTTGAGCTTAAGTTCTTCTGACCATTGGTCAGGTGGAGAGAACAAATCAGGTGAGGAAAAAAAATGCTTTGAGCATATTTTCCAGCGGCAATCTCATTGGGAAGTGTATCTGGCCTTGATTGAGTTGCCTATGCTAAGGTATCTCGTTCTCTTATTGAGTACAGGACAAGAATCCGATGAATTATGATTGACGAATCATAGTTCAGATTCTAGTTATACTTGATTGTTTAAGAGAAGGATTACCTGCGTGATCAAAAGATTAGATGATATCTGCATTTTGATTGCAATCTCCTCGGAGAGGAAGTTATCCTCGATGGAGGTTGATTTGTAGTAAGCATTTGGCTACCAGTTATAGCCCGTTCATGCTTATGTACTGTGTTGAACCTATATAACTCATTTTGGAAGAGACGGGTACGATCAAATTTCAGAAGGTAGCGGATTTCCTACATGATATGCAGGAAATGCTACGGATAGCACGTGAAAATGTCTAGTGTGCCCAAGATAGGGACCGACATCATGCTAATCTGAAATGATCACCTTGCGACTTTCAAGTGGGAGATTGGTTATATTTTAGAATCCCAAAGGATTCTAGTGTAATGCGTACCTAGTGTAATGCGTACCGGCAAGTATTACAAATTGTCCCCTAGATATAGAAGACCGTATCAGATCTTGAAAAAGGTCAAATCCTTAGCTTACCAATTGGACCTCCCGGAAGCATGGTTGCATTCAAACGCGTTACGCGTTTGAAACGTGGAGTTTTGGAAGGCAAATTTTTTTTGGGCCCTACCCCTCCAAATGGGGTCTTGGGGCCCATCTACCTAAAAAACGACCTACACTAGGCTACCACGAGGCTGGAACAGCTCAACCACGCCTCATAACTCCTTCACTAACTGCTCCTCCATCGTGGAGAAGAAATGCGCCCTCCTCCATTTCTTGGCAGTGATAGAAGCTTGCTCTCCACTCCATAGTTTACCAAGATTTCTTGTAGGCAGTGGTTTTGAACCATGTTGGAGGGATTAAGAGCATCAGATCAGAGTTTTGAAGCTTGGTTGAGGAGATACAAGCAGCAGGTGCAAAAAAATTGGTTTTGAGGCCACTTCAAAGAATCAATCAGTTCTCTTTGGTTACTGATCAGATTCAGCTGAGATTTGGAGGCATTCTTCTAGACAGTAGGGCGCCCCATCCTAGCCATTCACATCACCATCTGCTTGGCCTTGTTATGGCATGCTTAGAATAGGATCCTTGGTTTAGGACTTTATACTCAGAAACCATTTGTCATAGTAACACATGCAAGTGATGTCGAGGGTATGCCAGTGGCCTTTGTGAGCGAGAAGCTCAACTCTATTCAGAAGAGTTGTATGCCATTGTCCATGCTTTGAAAGTATGGATGCATTATTTGTGTGGTGCGGGTTTGTATACACCAACCATGACATTTTTATGTATTTTTGCAATTAGCCAGGTGGGCTAGATTGATGTAGGAATTTCACATTGAAATTCAGTATAGGAAAGGTGTCGAAAATCATGTGGCTGGTTCATTGTCTCGTATATTGTATCAAATGTCTTTTGTGGTCATAGAGAATGACCTAATTGCTGAGATCAAATAGATTCAGCAAGAGGTCCTCATTGTTTACTGTAAAGAGGTTGTGAGAGAGGTAAGTCTTGGCCAAGTAGAGTCTCAGAAGGAGAGCTCTGACCTCTTTGCTCACACTTGCTTGAAGTATACCATGGCAGATGTCATAGTTAAAGGTAATGACAAACTTCCCATTCCAGTTAGTAAAGGGGCTGTTTAGAGAGATTTTGCATTTAGCACTGGTGCTACTCATCCTGGTGTGCATTGGACCTATGAGATGATCCTATGTAACATTTGGTGGCCTGATATGGTTTTACGCCTACTAGTCTTGTTATGGTGGGAATCCTCAAAGTGCCTAGTATAGCTGATTTCTAACTCAATGGGTAAAATTCTTGAGTTAGCTGAAAGAACTTAAGACAAGCAATTGTGGTGCTAGTGAGAGCCGAGTGCGATCGCCAGTAGTATGAGATGTTGGTTATCGTAAGAGGCTTGATTAGGCCAGTTGTTGTCGACAACTCTGGTGTACGGAGGTGAGTCGGTAGTGACTCTATTCAGGAGCATGTAGAGGAGATCCATGAGCCAACAAGGATATTGGATAGGCGGGAGAAACGTTTGTGTAACCGCTTGATCTTTGATTTATTTAGTAGCTTGGCATGGAAGACCTCTTGCAGACGTTTGGAAGACCTCTTGCAGATGTTGCCTGTAAGACCGTGCACGGTTTGCATGCACAATACCCTAGATCTGTCATTGCGGACAATGTCTTTTTTGAGTGGGAAGGGATGGATGTTAGAGCCTTTATTCCCTGTCTCGGTTATTTACAATTTTCAGAGACATGTTCGTTTTGTAATTATTGTACTTACTGAAATGGCTGTCACTGGCCCGTGGTGACCTTTGTAAGTAAATTGTAAATAAACTGTAATTAGTTGGCATTGGACCTCAAAGAGTCGTGCTTAGCTTTGGCATGGGGTACTGGGTCATTTATTAGGAGTGGCTGGATTGACCTCCTAAAACGTAGTTGACTAGTCAACGGGACACGTGCCATATGCTCACTGGGACACTTGGTCTAGTGAATGAGTGACACATGTTAGGGTTGACCAGTCAAACAGGACACGTGTCACATGCTCACTGGGACACTTGGTCCAGTGTATGAGTCACATGTCAGCCTACTCACTTGCCTATGTGTCAGAGTACTACCAAGTGGCAAGTGTTGACTGTGCATGGAATTGGCCATGTGTCGACGTTGGGAAGGGTCAGGTTAAGGGGTGCTTGAGGATTGTGCATAACTGAGGCTAGAGAGAGGCATTTCTCATCATAATTTATGCAGCAAAGGTTGGGAGGAGACAAGGCAGCCAACTCCTATGTTGTACATGCAGGGAAATTGACAGGGATCGACATTGCTGATTGTTGTGCACGGGACAAGCCCAGGTTTTAAGTGAAGTTTCAGATGTGGAGTTTGGGATTGACAATTCGTATTGGTTAGAGGCTTATAACATTGCCCAAATTTTCAAGATAGGAATCGTACTATCAGTGTATTAAATAATACAGCCAAAACAACCTGTCTAAGGAATCAAACTGAAGATGTAGAATCTCTGTGTTTGGGTGCAGGGTATATGTTCACATACCTGAGGAAAATAGAGAAAAGTTGGATGTAAAATGTATCAATACTATTTTTGTTGTAGGGTATGATGATAAGATCAAGGACTATACCGGCCATGATCCAATGACAAAGCAACACTACATTAACAAAGATGTCATCTTTGATGGTATGCAGAGGATGGTCACAACGAAGATCAACCTCCATTTGACAGTGGGATGGTATGGATTACCTTTCTTCGATAAATCTGTCGATGATGAAACTGCAAATCAGTTAGTGAAAGACTAGATCTTGTTTTGCAGCACCAGAAGATGAGTCAGTAGTGACAAGAAAGGAACAAGATATACTGCAGGATACATTCTCTCCATGAAGTACTTCTCTGGAGTCAAATATACCTAAATGTTACAAGAAACTCATGGAAGATATGAAACATGACATTGATGACAGGGAACTGACTCAGACCAAGTATGCCATTGAGTTGCTCAAGAGATTCTGTATGGGGGGATGCAAGCCAATGAGTACACCTATCAAGTTTGGCAAGAAATTGTCTAAGTTCGATGGTACGTCATTTGTGAATGCCTCGTTGAATCGTTAGCTAGAAGGTAGTTTGATCTATCTAACAATAACAAGACAATATATTGACTTTGCTGTGGGCTTGGTAAGTCAATTCATGGCGTCTCTATTAAGTCCAGTGGAAGGTGGCAAAGTGAATCGTGAAGTATGTCAAGGGCACATCTCAGTCTGTATTGTTGTATGCTTCTGGAAACAATCAACCCAACTTGAAAGGCTATGACGAAGTGTCAATTATAGAGTATATATATCATGTAGGAAACAGAAGCTTCACTTGGTCTAGCAAGAAGCAGGACACAGCTGCACTGTCCACCATAGAAGCTGAGTACAAAGCAGTCAACATCAAAATTCAGTAAGCATTATGGTTGAGACAAATCTTGAGAGTGATCAGGATTCAGCCAGAGAGAGACATAACGACAGTCAAAGCAGGATTCCGTTGGCTAAAAACTTGTTGTATCACACATGAACTAAGCATTTTGAAGTGAAGGATCACTCTATTCCCGTGAAGATCTTGATCAAAGACATTGGAGTGATAAATTGCAGATTAGATGAGCAGCTGGCTGATATCTTCACCAAAAACATTGTCTAATGAGAACTTTAATATTTTTTGATTTATTTTTCTATTTGCAAGATAAATTAACTCTTAAAGGAGCGTCAATAGATAAAGTTTTATTTGTGGTCTTGCAAGTTGTTTACTGTTACTTTACGTTAAATAGCCGTTTTGACTTTTTATGTGTAAGTTCCTCATGACACCTGTAGCATAAACATGTCATACATGAGTTGCCCCAAAGCTATGTATGTATTTCAGTTTCAGTACGACACTTTCACTTTTAGGTTTTAGCTGCTCTCTGGTTTGTTTAAGAATAGTTGGGCAGGTTGCAAATTTGATATTATGGATGAAATGGTTCTGTGCTGGTGTTGTCGTTCACATTTTTTATTTTAGTTTTGATCATGAGAGAGAGAGAGAGAGAGAGAGAGAGAGATGCTTTCATTCGTTTTCCACTGCCATTGCTTCTCTTTGATTTTCTAATATTTGTGGTGACAGCATTTCTTGATTATCATGATATACCATACCATGTGGTGGAGGTGAACCCAATCGGAAAGTCTGAATTGAAGTGGTCAGAGTACAAGAAGGTGCCAGTTCTTGTTGTGGATGGCGAACAACTCAATGACTCAACCGGCATGCATGCCTCCCTGCTTTTCTCTCCTGCACATACTAAGATTGTGCATCATGTTAGTCTTCAGACCCTGTATGGTTACCATTACAGGGTATGAGGTTCAGTAAATTTAATAAAAACAAAGTAGGGTTCATCTGATATGTGATGCATGATTGGCTGTGTTGATAGCTGAGATAATCATCCTATCTTCTGACTCATTAAAGAATGGATGATAATTTGCTCATATGTGTGACTGAAATTGATGCATGGAATAGTGGAGCATCATTCAGAAAGTCAAAAGATTTCATCTTTTTATGGAGTCCGACTTATAGTAGCTAGCTTTTCTTTTGGATCGAATCAATTTTTGCAGACATATGTAGATCAATTAGCATTACTGCCTTTATCCTGCATGGCTTTCTCGTAATGAAAGACTACTCCCTGTGTGGTGATCCTTAGATTGTTTAAAGTTTGAAATTGTATTAAAACTGAAGCTGCTAACACTAAGTATTGGACACTAAGAAGGTACCTGTGTGAGTGAGGACCCCCCAATTGTTTATAGTGGATCATCATGCGTTAAATCTTATCCCCTTCCCTCGGCTACTTTTCGGCTTTCTATTTTGTAGTTTAAGTACCCTCGCATTTCTTTCTTGTAAATTTTATAACATCAGAGTTTTTCAATTTTTGTGCAATTTTTTCCAGACAGTACAGAGTAGCTCTTAGAAGTTCACTTAATTTTGTACCATCTGGTTGTGATATTTTTTCAACATTGCAGCCATAATAACGACTTTGGATGAAAGAATCAACACAGACAAGGCAGGCTTGTCGGGAGCTGCAACTGTAAAGGATGAGGAGGATCTATGGCGAAGGTGGTGGTTTATTTAATTGTGACACTCGGTTGCTTAATTTTGGGGTTGTTTGGTCATTTTATGTCTACATGAGTTTTCGTGGTTTTCCTTGTGGATCAATATATGGTTGGATGTAGTTTTCAATAGATTCAAAAAAATAATTGGCCATATCCATTAAATAGCTTGTATATCATAACTACACGCACATCTGGCTAACTAGTATTTAACAAGCACATAGCGATTCATTTGCCTGGTTCTTACGGAGCTTTAAACTCTTGCTACACTTGATGAGACAAGGGCAAGGGTGCTTGGTCCGTACTTTTCTTTACTTCCAGAAGCGTGCATCTGCAAACGTTTCTATGTTTCGTTGTAAGCGTAATCAACTATACCCATGCATATCACTTTTCCGGAAATTTTGCAGCACATACATTGGCCATTCTGGCTTTCCCAGCCAAATATCAGTTTTTCTAAAAAGTGTAATATTGCAATCCAAATTCACATCCTATATCTATAGTTTTAATTCTATATTAAGTTGCTAACTTTTGCAATATTATTTAGGTTTGTGAATTTAATGCTTGTGAGCTAAACTCACTCCACTTTCCTGCATATCCTTTTTTCATTTGCAAGCTTACATCAGTCTGTATACGAATCTTTTTGCTGCGTGCGTAGCCTAAAACATGTAAATAGAGGCTGAGAAATTTCTGCTTGTCAAGAAAATAGTTCTTCAAACAGAGAAACTAAAACCAAAGTCAGATTGTGCCAATTTGCATGCTGTTCCATATTAGCTAATAGTATTTTTGGACTGTCTGTTTCCCCTGGTGGTCAATGGACGGTTTGATTACCTGACTAGTCATTGTTGGCCGTGCATTTATTTTCTGGTTTAGACGCTAGTTAGGGTTTGGGTGACTCTGAGTCTATGGTACTTATTATATTTTTGGTGAGTTAATGCAGGTGAAAATAGATTAAGCATTTGAAAAATAAGCATGTTTATTAAACGTTGAAGTTTGAAATTCCCAAATTCCCAAATTCCCAGTATACTCTAGTTTTTGATATGAGGCTAAGGGAACCAATGAATCAGCGAAAAATTAGAAAAAACAAAGAGCTCAGAGTAATTGTTCTGACTATCTAGTTTCATTCGTAGCCAGAGATTCATGTCAATAGAGCATGCATATAGTCTAAAGGCAGCATCCTTGGGGGTTCATTGTGAGATTCCAATATCTTTTCTATATTTGCTTCGATTGTTTTTTTAAGGCCTGTGGGAGAATTTAAAGTTGCTGCTTATGATTCTAATTATGCATTCAATACAGGTGGGTAGATGAGCATCTCGTGCATATGCTCTCACCAAATATTTACCGGAGTCCCAAAGAGGCGCTGGAAGCTTTTCAGTATCTCACAATAAATGGTGTGTGGCTGATGTTTTGTTTCCAAAGTGCAAACAAAGTGTACATTGAAAAAGATTTGAGCACTTACAAAGTTAGCCTGGAATGGTTTAATAACTTACTGTCAGTTACTACTTTCCTATCTCTTTTATATACCTTACGTTGTTCTCAAGCTTGTTGAGAATGCAACTGCTCTTAACAGCATTCTCCTCCAATTCTATAAAAAAAATCGGGTCTACTGGGACAGCTTCTTGTCAGATTTACTTGTCTAATAAAAGAGAGTGATTAAGACAATACACGATTGATTTACATATGACAAACAGAATCACATCCAACATTCCATATATGATGCAACATTGGGGGTTTAAGGTGTCCCCCTCCCCAGATGGGAATTTTCTGTCGATTGGAATATATAGATACAACTTACCACTAGTCGGAGACTAGTCATGTTGACTCCAAAACTATCAAATAGGCTCCGACTCTGTGATGGTACAATTTAGACTAGAAATTGTACACAAATAGACGACACTGGTCAACACTGTAACTGTTAACTATTGATATTGATTAGAAATATGCACATGAAATCTGCTCTTCATGAATTGCAGGTCCTTCAAGCTTACCTCCTGAAGGCTTGAAACTATAATGTGAAAAGTTGGCCCTCCACCGTAATCTTGAGGAGATCATCAATTCAACTAGAAGGAATTTCCCATGATCAACTTCTTGATATTCTTGACTCTTCCTGATCCAAAATGGGCGGAAACAGTCCATACGTGGAAGTAGTTCAAGATTTCGTTTGACAAAAACTTTGGAGAGACACTTGCTTTGTAGAAAAATTATGTAGAATGCTGGCTCAGAAGTAGGTGAAGATCTTTTGAAAGCTGCTTCTTGCTGTAGACTGTAGTCAAGAAACACATACATTAACAGTGATGTTTTTTATAGAACTTGGAGTGTGTAGATGACCTGCTTCATTCTGCCGTACTCTAGTAAACCATAAATAGTTTATTTTGTTCCCTTCCCAATGCATAACAGTTTGTGCTCGACTTGTAAAAGCAAGTTAGAATGGCTCAGTATTATGAACAAAATTGGAGAGCTTCACATAGCAATCTTTCACAAAGAAGACCATTTGAACATCAAGAACAAGAGGGGGAAAGAGGGAAGAGATTAAGAGAAGAGAGATAGTTGAGAGGTGTAGATTCCCTACAAAAAATCCAAATGAATTGCTTAATCAATTGAGTACATTCATTGAGGATTGCTGCTAATTATAGTAGTCCACCAGGTATCAAGGCCTTTAACAAAAGTAACAAAATAGAATGTACTGCATTTGGGGATCAACAAAGGTCCTGATAAATAAACTATTTGTCTATAAAAGTCTCCTATTTGATAATATTTGGGCAATAAATCAAGGTATACATGATAAAATGACATTCCAAAATGAGAAGGTTTAACAAGTTTAAGTATCTACTGTGTAGTGTTTCTAGGCAGTTCACAATCGGCAGATTCTGAACTGGTGAAATTGCGATCTGAACCGGTTCAAAATTGATGTTTGCTCCATTCAAATTGGCCTATTCGGAAAATGATGTATATATATATATACATGTGTGTGGTTAACAAAAACAACTCTCAACTAGCAAATAGCCGGTGATCATACAATATATTGTTACTCAACATGTTTTCAAATCGTGTAAACAAAACTGTTTCCATGCAGGAAAGTTTACGGCATTTGAGCGAACGACAGGAAAATATTTTGGAGCAACTGCAATGTACATGATTGGGAAACGTCTTAAAAAACGTCATAATATCACAGATGAGCGACAATCTCTGTATGAAGCTGTGGATACTTGGGTGAAGGCCCTTGATAATAGACCATTTTTAGGTGTGTTCACTGCTTGTTCTTAAGCTATTTAACTTTTCATATCTCACTCTTTGGTGTGTTCCTGAGGAAAACTGTACCATGCTTGCTATCTTGGCAGGAGGTTCCAAGCCCAATCTTGCAGATTTGGCTGTATTTGGTGTTCTGAAACCTATTCGGCAACTACAAACTGGCAAGGATATGATTGCAAATACAGAAATTGGAGATTGGTATTCCCGAATGGAACAAGCAGTGGGTGGCTCATCCAGAATCAGAGAATAAGACAGTTCAATTCCAATTTTAAGAAATTTAAATACGCCATGGTCTACATCTTCAAACCCCCCTATTGCTTCGAAGTGTTCTAATAATGCATTGAATGGTGTATCATGCACCATTACTTAGATAAGAAAGATAAGGTCATGCACCATGTTGTCGGGAGAAATTGTTAGTAAGCACATGTGTCAATGGCTTATAAGAATAATCGAAAGGTGGAAACTGTTGTACCTACTACTAAAACACCGTCATAGAGCTCAATGGACTTCTTTTTCAATATGCAAGGCAAAATCTTTTTTCTGCTACAATAACATTTTGATGTTCAAGTTCAATTTACCAGTCATATGTGAGAAGCGCATTATAGTCCTATTGAGACTCTAGCTTTTGATACTATTAACATGCCACCCTCCCCCATATTCCGCATGACTATTCAAACCCATAGAATTGTTCCATTGTTTATCAATGTGAAAGGTGGATGTTTCCAAATCTTCTTTTTGGACTGCAATCATTGATGTGAATATGGTCGTTTTTATGTATACTTAATGAATGTCCTTTGCAGTATGTGTACTGTAATATCCATGGAATTGATGGTCAAGTATTTGTTGTAGGTTGGGATTGCATGGTTTTCTGTATTTCAAACATTTTGTCTGACTTCTTGTTTTTAAAATTAATGTGACCTTTGCAGCTGCTCATTTGAGACATTTTGTGGTACTGTATCTTGTGTCACAGACTGAATTGAATTTATTTATATAAGGGTTTGTGCTAAGACTTTTTCCAGAAACAACAAAAAATTAGATGTGATATCTACTTTGCTAGGCAGAGCAAGCCAAATCAATTGAGTTTTGGTTTGATGTGTCATCAGCTGAAACTCAATTATTTTTTCGCTAGTGTAATCACTTGAGCACTTTGCTGAGGATGGTGGATTGTTTGCAATCTAATTGGATGCATGATTGATCTTGTGACATGCTCTGTATGACCATGGCAAATAGCTGCTTCATAGATACTTTGTAACAATCGTAGTCTCAAGGTACCACTGTACAGAATTCCCCTCAAACGGCATGCATTTGGGAGCCCCTGTTTGGGTATGATTGTAACCCCTTGTACTTTGTCTCTTCTATTGCTAGCTATTTTGACCAAACCATGTTCAGCCATTCAATTCATAAGCATTGCTGGTAACACCATATATCATGAACTTTCTTACGAGTGACATTTAAAAGTGTACTCAGGCTCTCGTTGAGATCATTTGGAGTATTATCGGTATGAACCTTTTCTGTTTGAGGGCCACATCTCTCCCCACACTAGAAAGTGAAATTTTCTAGAAACACATTCTGAAACCTGCATTCCTTGGAGCTATAGCTAACGGACCTTTTTTGTGCATTATAAATGCCTGCAGTCACCCTCAACTCATATTGCATCCATAATGTAGTGTAGTAAAACATCTTATTAGCCGGGCCAACATGATGATGTTTTGATGTAGGGAAGAGAGGCCTTCTAAGTCTTTTACATCATTCCACTATCCATTCATTCTTCTGTTGTGCAGCTAGCAACCACCCACGTATACCCCACATCTAAAACAGTTTATCTCACTCAACAGCAAGGTCTTAAATGGAACACAAACGTGCTCTTCCATGTCTTGCGAAGGACTATTATAGCAAATTGAACATTTGTTAGGAACTAGAGTCAATCAGGTCCCTTCATTTACATAATTTACAACTTGAAAAAGGGATACATTGTCCTCCAAGAGATAATTCTCATAGCCATCTTATATATTTCATCGATAAAACTGTCACATCAATGAAATTACATAGTTCTTCTCCATTCATACTAAAACTTGCTTGCACATAACACAATTATGATGTCCACATAGCCACAAATTGAGTGGCAATGACAAAATAACAGATTATCAATCCATGACAAGTGCAAATTTCATGTCATTCCAAAAGTGATTGTTCTTTTGGGAAGTGACAATTCAAGAAATTCAATCATTTCATTTCTCCCAATGAACGATATCTCTCTCTCAATGTATTACAAAAATCAATAGTTCTTTGCTAGTAGATTGTTCTATGATATTTTCTCTGGGCTTTCTCCTTTTCAACATAATATCCTTGAGGATGATCTAGTAGCTTTTGCCTTATGCTTATGGTGGTTCTTCTCACATCTTACTATTTTTATGGGCACATGCATTGTCTTACCTAGTACTACTCATGGCAAGTTCACCTTTTGACATAATAAAGGGAGATTGACCTGTTTTGAAACAGACCCCTTCAAATTACTCGTTCCCCCCTACAAATGTCACTTTTCAGATTGAGGACCAAGTTACTTGCCTTGTGGCACACTCTTTTAGTTTCCATCATAGATGCTTGCTTATTGGATGCCTTTTTAACGATTGATCACTTAAAACGCTTAAATGTGGACTTTTTTCAGCCAACCATGACATACGATCGCTATCCCTAGGCGTATTGTTTCCAAGCATCAATCATGCTATCAAACTATGACTAGCCAAGTTGCTACAAACATCCATTGCCTTCCCTAGTAGCATAGACTAGCATGCTTAAAACAAAAATTTCATGAATTTTGCCGCCAAGGACATCTAGTAGAAATTGTAGACTCGTGAACCACTGCCAAGCCAAGCAATCATAGTGACTCAATAAGTCATGAGAGCTGACAGGGAAGAGCTCATGTTCATCTTATAAAAGATGCTCTTTATCATGGAATTTTGACTGTGTTTCCTTGTTTTGTTCTACATAGTATAGGGATGGATCATTACAAATTTATCGTTGTATTATGGATGATAGTGCCTCTTTGCTCATTACAAATCTTTGTCACTAAAGAGAATCATTACAAATTGTTTGAACATGATCTTTGATCTAAAAGAAAATCATATCAAGTAGATGCTACAAATGGAAATGATTGAGTCTAGAAACTTCTAGACATTTTTCTCTTCATGGTTGTCTAAGACACCTATATAGATATTCTACTAATCAGATGAATGATCTAAGTAATTGTCTAAATTTCAGTAGTTCGATTCGATCCTTATAGTATTCATTGTTTTTCTTTGATTGGGGAGAAATCCCAACACGATGTACTAAAACTCACTTGAGAGCATCCCCTTGGTGTGAAGCAATAACTTTGTATCGTTACTGTAAAGCAGTGTATCATCCATGATACAAAGTTATTATGATAAACGACTTTCCAACTGACTTGTAGTATAAGTTCAAGTTAGCTATGTTTGGAGTGAACCCTTTATCCAAAAAAAACGCGTTGATTCTCTGAAACCATGCTCTTGGTGATTGCTTAAGTCCATATAAGGCTTTGTATAACTTGCATACACGGTCCTCCTTTCCTTCTATCTCATATCCCTCTAGGTGATACATGTAAATGTCTTTCTCGATTACTCCATTTAATAAAGCACATCCATTTGATATACTTCTAGGTCTTCAATTGATGCATATGATACCAACAATATGATTGAAACAAATACATGACTGAAAGTCTCCTGATAATCTACATTTGGCACTTGAGAGTATCCTTTGGCTTCTAACCTTGCTTTCCACCTGTTTATTAACCCATTTGCCTTATACTTGATCTTGAATATCCACTTGTAAGCTATGATGTTTCTGTCCTTTGGTAGCTTGACAATTGACCAGGTTTGATTATTTATTAAGGAATTATACTCTTTGTCCATTGCCTACTTCCACTCCTCTGCATTTGGATGTGCCATAGCTTCTCTTACAGGAGTAGGTTCTTCATTAGGGCCCTTTTTGGACTCAAAAAGGGATCTCGACTTCGATATGAGTTTGTAGCTGAATGTGTTGATTGTATCAGAAAGCATCGCTATAAAGGTTACCCTAACCAAACCAAAAAGACTGTTCCATCACGTAGGGTATCGGAAGAGCCATTGCATGCTATCACACGCGTGCAACATCGAGCCTTGGATGAGATCAAGGACCCATCCCAGCCACACCCTCCTGCTAATACTTCCATGATTCCACAATCTTACCCTGACCCTGTAGAAGCTCAAAGGCAATACCATGAGTTCCAAGATGAGTTTGATAGATCTGAAGCTAGAATTTCTACTCTTCCATCCACCCAGTTACCTACACAGGGGCAACCACCACGAGGAATAGAGGTTCTTTTCGATCTCTTACAAGCTCAAATCACCATGGCCTTCTACACGGCCGTCAAGTTTTCCAAACTTCCTGCGAGATGCCATATTGCATAGCTCCCAACAGCCTGATGTACCAGATGAGTCAAGACAACCGGAAAACACTGAAGTGGTTCATACTGTTGACGTGAGCTCACTTCATATAGTTGTTGCTAAAGGTAACAACATCACTTTATGAGTGCACTATAAATCTTATCCATCCGTACAGGCCACTTGATAGTGGCTCGGCATGAATATTATCGTCCTGTCTTTAGAAAAGGCATGGGGAATATCCACATTGGAAAAGCCTAAGTTCAAATTGCGTATGGCTGACCAACGAATGACAACACCTGCCGGTCACATAAGCAATTTGCCCATCAAAATTGCCGGTTTGATTTTTACCATAGAGTGTGTCGTACTAGATTTTCTTGATGAATTGCACACCTATCAATTCCTTCTTGGAACACCTTGGTTAGAAATGGCTGGAGTGATTCAAGATTGGAAGAAAAACAAAATTGTTTTTGGCAACAGAGATAGAAGAATCTCTGTCGATGCCACCGGAAAGATAAAGCCTGCACCCGTTGAAGATGATTGGTCTTCAACTACCTATGATGACCCCGATAATATCGATTCCACCATAAAGGGTCATTACGTGCAGAGTACCGATATCATCGATTGGGGACATGCCTTAGCGACCATCGATTGTGTCAATGCCAGTCTCTGTGCAAGTGCCAGATCTAGGTTACCCATGGTGCAGTATTGGGCCATATTATTTCTCGAAATGGTATCGCCATTGATCCTGAAAAGATTAGAGTCATTCTTGAAATGCCCCTACCCATCATAGTGAAAAAAATCTACATCTTTCTAGGCCACACAGGTTATTATCGAAATTTTATAATACACTATGTCGATAAAGCGCGGTTAGTATATCAAATCGTTACCAATCCAAGGTGGACAGAAGACATGATTAAAGCCTTTGAAGATCTTAAACATGCTTTAGTTACCGCACCCATTCTTCACGTACCCGATTATACTAAGGAATTCCATGTGCATACGGACGCTAGTAAGTATGCTATTGGTGCTGTTTTAACGCAACTCGGAGAATATGGAAAGAATTTTCCAATCCGTTTCTTGAGCCGTCAGCTTGTTCCAGCTGAGGTTAAGTATTCCAAAACAGATCAAGAAGCACTAGCAATGGTCTATGCTGTTCAACAATTTCGACATTATTTGCTAGGCCAATTGTTTGTTTTTCTATACCAACCATCATGCTCTTCTTTACCTATTGAATAAACCTTGCAAAACTGGATGAATTGCACGATGGTTGTTGATCCTTTTAGAATTCAACTTTCGAGTTGTTATTCAAAAGAGATCACAACATTTTCTCGCTGATCATCTTTCATGATTACCTAATGCTGAAGAATCCAATGAGCCAATAAATGATGAGTTGCCAGATGTGTGTCTATTTTATATAGATGCCACTCCGTTATGGGCAGATGATATCACTAGATATCTAGCCACTGGGGAGATCGATCCTCAGTTGACCAAACTGCACAAAATCAAATTTATTATGAAATCTTTACCATATCATCTTATTGTGGGACAACTATATAAGTTAGGTGTTGATGGTATTACACATCGTTGTGTCCATAAGTCTGACACATGAGGGTATTGGGGGTGGACATTTGTCACATGTACTTTGAATCCCTTTGCCCAATGTATGGTAAATTGTAATTATTAAATTGTAAATGGCTAAGTCACCGGCCTGTGGAGACAATTGTAAATTGCAATGTAAATATTTGTTATAGTGACTAAATACGAGATGGCCAAGGGGGTACTGGGTCTCATGAGAGTCTGCTGGACTGACCTCCTAAAAAGTAGGAAGGGTTGACTGGCCAACATGACACGTGTCACATGCTCACTGGGACACTTGGTCCAGTGCATGAGTGACACTTGTCAGACGGTCAATGGATGGGTCAACAGGACATGTGTCATATGCTCATTGGGATTTGATCGCTGCCATCGGCTCCGGTCGAGATTTGAGCGGGCACTTCGGCTCCAGTCGAGATCAATTCGGCCTCAGTTGAGATCTGAACAGGCACTTTGGCTCCGGTTGAGATCTTAGCGAGCACTTCGGTCGAGATTCTAGCGAGCGCTCTGATCGAGATACCAAAGAAGCGCTTCGGTCGAGATTCTAGAAAAATGCTTTGGTCGAGATTCCAGAAAATCACTATCAAAGGCGGAACAACGAAAATTGATCTTGAAGGCTAGACCTTATCAGCTGATTTCTGGCCAGTTGCACCGAAGAGGTCCAGACGGAATTCTTCAGCGGTGTATTCTTCCTCATGAGACCACCTAGATCATTTTGCTTTCACATGAAGGCATGGGTGGAGGACATTTTGCATCTGACATTACAGTTCGCAAGATCCTGCAATCAGGATGTTGGTGGCCAACGATTCATAAAGACACGGAGGAATACTTGAAAAAGTGCGATGTGTGCCAAAGGGCAAGGAGACCAACGAGATTGAACTATGATCTACTGCACCCAGTCTTAGCCCAAGCACCGTTCGAAAAATAGGGATTGGATTATATTGGTCCAATTCACCCTGCAGCAAAGAGTTCCTAGGCTCGATACATAATCGTAGCCACAGACTACCTCACCAAATGGGTCAAAGCCAAGGCAGTAAGAGTAGCTCATGCTAGGACCACTGCCAAGTTCCTTTATGAAAATATCATTGTGCGCTTTGGATGCCCGGTGGAACTAGTCAGTGATCGCGGAAGCCATTTCATCAATGAGACCATCAAGGTCCTGTTAGGGAATTCTTCGTGATCTACAGAACCAGTACGCCTTATTATCCTCGTGGTAATGGGCAAGCAGAATCATCCAATAAGATCCTGTGTAGCATGCTCACGAAAACAGTTGAAGCTAGCAGACTAGATTGGGAACACAAGTTGCATGTTGCATTGTGGGCACCAGTTTTTAGTTCCTTTATTAAGGATTGCCATTGCACAATGTCTTAATAAGTCCAAATCTCTACAGCTACGCCACAAAGCTCTGCATAAACTCTGTGAAACACGCTTACTAGATGTGCATGCACTGGCAACTGAAAAGGAAAGACACAAAGCTTGGCATGATCGCAGATTACAAAAGAAGGATCTTCATTTAGGAGATCTGGTTCTGATGTATAAAACCAAGGTGATCAAGGGGAAGTTGAAATTCATGGGTGAAGGTCCTTATAGGATCAAGGAAATTCTTAATCATGGGGCAGTGAACTTAGAACAGCTTGATGGGACGCCATTCGACACACCCATCAATGGTAGCCGGTTGCACAAGTACTGGCCACCACAGTAAGACAGATCCAGATTGGGGCCGGCACATTACAAATGCTAATCTTCTCAGCCATCACCGCTAGATCTAAGGAGATCAAGCCAAATCAAGCTAAATCCATCAAGATTCAACCAGATCTGGCAAGATTGGGAAAATCCATCAGAATCCAAGGAGGATCCTATACATATAGCTATTCTTGTAGCAATCCATGCATGACCCAAGTTGTCGTTGACGAGATATGCATGTCTCGTCGACTGCCTCATTATGAAAACAATCAGTCCTAGTTGAATGACTGGACCCATACTACAATAACACAATGATCCTACTTTTATTCTAACTCTCTCCCTAAAAGTAGAATCTACTTTTCATTCACTCAGTATACATAGCATCAAAGCAAACAAACTTTATCTATAGAAAGCTTTGATTTAAACTTATCAAACTTTTCTCTAATGAGTGGCTTAGTGAAAATGTCAACTAGTTTCTCATCTATACTACAATGAACAACATTTATTTCTCTACTCAGTAGTCTCTCATGTATAGAGTCATAGTGAATCTCGATGTGTTTGGTTCTTGCATGGAACACCAGCCTCCACTCTGATCGTCCCTATGTATTGTCATGGGATTTTCCTGCTACATGTGCATCTCATCCAAGATTGCCTCAATAAAATAGCTTTTTGAGATGCACAACACAATGCCTTATATTCTGCTTCTATTGTGAATAAAGCAACTATACTTTGCTTCTTACTAGACCAAACAATACTTCAGTGCGACAATCAGAGCTGCATAGCTCTATCTCTGAACCCATGTACTCATACTAGAACTAAACACATAGAAATTCAGTTTCATTTTATTAGAAAGAAAGTTCATAATAAAGATGTTGTATTAAGTTACTGTCATACATACAATATGTTGGCTGATATTTTGACAAAGCCATTGTCAAGAGATGAACATTCTACCTTAGTAGATATGATAAATCTCAATTTTAATTCAGATTTGTACTAGTAAGCCTAAGGGGGAGTGTTGGAGTTTAATCTTACTCCTACTCATCCTAACTGCCCTCCTTCTCTTCTATGTAAATCACCCTCTCAAAAAATTCTGCATTTTTGAACTGTTTGTCGCAACAGTCTGCATTTTTTTTTCACAAACTTCAATAGGTGAAAAAGGCGAAAAATCCGCCAAAGTCTTCTACTTCACTTTTGGGCCATTCTAAGTACAAGAGGATTTTTGTGAAAAATGTGACAAAGTGTTTACTCAGGATTTCGGTCCATTTCGGGCACTTGAAAAATTGCAACATTTTTTTCGAAAAATGTGAAAAATGCGAAAACTCAAAATTTCGGACCATTCCGGAGAATATTGCATTTTTCCGAAGAATGCAAAAAATGCGACACTTTGCAAATTTACACATGATTCCTCGTACAGACTATCTACGTCTTCACGCTCCAATAATAACTGACCTAATTGATCAATTAAACAGTTGTTAATGATTTTGTAATTGTAAAGCTAGAATAACACAAGATCATCTAGCAGCTATATATATGAAAATGAGCGATTGCAAAAAGTAGTGGAAGTAGTTGTTGATACTTGAGATTGATACTACATCTACACAACAGAGATCAAATGAACAAAACGGGTCTTCACAGTATCTGACTCCTTAGAGCTAGAGTGTATATATATATATATATATATATATATATATATATATATATATATATATATATATATATATATAACGAGTTTAATCCAACTTAAGAAGGTGATTTTTTCAACTTTTCTCCTCAAAACTTGTAGGTTCTCTGAAAATTGCTGCAATCTTTGGCAAAAAGCTCAAAATTCCTCCATGTCTGTCCAATGATCTACTACAACAAACCTTCTATCCTTACGACATCCAAAACGATGCACGAACGGTGAAAATATCATCGATTTTGTGAAAAAATCATAACTCTCACTTGGTCTTTTCAAGGAACCGAATGCAAAATTCACGATTCTTGCCCATTTTCACCCTTGTTGTTGTTATGCATAGGCTTAAAACCCCAATATTGAGCTCGACAAGCCTCCGTATGCTTGAAACAGTGCACTGATGCTTCGCTTCTTAGTCTTTGACGATCGTAAACCTCAAACTTTCGAAAATGGTTTTTCCCTAAATGCACTTCAATGACAACTCTGTATTGTGTATAATCCCTATAGGCGCTGATACCAAGTTAAAATTTTCTTCTTGCATTGGATCACACAAATCAACCCGATTAAGTTATTTGACTAACAAAATGTAGATTCTTGAAAAGCTGGCACATTCAAAATGGTTCTTAAAACACCATCCTGAAACCTTAGCTTGATCACCCAGGGATATTACTCTCTTAGTACTCAAAGCAAAATAATCCTAGAACCAATCAAGATTGCAAGTCATGTGCTGAGTGGCATTTGAATCTAGATACCAACCCTCTAAACCTTAAACCTTTTCAACTCAAGCCACAAATGTGTGTTTTTTTTTTCTTCAGGCTTCTCAGTATGATTATCATTAGAAGCATCATTGCACTGAGTTTGGTTCTTTTTTTAATATTATGCAGTATTTTATCATATGTCCTCTTTCTTGCAATAGTAGCGTATGTTTTCAAAATTGAACTTGGAATAAGATGAACTACTATCTTCATCAAAATTCTTATTCCAAGATTTCTAATCTTGTTTAATAGGAGTCATGTTTTTAAATATATTTTTTGCAAGATAGCCATAATAGCATCTTGGAAGTTCATTGGAGATTCAGTGAAGGCCATCTTTCCAAGAAGAGATTTGAAATCATTTATATTTTCAAACATACTAATGCATTCATCCATCTTAAAAGAAATGAATTTTGTTCTTGAGAACAATTTTGAAGTAACATCTTTATTTTTATAAAGATATGAGAGGATATTCCAAAGTTCCTTTGCATATTTGGCCAAACTTATATGGTAGATCTGAGTTTCTCTCAAATTTCAAAACAATGGTGGCTAACGTCTTCCCATCCCTTTGCTTCCATTTTGCAATGGTGGCAGGATCAACTATTGGTTTCAGGTCAGTACCTTCAACCATTTCCCATAGACTTTTGGCCAAGAGGATCTTTCTCATATGGAAGTTCGATCGATCCTCAACCATAGAAATATATTGACTTTGTTTCATAAATATGAAACTTGTCAAAAATCTAAAATTTAAGATCTATTAATTTAGAGTCACTCTAGACCTACTCTAATACCAAGTGTTGGAAATTAATCTGTTATTCAATAGTTTGTTAGAATTTATAACTATTAGTTAGAGACAATTAAGGTGTCATAGACAACTATGATATCTCTAATAGGCAACTACATACAAACATTGTTCACCATATCAAACTTCAAATAGACAGATGCAGAATCAAAATGTCAAAATTAAAAAAAAAATAAAAAAAAGTAAAAAAAGACTAAATTAATTATAGATGTAGAGGCTATAGAATCAAACCTTGTTACCCTTGTTTTTGCCACCTATCCTCTAGACTTAATCTCTGCTATATGGCAATGGGCAATTAAAAGAAATGAGCTACTCCATTGTAGTATGGGGAGGTCGAGAATCGATCCTACGGGGCAGGTGTAATCTAGAGGTAGACTAAGTCACTACGAAAAGGAAGCTCTGGACTAAATCTAATCCTCATCCTTGCCTATTTGTGGGCACCATACCCTTCATAGCTCTTGGCCTCTTTGGGTTCCAAGGCTTAAACAACCGAGTTTCGACCCAAGGCTTATTTCGACCCAAGGTCTAATTTTGACCCAAGCCTTATTTTGATCAGGTCGATATGGACTCTGTTTTTCGATCTTCGATTGCTATTTTGTAGACTTGTTTAAAAAATTAAAATTGTACATTTTCAAGTGAAGAATGATTGTATAATAGGCCTTTTGTATATCATCATTAATAAATTCCAACACCTCTCACCTAGTAATAAATAAAGCTAACTTTTAGTAAATCAAATTTGTCTAAGGATTTGAGTAGATTATCAAGATTTTGCTTGAAATTTGAATGTGACTACATTTTATTGCCAATTGTCACTTTCTTCCCATCAATTTTTTGGCTAGTCTGTACCTAGTCAAAGCCTTCTCCTATGTAAAAATCGTGAAGAAATTTCAGAAGAGAAATAATGACCATAGACATGGATAAGTGTGACTTGTAAGAAACTTGGGACCTTTTACGCTTGGGAAAGATCTTTTCAACGGCACCTCGTTCAACCACCATTCATTTATGCTTCTATCTAACAAACTCATCATAATTATACGACCAAGTGCAAACACAAAGAAGAACATTCAACCAATACATAAAGTCATACTATGATGCTTTATGGGGTTTTGGATCCTTGCCCTCGGGTCGGCCCTCGGGCTTGGCTCCTCAAACCCCATGGACTTTATCATGCATATTGGAGGTCAAGCTCCTCAAACCCATTGAATGCTTAAAAGCTAATCCTCTGCCCACCATATACCTTACTTTATTGTGTACTGCCCTTTGCAACTTTACACAACGTAATGCCATGTGCTCAAGTTTGATTTGTATTTTGAAAGCACCTCTATGAGCAGTATATCCATCCACCTTGCTCTCTCCTCCGAAGTATGTCATTCTCTCTCTACAATGTGCATTCCCTACGTAATGTGTGTTCTCTCTCTTCTCTCTACATAACATGAGTTCTCTCTCTACGGAATGTACATTCTCTCTCTACAAAATGTGCGTTCTCTCTACTTTCTCACCTGGCATTACATTGTGGAAGGCCCGAGGTCTTCAGGCCGTCATCAGGCCGGGGCCCTGCCCTCGGGCTCCCGCCCTTGGGCAAGGGCTCTCCTGCAAGGAAGGCACTCGGTCAGGGCCTTCCACCATACATAAATCCTCTAACGTGGGCCACCTCCCATACCCATCTAAAGTAAAATACAGTCGTGATCAGAAGGAACAGATCATTAAGGGCTATGCAAGGTGGTGCTTCATAGACAATTGGAGTTCTCGAGAGATGTTCCTGGTCACTCATTTATCGTAGAGTGTGCACTAGAGCTAACAAAATATATGATTACACATCAATTATAAAAGTCCCCAGTAACAGTATGCGGAGAGGAGATAAGAAAGATTTTCATGAAAGTAGATAAGAGATTTATAGCAACCAGTAGGTTGCTGACGGAGGTGACAGGAGTATAGTATAAACTAGAAAGTATTCAAATGAGCTGGAGAAGGATCGTGGAGTCCATAAAAGATGTGTCTCAGGATCGAGCTTTGAAAGGAGCAGCTGAACAATCTAGGTCTTGTAATATATATGTGAAAATAGAACGTTAAGATCAACAACCGACCTTAGCTCAGTTGGCAGAGCGGAGGACTGTAGTACTTAGTAGATATCCTTAGGTCGCTGGTTCGAATCCGGCAGGTCGGAAAGCTTTTGGTCTTTTCCTACCCTTGGGCTTTTTCGAATAAATAGAAAGGACAATAATGTCATATGATGCCCTAAACTTAACCGGATATCTTTTAGCTATAAACAAATGGAAGAATGTTCTTTCAAGCAATCTTCATTACTAGTGAGGGTTTAGAACTTTAGAAGCTATGAGGAGCTTGCTAGAGCGAGATGTAATTCTAAAAGGTACTCAAAGCACCATAAAGGTCTCCAAAAAGATCGTTGCCTTATGTAAAAGATGAGTAAAGTTTCTACTTAAATTTTGATTTTTGGAATTTCATTTGAGAATAATTAAAAGAAAGATGACAAGCACATCATGGAAAGGGCTTGTTTCAATGTTGTAGTGAAGGGACAAAGTTGATAAATACATGATAAGTTGATATCTTCATATTAATGGGGCATTAGACCCTTATATGTAAAATAGTGTGTAGTAGTTTCTTAATGTCTAAGTCAAAATGAGAATCCTCTCACTTTCAATCATCGAGTCCCACCTTTTTATAATTGTATATTCTTGAAGTGGATTGAAATTGTCAAAGATTGCATTATCAAAAAACCATGAAAAAACTCTAAACATCAATTTATAATTCATCAATAAGAATTTTATGTACAATTCACAACTCAAGAAACCTATTCAATTGGTTGTAATGAATATTAATGTAAAAGCATAACATAGGATTGTTAAATTGTTGCTTTTTGAAGAAAAAAAAAAGATTGGAGCTGATGTGAAATTCTTATCATTATTTCACAAATTATTAGTTTTATTGTAAAATAAACAAGCAATATATATCTTTGTAAGATTTGATCCACTTTATGCACGTGGTGTGAAACATACATAGGCAAAGGACTTCACATATATTGATAAAACATGGAAACTCACTTTACAAATGAGTGTGAAATATGTAGTGGCGATTTACAAAAGATTGTGAAATGATTTTAGGATCACTCTAAAGTGATAAAAATTGACAAGACGTTAAAAGCACTTTAGAATTGGGTATGAAACATGTCATAGCATTTTACAAAAGGCTAAAAATATGCCATAGCACCTTACATATATTTGTAAAAGATGGCATAACATAACAACTATAAAACCTATTAGACATAACACAATAATGTAGAGATGAATGTAATACAAAGCATGACGCTTTAGACATGGAATTAAGACACAACAATGGTTGCAAAACATAATGTAGCATCCACTAAATTAATGAATATTTTACCAAGATAATTGCATGCCTTAAATCTACTTGGGAGCACCAACTTCCAACAACAATAAATTGAACAAACCATCGACCAATAAAGGCTCCTACTTGAACATACTATACTTCTCTTACAATACACCAAAATTAGAACATTGTAAAAGCTAGTTATAACACCAAATAACCAATATAAACCCCTAGTTAACTTGGTCATATCCAACATTGAATCTTCTCAATGTGCATCCATTGTATGGCTACTCAAAATCTTAGAGTCTTAACCTATTGATCAATTTAAACATGAATCAATAATACTTTTCAAATGTTATAACAATCAAACATGAACAAATTCAAAAACCATATAAACATGTGCGTGTGCGAGATTAAATTCATTTTTATGCACATTGGGTTGCATACACTGTGCTATTTACATATAATGCCTGCAACAATAAAAGGTATCAATGTAAATTGAACTTTCTGAAGGACTTCAATTATTTTCTTTTTTCTCTCTCTCTTCCAACCCCAATAAGTGGAGGATGGGCGTGTTTCAAAACCACTATAATTATCAGTTCACAATGAAGTATTGAGATGCTCAAAGACCGCCGCTCGGAAATTAGCTTGCCACTTGGAGGTTTTGGCTCAAAGAAGTAAACCCTGAAATGTAAGAATTAATCAACGTTAATGATTCTAATATTTTGTATGTTGAAATTAATATGTTAAATTCAAAAACATTTAATATGTTATTATAAAAAAAAATTGATCTAAAAACGGTCCAAGCAATTATGGTCTGACATTACGAAGTTAAAGTGGGGGGGAAGGCCTCGTCTAAGGGCCTTCCTTGCTGGGAGGGCCCTTGCACAAGGGCGGGAGCCTGAGGGCAGGCTTTGACCAGCAAGGAAGGCCCAAGGGCTTCGGGCCTTCCCCTGCGTAATGCCAATGTGCGAAGGTAAGTTTTTTTTTTTCGCTTTGATATTGCTAATTTTTTTACGGTGGAATGTGCATGTGCTATGTGGTAGCCCCTCATTGGCTATCCACATGCACATTCCACCGGAATGCTCATGTGCTATGTGTCAACATTTGATTGGTTGATTATGGAAAAATGATCACCTAAAATTTTGGTTCTAAAATTCACATGAACACTGTGTTGGGGGAGGTGCCTTCAAAATACAAAGGAAACCTGAGCACTTGGCATTACGTAAATCAACATTTCTTGTAGATTTCGATTTTCACTTGTGTTCTTCTCTTCAACGAACATGTCCTTGTCTATTACCATTTTGCAAAGTTGCTTTAGACAGTCAAATGTCACAATACTTCAATATTTAAAAATTTCATGTAAACTTTTCAATAGAAGAGTTTGAAAAAAACAGATACCAAAAACATACCAAAAAAAATAACACCAATACAACACGATTTCCAATAATTCAATACACTTATATACTATAATGATATGCATATGGCTTATATTGAATATTAACATAAAAATATCCCACCTATCTCAAACTATGCAGTAAGAATTTTGGAATTTCATCTCTCTCTAACAGACACCTCTCTATCTTTGAGATATACATGACCTACAAAAACCAAATTAAATTTACAAAGATTTACAATAACCAAATACGCCATATTCTCTACACTTACATAGAATAAGATGAGCAACAGTAATACCAGCTTACCACAATCATAGCCAGCTCACCAATAAAACAACAATCATAGTCAATTTATCATTGACATAATTAAATTGCACCAAATTAGAAAAGACCAGCCTAAAACATGCATTAAATTCACACGTGTCTTTAAGATAGCTCATACTATATGTGCTTAATATCATTACTGGATTTATCTAGTTGTCTCGTATTTGGTTGCCATTCCAATATCAAGCGCACTTACAAGAGGTTCAGCACGGCAGGAATTCACGAGACTACCAATTAGTTTAGCTATAGTTCAGTCTCAAAATCTAATTTTGTAGTATAAGAGTGTTGTACCCGCCTATTAGTGGCACAACAATGACCTGATTCAGAACCTTATTTGATAATGGTAGCTCATCTTGGATATAGGATCTGTCAAGAACTCGTTTTCTACTGTTCTACAGTTCTGTTTCAGATTGATTCATTATTGCTTACAGACTGTAGATTATTGCTTAACTAAACTAAGCAAGAACAGGGAATTAAACTAAATCTACTCCTATTGAGATCAGATAATCAACATCAGCACAACAACCTCTCAACTAAAGCAATGGAAATCCTACAAAGTGCTTCATGAACTTCACAGGGAGTAGAAACCAAGAGACATCAGAAAACAGTGGAATGGTAGATCAATCTCCAGGTCTTGCACATCTACCCGATACTAATTCCAAACCAAACTTTAAGAGAAGAAAGCATCAACAAGCACATTCATATATCAGTACCCAAACAAAAATGCATGAAGATGGAGCATGAGATGAAATGCACGTAGAATGATCTTCAGTTAACAAAGCAACAACATTTTAGTACAGATTACATGCTTTAGAACTCATGGAGGAGGCCTCTATCTATAGCCACGAGCTGTAGAACCCAATTACATATTATTTTGTAGTCCATCTCTTGTAACAAAGTGAATCCCAATCTATAATAATTTGAGTTCCACCTCTTACTTGATAATAGGAGGCCTATTTATTAAAAAAACATAACTCAAGTTGAGATAATCTAATTTGCTAGCTCCCTCATGGCTATCCATCTTTTGGAACGTACCATGGGCTCACAACTATATATTTCAGCCTAGCACTATAATTCTCGTGCTCTCAGACTCGGCTCTCAACTTCATCTCTACTAGAAGCCCTTTTGAGTGGAGAGGCTCTGCATCGACACCTCGGGGCATGGCATCAGCTAACATTATCCTCCCCCTATAGTGTTGTCGGTCCCACTACATTGCTTCAGCTTCGACATGTGATTCTTGAAAAGGCATAGATCAACGTTTGCCTACGTAAAACCAAGAACTTATTGGCTTCGTTGTTGTTCTTCTTGAAAAAAATTCAAAGGTGCTGTAGCTTATCAGGATAGCCCTGTGTAGCTGAGAGTCTCTTGCTTGCTCTTTTCAGCTTTTCTTCTATCAAGCGATTTCTCGTAGCCAACCTTCTTCTCGATGGCTTCAAATGTGATGAATCTTGTCTTTGCGCCCAACGGAATAGGTCCTAGGTATGGCCTTATTCCAAGTATGAACTTATTTTCGTACCACTTCTCGATCATCTGCACGTACTAACTAGAAGTAAATGCGGCTCGAAAATAAAGTCTGGCCATCATTAGATGTGCATCTTCTGATTGCAAAGGTTGATTTACGTCCAGCTTTATGGGTGGTAGCCCCTTATCCCAGTAGCACTCCAATGCCATGAGAAAGGCTATGGATAAACAATAATCTACACTTTCTTGGACTACAATATCTGCACTTCCTCTATAGGCATATCCAAACTTTAGTAGCACGTCTCGATACTTTACCACAGTTGAGCTTGAGTCAATCCCTGGAATAAAGGGCCAATTGATCTATCGCTCGGCTAGTTTTGTTTTCTCCCAAGGGTCCCTCTTCTCTTAATTGGTGCATAGTAGGGGTCGACCCTTTTCCAGCTTGATGCCCTTAGGTACTCTTGAAGCTGCTCATCATTATTCAGCATCATCACGATCCTCCAGGAGGATTGCAGACGTAAGGCGTTCACGAGGCTACTGAGCTTTGAATATTCTTCTGTAGTTACTTTCTTTGCCCCCCTCCCCCCCCCCCCCCCCCCCCCCCCTCTCGTTCTCCTTTCTTATAGGTCTTTCGAAATTTGTCAGATTCTTTTTTATCATCATACCATCTTTTGATCTTTTCTATGGATTTCTTGGACAGCTTCCTTGAGGGCCTTGCCAAATAGTCGTCCAAGGCTGTGGCACTTTTCGTATCAAGAATCCTTGGTGTTGAACCCTTAGACTTTGATCCAGTGAAGACATCGCTCTTTTTGTCTGGAGGGGATGAAGAAAGTCCCATAGTAGTCTACACAATCTCATCAAGTGGACCTTGATCAGAAAAATTAAAATTAGTGGTGATGGAGGCGAAAACAGTTTGCGAGTGGAGGGTAGTGGATTAGTTATGAGGTTATATTGAGCTGTTGATGAAATGAATTGTTTTAGAAAATGGTCATCAGTTTTAAGAGACGATGTAGGGGGTATGGTGTTAGAAGTGGATATGGTTGAACAAGAGAATGGAAGTGCTGAAGGTTGGTAGGATGAAAATGGTTCAGAAAAACAAGAAGACGAGTGAGGCAACTGGGTATAAATGGAGGAGTCCATGGCAAGTTTGCGGAGAGAGCCAACTGTGGAACCTTGATATGGCATGCCAAAACCAGCACCTCGCTGGTTGATGGATCGACTTTGCTCAGGAGCTCCAACATCATCATTATGGTCATCTTTTTTCTGCACTAATATGCCTGCAACGAGTCTACAGGTCGTATTCCATAAGAGGTCCATTTGTTGCTTTGATAAGTGAAGTTCCTCGTGGATCTTGTCAATGCCCTCTTTGAGTGCTGACAACTTCTTGTTGCTTTCGTCTTCTAAAACTTGATGGTTCCGCTTCAGGACTTTGTGTTTCTGGATTAAAGAGATATACTTTTCCATTTTTATGGCTGCTCCTGAAGACAGAACTATAACTTTTATATCCTTTGGCCTGATTGGTTGCTTGACTGTTGTCATCACGTCAGTTAGTCTCTTATTTTCCTGAGTCATGAGATCTAATCGGCGCTCAAACTAGTCTTGCACCTCTTGGAGAGACTGGAGCTGATTTGAAAACTGATTCTCCTCTTCCAATCTCTTGACCCTTTCACTTTGCAACTCTTCCATAACTATCAGCAACTCTACATCTCTTAACTGCAGGTTTTGCTTTGCCGTTCTGAGCTCATTTGTCTATTGCGCTGGCTAGTATACCATCCAATGAAGGTGGTAAGAGGTCTCAGCATGCCACTTCAAGGATTTTCTGGCTCTTTCGGGCAAGTTGTCATAGGCTGGAAGGACGGGGAACTCAGTCGAAAAACGATGGTAAGTAGGAAAGAAAAACTGAGAAACTGTGGAACGAGACAGTAATGGAATAGTTAGTTGTGTATTTTTATCAGTATTAACGAAGGTGGTAGGGATGGTAGCAACAGGGGTAAGAGGGACGGTAACAGGTGTGATATCAACAATGGTGGTGGCAGTGGTGAAAAATAGTGATGAGACTGGTGCAACTGCCTCTGGAACTGTCTCCACCTCCTCTTCTACAAGATCACCTTCATCAAAGTATTCAAGAGCGTCTACATTGATGAAGCCATCTTGCTTTAGAGTAGAGGGTCTTCAACTTTCTCTTTGAACATTGGGATTTCTTGAACTTCCACTATTACTTGATCAGGTTCAGCTTCTCTTATCCCTTCTGTTGTGTCTTCATGAGTGGGATCAGCTGCAATTGTGTCTTCTGCTCGTGTAGTTGCAGACTGCTCCCTTTCTCCCTCTCGTGAAACTGTTTTTTGTGGGAGGATGGCCACCACAGAAGCTATAGGAACTGGAGGTGGTCCCGATGGGGACGGAGATCTGGAACGTCGAGCAGGTGATTGCACTGAGATCTGGGTGTCCATGATTTGGTGCTGAGGTGAGGAGGTAGCAGGTGAGATTTGTCGACGGCGGGTGTGTTTGGATTGGAGGCTGGCTTCTTTTTCATCTCCATTGTGTTCACTGTGGGATGTCTTCTTTTGTTTTCTTGTAGCCAGCTGATTTGTGGTAGATGGCGATGGGTGATCAGACTCCGTGTCGAATTCAGGAGCTGGTTTGTTGGCGGTCATCTTCATCCTTTGCTTCTTCGGTGGTGGTGTGATATCAGCCTAGTTGAGAGATTGGTGGTGATGACCGATCATGCCTCTTCTTGATGCGACGCTCATGAGCTACAACAATGTATGGGGAAGATGTGGCTGAAGCTGTGGATGGGGTATAGCATTGGCTAGCAGCAGCATCTCGTGGAAGCAAGGCATGCTTCAAGTCACATGAAGACTGACTTTGAACAAGATAAAAAAAAAAGTAGCCCAAAAATGTGACTGGGGCTCTCTTTTGAGGACATGGGTCAACTGTCTGGAGATAAATCTGGCCCAATTATACATGTTATGTCGGGCTTCGTAGGATTCGGCAAGCATGGCAAAAATATGGAGTGGAATCCGCAATAGATGTGCCTTGCGCATACATGTGTATCTGGTCAGGTAGGCACAGATAGCTCCTAATTCCTTGGATTTGATGGCTTCGAGGAGGATGCCATCCTTGTTCTTCCACTTGTCGACTGAGGTGTCAAGAAACTTGGCATAGGATTGCTGCATCATGTTGGTCAGTTTTACTGGTTTCTCTTTATGACCACTTAGGAAGCCGAAGGTAGTAAGACTGCTAACAACCAAGTAGAAATAGAGCTGAAGATTGGGAATATCAACACGGAACATCAGCTCTTCGGCTCCAAAATTTTCATAAGCCTGGTACATAAGGTAGAGGCTATGATGTCCCTTCCACTTAGAAATTTTGAAATCAAGCATCTGGAAGAGCATCTGTGCTTGGTTTTACCACTAGAACATGGCAAAGTTCACATGGAACCAATTTTAATGTCGGAGGCATCTCTGGTATGT
Source organism: Diphasiastrum complanatum (assembly GCA_029204225.1). Classification (NCBI taxonomy): domain Eukaryota; kingdom Viridiplantae; phylum Streptophyta; class Lycopodiopsida; order Lycopodiales; family Lycopodiaceae; genus Diphasiastrum; species Diphasiastrum complanatum. The sequence goes on from CM055101.1 coordinate 33,983,430, forward strand.
CAGCACTGTGTTCAAAATCTAATTTTGCCATTCTTGGAGTGTTTGTAGTGGTGAGGAATGCAAATGAATCGAAAAGATGTAGAGGTATCGAAAAGTGAGGAGATTCAAAAAAATAGAGAAACTGAAACATAGACGAACTCGAAAAATAGAAAAACTCGAAAGACGAACTCACAAAACAGATAAACTAGAAAAATAGACGAACTCAAAAAACAGAGAAACTCAAAAAAATAGACGAACTCGAAAAATAGAGAAACTCAAAAAAATTCAGAAAGCAGAATGAGGGCGGTGGATGCAGTAAAAAGAGAAAAAAAAAAAAAAAAAAAAGGTGGTCGTCGGATGCAAAAATGTGGTCGTCGGCAGATGGAATTTGATGCGAAAACGTAGGATGGCGGCTAGAGATAAAGTAGATGGCGGATACAAGCTAGCGGATTCAAATTTTTGTTGTGGAATGGAACTATTTGTTGATGGTGGGTGGATGGAACTGATAGATACAATGGCAGATACAAACAAAGGGTACCTTTGAAAGATGGCGGATGTAGATAGAGCTGAAAATGGTGGATGCAGATGGCGTATAGAAATCGTGGATACAGATGGTGAATGCACTAGGCCAACGAGAAGGAGCGATGGGGATAGCGGTCTGTTTGGAATTGATGGCGGCTGCAATCGGCTCTGAAGAATAGTTGTATGAAAGTATTTTGGAGAGCGATCAATGTGCAGTTGAAATCGGTTGAATTGGATGAAAAGTCCGAAAAAGCGCCAGAGATCTACTAATCTGACAAGAGATCTCCTAAGAATTATGTAATAAGGAAGAAGCAACGGACGAATTTGTAGGAAAAATCGAGAGCAGGTGTCGGATGCAAAGTATCATAGGGAATGTCGGTGGAATTTTGGATCGAAAAAAGTGGAAAGGACTCAAAACATTGATAAGTATCAAAAAAATTTGTCACTTGAAAAAATCGCGGTTTTTTTCGAAACGATATAGACTCGAAAAATCTAGAAAATTGCGAGAGAACGCAAAAAAATCTCGGCTTTTTCAAGTCTATACAAACTCAAAAAAATCTAAAAATTTGAAAAAATGTGAAAAATTAGAGTCAAGTATCAAAATTTTCAAAGCACGTAGAAATTTCCAAGGAACAAAAAAACAAAAGGTATCGAAAAAATTACAAAGCATCGAAAAATATCTTTCGAGCCCGTGCTTAAAAATCAAAGTGTTCACATAGTATCAAATAGAGGGTATTGTAAAAAATTTGGGCAGGAATATGCGTGGGAAAAAAAAACAAGTCTAATTATTAGACACGAGGAAAGAAAAGAAAAATAGAAGAAAATGAGAAGAAATCTTGAAATGCACCTCAAATAGGATCTATGGTAAAGGTGTCTTCATAGTATCGCCATAGACGGCTACCATTGACTAAGGTGTCAAGGGATATGCCTTCTAGCGTTTCCAATTGCACGGCACCATTTGTAAAAATCTTCTAGACAACATAAGGACCTTGGCTACGAAATTTTAATTTGCCTGGATGGACTTTGGAAGATGTGTAAAGTAGAACTTTATCACCATCGTGAATATCCTTAGTCCGGACATGACGATCATGCCAGGCCTTCTGTCGTCGTTTGCCAGACTAACAGTGCATGGTAGGATATAAGACGTGTTTCACACAGTTTTGTCAACGTGAAAAGTCGATTCTGAACTTGGTGTTGATAAGCATTATCGTCACACAAGTCTTTGGCAAAAGCTAAAGTGACGCGTAAGGATGAAATCAAAAATTCCACTGGCATAACAGCCTCTTGGCCATATACCAGTTCAAAAGGTGTTTTCCAGTCCGTGGCTCGCTTTGGCGTTGTACGATAGTGTTGGCTGATTTTGACGAATCCCCAAGATACTCGGACAGAGCAACTCAAGAGCACCTCTCACCTTAGATCGAGGAGGTCTCTGAGAAGACGAGACTAATGAAGACTGAGAGCCGAGTATGAGAGCCGAGAAATACTAGCTAGGAAGGACATGCAAGAACTGTGTAAGCCTCATGGTGAATCCCGGAAGATGGAATGACCATGTAGGAACTAGTATTTCTAGGCAAATGTAATAAATGCAAGTAGACCCCTCTTAAAGAAAGTAGAGTGAGCCACCTTTTGATGGTGACCACTAGTGGAGAGCATTATTCCACTTGTAATTTGTGAAATGTGGAAATTCCACTAGGATGCCACCTAAGAAGTTCTCTTGCTTATGTAAGAGACTCCTTATTTGTGTAGAGGAGCTTTTTGCATGGTATCTACTCCATGCTTAATAAGAAGATTTCCCATGAGTTTGATGCTACACTAAGCTCCTTGATCATGATGGTTTTCTTGAGTGATGCCCCTATGATCATGCCCTTCCATTCATATTGTGTGTGGTTGTGGATTTAGAGTGGATTAGTTTTCTTGCTTTCCTAGTTGTGGATTAGATTTCATGTTTTCTTGTGGATTAATGTAGGAGCCAGCATTCAAGTAAACTAAATAGGCTAGAAATGTGGCATAAATCTTGCATATTCTCTAACATTCTAGTTCTTGATGTTTTTGGGATGTCCAAGAATCAAAAGACTGGTTAGTTTCTTGATTCGTGGACTTCTAACATGTTGTAGATTCTTGTTTTGTCAATTTATGCAAGTAAAGTAGTGTAGGATCTGACTTTAGTTCATTTTGCAATGATCCATTCTAGCATTCTGTTTTTAAGTGCCATAATAATGCCCAACCGTGTTTCAAGAAGAGCGGTTTTTGGGCATTCTTGGTGTGCTTGCATGGTAGAATGATTGCAAGTGATTTCAAGAGTTCAAGAGTGTTCGAAATCTGAGTATCCGTGACAGGTTGAACCATACTACCACCCCGAGAATCTGCTGTCTGATCTGGGCATTGAACCAAATAGAAATGATCAAGAACATGCCCAGCTAACAACCAAAATGGAGGTAGCATAAGCTGTAACAAGAAACAAACAAGCAGAACTAGTAGACAGACAGAGGAATCGGCAAACATTTGGAACCAGTTGCCGCTTGAATACATGCACATCTCTACTCCATCCCTGTTCCAACGTTCTTCCATGATTCGCTCCATAAACAACATCATCCATATCTGGATATGCCATCATCTGCAGTCTGACACTTACATTCTGCCACACTCTTGAATAGCATCATTACAGGGCCGTTCTTGGACATTATCATCCTAACTCTACGATTGTGTGTTAGCTATCGTGTTACACTCTCAACCGGAGCCCATGTGTTGAATCTCAACCGGAGGCCTATGTTACAACTCAACTGGAGGCCTATGTTGAATCTCAACCGGAGGCTTGTGTTACATCCCAACCGGAGCCCCTATGTTACATCTCAACCATAGGCCTCACCTCACTCTCAACCGGAGGCCCAGCTGAAATCTCAACCGGAGGCACAGCTTCCATCTCAACCAAAGGCCTCACCTCACTCTCAACCGGAGACCCCAGTGAAATCTCAACCGGAGACCTCAATAAATTCTCAACCGAAGGCCCATCTTAAATCTCAACCGAAGCATTTTTTCAAGAATCTCGATCGAAGCGTTTTTCTGGAATCTCGACCGAAGCATTTTTTGTCTGGTTGGCCCTGCATTAGATATTCAACAATGTCGGCAGCCCATTCTGGTACTGTATCCACGTAAAATAAGATAGCATCTGCCAGCTCATCGTCGAGTTGGATTGCAATCTCCTTTCCCTTGATTTATGACACATGATCTGCCATGTAGTGTTGTTTTCCCTTGCGAACTACTATTCGAAAATCAAATTCCAACAACAGGAGGAGCCATTTGTGATTCTCCCAGTGTTGCAAGTTTTATTAACGAGATATAGCAAGGGTTGATGGTCCGTATAAAAAGCAAAATGTGTGGCCATCAAATAGTGTCAAATCTTCTTAACCGCATAGATCATTGCCAGTGCTTCCCGCTCTGTGGTTGAATAATTCATTTCGGTATCACTGAGCTGTCAGCTTGCAAATCGGATTGGAAAATCCTTTTTGTGTTCACCTGGCTGGGTTAAGACTGCTCCAACTACATACTTCAATGCGTCTGTATGCACGTGGAGCTCAATGGACCAATTGGGTGGTCGTAAGATTGGTGCTAGACCAATGCATCCTTAATCTTCTGGAAAGCCTTTAGAACTTCCTCATTCCAATGTGGATCCGTTGTGAGCTTGTAAATTGGTCTGGCTAACTCCGCAAAATCAAGAATGAAGATCCTATAATAGTTAGCATGACCCATGAAAATGTAGACCTCACGGATCGTCCCCGGTGGTGGTAGATCAATAATGATCCTGATCTTTGATAGATCTGTGGCGATCCCGTGTCTTGACACTATATGGCCAAGTATCAAGCCATGTGTCACCCAAAATTGACATTTTTCTGGATTCAGGGAGATTGTTCTGAATCTGGTCCATGCACGCACAGATCGTCCAGGAAAATTTCCAGAAATTTTTGCAAATAATCTTTGAATGCCGCCTGCATGACTCGTTGGAAAGTGCTTGGGGCATTGCAAAGTCCGAATCACATCACTTTATAGGCATAATTTCTCCATTCCATGGCAAATGCTGTCTTGTGTTGGTCCTGGAGGGCTATTTTCACCTGGTTGTAGCCGCTAAAGCCGTCCAAAAAATTGTAGGCTTCGTCACCAACTACTCTATCGAGGACACTTTCCATAAATGGTAAAGGAAAATGGTCCTTTTTGGTGACTACATTAAGCGCCTTCACATTCACACAGATCTGCATTTTGCCATTCTTCTTGGGTACTATAACTATGGCCGATACCCATTTCGTGTGCTGGATTTTGTAAATGAAATCTGCATCCATAAGCTTTTGCAACTCTTGCTTGATCAGTTATGTATAATTCGGGTTGCAGTGGTAGTAACGACTTACCTTGGGGACTGCTCCGTCCACCAAAGGTAAGGTGTGTTGGACTACTGTTGGCGGAATGCCCTTTAGATCAGTATAGCTCCAGGCAAAACAATCTTTATATTCCACCAACAAGGATCGTAGTCTCTTGAACTGCGTGGGTGTTAACTGCTCTCCCACATGCACTATCCTTTCTTCTTCTCCTGGTTCTGCAAGATTCATCGACTGTGTTCACGTCGGTTCCTCGAAGACTTGTTTCGCTGGTGCCTGACTTTGATCAGGTTCTCGTTGGGCTTGCGGCATCATGATTACCATGTCGTCCAATGTATAATTCTTGAAAGTATCAGGCATCTCGTGAACTAGATCTTGTCGTGATTTCTCTTTCAGCATATTGATCTCAGTCCGATTGGTCATTTTTTTATTTTTTGTCACCTGTGTAGAAGATGACGCTGTATCTGAGTCCAACTTGATTGACTTCAAGGAATCCAACACTTCTTTTTGTCTTTTTTTGTCATTTTGGTGGGTTCGTCCTTGTTGTCTTTCTTCGGGACTGTTGTAACATTTGCCTCATGGTTGCGAATATCAACGTCTACTGTGCTATTGCCTCTTTGGGTAGGTCACTCCATCGGATCACCTGGTTGTAGCATTGCTTCAACTGATTCTTCTTATTCGCAGGTGCCTTGGGTGGTTCGATCCTTGAGACTTTCGCCATAGCAGACCTTTGTGGTGGTTGAGCTGGTACCTTCTTGGTTCCGTAACGATCTGGGTCCATGTGGTGTAGGACCTGTTCTTCAGTCAGCTCAATCTCCTTATTATAAGTTAGATCATGTTGCCAAGGGACTAGATCATCGTCCACTAGGTTCTCAATCGGCTCCGTTGACAGCCATGCTACGTTTATGATATTCACCCCAAATGTGATTGATGTGTCCATAGTGTAACATTTGGGTGAAGATGTACTCCGTTCTGGATCTGATTCATATTGGCATGTCTGGAAGTCAATAGTTGCTAATGTATCTGTCCATCTCATGACATCCGTCTCTGAATGATAGTGACCTCCCTTGGCTGACCTTGGGCGATCAATCGTATGATCTGTCGTGGAAGATCCGTCATCAGCTTTGGGTGCAATAGGTTTCACCGCCCATGTGGTTGGATCTACCTTTACAACCTGTTCTCTATTCTCAAAGGTGAGTTTTCCTGTACCCTAGTTGTGTACTACTTGCGCATTCCTCAACCATGGTCTTCCCAGTAAAACACGGTATGTAGATGGAGATTCAGGTATATCCATGACCACAAAAGTAATCACATACTGCATGTCTGCTATCTTTACGAGAATATCAGCAACTACACCTTTTGGTTTCACACAGGATTGATCTGCTAGCTTGATGGCGAATCTGGCTGGCTTCAATCCTTGTATACCCCATTTTTTGTACAAAGTAGTGGTGATCAGATTGACACCCGATCTCCCATCTACCACTGCCGCCTCGTCCTCGTATCTCTTGTGTTTGATTGGCAGAGTGATGTTGTGTTCCTCACTTTTCTATGCTGCTTTGATGTGGAAGACGTTACTTGTTTCATCATAGCCCACACAATATATGGGCTTAGGTGCTACTGGCTCCTCATCTGCTTTGGCCCATTCAGCTAAAAGGCTTTTCGCTTGTGGTGCAATCCGCAGTAGTTCTTCGAGTGGTAAACTAACATGGCTAGACATCAAGAGTGCGAGTCTTTCAGTGCATGGTTCCTCAGGTTCCACCGTGTGAAAAGGTGGTTCATGTTGATCATTCTGATCAGTGCACAGTGGTGAGCCCATTTGCGGTTCTCGTTCGACGCCTGCTGGAGGTTCTGTGGGATTGTTTCGTTCTTGCTCTTTTTCCTCCTCTTGTGCTTTTTGTACCCAATGTCTTATTTTCTGGTACTGTCTTCTCTCTTCCCTCACATTTGGATATGGCGCTGAAGTTGAGGGTTGGTCGTCAGTGACCGATGATGGTGGTGAGGGAGCCACTTCCTTTCTCTTCTGTGCTCGCGTAACAGCTAACACGAGCGTGGTCTTGTCGACCTTTCAATGGCATCCCCGCTGGAACTGCTGGTTGCTGTATGGCAATGAGGTTAAGAGGTGCACTGGTTCCAAGTTTAAATGGACAATTCTTGAAACAGTGTCCATAACCACAATCCCGGCAGGAGGTTGTATATCGTCCCTTGTAGGGACATTCTACCATTCTGTGTCCCTCGCCGCATCCGTAGTAGCCGTAATTTCTTCCACCTTGACGTTGAGTTTGAGCTACATAGGCCGAAACATATTAATTTATGGCAGGATCCATAAATGGTTCATCTGATCTGTACCACTGCTGATGCTCAGGTTGAGGTGGCATTTGCATTTCTTGTTCCGCTGCTGTCAGGTTTACATGGGCCACTTGTTGATTGGATGGCCCTGGTGGAGTAGGTAAGGCCATGCGTTGTGGTTGATTGGGTGCGCCGTACCTTGGTGCCGCATTAGATGCCCCTTGATGATAAGGATAAGAAGTCTGATAAGGACTTTTCTTCTGTTGAACAACCCTGGGGTTAAACAGGCAAAATTTTGTATCGTGCGATGTTGCATTGCACAGATGGCATAATCTATGTGTCAATCTCAGATTTTGCTTTAGGACTGGACACTCATTTGATGTATGGTTTTGCGTGCATACTAAACACCATACATTTTCTCATCGAGGATACTGCAGCTGGTTTGGTTTCGGTTGATGTGGAGTTACTGCTACAGTTCCCTGTAAGGCCTTCAGTTTCTGGTCAAACTGTGCCGTAAGTTGCTCCATCTGTTGTTTGTGTAATTTTGTCATTTGCTCCAACAACAGTTCTGTGGATAGAGTGGATGCATTTGATGATGATGATGCGATCGAGAGAGTAGGAGTGTGGGTGGAAGGATATTCATTGTCAGATCCCTCATCCTCTTCCCTGATGTGTGACCTTGGTTGTCGATCTTGTTGGTGTTGTTGTTGGCAGCGTAACTGCTCTAGTGGATCCAAGCAGATCCACTCTCGCCCCTCCAAAAAATCTGTTGGTGGAGATATTGTTGTTCGTAATTGTTCATGCTCAGGATTGGATCGGCGTGTGGAACACGTAGTTGAAACTCGTTGAACATGCGACTGGACTAAAGATTGAACAAATCTTAACTAAATCTGTTTCGCTCTTGCTATAGTTGACTCAGAGATGAATATGGCAATGAGATGCAGGAATCAACTCAAAAATTCTAAACTGCTATACAAGGTAATCTGAAGATGGATAAATGAATGAAAATGTGTTCGTGAGATGCTCTACATAAGACTCTCGTGGAATAGCTATTCCTCAAGCAAAAATCAATCACACGAAATAGGTGAAGAGAAACAAGAAAATAAACAAAAATTACAGAAAGTGAGAACTGTATAGCACTTGTCGAACAAAACTTACATTTATCAACATTGATAATGTACCTTGACAATTGCAATATTCCTTTTGTTTTGTAGAGTGATGTGACTTACTCTGACATGCCCATGTCAAAACAAGACAGGGTGGATAACACTAAATCTACCATCATTGATAGCAAATGCTGTAAGATATAGCTTGAGATGCAAGTATGGATGAGGTACTATGTCCCGAGAACCTTTGTGAACAAGAGATTCAGAACTGAATCTCTATCTGGATTTTTAAATCCGAGAGATATTGTGTATTGGCACATTGGAAATCTTATCAGCATGTGGAAAGACAAATAGGTTTGAGGTTGTAGAAGGGGAGAAAAATTGTCAATTCCCTGTGGAGGTTGCTCTTGGTTGGACATTGTAGCAGATGACGGAATATTAGTTTCACTTTCTTTCGACAAGGACTCATTTCATATTGTCTTTTTTGCATTATGGAGCTGGTGTTTTGGACGGTGATGTAGAAGTTTACAAGAAACTTCTTAATTGAGCAGCAGGTTGAGCGGGAGGTTGGTATAGTGCTCGTGTTGTTGTCGTGAAGATCCTATTGTGATTCAAAACTGACGTGATGGGCAGGTAGGATCGTAGTTGGTTGTTTCTGACAGTCTTTGAAACTGTGTATTCTGATACAGTCAGGACACTCAGCATGGTACTTGGCCTTAACTGGACAATCAACTATGAAGTGGCCAGTTTCACCACAGATGAAACATCTGGTGTGCAATGGCCCTTGTATAATGGTGTAGCCATCTTGTATGGCTAGTGGTTCTGGACTTTCTGGTGGATATTCGGGATAAGTCAAAGAATGTCGAGAATGTGATGGTTGTGCTTCGTATTGTTGGACTGTATGTGCTTGGATAGGCGGATATGAAGGACAAGCATCAACATGATGCGTAGCCCGACAGTGTGGGCACCATATTGTTTTTCGTCTATAAGGTACCTATGCAGGGTTTGACTGACCAGGCATACTGCTTTGGATAGACTTCAGGGTAGCTTGAAACTCATTGGTGAGCTTCTCCATTTGTAGTTGATGTTGCTTATTAAGCAACTCCAACTGGGATTTCCAAAGCTGATCTCGAGTGTCCTCGATCGGCTTCGACTCATGGGCAGGAGCACGTGGTGCTCGTCTTTCCCTTGATTCGTCAGCATTTGATCCTTCATCTTCCTCCTTGATGGCATTAGACATAGCTAACTTTAGGCTCATATATTCATCATTGGATTTAAGCTCGCGTCTAATCCATCTTGGAAGGCCGACTAAAAACCAGATGATGAGCATATGTTCAGAGGGTTGTTCTTGTACTTGACTTTTGAGGCGGTTGAAATGCTCGGTATGGTCTCGTACGCGCTCATACTTTGCCATCTTGATGTTACTCAATTTGACAAAAGAGCTCTCGATCAAGCGAAAGGGCTTAAAACGCTTGATAAAGTATTCTTTCAAAATTGACCAGTCTGTCTTTTCGTCACAATCAAGGTTGAAAAACCAATCACGTGCTTTAACAATCATGGTCATCGGAAACAGTTGGACCATAGCATCGGGAGATGTTTCGCCATACACATCACATGCATTCTCAAATATTTGGAAAAATCTTTGAGGATCGGAAATACCGTCAAACTTTGGTAGATCTAGCTTGGGTGTACGTCTCTCAAGATGAGCTCCGTGGGTAGCAGAAACTCCATTAAGGTTGGTTTTGACCTATGAGGGCTCAGCACCAAAAAAATGGGGTCATGCGCGTGAAGTCTCGGCTCTATCAGGTTCTTGTCCCTCGAACGGGTTTGTGGATGGCTCTTGGAGTTTGGCCCGTTTTTGGTAGAACCTAAGGCGTTTGATTTGTTCAGCTATAGGGGACCTAGCCTCGTATGGATAATCGTCTAGGATTTCAGGGTCGTTTTGGTGGTCCATTGGATACTGGTGTGTGTGTTTTTTTTTTTTTTTGGGTTTTTGTGGTCCCTATGGTTTGCGGTCTACGGTTTGGTGTGGTTTACGGTTATGGTGGGATGCGGGTGCTACGGATCATTGTGGGTGATTGTGATCTGATGCAGTTGAGGACGGAGGGATGCGGACTGGTGCGGTCAGTGGCGGTGTCAGCGGTCGATTACGGTTGTAGCGGGCGAGTGCAGTTGCAAGGGACAATTGCAGCTGCAGCTTGTCTACGACTGAGTGCGGTGGGATACGGGTAAGTTGTGTGTTGTGATGGATTGCGGTTTCTACGGTGGATCAGTGGAATGCGGCTATTGTGGTGGTAGTGTAAGGTGATCATTCTAGGGCAGATACGATTGAATGCAGTGTCCGTGTGTTGCGGTGAAGGTTGTCAAGGGTAGTCGTAGTGCAGATGAATACGGTTGGATACAGTGATGACGGGCGAAAGCGATTGTGTGAAATGGAAGCGGTCAAAGGAATGGTAATTGTGGTTGCGACGATGGAAGATGGGAGGTGGTTTAATGTCGATGGTATGCGGTGGACTATGAAGTGATTGTTCTAGGGCGAAATGGCGGTGGAATGTGGAGTCCGATTGAGATGATAATTTGTGAAATGTGAGGTGACCGTTGAAGGGAGAATTGCGATGGAGTGTGGTCGTGACAGGTGAGGGCAGGTGTTGTGGTGTATTGCAGTGGAATGGGATTGGTTGCGGATTATTATGGGTGAAGGAATGACGTGAGTGAATTGTGGTCGCTACGGTTCAAGACGGCTGGTGCAATATCTGGAATTCGGTTTCTGCCATTGGAAGAGTGGAGGCGTGTGACTGCAGTTCTGACGAGAGCGGTGGTGCCGGTGTTGGTGATGCCTAAGGCTCAAGGCGATCACGTAGTGGTTTGCAATGGCTACGGCTCAAGGCAGATACAAGCCCGTGTCGTTGCTCTCATTTATAGCGGTGCAGCTTGTATGTCGTTTGGTTTGACAGAAAGATTATCATTGAAAAGACTGGTGGTCGAGCGTGAATCTAGTCTGGTTGAGATTGGAAAAAAATTGTTTGGACCAGATTGGACCCAGACCCTCAAGTCGAGAGTTGAGCAGAAACTCTTCTGTCGAGACGTGATAAGATCTCATTGGTCAAGAGTTGAGAAATTGCTTCGGTTGAGATTGAGAATCTCTTTGGTTGAGATTTAAGCATTGGGTTTCGGCTGAGATTGAATAGAGCACTTCCGCTCTGGTTGAGATGTGAAGGATCGCTTTGGCTGAGATCAGGACTAAAGGCTCCGGATGAGATTTGAAGGTTGCCTTCGGTCGAGATGTTAAAGAGGCCTTCGGTTGAAATCTGGACTTATGGCTCCGGTCGAAATTTGAATTGATGGCATCAATCAAGACCTAACTGATGGCGTTTGTCAAGATCTAACTAATGGTGTCAGTTGAAATCTAACGCAGGGCCGTCGGTTGAGATTTGACACTGGCTGTTGGTTGAGATCTGACTGATGGCGTCGATCGAGATCTAACTGATGGCATCGATCGAAATCTAACTGATGACGTCGGTCGATATCAAACTGATGACGTCGGTTGATAGCGTTGGTTGAGATCTAACGCAGGGTCGTTGGTTGAGATTTGATTGAGGGCCGTTAGTTGAGATTTCACAGGGCTGTTGGTTGAGATTTGATTGAGGGCCGTCGGTTGAGATTTCACAGGGCTGTCGGTTGAGATTTGATTGAGGGCCGTCGGTCGAGATTTCAGAAAAAAGATTCGGTTGAGATCTAACGCATGGTCATTGGTCGAGATTGGAATGAGGCTGTCGATTGAGATCTGATGGAGTATTGTCAGTTGAGATCTGAGTGAAAATCGTCAGTCAAGATTTCAATATATTATCGTCGGTCGAGATGTAACGGATGACCGTCGGTTGAGATCTGAGAGAGTGTGTCAGTTGAGATTCAATAGAATACGTCGGTTGAGATTGGACATGAGCTCTCCGGTTGAGATTTCAACACAGGGGGGGCTCCAGTTGAGATGTAATCGTGAGGGGACGGGCAGAGCATGGACAAGGTTGTGGGTTTCTGATGTAGAAGGTGTTGGAGTTCAATGGGCAACAGTGCCAAATGTTTACAAAAATGTTTACAGATCCCTTGATCCAAAGGATCCATTTACTAAGGTTCTTTTACCTCTTTCTTACAGCTTTTATGGCTTGGTATTATGCTTGTTACCAGGCTTCAGGGCATTCGTTATGTGTGCTTTTGATATTACAATGCCAAACCAGGCAGAAGGAATAGATTGCCATTGTAGTATATTTTTTGTCCTGCCTGTCAGAGGACTACTCAGGGTCGAACTCTCTTGAACTCACTTACATTCATACATAGATGCAAGCCAAGAACGCTCATTCACAGATCATAGTGTAGCTCAAATGAACATTTAGGAGATTTTACAGCTAGCTACTCTTAAAATGAACTGAATTAGATCCTAAGTATTACTAAACTGAGCTACACTTGCATAAATTGACAAAACAAGAAAGAAGAACTAATCTACATCATGTTAGAAGTCCAAGAATCAAGAAACCAACCAGTCTATTGATTCTTGGACATCCAAGAACATCAAGAACTGGATTGTAAAGAGATATGCAAGAACTACACAAATCTAGCCTATCTAGTTTACCTGAATGTTGGTTCCTACATTAATCCACAAACAAGAAAAGAAGCTAATCCACTCTAGGAAAGCAGCAAATCTAATCAACTCTACAATCTACAACCACACACAAAAGGAGGGAAGGGCAAGATCATAAATGCGTCACTCAAGAAACAAGCATGATCAAGGAGCTCAATGGATGCACCAAACTCGTGAAGGCTCTTCTCATTTCAGCATGGAGTTGATACAATTCACAAAAGCTCTTCTTCACAAAGAGGGAGTCTCTTAAATAAACAAGAGAGCTCCTTAGGTGACATCCTAGTGGAACTTCCACATTTCACAAATTACAAGTGGAATAATGCTCTCCAGTAGAGGTCACCATCAAAAGGTGGCTCACTCTACTTTCTTTAAGACGGGTCTACTTGCATTTATTACATTTGCCTAGAAATACTAGTCCCTACATGGTCATTCCATCTTCCGGGATTCACCATGAGGCTTACAGAGTTGTCTTTCCTAGCTAGTATTTCTCGGCTCTCAGTCTTCATTAGTCTCATCTTCTTAGAGACCTCCTCGGTCTAAGGTGAGAGGTTCTCTTGAGTTGCTCTGTCCGAGTATCTTGGGAATTCGTCAGAATCAGCCAATAGCTTCACTATTTCTTACATCAATTTTACATGTCAAGACATAACTAGTACATGAATCAAATAGAATGTAAATGAAATGATTCCTCCATGCTTTCAACTCTGAACTCTCTGGAAAAGTACAACAAACAAACAATAAATGTGAGTGATCAAAATTTGCTTGCATGTTTCCTCCTTCTTTGTCCTTTGTTGCCATGTATCCACCATGACACTCCATGAATGAGCCTCCATGTCCATCTTGCCACAAGAAACCATCAAGCCTTGGAAATCCATGAGTAATTGAGTTTATCCATGATACTAAAGCAGCAGCACATGACTCCATAAACCAAGCAAGTTTTACTAGTCCATTTTTAAGATCTACTTGACACAAGAAAATGACCATGAATTCACCAAAAATTGACAATCTCCAAACATTGGCATCAGGTAGCTCAATGTTTGAGAACTTGATCATGGATGAGTGATATAATGAACCTCCAATAGATTCATTTCCATCAACAAAACCAGGCAAAAATGCTAGTACCAATCCAACATCAAAATGATGCTCACCAATCTAGCTAATTTGACCATATCTTGACAATTTGCACACATCCACATGGAAATGCTCAAACATGAGACAAAACAAGTAAAGTAGACTTGAACAGCACTTCCTTGCTACTCCTTTGACCTTACTTGAGTCTTCAATAACCTACAAAAATAGATCCATAACATTTTTGCCAATTACCTCTGATGCTCTTGACTAGCTCCAAATTGCCAACTTTCTTTTTGCCTTGTTGAAGCCCTTTGAGATCAACCTCTTGATCTTCAACTTGACCATCAAAGTCATTGAAAATACTTTTTTTTCCAGATCCATTACTTGATTTTATAGCATGATAACATCCATCCACTTGCATAGCACCATCTACACAAGAGGATCCTCCAAAACATGTGAGTAAAGCAAAGTGAGTTGCTTCCACTTGCTTACCTTTCTCTTGATCATCAAAGGTATCAAAGATATGAATATTTTCAGACCTGAACCTCTGGAAATACTCCCTCTTAAACATATGATCTAGCTCCAACAAGATCTCATCAATGCTTGATCTCGAATTTCCACAAAGGTTAGTGAAAACAATGCCACCAATGTCACCATCATAAATCAAAAGATAGATTCCAAACTTTCCATCCAAATCCCTTGTCTTGAAGAAATTGCCTCTCGATTTGCTCCATGTAGTCTTCTCCAACCAACCTTTTTCCATCTTCATCATGAGTGATCAATTCACAATCATAGAATCCTTTGAGTTGATGAAGAGGTGTGAGATCCATGCCTTGGATCTTCCCAAGAACCAATCTTCCATTGATCTTTCCTTCATAAGACTCCCTCTTAATGATTGCATCATAAGTAGTAGAATCCTCAAAGACATTAGAAGCCATGAAAAAAATGATTAGTACCGTCAACATAAGGATGACTGAAGTACTCTCTTTTTTCAAACAAGAATTTCTTTTCAATGATTTAGGTAATGACTCATATGATAATGATTCTTCCTCACTATCATTCACATTGGCATCATTCAAAGTACATCCTGCTTTGAACTCTTCACATACTTCTCTTCTTCTTGACTTTTGACTATCTCCCTCACCAAGTCTCTTGATAGAACCATTTGATCTACTCTCTCTATGAAGACATGTGACTCCACTTGCTGCAAAAATGACTTTCTTGGACTCATCACAAAAGAATGTAGAAGAACCCCTCCGTCATGCATGTACCTAGCAACATCTTTTTCCATATGATCAAATAAGTCATTAGCAACAACCTTTTTTAAGGAAGAACCTTCACCTCCATTGATGAAGTTAGCTCTTTCCTTAACTTTTGCATGCTTGCACTTGCCATGAAGAACCATTGAAGAACCACCATTATCCTCATAACTAGCCAAGTTAGCACAAAGATGAACATCTCCAAGAAGCATATTAGATCTTGACCTAGATCTAGCATAAGGAAGTTTTTTAGATTTTGCATAAGATCCACCCATCTTATTGATGCTAAAAGAGAACTTTGGAAAGTTGAGACCAGTCTTTGCTTCCATTCAATATTTTTTGTTAGCCATAACAAAAGTATCAAGCTTGAAAAGTCTACCTTGTCCATTGCCCCTGGAAACCAAGATTTCTTCCTTTGTAATGAAACAAGCATCACCACCAAACTTTACCATGTATCCTTTCTCTATCATTTGACCAACACTTAGCAAATTCTTTGAAAGTGAAGGAATGTAAAGAACACCATCTAGTCTTGTTTTCCTATTGGTAGAAAGACAAATAGGAATTGCACCAATACCTTCGATCACACACTCACCACCATTGGCCATGTGAATTGCTTTCTTGGCTCCATCATAAGTGACCAAAGAAGTAAATAACTCCTTGTGACTAGTCATGTGTGAATTAGTTCCACTAGCAATCCACCATGAGTCTTTGTCACCTTCACTTGATATTAGACTTGAAGAGAACATATCAAAAGAGAATCACCACCACCTAGATCCTCATCATTAGAAGTAAAGTTGATTTGCTTGCTACCTTCATCTCTCTTCTTCTTGTAGCAATCACTTGCAAAGTGTACTTTGATGCCACAATAGAAGCACTTGAGCTTTGATCTATCCTTGTTTTTGCAATTTGATGAAGCATCCACTTGATCTTTCCCTTTAGACCACTTACTTTTGGTTTTGCCCTTGAATTTGCCCTTTGTGAACATAGCATCCTCTTGAAGTGTCGATGTAGATCCACCTCTTGCTTGAAGCATATATTCTTCATTGATCAAGATCTCTTGAAGACACATCAAACTTGGCAAAGTCTTTTGAACAGAAATACTTTAAACAATGTTAGCATGAGCATCCAACAACCCATTAAGAATCACTTGAACAAGCTCTCCTTCCTTAATGCTTTCATCAAAGCAAGCCAACTCATCATTCAATGCTTTCATCCTCAAAACAAAAGTACTTGGGCTTTCTTCATTATTTTGAAAACAAGAAAAGATTTTCCTTTTTAGATTCAACACTCTAGAAGTAGACTTGGATTCATAAAGTTTCTTCATTGAGTCCCAAGCTTCCAAAGATGATGTGCACTTACCAACTTCCTTGAGAAGCTCATTGGTAACATTCATCTTTATCATGTGTAGAGCCTTCTTGGCCCTCTTGTCATACCTCACTTGATCTTGTTGTGTTGCTCGTCTCTCCTTCAAACCTACAACAATATCCAAAACATCATTCATCTCAAGAAGTGATTCCATCCTCACTTTCCACAATGAATAATTACTCGAGGTAAGCCTATCATTGGCTTCCAACATGACACTAATTGAGGTTGCCATGTAGCAATGACCCGATCTTCTTTTACAACCTATTTCAATGCACAAAGCACTCCTTTGAACAACAACAAATGTTTTCAAAAGTAATCACAAAGATTTGAAGCTATCTCACAAATTCTCTTCTAGCACTTATACACCAAACAAATCAACACACAGAATCATGGAATCTTGATCAACCTATGATCTATTCTCAATCTAATGACTTTTTCCACTTTCTAAGATTGAAACACACTCAAATGAAGTTCGGAAACCTCACTATCTAGAGATCCAATCAAAATTAAGGTTTTGACAAAATCACAAAAAATTGACTATTCCAAATCTACATGCAAATGCTGAAAATTTGATATGCAATCTATTAGCCACCACTTAGGGTGATCCAATGATCCAAAAATCGGCCAACTCCAGTATGTGAAATCAAAAATTGGAATTGATCAAGTTTCTGAACCTATATAGGATTTTGATCTACAAAAGATCCAATCTACAAAAGCAAAAAACTCGATCTTGGTGTAGAATCCTCTTTAGCATGCTCTAGCCTTGATATATTCACCAAATCATTGTTAGATATGATTTCCTACTAAATAACCTTGCTATAGGTGCAAAGGTCCCATCATAATCTATGCCTTTAGTTTGAAGAAAATCCTTTGCAACAAGTCTAGCTTTGTACTTATTTATAGATCCATCTTGATTGTATTTTAATCCATAAATCCACTTACTAGAAAGTGGCTTCTTCCCATGTGTAAGGTATACAAGATCCCAAGTTTGATTATCTAGCAAAGCATCAAACTCTACTTGCATTGCATCTCTCCAAAATTGTGACTTACTAGCATCTTCAAAACTAGATGGCTCTTCAAGCATTGTGGTTAAGAAGGAGTAAGGAGTAGTAGGATCTGAGTCTTCCCTTTGCTTTTCCTTCTCAAAGTAGGTAAGCCTTGATGGCTCGTCCTTGTGCCTCGTAGATCTCCTTGGACTTCTTGGATCTTGATGTAGATCCTCCAAAGTTTCATCACCTTGAAGCTCCTCCTCGGGCCTTGCAAGATCTTGGACACATTGTGGAGTAGATGCACTTTCATACATCTTGGAACTTTGAGATTCATCAAATATAACATCCTTACTAACTTTTACTTTCTCTGAAATAGGATATGTTCACTATAGCTAGCAAAAATTCCTTTGAAAGAGGTTGCATTCTCTTTCTTTCTTGTTCACAAAGGAATATGGACATAACAATACATTCAAAGATTCTAAAATCTTTTACATTTGGCTTATTGACATACAAAGCTTGATATGGTGAGATCCCACCATGGCATTACTTGGAAGCCTATTACACAAAAAGTTAGCACATGTAATAGCTTCTCCCCAATAGGAAATGGGTAGAGATGCATCTAATTTCAAGGATTGAGCACATTTACATATAGTTCTATTTTTCTTCCTGGCCACTCCATTTTGTTGGTGGTGTAGGAACATGTGAATGCAAAAAATACACTCAAAAAATGCAAATTCCAACTAGTGGTGACGGGTATTGATTTAGTGTAGTTGGTCGTGGTTGGTAGACCGCTGGTCGTGGCACAGGCTATTGTGGAGGGTAAGGATGGTAAGCTCGATAGATGGTGGGTTTGGTGGCTACTGGGAAATGGTTTCGCAATTGAGAGCATTCATTAGCAGTGTGAGCAGTTTCAAAAGTGGAAGGAACAACTTTTGAATCGTCAAAAATATTTAACAAAAGAAAAAAAACAAATGCAGACTGAAAATCAACAAATCTACATTTTTTATTGTGAATTGGGCACTCATGTACAGACTTGAAATCATTATAGAACTTGGTGAACATTCTGTCAAGCTTAGCTTTATAGCTATGCTTGTCAAGTGTCACCAGGTCCTGATAATGAATCATGTCCTTATTTTGAGATCTGAATAACGGAGGACTGAGCAGAGACTTAAATCTGAGATATATCTTTAAAAATGCCTCCACACCAGGACCCTCAATAATAGAATGAAGAATAAATAGAAAAGGAAAAAAAAATATTTGAAATACTCCAAATTATCACTAATACCAAATTCATGAAAAAAAGAAAGCAAACTAGAAATCAAAATCAGACATTTTAAACAAAAACTACAGATGTAAATATCCAAATATCGCTCTCAGGCGCAAATTGCAAGTTAGACAAGAACCTCAAGGCAATGTGCGTTCGAAAGAGATAATAGAAATTAGGGTATCGGATGCGAACGCGTGAACAAAGAGCAAACAAGAAATGAGATGTAAGGCATGCTTGAATGCGATACCGGACGAGACAATATTAGTTCCAGGTGCAAGTAAGTCAACGGAGGGTAATCAGTGCAAATGGCACGCTTGAAATTGATATTCGGCCAAGAAATTGAAAATTTGCATGAAAATCCGAGCCGAAAATGACCAATTTATAAAAAATATTTTGCACGTGTGGAGGAGTTACAAAGGAGCACATGTCGACGTATGATTGGTCAGAATTAATACGCTGTACAGACAATGATTGATCTGACATCTGTCACGTGTGAGAATGACATGCGTCGAAAAAGGATTCGTGCACGTATCTCACCCCATGTGGCCTCATAATTGAGTCATTATTTCCAGTACGGACATTCCACGTGGACCAATCAGATGACGACAAGTCATCGGCTATTTTTTCACACATGCAAAAATTTTGTATATATAAGTCCTCGGAATTTTCATATTTTTTCGCACAATTTTCGATTTTCGCTCCCAATATTGCTCTCAAGCGCGCCCTCTCACCGTTTCATCATCCGCCTTCTTGCAGTGCGCTCTAGACCGATACCACTGTTAGTCCAATATCGCTTTCGAGTTTGCATCTCCTTTCTGAAAATATTTTGGGTATATCTTGCGCTCAAAACCGATATTCAGTTTTGGTATCGATCTCAAGCGCTTTCTTATCGCAAATTTTTTTGTTTTCATTCCCTGCGCTTTTGTTCAAACATTTTTTTTTAAATTTTTTTCTTCTCAGAATGATGGCCATGACCAAATCCATTGCCCGTGCCATAACCACTGTACAGCCATCCCATGTCCGTGTTCTCCCTGGTACTAACTATAGATGTGGCAGGAAGCAGGTCTGGCTGAGGGAGATTAGAAAACTCCAAAGATCAATTGAAATGCTGATCCCTAGAGCTCCTTTCAATCGATCTGTAAGGAATGTCACTCTGTCACTTGGGCTAAATATTCGTTTTGCTGTGACACCATGCAGGCCTTACAGGGTGCTGTAGAAGATTTTCTATCCCAGTTTTTTGAGGAAACCTGTCTTTTGGTAGTGCATGGTAAGCATGTCACCATCATGCCAAAAGATTTCGTCATTCTCAGAAGACTTTGGGACTGTTATTCTGGTCTGCATGTTGATAATGCCAGCACCTCTAGAGACTTGCCTCTAGATAGAACCAACTTGTCGACTACCTCTAGGAGGAAGATGAAGCAGTCTGTTCCCAAGAAGATTGGATCTCGAAAGCCAGCTGCTTCCCTTCCTCCTAGAGTTATCCCAGCCAAGAGACTCCGGATCATCTTGAGCTCTAAGTCAGATGCTAGAAAATCTGATTCAGATCGAGAATCATCATCCCTTCCTCCTCCTACTATTCGTCCAGCTTCTCAGCAGGTTTCTTCACCAAAAGTGTTGATTACCCAAGAGGAGCTCGACAAAATAACAGAGAAATCTATAAATATTGTATATACTTCTTTTGCTGCTCCTATACATAATCTTTTTGTAAAAATTCCATACGATCTTGCCCAAGTTTATTGTGATTCTGACCATTATAACCAGTACGAGGCCTACCTAGCTAATAAAATTGATCTTTTTGGCAATTTTTTTTGTTTTTTTTTCTTTCAGATTCACGTAAAAGCTTTAGATTAGGTCCCAAATTTTGTGCCGAGCTAAAAGATAAAACTTCAAAAATTTCAGATTTAATAGTAGAAGCCGGAGGATCTTTTTTGCAGAATAGTATTAGTTCCAATTCCCATGGTATTGTTTTTGTTGTTAGTCCATTTTTCAAGGGAGTGATAAAGGCAAAAGAAGCCAATTTTGAGAAGGTTGTATATTTTATCGAATGCAGTCCTATGGCAAAATTTTATTTGCTTCCATATGAAAAAAAGTAAGGACTGCTCTTTTGTTTTTGTTGTTTTAATCTGGATTGTTGCATGCGGCATTGCTTCAATAAGTAAGGATTGCTTTAATAAGTATGGATTTATCGATATTTGTATTTTGGTTGTTGTAGTCGGCATTGGAGCCTGAGCATTATTTCTATAAAGATAAATAAGGAGGGAGTATCAAATTTTCTATGTGTAAACTTAAACTCAGCTGCAAATACACATAGAGAATTTGATTCTTTACTACTATTATAGGCAAACTCAGTCAAGGATAGATACTTCTTTCAATGAGATCATTGTTAGAAAAAAAAAATGCTCAAAGAAAATGTCCCATCATCTGATTAGTTCTTTCCATCTGACAGTCCCATTTCAGGATGATTAGAAGAACCTAAGCTCAATGTCGTCTCTAGTCTAGCGAATTCGGCCGACCAAAAGTGATCGGTGAACTTCCAATCGCGATCGCTCACAATTTCACTCGACAATCTACACAAATATCTAAGCTAAATCAGAAGCCTTTGCGGTGGTCTTTACTGAAATAAATTTAGGCAATTTGGTAAGACTATCGACCACTATCCAAATTGCATCATTTTGTTTATTCGTCTATGGTAATCCAACCACAAAATTCGTCAAAATGCTATCCCATTGTAGAAAAGGTTCTGCGAAACTGTTAGAAAGGTTCTGCAAATTCTTCCTTAGTGTTGGGGGTATTTCCAACAAAGTGTAAATAAATAAAATCCTTCAATAAAATGTGTTGCGAGGGCATGACATCCTGCGTGTATAAGCCCATGGCCCAATGAGCATGCAATTGAAGTTGTAACTAAAATAAACTTGACTTGGGCCTTGTAATTAAAATAAAACTAGAGGCCCAATGTCATTTTTAAACTTAGAGATCACTTTTTAGAGTTGGGTCCAAATTGAGACTCACATGAATCTTGTGATTTCTAATGTACTTTTTGTGGACCCTTGGATCAAGTTGGGTCCAAGATGAATGGTTAGGATCATTGTGAATATTAGCCAATAAGATTGAGGGGCAAGGGCCTTCGCCATTTTATAAAAAGGCACCATTTGTACACTATTTGGATGCTTAACGAGAAGGAGAAAACTCTACCATTTTTGGAAGAGAAGCATCCTCATTTGCTATTCACTACTTGCTATTGCTCTTGATTGTGTTTTCCATTGCTTTCTATTGCCATGTTTATTGTTTGCCATAGTGAATGTTTTTCCATTAGCAAGCATAAGGAGCATTTGAGCTAACCTCCGCCCTCACTCTCTATCTCTCTCTTTCTCTTCCCTTCTCAATCTCTTCTTCTCCATTCCTTCTCTTCAACCAAAACTATGATGAATGTTAGTGTAGAGGAGTAGAGTTAAAGAGGAGTAGTATAGTGGTGAGTAGAGTTAAGGGAGAAAGTAGGAAATCAACTAAAAGTAGCATCTATGCATAGTTAGGTACCTATCCAGTGATCTAACCTTTGTTGACAGGCGGAAGGGCTATACTACGAGAGATCTTCGACCCCACAGTGGCGCCGTTGCCGGGGATAGGTTTCCACTAACTAGTTTAGCTGCATTTTAGCTATTTTCTTGTTTTTTAGGTAGTTTAGGTAGATTTTTGGGAGTTTAGAGTTAGTTTTCTGTACTTTTCTGTGTTTGGACTGTTCACAGCTAGCGGAGAAGGTGTGAGAGGGTATAGGAGGCCCTGAACAACCTCTAAGGGCTTGAAACCCAAACCAATCATCCAAAAAACTCAAAAAACACACCAATATGCATTTTGGAAGAAAAAAGAGCCAAAAAAGCTCATCAGATTTTTATATCTCCAGAATCAGTGGGAATTAATCCTTGCATGACTGGCCGCAGCTCCAGGGTACTGTCCTAGACCTACATAGAAGCTTGCGAGAGTTCGTTCCAAGCAAATTGTAAAAATCAGAGAAAAATCATAAAAAATTCAAAAAACCCTTGAAAAAATCCAAAAAAAATTCAAATCTATATAAAAGCTCTCGCAGAGCCCTCTGAAGTTCCATCTCAGTGAGACTAGGACACAGAGAAGATTGTGAGAGTTAGTTTGATGAGTAAGTGCATGTGCGAGAGTTCCCAATGAAAAAAAGATGGGAAAGTACCAATGAACCCTTGCAGACAGTGAAATTTTTAGTTCCAATGGTCAAGAACTCTTGTAGAGGATTCTGAAGTTCCATCTCAGTGAGACCAGAACACAGAAGAGCTTGCGAGAGTTAGTTTGATTCCAGTGAGCAGAAAATTGGATTTAAGTGCTAAAAAATCACTAAAAAGTGAAGATCCAGCAAATCCTTCCAGTAAGAACTCTTGCAGACCCTCTCAATCGATTCAGAATGTCAAATTACATCAGTGATGAAGCTTGCGAGAGTTAGTATGAAGATCTGGTGAAGATCAATCACAAAAAGTGATTCTGAACCCTCGCAGATAGTGAAATTTTCACTTCTTGCGAGAGTTAACTCTCGTAGAGAATTCTATACTGAGATCTGACCCAGATCCAGCTACTGTGAAGCTTGCGAGAGTTACTTCCTAGAGATTTGAAAGATATCAAGTTTTTTACCTGCACAAACAGCTAAAGAACCCTCTCACAGCCAACCCTCACACAAGATAACCCTCGCAGACCAAATCAGTGGAAAGATCTACATCAGATTCAGCTACTATCAAAATCTTAGGTCAATCAGTGCAAGGAGTAAAAATCTATCAAGAAAAAGCCACCGTAAAAGGTCTAAAATTCATTCTAGCCGATCAGATTGATCAGATCCTTGAAGATCCAGACTACATCCTACTATATAAGCAAGATCCAATCACTTTCGAACCCACATTGGATGAATCTGAGATTGGGATGATCAATAGCACGAAGGATAGAAAATCAGGCACCACACCTTCCCAGATTAGTAGTTGTGTAACAAGAGGCAGAACTGGAACCAGCACCAATGGATCCAATGGGCCAACCAGTACCTATCGCACCCTTGCATGCAGTTTGGAGAGCACCACGGATGGAGATACCAAAATACGACGGATCATCAGATCTCATCCGATTCCTCTAGATCTACGAGCAAGCTTGTGAAATCTACGGCGAACGGACACCTGCAGAGAAGCTGATGCTATTTCCTATGTCCTTACTTGCAGTGGCTCAGGATTGGTTTTTTAACCTGTCAGAGGAAGAGAAATCCACTTGGAAAGTGGTTAAAGCGGATCTCATTACATGCTTTAAGCCAAGGAAGTTCCTGGAAGACCCGTTTCTCCTGCTGAGCAAAGTCAAGATGGAAAAACGAGAAAGGGTCCGGGACTATATTGAACGGGTTCAACATCTATCATCTGAGTGCAGTGCAGCCCTGACTCCCGATCATGCAATGATCATGTGGTTCCTAGCCGGACTACCACGAAGCATCATAAGAGAACTGAAATGACGGGAGCAGTACGCTACTA
Organism: Diphasiastrum complanatum; assembly: GCA_029204225.1. Classification (NCBI taxonomy): domain Eukaryota; kingdom Viridiplantae; phylum Streptophyta; class Lycopodiopsida; order Lycopodiales; family Lycopodiaceae; genus Diphasiastrum; species Diphasiastrum complanatum. The sequence goes on from CM055101.1 coordinate 34,007,784, forward strand.
TGCAAGAAGCTATGGAAGAACCCAAAGTTGACAACGACAAGGCTAAAGAAGACAAATGGACAATCCAAAGTGACTCGATCAAAAGAAGTATCCAAGTCACGACGAAGATCCTTCAGAAAAGAAAAACACAAGCATTGGAAAATCAGTCTCCCTCTTCAACCGGCCTCTTGCCATACATCTGCATCCAATCTTATGCCTATCATTCACACCATTTACCATTGTCACCACTACCTATCCTTCCATCTGTTTGTGTATCACCAGTTACTGTTCTTCTAAGAAATCCCCAGTTTTGATAGTCTTACCGAAGCAGCTGATAGATCATTGCAAATGTCCTGCGGAGACCAACTGCCACCTACAATGGATATCTTCACCAAATCATTGGAAAAGGACTTGTTCATGAAGCATAGGACATCACTTGGAGTGTTATCAAAGTCTATGCTAAAACTAGTTGAAGAGGGAGTGTGAAAATTTGACTTTTTAAAGTCCATTAGTCTAAATTTCATTTGAATAAACACTTTTTGAAAGTGTGGGAAAGTGAAGGCGAGTTTGAGTAGATTCAAATTTAAATGTTGGATACTTTGAATCTAGACCCAAAAATAGTAGGGTTAGCATTTTGGAGGGAAAACCAAGTGGCCAAATAGGTTTTGGAACTGTTATAAAAGGAGGAAACTCGTGGAGAGACACATATTCTCTTTTCTCTATCTCATTTCATGCTTATATATGGTTCTCTTGGGTTCTACTATCCATTGGTGCATTATACTTGTGATTGCATGCAATTCTACGTGTAGAATGATCTATATTTGTTATTTTTTGTACTTTTATTTCTCAATAAAAGTATGCTACTTCCATTCTTGGAAGATTCGGAATGAAAGATTGTAAAGGGATTGACACCCCTATGGAGCATGGTGTAAAAGTTTCAAATGAAAGTGATGAAGCATCCTTTGAGGACATCACACTTTTTAGAAAGCTTATAGGCTCTTTAATTTATTTGATAATCACTAGACCAGATTTGAGTTATTGTGTAAGCAAGTTGAGTCAACATATGCAAGGTCCTTTAGTTTATCATTGGAAAAGTGCCAAAAGAGTGCTTAGATACATCTCTTGTACTAGATTTTTTGGCATTCTCTATCAAAGATCTAACTTGCACTTGAGAGCATACTCGGATTCAGATTTTGCAGGTGAAAAGATGGATAGAAAATTTAGAAGTGCATTTGCTACTTTCCTATGTGGAGGAATGATATCTTGGCTTTCCAAAAAGCAAGATAGTATCTCACTTTCTTGTTGTGAAGCTGAGTACAAGGCATTGATATAAACAACAAAAGAACTCCTGTGGCTAAAAAGACTTTTGGAGGAGCTTCAAGTTATGAAGGCCAAGGAGATCCCTTGTACCTATTGTGATAATCAAGCATCACAACAATTTGCTACAAAACCTATCTTCCATGCTAGAACAAAGCATATCGAGATAGCACATCACTTTGTAAGGGAGAAAGTGCAATCCAAGGAGGTCCAACTTCTTCATGTACCATCATCCTAGTGTATTGCTGATATCTTTGTAGGGTCATAGATCTTGTGTAGTATAGCCCTCCCGCCTGTCAACAAGGGTTAGTTCACTGGATAGGCACCTAACTATGCATAGATGCTATTTTTAGTTAGTTTCCTACTTTGCATCTAACTCTACCTCCACTAACACTACTCACACTAACTCTACTCCCCCAACTAACTTCATCATGATTTTGTGTGAAGAGAGAGGATAGAATAGAAGAGGAAGCAGAAGGAGAAGAGAGAGAGAGATGAGATGGAGGTTAGCTCAAATGCTCAATTCCATTGCTTATGGAAAAATATAAAATGGGAAAGGCCCTTGCCCCAAAATCCTATTGGCTAATATTTACATTGATCCTATCCATTCATCTTGGACCCAACTTGATCCAAGGGTCCACAAAAAGTACATTGAAATTCACAAGATTCATGTGAGTCCTAATTTGGACCCAACTCTAAAAAGTAGTCTTCTAAGTTTAAAAGTGACTTTGGGCCTCTAGTTTTATTTCAATTCAAAGGCCCAAGTCTATTTTATTTTATTTACACTTAAACTTGCGTGCTCATTGGGCCATGGGCTTACGTGCGTAGGATGCCATGCCTTCGCAACACATTTTATTGGTCAAATTTATTTATTTACAATTCATTGGGAATAACTCCAACAATCTTAACCACCAAGGAGTGTTGATCTGTCACTTCTAACTTGTTGATATGTCACTTCTAACTTGTTGATCATACTTGTTAATCTTGTGGTTAATATTCACATTTTGATCCCACACATGTCGAACTTGTTCACACATGTGAATGGAAGCCAAAAGATTGTTTGTATATAGTTAGATCTAAGTTAGATCAATCTACACAAATGTAAACTAAATTTTTGACTAGAATCTATGAAATTGCCATTTGGCACTTTTTCCTTGTATGTAGCTATTACTTCCATGTGAATGAGTAAATGCTCCCACATGCTAAGATGCTATTGACATGTGTGAAGCTAGATGTACCTTGTCACATGCATCTATTCTCCTAGATCCTATTTTGTAGGGAAGATTCCTATTTTCAAGGAAGTAGCTGGATTCTAGCTAGTAGCATAAGTCAACTTTGTAATATGGGAATAACTTGCTCTTATTGGTGGATCTTAATAATGTGGCACTTTTCACACGTGCCAGACCTGCTGAGGACACCTTTGGCATTTTGTAAGGCAGTGTTGCCTTTTTCGCTTGTCACAAAACACGTGTAAAAACAGTGTCACATTTTTTGCCTTTTCTTTGCTTGTGAGAATTTACTTGTATTTATGCAAACAGTCAAGTTTTATTCGTCCGTCTTATTTTACATGTAAATATGCAGACTGTGTGACAACATGAGTAAAAAATACAGCATGAATGGAGGCAGATTAAAATGGGATTTAGGAGAGTAGAGGAGATAAATTCAACACCCCCCTTAATCTGGATCCGTGAATGCCTTGATCTTCAGACTAAGCAATGCACAAAATTTGCTGTGTGCATTAACACTTAATGCTTTCGTGAATATATTGCAACCATGTCCTGCATTCTGCAGTATGTTAAGCTCACCTTCTTTGTAGTGATATTTGACTTCAATGTGCTTACTCCTAGAGTGAAATCTAGGGTTAGCCAATAAGACAATAGCACTATGATTATCACAAAATAAAATTGTAGGGCTGTACTGATACTGATTAATATCTGATAGTAAATTTCTCAACTAAAACGCTTCCTTGATAGATTGAGAAGCAGCAATGTATTATGTTTTTGTAGAAGAAAGTGCGATAGAGGTTTTCTTACAATTGTTCCATGAGATAGGACCGTCGTTGAAGAGGAATGTACATCCAGATGTGGGCTTACGATTGTCTACATCTCCTCCCTAGCGTGCATCAAAATATCCACTAAGCTGATGAAGATTGTCATTGCTGACATCTCCATAGCTTGCATCAGAATATCCACTAAGCTGATGAAGATTGTTGTTGCTGACATCTCCATAGTAGGTGCACTGGTCTATGGTAGCTCGAATATACCTCATGACTCTTATGAGAGCCTTCCAATGGGTAATGCCAAGATTAGCCATATATTGGCTGAGTGAGCTTACTGCAAAAAAAATATCTGGTCTTGTACAGACCATTGCGTAATTGATAAGGATACTCTCTCATCTACTCTGGCTTGGCCTGGGGACATTGGTCTTTTGACAAATGCAGGCCTGGATCCATTGGTGAGTGAGCTAATTTACAATTCATTAGATTGTATTTGTTAAGAACATTGTGAAAATACCTTTGTTTAGTGATGTAAATCAGTCGTTTTGCTCCATCTCTATGAATTTGAATGCCTAGACAGAAGTGAGCTTCATCCAGAACAATCATGTCAAACTCTGAAAACAGCATCTGCTTAGAATCCTTGACCAAATTGGTGTTGTTGCTAAAAAACAACGTATCATCCACATATAAGGTGATGATAATGAAGGATTGCTGCAATGACTTGGAATAGATGTTGCAATTAGCTAGAGATCAAAGTCTAGTTGGCTGAGTGCCTCTTCGACTGTCGTCGGTTCATGTTGAAAATTATCACTTCTCACTTGAAATTGGTTATTGTAAATATTGATCAAACATTAGAATAATGTTGATGATCTGATTTTACCCATGTGGGGCCTGTTCTCACGTGTGAAAGGATGTACTTTTCATACTTGTATATATCTAAATTGATTTTGTATCAATCTAGTTAGTGTTGTGGTGGCCTAGTCGTTATAGATTTCCACAAAAATGATGAATTATGTAGTATAAAAGGGTTGATCGTTCCCAAGAGAGAGACTAATCTCATCTTTTGCATGGTAAATATATATATGATGATAAATGGACTGGTATGTATAAAATTCATAACGAATACTACAGCGACAGAACTGGTTATCCAAAGATATTTGGGTAAATTGACATCCAGGAACACCAATGATGAAATGTTTTGGTCAAGGTCTGTAAATGTAAGGATTATTTTATCTTTCAGGCTCTTCAGGCATCAAGGAAACAGTTAGAACTGACAGCAACTAGCAATTAGATTCAGCAAGCAGAATCACATTAGCTAAAGATTCTTCTTAATCAAACACAGAGAACCAGTCTTTATCGTAGAAATAGAGCCTCAAACAATCCCGATATCTGAACACATAGCTCATTCAGAAATGTAAGAAGGTCTGCTAAGAAATGATGCTTAACAACTTCAGATAATACCCTACACACATTAGTCAGAATTGTTACTTGTTGATGTCACCTAAAAATCCATGCTAGAGTAACTGAAATTCAGTATAATATAAGAAATGTGTGTGACGCAAACAAAACAGTATCACAATCATCCACAGATCATACAGAGTGTGTTCGCACATATGATAAGAAGTAATTCTGTGAAAGATAGCAGAAAGAAAAAAAATGCTCAAGCTATAGGAACTCGCTCTTCTCTCTATTGATACTCAGCTCTGCGTAGAAATGCGTCAGTACAATGGCACGAAGTGTATATAGGAACGATCACCGGCCTCAATGTCGTTTACGAACCGTTAAATGTCGGTTCTGGACTTCTATTGCGTCTCTTTAGAACGTCACAATTTCTACTTAAAATATGAATTTACAAAGTGCAAAATAGGCCTTTATATGTATTTAGGCACTATAGCACATTTTACGTACATGGAAATTGAAAATTTTTACAATATATGACATAACTTGGATAATGTGAAATCATAAGTCTCCACATATCCCCTTCCTCAATTGTGCAGTGGCTCGCCAACAATCTGATTTACATCCTTCTTTGTCTTTTACGGCTAGCTGGCTTGCTGTGGAAAATTGCCTTGGCTCGAGCTTCATTCTCTTTGTTTTCCTACTCCAATGTCAGTCCTTTTGTCGCCAAGAAATAGTTATTCTTCTGGTTATAGTCTTCTTGAAATGATAAATTTGGATAACCATCCATTCCTTGATTGCTGATTGGTGCAAGGGGGTTATCAATTAATGTATTATTTACAAGATGTGTATACCAACTATCCTCGGTCAGCATTTCAGACATCTCGACAGCAGGGACATTTAGTGAAAGGGCAGCATATGTATAGTCAGAAAATTTTGCTTTAATATACAGTTGTTGAACAGATAGGAGGGCATAAGAAATAAGCAAAGCAATATTTACATGGCTGTACGTATAGTATGGTCTACTTATTGGATTAGTGGAGCGAAGTATAATACTTGTTTTTACTTCCTCCAAATAATGAGAGTAGTTAGCTTCCCAATCTGTGTAGATTTTCCACAGATCAAGGAATAGTAATTGGTGAGTAACTCGAGAAGAAACAGATTTAGAGTTGGTAACAACTTCTTTCACATCAAAAATGTTAATTGATTCTAACTTATTTAGGTACCCATCCATTGTTGGAAAAATATTATTCTCAAATGTCCTTAGGTATTCTAAGATGTATATATACAAGGATCTTGCGATCACATGAATATAGTTAGTTTGCACATTGAACTTGTTTAGAACAATGGCAAGGGCGAGGATTCTTTTTTGATGTACAGTTAGTCTAGAACATAAAGTATTTATGCTAGAAAAGGTCCAAGGGTTTTCCCATTGTTCCTTTGTGTAGCCAAAAAGTTTAGGTAAGAAAAGATAATCCATCCTCCATTTGAGTTCTAGACTAGAAAAAGGTGGAATAAAAAATGTTAGTTCCTGATGAAATGTTTGAAATTCTGACCTTAGTAGTGAGTAGACAATCTTGTTTTTCTTTGTAACTACTGCACTTGGTGATGCCTGGGCTTGGTATGGAATGACACTTAATGCCCCAGGTTGGTCTTCAGCAACTTGTACCTCTACAGCCTCCATGATTTCAGTATGTGTTTCTTGATTTTTCTGGACTTGGCTACAGCTGATATCTGTTTGGATGGCCTTTTCTGACATTACTGATGCTGGCTCATCTGTTTGTGTCTCCTGATCTTGTCCTTGTCCAGGTTCTTCTGCATCAGAGATCTGCATTTGGCCTGATTGAAATCTGGCCTCTTCTAGTTCTTCCTTCAGCTTCTCATAGGCAATCATCTACGACTGCAGATATTGCATCTGGAAGGCCTGGATCATCCGCTCCTGGAGTCCCTTCCACGCTACTGGATCAATTCGGTACCTGCCATGAGATACGCTGGCAACAAGTGTGACTTCGGTGCTAATTCGCCAGAGTGTCATCTTTTTTGGCCTGTTTTTTGTATATCTAATTGTCTTTCTTTAGCATCTCTGCAGAATTTTGCAATTGGGCAATTGACTCCTGAGCACTATTGAGTTCATTGCTCAGTTCCACATTGCTACTTTGAAGAGTGGCTCGTGCTCGTCTTTCTTCCTGCAAGGAAGCTTGCAGGGTCTGAAGTTGTTGTTTGAGAAGGATGTTCTCATATTCTATGGACTGGTCCTGCATCTCTTCCAACACTTCAAGTTGTCATCTTGCCTTCCTTTTGCTTCTTCAAGCTCTATCTCTTTCCTGCTCAGCTCCGCATTGGCTGCTTTGAGCTCCTCATTTCTATAGGCCAGCTGAGCCTTAGTTTTGCTCAGCTCTGCATCTGTTTGGGTGAGGTCTGTTCGGACTCTTTCATACTTGGGCCCCAGCTTCCTGGATACCTTTTCCAAGCTGGCAAGGTGTTGTATAGCTACCCAAGTATCTGGTAGTAGTGTTCCAAAAACCTGTTGATATAACTCGGCATTGAGGATTGGTTCCTCGACGTCACTTTCGCTGCCCTGCTGGTCCTCAAAAAGTTGCTCTGCTCCTTGTGGTTCTGGTTCTTGTGGTATTTCAGTCTAATTTCGCTCTTGATCAGCAATGTTCTCTGCCTCTTCTTCCACGTCCTTATTTTCTTTTGGGCTGGTCAATGGTGTATACTGGGACGATGGCGAAAACATCCTCACCGAGCTCCCTTGATTTGATGATGATGTTGTGGCTGCCACAGTGGTTGCCTTTGATGTCTGCATTTGGGATTCGGCCTCAATTGATGGTGCTAACCCTGGTAATACTGGTGCAATCCTGATATCCTCCTGCACTGTCAGCACACTTGCATGCACGCATAAGATGCCCATCTGATGACCCAGTCTGGAGAACTGATTTATTTCTATTAATTTACAGAATTGCTTAAAAGCAATCTGTCCGAAGGCAATCTGCTCTCCATTTAAGGCTCTCAGCAAATATCCCATATTGGTATTTGAAATTGTATACTCTTGCTCCGGTAGAAAGATAGAAGCAAGAGTAAATCGAACGAAGCTCTTGAGATTGGGGTCTCTAATGTAAGAGAGTTTGTATCCCCGTTTCTCAAGATAAGCTCCTTTTTGAAAAACTCCGCCCTCCGCATTGAAATCTGGTTTGGTAATTGGCATACTGTCGTCCATAGGCAATCCTAAGGCATGACACTAAAACCCCTCTGTGATTATAATCTCTTGATTGCGGACAGTTGTGGAAATATGTCCTTCCTCTGTTTCGCCCAAGTTGCTAATCAGCTCATAATAAAGATCAGTAAGAATAACTGATGGATTGAATTGAATAAGACTTTCAATTCGCGCGCGAACAGCTAGTGGTTGTAAGATTGGTAATACTAGCTTTGGGTGTGTCTTGAATACGATCGCCATAGTGCTTCCAAATGTAAACGATGGCAGACAAGAGCTTGATCGCAACAATTCGCAATTTCGGAGAGCAAGAGTGATGGAAAATGGTAGTGACAACAACTGAAGTGTTTGAGGTTTTAAGCGTATTGATGATATTTCGGCGGATTGGACTACCATTAAATGGAAGCGTGTCCTTCATTTTGAAGGTACATTGTAGCGCAGGCATCCCAAAGGGACCCGAGAACCACGACTTAGCTTCCCAGCCTTCAACTCTTGCCATCCAAACCCACTTGACATACAAGCAGCCAACTCACCAACAACGATCAGACTTAATCAGCTTGAAGTTCCGAAAACCTACATTGAGATCCAACCTGGCGCCATGCCAGATCGGGGGTCCTGATGTGGGTGACTTCCCTCCAAGCAAGCTGCCCGACATACATCAAACTTAACCAAGTCGAAGCTTCGTTACAAACGAGTAACATCCATTCCAAGCAAGCGGTCTGACTTACATTAGACTTAACCAACTGAAACATTCGTCACGAGTGCTGGAAGCCAACCTGGCGCCACGCCAGACTGGACAACCATAAACAGGTAACTTCCACCCAAGCAAGCCATCCAACTCAGCCGACAGGTTAGAGCCCGTTCCCCAAGAGCTTAACCCATTCACGTTCATGCAAGGAACACTCAGAACCACAAGCCGCGACAGATATGGAGACAACCAATTCCTGGACCAAATGGTCTCGACAGTATACCGCTGGCGCCACGGACCGAATGGTCCCGACGGCATACTGCTGGCGTCCCGGGATATGACCCTCAGCTATGTGCCAGCTTAAAAATTTTGAAGCGGCCTTACAACTAGCGCTTTTACCAAACACTGAAACCCAGAAGGTAATCAGAGTCACTTTGAGGAAAATCCCACTTTATTGATAAATCGGAGAAGGTTACATTTCAAGTGTGTGACCGACCCTAGTCTCCGAGGAGGTGGCATGCCAAGGCGAGTGCCAGGACAACATTCCAGCAAGGGAGGCTGAGACTTGGTTGGAGCTTGCCCTGAGTCGCAACCCGCACTCTCCGATAGTATTGGTGGAATTCGGCACCCCCCCTCATAGCAAGCACTCTACCCAGGCTGGTAAAGCACGTTTTTCTCTCTCTAGAAAGTCATTTTCTCTCTCTAGATTTTATTGATCCCCAGGCTTCCTTTAATCATGCCTAGATCGTGTGAGGTGATTGCACATCGATCTGAGCTCTCTGGACTTCGCTAGAACCGATCAAAGATTTTCAGCCATAGGAACTTGGCTCCGGCTGGATTCTGGTCACAGTGACACCGGGAGCGGTGCCGGCGCCGTTGGCGCTGGGAGCAACAAGGGCGGTGCTGGCGCTGGGGACAATGCTGGCGTTGGAAGTAAAGCTTGTAAAGGTAGCTTTACAACATACATACTAAATAATAAAGTGTTTAGTCAAAAAAGAAACAAGAATAAATAATTAAACAAAATGCAGGAATGCTTCGCTTGGTAAGCTTATTTCTTCCTTTGTTAAAATGCGAAAAATGCGAAGGTGTGAGAAGGTAAAATCCCAAAAAATGTGAAGGTAAGTGTCGCAATTTCCGTATTGGTAAACTTACTAAATACACCATATTCCAATATAGTGTCGGGTTTTTTGCAAAATATAAATGTAGTGAAGGTCTCGGCTTTTTTGCAATACAGACAATTGCGACATGCTTTGGCATTTTCGCAAAAAAAAAAAAAATTGGACAAAAAATGACGGACTTCAAAAACTGATGTATCGGACATTAGTCATAGTAGCGCTTCACCCTTGAACCATTTACTTGAGTGTCAAGTAAATGTCCTTGGAGATCAGCTAACTGAAGTGATCCATTATTAAAAACTTCTATAACTTTATACGGTCCCATCCATCTGGTATGTAATTTTTCAGAAAACAACATGTGTCTGCTTTCATACAGAATCACATAGTCCCCTTGTTTAATTTTTATTTTCTTGATAGATTGGTCAAAAATTTCTTTTCTTTTACTCTGAACTCGTTCAGTCTCGATTAATGAAAGACGACGATCCTCTTCCGGTTGCGTCAAAGAAATCATCCAGAGACTATTGTGTTCATCCATTCGCTCTTCATTACTAATGCGAAACATCGGAACTTCGAATTCTATCAGTAGTATGGGATGCATTCATTACACAAGATAGTATGAAGTCTGCCTAGTTGTAATCTTTTCAGCAGTTCTGTATGCCCATAAGACAGATGGTAACTTCTAATCCCAATCAGAAGAATGTGTTTTCGTTACTTTATTCAAAATTTTACATAGAATTCCATTTGCCTGCTCCGTAAGCCCATTTGCTTTTGGATTATATGGAGTGGTTTGGCGATGTGTAATAGAAAAATATGACAACATGGCTTCAATGGTCTCATTAAGGAAATGGGTTCCCCTATCGCTAACGAGTTCTAAGGGACAACCATATCGCGTGATAATGTTTTGGAATAAAAACTTTGCTACAGTCTTAGCATTGTTCTTAATTGTGGCTTCAGCCTCTACCATCTTGGTAGCATAGTCCGTGGCAACGAGTATGTAACGACGACGAGTTTTATGCGTGGTTGGTTTGATAGGTCCTACAAAATCTATCCCCCACTTCTCAAAAGGTGCTAAGGGGATAATTGGAGTAAGTGGCCAATGTGTTGCAAAGCTGGGTTTTCCCATCCTCTGGCATGCATCACATTTTTTGATGAAAATCTTAACATCTATATAGACGGTAGGCCACCAATATTTAGCATTAAAAAAAAAATTTGCAGTGTTTTTAAGAGCATAATGACCCCCCAAATCTTCCTCAGGTAATGCACTTATTACAGCGGTCGTCTCGGTTGGTTCTAAACATCAGCGAAGACTATCGTCAGCTCCTAATTTATACAATATACTATTTACAGTCGTGTAAGGTCCTACCTTAGAAATAAAAACAGTTTTTTGTTGTTTATTAAAATGTTCAGGATATATCTGGTCTTGTAAAAAATTAATAACGTCCCTATAAATTGATGTTTCTGATTGAATACTCATTATATGTTCATCTGGAAATTCATCAGAAATAGGTTCTAATTGGTTTTTTGTTTGGAGGCGGGATATGTAATCAACATTTTGATGATCTTTGCCTCTTCTTAATTCTACTTCATAATTAAACTCATCTAATAATAATACCCATCTAGCTATTCTACCCAAAAGATCAGGTTTATTCACTAAATGTTTTAATGCATAGTGATCTACATGAAAAACAAAAGGGTATCCTAAAAGGTAATGTCTAAATTTCTTTACTGAATAAATCATCCCTAATGCTTCTCGTTTTGTAGCAGAATAATTCTTTTCTGATGCAGCAAGTTGCCTTCTCGCATAATAAATTGGATAATCTATATTTTGGTCATCTTTCTGACTAAGAACCACACCTATCACAAACGATGATGTGTCTACATATACATGGAACTTTTTAGCCCAATTTGGAGGTTCTAACCCCAGTGGCTTCTGCTAATGACTGTTTCATTGTTGATCAAAAGCTTTCTGATGGTCCTGTGTCCAATGGTACTCAACAGATTTTTTTAATAAACTTGTTAAAGGAGTTACTATTATAGCATAATCTTTAATTATCCTTCGATAGTAACCTACATGACCTAGAATACCTCTAAGCTCTCTTAAATTGGTTGGTTCTAATAATTCTAAAATCATTTTTATTTTTTCGATGTCGGCTTGTATACCATCCTTCAAAATTTTATGTCCTAAAAGGATTCCTTCCCTCATCCCAAAGTAACACTTAGCTGGATGCAGTTTAAGAGAGGTCTCTTGACATCTTTTCAATGTTTTCTCTAATGTATCTAAATGGTTTTTAGTTGATGAATAGACACAAAAGTCATCCATAAAAATTTCTAAAAACTTTCTTAAATTTTTTTGAAAAACATTCGTCATCATACGTTAGAATGTGGCAGGTGCATTACAAAGACCAAAGGGCATTCGCGTATATGCGTACGTCCCCCAATCAGTGGTGAAAGTTGTTTTGGATCTATCTTCCTCTTTTATAAAAATCTGGTTATAACCTGAGAATCCATCTAAAAAACTATAATGTTCATGACCAACTACTTGGTCAAGAATGGTCTCTGTATATGGCAGAGGATGATAATCCTTTGCTGTAGCAGCATTTAGTTTTCTATTATCCTAACAAACTCTAATCTTGCCCTTCTTCTTCTTAGGTGCTATAACTATTGGTGATACCCACTCACTGCTTAGAATAGGATATATAATACCCGCTCTAAGACATCTATCTAATTCATCTTTTACTAATAAGGAGTACTTTGGATTCAATCTATATTGACGTTGTCTAACAGGTATTATTCCCTGAATGAGATCTATTCTATGTTCGCACCATTTAACTGGTATTCCTATTAAATCATCCATCGACCAAGCAAATAGATTTTGGTATTTTTGAAGAAGCAATATATACTCTTCATGTTCTTGGTCCGATTGGTGTTTATATAGATTCAAAGTCTTACCTTTATTAATTTCTATTTCTACATAATCTGTATTATCTACCATCCCCACGGTCAGACTTGCTCTGGTTCCACCCAGAACTTCTCTTGACTCGGATGTTATCGGTATTTCTTCTTCTTCATCAATCTCATAGCATTCTATGAAATTGATCCATGACTCAGTAGGTCTAGCTAACTGCTCACCCCATCTCAAAAGGTGACCCCCTATTGGACTGGCTGTGAGAATGCTTGGAAAAAATATCTGTTTGGTAGACCAATTTATAATAGCATATGCTTGATATAACCATGGTAATACCTCTTAGCTCACCTACTGGTATACATTTAGTCGCGTCCGCTAAATGGATTTCGTGATAAGTGATAGACTATATCTGGTTCTCTAATCCTAATTATTTAACCATTGTTTTCGTTAGTAGATTGATACTGGATCCTGAGTCTATTAGTATTCTATCTATAGTATGATCTCCTATGATCGCACTAATCTCTAGAACTCCACAATCTTCTCTATCTACATATTCTACTCTATTACTGTATGCAGGTATACTTAGTGTGACTGACCTCTCCCCTTCCTCAGTCCTTACTGACTGAAGCTCTTCTTCCTCCGAAGTATAGCTCGAGGAAGATGTAGGTGTCTCGCCTTCGTACTTATCTTTTTCCCATGATATGGATGGAAATTCTTTTATGACTTTTTTCAGTCGGTGTCTCCATCTGGTCTCTGAAGGTAATCTCCTTTTTCTTCTAGTGGGTTATAACATCGGCCTGATAGAGCCATGGTCGTCCTAATAACACTCCATATGACGGTTGTCTCGTAGTTTTTAATCTATGATGAATGCCTAATTCATATGCCGTTTCTTCAGTCATTATATTTACGCTAGATCCGAAATCTATGGGTACATTATCTAAGATGCAGCCATTAATTACTATTTGAATCTCTGGTTGGCCTTCATCACCGTAATTAGCTAATCCTAAGTTGATTACTGATAACTTTGCTTTTCTTCTCTTTTTATTTTGCAAGGATTGCTTAATTTCTTTCTTATAATATTGGTTATCGTCTAATAATTGTTTAAAGGTTATATTAGGCATTCTAGAAACAAGGTCTTCTACAATATTATAAGAACAGTTTCTAAGTGGTGACAGATCTCTAGGTATCTCGCTACTTATAACTGGATCTAAAAATGTCACTTTCTTAACTTGTCTAGTTTCTTCGTCTAAAAGCTTCTTAGCTTCTGAACTAATATCAACATCATAATGTTTTCCATTAGACTTATCAAGACTTAATTCTTTATTACTAGGAATTTTTACTAACTGTTCTGCGAACTTCGTTTTTTCTGTCGCATTTTTTGCAGTTTTTGCAATTTTCGTCTTAGTTTTCTTCTTACCTTTAAGTGTTAAAGAATATTTACTACTTCTTGTAGTTACTTTATTTATTTTTCTCTCTAAATCTGGCCATTGATGCTCTTGATCTAATAATTCAGACTCTACTTCTATCCTCTGAACTATCATGTCAGTGTTAGTCTTAGATGGCCGAAGATTGTCTTCCCTAGGTGAGTTTACAAACCTTGGTTTAGACTGTGGCTGTTGTGGCTGAGGACATTCAGCTGTGACATGCCCTTCACCTTTACAGTTAGCACAGAGCGGCACATATCCTACTGATCTCATGGGTTCAGGACAATCAGGCGAATAGTGACCCGGGGCTCCACAATTGTAGCACGAATCCCTTACTCTGGTCAGTGGAGTGGAATCTTGTGTTCCGTCCCTTCGCAAAATAGTGTATTGTTGACCAGTACATTGTTTCGGTATCATAGTTTTTTGGTTAGTAGGAGTTGCAGTATAAGCTACCTCCTCGTGATTATTAATCGGACAGAGGAATGGTTCCTCTTCTAAACAGTTAGTCTGTAAACTGGGACAGTTGGTCTTAGAATGACCTTCCTTCCCACAAGCGGTACACCAAACATTGGCGTTAGGCTTCGCTTTGTTTTGCTTGGCTTTAACATCAGATATCTTTCAAGTCACTCATTTCTCTTGTTAACAACTCAACACTTTTCCTTAATGGATCCATCTTTTCAGATTTCTCCATTCTTTTCTTTCTATCTGAATTCCTATTTTTGGATTTCCTATAAGAAGATTCTTCTTCTGATGAAGAAGAATAAGATGAATACTCAGAGGATTCTTCACCATCCGCTGAATCAGATTCTGATTCAGACTCAGTAGATGTTTCAGATTCTTTTGTTTGTTTAAATTTGTGCTTTTTACTACTCTTTCTTTCATTTCTCCGTCTGCAAGAAATTCAAGAAGTTTTGTAATTCTTAGCAGAGGCAATGACATCTTCCAAAGAAGTCATCAAACCCTGTCGACAATATCGATCCATTTTCTTAGGCAAACCACCCAAGAGCCATTCATTTTGCATAGGAACTGGATACTGGGCTCCTAACTTTCCTATTAAATTCTTAATCCTACGAGTATATTTCCTAAGTGATTTTGTTGGCTTTTTCTCAACAGAGTTAAGCCGAGCCAACAATCTAGTGGAATATCCTATCTCCCTAAACTGTTTAAGGAATGCTACTTTTAAAGTGTTCCAAGTATTAACTGTTTCTGGTACTAATCGACTGTACCAAATCCTAGCCTGCTTCCGTAAAAGACCTGGCAAAATTCTAACTTTATCCTCATCCGTATGCTCTTTATTTGCTATGGTAATGGATTCAAATTACGACAAATAACTATCCGCATCTTCAGAAGATGATCCCTTAAAGAAATCGTATCTGATTTGTGTAGATGTGGGTGGCGCTGAATTAGCCATATTAATAGATGGTGGTGAACTAGATGAACTTAGAGGATCTGAATCTAAACTTTGTTTAGACAAAGATTCTAAACTTGGTTCGGAAGTAGAATCAGAAAAATCTGATTCAGATGAATATGTAGAACTTGGTGTTTCAACGGATCTTTCCTCAAATGAATCTACAAATGCTGTAGTAGCATGTAGAAGATCATTAAACGCTTCAGGTGTTAATCTTGCTCTAGCTGGCGAATTTTGCAAATTTTGCAAATACAAATATCTAGACTTCCTATATGCTTCTAAACGTTGTGCACACTCTAAACGCTTCTGTTCAATAGTTGCTTGAGAGTACGTTCTTGGCATGCATTACATGAGAAAGATTTGTAGATGTAATACACTCAAAAATATTGCAAAAGGTGAAATTCATCTCCCCGGCAACGGTGCCAAATTATGTGGTGGCCTAGTCGTTATAGATTTTCACAAAAATGATGAATTATGTAGTATAAAAGGTATGATCGTTCCCCAAGAGAGAGAATAATCTCATCTTTTGCATGGTAAATATATATATGATGATAAATGGACTGGTATGAATAAAATTTACAACAAATACTACAATGACATAACTGGTTATCCAAAGATATTTGGGTAAATTGGCATCCAAGAACACCAATGATGAAATGTTTTGGTCAAGGTCTGTAAATGTAAGGATTACTTTATCTTTCAGGCTCTTCAGGCATCAAGGAAACAATTAGAACTGACAGCAACTAGCAATTAGATTCAGCAAGCAGAATCACATTAGCTAAAGATTCTTCTTAATCAAACACAGAGAATTAGTCTTTATCGTAGAAACAAAACCTCAAACAATCCCAATATCTGAACACATAGCTTATTCAGAAATGAAAGAAGGTCTGCTAAGCAATGATACTTAACAGCTTCAGCTAATACCCTACACACATTAGTCAGAATTGTTACTTGCTGGTGTCGCCTGAAAATCCATGTTAGAGTAATTGAAATTCAGTATAATATAAGAAACGTGTGTGATGCAAACAGAACAGTATCACAATCATCCACAGATCATACAGAGTGTGTTTGCACATATGATAAGAAGTAATTCTATGAAAGATAGCAGAAAGAAAAGAATGCTCAAGCTATAGGAACTCGCTCTTCTCTCTATTGATACTCAGCTCTACGTAGAAATGCATCAGTACAATGGCACAAAGTGTCGACCTTATAGGAACGATCATTGGCCTCAATGTCGTTTACGAACCGTTAAATGTCGGTTCTAGACTTCTATTATGTCTCTTTAAAATGTCGCAACTTCTACTTAAAATATGAATTTACAAAGTGCGAAATAGGCCTTTACATGTATTTAGGCACTATAGCACATTTTACATACATGGAAATTGAAAATTTGTAAAATATATGACATAACTCGGATAATGTGAAATCATAAGTCTCCACAAGTGTGAACATGATATGACTAGTTTTTAGTCAAGTTGATTAGTCACCTAGAAATTAGCTTTTCTTTGCATGTGCATGAGTAAATGCTCCCACATGGCAAGTGGATGTTCTCACGTGTGTATAGAGTATTGGAAGATAAGAGTTGACCATTTTTCTTAGATTCTATTTTGTAGGAAATATTCCTATATTCTAGGAGACTAGCTTTTTGGATTTTATTAGCCATATTCTAGAAGGTCAACTTTGGATAAAGGATGGATCAAATGGATAGATCTGAGTGATGTGGCACTCTTCACACGTGTGAAGACCTTCTAGATTGTACCAGACTCGTGGATGTACTTGATCCATAAAAGGATTATCATTTTGCTAAGAACATTAATGAGACTTTTGCATTCTACACTTTTGTGAGGTTTCTAGTCATTTGTCTTGTGATGTATATGAATGATTGCTATCTAGGATTAATGTACTTGTTGTTTCAGGTGCATGCCGTACTGTGGACAGTACTCCACACGTGTGAGGCCGCTCTCACTAATTTATGATGTGTTGATCCATTGCTCTTGCTTAAATCCAAGTGTAGTGAATCTAGATCAAGCTCTAATGTGTAGAACTTGATAGATCCATTGATTAAGCAACCAATAACTCTCTATGATTGTAAAGTACAATCATTATTGTCCTAAAAACTGTAAAATTATCATGGTATCAGAGCTAAGTAAGAGAGTGATCATTGAATCATAAATCTTGTAAAGATCATTGGCAAATTGTTTTTGGCCAATACATGTGAGGGCGAGTTCATCTAGAGTGATAGCTTGAATTCATTTGGATCAAAACGACTTGGAGGCTGTGTATGTACTTTTCACACGTGTGAAACCATACCGCAACTTTCATTTCAAGTTACTAATGCCAAAGTTCTTGGTGGCTGAGATACCTCAACACCCTTTTTGCAGTTTTGCAATGACAAACCAATGGATTTCGCATAGATTAGCAAAGCTTACCTACACTATAACTTAGATTAGGTCTAGTTATAGTAAGATAGATTACGGAGCCTATAAGTCTCCTATATAGTGTGATGTCCTCAAAGGATGCTTTATCATCACCATTAGAGATTTTGACATTTTGCTCCATAGGAGTATCTACTCCTTTACAATCTTTCATTTCAAACTTCTCTATGATAGAAGATGCATATTTGAATTGAAAAATAAAACTCAAATTTTTGCCTCTTGGTACTTCTATTCCTAGTGTGAAATGAAGAACACCAAGATCCACCATCTTGAACTCTTTAGACAATGCTATTTTCACTTCTTGTATACCATCATGATCATTTCCACTAAGGATAATGTCATCTACATACAAAATAAGAATAATGACTTTACCATCATTAAATATTAAGTACAAAGAAGGACCATAAGCACTTACAACAAAGTTTATAGAGTTTAAGAAGGCATTCAACCTAGAGTACCAAGCTCTAGGTGCTTGCTTAATCCCATAAAGGCTTCTTAGCAACAAATATACTTTTTCTTCTTGATCTTCCTTGATGAAGCCCTTGGTTGCCTCATGAAGATCTCCTCTTCCAAATATTTTTTTAGAAAGGCATTAGTCACATCTAGTTGAAAAAGAGACCAATTGAAAGTAGTTGCAAGAGAAATGATCAACCTGATAGAAACTAGTTTAGCAACAAGAACAAAAGTTTCGTCAAAATCTACTCTCTTGGTTTGCAAGAACCCCTTTGTATTGTAAAATCATGTGTCGGCATGAGCGGCAACGGAAGCTTGAGGATTGAGCAAGGCATGTAGGAACGGAAACACAACAGTTAGCAGCAGAATTATTCAAGTAGAAGAATTCATACAGAATGCACAAATGAACAACGCAGTAGTGAGACAAAAATTGCACTCTAATAAATATCAACAGTGAGTACAATAGCTTGAAGTAACAACTTCAGCTTGTTGAGCGTGATAACGTTGGCTACAGATAACTCTGATTGAAAGCGAAATTCAATTAACTCAATTAACTCTCAATTACCACTTACATAGCTTGATTAAGCTAGTATATATATTTACAAGTGTTGAGAGACAAAATATCTTACAAGCTTTTAATGCTATTTACGCCAGTCTTTGCATATGTACAAAGTTGGTAACCGCTAACCGCCTTTGGGATTTTAGGTTGTCCAGCTATTTTAAAATTGCTGATAAGTTGGCAACGTCAGTTAGCCAATGTAGCAAAAATGCGAAAAACCCGAAGGTCCCCTTAGACTGAAGGTATGTAAATCCCTAAGGTTCCCTTAGTTTCAAGACAACAAAGAAGGCGAAAAAGTGCAAAAAGTGCTGAAAAAAATGCCTTACATTGAAGGTAGAGGAGAAGGTGAAGATGCCTTAAACTAAAGACAGTGAGAAAGGTGAAAACTGCCTTAGTTTAGAGGCGGCAAAAAAACCGAAAAAGGCAAGGCTGCCCTAAAATGGTTTTTTAAGGTTTTCCGGGTACTTTGTTGCATTTTTCGCAAAGAGCAAAAAGGCGAAAAAAAGTGGTCCATAAATATCCTGGCCAGTGTGTCGCATTTTTCGTGAACAAAAAGAGGCGGAGAAGGCAAAAAGCAAAGGTGCCTTAAGAATGGTTTCTAAGGCATTTTGGCCACTTGGCTAGTGTGTTGCATTTTTTGCTAAGGAGCGAAAAAGGGCGAAGGTGCCTGAAAATTTTGTTTAAAGTAAAAGAAAGAAAAAATGTGAAGGTCCAAAAATTTGAAGTCGGCCTTTGGTTTTTCAGGATGCTCATTACTTGAACGATTTGTTTAAGACTAAGCATAACAAAATGTAACACTCCCCTTTAATGTGGATCCTGAAAAACTTTGAACTTCAGATTTAACATATTGTTAAATCTGAGATGTTGCTCCTTTGATAGAGCCTTTGTGAAGTAATCTGCTGCCATGTATTTTGTTCTGCAAAAAATCAATTCTACTTCCTTACTGTGCACTTTCTCTCTAAGGTAATGATACCTGATTTCTATATGTTTGCTTCAAGAGTGAAATCTCAGATTGAGAGAAAGCACTATTGTGCTTTGATTGTCACAATAGACTGTTGTAGAAAGTGTTTGTGTAAGATTGAGGTCTGCAAGCAGTTGCCTGAGCTATATCGCCTCTTTGGTTGCATTTGTGGCAGCTATGTATTCCAATTCTGTTGATGATAATGCAACTGATGTCTGCAAGATGAAAATGCTTTATACTCTTCCTCACTAGTTCACAATCATATTGTAGCTTGTTTCTTTGTCAACCAAGAGATAGCTCCATCACCTATGAAAATAGCATGTG
The DNA here is from genome assembly GCA_029204225.1 of Diphasiastrum complanatum. Taxonomy (NCBI): domain Eukaryota; kingdom Viridiplantae; phylum Streptophyta; class Lycopodiopsida; order Lycopodiales; family Lycopodiaceae; genus Diphasiastrum; species Diphasiastrum complanatum. The sequence goes on from CM055101.1 coordinate 34,027,960, forward strand.
CACTAATGGACTTCCTATCCATTTTATCTCCAGCAAAGTCCGAATCTGAGAATCCAAACAAGTAAGGTGCCAAATCCTCGAGTTCCCATGATGTATCTCAAAACTCTCTTTCCTAGCTTCCAATGCTCCACACTAGGATCTTGCATAAATTGGCTTAATTTACCAACACAAGAACTTAGATCTGGTCTTGTGATGGCTAGATACATGAGTGAACAAACTAGCTTCCTATAGAGAGTATTGTCCTCGAAGGACCTTTCAATACCTCTTATAGTGGGCTTTACATTTGACTCCATAAGTGTATCACAAGGCTTAGCATCTACCATATAATTTTTTTTTTGAATAGAGTTAGCATACTTCTCTTGACAAATTAAAGTAGATTGAGAAGATCTAAACACTTCTATTCCCAATATATAATGCAAATGTCCAAGATCATGCACCTCAAACTCCTTGAGAGCAATCTTGAATTCATCAATATCTTGATTGTTGCCTCCACTCAAAATGATGTCATCCACATAGATTAGCAAGATGGTAACATGATTTCTAGCAAATCTAAAATATAGTGAATTATCATACTCACTCATAATAAAATTTGAGAGAGTAGAAATGCGTTAAGCTTAGCATACCGACTCCTTGGAGGAATGTAAAGAAGACCATCAAGCCTTGATTTCCTATTAGTAGAGAGATAAATAGGAATTGAACCAATACCTTCAATCACACACTCACCACCATTGGCCATGTGAATTGCTTTCTTGGCTCCATCATAAGTGACCAAAGAAGTAAAGAACTTCTTGTGACTAGTCATGTGTGAACTAGCTCCACTATCAATCCACCATGAATCTTTGTCATCTTCACTTGATATTGGACTTGAAGAACACATCAAAAGAGAATCACCACCACCTCGATCCTCATCATTAGTAGTAAAGTTGATTTGCTTGCTACCTTCATCTCTTTGTTCCTTCAAACATTCATTTGCAAAATGCCCTTTGATTCCACAATAAAAGCATTTCAACTTATCTTTCTTTTTGTCAAAAGAAGAAGTCTCACCTTGATCTTGCCCTTTAGACCACTTGCCTTTGCCTTCTCCCTTGAACTTGCCTTTGATGAACATTGTCTCCTCTTCATAATGAGATGTTGATGTAGATCAACCTCCTCTTGATTGAAGCCTAAACTCCTCATTTACCAAGATCTCTTGAAAATCCATAATACTCGACAAAGTCTTTTGAATAGCAAAACTTTGAACAAGATTAGCATGATCATCCAACAAGCCATTAAGTATGACTTGAACAAGTTCTACCTCCTTAATGCTTTCATCAATACATGCTAACACATCTTTGAATGCTTTAACCCTCAGAACAAAAGCATGAGTACTCTCTTTCTTCTTTTGCAAACTTTGAAAGATTTGCCTCCTAAGAGTAAGCACTCTTGATGTAGACTTGGATTCATAAAGCTTCTTCAAAACTAACCAAGCCTCCAAAGATGATGTGCACTTACCAATCTCCTTGAGAAGCTCATTGGTAACATTCATCTTAATCATGTGTAGAGCTCTTTTAGCTCTCTTGTCATACCTCACTTGATCTTGTTGTGTTGCTGGTCTCTCTTCCAGACCTACAACAATATCCAAAAAATCATTCATCTCAAGAAGTGATTCCATCCTCACTTTCAACAATGAATAGCTACTTGAGGTAAGCCTATCATTGCCTTCCAACATGAATCCACCACTTGTAGCCATGTTGCAATGATGTGATCTTCTTCTTTCAACTTGTTCGAATGCACAAAGCACTCTCTTGAATTTCAAAAAATGAGCTCAAGAAGAAATCACAAAGATTATTGCCACTTCTTAAGATTTAAACACACTCAAATGAATTTCAATAACCTCACAAACTAGAGATCCAATCAAAATTAGGGTTTTGACAAAATCACAATATATCCCAAATTCTATATGCAATTTCTAAAAACTTGATATATCATCTTTTAGCCTACAATGAGACCTTCCTAATGCACCAAAAATTGTCTAAATTCAGTAAACAAAGTGAGAAATTGGAATTGATCAAGTATATAACCCTATGTTGAGTTTTGACCTACAAAAGATCAATTCTACATATGCAAAAATGCTGATTTTTGAGTAGAAATCAATCTAGCATGCTCTAGCATTGGTAACTCCTCCAAATCCTTGCTAAATATGGCTGATCCTTTCATAACTTCAAACAAAATAGCTTTGATACCATGTGAAGGATTCAGATCATTCAAGATCCAATCCATGTCCCTGATCTTTGGTTACAATAAGGAGCAAACCAACAATCCTACCAATATAGAAAAATTAGCATCTACATACAAAATGAGATGCAAACTCTAAGAGATACTGATCAAACATAACCAAAACATAAAATGTGATTTCTATCTATACAAATATAGTACCCTACTATATTTCACACGTGTGGATCCAAAAATAACAAAATATGAACATTCTACACACAAGATTGCAAGATAACATCATGAGAGTGCACCAATGGATCGATGAACCCAAGAGAACTCATGTATAACCATGAAATGAGAGAGATAAGAGAGAAGATGTGTCTCTCCACGTTTTACATCCTTTTATAACAGGTCCAAACCCTATTTGGCCACTTGGATTTCCCTCCAAAATGTAAACCTTACTATTTTTGGGTCTAGATTCAAAGTACCCAACATTCAAATTTGAATCTCTCAAACTCGACTACCAACTTTTTCACACTTTCAAAAAGTGTTTATTGATTGTAGTTTAAACTAATATAACTTCAAAAAGTTTATCTGTAAGTCTAAAATGAGTTTTGGCTCAATTGAAAATTTACCAAAATATGACTAAACTTGTTGAAATCTCTCACAAGAAGGTCTCACTTGAGGCTACCAAATTCTATATCAAGTTATAGACAATTGCATGTAAAATTTGAAATAATCAATTTTTTGTGATTTTGTCAAAACCCTAATTTTGATTGGATATCTATTTTGTGAGTTTACTGAGCTTCATTAGAGTGTATTTCAATATTAGGAAGTGGCAAGAGTCATTAGATTGAGGATAGATCATAGGTTTTGATCAAGATTTTAACATTCTATGTGTTGATTTGCTAGATATAAGTGCTAGAAGAGAGTTGAGAGGTTCCATATCTTTGTGACTTTTTTTAAAAGAGTATTTTGTGCATTGGAATAGCTTGAAAGAGAGGATCAGGTCATTGCAACATGGCTACATCAAGTGGATACATGCTGGAAGGCAATGATATGCATACCTCAAGCAAATATTCATTGTGAAAAGTGATAATGGAATCACTTCTTGAGATTAATGTTGTTTTGGATATTGTTGTAGGTTTGGAGGAGAGGCCAGCAACACAACAAGAACAATTGAGGTATGACAAGAGAGTTAAAAGAGCTCTACACATGATAAAGATGAATGTTACCAATGAACTCAAGAAAGTTGGTAAGTGTACTTCATCAAGTGAGGCCTGGGAAGCATTGAAGAAGCTTTATGAATCCGAGTCTAATTATAGAGTGTTGACTCTAAGAAGAAAAACCTTTAAAAGTTTACAAAAGAATGAAGAGTCTCCAAATATTTTGTTTTGAGAGTGAAGGCTTTGAGTGATGAGTTAGCTTGCATTGATGAGAGCATTAAGGAAGGAGAGCGTGTTCAAGTTATTCTTAATGGTTTGTTGGATGCTCATGCTAACATTGTACAAAGTCTTGCCATTCAAAGAGCTTTGCCAAGTTTGATGGATCTTCAAGAGATCTTGATCAATGAAGAATGTAGGCTTCAAGCAAGAGGTGGATCTACATCACCATCTCAACGTAAATGGTCTAAAGGGCAAGATCAATGGGATGCTTTTTCAAATGGCAAAAAGAAAGAGAGGTCAAAGCTAAAGTGCTTCTATTGTGGAATCAAAGGACAGTTTGCAAGTGAGTGCTACAAGAAGAAGAGAGATCAAGGAGACAAGCAAAGTAATCTTACTCATGATGAAGATGGTTTGGATGTTCAAAATACAAATGATGATGCTTTTGTGAGTCTTCATGTATGCTTGCTAATGATGGAGATCTAGATCCATGGTGGATTGATAGTGGTGTAATCTCACACATGACTTTTCACAAAGAGTACTTCACTTCTCTGTTGGCATATAAAGATGACAAGAAGATGATCTACATGGCAAATGATGGTGAGCGTGCAATCAAAGGGATTGGCACAATTCTTATTTCTCTCTACAAATAGGAATGTTCATTTGAAGGATTTTTTGTTCATACCTTCCATTACCAAGAATCTACTTAGTTTGCGTCAATTACTAAGTAAAGGTTTCAATGTTGATTTTGATGGAGATGCTTGCATGATCAAAAGGAAGGATGTCTTGATTGCAAAAGATAAAAGACAAGGGAAGGTGTTCAAACTAGATGGTTGTGTTATTGCTAACCAAGTTGGATGTGTGGCAAGTGAGCAAATACCTATTCAAGAGGTTTGGCATAAAAGGATGGGGCACCTCAACTTTAAGTCATTGAAGGTAATGGCTAAGAAGCAAGTTGTGATTTGTCTTCCAAGATCCTTAACTAGCATCAATCATGTTTGTGAGTCTTGTGCTTTGTCAAAGTCACATAAGCTATCTTATACTAGATCTACATCTAGGCCTACAAAGCCTTTTCAAGTTGTATATTTGGATATTCATGGAATTACTACAATTAGCAATAGTGGAGCTAAAATTTATGTAACCTTCATTGAAAATTTGAGTAGATTTTGTTGGATTTATCTACTGAAGAGCAAATATGAAGTGTATGATGTCTTTGTAAAGCTTAAGAATGCAAGGGAGAACCAATTTTCTACAAAGATCAAATGCTTGAGGAGTGACAATGGTGGAGAGTACATATCTACCAAGTTTAAGGCTTTTTATGATGAGCATGGGATCAAGAGGGAGTACACAACTCCAAGGACACCACAACAAAATGGAGTGGCCAAGAGGAAGAATAGGATTTTATCTGAAAGTGCCAAAGCCATGAGGTTAGGTTCTAATCTTCCAAAACCATTTTGGGATCAAGCTTTGTTGTGTGCTAACTTTCTATTCAATAGGTGGCCGAGTGCTATATTGGACGAAAGAACACCTTTTGAGATGCTATTAAAGAGGAGGCCGAGTGTCAACTCTCTTAAAGCTTTTGGATGTACTTGCTATGTCAACATAACTCTTGATGATAGAAAAGGAGGATCCATCTTCAAGGGAAGGTATAATTGTTGGATATGGTGAGGTCAATAAAGCCTACAAAGTTTACATTCCTACAATTGATAAGGTGATTATTGGTAGAGATTTCATTTTTGACGAGGGGAATATTGGTGTCTTCAGGTGATGATGTTGTGGATGGATCTAACATTCTTGATGTTGATGTAAAGGATCCTACTTTAGATGGTGATGATGAAGGACCAGTCAAATGACAAGGAGAACATCAAGGGAAAGACAAATGTCTTCAAGGATAACATATCATGAGAAATGTAAGCAAGTTATTGGAGGTACACACTTTGCTTTCCTAACCTCTTTTGATGAACCTACTTGTGTAGATGAAGCAAGGAACAAAGAGGAGTGGATCCAAGCAATGGATCTTCAGTATCAAGCTCTTATGAAGAATGAAACATGGAGATTGGTGGAGCTACCTAAGGACAAGAAAGCTATGGGATGTAAATGGATCTTCAAGGTGAAGACAAACCAAGATGGATCTATCAATAAGCATATGGCAAGGTTGGTGGCAAAGGGATATGTTCAAGAACATGGTATTGACTATGATGAAACCTTTGCACCCGTGGCAAAGATGGTGAGTACAGGTCATTATATCTCTTACTATTTTTTATGGATGGGATATATGGAAATAGGATATTACAAATGATTTTTTGAATGGTAATCTTGAGGAGGAAGTGTACATGGAGCAACCCGAGAGCTACATTTCACCTACAAAGCCAAATCATAAGTGTCATTTACAAAGAGTTTGTATGGCCCTAAGCAAGCCCCAAGGAGTTGGTATGCTAAGCTTAACACTTTTTTACTCTCTCAAGGCTTTGTTATGAGTATTGGAGTTATATCATGGATGTCAAAGAAACAAGCCAATATCTCATTGTCATCTAATGAGGCCGAGTACAAAGCACTTACACATTGCACAAAGGAGATGGTATGGATCAAGAGGATGATCAAGAATCTTCATTTGCTAGAATTTTCAGAGAGCTCAATCATCTTTTGTGACAACCTATTAGCCCAAAAGTTTGAGAAAACATTTTGTTTCTAAAGCCAAAGCTTTGCTAGCTTTCAATTTTGAACCTTTGACAAAAGGTGACACGACACAAAATGAGTCGTGCCCCACGAACAGCCAGCAGAAAAATTAGCCAACTGCCGTGGGGTGCAGATATCTGATCTAATATCATGACATCATCAGAAGTGTTTTAGATCGTGGCTAATCTACCACTCTTGTAATCTGCAAATTAGTTCTAGATGTTTAATCTTTCTAATCTGTAAGTTACAAGAACGCGACACGAAATTGTTTGCGGACTATATACTTTTTGATTGATGCATAATACAGAAGTCTAATGCTAGTTAGCAAGACAATTGCTAGAAGACGAAAATATACAGAATACGAATCCGCCTGCATGCGAGATAATTCTGTAATAGGATTTGTAGATCCACAAGTCCACTAGTAAGCGAGACTCGAATTCGTGAGAGAATAGTATTTCTCTCATGCCAACGCACTACGTGGATCTGCATGCAGTGCTTGAAGAATCAAAAAAATCAATAGGTGGTTTTGTAGCTTGTGGTGACTTGGTTTCAAAAATTTGTTAATGATTTCAGCTTAAAAATTGAGGAAGAGTGTTAGATTTTGCAATTTTTATCTTGTAAATGCAATTTGTTTGATGTCTATGTGGATCCACATGTGTGAGAACCTATCCACACGTGTGAAATGTCACTCATAATATTCAAATCCATTGTACTTAGATTTTATTTGAGTCAAATGTCAAATCTCCTAAATTGTAGGAGTTATCTCCTAGATTGTAGGAATCTAGAAGGTCAACACTAACCACTAATGGTGATGTGGAAAATTAGATAGATCTTACTCAAAATGGATATGGATGACTACAATGAGCTATCCCACATGTGATGGAAGTAGCCTAGAGAGATATTATGATGATTATGTACTTGATCCATGATGAATCCATTGTGAGGTTAATGATGAGAAAACATTGATTTGGGAGCAATCTTGGATTTTACTCTCTTAAGCTAATTCTTTGTGGATGAATGTTTTGTAGTTCCTTCGTAAACTTATTTGCTATTATCAGGCTGTACACCTACTATACTTCCCAAGTGTGAAGCCTTTGGATCATTATATTTGATTGTTCTTGCTTGGATTAATAGAAATTGTCAAGTAGAAGCTAGAATTGGATGCTAGTCTTGATATAGATCAAGATCCCAAGCTACCAATCACTCTTATTGATCATTTGTAGATCAAAATGAGTCCATTACTCTAAAATTTCACACAAGTTATATGCGATGTAGCTCTTGAGTCAATCACTATGTCGTAGTCGTGCTGCGTGTAGGTGGTCGACTCTTCCTCGACAATCATGAAGGCATTGTCATTCTTCACAGCATCCTTTGATGATTCTGCAATGTTGGCTCTCTCTCCTTTTTTGTGCTTTCCTTTAGGATTGTGCCAGCATTCATATACTGAATGTTCCTTCGTCTTGCAGTGTGTGCAAGATATTGTCGGGTTGTATGTCCCGATTTGTGATAGTGATCACAGGTAGAAGTTTCTTTGTTGTAGTCACCTTTTGTCGAAGACTTCATTTGATTCCTCTTGATCTTGGCTTGTTTTTGTTTTTCTTCTTGCCCCTTACGAAAAGGGCCTTCTCCTGGTCACTGTTTGAGTCTCCTTCATCTCTCATCAATCTTTCATCTACAATGAGATTGACTGCTCTTTCAAATGTCATCTCAGGATAGATTATGTGAAGAATTTCAGATAATTAAGATCCGAAATATCCCTTTGATCTTTGGTTAGAAAGACAAGCAAATCACCAATCTTGCCAATGTAGAAAAACCAACATCTACACTATGAATGAGATGCAAAATCTAATAGATCTTGGTCAAACATCAATCAAAATATAAACTAATATTTTTTTCCATACAAAAACAATAAGCTACTGTATTTCACACTTGTGGATCTGAAAATAGCATTTAATGAACATTCTACACATAGAATTGCAAGATATCACAAGTATAGTGCACCAATGGATAGTAGAGCTCAAGAGAACCATCTATAAGTATGAATGAGATAAGAGAGAGATAATGTATTCTCTTTCCATGAGTTACATCCTTTTATAACAGGTCCAAACCTAAATTCAAACTTTGGTTTTCCTCCATAATGAAAACCCTACTGTTTTTGTGACTAGATTTAATGTATCTACGACTCAAATTGAATCTCTCCAAAACTTGTGTTCTATAGTTTCCCACACTTTTCAAAAGTGTTTATTCAAATGATTTTAGAATAATATAACTTTGAAAAGTCAAACTCTAGGTCTAATATGAAAAATGGGCTCAATTGCCAAATATACAAATATGACCAAAATAGCAAAACTAGTTGAAATTTCTCACACATCCTCTTCAACTAGTTTAAGCACAGACTTTGAAAACACTCCAAGTTAAGTCCTATGCTTAATGAACAAGTGCTTTCCTAATGCTTTGGTGAAGATATCAGCTACACATTCCCTTGAGGACACATGTTGAATCTCTACCTCCTTTGCCATGACTTGCTCCATCACAAAGTGATATGCCACCTCAATATCCTTGCTCCTAGCATGAAAGATAGGATTGGTTGCCAACCTTTGGGCTGATAGATTGTCACATAAGATGATTGGGATCTCTTAAAAATCTAACAAGTAAAGATCCTTGATCATCCCCTTGATCCATACTATCTCCTTTGTGCAATGTGTAAGAGCTTTGTACTCGGCCTCACTAGATGACAATGAGATAGTGGCCTGTTTCTTCGACATCCATGATATAGATCCATCACCTATGAAAATTCAATGAGAACTAATGGATTTCCTATCCATTACATCTCCAACAAAGTCTGAATTTGAAAAAGCAAACAAGTTAGGTGACGATCCCTCATAGAATGTGTCAAAATTTTGAGTTCCAATGATGTACCTCAAAACTCGTTTCCCTCGCTTCCAATGCTCCTCACTAGGATCTTGCATGAATTGGTTCAATCTCCCAACACAATAGCTTAGATGTGTTCTTATGATGGCTAGATAGATGAGTGAACCAACTAGCTTCCTATAGAGAGTAATGTCCTTGAAGGATCATTCATTACCTCTTATAGTTAGCTTTACATTTGACTCCATAGGTGTACCACAAGATTTTGTATCTACCATATGAAATCTTTCTAGAATAGAACTAGCATAGTTCTCTTGAAAAATGAAAGTAGATTGAGAAGATCTAATCACTTCTATTCCTAAAATGTAATGCAAGTGACCAAGATCATCCACCTTAAATTCCTTCTTAAGAGCACTCTTGATATCCTCCACATCTTGATTGTCTCCACCGCTCGAGTTGATATCATCCACATAGATTAGCAAGATGGTAACATCATTTACAGCAAACCTATAATACTGTGAATGATCATGCTCACTCATAACAAAGCCTTGAGAGAGTTAAAAACTGCTAAGCTTAGCATACCAACTCCTTGGTGCTTGCTTAAGGCCATATAAGCTCTTTTTTAGAAGACACACATGATTTGGCTTTGTAGGTGAAATGCAGCTCTCGGGTTGCTCCGTGTATACTTCCTCCTCAAGATCACCATTCAAAAATGCATTTTTAATGTCCAATTGCCATATATCCCATCCATGAACAACAACAAGAGTGATGATGACCCGAATGCTTACCATCTTTGTCACAGGTGCAAAGGTTTCATCATAATCAATACCATGTTCTTGGGCATATCCTTTTGCCACCAACCTTTCCTTGTACTTGTTGATAGATCCATCTTGGTTTGGCTTCACCTTGAAGATCCATTTGCATCCAATAGCTTTCTTGTCCTTAGGTAACTCCACCAATCTCCATGTTCCATTCTTCATAAGAGATTGATACTCAAGATCCATTGCTTGGATCCACTCCTCTTTGTTCCTTGCTTCATCTACACATGTAGTTCATCAAAAGAGGTTAGGAAAGCAACATAATCTACCCTTTTCATCATAAGTGATCCTTGAAGGCATTTGTCTTTCCCTTGATGTTCTCCTTGTCTTTTGACTTGATGATGATCCTTCATCATTACCATCCAAAGTAGGATCCTTCACATCAACATCAAGAATGTTAGTGTCAGAAATGGTGAACTCCTGCAACTTTGTCGCAGCACGAACACGAAGCGAAGGTCGAAAGGCGAACAATTTGCGATAGTCAACATCCCTTGACTCGAAGCACGAACGATTCGCGAATCATTCGCGAATCGTAAACACACCTCCAGAAACGAAAAACTACGAAAGAGACGAAGATGAATCTTTCGCGCTGCCAACTGCAGCTCAACGGGCTTGGGGTCATAGACTTCACGCCCAGCTGAAACAAATAGAAACAAAAACGATCCTCTTTGAATCATAAAAATAGAATGAATAGAGAGATTTGTAAGAGACAGAGAGAGAGAGAGGTAGCGAGTAGAGCAAAAAGAAAATACTAGAAACTATAGTTGTGCATGAAAGTCCGCCAACAAGCAGTACACAACGAAAGAGCAGAATGTCATTCTGCCATTCGTGGCATTCATAGAGCGACACACCTCGAAAAAGATACAAATTCTTAGATCTGACAATGGAGGTGAATACAAAAGTACAGAATTCTCAAGATTCGACGAAGAACAGGGGATCGAACACCAGTTCACTCCTGCATACACACCAGAATACAACGGTGTGGCAGAAAGGAAAAACAGAACGCTAGTCGAAGGAGCCAGATGCATGATGGCACAGGCTCAATTGCCAGGTCAATTCTGGACAGAGGTAACTGTACACCTGCAGAATAGATCTACGATGACAGTGCTGGAAAACAAAACACCATACAAAATGTGGACATGTAGAAAGCTTGATCTGTCATACGTACGAGTGTTTGGATGTGCAGCATACAAGCACATTTCAAAGGAAAAGAGAAGCAAGCTCAACGACAAATCTGAACAAAAAATCATGGTCGGCTACTTGAACGGAACACATGTGTATAGGCTCTACGATCCAACCACGAAGAAGGTTGTTTCGAGCAGAGATGTGAAGTTCGATGAATCCACATTTCCTGGACTAAAAGACGAAAGAGGCCATGAGATCTTCACACTGCTGCCTATTCAAGAGGGAGATCGAGGACATACATCAAATCAAAATGCAGAGCCCCAGACTCTAGAGTAGCAGGAAGCAGAGGATCGATCCTCTTTGGATCATAAAAATAGAACGAATAGAGAGATCTGTAAGAGAGAGAGAGAGAGGTAGCGATTAGAGCAAAAAGAAAATACTAGAAACTATAGTTGTGCAGGAAAGTCCGCCAATGAGTAGAACACAACAAAAGAGCAGAATGTCATTCCGTCAACAAGCGAGACACTGACGATCTCGCTCTAAAAACTAAACTGATAATACAGTAGCTCTATTTTCGTGCATCTCCTTGTCTTGTGCTGTCAATTTGTCTTGATTGCTAGAATAGAATGTGCTCTGTGATGTGTGGTCGCATGTCTGGGACCCTGTAAACAACTTCCACACAAAAGAAAATTCAAAGACACAAAATTGTTCGTGAATAAGAAGACAAAGACAAAAAAGAAATAGCCTCGCTTCCACGATAGTTAGATCCATCCACATCACCATCAATAATGCTTAAAGGTACTTTTGGAATGTTTCCCTCATAAAAAGGACATCTCTACCAACAATCACCTTGTTAGTAGAAGGAATGTAAACCTTGTAGGCTTTACTCACCTCACTATATCCAGAAAATATACCTTTCCTTAAAGATGGATCTTTCTTGGTCCTATCATCAAGAGTTATGTTGTCATAGCAAGTATTTGTAGAGAGATAAATAGGAATTGTGTCAATCCCTTTGATTGCACACTCACCATCATTGGCCGTATAGATCACCCTCTTGTCATCTCCATATGGCAACAAAGAAGTGAAGTACTCTTTGTGAAAAGTCCCGTGTGAACTTGCTCCACTATCAATCCACCATGGATCTAGATCTCCATCATTAGCAATCATACATGAAGACATGACAGAAGCATCATCATTTGCATTTTGAACATCCAAACCATCCTCATCAAGGGTAAGATTATCTTGCTTGTTTCCTTGATCTCTCTTCTTCTTGTAGCACTCACTTGCAAAGTGTCTTTTGATGCCACAATAGAAGCACTTGAGCTTTGATATATCTTTATTTTTGCCATTTGAATAAGCCTCCTCTTGATCTTGCCCTTTAGGCCACTTGCTTTTGCTTTTGCCCTTGAATTTTCCCTTGATGAACATAGCCTCCTCTCCAACTTGAGTGAAGATCCACCTCTTGCTTGAAGCCTATATTCTTCATTCGTCAAGATCTCTTGAAGATCCATCAAATTTGGCAAAGCTCTTTGAAAACAATTCGTTAAGAATAACTTGAACAAGCTCTCCTTGTTTAATGCTCTCATCAATGCAAGTTAACTCATCATTCATGTTAAAAATTCACAATTCTAGCTTGACTAGTTTTGGTCATATGACTTGTAAATAGTTAGATGGTCATGATGTGGCTTGTCACACGTGGCAAATAGCATAGGATTACATTCATAAGGATGTTCTCAAGTAGACCTAAGTTCTAGAACCTTTGGAATGAGTCCAAATTATGCTTAGATACAAGGGAGAAAAAATACGAGCTATTTTTGGTAATTTTTGCATTGTTGAGGGATCTCCAAGATTCCAACCCTAACTTGGTAGGGATGAAAGATCCACCAAAATTAGCATTAGGGATAGGTTTAGGGCTACTCATACCTGCCCAAAACCGTGATGGATCATGTATATATAGGTGATGATATCTCACCAAAATCAATCAAGCAATTTCATGATTTTTCTCTCATAATGGTGCAATTGCTCTCTATGTTCATAATTGTTTGAGTACTTGTGAGTACTAATGATTATAGGATTGAATGTAGGTCTGGTGTACAGTACTCAGACTGTGGGAGGCCGTACTTTCACACGTGTGAAGCCTTCTTCAAGGATTTGGGCCATTTAGTGAGGTTCAAGCATAGATTTTTGATGGATTTTGATGGTTCAACTTGTGCTAATCTTATGAAATCATAATCTATTGTTTCCCTCATCATTTCAAGTGTTTTAGGATCCTTATTTGCTGTAATTTTTACAATTCAAAGCTTTCACTCTCAAAACAAAAGTATTTGGACTTTCTTCACTCTTTTGCAAACAAGAAAAGATTTGCCTTCTTAAAGTCAACACTCTAGAAGTAGACCTGGATTCATAAAGCTTCTTCAAAGCTTCCCAAGCCTCACTTGACGAAGTACACTTACCATTTTCCTTGAGAAGTTCATTGGTAATATTCATCTTTATCATATGTAGAGCTCTTTTGGCCCTCTACTCATACCTCACTTGATCTTGTTGTGTTGTTGGCCTCTCTTCCAAACCTACAAAAATATCCAAAACATCATTCATCTCAGTGATTCTATCCACACTTTTCAGAATGAATAGTTACTTGAGGTAAGCCTATCATTGCCTTCCAACATGTATCCACTTGATGTAGCCATGTAGCAATGACCCGATCTTCTCTTTCACCCTGTTTCAATGCACAAAGCACTCCTTTGAACAACAACAAATGTTTTCAAAAGCAAATCACAAATATATGAAACTTGTCAATTCTCTTCTAGCACTTATACCAAGCAAATCAACACATGGAATAGTGAAATCTTGATTAACCTATGATCTATCCTCAATTTAATGACTGTTGCCACTTCCTAAGATTGAAAGACACTCAAATGAAGTTCATTAACCTCACAATCTAGAGATTCAATCAAGATTAGAGTTTTGACAAAATCACAAAAAATTGATTATTTCAAAATCTACATGCAATCTCCTAAAACTTGATATGCAATCTTGTATCCACCACTTAGGATTCTCCAATGCTCTAAAAATCGGCCATTTCCAGTAAGTAATGTGTGAAACCGAAATTGATCAAGATTATAACCCTAAATAAAATTTTGATCTACAAAGGTCCAATCTACATATGCAAGGATCTCCATTTTGGTGTAGAATCCAATCTAGCTTGCTCTAGCATTGATATCTTCTCCAAATCATTGATAGATTGTGAATGCTTCCTTCATAACCTGAAACATATTTAATGAACATTCTACACATAGAATTGCAAGATATCACAAGTATAGTGCACCAATGGATAGTAGAACCCAAGAGAACCATGTGTAAGCATGAATGAGATAAGAGAGAGAGAGAATGTCTTCTCTTCCCACGAGTTACATCCTTTTATAACAGGTCCAAATCTAAATTCAAACTTTGGTTTCTCTCCATAATGAAAACCTTATTATTTTTGTGACTAGATTCAATGTATCTACTACTCAAATTGAATCTCTCCAAAACTTGTGTTCTATAGTTTCCCACACTTTCCAAAAGTATTTATTCAAATGCTTTTAGACTAATATAACATTGAAAAGTCAAACTCTAAGTCTAATATGAAAATTGGCCTCAATTGCCAAATATACAAATATGATTAACACAGTAAAACTAGTTGAAATCTTTCACAGATTATATTTGAATTCTTGTATGGAGAGTTTATGAATAAAGTATTGTATTCAAAATTCTATAGAGTTTTAGAACCTGAACAGTTTTCAAAATTTCAAGTTACATCATTTTGCTTGCTTGAATTTATGCTAGCTAGGAGATTCTCTTGGAAACTCAAATGAGATACATGATGAGGAGGAGACACTTGACTCACTTTTATTCCCATGCTAGTTAAATGCTTGATTGTTTTTGTTAGTATCACAATGATTTATATGTCTAATTTTCTAGGGTGTCGTTAGTGCTTAGGAGTATCATGTACATCACCAAAGGTGAAAAACTCTTTACTTGGATGGACATTGTGGACATCCAATGCAATCTTAGATGCACGATAATTGTAATGCTAGCTTTCCTTTTTCTTTTTGTGGCACCTCAAACATAAATCTTGTAATTAATATAAGACATTTACAAGACGGATTAGCTAAGTCCTTAAGTCGAAGCAAGCTCCTAGTATGTCTTGTATCCATGACGGCTGGTATTCATGGCGGTTGGTATTCAAATGGTGGGAGACATGCTATATTACTTTGAGATAATGAATATCTTGGAGATCCCTCCTCATATTTACTTTTTATATTGATGTACTGCATTTCTCATAGTTTAATACATTATTAAAAAAAGACCTTAACTAGCATCACAAAACTTGTCACAAAAGAACTCGACTAGGATCAGAGGACCGGACTAGTATGACAAGACTTATTTAAATAGCTAAGCACCTATAAAGCAAGGGCCAAAAAGTTGTTAACAATAAATGTACGTCCCTCGGAATCCAATTAAAGGATCAATCTCTTCACAACATTACTTTATGTCAACATGGATTGAACTAGCCCAACAAAGTGGGTGACATATTCCTCCCACAAGTGTCTCTTTTAAGTAGATTGGGTGGGGACCTCCCCCCTTCTTCCCGCCCCCCTTTTCTCTTGTACCAAAAGCAAAAGCTCAAGTCATATTCCAAATGTTGACGTGCTGATGCCGTGCTAGTGACTCGGTGCTGCAACATGGCAGGGAGTCTGCGCAACAGCAAACAGACGGGTGGCGGAAAATTCCATAAAGACGCTCACTGTTTCTGGAAGAAGCGTTTCTCTCTCGCTTTCTGGAGGTCTTCGGAAGTCCTCCCTCTCACACGCTGTATCTTCGGCCCTGGGATGATCTATCTATAATAGATACCTCTCTTTCGAGAAAAATTTCCATGGTGGGTCTGTCGATCTTTGCTTCGAGACAGTTGTTTTAGCAATATTTGGTTTGCTTTTCCGGTGCTTTTTCACATATCTAGTGGATTCTGCCTTTGATCTACATTGGAAGCAAATTTTTTTTGGGTCTTAATACTCAGTACCTGCACTTGCTTTCAGATCGAGTTTATTGAAGCTCAGGTTCCTTGCAGAGATTTGGAAAACAAGGGTGAGGCTCTCTATCCCTCTGTGAGCTTCGTTCGTGCAATCTTTTTAGAGCAGAAAATTTGATGTTTTTTACCCTTTTACTCGATTTTGTTGCTATCAGTTTGCTCTACAATTTGATCTGTCAAAGAAATGAGCTGGTTAGGTTTGTCTCCCATTTTGCATTTTGGCTTCAGTCCAGATTGATAGTTTATGCCTTGTTCAAAGCAGAAGATGGAAGAACTGATCTGTGCTAGTTAATACATACTTAACACACAACTTTGCAGTTGATGATACAGATATCTCTGCTTTGGCTGATACTTTCTATGTTGATGATATGAGTTACGATTTATTCCAAATCTTGTATTCTTCTACTTTCTTTTGATTAACTAGTCGCTAACTCCCTTGATATTGTGTCGAGATTCTATCTGGCTCGATTCGATCTGGCTAATATGAGCGATCTATATCCTTTCGTTGTCCACATATTGTTATGAGATCGCGTTTTACAACAAATATCTTGTCTTTCTGTAGACTTCGTTGGTTGAATAGTGATTCGTTTGTGTCAAATCCTATCTGTAAGGTTCAAACGACCCTTTGTCATCTTTGTTGTTCTGCTGCCATGCGTTGTGCAGTCAGCCAATCGACTCCAATATAAGGCACTCAAACGTCCGGAGGACTACAATATCTGCAATCACATCATAGCTTAGTATCCATTAGGAGGGCCAGCCTCGTATCTTTTTAATTGTTTCCTCATACGCATACAAGATGGTTGAGCAACGAAACCTGCAATCTGGTCAAAAGTTTACGTGCCTGTGCGCTCCTACAACTCATCCAGGTTCATTTAGGTGCCGCTTCCATCGAGCATCTGACAACCATTGGCTAGTCCCACACGGGGCTTCGTTGCAGAAGCCATATGGTACTTCTAAACCCGGAGCTGAACCTGCATCAAGCGAAAACCATCTTAGTGAAACACCTGTTAATAACTCTGCAAAATGCTCAACTCTCCCTAAGCCCCCAGTAGTTTGCAAACCAGTTTCCGCTGTAATCCCGGGGCCGAGTAGATTGTGCAACATGGTCTCATCAATAGGAGGAATCGAGAAGCCTTGTGCTGAAGCTGCAACATCAACCTTCAGCAAGTATGTTTCTGCTCAAAAGCATGGATCTTGTGCATTAATCTTGATCTTCCAAAATAGAAAGAGGATGAATTCCTTCTGGGCACTTATCTGCAATTTTACTTGAAAGAGTACTGCTCCAGACTACTGTCTTTTGCTGCAGCTTTGTGAATAGCTACTAACTTCACCTGCCATTCACTGTTGAATCTAGGATCGGGTTTGAGAGCAACAGTCAAGTCAGTGTTGGCTCTCAGCCATCGACTGCAACGCGTGAAGCCGGAGTCTTTGCTGTAGGGAAGTGTCAAGGCAAGCTGAGGAAGATGCATTCGGAGTCTCCACCCCCAATTTTCTCCTCATAGCCAGATCTCTGAGAGAGAGATCTGAGATCTACTGTACTATATATAACATAAATTTTGTCAAATATTTTAAGAAGAGAGAGTACGTAATTATGGTTGATCAGAACTACGTATGTAGCTCGATCAGCAAGCCAGCACTCCTGATCATCAGGTCTTGCTGAATATGAAAATTTGAAAATCTTTTCAGTGTGAGTCCATGTAAAAAGAGCATTAACCTCTTCAATGTAAAAAGAGGATGTGTATAATAGTGTGGTAAGAAGAAAATCAATCGTATGTATCTTTTGCTAGAAGGCAACCTACATACTAAACAAAGTCCTTACTATGATTGATGTCCTTGGTTAATGTTTGGTCAAAAGTTTTGCTGCTAGTTTTTTGTTTGGTAAAACACATTCATCATTGCAATATTGAGAATATGGACAAATGTATAGGTGTCAAAAGACCCGAAAAGAAAATGAAATCACACATCAAGTCCTCATTTCTAAACACATCAAAATCGAGACCCATTACCTATTTAAATTCAAAAGGACTTGAAGGATGACCTTGAGTAAGGATGGCTCTTAGGGTGTCTTTCCATGTCAATTGTTTACTTGGGAAGTGCATCTTGATGAACATGTGGCCCATTCTCTCCAACATATAATCTTGTTTCTTGGATACTCGTTCACTTGGGCAACCACCTGTTCTTCAAAGAGAGATCGCTTTTCACGGGTGAATGGGCCACGTGGAAAGGTATCCTTAGGTGGCAAGTTTACAAGAATGTGTTCCTTTTTCAACCAATCAATTTATGGACATAAAGAAAACAAATTGACATTGTGCTTAATCCAAATTGGGTCCTCATTGCATAGGGTGGCTATTTTTTTGATAGCATCATAAAAAAAACTTTGTATATGCTTCAAACATAAGAGATATAATTTGCCACTATTATTGCATGTTCATTTATTATGATAAAAATAAGTCACAATGTTGATAACCTACATATTTCCCATAGCAAGTCAAGGTATGAGGAACAAGAAGGATGTCACCAAGATGGCTTGCCACTGTTATTGTTCATCTATTACGGTACAAATAAGTCACAATAACATACATATTTGCCGTAGCAAATCAAGGTATGAGGAACAAGTTCAAAGATGTCACCAATAATTCATCTTTCATGAGATGCATAACACTTTAAATACCAAGAAAGAAATGAATGATTCTTTCCATAGGTTTTCTTTGCAATAAAAAATGAGATGTTCAAAAGTCTCATCATCTCACTTGCAACATAGGCACACTAGACTTTAGACAAATGATCATTTGGTTTTTGATGGCAAAGAGTGATCAATCTTCCTATAAAGAAAATATTAAAATCCCCAAATGGGGAAAACGCAAAAATTTCAACCAATGAGGCTTTTCTTTCGATTCCACAACAATAACCAAACCATATGTACCAACAGATGTTGGCAACTAACTCAATGGCTATTAATAGAAGATGGAGAAATTGTTAGTCTATAATATCTTGTTTTTGAAAATTTATTCCATAGACCAAGTAAATCTATGTTGGGTATGTAATGCCAACAAATAGCCTCATTGTTTATCCATTGGGAATTACTTTGAAATTTCAAACAAATTTAGCCAATCAAGTGGCTCTTTGTTTAAGAGGAATTATATTTCCAACTTGGCAAAGTAGTTTCAAAATTTGTTTAAAATAATTAGAAATGTTGCATTAACTGTTTGTGCATAGAGAGAAGGGTTGCAAAAAAATCCACAAGGAGCTAGCATGGGTGTTCATTGAGTGGTATTACTCATTATCAAATTTGGAAATAAGCACATTTAAGATCGTATACCAAGGGCTTCATGGCTATGACAAAAGAGAAGAGAGGAGAGAGGGCGTCTTGTGAAAGATTATGCAACTGCCAACTTAGGCCAATGTTATATTGGCAAATATTTGCAAATGGCAACTTAGGCCAATATTGCAAGTGCTAAACTTAGGCAGATGCGGTATTGTTCACATTATGGGAGTTTGCACATGGTACGGTAAAATGTCAAATTAGGCCAATATCTAAAGCCAACTTAGGAAGATAATATTGTGCAAACTTCAGCCTCAAGTAACCTCTTTGGAGTGCTACACAAGTTATTACATTCTATTGGCTACACTTATCAATGTCTCATCTTGACCATTGGTGACAATCACAGAGTAACTTGCACATTTATTAAGGGTTTGGAGAGGAATCTTATCCTCCATACTTCATGTAAATAGGATTAGCCATTCCATTTTCATTATTCAAAGAGAGAGTATTTCTTTCATTGCTATGTTGAGGGTAATATTTCTTGTAAATAAATAAATTTAGCCAATAAATAGAAAATTAGTTGCGAGGGACGTGGCATCCTTTGTGCATAAGCCCATAGCCCAACGAGCATGTGTAAAATATTGTTTTATGGAATAAAATAGACTTGGGTCATGTAAATAAAACAATGTAAAAGGCCAAAGTTTAAGTTGATTAAGTTTTGTTTAAATTCTAATAGTAGTCAAAGTCAAAGTGGTGATAGGTGCAGTGTGCTTTTTTGTGCACCTTAGATTTAATTGTGTTTCTTTTGAAGGGCTAGGATTTCAATCCTTCCCTCAATGAAGTAGCCAGTAGAAGCAAAGGGGCAAGGGCCTCCCCAAGGATAAAAAGGCACTTCTGGTACTCCATTTTACATGGTAATTGAGAGGAGGAAACTCTAAAACTTTGTGTAGTCAAGCATCCTCATGGGCTAATGTTTGCTTTCATGAATGTTGTTATTTTTTTCATGCTTTGCTATTATCATGGTTTATGCTTCTTAATGTTTCTCCAATAGATTAAAGCATTAGCAAGTGAGCTACCTTCCTCTAACTCTTCTCCTGTTTCTCTATTTCACCTCTATTTTTGATGGCATGTGTGGTTAGGTGTTAGGATTGGGGGTTAGTATTTAGTGTGGTTAGGAAAGCAACTAAGGTAGTCAACTAAATATAGTTAGAGACCTATCCTAGTGCATCTAACCCTTCTTGACAAGCGGAGGACTGCTTACACTTGTCCCTACAAGGAGCGTCGTTGTCGGGGATAGCTCCTACTAACTAGTTTAGTTGTTGTATTAGTTGTTTTAGTGTGTCAGAAGGGGTTTTGAGGTCGTTTAGAGTAGATTTTGCTTGTTTTTTAGTGTTTATTTGTCTGAAGCTAGCGAAGGAGGTGTTTGGAGGTAGAGTAGACCTAAGACAGCCTCCAAGGGCTTGGCACATAATCACCTATACCAAAAAATCACAAAAAACATAGAAATCTGTATTTTTAGAGAGCGAAAGTGAGAAAAACAACATTAGATTTTGATTTTGCACAAACCACTAGAAACCAACTCTCACACACAACTGGCAACAACCTGAGAACACTGTCCCAGTCATACATAGAAGCCTACGTGAGAATTACCCCCCAACAGATTTTCAGAAAAGTGAAAAAATCCATAAAAATTCAAAAAATACTTGTAAAAATAAAAAAAATCACCAAACTACTCAGTAACCTTCACCACTCCTATTGAAGCTAGATCTCCTTGAGACAAGCTTACAGACGAGTCTGTGAGCGTTCATCTTGCTCTAGTGAACTGTGAGAGGGTTCCAAGTGCCAAGAAAAGTGAAAAATCCCAAGAATCAGAGAACCCTCACACAAGTAACCTTCACAACATGGTCTATTGAGTTCAGAAGATCATTTTTTGTTTGAGAAGAGGTTTGCAAGAGTTAATATGAAGATTTGAGGAAGTTGTGACCCAAAAAGTGATTAAAACCCCCCTCAGATATCAATAACTTCCAAATCTGTGAGAGTTAACCTTGGCCACTTCTTACTAAGCTAGATCCACCATAGATCCAACTTCAATTAAGAGGGCGAGAGCTAGTTTCCAGCAGATATCAAGATATCAAGATTTCAAAACAATACAAAGAACCTTCGCAAGGCCAACCCTAACATAATGAACCTTAGCAAATATGATCAGTAGGTAGATCTGTCTTAGATCCGGATATTGTGAAAATTTCAGGCCAATTAGAGCAAGGATCAGAGAGATATCAAGGAAAAATCGTGAGAAAGAGACTAAAATCACACTAGTAGCCCATTGAACTGATCAGATCCTAACATATTTGGATTGTATTCTTCATATCCATCAAGATCCAGTACCCCTGGACTTTGCCGATGAATCAATCTAAGATCAGGACGATCAGTACCAAGAAGAGTTGAAAACCAAACACCAAACCTTCTCAGAGTTGCAACCGCCCAAATTGAAACAAAAGCAAAAGCAGAAGTTGTAATGGACTTCATGGATCAATGCGTACCTGTTGTTCCGTTTGCAAGTAATACAGAGAGCACCTCGTCTCGAGACACCGAAATACGATGGGATGACAGATCCTATCAGATTTCTCCAAATTTACGAACAAGCATGTGAGATCTACGGTGAACAGACTCTTGAGGAGAAGTTGAAGTTTTTTCCATGTCATAGCTGCAACTCAAGATTTGTTCTTCAATCAGTCGGTCGAGGAAAACATCATGTGAGAAGGGATCAAGGCTTCTTTCATCACCCGTTTTAAACCACAGAAGTTCCTAGAAGATCCATTTCTCCTACTGACATAGAATGGTCCAAGTATTTAAGATCCGAGTGCAACACAGCCCTGACTTTTGATCATGAGGTGATCATGTGGTTCTTAGTGGGATTACCATTAAAGAAGAGCTGAATCGCCAAGAGCAGTATACTACATTGCAGGAGGCCATGGAAGATGCCATCAGAGAAGAAGATAAAAGATCACATGATGATTCAAGCCATAACTATCCAACGATCCATCATCCCACCCCCTCAGTTGCATCGACCTCCAACTCTTCCAACATTTCGAACAATCCGTTGATGAAAAAAATTATGAAACTCTACAAATAGCAGATGGAACAACTTACAACCCAATTTGACCAGAAACCGAAGGCTTTGTAGAGTGTTGTAGCGACTTCCTCTACTATGCCAGACCAGAATCAGCTATAGTATCCACGACGAGAGAATTTATGGTGTTCGGTTTGCACCCAAAATCATACAACAAGTGAGTGTCCAATATTGAAGCAAAATCTCAAGCTGGTCTCTTTGGTGCAAACTTTGATTTGCCTTGTTGGAATGGAGCTATAGAACCTTGAACATAATTGGCAGTCGCATTATCTTGAAATATAAAAAGCACTTTCTGAGAAGGATCTTCAACATACTTTATGTTCACAAATCTACACTCTTCTTTCGAATGTCCAAATGTACCGCACTTCGTACACCATAGTCCTGAGTTTGAAGAAGAAGATTTCGGTCTCTTGTCTGCAACTTCTAAAATTTGGACTTTCAGATCGTTGAACTTCTTATTAGGATCAGCCATATTACTTTTCTAAAGCTTTTCGACTTTAGATGTCGTAGACTTGTCCACAGTAGTTTTACTATCTTCTTTTCCTTTGGACTTTCATTTTTTCCTTCGATCTGTATCATCAATTTTTGTGTCTGATGAGTCATTGGAATCAGAATCGGAATTGAAAGAACTTGAACCGAATTCAAATTTAGATTCATCTTCACTGCCGCTGGAGTCATGCTTAGACTTTCGAGTTTGTCTGGTAGAACGTCTTTTACGTGCTAACTTGGAGGTCTCATAGTTCTCAACGCTCGATATGACTATTGATAAAGAAGTCATATCTCCTTGTCTACAGTATCGATCAATTTTTGGTGGTAAACCTGCCAAAACCCACTCGATCTGCATCATGACAAGATATACACCAGTTAGTTTTCCAATCAGATTCTTTACTTTTTGTGTGTACCTTCGAAGGGATTCTTTACTCTTCTTCTATACATTGTTGAGTCATCTGAGGATTCTGGATGAATAACCAATTTCTCTAAATTGGTTCAGAAATGCATCTTTTAGTAGTAACCAGGTAGCTACACGTCCTGGTTCAACTTGGCTATACCATATGCGTGCTTGCTTTCATGTGTACCTTCGAAGAGATTCTTTACTCTTCTTCTGTACATTGTTGAGTCATCCTAGAATTATGGATGAATAACCAACTTTTCTAAATTGGTTCAGAAACGCATCTTTCAGTAGTAACATTAGAAGAGTTCTCAATATAAAAAAGACCCTTTAAGGAATGCCATGTAGGATATACAAAAATATCAAAATAAATAAAACAATATTGTTTATTTGCTTGCCCACACCACTCCCAAGGCCTCCCCAAATCCCAATGATCTAACCACAGTGTCTATAGTCACAGTTAAGAACTGTTAACAGTTCGCAGTATAACTTGAATAAATTCAAAAATATTCCCTCTATTGGTTATGAAAAGGGCAATATTTTCACTGGATCTAGAATATGACCGCCATCCCCAAATTCGAATCAGAAAAAATTGCAAAATGTTTACATATGCATTCCTTCCACGAGAATGGAAATATGAGCGCCAACTACCTATTGGAATGAAAAAATGAGCGGCATTTCCAAATTTGAATCAAGCATACAAGCATGGAGATTGGATTGATCGTACATAGTATATAATATAATCAAAGATGAGTATTTTGTTTTGCTTCATAGAATCTGGTCATAGTACTTTGATGCAACTGATTACTCTATTATTTTTTTGATGATGACATTATATTATCTACATGTGGATATCCCTATTGATTTGGCACCTTTGCAGAGAAGAGGAGGCAAAGGAGTTCAAATATCTGCTGAAGATCGTTCTCGTTACAGGGCAGAAGGAAAGAAAAACGTGGATTTGTGGGCAGATGGAACATTATATCCACAAGATCCAAGCACTTTGACACATCCCACATTCTCTTCAATAACTCATTTAGTTACATGGATATGCAATGGGCATAGTGGATTACTAGGATATTGTGAAAGATTGCAAAACCATGGAAAATAGCTTTATATGAATAAAGTTCACTTTTTAGAAGGTGAGTTAATTCAGATATCCTCTTATTGTCAGAATAGAGATTGTCATCTCCAAAAGATGTTAGAAGAAAATGAACAACTTAAAAAAAAAAAATGAATCATTACAGAAGATAGCAATCAATATCAAATCAGAACTAGAGCAAATGCAATCAGTCTTACAGTCTATTCATATTGAAAACATACAATTACTAAAGGATGTGGATTTGGTAAAGAAGAAGGCTGAAAGTAAGAAGCGAAAGCGACAAAGTTGCAAGGATATTCAAACGCTTTCAAAAGGAGGTTATCGAAATAGAAGGATCAGTGTATTCAAGTAAGCATATTCTAAATTTTGTAAGTTTTTCAATGACATTTGAATTTAATTTCAGCTATGGTGATATTCTGTTAACTATCTATTTTTTTTGCAGATCTGCATTAGTAGCCCTTCGGAATATTAAAGACAATGCTTCACTAGGAATGTCATTGGACACAATATTGACTTGCAAATCCACTGAGCGTATCATGATGAACAATAGGATTTCAAATGTAAAGTGTAAAATAGAAGAGTCTTTGATGGTGGACATTCAAAATATTTTAGATAAGACTATAGTTCAGGGTGCTTGTGATTTTGCAGGTATTAGTAGGAAAGCATATGCAACAATATTTAAACTAATTAGAGAAGCTTTTAAGCAAGTTCAAATTAGAAAAGTCCCAACCCCTAGGACATATCACTTGAAGAACGAGAGGGATACATTAAACATAGGTATGCATAAGATCACTGGAATTCCATTTCATATTGAGGAGGTGTATGAAACTGATGGAAGATCGATATTCTATAGTTCATCAAACAATTTATTTGTTGATCTAAATTACTTGCTGAGATACATCGTCACATTCTATGATATAACCTATGAAAAGGTGAATGGCAAAATAATCATAGTACTTAAGCTAGATGAGTCAGAAATCGTGAAAGGGCAGAAGATGGAAAGGGTTAGTATAACTCTCATGAATGGTGCTCTATCACAAACAGAGAACCAAGAAGATTTCAAGTTCAGTGTCCAGTCAGAAAATGATATATGGTGGTTGGCAGTGTTTCAGGTAACTAGCCTCATTATCACATTACATTCATTGAATAGTATTAATACATTGTAAACTAAGTATGATTAATTCTTTGGACAGGTGCTGAAAGAGGATCATGATATATTATCATGGATATTCTCAAGGACATCTTATCCTAGGATCATCAAGGACCATATGGATGGAGGATTTCTCAATGTTCCAAGAGTTGGAGACTTCAATGTTGAATGGCACATAGCAGGTGATTTGAAAACATTGAAATGTATGTATAATGTCTCTCACAGTGCTACATCAAAACACCCTTGTTTGTACTGCATGAAAATGGCAAAAGATGTAACTAGGAGTACAAGAATTACTAGAGAATATACAAACATGGAAGAACCAATGAAAAACGAAACTACATTTGTCAATTGTTTCAGTGGTTCTACGGCAGAGTTCAGATTCGACATATTACAAAGTCCACACAATACAACAAGTTTAGAAAAGCATGCAAGTTCATACAGGAAGAGAAAATTAGATGATTGCTGAGTAGAAGATCATCATTGCTGCGTAGAAGATCATCATGACATGTTCAGAATTGCTTTGCAAATTCATTGAACAAGAGAGGAGCAATACCCAATGTAAATGTATTGATTGTATTATACAAAGTGTCAACTATTCATCATCAGATCTTGTATCAGATTCTATGGTAGTATTGTCATGAAGAAATTCTTTGCTAGCGTATGCATCTAATAGATGTGGATTATCCTTATTTCCACTAAGCTCAATATAAGTGGAATACAACGAATAATGGGAGCTCCTTAAAGGAACATTCCCATCAGTAAAGCCTAAAATGTTCAAAACATAAGATCTTTTGACAAAAATGATCTTATTTGTCCTAACAAATTTATGTCCTCCTAAATAAAATGATAAAACTTTAACTGCCATTATAAGACTCTCCCCGACTGGGCTCAGCTTGGAATGAGCAATACAGATCTCACTCTTCAAGAAATGTCGAAGATAGTGGCCTAGTCCACTGTCCCTCTGGAACGAGGATGCGTGTTGTCTGAAACCACCTCGTCTCGCATCAAAATCATCTTTTATGAGAGCATCCTGCAATAGGAAATATGTTAGCAAAAACACATTCAGTGATTGAAAACATTCAAATGCAAGGAACATTAAACACTTACACATTCTTCATCATCAGCAGCAACCAGATCAGGATGATTAATATAATGACCATGTACTGAAGTGGAATCATCAGTGAAATGCATCAATGATGGATGAGAGAAGCTCATCTGGGATTGAAATGCCCTGAATTCTTCATCGGATGGTCTGCCTCGCCCATCCTCAGCTATATTTGATAAAGTCTTATTCAGACATTCTTCACCAGTCATAAGACCCTCCTCATCATCAAAATCAATACCAACAACAAGATCATCTGTCTCAAAATCTACAAAGTCGAAGAATTCAAAAATTGTGCCGGATAATAAACATAGAACCTCGTCCTCACGATAGTCAAAAAATTTACATAAATCAGCAATAGTAAAATATACATCATCATTAATATAATATACAGGCAAATTGAAAAGACATTTCGAATCCTCCATAGATTTGGATTCATCATCAGATGTATTTTGGCCAATGAAAAAATCCTGGAGAACATCAGTATTTAAATCAATGAAGTCACTTCCTTTATCAAGAGTGTTGATAAGAAAGTGACTGATATCCTTAATGGCTAACTGAACAGAGGAGGGTGGAGGGTCAACAACAGGAAACTCATCATCATCTGGGATTTGAACTAAAAGAAAAAGTATGAAACCACTCTGATATTCAACCAATCGACATTTCTTGTTGCAATACGGACACATAGAACTACTTTTGAAAAGATCAAACAATTTGGTGAGCATTCTATCCAATCTATGTCTAAAAGCTCGGAAGAAATGAACAAGATCAGTATAATGCATGTACTGGAGTTGACCTATGGAGAAAACAGGCTTGCTAAGTATATCTCTGAATCTGACATAATGTTCATAAAATACGTCAAAATTTGGTTGTGCAGTCCTGAAAACATGTAGATATGGCCTGAATAGGCTGTGGAAGTAGTCCAGATTTTCAGTAATCCCAAATTCACTCAGAAATGAACTCAAGTCTGATTCTCGTGAGGATGATGAGGAAGAGGCCATGGCAGTAGCGTGAATATCGCACTTGTGCGCGCGGGAGAACTGAACCAAAACTAACTATCAAAATGGCGCAGAAGATGGATATGTACGGCAGACAGATACAGAATATCGCACTTGTGTGCGAGTAGGTATACTTGCAAGCAAACGGACAACAATGAGCGCGCACAAAAGCGATATGTCGTGAATTTCGAGAATGCAAAAGGTAAAAAATTATTCAGTTTCCATGCCATTTATACTAAATTTTTGCACGTGTGGTCAACGGACTTATGACACATGTCTACTTTCAATTCGACAACAGTCGCAGGCACGTGTGAGATGACATCTGCACACGTGTGAAATGACACCTAGACACATGTCGCATGTTCATTCGATTGCTCATAAACATGCCCACACGTGTAGTGTGAAAGGGTGACACATGTTGCTCTCACATTTGTCCGTACAACTCCCACATGTGTGACAGGTTGTTCTTTCACACATGCGAACCCCGATATAAAATCACAAATTTTGATGAATTTTTTTTCACTTTTTTTTTCGCTCCGCATATCACATTTGTGCGCGCCCTTCACGATCAAAATTCCTCCTACTATCTTCTATGCGCACAGGTCCGATACGTCTGTCTATGTGTCACTCCATATTGCACTTGTGCGTCTTTCCTCAAATCTAATCGTTCTCTCTAATATTCGGCTCGCATAGGTCCAATATACCGTACATAGCTGTCCTCTGCAAGTTCGTTATCATCCCTTCCTTCTCATCCTAACCTTCACGCACAAGTTCGCTATCACATAGTTCATGCCCATGGATAGGAGAAAGCAGACAAGGAGAGACTTCTTCTCTCCTGGCTCATCCACATCTCCTGCGGTTGCCATCACACCATCTGCTAGACCTAGAATGCGCGACCTCAGCAGGTGGCTCTCTGAGATACGCAAGTTTCAGAGGTCAACAAATTTGTTGATACCAAGAGCTCCATTCTACCGTGCTATCCGGAACATAACAAGAAATGATCTCGGACAGCACGTTAGATTCACACCGAGTGCTCTTCAGTGCCTTCAAGAGGCTGTTGAAGATTGTATTAGCCTTTTTTTTGAGGATTCTCTTTTGCTTGCCATCCATACCAAGAGGGTTACCATAATGCCCAAGGATTTTCAGCTTCTGATGAGAATGAGGGATAGGTACTGTAGGCTACATGTATCTCAGCCTGCTGCTCCTAGACCAACTCCTGTAGATAGGACTCATCTTCCTACGAAGCGTCCTAGGAAGCAGACAGCTCCCAAGCGTGCTCCTAAGAAAGTGAAGCCTATCCCAGAATCCATTGTAGATAATGTTGTTGTTGATAATGCTGTAAATATAGCTACCTCTGTTTTGGATACTCCTATAATTGTTGTAGATACTACACATCCACCTCCTCCTCCTCCTCCCAATTTCTATACATATATAGATTTGGATGATTATCTTAAATTTGAGAAAGACATATCGGATGCTATAGATACAATTGGTACTCCTTTTTATTCTAGACTAGAATAACTTAATTTTAGTATTTTATTTTAGAGTTCTAGATTGTCTGGATCTCAAAGACAGACGGGCTTCTATCAGTGATCCTGTGATAGATTCTGGACTGACACTCTTGCAATTTGACATTGCAAGAGATTCATCAAACGAGTTGCTGGTGCTGAGTAACTTTCTGCTCCAGGCCTTCAAGGAGAATAATGACACATTGTCAGTGTCTGACAAGTGGATTCACACCAGCAACAAAGTATATGGTCATTCCTTATCATACCAAGTAAGATATATTAAGTGCTTCTTCCTGTTTTATGCATTAACATTGACATTTTCAATTTAAATAGTTCTCAGCATTGCCGCTAAAGTACTTTCAATCTTATTTTGCAATGACCACTGGAGTTTAAACTTGATCTCTATTAAGAGATCTGTAAATAATATTATTAAATGTTCTTGTGTCAAGATGAATTTGGCGAGAAATATGCATAAGGATGTAGATATATTCATTCCATATCTAAGTAAATATATTCCTACAAACGTTTCCCATTCCGTGGACTGGCAGATCGTCAGCTTGGAGCTAAACTCTATCTTTCTTAATAGCATTTTGAAATCAGTATTCTAATGAAATATTGTCAGTCTAATCCATTCTGTTTCATAATTGATTTCTTGTGTGCTGAATTATTTTGCAGTCACCCCAGCAAAATGATTCATTCAACTGTGGGTGATACACATTGTACAATGCCAAGTTGTTTTTTGAGTGGTTCATTTGTCAACAAGATGCTGATATTTCTAAGGTAATAAATTCTATTTATTCTTATTTTGGAATCATGATTAGTTTTCTATTCTGGTGATGTTATTGGCCATTACTAATATATGAATGTTCTATTTTGCAGTTTACACTTCCTGAGTACACATCAAGCCAGGTGTACAGATTTAGACAAGAAATTATCCTGAGTATACTGGCTAGGGCAAGGCTTCAGCCTCCCGTTATTGATGATGGTGCAAAGGATGATGTAGTTGTACTAAATTAAGATAAGAAAAAATATAGATAGCATAGAACAAAAATAAATGTATAGACTTCATAGAAAAATCTACATTGATATATCAAATGCTGCTCCAGTTTATGAATTTGGGAGCACAAAATACATGTATAGATGCCCAACTTGGGCTTTCATTTATTGAATGAAAGGGTGTATACACAGATTTTTACTAAAGTTTATTTGAAACTATTGTTCTCCCACAATGGTGATTGTTGTAGGTAGATCTTTGCAGCACATTATCAGCTCCTGTCTTTTTCGCATCTGTAACATGGCAAATATTAGTGAATGTGCAATTGTAAATGAGGACATTTTCTATTATTTTGTTCTATTTTGAAATGGCAATAAACGTAAAGTACTTACGAGTCTTTCGTTGATGATAAATCTGAAATATGTTGGTAGATTGGTTTGTAATAGCATGAGCTCTGTTCTGATAAAATCAAGCTTCCAGTGCTCTTCCACCTCAACCATAGTCAAATATTCCTCATTTTAGATATTGCTTATCTCCATTCGGTTTGTGTGACCATTTAGTTCAAAGTCTTGATCCAGTGGTAGCCATGTACCTTCAATTTTATTGTATCTCTAGTAGCTAAATGTGAGACTGAGCATTTGCTTTTCGATATGATAACGAAAGATCATTGAGGACTTTTTAATCCTGCATTCTATGTCATTATTTGTTTTACTATCCCAGCCTTGATCCATGAGATCTGACAAAGTTTCATCTGATAAATCCTTGCAAACAAATAAAGTTGGTGTCCTACGAATACTAGCACTCGAGAAAAAATCAACAAATGTATGCAATGAGATAAACCAACTTAGGTGAACAATTTTTGAACATGTGCTTATCTTCATAGCATTTTTAATATCAATGAATAGCTTGCATCTCAAGGATTCAGAAACAATGCTGTCAGGAGTAGGACACTCATCACTTTGAAAACTAGGCAATGGAATTGCTTCGAGCTTGCCAAAACCTCCATCTGTTTGTGACGTATATAAAGATTCATAAAAATATACCACAATTTGCAGGTTCCTTTGGACTTCTTCCCCTGTATTGTAGCTTTCCAACATCAAAGTGAACCACGTCTAATATTCCTGCAAGTGATTGTGCGGGCTCCCATTCACTTATGCATGATGGATATAAATTTGAAAGAAAAAAACAATGTTGAGGCATTAAAATCATAATTTGAAAAGCATCAATAAAGGAAATCACCTATGATTGCTATAGAGTGCATATGTTTTGATATACTTACAATTACATTTTTGATGATCATGAGGATTGATATCATGTACTTTGATTTTTGAATGCATATATACATGTTGCACCAAGACTTCTGATATCGATTGACCTCCCGGGGTAGTCTTAAACTCCAAAACTTTTGCTTTCCAATAAGATTTGTAAGTTTCTTTTGCTCTTTTCTTTTGTCGAAAATTGCCCTTTGATGATGGATGCAGCAATACCCATGAGTTCTTCGTATATTTTGTTGGCTTCCAGTTATCAGCTTCATCTTTCTCATTGTAAAGAATCACAGAATCGATTGTAGATCTGGGTCTCCTTGCCATTGCTATTTTCAAAGCTTGGGTGCCAAAAATCTCTCTGATATGTTACTTAATTTTAATTTTTCGTATCACATTTAATCTAATGTGAATGCCAACATAGTCACAGTTACTGCGTATACCATATTTTATGTAACTGTACATACTATATTTCTATAAATGTAACTAGTATAGTTAGAAAATTTCATTATACTAACCAACATAGTAAAGTAAATTTAACTTGAGATATTGACGTCGGACAGATTAGCACGTGTCGGGCAGGAAGAAGAAACCAATGGGATACGTCCATGCTGCCCGGACACAGATCTCAAAGTTTTCTATATTGTATTTTTATTTTTTAGTTCATTTGAACTATGTTACATAGATTTCAAATCTGTGCATTTTGATTGGGCATGGTGACGGTCGAAACTAAAGAAAAAAAATAAAAGTATCTTTACAAAGGGTCTTTTTGATATTGAGAACTCCTCTAATGGCAGGTAGCTACACGTCCTGGTTCAACTTGGCTGTACCATATGTGCGCTTGCTTTCTCAGAAGACCAGGGAAGATCCGCAGCTTGTCAGCATCAGCACCTTCGTTGTTCGAGTTAGCAATTGACTCGAATTGTGAAACATAACTATCAGCATCATTTAAAAATGTTTTTTTAAAATAATCATATTTGATCTTCGAGATTGAGGTAAAACAGGGAGCAGGGCCTTCCATATTTGGTTCTAGTTCAGGATCAGGATGGCTTTTTGCCCACACATACTCTGAGATTCATAGTTCAATGTTTCAAATTTTGTTTAGCACATAATGAATGGCGCCATCAAGGAAGCCATACTCCTCAATCGACTCTGTGCTTCTCTTCAATGAGAAAGATGACAATGGATTATGGGTGCCAAGAAAATATTCAAAAAATTCTTGGGTTCTGATGCATCCATCATCAAAAGGAACATTTCGAAAAAGCAAAAGGACAAAACTATCATTTCAATCTTATTGGAAGGCCAGAATTTTGGACTTCAGAACATCATCAGGAGGAAAATCTATTTCCAAAATTTTAGTCCAACATGTATATATGCATTCAAAGATAAATGTGCAAGGATTTAACCGTCAAGATCACAAAAAAAACAACTGTGAGTATTGATATTTTACAATATTTTGATTTTTTATCATTCCTTATCATCTATTACTAGACCTACCAATCTGATTATTTTTCTCTTGCAGATTTATATCCATTCAATATAAATGAATGAGAGCCAATTGGATCTCTTGCAGGTGTGTTAGATATAGTACACACTGATATTGGACATCTGCAATATAGAGGTAGATTTGCAAAAGATCTTATTGATTGTGGAATCTTCTTTTATGACTCAATGAACATTTCTGATATAAAAGAAAATTTTGGGCAAATAGTCCCGGTTCCATTACCTAGTTTTGGAAGTGATGAATGGGTTGCTTCAGATGCTGCAGTATCGGAATCATTTTGTTGCAAGCTATATAATGATATAAAAAATTCATTAAAGATAAGTATGGGTTCAAAAACAGACCGAATAAGTTGGTTTATTTCTTTGAATATATTTGTGGATTTCTTTTCAAGTGTTAATGTACACAAAATCCCAACAATGTTTGTATGCAAAAATTTATCAGATAGTTTATTATATGAACTTATGGATAAAGGTTAAAACCAGATGGAGAAATAGATTGCAGATAAAATGTCTTCCATGTGCTTTCGCTATCAAATAAAAAAATAAATATTAAGTTTATGCTTCCATTATCAAAGATGAAAAAAAATCATGAGTAAATGGATGCCACTCGATCAAGACTTGGAAGCCAGTGGACATTCTAAGCGAAAAAATATTGAAATAATATACAATGATGCACTTTTGACATGTGTTGAGGTGAAAGAAGATTGGATCCTAAATTACATCATGTAGGAACTGTTGCTCCTACAAGATGATATACTTTCAAAGTTCAGATTCATTTCAAATGGAAAACTTGTAAGTAATTGTAAACACTCTATTCTTTATGTAGAATTTCTTTAAAAAATTGCTCGTATAATCTTTTATACTAAATGTAAGATACTTTGTATTAAATTTGTGCAGGTACATAAAAGACATGAGCTCAAGATCAAATGCAAAGATATTGGCAAAACTATCCAACTGATGGAAGAACACTGAAATTTACTATCTAAAAATACATCTCCATCATCGTTACTCAAGATAAAAACAAGAATCTTATTTTTTTATCAATCTAGAAAAATTGCAATTCAGTATTGTACTATGGACACAACTTGATTGTAAGAATCTATATTGATATCAATAAAATCCCATAAATGAGTTGTTTACATATAAGATTGTGTCTCCTTTTCCGAATGGTAATATATACACGTTTACAATTGAAATCCTATTCAGTACGTTTATCTTTATTTTCTATATTACTATCAGGAGCTGTCAAAACAACAATCTTCTATAATGTAATTTCACCTTCCTCTGTATTAATAAGGACTTCTATTCCTCTTTGATCGTATATGATAAGATCTACATCATGTGCAATCTGAAAGACTGTTAGGACAGGAGCAGCATTCTTTACAGCCCTCTCAAGCTCAAGCACAAAAGCTATGCCATTCTGTACAAACGTTTTGATCAACTCTTGCCGCAATCTATATATATCATCGAAATTGTACGGCTCAAGAGTGAAATCTCATCACAAACCAGGTGAATGAGTAAATATCTAATAATCACAATAACGAAATAAGATTCAGAATGAAAAGAACAACAAATGAACAAAATTTTATCTTTTCAATATCTACATCGACTTGTAGATTGTACCACTCAAAAATAAACTTTATATCGTATAGGACGAACCAAGCACAACTAAAAACATCTCTTTGTTGTACACACTACAAATATTGAACAAAAATTATTAATATTATGACTTATAATTTATTCATGCTATGACGATAGATTTAAAATAATAAAAAAAAAGATGCATATTAGAGATAAAATGAATATACCTCGAGAGATTTAATAGTTATCTCCCCAAGAGAAGTGGCCGTTGTCGATATTTCACGAATGACATCATGAAGTAGAGAATCAAATTCTCTATGTGCATTTTCAACTAAGTTTATTTCTACACATAGAAAATTCGATACTCCCTCCTTATTTATTTTTACAAAAAGAATATTTAGGCTCCAATGTCGATTGCAACAATCATAATAAAAATTAGAATCAATTCTGACATGAGTATAATCATCAAAATAAAAGACATCAATAGCATATAGAAGACCTCTCATATGGAATCAAGTAGAATTAGGCCACAAGACTGCACTCAATGAAATATATAGTCCTTTCAAAATCGGCCTCTTTTGCCTTCACAACACCCATGAAAAATGGACTCATCACAAAAACAACTCCCTTCGAATCCATACTAATACTATGCTACAAAAATTTTGGTCGGCTGCAACAATCACATCTATGATTTTTGAAGTTTTATCTTTAAGCTCTATACAAAATTTGGGACCTAATCTATAGTTTTTATTTGAATCCGGAAGAAAAAAGTCAAAATAATTGCCGAACATATCAATTTTATTGCCTAAGTAAGATTCGTATTGATTGTAATGGTCAAAATAAAAAAAAACTCTAATTGGGATCGTATGAAATTCTAACAAAAAAATTATGTACAGAATTTGAATCAGATGCTAATACAATATTTACAGATTTCTCAGTTATCTTGTCCAGCAGCTTGGTTTTCCAAAACCAACTATCTATTCACCAACCTTATTGACATCGAAAGGTGGACATAATATTGATGGAGAGACAGTAGTCGAGGAAGACAAAGCCGAATGCGTAAGTTTTGTATCTTATTATGTACTAGTAGATCCGGTATGTCAGATTTTATACTGGAGCTTACTTTGCATTTTTTTCATTTCAAAAAACAATTTTCCTTGATGATTTTGCAATTCGTTGAGAAGGACAGAGATCTTCTGCTGGAGAATTTTCAAGAGATCATGTACTGGGGCATTATCTGAAGTTCTTCAATAATAATGAGATAAGTGTTGCCCATTCAAAGTTTCATCAACATGGTGATACAATGATTATGGCAATCAAGGCACTTTCTCATTTTCTTGGAGGACATAATTTTAATAGGGTGCATAAAATAATTTTTGTAAGAAAACTATTGTGCTTACAATTTTAATATATAGACCAGCGAATTTTATGTTCAGATCATCTCATTTTACATGTGCCTACGTTGATCTGAGTAAGCATGAAAACTATGAGCTCTTAGATCCGTATGAAAGAAGGAAGTTATTGCAGATTAGATATTGGAGATTTGTACTTTGTAAAAATTTCCATTTAAAATACAAAATTTCTCTGTGTGTCTATTATTTGGCTTGTATAAATTTGCATGCTTTTTGAAATTTTTTATAATCCTTCGATTTTGTATTATGACAATTTTTTTTTTTTATAAAACCATTGGAAAAGTTGTAATATATAGTTGTTCTTTGTGCTAGTCCCACCATGTTGTGTACTTTTATGAAATGCCACTCTTGCTTGCCAATGAGATTTTTCCATTCTTTGCGATGACCATATGCTAAGCCTTCACCATTTTTCTACTTTGTGTATACGGGTAAAACCTTGTTCTTCGAAATCTTGAGTTGCAGCTATAATCTCTTTCCAAACCGAGTATTGAATATTGGATTGTTTGGCAGAATAATTTGATAAAAATCTTCGAGCTTTCGATCCCCGAATGCTCGGCTTGCATGGATTTTCATTTTGTTATTGTTTAACATTGATTTCATAGATTCAGAAGTCAGGATAGAACCTAGTGAATTTCCAATGAAAATCTCATCGGCCAAATGGTCTCAGCAACCAATGTTGATCTGCATTACAAACATAATGTTCATGAAAATGTTAGTAGAAATTAGGACACTCATAGTATTCATAGCAGCATAATAAACAAATCAACTGAAAGTTGAAATGAATAAATAACAAAACTAGTGATTATGAGCGAATCAAAAAGTTCAAGCAATATTCAATATCAAATAGGCTATAACCTACTTGAATGCACATATTCGTCTTTTTCTATGACCTCCTCTGGATGATAGATCACATATATCCTTGTTTACCAGTCTTTTCCTCTTGTTGCTTCGGACCTTTCTGTTGAGCAAATCCATATCTTTAACAAGAGACAAATGTGAGATACGCATGGATTGAAATGCAGTTTTTATCTCATCATTACTAGTTGTATAATGATGCAGAAAAGATTTCAACCTGATCTCCTTCTTAAGCATCTCATTTTCATCCAAACAAGTTTTCAACTTTGTAGTTTTTCTTCGCACTCCTTTGATATTTTTCTTGATTCCTCTTCCAAATGATGTATTCTTTTGTAATCTTCATTGATGACTATTCTAGATATTGTTGGATGTACCTCCTGTCTAGCAAATCTATGGTGTATGATTCTTTTGTAAAGTTCAAAACTTTGATAGAAAATCAACTAGGTACCAAGATCAAGGTATTAAGAAGTGATAATGGAGGTGAGTATATCTCCAATAAGTTGATTGACTTTTGTAATTCTAATGGCATAAAGAGGGAGTTGTCATGTCCATACACCCCCCAACAAAATGGAGTGAGTGAGAGGAGAAATAGATCTCTTTATGAGTGTGATAAGGCCTTAAGGCTAGATGCTTTTCTACCCAAACCATTTTGGAGTGAGGCAATAACTTGTGCTAATTATTTGTGCAATAGATTGCCTAACCAAGCCATTGGAGGAATCACACCATTCGAAGCTCTATTTGGAGAGAAGCCAAATCTCAAGGATCTCAAAGTTTTTGGATCCACTTGCTATGTACACCAATCCTTGGATACAAGGAAGAAGGATGATGCAACCTCCATAAAAGGCATCTTTGTGGGATATGGTGAGAATAGCAAAGGTTATAGAGTCTTCAATCCCATCACTAGCAAAGTAATACTGAGTAGGGATGTTATTTTTTAAGGACATGTTGAAAATTGTCACTTCTCACTTGTCATTTTTTATTGTAAATAAAGATCAATCATGAGTACAATGTTCATGATTTGATTTCACACGTGTGGAGACTGTTCCCACGTGTGAAAGAAATTACTTTTCATATTTGTAAATATCTACTTTGATTTTGTATCAATCAAGTCAAGTGTGAACATGATATGACTAGTTTTTAGTCAAGTTGACTAGTCACCTAGAAGTTAGCTTATCCTTGCTTGTGCATGAGTAAATGCTCCCACATGGCAAGTGGATGTTCACACGTGTGTATAGAGTTCTAGAAGATAAGAGTTGACCATTTTCTGTAGATCCTATTTTGTAGGAAATATTCCTATATTCTAGGAGACTAGCTCTTTGGATTTTAGCCATATTCTAGAAGGTCAACTTTGGATAAGGATCAAGGATGGATCAAATGGATAGATCTGAGTGATGTGGCACTCTTCACATGTGTGAAGACCTACTGGACTGTACCAGACTCGTGGATGTACTTGATCCATAAAAGGATCATCATTTTGCTAATGAGATTGATGAGACTTTTGCGAGATTTCTAGTCAATAGAATTGTGATTTTATTGAATGATTGCTATCAAGAACCTATGTACTTGTTGTTTCAGGTGCAGGCCGTACAGTGGACAGTACTCCACACGTGTGAGGCCACTCTCACTTGTTTATGAAGATTTGATCCATTGCTCTTGCTTAAATCTAAGTGTAGTGATTCTAGATCAAGATCTAAAGTGTAGAACTTGATAGATCCATTGATTAAGCAACCAATAACTCTCTATGATTGTTAACTACAATCATTAATGTCCTAAAACTGAAATTTCATCATGGTATCAGAGCCGAGTAAGAGAATGATCATTTGATTCATAAAACTTGCAAAGATCATTGGCAAAATTTGTTTTTGGCCAATACTAGTGAGGGCGAGGTCATCTAGAGTGATAGCTTGTTTCTATTTGGATCAAATCGACTTGGAGGCTGTGTATGTACTTTTCACACGTGTGAAACCGTACAACAACTTTCATTTCAAATTACCTTGTGTTTGAAAGTATGTGTAGGCAAAAAATTGAAACACTGGACTTTTTGGCGATACGAGTTAGCTCTAGTTAACCCTGTAAACCATGATTTGACAATGCAATTACATTAATGCTATATCAATTTTCTCAATCCAACTATCTGTCATATTCATTTTCGATATTTTTGGGCCTCTTCGGGCAGTGATGACCTGGAAGGGTAGGCCTCAACATCCATTAGCATTTTCACATGCTGCCCGGCGAAACATTTATATATTTGAGAAGTTTTCATTTTATTTATATCTGAGAAAAGCTATGTTACATAGAAGCCTGATATCAAGGTTTCTATTGTCTGCATGGCTACAAAAATGAGAAAAAAAATAAAAAGGCATTTTTTTCAGAGGCCCTCGTCAGGCTCTAAGTTTCTCTAATGTAAATTGCAAGAATTTAGCTCATTTCATTACATAGATCTGATATCATGTTGAAAATGCAGCAAAAAGACTTCAATAAATGTTTAAAATGATGAAGGAATCACCTTGAATGGATCCGATTGAGTTCCTAGAGCAAAAACGCCAACCAAATTAGTGTTTCCTAGCTTTCCCTTGGCTTGAACTCCACTACAAGGCTCAAAGTCTTGACATTCCCTTCACACGTGTGAATTTACAGACTGCCACAGGCAGAGTACAATACCTTAACTTGCTTATAAATCCCACAATTGCAAAGCACTCAACATAAATAGCAAATATCAAGCATATGGATCACCAACAACATTGGTAGATGGAAAACCAAATTTTCACTCATACATTGATGAAGAATTCATCACATATTTATACATGAGTAGCTCGGATCTGAGCATTTTTGGGCTAACTCAACATAAACTAACCCTAATATATGATCTAATAGGCCACTTGATCCACCCTAATTAGGGGTCAAGATCTAGAGATCCAAAAACAATGTGAAGATTGTTATTTTTGGCTCCTACTCATCTCTAGCCTATCTATGCACTTTTTGGCCTCAACATAGCCTAACCCTAGGATATGACCTAATAGGCCACTTGATCCACCCTAATTAGGGGTCAAGATCTAGAGATCCAAAAACAATGTGAAAATTGCTATTTTTGGCTCCTACTTTTCTCTAGCCTATCTATGCACTTTTTGGCCTCTTTTTAAAAGTGCCATCACAATGTAACATGAACAATAAATCTCTTGAAAAGCATCCTATGCTATTTGGCACGTGTGGCATCCAATTACATGGACATGTTACCAATTACAAGTCATATGACCAAAAACTAGTCAAGCTAGAATTGTGAAATTTTAACACGTTATCAAGCTACGGTGCTTGGACACTTAAGCCACTCATTAGGCACAACTAATACGTTGTATTTTTTATATTTAAGACATAATATACTATCTTTCCATGAGTTCAAACACCAATTTAATAGTCTTAAAACTCGAGGGATCTAGAAATAACATGTTTTTGAGCATTTCTAAGATGGAGAAAAAGTGCAGGGTGCCATCTTGTGGTTTAAGAATTAGTTTTAGGGTTATAATAAAGGTTTCAGATCATGAATCTCATATGAGGGATGGCAGCTTATAGCTTGGTGGTTCATTCAATCTAGGATGCTTTGTGGTTTGAATGAAAGCTTATGCATGTGTACAGGTTTGTAAGAGTTTAGCATGATCAGATGACCTTGAATCTATGTTGCTTGTGGAGCTCTTGTCAATCTAAGCTAGTTATGAATTTGGTGATGTAACTCATCTTGTTCATGATAACTACTTGTTGATTGTACAAACTTCATCACTTATTGATCATTTGTTGATTAGAATAGATAATTTTCTTATAGTTTAATAGAACTTGTCCAAAAAATACCATTTCCAAGACTTAAGATCATTTATTATGTCAAGCACTATATACAAAGTGGTTGTTGAAGCCATGGTTGCTAGGTTGAGCCCCATCCTATCATGAGCGATCTCTCCAAAACAATTTGGCTTAATCAAAAGAAAACTATTGTGGATACAATACTCAATGTTTAAACATTTAGCTAGAAAAGCCATGCACAACTCAAAA
The DNA here is from genome assembly GCA_029204225.1 of Diphasiastrum complanatum. Classification (NCBI taxonomy): domain Eukaryota; kingdom Viridiplantae; phylum Streptophyta; class Lycopodiopsida; order Lycopodiales; family Lycopodiaceae; genus Diphasiastrum; species Diphasiastrum complanatum. The sequence continues at coordinate 34,068,876 of CM055101.1, forward strand.
GAGGCCATGATCTTTCACATCAATTTGAAAGAAGCATTTTATAGATTTAGGTGGGAATAGATTTTTTATGATGTGTGTTGCTGGAAATCATCCCTTCTTTTATGAATGTAGCAAGGGCTCTTTACAACTTGGCCTCTTGAAGGACATACATCAATATTCCATTTTAGTGAGCTCTCTCTCTCTCTCTCTCTCTCTCTCTCTCTCTCTCTCTCTCTCTCTCTCTCTCTCTCTCTCTCTCTCTCTCTCTCTCTCTCTCTCTCTCTCTCTCTCTCTCTCTCTCTCTCTCTCTCTCTCTCTCCAATTCTTGTTTATGCTACTTTATATAAGAGAAAAAATAACAACTGAAAGAATATTTGTAGTGCAGGTAAAATGGAGAACCAAGGAAAGATGTGTCAAAATTTTTCAACAAGAAGCATAAGCACCAAGCTTGATTCCAATTGAAGACTACAAAATGCAATGAGTCACAATATCACACTATAGCTTCATTAAATCACCAAGATCTTTAAGGTTCTATTCAAGCACTTCACAAGAGCTCTACATATGATCAACAAGATGCCAATAATACTTATTCACGTGCCCATACACATTACATAAGAAAGACCACAATACTAGCTCATGAAGCAATAGTCTCCTTCTCTCCACAATACAACAATTTATGAAAAGAGCAATGAAAGGAATACTCTTTCTATTCCAATAATGAAAATGAATGGGCTACTCTCCATTTACATGAAGTATGGAGGGTAAGATTCCTCTCCAAACCCATATCTAATGTGCAACTTACATCTATGATCCTAGCCTTAGATTGTCACCAATGGTCAAGATGAGACATTGGTAAGTGTAGCCAATAGAATGTAATAAGTTGTGTATGCGCACTCCAAAAAGGTTACTTGAGGTTGATGTTTGCACAATGTTATGTTCCTAAGTTGGCCCCTCATATGTTGGCCTGATTTGACATTTTACAATACCATGTGCACAAACTCCCATAATGTGAACAATACTGCATTTGCCTATGTTTAACACTTGCAAGGTTGGCCTAAGTTGCCATTTGCAAATATTTGACAATATAACATTGGCCTAAGTTGTCATTTGCATAATCTTTCACATTCCCCCTCAAATTTAAATTAGCCAATCTAACATCATACAAGTTTACCACAATCAAGATAAGACTTCTTTAATAAAAATCAACTTCTAGGTGTCATGAAGAGCATTCTTCCAAACACACCATCCTTTGCATGCTTGAAGAAGATGCTTGATCTTGAGGCCTCTATTCACTCCTCTCATTTTCTCTCTGAGTAAGGCCCTTATATTTTTCTCTACAAGCATGAATACTCTTTTTTTCTTGAACCACACTTATTTTTTCCTTAATATTGCCATTACATCCTATAAAAACAAATTTCATAGGTCTCACCTCACCCTTAGATATAAAGCTTTTGGAAGTTTTGGGCTCCAAAAGGGTCGTCTAAGAATTCGTGCAAAGATCCCTTTTGTATTATAAAAATATTATAACACTATTTTCAACTAATACCTTTGACTTGCCATAAATTTTTAACCGTAGCTTAGAAGTATGTCATGTAACATATCATTAGCCTGTGGTAAAGAGGGACATTCTAAAATGAATTGTCCTAATTTACAAACTAGCTATGTGGAGGAAGAATTATTCCTCTATCCGGTTGACAATCATGAGGAGGTAGCCTATACCGCTATTTCTTCTAACCAAAAGAATTTTACATCTAAACCACGCAATAGCCAACAATATACTATTTTGCATAGAGGAGGGGCAAGACATACCACTCCTCCACCAAGAGTAAAGGGGTCATGCTATAATTGTGGAGCCCCTAGTCATTGTTCGCCTGGCTGTCCCAAACCTAGGAGGTCAGTAGGAGATGTGCCACTTGTGAGAAATTGGCAAAAATCTAGCTTGGTATTTTTTATGATAGAAGTCTGTAAGTGAATCTCACATGTGTGGAGGATGTTCCCACGTGTGGATAATTGTAAAGTAAATCAAAATGTTTGATATAGGGGTCTCATAGAATTTCATAGTCAAGCATTTAGGTGTAGGATGTTGACAGGGTCAAATTTGGCATAGATGGCAAATTATCCATTTCCACTTGTAATGCCACTATTGAGCCAAAATAGAGTAGGAGGCCAAACTTGTTCCAATTAGAGTGTAGACAAGTGTAATGCTTTTGTTTGATGAAGTTTAAGAGGTCCAATAGGATTTAGAGGTGGAACCATGTGTGGTCCAATAGGAATTTGAGGTGTGCTTGAATATAGTCCAATAGAATTTAGAGGTGCATGGATCAATGGTCCAATAGGATTAAGAGGTGGCAAAGTGTGATCCAATCATAGTTAGGCATAGTGGTAGCTCATGAATCTACTAATATCATTGTACTCCTCATTTGGATCTAATTGATTTTGAGATTGAGTGGATTTTGAGTGTCATTGAATTTCTAGCTTTCTCTCTCTACCCGAGAGCTCATGATGGTTTTTCTCTCTCTACCCAAGGAGAGCAGCTTGTTTCTACTTAGAATACTTTTGGAACACTTCCCATATATGTGAGCTAGAGTTGGAAGTGATTGAATGCATGTAGTAGTGTGTTTTTGCCATAGAATCAAAGATAGATCTTGAATCTCAATCTAGTCTTGATCTTGGTGCATCTACACACCTTAGGAGATCACAAGTACATGTAGTGGACAATCCACACGTGTGAAATTCAACAACACTTTGCACTAATTGCAAAGGTGAAGGACATGTCACTGCCGAATGTCACCAGCCACAATAGCCACGGTCTAAACCACAGTTTATTAACACGCCTAGAGAAGATGAGCCACGACCATCAAAATCTAACACTGACATGGTAGTCCAAAGGATAGTAGAGTCCAAGACTGTAAAAAATCAAGACCAAGATTAGCCTGAATTAGACTTAGATCTAAATAAAGTCACAACTAGAAGTAGGAAGAATATACCAACACTTAGAAATAAAAAGAAAACTAAGAAGGATAAAAATGTGAATATTGTGAAAGCTGCAAAAAGCACGACAACTAAAACGCAACTTGCAAAGCAAATCGTCAAAGTTCCTAAAGAACCAGACTTTGATAGATCTAATGAGAAATACTATGAACCGAATATTAGTTTAGAAGCTAAGAAACTCCTAGATGAAGAAATGAAGAAAGTTAAAAAAGTAACATTCTCAGATCCAGTTATAAGTAGTGAGATACCTAGAGACCCATCGCCACTTAGACATTGTTCATATGACATAGTGGAAGATTTTGCTTCTAAGATGCACAATATAACTTTTAAACAGTTATTAGAGGACAATCAATACTATAAGAAAGAGATTAAACAAATTTTGCAAAGGAAAAAAAAAGGAAAACTAAGTTGCCATTAGTCGACATAGGATTGATAAACCATGGTGATGAAGGCCAACCTGAAATCCAGGTGATAATTAATGGATGCATTTTAGATAATGTACCCATAGATTCAAAATCTAGTGTAAATATAATGACTAAAGAGATAGCATATGAGTTAGGCATTCATCATAGGATAGCGCTGACACTTAGACATCTGAGATTAGCAGATGCAACTAGGAGAACACCAATAGGGGAGTTGCCGCAGGTCACAGTTTACATTGGGGACCATAAATTTTTGATGGACTTCATTATATTAAAGACCACCAAGGACTCATCATATAAAGTCTTATTAGGGAGGCCATGGCTATATCAAGCCGATGTTATTACCCATTGGAGGAAGGAGATTACCTTCCGAGACCAGATGACGACATCAGAAGGGAAGAGCCATAAGTGTATTACCGTATCCTGGGAGAAGGACAAACATGAAGGAGAGACACCTACATCTTCCTCGAGTTATACTTCAGGTGATGAAGGAGCTCACTTTGTAAGGACTGAGGAAGGAGAGAGGTTTGTTACACTGTACAGATCTTGGATTGTATGTTGCTGATTGAAGCCATTCCTTTTGATTTCATGTACACTTGTTGATGGTTGATTGTTTGAATGCTTTGGCCTTCTGGATCTAAGAGCCTTTTGGCTATGCCAGATTATAACAAGGTAGGCTTTGATACCACTGATGAAAAAATATGCAGAAAAATGCACTCAGAAAATGCAAAATTTTAGCCAAAACAACTCTGGTGACAAACTGACAGAATTAAATCACGAACGATCTCCAAAACTTTTCGCAACACGAATTATTTTTGTTCGAGTTGGATCAATCAAGCTCTAGAATGCAACCAAATGAAACGAGAAAAATTCTAGAAGAAAACGAAATGAAACAAAGCAAAGCGAAACTTGCATTGACATTGATTCATGCTAGAAGCAAAGATCGCGAAACACAATGAAACAAAACAAATTAATTCGTGACAAGAACAATCAAGCTCTAGAACGAGACGAGACAAGATGTGACGAAACAGGACAAAACGAAACAAAACAAAACCTATGTGAGCTCTGTAATTGATTTACCCTTGTAGCCAGGTGATCGTAAAGTGAAGCGAATCATGAAGCAAAAAGATTCGCGAACAGGATCAGTTTGTCAGGAATTCAAATGTGATTACTGATCACTGCCGGCTGTATCACTCCTACAATCCTTCAAAGAGTAGTCAGACACAACTGATCTACGTTAATAGAATAATGTAGCATTCAACAAAGATCAATCCAAAGATTAGAATGAACAAGCGAATCAGACACACGAATAGTAGCAGACAAATTTACATATAAGATCATACAATCATCTAGATTAATAATGTGCACAATAGCTATGTGGTGGCCTAGTCGTTATAGATTTCCACAAAAGTGATGAATTACGTAGTATAAAAGGTTTGATCATTCCCCAAGAGAGAGAATAATCTCATCCTTTGCATGGTAAATGTATGTATGATGGTAAACAGACTAGAATGTATAAAATTCACAATGAATACTACAGCGACATAACTGGTTATCCAAAGATATTTGGGTAAATTGGCATCCAGGAACACCAATGATGAAACGATTTGGTCATTGCAATTGTAAAGACTACTTTATCTTCCAGGCTCTTCAGACATCAGATAAACAGTCAGAACAGATAGCAACTAGCAAATAGATTCATCAAGCAGCAAACAAATCAAAAAACATCAAACAATCTCATTATCTGAACACATAGCTCATTCAGAGTTTGAAGGAAGTTCTGCTAAAGGTTATGCTTAACAGCTTCGCTAATTTCCTACGCACATTAGTCAGAATTGTTACTTGCTGGTGTCGCCTGAAAATCCATATTAGAGTAACTGAAATTTATTATAACGTAAGAAATGTGTGTGACGCAAATAGAACAGTATCACAATCAATCACAGATCATACCAAGTGTATTCGCACAAATGATAAGAAGTAATTTTGTGAAAGATAGCAGAGGGAAAGAATGCTCAAGCTATAAGAACTTGCTCTTCACTCTCTATTGATACTCAGCTCTGTGTAGAAATGCATATGTACAATGGCACAAAGTGATGTCCTTATAGGAATGTTCTTCAGCCTCAATGTCACTTACGAACCGTCAAATGTCGCGTCTCTTATAGCATGTCGCAACTTCTACTCAAAACATGAATTTACAAAGTGCATAATAGGCCTTTACATGAATTTAGACACTATAGCACATTTTACATATATAGAAATTATTTTTTTTTAACAATATATGACAAAACTTGGATAATGTGAGATCATAAGACTCCACATATCCCCTTCCTCAGCTGTGCAGCGGCTCGCAAACAACTAGGTTATGTCCTTCTTTGTCGCTTTCGGCTGGCTGGCTTGCTATGGAAAATGGCCTTGGCTCGGGCTTCGTTTTCTTCATTTACTTGATCCAATGTCATTCCTTTTGTTGCCAGAAAGTAATTGTTCTTCTGGTTATAGTCTTCTTGGAATGACAAGTTCGGATAACCCCCCATTCCTTGATTGCCCATTGGTGTGAGGGGGTTATCAATTAATGTATACCAAGATGCGTATACCAACTATCCTCAGTTAGGATTTCAGACATCTCGGCAGAAGGTATAGTTAGTGAAAGGGCATCATATGTATATTCGGGAAATTTTGCTTTAATGTACAGTTGTTAAACAGAAAGGAGGGCATACAAAATAAGAGAGGCAATATTTACATGGTTGTAAGTGCAATACGGTCTAGTTATTTGATTAGTCCAATAACTAGACCGTATTTGAGATAGTGTACTCTTGCTCCGGTAAAAAGATAGAAGTAAGAGCAAATTGAACGAAGCTCTTGAGATTGGGATCTCTAATGTAAGAGAGTTTATATCCCCGTTTCTCAAGATAAGCTTCTTCTTAGAAAACTCCGCTCTCCGCGATAAAATCTGGTTTAGTAACTGGCATACTACCGTCCATAGGCAATCCTAAGGCACGACAATAAAATCCTTCTGTAATAACAATCTCTTGATTGTGGACAGTAGTGGAAATACAAATTAGTAAGAATTACTGATGGGTTAAATTGAAGAAGACCTTCAATTCGCGCTTGAACAGCTAGTGGTTGTAATACTGGTATCACTGGCTTTGGGTGCGTTTTGAATACAATCGCCATGGTGCTTGCAATTGTAAATGAGCGATGATGGACAAGAGCTTGATCGTAACAATTCGTAAATCGAAGAGCAAGAGTGATGGAAAGTGGTAGCAACAACAACTGAAGTGTTTGAGATTTTAGACGTATTGATGATATTTCAGCGGATTAGACTAATATTTAATGGAAGTGTGTCTTTCGTTTTGAAGGTACATACTCAATATAAAATGTTTAGTCCTAAAAGCAAAAATAAATAAATAAATAAACAAAATACACGAATGCTTCGCTTGGTAAATCAAAGCGAAAATTATTATGCAAAAAATGCGAAGGTGTCGGAAGGTAAAAAATCCCAAAAAATGCAAAGGTAAGTGTCACAATTTCCATATTTTTAAAATGGTGAATTCACTTAATACATAGTATTGCAAGCAAGTATAAAATGTAGCGAAGGTCTTGGGTTTTTCGCAAAATACAAACAATGCAGCAATGCTTCGGTATTTTTGCAAAAACTTCGGTAAAAATGATGCACCGGAAATTAGTCATAGTAGCACTTCACTCTTGAACCATTTACTCGAGTCTCAAGTAAATGTCCTTGGAGATCAGCTAACTGAAGTGATCCATTATTAAAAACTTCTATGAATTTATACGGCCCAACCATCTGGTATGTAATTTTCTAGCAAACGACATGTGTCTGTTATCATACAAAGCATACTGTTACAGCCATATTCCGCTAAGGAGATGGAATAGTCCTAATATGGTAGGTTGGCCCTCCAGTGTTCAAGATTATTGGTCACGCCTAGATTCTACTCCAAGTCAGGGCCTATAGGTGACTAATGACCTTGAGAGGACCCAAACACTCTAACTGAGATATATGGCGTAGTGCATGTACGTGTGACTGATATAGGCAAGAGGTATGCATGTAGAGCTGTAACCTATTTATAGTTGACCTGCATGGGGATTGCATGTGCTCATGCACAGGATCCTACTCTCTCTATATTGAGGTAGTGATTATTTTGTCGACGACTTGGTCTAGGTTACATGATGAGCTCTTCTCCTCTTGCTGTCATATTGACATGGCTTGGGGACTAGATCCAGGAGGATTCTCTAGGAGGGATCTAGGACTGGTTGGGTGGTTTTGCTCCATAGTCTCTCTTGTGTTTTCCTATCCTCATCTTAGGGGATTGTCCCTAGTGGTCTTCACATTGGTATCAAGGATTAAGATCTATTATTTTGAATTTTGAATTCCTTTACATACTTGAGATTGAGTGGATCTCATAGGAATTTTCATTAAGTAATTGCTTACTTATGAGGAATTTGCTTACTTTACAGATTGTAGTCTATAAGTGCTTGTGTACAAGTTCAGTCTATATCTCCAGTTGTGTAGGAGACATATAAATCTATTAAGATACGGATAGATGCTGATTTCTTGCATGTGATGCTAGAAATGGGGCTATTAACTCATTTGAGTAATTGTAGTACTCTGGTTTGAGTTAGGATTGTCTGAGACTTGATGGATCTCCTAGAGATTTTAGACGACTGAATTGTGGTATTTTAGAATATTTGGATATTCTAAGAATACTGGTATCAAGAGGCATTATTTTTCTACAAGAAATTGAAATGGAATTTCTTTAGCTTTTGGATTTGGTCTCTGAAACAAAGAAGTTAAATCACCCAGTGGTTCATGTAATTAGGAATACATGAAGGTGATAAACTTTGTTTTGGAGTAGATGTTGTACATTTCGCATCCTCCATTGGCTATGGCTCCATATAGCATGACTGCGGTCTCCCAACTAGTCTATGTTATGGCTTCTCCAACTAGCTTGAGCAAGAGGATGGGAAGAGCACAATGAGCATAAGGTGAGTATTCTGATGGGAAAGATCCACTCTTCTCTCTTTTCTCTCCTTAACAACTACAAATGATGGCTTAACCTAAATGATAAAACCCTAATCTAAATCTCCTCCTCTAAGGCTTAGCCTACTAGAGAATGGAGGGCCTAGATTAACTTACCCTGTTGCCAGATGAATGTTGTAATCTCGGAAGTGGTGAAGGTGGATAGATGGAAGGGGCTGGATGGATCAAAATTCCTTTGTTCATTATTGTCTTTTGAAAGTACTTTTGTCAGCAGAAGTTTTTCATTTGACGTTTCTTGCAGTAGTTTGAATTTTTTTTGTTTTTTGGACTTAAGACATGGCTCATAATCGTTGTTGGAAACCTCTCACATCCTTGAGTTTGTTGCTTCAAACGCCAAACTATATCAATGGTATGTTGTAGATGGTGTAGATTTATTTGCTTCACGAACACAAAGGTACTGTAGTTGATAAACTATTGTGTTTGAAAATACTTTGTTGACAGAGATCTCCTCTTTTGACATTGTTGTGCCACTGCAACTTCTTTGAGCTCTGCATAGTTTGAGAGCTCTTTGAATTGTAGCAATTGTATCTAAAGACTTGTATGACATTTTTTTTTTCATACACATAGTTATGTGCTTTGGAGTTATCAAGAAGCTGATCTCTTTTGCAGCGACACGACTGGCATTTTATCGGTGAGAGCCTCTATCATTCTTGCTTTATTCCCTTGGAGCTTTTAAACAGCATCAGTGGTCTGCTGCAGATGTCGTAGAGTTGTTTGCTTTACAAAGTGTTTCAATTCATAATCTAGAGCAAGTTCAGATCGATTCATCGGGTGGAAATGAGGTCTTGAAACAAGGATGGGAGAAGTGAGATGAAGTTTCAAGATTGACCATTCGATGGAATATGAGGGAATGAATGGATGGAAAAAAAGAATGAGATAAGTATTGTGTGGTTTTCCATATCTCTCCATAATATAGCCAAAGCTCTTTGTTCAATTCCCCACGAAATCATCATTGCTCTCCTTTGAAAATAGCTTTGTCATTGAGGTTGTGTGCTCATAACTTCAATCTCTGATTGACTTGAGATTCCTTCAGTTTACGTAGGCCTACAAGATTTCACTCAGTGATGACTTGTGCTTATTGTGGCCTCCACAGATGATCGAATGGATGATGTACAATAGCGGTAGTACGGTCTTCAGACACGATTACCACTGCTCAATGTACATTTTGCCAATGAAGCATCATTGTTGGCATTGGTAGAAACACTTGTCGTCTACGTTGGTTTGCACATAGATTTTGCCTTTGATGTGACTTGAGCCCTTCACTGGTACAAGCTGCCACTTTATTGATGATTTGATGGCGATGGTGAGGCAATTGGTAAAGCATGGATATTGTAGCGCTTACGTAAAACCAACTGCTTATTGCGAATGGCAGTGTTGGTGTTGTCGCGGATATTCCATCTTGTTGGGAAGATGGATCTTTTGCTAGATCATGGTTGCAGTCTAATAAGATGCTCGTTTTGTTGCCAAACTGAGCATTTGTTATTGAAGTCCTTGACTGCTCTTTTTGTTCATATGAAAAGTTGTTGGAATCATTGGTAAAGATGTAGAGATATATCCCAATGAAAATTCGTCTGATACTGCAACTGTAGAGGTAGAATAAAATTGCTGATGAAATATCACCTATAGTGTTGCTGCAAAAGAAAACACACCAAATCATACGACAATAGAACAAACAAACAGGTAGCAACAAACGACATAGTTGATAGGACAAAACTTGAAATAAGAGAAAAAATGAAAAATTGTAGCAGATAACTCTATAGAAGGATTTGCATGACACTCTTAGACCAAACTCTTGCAATCCAGTATCGAACTTGGAACAAGGCCATAGTTACAGTGTTACAAAAGAAAAACAAGTGATAACATATAACATTTATGTAGCATGCAATAAGACAATTATGTCTTAGATTACTTTCACTCAAATAAAACATACGAGTTACCATCTAGACACAAAACTCATAATTCATCAAGCGGTAGCTCAAAACTTGGCTCCAGGGTATGATATCAATTGCTTGGTCATAGAGACGTAATGATGACACAGATCTAAGGTGGTACATTCTTGGTTATCTATGAATGATGTTTAAGATAGACCTTACGTAATTGCTAGATAGGATGTAACTGTATTTGGATCAGAAGCAACTATGTATCTGTGAATGAAAAAAGAATCAGTAAGACTAGACGAGCCTAGATACATCTAAGACTACTAATTTTAGTAAGGTGCAAATGGTATCTAACTTGATGAGCAGGCACATTAGTATCTTCTATACAATACATTGCTGGGTCTATGTACTCGGAATCAACTTGTGTGATAGACGATGTAGCAATATGTTGACTCTCTACAAAAGACTGTTGTATTGGATGGGGAGCGATCGGCCTTGGATAAGAAGATTCTGGTTCAGAATGTAAAAGTGGTGTAGGATGGTTCATAGAACCAAAGGATCGAGGTTGATGAAAAATTGGGCCTATTGGCCTTGGTTGGTATTGTCCTGGCCTCTGCGCAGATGCATTCGCAGTGTAGTTCGGTGCGTAATTCGTAGGTCCAGGTGGTTTGTACGGATGGTACAGCGGTCGTGGTGCCTGTTGATAGTACGTTCTTGTATGTGGGCATGTGTTGGCAGTATGGCGTTGAGCACACACAGGGCACCATATATTTCCATGGATAGGAAAATAAATTTCGGCCACATCCTTTAGCATTTTGGAACTATGAGGTCAACTTCTCCATTTGTGCTTGGTGTGCTCGTTACCAACATTCTAGATGCTGAAGGATATCGATCGTGATAGTTGAGGCGGATTCTTCAATATGTGAAGTCTTGTGTTTAGCCAGCGCCTTACCCTTTTTCTCGCGATAATCGTAATCCTCGTCAGACCCTTCATCTTCTTCTCGGATGGCATCATCCATCACGTCCTTTAGCATCATGTAAGAGTCTACGAGTTTCAATTCTCTCCTGATGGACTTGGGTAACCTGACTAGGAATAATTTAATGGCCATTTTCTCAGTGATTTTATCATCAACACAGTCTACTTTAAGATGCTTGAAGTGCTCGATGTAGGTGCGTATTGATTGTTTGCTTCACATCTTGATCTGAGTCAATTGGAGAAAAGGGCTTTGGGTGAGCTTGGAAACCTTTTGATGAGTGTTGCAGTGATGGTCTCCTGTGAAAAATTGTCAACTAGTAGTATTTTCCTAACTTGAGATTTTGTAGGCCTATGGCCAAATAAAAGTTAGAGATAGGTTCATACATGTATGTAGAGGCCCAAAGTATGTGTACACTACTTTTGAGGTCACATTAATTAGAGGAGGTCGAGTGTGGAGCTCTTCTATTGGCTCATAATTTGGTGCATTCCTATTTGACCAAATTTCTAGGTATATGGGTGAATCCTATTGGACCCCAATTTTAGCCTATCATAAGACAAGTGACCAAGAGGCACTATGGCTGCTATAAATAGCCATCTCCACGAGTATGTACACATCTCATTTTCATTCTATTGAATGAATGTTATGCTCTTTGAAGGTCCATCTTCTTCTCTCTCACTTTTTTGTTCATATCTTGCATTCTAGCCACTAGAATTGTGATTTCTTTGTTGCTATGGCTTCACACGTGTGAAATGCAGGTTGTAGGCTCTGAAGTACGGACAGGGACAGCAAGTTTCTGTTTGTGGAAGCTTATGATCAGATTTTGATGTTTAGTTGATGTTTAGTATGTTTAACATCACAATTTCTATCATTTTTTCAATCTAGATGTGCATAACTTCCATGGCCAAGATCTTTATGAAACTTTAGCATCTTTTGGATCTGAGTTTTTCACATGGTATCAGAGCATTAGGCGGCCAAATGTGCAGGTTTTGCCAGATTTAGAAGAGATTTGTGGGCGAGTTTGCTTTTGTAGCATTCCAATCAAGTTTCTAGCTAAAAATCTTGTTGATTTATGTGTAGAAATTGGATCTTTGTGATCAAAACATCATTTGTATGCATTTCAATTGAAGTAGGGCGAATTCCCTCTGTACTTATCAGAATAAGGAGACAAAAATTGTTTTGGAAAGAGGGAGATGCAAGATCCAACAAGATCCTATTAGTTTTCCATTCTAGCATATAGTTTTTTGATTCAATTTCTTGCTTCTTCATGTCAAAAACTTCAAAATTGATGTAACCCTCTGATTTTCAGTTTGCTGAATGATTCAAGAGTGTATTTCAATCTTAGGAGTGAGGGAAAAGCAAGTATATTGAGGTTTGGTCTTGGTTTGATCAAGAAATCATAAAACTAGTGGCTAAAATTAAGGAAAAAGTGAGGAAAAGAGAGAAAAAGTAAGGTTTTAGGTTCCAAATCTTTGTGATTTCTTCTTGTGTTTCATTTGTTGATTCAAGAGAGTGCTTAGTGCATTGGAACAGGTCAAAGATCAGAGATCAATCATTGCAACATGGCTACAAATGGAGGCTACATGTTGGAAAGCAATGATAGGCTTACCTCCCTCAACTATTCTACTTGGAAAGTAAGGATGGAGTCTTTGCTTGAGATGAATGAGTTGATGGATATTGTTGTAGGTGTGGAGGAGAGACCTTTGGCACCTCAAGAACAATTGAGGTATGACAAGAGGGCAAAGAAAGCCCTTCACATGATCAAGATGAATGTGACAAATGAGCTTATCAAAGAGGTTGGTAAGTGCACATCATCTAGTGAAGCTTGGGAAGCCTTGAAGAAGGTTTATGAATCCAAGTCTACTTCTAGAGTGTTGACTTTAAGAAGGCAAATCTTTTCTTGTATGCAAAAGAAGAGTGAGAATGGACATGCTTTTGTTTTGAGAGTTAAAGCATTGAATGATGAGTTAGCATGCATTAATGATGGCATAAATAATGAGGAGCTTGTTCAAGTGATTCTCAATGGCTTGTTGGATGATCATGCTAATCTTGTTCAAAGTTATGCTATCCAAAAATGTTTACCAAGTGTTGGAGACTTGCAAGAGGTCTTGTTGGCTGAAGAATTCAGGTTGCAAGCAAGAGTGGGAGCATCTTCTACATCTCAAGGAGGAGAAGAGGAGGCAATGTTCTCTAAAGGCAAGTTCAAGGGCAAAGGTAAAAGCAATTGGTCTAAAGGGCAAGACCAAGGTGAGCACTCTACTTTTGGCAAAAAGAAGGATAGATCTAAGCTAAAATGTTTCTATTGTGGAGTCAAAGGGCATTTTGCTAGTGATTGTTTTAAGAAAAAGAGGGATCAAGGGGAAAAGCAAACCAATCTAACTATTGATGAGGGTGGGGATGAGCTTCTTTCAAATGATGCTTTTGTTATGTCATCTTGCTTGTTGGCTAATCATGGAGACATTGATCCTTGGTGGATTGATAGTGGAGCCACTTCTCATATGACATATCATAAAGAATATTTTTCATCTTTAATGGCATTTGATGGTGATAGGAAGGTAATCTATACCGCAAATGATGGTGAGTGTGCAATCAAGGGGATTGGCACAATTCCTATTTCACTTTCTACAAATAGGAATATAGAATTGAAAGATGTTTTGCTCATTCCATCCATTACCAAGAACTTACTTAGTGTAAGCCAAATGCTTGACAAAGGATTCAAAGTTGAGTTTGATGGTGATGCTTGCTTGATCAAAAAGGGGTGTAGTATCATTGCAAAAGGGAAAAGGCAAGGGAAATTGTTCAAGCTTGATGCATGTGTTGTTGCTAACCAAGTTGGATGCATGGCAAATGAACAAATGTCAATTCAAGAGGTATGGCATAAAAGGATGGGACATCTCAACTACAAGGCCTTGGAGGTAATAGCCAAAAAGGAGGTAGTAAGGGGACTTCCCAAGTCTCTTACTTGCTTGAATCATGTTTGTGAAGAATGTGCTTTGTCTAAATCACATAGATTGCCATATACTAGATCTATATCTAGATCTAAGATGCCTTTTTCTCTCTTGCATTCGGATATTCATGGTGTTACTACAATTAGCAATGGAGGTGCTAAGATGTATGTAACTTTCATTGATGATTTTAGTAGATTTTGTTGGGTTTATCTACTAAAGAGCAAGGATGAGGTGTTTGATGTGTTTGTCAAGTTCAAAGTTGCTATTGAGACTCAATTTACAACCAAAATCAAATGCTTGAGGAGCGACAATGGTGGTGAATACATTTCTAACAAATTCAAAGCCTTTTGCGATGAGCATGGGATCAAGAGGGAGTACACATGTCCAAGAACACCACAACAAAATGGAGTGGCCGAGAGGAAGAATAGAACCTTGTGTGAGAGTGCAAAGGCAATGAGATTGAATGCTAATCTTCCTAAACCTTTTTGGAGTGATGCTTTGTTGTGTGCAAATTTCCTATGCAATAGATGGCCAAGTGTTGTATTGGAAGGAAAAACCCCTTTTGAAGCTTTGTTTGGTACGAAGCCTAATGTCAAGTTTCTAAGAACTTTTGGATGCATTTGCTACTTCAACATTACTCTTGATGATAGAACTAAGGAGGATCCATCTTCAAGAAAGGGCATTTTTGTTGGTTATAGTGAAGTAAGCAAAGCATATAGGATTTATGTTCCTTCAATCAAGAAAGTGTTCACAAGTAGGGATGTCATTTTTGATGAAAGTAACATTCCAAAAGTTGTTTCAAGTGATGATGGTGTTGTTGCAACTAATGTGCTTGATGACAATGGAGTTGATGACACATTGGATGTGGATGTTGAAGAAGCCTCTTCAAGTCAAATTCCAAGGAGAACTCCAAGGCATAAAGTGAAACCCTCAAGGCTCACTTATGATGGCAAAGGTAAGCAAGTGGTGGATGGATCCAACTATGCTTTCCTAACTTCTTTTGATGTACCTTCATGTGTAGATGAAGCAAGGCAAGAAGAGGAATGGATCCAAGCAATGGATCTTGAGTTTGAAGCACTTATGAAGAACAACACATGGAGATTGGTGGAGCTTCCAAAGGGCAAAAGTGCAATTGGATGCAAATGGATCTTCAAGGTAAAGACAAATCAAGATGGATCTATCAACAAGTTGAAGGCAAGGTTGGTGGCTAAAGGTTATGCTCAAGAGCATGGCATTGACTATGAGGAAACCTTTGCACCCGTGGCAAAGATGGTGAGCATAAGAGTAATCATTTCCCTTGCAACTCTTTATGGATGGGATCTTTGGCAATTAGACATTTCTAATGCTTTCTTGAATGGTGATCTTGAAGAGGAAGTCTACATGGAGCAACCCGAGAGCTATGTTTCTCATAGCAAGCCTAATCATGTGTGTTTTCTACAAAAAAGTTTGTATGGTCTTAAGCAAGCACCAAGGAGTTGGTATGCTAGGCTTAACTCTTTTCTACTTTCTCAAAACTTCACTATGAGTGAGTATGATCATTCACTTTACTTTAGAATTAGTGCTAATGATGTTACAATCCTTCTAATTTATGTGGATGACATTATTTTAAGTGGAGGGAACAAGGAAGATATAGAAGATATCAAAAAAGCACTAAAAAAGGAATTTGAAGTGCATGATCTTGGTCTTTTGAGCTATATCTTAGGAATAGAAGTAATTAGAACTTCTCAAATCACTTTTATTTCACAAGAGAAGTATGCTATTTCTATTCTCAATAGATTTCATATGGTAGATGCAAATCCTATTGATACACCTATGGAATCACATGTAAAGCTAACTATAAGAGGTAATGAAAGATCCTTCGAGGACATTACTCTCTATAGGAAGCTAATAGGTTCTCTTATATATCTAACCATCACAAGACCTGATTTATCTTATTGTGTTGGTAGATTAAGCCAATTCATGCAAGATCCTAGCATAGAACATTGGAAACTAGGAAAGAGGATCTTGAGATACATCTCGGGAACAAAAGATTTTGGCATTGTTTATAGAGGCTCATCACCTAACTTATTTGGTTTTTCAGATTCAGATTTTGCAGGAGACCTTATGGATAGAAAATCCATAAATGCACATGCTATTTTCATAGGTGATGGAGCTATCTCATGGATGTCGAAGAAACAAGCAACTATATCACTTTCTTCTAGTGAGGCCGAGTACAAAGCTTTGACATCATGCACAAAGGAGATGGTGTGGATCAAGAGGATGATTATGGAGCTTCATTTGCTGGATTTTTCAGAGAGTCCAATCATCTTTTGTGACAACCTTTCAGCCCAAAGTCTAGCAAGCAATCCGGTTTTCCATGCAAGGAGCAAACATATCGAGGTGGCTTACCATTTTGTGAGAGAACAAGTGTTGGCAAAAGAGATCAAGCTTGAACATGTCCCATCAAAGGAATGTGTGGCTGATATCTTTACCAAAGCATTGGGAAAGGACTTATTTTTCAAGCATAGAACAAGTCTTGGTGTACTTTCTAAATCTATGCTAAAACTAGTTGAAGAGGGAGTGTGAAAAATTGTCAACTAGTAGTATTTTCCTAACTTGAGATTTTGTAGGCCTATGGCCAAATAAAAGTTAGAGATAGGTTCATACATGTATGTAGAGGCCCAAAGTATGTGTACACTACTTTTGAGGTCACATTAATTAGAGGAGGTCGAGTGTGGAGCTCTTCTATTGGCTCATAATTTGGTGCATTCCTATTTGACCAAATTTCTAGGTATATGGGTGAATCCTATTGGACCCCAATTTTAGCCTATCATAAGACAAGTGACCAAGAGGCACTATGGCTGCTATAAATAGCCATCTCCATGAGTATGTACACATCTCATTTTCATTCTATTGAATGAATGTTATGCTCTTTGAAGGTCCATCTTCTTCTCTCTCACTTTTTTGTTCATATCTTGCATTCTAGCCACTAGAATTGTGATTTCTTTGTTGCTATGGCTTCACACGTGTGAAATGCAGGTTGTAGGCTCTGAAGTACGGACAGGGACAGCAAGTTTCTGTTTGTGGAAGCTTATGATCAGATTTTGATGTTTAGTTGATGTTTAGTATGTTTAACATCACAATTTCTATCATTTTTTCAATCTAGATGTGCATAACTTCCATGGCCAAGATCTTTATGAAACTTTAGCATCTTTTGGATCTGAGTTTTTCACATCTCCCAAGATGTATTGTTCGGGCCTTCAAGGTTTAAAAATCATTCCTTGGCATTGCCTTGATGAATCATAGGGAACAGTCTCACCTTTTTGGTTTCAGAGCTATCACCATTAAACTTACACGTGTTGTCGAAATTCTGGAGGAATCTTACTGATCTGATTCCTCGTCGTACTTTGGCATTCTCTTCTCTACCTACGGTGGATTCCAAGGGCCTTGCATCTTGACCTAGGCGGGTATCACTACTCTTTAGAATGGTGGTGTATGGGGGCGAGGGTGCAATCATTTTCTTGCTTACTCTATGGCTTCCTGCTAGTGCACGTCCAAGGCGTTTCCTACTGGAGGTGTCTAAGGCCTCTCCCAGCTTGAATAAGTAGTATTGAATTGCTTCGGTGGGATGGCTATGTACAAGGATGGGTGGTGAGAACCGTCAGATTAGAGGTATGCGTAGCCATCGTCATTGCATTGGCAAGGATTGATGCTAAATTGTAGAGTGAACAGAGTTAAGATGCCACATAGCTGGGATGGTCGGTTGGTCGAATACGTTTGAGAGATGCTAGACAGCTAGGCGAGTGGGCAAAGCTCGGTCAAGACAAAATGGTTAGGGTTTTTCAAGAAATGCACACAAGTGGTATGACTTTTCTCTCAGGCGGCAATTTCTTCTATGTCGAGAATCTGTGTGAATAACATATGCGCCCACTGATAAAAGTTATCAACTGTGATCAATGGAGGCCCAAAATGTGGTGAGTGAGTAGCTTATGTCACCGATTTGGACGAATTTAGGATTTTTTTTTTTTTTTTTTTTTGGTTTCACCTTCTCTAGTGCTCTTGTAGCTGACAAGAGTCGGTGCGAATATCAAGGAATGACTTGTCAACTCAAATGGACCACAAAGCAAGGAACTTATAGAAAAAATTCCTAGGAACCTTTTCGTATAGATGAATTTTTTATAGAAATTGGTGTTTCTGAGAGTTTTTTTTTTAACCTCCTGTAGGACTCTTGTAGCTGACAAGAGTCTTTGCAAAAAATAGAGGATGACTCGGACAGTCCACTCAAAAGGACCACAGAGCAAGAAAATTGCTAGGGACTCGTACAAAAACTGACTTGTGGATGGGTAACTTACTACTCTCATATGACTCGTACAGAAGATGACTCACACAAAAAAATGACTTGTGGACAAAAACAGATGACTCGCGCAGAAGATGACTCGTGGACGGAGACAGATGACTCGCACAGGACTTGCACAGAAGATGACTCATGCAAAGAAAATGACTCGTGGACAGAAATAGATGACTCGCACAGAAGATGACTTGCGCAAAAACATGACTCGTGGACGGAAACAGATGACTCACACATGACTCGCACAGAAGATGACTCGCGCAAAAAAAAATGACTCATGGATGGAAACAGATGACTCGCACAGGACTCGCACAAAAGATGACTCGCGCAAAAAAATGACTCATGGACAAAAACGTACTACACGTAGAGGCGTAGAAAGTGCAAAAAATGACTCATAGATAGGTAACTTACCACTCGCATATGACTCATACAGAGAAGATGACTCGCAAAAAAAATGACTCATGTAACCCTGTACCCGTGGAGCTAGAAACCGTGCAAATGACTCACGCAGGAAGGTGACTCGTGACGAGAATGTACTTATTCGCACATAGTGATTGACATATGCACGCGGGAATTGATGTACTCGCACCGAAGATGACTCGCCGACGGGAATATGACTCACACAAGAAGTACTCGCACAAAAAAATGACTCATGCAACACAAAAACAACTCGTACAACTCCAAAAATGACTCGTACAACACCAAAAATGACTCGTACAACACAGAAATGACTCGCACAATACAAAAAATGACTCGCACAACTATTTGAATGGTGAGGAACTCGCTCACAGATCGAAAGAAGATAAAAAATAGCTTGAAATGACTCGCACACCTGAAGAATGATTTGCACACCTAAATTCTGTTGTGCAAATCATGTTAGTGCTGAAAAGCACTTCGAAAGTCCAAAAATCAGACCTCAGTATTAAAATCCATGTGAGGCTAATTTTGAGTACTTGCACAGGTCCAAAAGATGGATCTTAATACCTCCAAATGCCAAAAATGGTTGTGCGAGCAGTGTAATAGCCCAACTCCGACATTTATTACTGATTATACTGGATTTCTCAGCCCAAATAGTGGATCTTGATGTCTGGAAAGTCCAAAAATTTTTTCCCTACTCGTGCACTTCTGCCCAGCCAAAAACACAACTCCTTTGGAGCGGATGTACACACCATCATCAAAAATTAATAGGTCTTTTTGATGGATCTTAGGGTCTGCACTACTTCAAAAATGGCATAGACCAAATGCACTACTTCTGAGGGCATTCTGAGGATAGAAGATGCATTGATTTTGCTACTAGAAATGCACCTATCTATGTCCAGAAAGTGCATTGATATCTAAATTGGAACCATGCATCTTTCTAGATAGAAAAGTACGTTGGACTTGCAATGCAAAAATGTGCTGATTAGTAACAATACTTTTTATCAGAAGAGTGATCTCTGACAGAGAAATTCCTCAGCCATAAGCATGATTATTAGAGATTTGTATTCTTTAGAAAAGTGACTGATAGTAGATACACATTGATGTAGATGTTCAAAGGGCTGCAGGTGTGAACATTGTGCTTTGGCTTCATAGCAGCTAAGAAGTTCAATTCAGAAATGTGACAGGTGTAGGAGGTAGGAATGGGTAGACAAGAACTGGGTCTGCGCAGCACCAACCATTTGAGTGTAATTTTCAACGCATAGTGAAGTCCAAGTGAGTCAGGTTGTGTAGTATTCTGGTCTACATTATGCATGAAGAACTTGTTGGTCTAAGACTTTGTGATTAGACCTCATAAGGCTAAAGATTGTGTCTTGGTCTTGTTCTAGACAACAAGATACATTAGAACTAGTGGACGCTTTGTCAAAAGATTAGCCCATGAGCTCATGCGCAGATGAACGGGTACTGAGCTGCTTATGACCTGCATTGCTATAATAAATCCATGTGATTGGAACTCCAATGTTGGAAGAGCTTCTGAGGACAACAAGAAAACGTGGAAGGGAGTGGAAAAGGATGCCAAAAGAAGAGGCGAAGAGTAAGGATGCTTAAAAGATGCTAAAATCCACAGTCCATGGCATCAATAACCAAAACCACAACATCTGATCTTCGAATAGCCTGAAGAGTATGATTTACTTACGCCTGATCCCTACCGTATCAGTTGTAGTATATGCGCAAACATCATCTAACAAATCCTCTGAGATGACAGAAACTGGTATAGGCTAGATGCGACTGAAAAACAGCTAAAACAACGCACTAGACAACACAAGAAATCCATGGACAGGCCCGTGGACAAGAGACACCTGGAAACCAGTTGTTCGTGTTCTATACCTTATACCTTGAATGCACCCGCTACAGGTCCACGCTTCCAAAGCACCTGAAAAAGTGTGTTCTATACCTTATACCTTGGATGCACCCGCTACAGGTCCATGCTTCCAAAGCACCTGAAAAAATGTGTTCTATATCTTATACCTTGGATGCACCCGCTACAGATCCACGCTTGCAAAGCACCTGAAAAAACTCAGGAGACCGCTTTGCTCCTTTGAAAATAGTAGATTGCTTTGAAAACCCCCCTCCTCTCCTTGAAAAATGTGTGGCTATAAGATGGTGTAAGGAAGTAAGATGGATATTAAAAACAAGTAAGAAAAAAAAATGTAGGAAGGATGCGAAAAGCAAACAAACAAGAACGAGAAGAGCAACTAGAAACGTATAATAAGCAAAAACAAGAACAAGCAAAAATCGTAGCTAGAAATGGAGAGAAATTGAGAAAAAGATTTCTCATCCTCCGTTGGCTATGGCTCCATCTAGCATGACTATGGCGGTCTCCCAACTAGTCTATGCTATGGCTTCTCCAACTAGCTTGAGCAAGAGGATGGGAAGAGCACAATGAGCATAGGGTGAGTATTTTGATGGGCAAGATCCACTCTTCTCTCTTTTCTCTCCTTAACAACTACAAATGACGGCTTAACCTAAATGATAAAACCCTAATCTAAATCTCCTCCTCTTAGGCTTACCCTACTAGAGAATGGAGGGCCTAGATTAACTTAACCTGTTGCCAGATGAATAATATACAATACAACGTGAAGTAACACTATACATGAAACCACACAAGGGAGAACACTTAGAGAGAAAGATAGGCATGTATTGCAAATGAGATTCTTCTCGAAAATGGACTCTTCCACTCCTATTTTTGCTTGGAGTGGTGGTCACTTACAGAAATGCATTATGGGACAAGTAAGCCACATAGACTAACTTACTTTGAATCACACTGGTGCCATGGGACAAACCCCCAATAGGCCTCTGTGACTAACTTTTACATAACTTGAAATTACATATCTATGTGCAGTGCCCATGGCAATTTAAACTTAGAACTAAATAACTTAAGCCAGTACGGATACCGTAAAAGTCTAAACTTGTTGGGCAAGTTCTACATTTAAATCCTATCCTGCTTGTATTTTTGAAGATGTTCCGCAGAATGGCTAGAATATTCTTTGGAATATCAGCCTACAGTAGATCAACCCATTTGGAAGATTTATAGTTTAGTGTATCTTTTGGAATTTGAGTTAGTATTCAAGAGTAAGAGCAAGCAATTGAATATTGTTGCATCTTTGAGTACTTATTTAAATGGAAAGATCAGACTAAAAATAATGATTCATGAGAAAGATTTGAAAGCTTAAGGAATGGTTTCATATTTTCTTTTTCCCGTTCTGAGGACATAACCTATTTAACAGAGGCAGAATGTTACGGCCATATTCCGCTAAGGACATGGAATAGTCCTAATATGGTAGACCGGCCCTCCAGTGTTCAAGATTATTGGTCACGCCTAGATTTTATTCCAGGTCAAGGCCTGTTGGTGACTAATGACCTTGAGAGGACCCAGACACTCTAATTGAGACATATGGAGTAGTGCATGTACGTGTGATTGATATAGGCAAGAGGTATGTATGTAGAGCTGTAACCTATTTATAGTTGACCTGCATGGGAATTGCATGTGCTCATGCACAGGATCCTACTCTCTATATATTGAGGTAGTGATTATTCCATCGAGGACTTGGTCTAGGTTACCTAATGAGCTCTTCTCCTCTTGTTGTCATATTGACATGGCTTGGGGACTAGATTCAGGAGGATTCTCTAGGAGGGATCTAGGATTGGTTGGGTGGTTTTGCTCCATAGTCTCTCTTTTGTTTTCCTATCCTCATCTTAGGGGATCGTCCCTAGTGGTCTTTACACATACACATCCAAATGTTCTAAGATGATTGACCTCGGGTGTCCTTCCATACAACTTTTCATAAGGTGAAATATCTTCTATAGCATGATTTGGCAAAAAATTGCAAAGATAGTTAGCACATACTATTGCTTCTCCCCAAAAGTCTCTAGAAAGTGAGACTCATAGTCTAAGTGCCTTTGCACATTCACATAGAGTTCTACTTTTTCTTTCGGGCACTCCATTAGATTGAGGAGAGTAGGAACAAGTGAAATCTCTTCTAATGCCAAAATCATTACAAAAGTTTATGAACTTTGTGGAGATGTATTCACCTCCATTATCACTTCTCAAAGCTTTAATTTTACATGATAGTTGATTCTCAACAAAAGCTTTGAACTTCACAAAAGTTTCATATGCAAGTGCTTTAGAAGATAAGAGATAAGCCCAGCAAAACCGTGAGTAATCATTTATAAATGTTATAAAACATGTAGCTCCACCCTTGCTCTTGGTGGATGAGAAATGAATGTCACTATGGATGAGTTCCAAAGGTGCTTTGGACTTGATGATTGATCTTTGACGTGGCCTTGCATGTGATTTGGCCAATGCACATGCATCACAAGGACTTGGCTCCTTGATCATGGACTTAGGCAAACCATGAGCTAGATCCAACTTGCACATAGATTGTATGGCCTTGGAGTTGGGACGGCCCAACCTCCTATGCCATAGATCTTCATTTGAAAGCTTTCCTTGTAGCACAATATCCGAGCAAAGATTAGCTTTTCCATTTCCATCAAGCTTGAATAACCTTCCAAAATGAGAACTTGATGCTATTATATCATCATCTTTTATGATCAAGCAAGTACCATCTTTAAAATCTACTTGTAGACCATCATCATTGAGTTGGCCTACACTTATTAGATTTTTAGTCAAACTAGGAAAATAGAGCACATCATTGAGATCAGGCTTATCTAGAGATATGCTTTATATGCCTTCTATCATACATTCCTCATCATTTGTTGTATAGATACAACATCTAGATCCTTTGTATGGTACAAGATTACAAAAAGAGTTTTTATCACTACTCATGTGGGATGAGGCACCACTATCTAGCCACCATACATTAGAATGCTTGAAAGAGGAAGATGAAAAGTTAGACATCATAATTGAATCTTCTTTGTCACAAGGAGATTCATCTTCACAAGTGATGTTGGCTTGCTTTTTCCTTTTGTAGCATTGGGAGGCAGAATGCCCCTTTTTGTCACATGAGAAACAAGTAACCTTGTCCTTGTTCTTCTTCACATTTGATGAGCTTGGTTCCTCCTCGGATGTCTTCTCCATTGCTTTTGTGTTGTCCTTGGAGCTCTTGCCATTCTTCTTGTCTTTTCTCTTGGATTTGGTGAAGAGTGCTTGATCACTTCCTCAAATCTTGCCACTCGAGTTTGATGCCTATGCTCCTCGGCTATCAAGACTCCTTGTAAGGCTTCTAAAGATGGCAAGTCCTTTTTAATTGCATAAGATTGAACAATGGTATTAAAATCCTCACTTAATCCATTCAAAATAACTTGAACAATTTCTTTGAATTTGATAGAATCATCTATGCAACAAAGATCTTTATGGAGATCCTTGACTCTAGAAACATAGGATGAAGCACTTTTATCCTTTCTTTGAAAAATTTGAAAAATCATATTTCTTAGAGTAAGGACTCTTGAAAAAAAAAATTAGACTCATAAATGGATTGAAGAGTACTGCATGCTTCTTGAGCATTGACACAAGAACTAATCTCTCTTAGAACTTCATTAGAGACATTTAGCTTTAAAACATGAAAAGCAACACGTGCTCCTTTCTTGAATTTGGGAATTTCTTGAGGATTACGAGGCTCCTCCTCATTCCCATTCACTATATCTATTAGATCTTGAAGTACAAGAATGGATTCTGTCCTCACTTTCCATGTACCATAATTTGTAGAAGTGAGTCTCACTTTGTTCTAATAGATAAGATCCCATTGAAGTCATGCCTAGAGAATTGATTTTGGCTTACTAAATGAATGTTTTCAGAGGTTCAAAACTAATTAAATGTAAACTATTGATCACTTGGAATCAAGTAACAAATGATTGAGAATTCAAAGAAGGCCAAAAATGACAATTTCAAGGTGTTAGTCAAAATTTGCACTTTATTTTTCAAAGCAAAAGTGGATGAAGTAAATCTGAGTTCACACGTGTGAAATAGCTTAAAAAAGTCAGATTTATCATTTAGAAAGTTTCATCCATTCATAGGATCATAGATCCAAACAATGCTTCTTAGATTGAAGAAAATTGAAAAATAGTCAAAATTTGCTATTTTGACTCCTACAATAAAGGATCTTTGATAGTACAGCCTTCAAGCATGTAAAACTCTATTTTTCTTCTTCAATATGCCTCAATTTGAATGCCAATAACTCTCCTTAGGATCCACCAATCCTCTTGACGTCACTTGCATCACAATTGTGACTCATCAAAAAGTACATCCTTGCTTACCTTTACTTTCTTGGATATAGGATCATATATCCTGTAGCCCTTGCTATTTTCTCCATAGCCAACAAAGATCCCTTTGAAGGAGGTAGCATCTTCTTTCCTTCTAGTCTCCAAAGGGATGTGAACATAACAAATACATTCAAAGATCTTAAAATCTTTTACATTGGGTTTCTTATCAAACAAGGCTTGATAAGGTGAGATCCCATCTATAGCAGTACTAGGAAGTCATTACACAAGTAATTAGCACATGTTATAGCTTCTCCCCAAAACGAGATGGGAAGTGATGTATCAAGTCTTAAAGACTTTGCACACTCACATAGACTCCTATTTTTCCGCTCGGTCATCCCATTTTGTTGGGGGGTGTAGGAACAAGTGTATTACAACTTAATGCCATTGATCTCACAAAAGTCTTTCATTTTATTGGAGGTGTACTCTCCTCCATTATCACATCTTAGTGCTTTGATGGAAGTACTAAGTTTTTTCTCTACTAGAGACTTGAACTTAGTGAAAGCTTCATAAACAAGACTTTTCTTTGATAGTAACTCAATCCATGTGAATCTAGTACAATCATCTATAAAAGTTACATACATCAAAGCACCTCCATTACTTGCATGTGAAAAACTATGTACATTAGAATGTATGAGATTCAAGGGAGAGGTAGATCTTGATGAAGATCTCTTGTAAGAAGATTTGTGTGACTTTGCAAGGCAATGCCTCACACATCTTTCCACACTTCTTGAAGGCTCTTGGTAGGACGAGATGTAGTTCCTTGCTTGCCATTGACTCCATAGATTGAAGTTTAGGATGGCCAAATCTCTTATGCCATAGCTCCACTTGAGATAGCTCCTCCCTAGCCAAGTTCACAGTTTCACTTGCAACATTAGCATCCAACTTGAAAAGTCTACCTTGCTTAATGCCACTAGCTATGCACTTATCATGATCTATCCTTTTAGATATGCCTAAACAAAGAGGTATAGATCCTATGCCATCTATCTTGCATGCTTGATCACTAGCAGTGTATATTGACTTCTTAGAGTCATTACAAGATAGAAGAGTAAAAAAATAATGCTTGTTAAAAGACATGTAGGAACTAGCCCCACTATCTATCCACCATATGTCTTGACTTGAAGTTGGTGTAGATGCAACCATTAAGGATGTGTTGAATCCATCCTCATCTTCTTCCTCTTGAGCAATGTCCCCTTGATCTCCGTTGGCTTGTTGATTCTTCTTCAAGTAGCATTCTGAGGCAAAGTGTCCTTTCTTTCTACAAAAGAAACACTTGAGTTTTGCCTTGTTCTTCACTTTGCCTTTGGAAGTAGATCCTCCATTCTTCATCTCGACCTCCTTGCCTTGATTTTTCTTGAATGGATGTTGCTTCTTCTTGACTTTAGATGTAAAGTTAGTCTTCTCCTCTCCTCCATTAAGTGACATGCTATCCATTCTTGTCTTGAGGTGTAGAAGCCTACTCTCCTCGGCCACAAGAACATTGTGCAACTTTTCAATGGATGGAAGAGTGTCTTGAATGGCAAATGATTGGACTAAGTTGGTGAACCCATCACCTAGACCATTCAAGATGATTTGTACTAGCTCTTGATCTTGGATCTTCTCTCCTATTGCACTTAACTCCTTGTTAAGAGATTTGATCCTAAGGACATACTCTTGTCCACTTTCTCCACTTCCTTTCATGCTTTGGAAAACTTGATTTCTTAGCATGAGGATTCTTGAAGTATTATTGGATTCATAGATGCTCTTTAATGAATCCCAAGCCTCTTTGGATGAGGTACAAGAAGACACCTCTTTCAAGAGGTCATTGTATACATTTAACTTTATGCAATGTAGAGCTAATCTTGCTCTCTTCTTGTATTTGGCTTGTTCTTGGGGAGTTTGAGGTTCTTCCTCAACTCCTTGAACTATGTCAAATAGATCATGGATCACTAGGAGTGATTCCATTCTCACTTTTCAAATGGAATAATTTGTGGAAGTGAGTCTCTCACTTGATTCCATCAAATATCCACCCATGGATGACATTGTAGAATGAATGCTCTTCTTAAAATCACAAAGATTTCTGATTTTTAAAAGTCTATGAAAGGCCTAAAGCTTACAAGAATTCCTATAGGCTTGTCTCTATCAAACTAGCACACAAGCTTGAATGATACACAAAGATCTTGCCAAAAATTCCTAGCTTTCACTCTCACAAAAAAAAATTGCTTTACACTTTTCTTAGAGATTTCACTTCAACTAAGGATCTGAACAAATCAGCCTCTAAGCTCTGGTCTTAGACTCTAGAAAGAAATACTTCAATGATCCAAAACTCTATTTGGTCATAAGCATTAGCTAGATTGAATCTAGATCAATACTATGCTTCAAAAAGCACAAAAAATGAACTAGTATTGTGATTTTGGGACCAAAAACACAAAGTAACTTGAAATGAAAGTTGTTGTACAGTTTCACACGTGTGAAAAGTACATACACAGCCTCCAAGTCGTTTTGATCCAAATGAATTCAAGCTATCACTCTAGATGAACTCGCCCTCACAAGTATTGGCCAAAAACAAATTTTGCCAATGATCTTACAAGATTTATGATTCAATGATCACTCTCTTACTTAGCTCTGATACCATGATAAATTTTACAATTTTTAGGACAATAATGATTGTACTTTACAATCATAGAGAGTTATTGGTTGTTTAATCAATGGATCTATCAAGTTCTACACATTAGATCTTGATCTAGATTCAATACACTTGGATTTAAGCAAGAGCAATAGATCAACACATCATAAATTAGTGAGAGCGGCCTCACACGTGTGGAGTATTGTCCACAGTATGGCCTGCACCTGAAATAACAAGTACATTAATCCTAGATAGCAATCATTCATAGAAATCACAAGACAAATGACTAGAAACCTCACAAAAGTGTACAATGCAAAAGTCTCATTAATCTTCTTAGCAAAATGATGATCCTTTTATGGATCAAGTACATCCACGAGTCTAGTACAGTCCAACAGGTCTTCACACATGTAAAGAGTGCCACATCACTCAGATCTATCCATTTGATCCATCCTTTATCCAAAGTTGACCTTCTAGAATATGGCTAAAGTCCAAAAAGCTAGTCTCCTAGAATATAGAAATATTTCCTACAACATAGGATCTAAGGAAAATGGTCAACTCTTATCTTCTAGTACTCTATATACACATGTGAACATCCACTTGCCATGTGGGAGCATTTACTCATGCACATGCAAGGAAAAGCTAATTTCTAGGTGACTAGTCAACTTGACTAAAAACTAGTCATATCATGTTCACACTAACTAGATTGATACAAAATCATTCTAGATAGATACAAGTATGAAAAGTACATCCTTTAACATGTGGGAACAGGCTCCACACGTGTGAAATCAAATCATCAACATTATTCTAATGTTGGATCAACATTTACAATAACCAATGTCAAGTGAGAAGTTATAATTTTCAACATGAACCGACGACAGTCGAAGAGGCACTCAGCCAACTAGACTCTAATCTCTAGCTGATTGCAACATCTATTCCAAGTCATTGCAGCAATCCTTCATTATCATCACCTTATACGTGGATGATATGTTTCTTTCAAAGCAACACCACCAATTTGGTCAAGGATTCTAAGCAGATGTTGTTTTCAGAGTTCGACATGATTGATCTGGGTGAAGCTCACTTCTGTCTAGGAATTCAAATCCACAGAGACAGAGCAAAATGACTGATTTACATCACTAAACAAATGTATCTTCACAATTTTTTTAACATATACAATCTAATGAATTGTAAATTAGCTCACTCATTGATGGATCCAGGCCTGCATTTGTCAAATGACCAATGTCCCTAGACCAAGCAGGAAGAGGAGCAGATGAGAGAGTATCCTTATCGATTGATACTTGGATATCTCATGTGCGCGATGGTCTGTACAACACCAGATATTTCTTTTGCAGTAAGCTCACTCAGCCAATATATGGCTAGTCTTGGCATTACCCATTGGAAGGCTCTCATAAGAGTCATGAGGTATATTCGAGCTACCATGGATCAGTGCATCTACTATGGAGATGTTAGCAACGACAATCTTCATCAGCTTAGTAGATATTCAGATGCAAGCTATGGAGATGTCAGCAATGACAATCTTCATCAGCTTAGTGGATATTTTGTTGCAAGCTAGGGAGGAGATGTAGACAATCGTAAGTCCACATTTGGATTTACATTCTTCTTCAACGGCGGTCCTATCTCATCGAACAATTGTAAGAAAACCTCTATCGCACTTTCTTCTACAGAAACATAATACATTGTTGCTTCTCAATCTATCAAGGAAGCGTTTTAGTTGAAAAATTTACTATCAGATATTAATCTGTATCAGTACAGCCCTACAATTTTATTCTGTGATAATCAGAGTGTTATTGCCTTATCGGCTAACCCTAGATTTCACTCTAGGAGTAAGCACATTAAAGTCAGATATCACTACATCAGGGGCAAGGTTCTCAAAAAGAAGGTGAGCTTAACATACTGCAAAATGTAGGACATGGTTGCAATATATTCACGAAAGCATTAAGTGTTAATGCACACAACAAATTTTGTGCATTGCTTAGTCTAAAGATTAAGACATTCACGGATCCAGATTAAGAGAGGTGTTGAATTTATCTCCTCTACTCTCCTAAATCCCAGTTTAATCTGCCTCCATTCATGCTGCATTTTTTACTCATGTTGTCACACAGTCTGCATATTTACATGTAAAATAAGACAGACGAATAAAACTCGATTGTTTGCATAAATACAAGTAAATTCTCACAAGCAAAGAAAAGGCGAAAAATGTGACACTGTGATTTTACACGTGTTTTGTGACAGGCAAAAAAGACGACACTACCTTACAAAATGCCAAAGGTGTCCTCAGCAGGTCTGGCACGTGTGAAAAGTGCCACATCATTAAGATCCACCAATAAGAGCAAGTTATTCCCATATTATAAAGTTGACTTATGCTACTAGCTAAAATCCAGCTACTTCCTTGAAAATAGGAATCTTCTCTACAAAATAGGATCTAGGAGAATATGTGCATGTGACAAGGTACATCTAGCTTCACACGTGTCAATAGCATCTTAGCATGTGGGAGCATTTACTCATTCACATGGAAGTAATAGCTACATACAAGAAAAAAGTGCCAAATGGCAATTTCATATATTCTAGTCAAGAATTTAGTTCACACTTGTGTAGATTGATCTAACTTAGATCTAACTATATACAAACAATCTTTTGGCTTCCATTCACATGTGTGAACAGGTTCGACATGTGTGGGATCAAAATGTGAATATTAACCACAAGATTAACAAGTATGATCAACAAGTTAGAATTGACATATCAACAAATTAGAAGTGACAGATCAACACTCCTTGGTGGTTAAGATTGTTGGGGGTATTCCCAACAAATTTTAAATAAATAAATTCGACCAATAAAATGTGTTGCGAGGGCATGTGTAGCGCAGGCATCCCAAAGGGAGTCGGGAACCACGACTTAGCTTCCCAGCCTTCAACTGCCATCCAAACCCACTTGACATACAAGCAGCCAACTCGCCAACAACGATCAAACTTAACCAACTTGAAGTTCCGAAAACCAACATTGAGATCCAACCTGGCGCCATGCCAGATCGGGGGTCCCAATGTGGGTGACTTCCCTCCAAGCAAGCCGCCCGACATACATCAAACTTAATCAACTCGAAGCTTCGTTACAAACGAGTAACATCCATTCTAAGCAAGCGGTCTAACTTACATCAGACTTAACGAACTGAAAGCTTCGTCACGAGGGCTGAAAGCCAACCTGGCGCCACGCCAGACTGGATAGCCATAAACAAGTAACTTTCACCCAAGCAAGCCATCCAACTCAGCCGACAAGCTAGAGCCCTGAAACCGAACACTAAAACCCAAAAGGTAATCAGAGTCAGTTTGAGAAAAATTCCACTTTATTGATAAATATGAGAAGGTTACATTTCAAGTGTGTGACCGACCCCAGTCTCCGGGGAGCTGGCATGCCAAGGCGAGTGCCAGGACAACATTCCAGCAAGGGAGGCTGAGACTTGGTTGGAGCTCGCCCTGGGTCGCAACTCGCACTCCCCTATAGTATTGGTGGGATTCGACACCCCCCCTCATACCAAGTACTCTACCCAGGCTGGTAAAGCACGTTTTTCTCTCTCTAGTATTTTCTCTTTCTAGAAAGTCATTTTCTCTCTCTAGAATTTATTGATCCCCAGACTTCCTTTAATCATGCCTAGATCGTGTGAGGTGATTGCACATCGATCTGAGCTCTCTGGACTTCGCTAGAACTGATCAAAGATTTTCAACCATAGGAACTTGGCGCCGGCTACATTTTGGTCACAGTGGCACCGGGAGCGGCGCCGGCGCCATTGGCGCCAGGAGCAGCAGGGGCGTTGCTGGCGCCGGGGACAATGCTAGCGCCAGTGACATCGGAAGTAAAGCTTGTAAAGGTAGCTTTACAACATCCACTCCACCTTTATAAAATCTGATGTCCTCATCAGATGTCAGATTAAAGTAAAGGTGTCTCCTAATTAAAATAACTATACATTTAAGCTACTTGGCATAGTACTCAATTTACTGGCCACTTTTTATTAACATTGAAACTGGCACACCACAAGTTGGAGGCTCAACTCTTTGTACTGAAAAATTACATAACTTGAAAATATCTCTTTGTCTGGGAAAAGCATAGATTTTATATTGCTTATGTAAAACCCAAGAACCTTATTAACTGGTGACAGAGGCCTTTCTGTGAAATGTTTGCCCCTGTCGCTTCTGACTTTTGACTTTGGAACTCCTTTGAGCTCCTGATTTGTCCTTGATGCACTTTGTGTTGAGCTCCCTGAGCTCCAGATTTGATCAGTTCTGCATAGGTATCAAGGCTCCTTGAGCCAAAGGATTTATAATTTAATTGCCCACTTTATGGTCCACTCCATGGCTTGTTGCTTCTGCTCCTTGATTTCTCTCCTTGTCCCAGCCTAATCTTGATACTTTTCATTTTTGGCTCTTTGAGGTAGGCAAAGATTGAATACTCTGCAATGCACCTCTCACTTAGCTTGAAGTAGCTGCCTTTGAATTCAATTCAAATGTAACCATTGACCTCGTGGAGAGCCAAGGGGTCGCACCAGTTTGATTCGCATACGAACTATCTCTTCGCGTTCGTTTGAAGCGCCATGTCCGTCGCGCAAAACTTGACTTTCACAATTCCATCACTGGTCAGTTGCCTCACAGTCAAAACAAGAAGTGTACATCTAGCTTGGCTTCAAGTAGCTCTCTTTGAATCAGACACATGCACCCAGAGTTTGCACTAGTCCAATCTCAACTCGAACTTTCTCTTAGCATCCGTTTGAAGTACCAAGTCTCTCGTGCAAGACTCAACTTTCACAGTTCCTTCATTGATTAGTTGTCTTACACGTAACACAAGTCAGCATACTCATTATATCTCCTCATCATTGCTGGTCCAGAGAAAGCCTATAACAAGCTTTCATTTCCACAACAAAAACTTGTCAACTTATTAGGTCCAAAGTTCGCCAGTCTCCTCGTGTGAGTATGGCTAGGTCACCTTGAATTTGCCCCCGTTTCGATCAACTTTCATTTAAAATTTGCCCCAAGAGAGAGGTGTGTGTGATAGTTCCCCTCCACTTATAAAAAACAGTTGATCGGACTTAGAGTAGAGTTCTCAGACAAAAAGCTTTTGCAACACTTTGCTTCCCATCTGCTAGGATTATGGCTCGATCCAACTTGTTGCCAATCTCTGAAGAGGATCCTAGTCTTTTCCCCTTTGAGGAGAAACCCAACTGATACTGGATATCACCCATGCTCGTAGAGTTTCAGTTTCGAAGGTAGCCATCCCAAAAGAAGACCAACTACTCCATAGAAGATCTCCCTTGAAATTGCTCTTTCCAACTTTCGTTGCCATTCACGTGCATGTACTTGAACTGCAAATCCGCCCCACAGATTCTATAGTCCTTTTTGTTTGATGGTGTCAGCCTTCAAAAGAAAGGTTCCTTCTCGAGCCATCAACTCCTTGTATCACAAGCAATCATGCAAATCAGGCAAAGCACGAGTACTAAGACTCACCACGAATACATGCAAGCAAGACACTCAAGCAGGTTTACTAACAGGTAACAAAGACAAGGTCCCCCTTTGAGATAGTCCTGCCAAAGGACCTTTGCCTAGCTGCGCCCATACAGATCGATCACAGAATCAGCCCACAGAGGACACCTGTTCAACTATCTGTGCTTTCACCATTAAGCAGCACATTGCCTCAGTCACGCCCCACCACTTTTTGGTCGATAGCCCTTATAGCTAAATGATCGGCAGCTATCCCGCACTGGCAGCTAACCACCCGTGCTTTACACTCTCAGCTATGTGCCAACTTAAAAATTTTGAAGCGGCCTTACAACTGGCGCTTTTACCAAACACTGAAACCCAGAAGGTAATCAGAGTCAGTTTGAGAAAAATCCCACTTTATTGATAAATCTGAGAAGGTTACATTTCAAGTGTGTGACCGACCCCAGTCTCCAGGGAGTTGGCATGCCAAGGCGAGTGCCAGGACAACATTCCATCAAGGGAGACTAAGACTTGGTTGGAGCTCGCCTTGAGTCGCAACCCGCACTCCCCTATAGTATTGGTGGGATTCAGCACACCCCCCCCTCATACCAAGTACCCTACCCAGGCTACTAAAGCACATTTTTCTCTCTCTAGAAAGTCATTTTCTCTCTCTAGAATTTATTGATCCCCAGGCTTCCTTTAATCATGCCTAGATCGTGTGAGGTGATTGCACATCGATCTGAGCTCTCTGGCATTAGAGGAGTTTTGAGCTCCAAAAAGACCCTTTAAAAATTCATGCAAGATGTAGTTTATATTATTAAAATATTATAACACTAATACTTTTGACTTGCCATAACTTTTTAATCGTACTTTAGAAGTATGTCATCTAACATATCATTGGAAAGCCCTTGTTGAGTGCTTTCTAATGCACTAAACTTCGCTAAATTTGGACATACCACTAAAAAGTTATGCCATTTTTAGTGTGGACTCAAAAAGTTACGTTACGTAGATTTCAAATTTGAGTGTTTTGATTGGTCCATGTGTAAGAAAAAATTGAGAAAAAATATAAAAAGAATCTTTTCAAAGGGTCTTTTTTGGATTTAGAACTCCTCTAATGACTTTGCTAGAACCGATCAAAGATTTTCAACCATAGGAACTTGGCGCCGGCTGGATTCTGGTCATAGTGGCGCCGGGAGCGACGCCGACGCCATTGGCATCGGGAGCAGCAGGGGCGCCGCTGGCGCCGGGGACAATGCTGGCGCCGGAAGTAAAGCTTGTAAAGGTAGCTTTACAACAGCATGGCATCTTGCGCGCGTAAGCCCATGGCCCAATGAGCATGCAAGTTTAAGTGTAAATAAAATAAAATAGACTTGGGCCTTTGAATTAAAATAAAACTAGAGGCCCAAAGTCATTTTTAAATTTAGAAGATTACTTTTTAGAGGCCCAAAGTCATTTTGGACCCAACTTGATCCAAGGGTCCACAAAAAGTACATTGAAATTCACAAGATTCATGTGAGTAAATATTAGCCGATAGGATTTTGGGGCAAGGGCCTTCCCCATTTTATAAAAAGGCACCATTTGTACACTATTTTCATGCTTAATAGAGAGGAGGAGACTCTATCATTTTGAGAGCTCAAGTATCCTCATTTGCTAATCACTCTTGCTTATGCTATTGTTGTGATTGCTTGTTATTTCCATTTCCCATGCTTTTTGGTTTATGCTAGTTAAGGTTTTTCCATAAGCAATGAAATTGAGCATTTGAGCTAACTTCCATCTCATATCTCTCTCTTCTCCTTCTTCTTCTCCTATCCTCTCTCTTCACACAAAATCATGATGAAGTTAGTTAGGGGAGTAGAGTTAGTGTGAGTAGTGTTAGTGGAGGTAGAGTTAGATGCAAAGTAGAAAACTAACTAAAAATAGCATCTATGCATAGTTAGGTGCCTATCCAGTGAACTAACCCTTGTTGACAGGCAGGAGGGCTATACTACACAAGATCTACGACCCTACAAAGATATCAGCAATACACTATGATGATGGTACATGAAGAAGTTGGACCTCCTTGGATTGCACTCTCTCCCTTACAAAGTGATGTGCTATCTCGATATGGCAAATTGTTGTGATGCTTGATTATCACAATAGATACAAGGGATCTCCTTGGCCTCCATCACTTGAAGCTCCTCCAAAAGTCTTCTTAGCCATAGGAGTTCTTTTGTTGTTGATGTCAATGCCTTGTACTCAGCTTCACAACAAGAAAGTGAGATACTATCTTGCTTTTTAAAAAGCCAAGATATCACTCCTCCACATAGGAAAGTAGCAAATGCACTTCTAGATTTTCTATCCATCTTGTCACCTCCAAAATCTGAATCTGATATGCTCTCAAGTGCAAGTTACATCTTTGATAGAGAATGCCAAAAAATCTAGTACAAGAGATGTATCTAAGCACTCTTTTGGCACTTTTCCAATGATAAACTAAAGGACCTTGCATATGTTGACTCAACTTGCTAACACAATAACTCAAATCTGGTCTAGTGATTGTCAAATATATTAAAGAGCCTATAAGCTTTCTAAAAAGTGTGATGTCCTCAAAGGATGCTTCATCACTTTCATTTGAAACTTTTACACCATGCTCCATAGGGGTGTCAATCCCTTTACAATCTTTCATTTCAAATCTTTCAAGAATGGAAGTAGCATACTTTGATTGAGAAATAAAAGTCACTACTTCTAGAAACTTCTATTTCAAGTATAAACTTAAGAAGTCTTAGATCTACCATCTTGAATTCACTAGACAATGCAACTTTTACTTTTCTTATGCCTTCAACATCATTTCCTGTCAATATGATATCATCAACATAAAGAACCAAGATGATGATCTTTCCATCATTGCATTTGATATACAAAGAAGGTCCATAAAAACTTATCACAAAATCCAAAGAGTAGAGGAAGATATGCAACCTAGAGTACCAAGCTCTAGGTGCTTGCTTAAGACCATATAAGCTTTTCTTCAAGTGGCAAACTTTGTCTTCATCTCCATCTTTGATGAAGACCTTGTGAAGGATTTCAGATCATTCAAGATCCAATCCATGTCCCTAATATTTGGTTAAAAAAGAAGATACTCTACCAATTTCACCAATGTAGAAAAATCAGCACCTATACACAAAATGGGATGCAAACTTTAATAGAACTTGATCAAACATGAATTAAATGATAAATTACTATTGTTGTCCATACAAAATCAGAAAGCTACTGTATTTCACATGTGTGGATCCAAAAATAACAAATATAGATCATTCTACACATAGAATTGCATGCAATCACAAGTATAATGCACCAATGGATAGTAGAACCCAAGAGAACCATATATAGGCATGAAATGAGATAGAGATGAGAGAAGATGTGTCTCTCCACAAGTTTCCTCCTTTTATAACAGGTCCAAAACCTATTTGGCCACTTGGTTTTCCTCCAAAATGCTAACCCTACTATTTTTGGGTCTAGATTCAAAGTACCCAACATTTAAATTTGAATATACTCAAACTCATCTTCACTTTCCCACACTTTCAAAAAGTGTTCATTCAAATGAAATTTAGACTAACGGACTTTAAAAAGTCAATCTCTAAGTCTAAAAACAATGTTGGCCTCAATTTTCCAAATATGGAAATATAGCAAATATGATTAAGCTACTTGAATGTTTCACACTTTCTCTTCAACTAGTTTTAGCATAGACTTTGATAACACTCCAAGTGATGTCCTATGCTTCATGAACAAGTCCTTTTCCAATGATTTGGTGAAGATATCAGCTAAACATTCCCTTGAGGAAACATTGTTAAAGCTCCACCTCCTTTGCAATGACTTGCTCCCTCACATAATGTTGTTGCACCTCAACATGCTTGTTCCTAGCATAGTTTTGACCATAGAACTTTGATCCATCATAAGAATGATATTCGTCCTAAGAATAGATCAACTTTCAATGATCATGTAATTCTCAAAATAGAAACAATCATAACTGATATAGAGAATAGTGTCCACCACTTGGGATGCTTCTATTTACACAAATGTTTACAGAGCCCCTGATCCAGAGGATCTGTTTACTACGGTTCTTTTACCTCTTGCAAACATGATGAAGGCTTTGTGGTAGGGTGAAGGAACTAATAGCTCTACAGTTGCAACCTTGGACCCTTGCAATGTCGAACTTTGACCACCACTTGTTGGGTGAGGAGCTTGATTTATTTAGGTTCACAGTTGTCTTCATCTTTCTTTTCTGCAGCTCTTTCTTTTGATCCGTTACTTTTGGATCTCTTTGGGCTTCATAAGAGGGGATTCAACTATCATTACTCTAGAGAGTTTCTTTTGATCAAGATTGATCTGGCTCATTTGTTGCTTAAGTTTTTGTCCTTTCCTCCTCAGTTTCTTTGCCTTATTTCTGATGTCTTCTAGCTGCTTTTTCTGCTTCTTAGATCTTCGTTTGGCTAATCATCCATTTTAGGTGACAGTTGGTCTCCGCAGGACATTTGCAATGATCTATCAGCTGCTTCGGTAAGACTATCAAAACTGGGAATTTCTCAAAAGAATAGTAACTGGTGATAAACAAATAGATGGAAGGAAGGGTGGTGGTGACAACGGTAGATGGTGTGAACGATAGGCATAAGAGTGATTGCAGATGTATGGCAATAGGCCGGTTGAAGAAGGAGACTGATTTTTCAATGCTTGTGTTTCTCTTTTCTGAAGGATCTTCATCATGACTAGGATACCTCTTTTGATCGAGTCACTTTGGATTGTCCATCTGTCTTCTTTAGCCTTGTCGTTGTCGACTTTGGGTTTGTGACCTTGGTTGTCGATCTTTTGGTGTTGTATTTGGTAGCGTAACTGTTCCAGTGGATCCAAGCAGTCCACTCTCCCCCCCCCCCCCTCCCCTTCCAAAAAAAAAAAAATCTGTTGGTGGGGATATTATTGCTGGTGACTGTTCAAGTTCAGGATTGGATCGGCGTGTGGAACACGTAGTTGAAACTTGTTGAACATTTACTGGACTAAAGATTGAACAAATTTTAACTAAATTTGTTTCGATCTTGCCGTAGTTGACTCAGAGATGAATATGGCAATGAGATGCAGGAATCAACTCAAAAATTCTAAACTGCTATACAAGGTAATCTGAAGATGGATAGATGAATGAAAATGTGTTCGTGAGATGCTCTACAGAAGACTCTCATGCAATAGCTATTTCTCAAACAAAAATCAATCACACAAAATAGGTGAAGAGAAACAAGGAAGTAAACAAATGCTACAGAGAGTGAGAACTGTATAGCACTTGTCGAACAAAACTTACATTTATCAACATTGATAATGTACCTTGACAATTGCAATATTCCTTTTGTTTTGTAGAGTAATGTGACTTACTCTGACATGTCCTTGTCAAAACAAGACAGGGTGGATGACACTAAATCTACCATCATTGATAGCAGATGTTGTAAGATATAGCTTGAGATGCAGGTATGGATGAGGTATTATGTCCTGAGGACCTCTGTGAACAAGAGATTCAGAACCGAATCTCTATTTGGATTTTCGAATCCGAGAAATATTGTGTATTGGCACATTGGAAATCTTATCAGCATGTGGAAAGACAAATAGGTTTGAGGTTGTAGAAGGGGAGAAAAACTGTCAATTCCCTATGGAGGTTGCTCTTGGTTGGACATTGTAGCAGATGACGGAATATCGGTTTCACTTTCTTTCGACAAGGACTCATTTCATATTGTCTTTTTTGCATTATGGAGCTGGTGTATTGGACGGTGATGTAGAAGTTTACAAGAAACTTCTCGATTGAGTAGCAGGTTGAGCGAGAGGGTGCTATAGTGCTTGTGTTGTTGTCGTGAAGATCCTATTGTGATTCATAACTGACGTGATGGGCAGGTAGGATCGTAGTTGGTCGTTTCGGACAGTCTTTGAAACTGTGTTTTTTGATACGGTCAGGACACTCAACATGGTACTTAGTCTTAACTGGACAATCAACCATGAAGTGGCCAGTTTCACCACAGATGAAACATCTGGTATGAAATGGCCCTTGTATAACGGCGTAGCCATCTTGTATGGCTAGTGGTTCTGGACTTTCTGATGGATATTCGGGATAAGTCAAGGAATGTTGAGAGTGT
This sequence comes from Diphasiastrum complanatum, assembly GCA_029204225.1. Taxonomy (NCBI): domain Eukaryota; kingdom Viridiplantae; phylum Streptophyta; class Lycopodiopsida; order Lycopodiales; family Lycopodiaceae; genus Diphasiastrum; species Diphasiastrum complanatum. The sequence goes on from CM055101.1 coordinate 34,108,362, forward strand.
GATGGTTGTGCTTCATATTGTTGGATTGTATGTGCTTGGATAGGCGGATATGAAGGACAAGCATCAACAGGATGCGTAGCTCGATAGTGTGGGCACCATATTGTTTTTCGTCTATAAGGTACCTGTGCAGGGTTTGACTGACCAGACATACTGCTTTGGATAGACTTCAGGGTAGCTTGAAACTCATTGGTGAGTTTCTCCATCTATAGTTGATGTTGCTTATTAAGCAACTCCAACTGGGATTTCCAAAGATGATCTCGGGTGTCCTCGATCGGCTTCAACTCATGGGCAGGAGCACGTGGTGCTCATCTTTCCCTTGATTCGTCAACATGTGATCCTTCATCTTCCTCCTTGATGGCATCAGACATAGCTAACTTTAGGCTCGTATATTCATCATTGGATTTAAGCTCGCGTCTAATCCATCTTGGAAGGCCGACTAAAAACCAGATGATGAGCATCTGTTCAGAGGGTTATTATTGTACTTGACTTTTGAGACGTTTGAAATGCTCGATATAGTCTCGTACGCGCTCATCCTTTGCCATCTTGATGTTACTCAATTTGACAAAAGGGCTCTCGATCAAGCAAAAGACTTAAAACACTTGATAAAGGATTCTTTCAAAATTGATTAGTCTGTCTTTTCGTCACGATCAAGGTTGAAAAACCAAATCACGTGCTTTAGCGATCATGGTCATAAAAAACAGTTGGACCATAGCATCGGGAGATGTTTCGCCATACACATCACATGCATTCTCAAATATTTGCAAAAATCTTTGAGGGTCCGAAGTACCGTCAAACTTTGGTAGATCTAGCTTGGGTGTACTTCTCTCAAGATGAGCTCCGTGTGTAGCAGAAACTCCATTAAGGTTGGTTCTGACCTATGAGGGCTCATCCTCATAACTAGCCAAGTTAGCACAAAGATGAACATCTCCAAGAAGCATATCTCGTAGGAGATTATCGATCACTTTATTTAAGAAGCGAGTGCCTCGGTCACTAACAAGCTCAATTGGACAGCCAAAACGCGTAATAATACTTTCATAAAGAAAATGCGCTAAGGTCTTCGCATTGGCATGCTTTGTTGCACGTGCTTCTACCCACTTGGTTGCATAATTCGTTGCGATCAGGATATAGCCTACTTGGGTATTTTTGTTTCAGCATTGGGAAGTCTGAAAAGGTGGTCAACCATGAAATGTTGTGTTCCTTTCCTGACGACTACATGAAAATTGAATTCCTTAAGTATTAAGAGCCATCGAGCTATGCGTCCGGTTTTACAAGATTTATTAACAATATATAACAATGCTTGATGGTTTGTGTAGAAGGCAAAGGTTTGGCCTAGTAAGTAGTGTTTGAGTTGTTATATGGCGTAGACCATGGCCAGTGCCTCTCGCTCAGTTGTTGTATAGTTTACTTCAGCAGACACCAGTTGTCTGCTCAAGAAACGTATCGAAAAATCTTTTTTATATTCGCTTGGTTGTGCTAGGATACCCCCTATGGCATACTTACTTGCATCGGTATGCACGTGGAATTCCTTCGTGTAATCTGGGGAACGAAGTATGGGTGTGGTAGTAAGTGCTGTTTTCAAATCCTCAAAAGCTTTTATACGTTCCTCGGTCCATCAACTAAATAAACGAGTCTCGCCTTACCGGTGTAGTCGATTATAAAGATGTGGTAATAGTTATTGTGGGCGAGGAAGACGTAAACTTCCTTCATTGTTGTGGGTAGAGGCATTTCAACAATAACCTTGACCTTTGAAGGACTTGTAGAAATACCATCCTTTGAAATAATATGTCATTGGACAACCCCATGGGTGACCCAGATTTGGCATTTTTCAGGGTTTAGTGATATACCGAACCTACGATAGCGAATGAATATCTTTTCAAGGGCTTCGAGGTACTTGTCTGCAGAAGAATGTACATCCAAATCATCGAGATAAATCTCGACAATTCGATGTAACAAATCTTGAAATGCCATTTGCATGACGTGTTGGAACGTGGAAGGGGCATTACATAAGCCAAAAGGCATGACATTATAAGCATAAACGTCATTTTCCATGGCAAAAGTTGTCTTGTGTTTTTCTTTAGGGGCTATAAATAGAAAATAGCCACTTAAACCATCTAAGAACCTGAAAGCCTTAGCTCATACCATCTCCTCTAGGATCTGTGTCGTTAAGGACAACGGAAAGTGGTCTTTTTTAGTAACCGCGTAAAGGTTTTTGAGATCGACGTAGATACGAAGTTTGCCATTTTTCTTGGGTACTACCACAATGGGCGATACCCAATCAGTATGTTGGACTTCATAGATGAAGCCAGCATCCAAAAACTTCTTAATATCTTCATCGATCCACTCGCGATAAACAAGGTTACATCTGTACAACTTAGCCCGAATAGGCTTAGCAATCTCCTCTAAAGGAATAGTGTGGACGGCTATTTTAGGTGGGCATTTCTATATAATTCTAGGCAAATACATCCTTGTATTTGCATAGTAAGGTTTCCAGATCAAGAAGTTGACCTAGTGTGAGGTGAGCTCTGACGTGAACAATGCGATCCATGTCCTCATCATGATTTTTAAGATTGAGCTCTATCGTCTTGGCTAGTCTTTCAAAGGACTCAGAAGCCTATGTAGGTTCATGTTGGGGTTGCGGCAATTGAATGACGACATCATCAAGTGTGAAATTTTTGAATTCTCTGGGTAGGTCAAAAGGAGGAGGTCAAAACGAGGTTCCACAAAGCTCTCTGGAACTTTGGGAATCATCGATGTGGATGTGCTACCAGATGTCAAAGCTCTATCGGTAGAAGGATGGTACTTTTGTTGTTCGAACAATGGCTTGATGGGTTGTTTAAGCTTTTCACACATTTGTTTTTGTCTCTCAGTTAGTTTTGTGTCGACGATTTTGTCTTTTTGTAATCGAGGTTTTCCGGTTTGTTGAGGAGACGGTTGTTGACTCTCAAATCAATTCTTCATTTATTGTATTCCAGACTTCGTCTGGATACATGTCCCATTGGTAGATCTTAGGTTTTGGCCAATAGGTCACTGTGTTGGCTACTATGGATGTGAGTTGGAGATGGGCCAGAGGCCCTGGTGACTTAATCTCTTTGGGAATTGATTTTGGTGTATAACATTTTTCATCGAGATATAGGAGAACGTGTTCGTCAATCATGATTTCATCATTCAACGAAAGAATACCGTCTTCTGAAATGTGGATGGCAGAGATACTAGGTTTTCCTGGGCACCAAGCTATAGTAATTGGGTCTATCATCATTAATGGAATGATGGGATCTCTATGTCCGTAGAAGATGGTAGAATATATGTGTCTTCTACGGTGGTTTCTATGCGACATATGTTGGAATCAATACAGTCGACAATGGCCAATGCTTGACCCCAATTTATAATATCAGTTGATCTTGTATAGTGTCCTTTCGGTTGGATTGGACCACTATTGGATTCGTCATATGTTGTAGATGACCAATCATCATAAACCTTGGCTGGCTTTACATGGCCAGTCGAATCAACAGTGACTCATTTTTCACTGTTGCCAAAGGTTATTTTGCTATGCTTCCAATCTTGGACAACACCTGCCATTTGTAGCCAGGGTGTGCCAAGAAGGAGTTTATATGTATTTGCATCATCTGGTAGATCGAGAATGATGAAATCTATGGTAAATTTGACTCCTGCAATACATACTGGGATATTCGATAAGTGACCTGCAAGGTCGGTTACACTCGTTGATTGCTATACGAAGTTTGTAACGTGGCTGATCTAAGGTATTGAACTCCCATGACTTTGCTAGTGACAAAGCCATTATGTTGACACCTGATCCACTATCAAGGATATCTGATACTACTGGATAATCTTTATAGTGCATAGGTAAGGTGATGTTAGTCCTCTTAGCAACACCTATATTCATCAGATTCATGGGAATATAAGGAATTTCTGGGTCTTTGTATGCATAATACCTCGATCAGTATAGTAAGTCTTGAATTCATTTGTCAAGTTTAAGAATAAAGTGGAAAATCAATTCAATACAAAGATCAAATGCTTGAGATCAGATAATGGAGGGGAATACACTTCAAATAAGTTCAAAGATTTTTGCATAGCACATGGGATTAAGAGGGAGTACTTTAGTCCTAGGACTCCACAACGGAATGGAGTGGCAGAAAGGCATAATAGAACCCTTTGTGAATGTGCCAAGGCAATGAGACTACATGCTAATCTTGCTAAGTCCTATTGGGGGAAAGCTTTAGCATGTGCTAATTATCTTTGTAACAGGAGGACAAGCGCTTCTTTGAGTGGTAAGACTCCCTTTGAGGTCCTCTATGGTAGGAGGCCGAGTGTCAAGCATTGTAGGATCTTTGGTTGTACTTGTTTTGTCAACATCACTCTTGATGATAGAACTAAAGAAGATCCTTCATCAAAGAAGTGTGTGTTTGTTGGCTATAGTGAAGTAAGCAAGGCTTACAAAGTGTACATTCCTTCTACAAATAAAGTTGTCATAAGTAGGGATGTCATCTTTCATGAAGAAAATGTTTCCAATGTCGTCAATGTTGATGATGATGTTGATGATGTTGATGTGCCTACTAATCATCATGATGTGCAAGATGTCTTGGATGAAGGTGGAGATGCCACTCCAAAGCAACCTTTAAGGAGGACTCAAAGGCAAAGGACTAAGCCATCAAGGCTAACCTATGATGAAAAAGGAAAGCAAGTGGTGGAGAACTCTAACTTTGCTTTTCTTACCTCTTTTGATGAACCAACTTGTGTAGGTGAAGCAATTCAGAGAGAGGAATAGATCCAAGCCATGGATCATGAGCATCAAGCACTCATCAAGAACAACACTTGGAGGTTGGCGGAACTTCCAAAAGGCAAGAAGGCAATTGGGTGTAAGTGGATCTTCAAGATCAAGACAAAAGAAGATGGATCAATCAAAAGGTACAAGGCAAGATTGGTGGCAAAAGGGTATGCTCAAGAGTATGGCATTGACTATGATGAGACCTTTGCACCTGTGGCAAAGATGGTAACAATTCAAACCTTTATCTCTCTTGCAACTCTTTATGGTTGGAAAATGTGGCAAATGGATGTTACTAATGCTTTCTTGAATGGTGATCTTGAAGAGGAAATCTACATGGAGCAACCTGAGGGCTATGTTTCACATGATGAGCCTAATCATGTGTGTTTCCTACAAAAGAGCTTGTATGGGCTTAAGCAAGCACCAAGAAGTTGGTATGCTAAGCTCAATTCCTTCTTACTCTCTCGAGTGAGTATGATCATTCTCTCTACTTTATAATGAATGATAATGGTGACATGACTTTGCTTTTGATCTATGTTGATGACATAATCTTAAGTGGTGACAGTAATGAAGATATAGATGACATCAAGATGGCACCTAAAAGTAAGTTTGAGATACAAGATCTTGGTAAGCTTCATATATCTTAAAAATAGAGATTGTTAGGACTTCTAGTTCTACTTTCATTTGTCAAGAGAAGTATTCTAGCTCGATTCTAAAAAGATTTCATATGGAAAATTGCAAAGTATCTTCTACTCCTATGGAATCAAATGTAAAGCTATCTATAAGAGGTAATGAAAGATCCTTTAAGGACATTATTCTCTATAGAAAGCTCATAGGATCTCTTATTTGGTTAACCATCACAAGACCTAATCTAAGCTATGTGGTTGGTAAACTAAGCCAATTCATGCAAGATCCTAGTGAGGCTCATTGGAAGCTAGGAAAGAGAGTACTAAGATATCTCTCGGGATCTAGAGATTTTGGCATCTTGTATGAAGGATCTTCACCTAACCTTTGTGGTTTCTCATATTCAAATTTTGCAGGTGATCAAATGGATAGGAAGTCAACAAGTGCCTTTGCAATATATCTTGGAGAGGGAGCTATCTCATGGCTATCAAAGAAGCAACCTACTATCTCTCTATCTTCCACAGAGGCCGAATACAAGGCATTGACAACATGCACCAAGGAGATGCTTTGGATAAAGAGGATGCTATTGGATCTTCACTTGCTGGATTCTAACAAGACATCAATAATCTATTTTGACAACCTTTCAGCCCAAAGCTTGGCAACCAATCCAGTTTTCCATGCTAGGAGCAAGCACATTGAGATTGCTCATACTTGAGTCAGTCAGAATACGCCAGAAAGGTGCTCAAATAGTACCACATGATGGACTGAAAAGAAAAGGCCACACCAATGATAGTTGGAGCCAAGCTCACGAAACAAGATTGCCCAAAAACGGAAGAGGAAGAACAAAAGATGGTAGGTATACCCTACCAAAACTTAATCGGTAGTCTGATGATGTACCTCACAATTTGTACCAGACCCGACCTAGCCTTCTATGTTTATGCCTTGAGCCAATTCTCTTCCAATCCTGGCCTGGCACATTGACAAATGGCAAAACGAATCCTACAGTATCTGTTAAATCTTGATGGATCTGCACTTCAAAAATCAGACATGATCTGTCTTGATGTAACGAAGTGCGAGGTAGCTCTTGAATCAAGGATTACCTCCTGTGTGTCAAGTGTTGATACTGCACACATGTCTGCACAGATGTGGGCGGTCAAATTTGTTAAAATTGAAAAACAATCCATATTGATTTCTTGGCTTGCTACAAATATTGTACCATGCAAGTATGTAGCTCATTAATGCAAAATGCCAAGTTTGGCCTACATAGAACTCGAGCTACATGGTTATGCATTATCTAGTTTGATAAATGCAACTTGCATATAGTTTGTAGACATAGAATTAGCATGATTATGCTTGTAGAAACTTGTGGCAACTCACATGCATTAATTGTAAGTGCTCCATAGTGACATGCAAGGCATGCACAAAGTTTAATGGACACATGCATGATGATTTGGACATTTCTAGTTAGAACTAGTACACTTGTAAAAAGTTGGTAGAATTTCATGCATGACAAGTGACAAATGTCACATAGACTCTAGATGTCACTTTAGATGTCATTTTGGAATGGATAGATATGGTTCTACCTCGAGCTACCTCAATCTCCATAAATATGTGTAGCTCTCCACACAATGAATGAATGAAGAACCAAAGTTTTGTAGCTATCTCATGCCATTTTGGATCTAAACAAATATTGCTTGTTATCTCTCTAGCTCTCTCTGACTCGTGTTGAGGCTAATGCTCATACACTGAAATCTTGTATTTTTATTCATTCTTTGATTCATTGCAATTATATTCTGTTGATTAGAATGCTAGATTGTGGATTAGCCATTTCTTCTTAACTAGATTTTGTTGATCAATCTAGAATCAAGTTATAGTGCCAATCACAAAGCTTAATTAAGATCAGTCACTCTTGTGGACATTCCCCACACGTGTGAATTCTGGAAATTTTGTCATGGTATCAGAGCCACATTAAGCTTTGCATGCTAACAACTCTGATTGTACAAGAAATTGAGAGCTAAATCAAGCAAAAAAGCAGTTTTGCACTTTTTCTAACCTTTCTCTGAAATGTATTTGGATCAATTTGGACTTGAACTGAATTTTTAGACCTGAATTGAGGTAGTACGGAATTATGGAATTCCGCACGTGTGAAAATCAAAGTTTTTCAGTCCCTTTGTTCTCCTTACTTATAGATCCAAAGATAGTAGTCTTATAGCTTGATCAAAAGCATTTGATCTGTACTTTCCATAGAAATTGAAATCAAATCAATCTGATATGTCTAGAAAGAGTTATAAGCTCTTAAAGATGATAGGTATAGGTCCAAAATCCGAGTGACAACATTTTGAGTTGATTCAATTATACTTTGTTCTGAATCCATTGTTTTGAGCATCCAACACAAGAAATTGTAGATCAAGACTAAGTTTGAAGTATTTAAACACCCTTTGAGCCTTCTAAGTGTCAATAGTGCTTTCTTTTGAAGCATTTCACACGTGCCAAAAGTAGAATTCAAACCAGCCAAAGTGTCTCAAACCACTTTTTGTGTCTGATCTAGAAAACTTGTCTTGTGGAATTTTTGAGATTCATCTCAAATATAGTTGCAAGTGTTTCACATAAGAAGGTAGTTCAACCTTGAAAATACCTATAGTGAAGAGAGCAGCAACTCTAAGTCTGATAGGAACAAGCTCAAACATATCTCAATCCAATAACTAAGAAGTCTTCATTATAATGGCATCTCAGGGAGGATATCTTCTAGAAGCCAGTGAAAGACTAAACACTTCTAATTACTCAATTTGGAAGTTAAGAATGGAGTCTGTTTTGATTCTCCAGGATGTTATGGATATTGTGCTTGGTGTTGAGGAGGAGCCTCAAGCACAGGTTGAAATTCCTAAATATAAGAAGAGAGCTAGAATGGCTCTACATTTCATTAAGATGAATGTATCTAATGAAATTTTGAGAGAGATAGGATCTTGCACTACAGCCAAAGAAGCTTGGGATGCACTAAAGACCATCTATGAAGCAAAGAATACTTCTAGAATACTCACTCTTAGGAATCAGATTTTTCAAAGTTCCAAAGAAGTGAAGAGAGTGCATCTAACTATGTTCTGAGAGTTAAAGATTTACATAGAGAGCTTTTCTGTGTTGGTGTTACCATTAACCAAGTTGAGCTAGTCCAAGTCATACTGAATGGCTTGAGAGATGACTATGATATTCTTGTTCAATCTTTTGCTATTAAGGAGGAGTTACCTAATCTAGAAACTCTCCAAGGAATTCTTATTTCTACAAAGCTATAAACTCTCCAGGATGAACAAACTTGAACATGGTGGAAGTGACAAAGCCCTCTTTGTCAAAGGCAAGCAGAAAGGAAGGAGTAAGAACCAATTCTCTCAAGCATACAACAAAGACAAAGCCAAAGATCGAGATCAAGATGGTGAAGAGGATGAAACATCTCATCCCTCTAACTCAAAAACCAAGAAGAAGAAAGTGAAGTGTTTCTTCTGTGGCAAGAAGGGGCACTATGCATCTAATTTCTTTAAGAAGAAAAACCAACTCAAGCAAGCTAGTCTCTCCAAAAAGATTGAAGAAGATTCTGTTGCAAGTGACGGAGAAGGATCACTTATGGTGTCCAGTTTTTCTTCATCACCTTTCAAGAAAGATGGAGCTTGGTACATAGACAGTGGAGCCTCTTCACATATGTGCTGTTCAAAGGAGTCATTTGACTCAATCTTACCTTTCAAAGGACTCAAGAGATCTATTTACACAGCTAATGATCATGAGTGTCCAATAAAAGGAATTGGCAACATTCCATTGAAACTTGCTTCTTCAAAAGTTCTTGCACTTTCTAATATTCTTTTCATAACAAAAGTTACAAAGAACTTAATTAGTGTGGGAAAGCTGCTTGATAATGGTTGTGATGTAAAGTTCAACTCCAATACTTGTTTTATCAAGAGAAAAGATGAAATCCTTGCTGATGGAACTAGATGTGGTGGAATCTTTAAGTTAAATTCTTATGAGAATGCAAACCTTTTTGAAGTTGCTTTGTTATCTAAGGAGGAGCTGTGGCATAGAAGGTTGGGACATCCTAACTTTACATCTATGTCTTCTATGGTTAAGAAGGAGAAGGCTATTGGTCTTCCAAAATCTCTTTCTAAAGATTTCAAGCCTTGTGAGGCTTGTGCCATTGCAAAGTCACATAGAAAGCCATATCAGAAGTCTTTTATAAAGACTACTTATCCATTAGAACTCATACATTCAGATGTACATTTTTCCTCTTCTAAAAGTATTGGTGGTGCAAAATGTTTTGTCACCTTTATTGATGACTTTACTAGTACACTTGGTTGTATCTACTTTCTTCAAAGGCTATGGTTTTTTATCACTTCCTTATCATTAAAACTTACGTAGAGAAATAGTTTTCTTGCAAAGTTAAAGATTTAAGATGCGATGGAGGAGGTGAATATATCTCCAACAAGTTTCATAATTATTGTGAAGGTGAAGGAATAAAGAGAGAATTTTCTTGTGCCTATTCTCCATCCCAAAATGGAGTAGCTGAGAGGAAAAACAGATCTTTATGTGAATGTGCTAAAGCAATGCGAGTAGCAGCTTCTTTTCCTATTGAATATTGGGGTGAAGCTATAAATTGTGCAAACCATTTGTGCAATAGATTACCTCACAATGCTCTTGTTGGAAAAAAACCTTTTGAAGTCTTGTTTTAGAAAAAACCTAAGGTAGATCACCTTAGAGTTTTTGGTTGTACTTGCTTTGTTAATATGGCCTTGGAAACAATGAAAAGAGATGATCCTAATTCTGTTAGAGGGATCATGGTTGGATATGCATCCAACAAGAAAGCTTACAGGATCTATGTTCCCTCTATCTCAACTACAATTGAGAGTAGAGATGTGATATTCCATGAAGATCAAAAATACATTCTTGAGAAGGCCGAGTTCAAAGATTCTCACAAAGATACTCCAATCATCACCCTTGAAGATCATCATGCAGAGATGGGGCCGAGATTTGAGGAGGATTCGCCTCGAATTTTTTCACCAAGGAGATCTCAAAGAGAAAGATCCGAGCCTAGATGGCTTACCTATGAAGATAGAGGAAAGCAAGTGGAAATCAACTCCACTAATTGTGCCTATTTTATTTCTCATGAGGAGCCGAAGGATGTATATGATGCTATCAACTCAAAGGAATGGTACCTTGCCATGAAGGAAGAATATGATGCTTTGATGGCCAATAATACATGGGAGCTTGTGGATCTTCCATCCAACAAGCATACCATTGGTTGCGAATGGGTTTTTCGAGTCAAGTATAATCAAGATGGCACAATCAACAAGTACAAGGCTAGGCTTTGTGCTAAAGGCTTTGCTCAAGCATATGGACTTGATTATGAGGAGACCTTTGCCCCAGTTGCAAAGATGGTGTCAATTAGAATCATAATTTCTCTTGCTTGTTTTTTCAATTTGTAAATTCTTCAACTAGATGTTTCTAATGCATTTCTAAATGGCTATCTAGAAGAAGAGATCTATATGGATCAACCTAATGGGTTCATCCATGATGAGGGAAAAGTTTGCTTGCTCTTCAAAAGTTTATATGGATTAAAGCAAGCTCCAAGGTCATGGTATTCTCGACTTAACACCTTTCTTGAGTCACTAGGATTTAATCTTAGTAACTATGATCCTTCCTTATCTCTCTAGCTCTCTCTCTCTCTACCTCGTGTTGAGGCTAATGCTCATACACTGAAATCTTGTATTTTTATTCATTCTTTGATTCATTGCTATTATATTCTGTTGATTAGCATGCTAGATTGTGGATTAGCCATTTCTTCTAAACTAGATTTTGTTGATCAATCTAGAATCAGGTTATAGTGCCAATCACAAAGCTTAATTAAGATCAGTCACTCTTGTGGACATTCCCTACACATGTGAATTCTGGAAATTTTGTCATTTTTGTGATTCGATCTTTCTTCGCCCATCTTCGAGCTCTCTGGTTCTTTGACATAGGACAAACTATAATTATTCTCATGTCTGCCTTGAGCTTGTTGCTTGCTATCTCAACCTAGGATCTAACACTGATAATGTTGATCCAACCTATGAAATCTAGCAACAGAATGTGAGATCAAACTCTCAACATAAAAAATCAATCTATCTTGAATTTGGATCTTTCTTCAATTACAGAAATGAAGCACATGCAAGTAAGAAGTCTATCTCTCCCACGAGTCTCAAAGAACTGATAAACTCTCTAGGAACTTACTTTCAACTCAGACGCAATAATTTGTGTGAAATGAAAAGTAGTAGCATCTAGCTTCTTACGTATTCATGCTAGAATCTATGTGAAAGCGATACAATCAAATGCCTTGCCAAAAGGTTTTGAGCTTGTATGCACCTCTTTGAGTGGTTTTTTTAATAAGACTTTGGTTGTAAGTTAATTCTGAAGATATGCAGTTGTCGAGATGGCTTCTGCCCAAAAGGTCTTCGATAATCATGCATGTAGAATCATAGTTTTTGCACTTTTGACAAGTGTGCGATTTTTTACGTTCAACCACTCCATTCGACTGTGGAGAAAAGTTGGTGGTATTCTGCATAAGAATTCCATGAGCTTTGCAGTAATCTTTGAATTGAGTAGAAATGATTCGCCTCCACCATCAGTCCGAATTGCCTTGATTTTTCTTAGAAGTTAGATTCCCAGCTTCCTGCTTGAATTGCTAAAAATACTTAAAGGCTTTTGATTTCTTCTCCTGAAAATAAACTATTGTCTTTTTTGAATAATCGTCGATGAAGTTTAGAAAGTATTTTTCTCCAACTATCGAGAGAGTCTGCATGGGTACATTATGTTGTTCTGCACAATATCTAAATCAGATCCAAAACATGCTTAATGGATCACTTGGATTTAAAGGTAAATTTGTTGCATATCTAGTTCATCTACAATGTAGAAAATCATGCATTGAACATGCTAGAACATGGAAAGGCATAAAAATGTCATTAAAATCACTATGAACATTTATATTTCTATCCTTGTCAGTACAATAGCAGTATTCACTTTCCTTCACATGTGTGAACTCAAGAGCAACAAGAAAATTAGCATTCTACATATTATCTAAAACAGGCTCACCCCTAACAAGCATTCCATGGTCTCAAACACTTGCCTTCACGCAGGGAGACTCACCCCCAAAAACAAAAGACAATATGGGATGTGTGTGTGTGTGTGTGTGTGTGTGTGTGTGTGTACATTTTAGGCCGAGATGGCCTCCCTCTTGGAGTCTTGAACTACAAAAGTCCATAAAAAAAGACTTAATACTTAGCAAAAAATCCCTTGGCATTTTACTAATAATAGTAGAGGATTAAAACCTGCAAAGACTTTATGTCCTTATGTCTCAAAGCACCTAGGTGATAATTCAATGGGGCCTACAATTAGCTTTTTTCTTAAACTTATTTTGTATGTATGATAACTAAGCTATGAGGAAGATTATGATAATTGAAATTGGCCCAATGTTTTTTGGTGTAGAGCAAGCACCGCAGAGGAACTTGGGAACCGTGACTTAGGTTCTCAACTTTGATACTTGCCCTTCCACTTAGCTAGAGAGCCATCGCGAACACTTAGCCAACCATAAACATGCAAATTCGTCCAAGCAAGCCATCTAACTTAGGCAACAAGCTCGAGCGTGCTCCTAGAGCTCAACACAACCATAAACATGCAAATTCGTTCAAGCAAGCCATCTAACTTAGGCAACAAGCTTGAGTGTGCTCCTAGAGCTCAACACAATTTCCGTTTATGCAAGGTACACTCAAACCCACAAACTCCAACAAATATCAAGATGACCAATTTCCAGATTGAATTGTCCCAACAACATATCATTGGCAACAAGGACCAAATGGTATTGACAAAATATTGTTGGCATTTGCAGAGATAACCCTCAATGCCATGATAGATTGTATGAAGTGACCTTACAACTAGCACTTTCACCGAACACTGAACTCTAGAAGATAATCAAAGTCGGTTTGAGAAAGATTCCACTTTATTAATAAGTTTGAGAAGGTAGATTTCAAATTTGTGACCAACTCATGTCTGTGGGGTTGCTAGCATGGCATGTTTAGTGCCAAGATAATTTTTCAATAAGGAGATCTGAGACCTAGTTGGAGTCCATCATAAATCGCAACCACATCTACCCTATGGTTTTAGCGTGATTAAGCACATCCACCCACACCAAGTGTATTGCCCATAATGGTAACACGTGTTTTTCTCTCTAGAAATTGATTTTCTCTTTCTAGATTTTATTAATCCCGAATCTTTTTTCAATTATGCCTAGATGATGTTGCCAAGTGAAGGTATGCAAATCAGTGCTAGCATCTTTACAACAACTTGAGCTATAAAAAACCATTTAAAAAGTTAGGAAGGAGATTAGAACACATAAATAGTCAAATAGTGTGACCCATAAATACATTCAAGCTTAAAAGAGGGCATGCATGACTCTTCATCTTTGAAACTCATGAAACTAATTTCTAATGATCCTACCCAAGTTAAGCAACTTATTTTTTTGCTTGTAGATCACTAGAAAATACATTTTCCAATACTTTACATATGGAAGGATGGTCTTTCTAGTGACCTTCGATAAAGGTATTGGTCGTTTGAAAAGTTACAACACGGCCGCTAGCACGTGAGGTAACCTTGAAGATACTGCAAACCACCATAAAGGTTTCTAAAAGGCTTGTTCTCTTATGTAAAGGATGAGCACAAATTTTACTTACCCATAGGTCCTGTGTGCACGATGGCTGTTTTCTAGATAGGACGCTTTTGTGACCTTATTGCGTTTTGAACATTTAGCTGATTTATTATCACATCAATTTGGCATGTGATTGCCAAACTATTTGGCTTGTAGTGGCCAATGTTTTTCTCCCTCATCACGATTGAGAGAGATGGTGTAATAAACTTTGGGCATTGTTCTGCCCACCACCATCAATGCATCTTGGTTTCCAAGGGGGCTTGAACTTGGGACCAAAGAAACTTTGGATGCCAAGCTAACCAATTGAGCAAACCCTTGAATCCACCATCAATGGAAACATGCCATAAGAAATGCCTACCCCTTAAAGTTGGAGGTGAACCTCCAATATGGGTACACAAATGTAGGCTTGGACCCGCATTTGCCTTGCTTTTTTAAGTGTGGCAACTTATTCACACTATGTGCTGATTATTTTATCATTATGTAGAAATACACATATTTGAGAGCTTTCCATACCGCATCCTTGCCAATTGGGGTCTGAGAAGCAGCCATAGGTATGCAAAGAGCAACATTCTGTGTTTTATCTAAAACTTCTGTACAAGATGCAACTTACATTGTACACTATTGGGTCTTGTGAGTTGACGTGTTCCGAAATCAATTTTATCTGATTAGAGATGTTCAGCCTTGGAAGGGTCGGTTTGATTCTTTAATTTTCATTTAGGTGAGGGACATTATCTTTATCTTGTTATCAGATAACTGAAGTGGATTCTCAGAATCTCAGCCTGATCTTAATTGCACATTTTCTCTAGGCTGAGATGAGCATTTACAGCCTAGAGCAACAAATTTTGCATGTGGCAATAGCAACACTAGGTACTTTCACAGGACAGACAAGATGCTCTTTCAATTTTGTAAGAATAAATAAGCAAACAAGATGCATTACTAGTATACATAACAAAATAAATTTCTTTGGTTTCTGTGGAGAAAAAAAAAGCAAACAATGTAAGTCTGTCAAGGTTCCAAAATGAATCAGAGGCAGATGGAGAATCAATAAATTGCCAGTAGTTTATGTGTCTGTCTCTACCCAATTGAAAGTTCTTGACTGCTCATGCTTACAAGATCTGAACTTGTCGTTTAATTCTCTATGCATACCAAAAAAGTTATAAAATCAAGTTTCTATACTCAGGATATTATCTACCCTGTACAATTGACAGTCAAGATAAACAAAGAGAGATTGAACATTGCTTGGCGGACTGTAAATTTAAACGAAAGAATTTGCACTCGATTCTCTTTGGTAAACTTAAAGAAAGGTTTAGGGTCATATGTGCTGGATGCCAATCACACGCTGCACCCTTATCTCTATTTTATCATTCTGCAAGACTGAATAGTATCCTGTGTAACACCTTGAATTAGCATGATATGCTCTTCTGGACTGAGAATTAAATACAAAAAGTTTAGAAATTAAGTTTCCGTTTTCATAATGTTCACTACCCTGCATAATTGACTGTCAGATCACAAAGAGATTGACATTGGTTGACTGATTATAATATTATATAGTAGAATTTGTATTCGATTCTCTTTGGTAACCTTAATAGTATCCTCTCATAACACTTTGAACTAGCATTACATGCTCTTTTGGACTGACAACTAATAGATTGCCTGTAGTTTATGTGTTTGTCTCTACCCAATTGGAAGTTCTTGAGATTTGAACTTGTTGCTCGATTCTCTATACATACAAGAAGCTATGAAATCAAGTTTCCGTATTCAGCATCTTTCCACCCTGTACAATTGACTATCAAGCTGGCAAAGAGATTTCTAATTATGATATTAAATAATGTAATTTGCAATCGATTCTCTTTAACCTTAAGAAAAGACTTAAGGTGATGTGTGCTGAATGCCAATTACACACTGCACCCTGATCTCTATTTTATCATTATGCGAAAATGAATAGCATCCTGTGATAACACCCTGAATTAGCATCATAGAGTGACTGCCCAGTGGCATCTAATGTGTCATGTAACCGTGACAAAAATATGTAGCAGAAAAATTGCAAAATCAATGCCATTGCAGCTTCTTGCAGCAGAAGGTGCCAATTCAATCTCATACTTCGATTGCTTTTAAAAAATTCTCTCTCTCTCTCTCTCTCTCTCTCTCTCTCTCTCTCTCTCTCTCTCTCTCTCTCTCTCTCTCCTCACATGCAAATTCTATATATTAAAAAAGTTTACCAGGGCAGAAAATGATTAAATTATCCAGCCACAGACATGCCTTCAATACACCTTCTGCTGATTTTTCCTTAATTACTCTAATTGCAGCTTCTTGAAGTCTATATAAGTTTGATGCTAATACTAAAGCTAAATTCCATAGTCTACCCGTACACTCCCATTCACTTCAGCCGAGAGCACGAGTCTTCCTTCTATTCTTCACCATTCTCACATTTGAGGAACATCTTCTATATGGAATATTTTCAGCACACCAATGTCAAGTTCTCCAATGATCAGAAAAGCTACGCTTATTCCTGCATGGGCTTTGACAGACTAGACTACCATGAGACAGGTAAAGCAGCATAGGCGTGCGCTTGATCACAAAAGGTCACGAATAGAAGATGAACGGGCGGATCTTAGAGGGGGAGTGCAAGGAGGCGTGGAGAGAGTAATCCCAAGGGGGAGACGGGGGTCGTTGTGCCACCGTAGCTGTAGAAGCACAAGCACGCATAGGATCTAAATGGTGATGACGAGAGCACTGGGGAGGTTGTGAAGAGGCTCTGATAGATGGGTTTGGAAGAGGCAGTGTTGGAATGAGGGATGGAGATGAGATGGGCGACCGAGGAGGTGAGAAAGGGGGAGAGGACGGAGGAGTCGCGAAGGGAGTTTCCTCAGGAGTTGCGTATTCTGAAGAAATGAAGATAATGCATTCAGTTGATCGACTCCGATCCTTGGATTTGGCATCTTCAGAATCTAGGTCCTCCTTTGTCTCCTCTTTAATCGTGAAGAGCAACCGCGGCGGTCCCAAGAGCTGGTTCAACTGCATCACACTCATGTCGCCATTCACACCCAGCGGAAAGAGCTTTGTCACCAGCTCCGCATGGAAATTTGCTGCTGGAATCTGATTGCCCCTTGGTGAAACACTCACATCTCGTGATTGATCAGCTATTCTGTCTCCGTTTAAAAACAAAGAGCCGTGACCAGTGCTGTTCACTGTAGGATTGACTATTGATTTCCTCTTCCAGCATAGGAGGTAATAGAGCTCTGCCACTAACAGTAGCACAAACCCACCAAAAACCCCACTTAAGCCGATTCCCAAAGCTCCCAGCAAGAACATTCTCACCAAGTATGCGCTTACTAAAGCATTTCATCCGGCGAACAGAGAATGCAGTGATGCGTGCTAGTTTCGGGAACATGCAAACTAAAACAGCTGATAATCCTCCATCTGCTGCTTCCGCCAAGAATTCTTCAGCCTTCAACAGGCGATGGATTCATCCAGACAATCCATTCCCAGGTTGTCCCGTTTCAGATGTCAATTCCATCCTCGAATTGCTCCATGTCTGGCTGTGTGTCATTCACGGTCGCAGCTTGAACCACACCTCGTTACTAGCAGCCTTCTTGTTTTAGTTCTTACTTACACTAACAATCCATATGTATCCAAGGAGAATTGTGGAGTAGCTAGCTACATTGCATTGCAGCTTGTTATGCTTCTTTTCATTCTAATTCAATCCTCCTCATCACGAATTCCCTGAGGATAATTGGGAAGACTTCCCATGACACTTCATGCCACAATGCACAAGCAGAAACTCAACAGAAGGTATGAAAAAGTTGCTCTACAAGATCAATCAGCTGACTGAAACATCACTTAAAAAACCAGGAGCTTTAAAACCCAAATTGCAGAGGACAACAGCCAATTAAGTTTACCTCTGTGCAAGAAACAAAGCATCGAAAGTTGAGGAAAAAGTGGAGCTAATGTCAACAATTACACAACAGGGAGCTGTTATACATACAACTTGTCATATATCTTAAGCTTGATTCCTAACAATGCTGCATTCTTATGGAACTGAAGAGGCAGGAAATGCCAAAGTGATTACTAGTAGCATAAAGAGCAGTCAATCTGCTCAATGAATCAGCTAGAAGAAGTAAACTCCCACTAAATGTGGCACATACAGTTAAAAAAGGGCTCTGATTTTAGTTGAATTGAGCTGAAAACCTGAAGAATTAGACGGTTGTGAGGAGTATTCTGGCGATCTGCCATCGCCAGCACAAGAAATTGCATGAAATCCGAAGGAGCAGAAGAAGATAAAAGAGCAGAAGAAAAGGGAAAACAGGAAGGAAGAGCGCAAAGCGATGGGGCTTAATGGGCACGGGATATCTCACGCCCGACCAATTACATTGCAGCCACGTGTCACATAACATTATATCCAGTGGTTAGTAAAAGCAACGTGGTCAAATCTGAATGGCTGAGCCCGGATCCAACGTTGCGGGCTTCAAGCTATCCGTGCTATCAGCAACGAGATCGGGATGGTCGAAAGTGAAAGGTTGGTGATTTGGACGGTGGGTAAGGTTTGGAGAATTAACTCGCGCCACCGCCTTCTTGCCACCCTTTTATTTTTCTCTTGCACCCCCCCCCCCACCCTTTTATTTTTCTCTTTTTCAAAACAACCCATTGGAAGGAGAGTGATTGCCCATATCCGGTGATGGTGGTCTCTTGAGTCTCTTTGATGTTGGTCTCTTTGAGTCCATACGGGAGTCTCTTTGATGTTGGTCTCTTTGAGTCCATACGTGATTCTTGGCTCATCTCATACGGTTTGTAATTTTTTTTTTCGTAATTTGAAGAGAAATATCAATTTTTTCAATGTTTCGGAGAAGGTGTTATGGTTTGTAAGTTTGTTCAAAGTTTTGGAGGAGGTGTTATCGTTGGATATGTCTCCTAGAAGTATGGATGGGATGTTTTTGATCAATAAGCGTAGAAAGAAACTTTCTAAGGTTTGAAGAAAATGGTCAATATAGAGCTATTACGTGTATTATGAATCTAGTGGCTTTGTTGGATGTGGCCGTGATGAATTCTTAGTTTTGTATAATTAATTGTTGGTGTCTCCAGATTTAGGTATGATTTGTATGGTAAACAAGAACCTTGGTTATCGAGGCAAGCTCTTTCATGAAATGTTTATTAGAAGTAATTTTCACTATATTGTTTGTAGGTTTATTGTAAGGGTAATATGTGAGATGCTAAAAAGATGTGGTATGATGTTTCTCTCATGTTGACATAATGATTTGATGTTTACTGTTTTTAAACTACGTGCTTCACTTTGAAGATTTGGTATTGCATGTTGTCAAGCATTATTTGTTGATAAACATTAGATTTCAATGTATATCTTTGGATGAATGAGAAAATGTTCTTTGGCTGTTGGTTGCAATAGATACAAGTTTTTGTTTTGCTCTTACTTTAGAGAGTGCATAGTAGTAAACAATGCTTGAGATTCATACCAAATATAGTATGTATCTTGATCCAAATGCCGAAACCATCACAAAATATATAATTATTAAGGTAATATTTTGAATAAGAGAAGCCCAAGTTATTATATATTTGTCAGTGTAAATGTTCAGGATTTCCACATAATTCAGCACGAAAAAAATGTTCTTTCACAATAGGTATTGTTTTGTGGATGTTTTAAAATTTGTTTGGTTAAGAATACTTAAGAGTACACTTGTTGCCATGGATTGTAGTGTTGTCCTTATGAAAAAACCTTTTCAAAAATTGTGGTAATGTTTGAAATCATATATCTGCCACTCCATTCTGTTGTGGAGTCCTAGGACGAGAGTACTCCCTCTTAATCCCATGTTGTATGCAAAAATCTTTGAACTTATTTGAAGTGTATTCCCCTCCATTATCTGATCTCAAGCATTTGATCTTTGTATTGAATTGATTTTCCACTTCATTCTTAAACTTGACAAATGCAGCAAACACTTCATCCTTGGTTTTAAGAAGATAGACCCAAGTATACCTACTAAAGTCATCAATAAAAGTCGCAAACATTTTTGCCCCACCATTGCTAGTTGTACTAAAAGAATGAAACTCCGAATGCACAAGTTAAAAGCTTCTTTAGATCTAGAAGTAGATCTAGTATAAGCAAGTCTATGAGATTTGGACAAGGTACAATGTTCACAAAATGTATTATTTGCAACAAGACTTTTAGGGAAACCAAGAACATGCTCTTTCTTTGCCATTACCTCCAAAGATTTGAAGTTGGGAGGGCCCAACCTCTTATGCCAAATTTCTTGGTTTGTCAATTGTTCCCTAGCCATACATCCTTCATTCTTAGAAATCACACATGCATCCAGTTTGAAAAGTTTACCATGACTTCTTCCTTTAGAAATCAAGGATCCACACTTACTTATCAAACAGGCATCTCCAATGAACTCAACATCAAACCCCTTATCAATCATTTGACTAACACTAAGCAAGTTCTTAGTGATTGAAAGAATGTACAATACATTTTTCAAGATTAGCTTTCCTATTTGTTGAAAGAGAAATAGGAATTGTGCCTATGCCTTTGATGTCACATTGACCATCATTTGCAGTAAAGATGATGATGTTGCTCTCTCCCTCATAAGACAATAAGGATGAAAAGTATTCCCTATGTCTTGTCATGTCAGATGAGGCTCCACTATCAATCCACCAAGGATCGGTGTTTAGATGTAGATCTAAGATCACTTCACATGAGAATGTTCCGCATCTTGTTAAGAACCTAAAAACATATTTGCATAATGGTTAAAACCTTCCAGCAAATGCTCCAATCAAATTACATAAGGAGAGCTACTTACATGCTCAACAAAGTACACCAAAATTTATGCAAAAGATTGTTGACAAGTTGTTCACCCAAAAGGGGATCTTTCATCCAAGTGGGAGCTTTGCTCAGCCTTTTGGAGAAATACAAAATCACTCAAAGAGTATTTGTCATCCACTTAAGGAGAAGGTTCATCCACTTAAGGAGAGTGTTCATCCACAAAGGAGAGTGTTCATCCACTAAAGGAGAGTGTTCATCCACAAAGGAGAGTGTTCATCCACAGACGTGCAGATTGTCAACAATAGATTGAACAGAACATTGTTAGTATTGAATATGCACAAGCCTCACAATCAACAAATGATTAGGTGTTATGATCTAATCCAAAATAGATTCTTCTCAGCCTCTGATCTTCAATAGACCTGAAATATGCTTTTGATCCACAAGTTCAACTCAACAAACAAAGGTTAGTAAGATATGATCAACAACGTAATGCATAATCATGCTAGAACTTGATCGAACATCCAAATATCACCATAACCTAAATCATTCTTTGGTCGGGCAGTGCGATATTTCATTATAGTCGTTTGTTGTGTTCCCGTGAAGTTGATCTAAAGAACTATCTTTAAACTGATTTACCCATCTGTATGAATGCTTTGTGTTCGACATTCGAGTGAAATATCCCTTGGTACAATTTTTCACAGTTACTGATAAGAGAAGTATGTAAGTTTGTGAAATGCTAGTCCCTGCCTAAGGAACTGAGTTATTGATCTATATTCGTGTTAGTAACGAAGATAATTATTTCTAATATATTCACAAACTATTTGAGTTCTTTAGCCATGATTGGACTTTAGTTGTTGAGGACTTCTGTCTAGAACACATTAGTTCAAGATTAAGATTAGCTTTTTGTTTGTCCCTATGCGTGTGCATCGAACATAGCACAGCTCCCTACTGACAACTTAATCAGCTAGAGTGTAATTCATTCGAGCTACTCTGATAACATTTCATTAGCAGAACACTTTTCCTTCAGTTCGATAGAAGAAGATTGTTGTTTGGAATTCATTTATCAACACACCACAATACAAGTACTACTGGTTACTTATAAAATGTCTGTTGACAACCAAATTAATATCCGCCTCCATTTCATTCGAAATAAGTCAAGTCTGTATTAATTAAGCAGCTTTTGAGCTGTAGACCAATCATTTTGGACTAACCTTGTTCATCAATCATTTTGGACCAATCCTCTGGAGCAGGGGATCTGTCAACAAGCCTTGCTCTTACTGCATGCTACTAGAAAAATAGATCAAGCACAAAATTAGTGGACGAAAAGACTCTTGAACAAGCTTGGTCAGGTATCCAGCAATAATTAAGTCAATTTTCATTTGTTATTCACCTTCACATAAATGCTACAAGCTTTATGATCTACAAACAAAGAAAGTATTTATTAGTAGGGATGTTATCTTCCTAGAAGATAGATTTTCATATTTCAAATCTAAAGTTCAAAATCAGCTCACTTAAGATTTTGAAATCATTACTAATCATGCACCAATCATTTCTAGTTCATCAAATTTTGACATACTACTAGTAATGCTCTTCAAGCAATAACTTCTAAATTAGATGATGAGTCCGAAGAGACAGATACAACCCTTCGATGGTCGATGAATAGAGTTTGACATCCACCTGATAGGTATTTTCCTTGGGTTGCAAACTAGGGCAAGAAAGCCAAGTTAACCTCCTTATTACATGCTAGAAATTCACCTAACTTTACAAAGGAAGTCACTTTTGCTATGTATTCCACTCTCCCATAGTGAGACGATAGATTATTTCTTGGAGCTCATTGGCAATCTCGAGCTACTCCACTATTGTAATGTTCATCATTGTGAGGGAGTGGTAGAATTGTGGTTATAAGTCCATTTGGAGGGCTAGAAATCAAATCTGAGTGAATCACTACAAGATAGACCTTTGTGAGTTTCTAGGATGAATTGTGATGCCACGAAATTGCTAAAAATGAATATCAACCTAAATATGGCATGATATACTCGAATATGAAAATATAAGCTGGATAAATATAAATCATGAAGAGGCCTATATCATTTTTCGAAAATATAACTCCTAAAGACTTGTCTTGTATTTAAGGACAAGACCTCTAGAAGTGAAATGCTGCCTTGGATAACCTTTATTGGGTCATCTACGGAAAAAGACTAAATATGAATCGACATATTAAACTAGAGTAATTTAAACTCTTAGTTAACTATACCTCTCACGGTATAATTGAACATACATTCAACCTAATTATTAACTAGACCTTTTCACGGGAGCGACACACCTGTAGTCTTTAGAGGTGTGTTTGTTCGCTTCGTAGAACATATATAGACTACACACTTCAGTCTCAATCATCGAGAGAGAAAGAGTTTAGTATTTGTGAGAGATTGAAGAAGTGAATAGAGTGTCAAGAATTATTCTCCCTTATCTCTGTTCTCCGCACTATTGAGTGTGAGTGATCTTGAGTCTACTAGCAATTTCTACTACATTACATGATTTACTCTCTAGTCAGACAGACATTTTAGCGCATTACAGTCATTTGCTATATTTTTGTGAATATATTCTAAAGAACTATCTTAAAACAATCTTATTCGTTTGTCGGGAACACTTTGTATTCGACACTCGAATAACAACTACATTTGGTACAGTCTAGCACGATCATTGATAGAACTATATGTATAGATCTGAGATGATAGTCCCTGTTTGAGAAATTGAGTCATTGATCTGTGTTCTTGTTTGTGTCAGACATAAGTTTCTAACATACTCTAAAACTATTTGTGTTCTATAACCATAATTTGGACTCAAGTTGTTGAGGACTTCTGTCTAGAACCAAACAGTTCGCAAATAAGATTAATTATTTGTCGAATCATACAAAAATACATCGAACATTTCTTGAACCTTTGCTGACAACTTAATCAGCCGAAGTGTAGTACTAACGTACTACTATGATAACATCTCACCTGTAGAACGCATTTCATTCGATTTGATAGAGGCAAGACTGTTGTTATAGAATTATTAACACTACACACCCCCAACACAAGTAATATTGGTTACTTTCTAATGTCTGTTGACAACCAGAATAACACAAGAATCTACTTCATTCAAAATAAATGATAATTGTACCAAATATTTAACTTTCAAATGCTATCCTCTTGGGGTTCGACATTAATTACTACAAAATCTATATTATCTTTGTTGGTATAGTACGACATATACCAATTTTTGGTGCCATTGTCGGAGATAGATTAAGAAAGTTAAAAGGAAATTGACACTTCCATCTCCATTCCTAGTGTATGTCAGATAGAGAATCTCGATTAGAACGATACCGTAAGCTTAGAGAGGAATTTTTACAAAGACAAAGTGTGGGTACCAGTCGAAGAAATCTCGATGAGATCACCACCCAACTTCTCGAACTCTTACTTAGTTTCGGTATGGAGGTCCTGCTCCACGTTTCACTTACATTTCAATAATCAAGTATGATTATTTTAAAGAAACTACTTTAGATGATGCAGATAACTATGTCTCGCAATTCGAGTCTATTGCTAATGCAAATAACGAAGGAACTTACGTAGACAAACTACAAATCTTTCCTGGTCTGCTGAAAAAGCAGGCACGCATATGGCACAGTCAAGTTGAACCAAGCCGTGTAGGAACTTGGTTACTACTGAAAGATGTGTTTCTGAACCAGTTCAGAGAAATCGGTTATAAATCTAGAATTCTCGGACGTCTGAACAATGTCTAGAAGAAAACTAAAGAATCCCTTTGAAAATATACATGAAAGGTCAAGAATCTTATAGGAAAACTAACCAGTGTATATCCCGTGGATATGCAGATCGAATGATTTTTGGCTGATTTATCACCAAAAATTGATTGATATTGCAGACAAGGAGACCACAATAGCATGTTTTGAGAATTTTAAGACTTCGAAGCTAGCACGAAAGCCACGCTCAACTAAAAGATCTCGTAAGTCTAAAACTAATTCTTGTGATAGTGAAGATGATTCAGATACTGAATCAAGTTCCAGTTCTTCAAGCTCAGAGTCTGAAAGCAGTGATTCATCAAAATCAAAAGCCGATAAAGGAGACAAAAAAAGTAATTGTCGATCCAAACGAAAGGACAACATGAAAACTATCGAGGATAAGTCGTCAACTTCTAAACTTGAAAAACTTTGAAAGAGTAACATGGTTGATCTTAAAAAAATATTTAATGATTTGAAAGTGCCGATCTCTGAAGTTGCAGACAAAAGATCAAAAGCTTCTTCTTCTAACACAAGAATGTGGTGTACGAAATGTGGAACTTCTGGACATTCCAAGGAAGACTGCACAACTATGAATGTAAAGTATATCGAAGATCCTGCCCATGAGGTACTCTTCATTTTTCAGAATGATGTTAGTACTAATTATGTTTAGGGTACTGCAACATCAGTTCAGCAGGATAGACTTGATTAAAAAAGAAGATGAACCTCTTGGTGCACAAGAGTTAATAAGATACAAGAAAAAATCTAGACTAGAACTTCATTGTATAAAGATGAATGCTAGTAATGATATTTTGAGAAGAGTATCTTTATGTACTAGTGCTAAAGAGGCTTGGGATTTTTTAAGAACAATCTATGAATCAAACAACACTTCTAGAGTCCTCATGGTTAGGAATCAAACCCTGCAAAGCATGAGAAGGAGTGATGAAAGTGCACAAGACTATGTGGTAAGGATAAAACCTCTCAACAAAGAGTTAGCCACTCTCTTGTGGGCAGCCATTTCAGTCTATTGTGTGAGTTATTGGCAAGGTTGATTTAATTATCATATGGAAATCATCTTTGAGAAAAATGATTTATCTTGCAATCTTGAAGTCCTCTCAGACTTCACATTTTCAAATTTCTATCATGATCAGAAGAAGGGAGAAAGAGCAAGCAGGTAGATGAAGAGAAACAAGTATTTTGAATGAAACAAACTTTCAGCTTACAAAATCAACTATTGACGAGAAAAAAAATGAAACATTGACCTCTAACTTGACAAATAGTGAAAAACACATAATGTAATGAAAATATTTTGCTCCTTGAGCCACATGGTCATTATAGTTGATTTTTTTGGAGCATTCAATCCAAACATAACGTAATGCCAACTAAGATGCTTGTTGTTATCTACAATAGACCTTCCAAGAACAAACATGAGTTTTTTAGAATTTTGCTGCATACCTCCATCATGTCCTCATTTTATGAGAGAGGGAGATCTAAGTTTTCATGGTCCATTTTTTGTGATTCTTCTCTACAACAACAACGGTCTCACCAGCCAATCATGCAATTGCATTCCAATCCTTGTGGGTGTGTTTAAAGGAATTCCTTTATCACTTTATCATTCAAGCCACTTATTAAAGTGCAAACATTATCTATTTTTGGAAGGACTTGGTTAATCTCACAACCACATATAGTAACCTCCTCATTTGTGAACTTCAAGTAGTGCTTCACAATTAGACCTAAATACTTCTTTCTAAAATTGGTTAGCTTTAATTTTTTGCATTTCCAAGAAATAAATGCTATATCATCTTCCATTCCCATAGAATTTTGTGTTTGAATATGTCAAGTGTTCATTAAGATGAAATAGTTGTTGAAATGAAAAAATAATCCATTTTGACTTTAGGCTTGCAACAAATATTGTACCATGCAAGTATGTTGTTCATAAATGCAAAATGCCAAGTTTGGCCTAGATAGAACTCGAGCTACATGGATATGTCATATCTAGATTGATGAGTACAACTTGCATATAGTTTGTAGACATAGAATTAGCAAAATTATGCTTGTAGAAAACATGCATTAATTATAAGTGATCCATAGTGACATACAAGGCATGCACAAAGTGTAATGGACACATGCATGATGATTTGTACATTTCTAGCTAGAACTAGCACACTTGGAAAAAGTTGGTAGAGTTTCATGCATGAGAAGTGACAAATGTCACACACTCTAGTTTTCACTTTAGATGTCATTAAATGATGGATGGATGTGGTTCTACCTCGAGCTACCTCAAACTCCATAAATATGTGTAGCTCTCCTCATATTTTGTGTTGAAGAACCAAAGCTTTGTAGCTATCTCATGCCATTTTGGATCCACACAGGTTTTGCTTGTTATCTCTCTATCTTTCTCTCTCTAACTCGTGTTGAGACTAATGCTAATACACTGATATCTTGTACTTTTGCTCATTATTGATTTATTGCTATCATATTCTGATGCTTAGCATGCTAGATTGTGATTAAGCCATATCTTCTGAACTAGATCTTGTTAATCAATCTAGAATCAGGTTATTGTGCTAATCACAAAGCTTAATTAGATCCATCATACTTGTGGACATTCCCCACACATGTGAATTCTGGAAAATTTGTCATGGTATCAGAGCCAAATTGAGCTTTGCATGCTAACATCTCTGATTGTACAAGAAATTGAGAGCTAATTCAAGCAAAAAATAGTTTTGCACTTTTTCTCACCTTTCTCTGAAGTGTATTTGGATCATATCGGATTGGAACTGAATTTTTAGACCTGAATATTGGTAGTAGGGAATTTTGGAATTCCGCACGTGTGAAAATCAGAGATTTTCAATCCCTTTTAATTCCTTGCTTGTGGATCCAAAGATAGTGGTGTTTAGCTTGATGGAAAGCTTATGATCTATACTTTCCATAAAAATTGAAACCAAATCAATCTGATGTGCCTATCAAGAGTTATAAGCTCTTAAAGAGGATAGGGATAGGTCCAAAATCCGAGTGACAACATTTTGATTTGATTCAACCTTGCTTTGTTCTGAATCCATTGTTTTGAGCATCCTACACAAGAAACTGAAGATCAAGACTAATTTTGAAGTAATTGAATACCCTTTGAGTCTTCTGAGTGTCAATAGTGTTTTCTTTTGATACATTTCACACATGCCAAAAGTAGGATTCAAACTAGCCAAAGTGTCTCAATCCACTTGTGTGTCTGATCTAGATAACTTGTCTTGTGGAATATTTGAAATCCATCTCAAATAAAGTTGCAAGTGTTTCACATAGGAAGGTAGTACATCCTTGAAACTACCTATAGTGAAAGAGAGCAGCAACTTTAAGTCTGATTGGAACAAGCTCAGACATATTGCAGTCCAATAACTAAGAAGTCTTCATCAAAATGTCACCTTTGGGAGGATATCTTCTAGAAGCAAATGAAAGACTAAACACTTCTAATTACTCAATTTGGAAGTTCAGAATGGAGTCTATCTTGATACTCCAGGATGTTATGGACATTGTGCTTGGTGTTGAGGAGGAGCCTCAAGCACAGGCTGAAATTCCTAAGTATAGGAAGAGAGCTAGAATGGCTCTACATTTCATTAAGATGAATGTATCTTATGAAATTCTGAGAGAGATAGGATCTTGCACTACAGCCAAAGAAGTTTGGGATGCACTTAAGTCCATCTATGAAGCAAAGAATACTTCTATAATACTCACTCTTAAGAATCAGATTTTCCAAATTTCCAAAGAAGTGAAGAGAGTGCATCAAACTATGTTCTGAGAGTTAAAGATTTACATAGAGAGCTTTCCTATGTTGGTGTTACCATTAACCAAGATGAGCTAGTTCAAGTCATTTTAAATGGCTTGAGAGATGACTATGATAATCTTGTTCAGTCTTTTGCCATTAAGGAGGAGTTGCCTAATCTCGAAACTCTCCAAGGAATTCTTATTTCTGAAGAATCTAGGCAAAGCTATAAACTTTCCAGGATGAACAAACTCGAGCATGGTGGAAGTGACAAAGCCCTCTTTGTCAAAGACAAGCATAAAGGAAGGAGTAAGAACCAGTTCTCTCAAGCATCCAACAAAGACAAAGCCAAAGATCAAGACAAAGATGGTGAATAGGATGATTCATCTCATCCTTCTACTTCAAAGACCAAGAAGAAGAAAGTGAAGTGTTTCTTCCGTGGCAAGAAGGGGTACTATGCCTCTAATTGCTTTAAGAAGAAAAACCAACTCAAGCAAGCTAATCCCTCCAAAGAGATTGAAGAAGATTCAGTTGCAAGTGATGGAGAAGGATCACTTATGGTGTCTAGTTTTTCTTCATCACCTTTCAAGAAAGATGGAGCTTGGTACATAGATAGTGGAGCTTCTTCACATATGTGATGTTCAAAGGAGTCATTTGACTCAATTGTACCTTACAAAGAACTTAAGAGATCTATTTATACTGCTAATGATCATGAGTGCTCTATAGAAGGAATTGGCAACATTCTATTGAAACTTGCTTCTTCAAAAGTTCTTGCAATTTCTAATGTTCTTTTCATTCCAAAACTTACAAAGAACTTGATTAGTGTGGGAAAGTTGCTTGATAATGGTTGTGATGTAAAGTTCAACTCCAATACTTGCTTTATCTAGAAAAATGATGAGATCCTGGCTGATGGATCTAGATGTGGTGGAATGTTTATGTCGAATTCTTATGAGAATGCAAATCTTTGTGAAGTTGCTTTGTTATCTAAGGAGGAGTTGTGGCATAGAAGATTAGGGCATCCTAACTTTAAATCTATGTCCTCTATGGTCAAGAAAGTGAAGGCAATTGGTCTTCCAGAATCTCTTTCAAAAGATTTTAAGCCTTGTGAGGCTTGTGCTATTGCAAAATCACACAGAAAGCCATATCAGAAGTCTTTTATAAAGACTACTCATCCTTTAGAGCTTATACACTCGGATGTGTAAAAATTACAGCAAATAAGAATTCTAAAACACTTGAAATGATGAGGGAAACAATAGATTATGATTTCATAAGATTAGCACAAGTTGAACCATCAAAATCCATCAAAAATCTATGCTTGAACCTCACTAAATGGCCCAAATCCTTGAAGAAGGCTTCACACGTGTGAAAGTACGGCCTCCCACAGTCTGAGTACTGTACACCAGACCTACATTCAATCATATAATCATTAGTAATCACAAGTACTCAAACAATTATGAACATAGAGAGCAATTGCACCATTATGAGAGAAAAAACATGAAATTGCTTGATTGATTTTGGTGAGATATCATCACCTATATATACATGATCCATCACGATTTTGGGCAGGTATGAGTAGCCCTAAACCTATCCCTAATGCTAATTTTGGTGGATATTTCATCCCTACCAAGTTAGGGTTGGAATCTTGGAGATCCCTCAACAATGCAAAAATTACCAAAAATAGCTCCTATTTTTTCTCCCTTGTATCTAAGCATAATTTGGACTCATTCCAAAGGTTCTAACACTTAGGTATACTTGAGAACATCCTTATGAATGGAATCCTATGCTATTTGGCACGTGTGACAAGCCACATCATGACCATCTAACTATTTACAAGTCATATGACCAAAACTAGTCAAGCTAGAATTGTGAATTTTTAACACTCCTCCTCACTATCTAGCTTGGTTCAATCATTGCTTTACTAATCACTCCAAGTGATGATATGAACTTCATAAAAGGTGTCTTTTGAAGTGGTTTAGTAAGTATATCAGCTACACATTCATTGCTTGGAACATGCTCCAAAGCAATCTCCTTGGCTTGCACCATTTCTCTCACAAAGTGATGGCATATCTCAATGTGCTTAGATCTTGCATGGAAGATTGGGTTAGATGCAAGGTGTTGGGCTGATATATTGTCATTGTAGATGATTGGTGCCTCCTCTGAATCCATGATCTTTAGTTCCACCAATAATCTCTTGATCCAAAGTACCTCCTTTGTAGTGGTTGTCAAAGCTTTGTACTCGACCTCGGTTGAAGATAGAGATATAGTTTCTTGCTTTTTTGAAAGCCATGAAACCACACCTTCTCCTATGAAAGTTGAATAGGAACTTGTTGATTTCCTATCCCTCTTGTCCCCTGCAAAATCTGAATCACTAAATGCATTAAGGTTAATCACATCTCCTCTATATAGAATCCCAAAATCCAATGTACCCGAGATGTATCTTAGAATGCTCTTAGCCTTTTTCCAATGGATATTCAATGGCTTTTGCATGGATTGGATCAACCTACATACACTAAAGCTAATATCTGGTCTAGTTATAGTGATCCACATTAAGGAACCTATAATTTGCCTAAACAAAGTGATGTCCATGAAGGATCTTTCATCATCTTCATTTGGCACTTTTACATCTTGCTCCATTGGTGTGTCAACACTTTTGCATACTTCCATCTTAAACTTCTTCAAAAGACTTTGAGCATAGTTTACTTGACTTATAAAGATAAAATCAGACCCTCTAAGTACTTCTATGCCTAAGATGAAGTGAAGACACCCTAGATCTACCATCTTGAACTCTAAGGATAGATCTATCTTGATTTTTTCAATATCATCAACACTATTTCCACTAATGATGATGTCATCTACATAAATGAGTAAAAGTACAATACCAACATCATCAAACTTAATGTAAAGAGTGGGATCATATTCACTTTGAGCAAAAGAAAGTGAAATAAGATAGCAATGTAGTCTTGAATTCCAAGATCTCGAGGCTTGCTTCAAGCCATAGATGCTTCTTTGGAGATGGCATACTTTGTTCTCCATTCCATGCTTGATGAACCCTTGTGGCTGCCCCATATA
Organism: Diphasiastrum complanatum; assembly: GCA_029204225.1. Lineage (NCBI taxonomy): Eukaryota > Viridiplantae > Streptophyta > Lycopodiopsida > Lycopodiales > Lycopodiaceae > Diphasiastrum > Diphasiastrum complanatum. The sequence continues at coordinate 34,139,837 of CM055101.1, forward strand.
GATATCCTCTTCCAAAAAACCATTCAAGAAAGCATTAGAGACATCCATTTGACATAGAATCCATCCAAAATGTGATGCAAGTGCGATGATTAGCCTTATTGTGACCATCTTGGCCACGGGTGCAAAAGTTTCCTCATAGTCTATCCCTATCTCTTGAGCATAACCTTTTGCAACTAATCTTGCTTTATGTTTGTTAACACTCCCATTTGCATTCAACTTAAGCTTGAAGACCCACTTGCATCCTATTACATTCCTTTGAGGTCTCTCAACAAGCAACCAAGTTTCATTCTCAATCAAGGCATCATACTCATCCAACATAGCTTTATACCATTCTTTGGAGTTCAATGCATCTTCAACATTAGATGGTTCTTCAAAACTAGATAAAGCATAAGAAGTGGATGAGATACCCTCAACTTGCTGTCCTTTTCCTTGATATGTGAGCCTTGATGGCTCCACTTTTGCCCTTGAAGATCTCCTTGGTGTGATAGGTGGGTTTGGTGCTTGCTCCTCCATGAGCTCCTCCTCAAAACCAAGATCTTGCTCCTCGGCCATCTTCTTCTTGATTGTTGGAGCACTTGAGCCTTCTTCGAGCATATGCATATGATGTTCATCAAAGATGACATCCCTTGAAACAACAAATTTGTTCAAGGATGGGAGATAGACTTTGTAGCCCTTGCTTGAGCTTGCATATCCAAGCATGATCCCTCTTGTGGAAGATGGATCCTCCTTGGTTCTTGTTTCCAATGGCACATGCACATAACATATACACCCAAAAACTTTCAAGTGATTAAGATTGGGTTTCTTTCCATACAACATCTCATAAGGAGTTTTGCCTTCAATTGCTTTGCAAGACACCCTATTCATCAAGTAGTTTGCACATACAAGAGACTCACCCCAAAAGGATTTGGGCAAACAAGCATCTAATCTTAAAGCCTTAGAACATTCACATAATGTTCTATTCCTTCTTTCAGCAACTCCATTTTGTTGAGGAGTGTAAGGACAAGAAGTCTCTTTCTTGATCCCTTCCTCCTCACAAAAGGCCTTGAACTCATTGGAGATGAATTCTCCACCATTGTCACTTCTAAGAATCTTGATGCTATGATTATGATGCTTTTCCACAAACAACTTGAACTTTACAAAAGTATCAAATACTTGAGACTTGAAGGAAAGTAAGAACACCCAACAATATCTTGAGTAGTCATCAATGAAGGTTAAAAACATGGATGAACCTCCATTAGATTTGGTGCTAGCAATGTGCACATCCGAGTGTATGAGTTCAAGAGGATGAGATGACTTTGTGATGGAGTTAGGAAATACTTTCTTATGTGCCATGGATAAGGCACAAGATTCACAAACCTTGTCTTCTTTCCCAATAGACCTTGGTAGGCCTAAAGCATACTCCTCCTTGATCATAGCCTCCATGGAACCCGAGTTGACATGTCCAAGTCTTTTGTGCCATAAAGTAAAGGTAGATATCTTGCTCTTCTCGGCCAACATGAAAACATTAGTATCCACAGATGCATCCAACTTATAAAGTTTGCCAAGTCTAGTGCCCTTAGCCACTATCTTACCCTTCTTCTTGATGAAACATTCATTTGAAGCAAAATCAACATTGAAACCATTGTCTACCATTTGGCCAACACTTAGTAGATTCTTTGTTATTGTAGGAATGTACAAAACACCTTCTATGTTGATCTTTTTGGAAGATCCTAAGCAAAGGGGAATGCTACCAACTCCTTCAATCTTACAAGCTTCATCATTTGCTGTATAGATAGACTTTATAGGTCCATCATAAGATAAGAGAGAAGAGAAAAACTCCCTTTTACTAGTCATGTGTGAACTAGCACCCGAGTCAATCCACCAAGGATCTTCTCCTTTAAAGCTTGTTGAAGAAAATATGGACATCATGAAAGAGTCCTCATGTGAACTCTCCTCCTCCTCCTCTTTGTTCATGTTGGCTTGGCTTTGATCTTGCTTCCTCTTGAAGCATTCCGAGGCATAATGCCCCATCTTGCTACAATAGTAGCACTTCACCTTTGATTTGTCCTTCTTGACTTTGGTGGTTGATGGAGATGCCTTTGAGGGTCCTTCTTGATCCTCAAGCTTTGTAGACTTCTTGAATGTTGATACTTTGCCTTTGGACTTGCCTTTGCCTTTGGTGAAGAGAGCTTGGTCATCTCCACCTTGGATGGAAAGCCTATCCATCCTCTCTTGCATTTGGCTCCTTCTTGATTCCTCGGCCATGAGTGTGCCTTGGAGTTCTTCAAGTATGGGTAGCTTACCCATAATTGCATATCCCTGAACCAAATTGTCAAATTCAAAGCTTAGTCCATTCAATATGAGTTGAACAAGCTCTTCATCCTTGATAGGATCACCTATAAAGGCTAGCTCTTTGTTCAATTCCTTTACTCTTAGGACAAAAGTATGTGCACTCTCTCCTTTCTTTTGATAGCTTCTATAGATTTGATTCTTCAAAGCTAACATTCTAGTTTGGTTCTTGGATTCATAGACCTTTTGCAAAGTCTCCCAAGCATCTTGAGCTGAAGTGCAATCTCCTACCTCTCTTAAGAGTTCATTTGCAACATTCATTTTTATGCAATGTAGTGCAACATTGCACCTCTTGATGTATTTGGCTTTTTCTTGAGGATGAATAGGTTCACCCTCCTTACCATTTACAATTTCCATCAGATCTTGCATGATCATGATGGATTCCATTCTAACTTTCCATATGGAATAGTTAGTTTTGTTGAGCCTTTCATTAGTATCCAAAAGATATGCATTTATAGATGCCATCTAGTCTCCTAATCAAGGACTTGACACAAATGAAGGTTACTTCTATTGATTTGATTGAAGGTCTACCTTATCCCACTTCTTAGGACCTGAAAAGATCAGTAATAGACTTCCTATAAAGATCTAAGAATGATCTCTAACAAAATCAAATCATAGAATACTAGAAACAATGCACTTGCTTGATTGAAGTAGACAATACTAGTAGAATTGCCCCTCTTTCTATAAAGAACATTAAAGCTTCCAAATGATCTGATCAAGCATGAATTTCAGCAACCTTATATACTTCCAAAATCACTTTTAAAAGATCTAAATGGAACTTAATGAGGATGCAACACAATCTACTATCCAATCACAAGCAAAAAATGATCAAAATTGATGAAAAATTGATCTAATTTGGTGCATAAGTCAAGCAATGGTTGGAATGAACCTAAATCACTTTAGGAGGTGCCTACTACACCTTAGAACAGCGAGTCCCCAAAACTCTGATCTTCCCTCTCCTTGAATGCTAGAAAGCCTCCTCTATGAAATCACCTCCAAAACTCGCTTAGAAATCAATGCTTGGAGCAAGCAAAACTTGCTATCTTGGTAATGTGAATTGAATTCAACTTTGCCTCTGGTTTTAGACACCTAAACACCTGCAAATGAAGTCACACAACACCAATCTCCAATGTATTTGACTCACTTTGAGTTCTAGAATCAATACTAGATGCTAAGATCCAATCTACACAAGATTTAGATCAAAAATTGTGATCAAATTGAATGAAAACCAAGGATTTAGCTCATTTCAGCCTTTAGGCTCTGATACCATGTAAAAATTACAGAAAATAAGAATCCTAAAACACTTGAAATTATGAGGGAAACAATATATTATGATTTCATAAGATTAGCACAAGTTGAACCATCAAAATCCATCAAAAATCTATGCTTGGACCTCACTAAATGGCCCAAATCCTTGAAGAAGGCTTCACACGTGTGAAAGTACGGCCTCCCACAGTCTGAGTACTGTACACCAGACCTACATTCAATCCTATAATCATTAGTACTCACAAGTACTCAAACAATTATGAACATAGAGAGCAATTGCACAATTATGAGAGAAAAATCATGAAATTGCTTGATTGATTTTGTTGAGATATCATCACCTATATATACATGATCCATCACGGTTTTGGGCAGGTATGAGTAGCCCTAAACCTATCCCTAATGCTAATTTTGGTGGATCTTTCATCCCTACCAAGTTAGGGCTGGAATCTTGGAGATCCCTCAACAATGCAAAAATTACCAAAAATAGCTCCTATTTTTTCTCCCTTGTATCTAAGCATAATTTGGACTCATTCCAAAGGTTCTAACACTTAGGTCTACTTGAGAACATCCTTATGAATGGAATCCTATGCTATTTGGCACGTGTGACAAGCCACATCATGACCATCTAACTATTTACAAGTCATATGACCAAAACTAGTCAAGCTAGAATTGTGAATTTTTAACAGGATGTACATTTTTCCTCTTCTAAAAGTATTGGTGGTGCAACATGTTTTGTCACCTTTATTGATGACTTTACTAGATATACTTGGTTGTATCTACTTTCTTCAAAGGCTATGGTTTTTTATCACTTCCTAATCTTCAAAGCTTATGTTGAGAAACAGTTTTCTTTCAAATTTAAAGCTTTAAGATGTGATGGAAGAGGTGAATACATCTCCAACAAGTTTCATGAATACTGTGAAGGTGAAGGAATAAAGAGAGAGTTTTCTTGTGCTTATTCTCCATCTCAAAATGGAGCTGCTGAGAGGAAAAATAGATCTTTATGTGAATGTTCTAAAGCAATTCGAGTTGAAGCTTCTTTGCCTATTGAATATTGGAGTGAAGCTATAAATTGTGCAAACTATTTGTGCAATAGATTACCTCATAATGAACTTGCTGGAAAATCACCTTTTGAAGTCTTGTTTAAGAAGAAACCTAAGGTAGATCACCTTAGAGTTTTTGGTTGTGCTTGCTTTGTTCATGTGCCCTTGGAAACAAGGAAAAGAGATGATCCTAACTCTATTAAAGGGATCATGGTTGGATAAGCATCCAACAAAAAAGCTTACAAAATCTATGTTCCATCTACCTCAACTACAATTGAGAGTAGGGATGTTATATTCCATGAGGATCAAAAATACATTCTTGAGGAGGCCGAGTTCAAAGATTCTCACAAAGATACTCCAATAATCACCCTTGAAGACTATCATGGAGAGATGGGGCTGAGAATTGAGGAGGAGTCATCTCGAATCTTTTCACCAAGGAGATCTCAAAGAGAAAGATCCGAGCCTAGGAGGCTTACCTATGAAGATAGAGGCAAGCAAGTGGAAATCAACTCCACTAATTGTGCTTATTTTATTTCTCATGAGGAGCCAAAGGATGTATATGATGCAATCAACTCGAAGGAATGTTACCTTGCCATGAAGGAGGAAGATGATGCTTTGATGGCCAATAAGACATGGGAGCTTGTGGATCTTCCATCCAACAAGCACACCAGTGGTTGCAAGTGGGTTTTTTGAGTCAAGTATAATCAAGATTGCACAATCAACAAGTACAAGGCTAGACTTTGTGCTAAAGGTTCTGCTCAAGTTTATGGACTTGATTATGAGGAGACTTTTTCTCCAGTTGCAAAGATGGTATCAATTAGAATCATAATTTCTGTTGCTTGTTTTCTCAATTGGCAAGTTCTTCAACTAGATGTCTCTAATGCATTTCTAAATGGATATTTAGAAGAAGAGATTTATATGGATCAGCCTATTGGGTTCATCCATGACAAAGACAAAGTTTGCTTGCTCTTCAAAAGTTTATATGGACTAAAGCAAGCTCCAAGGTCATGGTATTCTCGACTTCACACCTTTCTTGAGTCACTATGATCTAATCTTATTAACTATGATCCTTCCTTATATGTCAAATTTTTTGATAAATATATTGGCATCCTTTATGTTGATGATATCATTCTGACAGGAAGTTGTATCAAGTTAGTTGAGGAAACCAACATTGCACTTGGAAAAGAGTTCAAGATGCAAGATCTTGGAAAAATTCACTACATTCTAGGATTAGAGATTACTTTCTTAAAGATAAAGCTTTTGTATGTCAGTCCAAGTATGCTCTTTCAATGTTAAAAAAGTTCAATATGTTAGATTGTAAGAGTATAGAAACTCCTATGGAGCAAAATGTAAAAGACCCTAACAAAGGTGATGAAAGATCCTTCGTGGACATCACACTTTTTAGGAGTCTTATAGGCTCCTTAAGCTGGCTCACAATAACTAGACTTGACATAAGCTTTAGTGTTCATAAGTTGAGCTAGGCTATGCAAAATCCTACTAAGTTATCATTGGAAAATGGCCAAGAGAGTGCTTAGATATATATCTTCAACTTTTGAGTATGGTTTATTGTATAAAAGTGAAGATCTTTCTATTGTTGGGTATTTTGACTCGGATTTTGCAAGTGATAGAGCAAATTGAAAATCTACAAGCTTATGTCATATATCTTGGAGGAAACTTGATATCTTGGCTTTCCAAAAAGCAAGATATTGTATCACTCTCATCATGTGAAGCTGAGTACAAGGCACTCACTACAACAACAAAGGAAGTGCTTTGGATCAAGAGGTTACTAGTGGAGCTAAAGATAATCATGGAAGAGGACCTACTTATGATCATGTGTGACAACATTTCAGCCCAAGCCCTTGCCAACAACCCAATATTCCATGCAAGGAGCAAACATATTGAAGTTGCACATCACTTCGTGAGAGAGAAGCTCATTGGAGGGGAAATCTACCTGGAGCACATCGACACATCATCTTGTATTGCTGATATGCTCACCAAACCTTTGAGCAAAAGTTCCTTCATCAAGCATAGAGCCAATCTTGGAGTAATACCAAGATCCATGTTCAAGTCAATATAGATTGTTTTTAGGAGGAGTGTTGAAATGGAAAAATAATCCATCTTGACTTTAGGCTTGCTACAAATATTGTACCATGCAAGTATGTTGTTCATAAATGCAAAGTGCCAAGTTTGGCCTAGATAGAACTCGAGCTACATGGATATGTCATATCTAGATTGATGAATACAACTTGTATATAGTTTGTGGACATAGAATTAGCAAAATTATGCTTGTAGAAACTCGTGGCAATTCACATGCATTAATTGTAAGTGATCCATAGTGACATGCAAGGCATGCACAAAGTGTAATGGACACATGCATGATGATTTGTACATTTCTAGCTAGAACTAGCACACTTGGAAAAAGTTGGTAGAGTTTCATGCATGAGAAGTGACAAATGTCACATAGACTCCAGTTTTCACTTTAGATGTCATAAAATGATGGATGGATGTGGTTCTACCTCGAGCTACCTCAAACTCCATAAATATGTGTAGCTCTCCTCATATTTTGTGATGAAGAACTAAAGATTTGTAGCTATCTCATGCCATTTTGGATCCACACAATTTTTGTTTGTTATCTCTCTATCTTTCTCTCTCTAACTCGTGTTGAGACTAATGCTAATACACTGATATCTTGTATTTTTGCTCATTATTGATTTATTGCTATCATATTCTGATGCTTAGCATGCTAGATTGTGATTAAGCCATATCTTCTGAACTAGATCTTGTTAATCAATCTAGAATCAGGTTACTGTGCTAATCACAAAGCTTAATTAGATCCATCATACTTGCGGGCATTCCCCACACGTGTGAAATCTGGAAATTTTGTCAATAGTTATGACCATATTCAAATGATATTTGAATATTGTATGAACTTGTTACTATGATGGATTGGGTGTTTGTACACAAGCATGCTAGAACTCCTTTCAAGTTTGATTCGCAATACAAATCCAAAGCTGTGTTAGATATTGTGCACAACGACATATGTGATGCAAAATAATTTTTGACCTTCATCGACAATTATATGAGGAGGATAGCAGTCTATTTTCTGAAGAAGAAGTCAGAAGCCTTTAAGTATATTCAACAATTCAAGAAGGAAGATGAGAATCAAACTTCAAAGAAAGTCAAGGCAATTCGGACTGATGGTGGAGGCAAATTCATTTCGACTGAACTCAAAGATTACTGCAAACCTCATGGCATCGTTATGTAGTTTACCACCAATGCAAATATCGTACACTTGTCGAAAGTGCTAAAAGTATGATTCTACATGTAGAATTATTGCAGACCTTTTGGGCAAACCTTTTCTTGATTTTACAATTATCTTTCGAAGGCCTATAGAGGATTATGCAAAAGTCGTAGTGCCTCTTAATAGTTTTACAAAGGGCATAGTTAACAAGAGAAAGAAGAGAGGTCAACGTTGTCTATTAAATGGAATGAAGAACTAGACCATCATTTTGAGAAGCTCAAAATAATGGTGGCTTCAGCTCATGTTTTATATATTATGGATCCCGATTTATCTTACATCATTAAAACATGCGCAAGTGATTCTACGATAGGAGCATTTCTTTTACAAAAACATAGACCAACAGTGTTCGAGGGCAAGAAATCTACTGGACTTCAGTTGCATTATAAAACCTAGGAAAAGAAATTATTTCTTGTGATACATGCAGTTAAAGTCTTATCTTTATGATAATCAATTTATAGTCTAGATTTATCACCAGCATCTAAAATACTTTTGCAATCAACATGGTTGGAGAGGTTGTAAAGCTCAATGGGATGGGCTTATGCAAGAATTTAATAAAAGTAATAATAACACTCAATTTGAAGGATACTTTTGGTATGGTTAACAAAAAAAAAATAGGTAAAACTTGGAAGAGACTCCTATGTTTTTGCTCTAGATTTGCTAACTACATAAATTTTTTTAACACTAACAAATAGTCTCTAGCCTAGAATCTAGTGTCCCTTCAGCCACCTTTGTCATTGCGTGGTAAGAGGTCTAAGCTCGAATCTATTGGAGGTGCAAATAGAACACACCACCTACTCATCCAAACACCAATGCTTTACCGCCATGCCAACTTGTTTTTTGGGAGTACGCCCTCATACCTCTCAACATAAGCACAATGCTCAATCAAAAGGCATAGTGAAATTTTTTTTGTAAACAATTGTCCATTTTTAGTGATCTTTATATGGTTGCGAAATCAAACTAAAGGGTGACAAGATCATATGCTTTGATACCAAACCTGAAATACTATGGAAAGAAGTCCTCACCTAATAGGTTCTCCATAACAAATGTTTTAGAATAACATGGAAGCACAATAATAGAAGCAGAGGCTCACCACCCAACCATGAGCATCCAATGATATTTGGAGCTCTCTGTTGAACTAGATGAAGCACCATGAAAATTGACATACATAATGGTATATTACATAAGCTATATGCCAACAGACTTTAGAGAAGAAAAAATCATGAGCATATCAATGTTTTAAAATCAATCTATTCTTGACTTTCAACACTCATTGATTTGTGTTACTAGATCGATCACCCATTCCTCTCAAAAAATATTTCATCCCTCACTTTTCTAAGTGAGATCTACCTATAGGTGTAGAAGTGGCTAAGCACCTTATCCTAATTTTTTTTTAGCAAGCCACATCCCTTCTTTGAACCTTTGGCAAAAATTGTTCTCTCTTTCTCAAATTCAAAAATAACGTCAACTTAAGTCTTATGGGCCCATTTAGAACAAACCTATGTTGGATGACTCAATTTTGATTGTGGATTAGGATTTAGAATCAATAGGGTTCACGCATTTAGGTCCATGATTTTTATAATTGATCATTTGGTGCATTAACCCAAAAGCGTGTACTAGTGATTGTGACCCATGATGACTCTTGAAGACTCTTGATGACCCTCGATGACTTTGGCAATACATGACTATTTATATACACATTGTAAATAGTACATAGTACTTTTAAGTTTGAATAAATATTGTAAATGATATATGTTTGAAGATATCTTTAATGTGGATAATCAAGACCTATTAACAAATGTCTGTGTTGTTTTGATGTGCACTATTCTTCATAAACAATTGTATGCGACTACCTAATGCATGTATTATTAAAGTATGAGTAGTCTAATATTTATAGATTTTTTCATGGATGTT